>CM075071.1:64286114-65604969 GCA_037428765.1 Rubia yunnanensis | reverse complement strand
CCCTAACACTCGAATCTGTAACCATCGAGTTTCCGAGCCATCAAGACCTCGACATCCGAAATACTACATCCTCCCCTTTTGATTCACTTGTACGCTAGTTTTTAGATCTTTCTTTTGAAGACAACGATGTTGCCGTACCGTTGTATTATTTCAAAAACATCATCGTACATCTTTTGTTTCTAAATAGGTTTGGGGAACCTAATAAATATCCCCCACCTCAGGGTGCATTAAAAAAAATACTTATAAGCAAAACACTTTTAAATATTTGGTAAAGTACTAAAAAATAAGTTATTTTGAAAGCATGCGATGTTATTTTTGGAGAAAAGACAGAAACTGACCCCAACTTTTAAAATAAGTCAACTTTACTTATATTTAAACACACATCTTCAAAACATACCTAAGAACAACTGTCTTTCCTATCAATTTATCTTATGTCAATCATATTCGAAAAGTTACAATTATGTATATTCCATTAAATTATTGGAAAAAGTCTCCACGGACCAAAAATAATCATGGGTCGAACTATACAATTAGAAGTAAGTGGGATAGTTCAATAAGTTGGACCACAATTGGAATTCATAATTCGTGATATCTCTATTATATGCTAAAAGGGTGCTAATAGCTCTATCGTAGTGTAGAAAAAAATATTTTATACACCAGTGGAGAGTGGCCTATTAAAAGCGAAGTTTAAAGGCGATTTTAATTTTTTTGAGAAACCGCCTTTTGGGACATATTCCGAGCTCAAAATTGCTCAATTCTGGATGCCTTTCCAAATTAAAGGCGGTTATTGAACGTTGGAAGGCAGCTCTTCAATAATCGTCTTCCAATGTAGATATTCAAAGGCGGTTATTGAAAAACCGTCTTCCATTGTAGAGATTCAAAGGAGGTCGTGCCAAAGTGACATCTAATGCATTTGTTCCAAACTCAGAATTGGAATACAAATCATGTTCCGATAGAGGAACTGTTGTGGTTCAGGATTTTTGAAAGTAAGAAACAGTTTACGAGGTCGTAACTGTATCTGATCCAATTTCTGAATGAGGAACGTTATTCGGATCTTGCTTCCGAGTTAGGATCTTGAATTGGATCGTTGTTTTCTAGCACTAGATTAGTTATGAGATTGGAACGTAACAAATTGGGATTGTATTAAAACTTTTTCGGGGGCTATTCACAATAAAAATTGAGAAGACATTGGAAAGAGGCATAACCAAATCTTTGTGATTTCTAGTGGGATTATTTGTGAAGGTATGTTCAAGTGATTCATTCATTTTAATTCTTTCAAATCAATTATATTAGGAATGGATTGAATTAGGCTTATTTGTCTTGAAGTTGTATTGTGAATGGAAATGATATTAATTAGGGTTATGTTGTGTGATGTATATGTATTGAACCACACTCAAATGTAGGTACGTGTGCACCTAGCGCCATGGATAAATTGTAACTTATAGGTGACGATTGTAGAAACTCACCTGATTACATTCCCTTGGTTGAATCGTTCGTTGTTTTAGCTTTCAAACATGCCTCGAAGAACGGAGAGGTTCGAGCACGATGCCCATGCAAGGATTGTAAGAATGATGCATATGTTGGGAGAAAGAAATTGCGTGAACATCTTATAATGTGTGGTTTTCAAACTATCTATACTCAGTGGATATGGCACGGAGAGGATCTCATGGACATTGTAGATGATGTTAAAACTAATGAAGGAGTAGATTTTGGTGGAGATAATGGACTTGATGAAATGGCCGACGATGTTGCTGGAGAATTTCACGAAAAACTTGATGCCCTTGAAGCGTTGATCAATAATAAGAAGACCACACTATATGTTGAGTCCAAACACTCTGTTTTAAGTGGAACCTTGTGGATAATGAATTTGAAGGCAAAATATGGGTGGACCAACAAAGGGATGACTGAGACACTTGAACTGCTAAGGGAATTGCTTCTAGATGGTAATCTTATACCAGATAGAGCGTATGCCACAAAAAGGATTCTTTGTCCAATGGGATTGGAACTAGAAAAAATACATGCTTGTCCCAATGATTGCTTGTTGTACAGGGGGAAAGAGGACGCGGTTAGAGAAAATTGCCGGTTATGTGGTGAGTCTCGATACAAGTTGAAGCGTGGTGAAATTACCGTGGGCGCGGAAGTTGGTTTCACCTCGAAGAAGAAAACCCCTGCTAAAGTTTTGTGGTATCTTCCTTTTATTCCACGTTTGAAGAAGTTATTTTCTTGCAAAGACGATGCTAAGTTAATGTGATGGCATACAGATAGAGTTAGGCATGGGGAATGTGTGATTAGTCATACGTCAGACGGTGAGCAGTGGAAGAGGCTTGATGCCCTCTACCCTGATTTTGGCAAGGAGCCTCGGCATTTGAGATTTGGTCTGTCGAATGATGGAATGAACCCGTATGGTAATATGAGCAGTGCACATAGTTCATGTCCTGTAATGTTGGTAATATACAATCTCCCATCCTGGTTGACCATGAAACGAAAGTATGTTTTGTTATCGATGATGATTTCAAGCCCGAGGAAACCTGGTAATGATATAGATGTTTATCTTAGCCCCCTTATTAATGATTTGGTAACGTTGTTCAATGATGGGGATTGGACGTACGATGGTCATGCGCGAGAATGGTTCACATTGAAGGGCTAGTTGTTCTGCACTTTAAATTATTTTCCAGTTTATGGAAATCTATCGGGCTATTCAGTGAAGGGTTATTACGCATGTCCCATCTGTGAAAGTGAAACGTCATTTTGTCAACTTAAGAACGATTGTAAAACTGTTTACCATGGGCACTGGAGGTTTCTTCCAAAGGGGCACCCCTAGCGTTCTACAAAGAAGTGGTTCAATTGGAGCACTGAGTTACATCCACCCCTGGTACCACTAACGGGTCATCAAGTTTTTGAGAAAGTTAAAGATTTGCTAAATGTTTTTGGGAAGGGGGAGTGAAAATCTCCAGTAGATGGAAGTTGGAAGAAATGTTAATTTTTTTTCAAACTCCCTTATTGGAAGGATTTGAATGTCAGACTTGATGTGATGCATATATAGAAAAATGTGTACGATTTTTTGGTTGGTACACTGTTGAATACCCCTGGGAAAACTAAAGATGCCATGAAGGTCCGGCTTGACATGGTAGATATGGGTATTAGAGAGACTTGGGTCCTGTGATGGATGGTGACAAGTGTTATCTCCCACCAGCATGTTTCTCTATGTCTAATGCAGAGAAGAAAGTGTTTTGCGAGACCCTGAGTAGTTTGAAGGTGTCAGGAGCATATTCATGTAACATTAGTTCATGTGTATCGGTGAAGGAGTTGAAGTTGGCGGGTCTGAAGTCTCATGATTGTCACAATTTGATGCAGGAATTGAATTCCATTGCGATAAGGTCGTCTTTGCCTCCACATGTTACACAATATGTTACTAAGCTTTGTTTGTTCTTGAAGTCAATTTGTTCCAAACATATCAGTGTTGTAAAACTTGACAGGTTGCAGGAAATGATTGTTAAAGTGTTATGCCGAATAGAGATGTACTTTCCATCATCATTCTTTAACATTATGGTCCATTTGATTATTCATTTGGTTTGGGAGATCAAGCTAAGCGATCTTGTTTTTTTGAGACGGATGTATCCTTTTGAAAATACATGGGAATATTCAAACATTTTGTGAAGAACAGATATAGGCCTGATGCAAGTATTGTTCAACGGTGTGTGGCAGAGGAAGCTATAGAGTTTTATACCGACTATTTGAAGGAGGTTGATTTGGTTGGTGTTCCAAGTTCTAGACACGAGGGGCAGTTGGATGGTCAGGGTGTTCGACAAGGTAAGCTGGTCAGCCCTGGTGCAGAAGATTTACGTGCTGCTCATTTATACGTACTTCGAAACCACGATGATGTTGTTCCATACATTGAGCTTCATATGAATGAGATACGAGGGGTGCATCTTTCATTTAATGAAACTTGTGTACTCGAACAACACACTAGAACGTTTGCATCTTGGCTTTTTACTCACGTTGGCAGGGGTAGACACCCTGAAATGGTTAAGTGGTTAGCACGTAGACCTCTTGGAACAGTTCTTTCATATGAAGGGTATGACATTAATGGTTTTACATTTGCTACCAAATTAACAGATGATAAGGGTGTTTCCCAAAATAGTGGAGTTTCACTAGTTTCTGAGGCACTTCATGTTGCTAGATCAGGGGACAAAAATCCAATTTATGCGAATACATGTAACTTTGGAACCGTAGTCAAAATATGGGAGCACGCTTATATGATGATGCGAGTTCCCGCATTTAAGTGTGAATGGATGGATTGGGAGGAAACCAAAGACTTGGGATTCACTCTCGTTGACCAGAGCATGTTGACTTGGGAAGAAAACCCATTCATATTAGCGGGTCAAGCAAATCAAGTTTTCTACGTGAAGGCCCCTTTTGACCCCAAGTGGGAGATTGTTTTCGAGGGTAAAAGGTCCTTTTTTGGTGAAAATGATTTTGAAGATTTCATCAGTTCTGGCCCAAATGCTTCTACAGGTTTGATGAAGATTATATAAAGCTTCAAGAAGATGAGGCAAGTTTATGTATGCATTTGGGAAGGCCAGATCATGATGAGGTAATATGGGTTTATGCCCGAGGGAAGATTTCCAAAAAATGAAGGAGAGTCAAGAAGAAGTTGGTCAATAGAAAGAGGAAATCCAGGTCTTGATTGTTCGATCCAGGATTTAAAGTTTTTTATGGATGACCATATGATCCGATCCACTTTCAAGTTCGAAACATGTTCTGGTCAAGTGGTCATCAATCAATGTACCCTTTGTTTTACCCTGAATATGATAATACACATGGATAAACATTATGTGCTAACAACAAAAATAAATTGTGCACTACAATCACAAATCCAAGACACAAATAACAACATCATTTACTCGGCAATAAGAAAGTGTATCGAATTCCTAATATAAAGTATTCAAACTATTACAATAACCAAGCTAATCAGTTTGCAAAGGAATCCTCACACCAAGTTACATAGATAAGCATCTTTTCAGTTGTGGCTTTTTTGACTCTTTGAACGCTCTCTCGTAGGCATGTTGCTTCTTCTCTAGCTTCCATATGCATTCCCTTAGTTGACACACTTCGTTGTGCAACTATTTGAAGCAGTTCTTTATGCTCTTTATAAATCCAGGGCCAAACTCTTCAACATTACCATGTTTCATATAACAATTAATAAAAGCAAATAGTATAACCATAACTATATTTATGAAAGATTAGGCAGTTACCTTCTTCAACCCTTGCTCTCTTTTGAGGCTCACCTTCAAGTGGTTTGTGATTCCACTTGTTCTCATGCAATATCCATTGTTTCTTCTAAAAATACTACTTGTCAAAGTACTTGCAACCATTTTCCTTGCCATGAAAGTCCAACCCTTCTACACTTCTCAATATCGAAGTAATCAAGTTTCCATAGGGTAGATTCTTGATCATTTGCTTCGTTGTAGATACATGAACCATGTTCTTGAAAATCATGTTCTCGGGATTAACTATGGCTCTCTCAATCACATAATAGAACATCATAAGAATTGCGCAGTTTGGCTTGGTGAGGTGACCAACTGCGAGCACTATAGACCTAGCTATTATCTTGTACATAATGCATTTGTCGGGCTCTAGTTCCTTAACATCAAAGGATTCCGGTCTACCTAGATCATGAGGATTATGTTTGAAGTACTTCACACTAAAGGCAATTGGGTTGATACTGGGATAGTCATATAATTGCGGCCATTCCCCCCTATGATAGACACCATCTAGAAGGCTATTCTGCACTTAAGGACAAACATCTTCCGGGACCTTATAGAGTCATTCAATTAATTGATTGATAATCCAAGGGATTAGTTCAACATTAAACCCATTCACCCTAGACCAATAACTACCCGAACCACCTGCCTCATGCAAATTCGCATAAAATTGATAAATTTCATCAAAACATGCAGGTTCATTCAAACTAAGGAGCTTAAGGAGATGTTGATCTTCAAAATACTTAAACAGATCCTCTAATCCTATGGTCTTGTACACTTTCATATCTACCACATAAGGATCTAAAGATTTTTCACCCTCTCGTAAAGCATTATACCTACTTTGAGCTTCAAGGGAAAAAAACCTTGAATCGTAGCCTGGTTGATTTGGTCGGCTCCCTCTCGTCGATTTGGAACGTCGCTTGGTAGGGGCGGCATTTGCATTTGATGACAACATAGTGAATGGTAGTCCTTCCAGCATGCTAGTTAATTTGAATATAAGGGCTAGGATTTGTGTTCCTCGGTCAGAATCGAAGATTAGGGATTTGAGAATGAATCCTGATTTGGGTTTTTTTATATAAATGACTGAGTTCCAAGTCCGGAAGTAAGTCCGACCAGTATATCAAAGACACGATAAAGAGTTCCTGTATTGGGACTCCGTCTGTCATTTAGATAGGTTGCTTCCAGATTGAACATTTGAGCTCGAAACCTTGTAACCATTATTTCGTGCTTTCACATGTATGAAGTGATCTAGTTCCGAGCTCTTAACAATTTTTTGGCCTTAATAAATCATTAGAACACTAATTTCAAGTGAAGAGAAGGTTGGTTCTAGATTGGCCACTAGAGCTCAAAACTCATGTTCAGATATCACAACTCGCATTTTCGTGATTTCACTTATACGGCCGACTATGTTCCGAGCTCGTAACAGAATTTTACCAAAAAATGTTATAAATACACTATTTTTTACATAGGGATAGGTTGGTTCCAGATTTTGCATCTGTGCTCTGAACCTGAGTTCCGAGCTCGTAATTCTAACGTTCATTCTTTCACATGTATGAGTTGAGCTAGTTCCGAGCTTGTAACATTTTTTTGCCTAAAAGAGTGGTAAAAACACTAATTTCAATCCAAGGGCAGGTTGCTTTTGGATTGTACATGTGAGCTCGGAACCTGAGTTCCGAGCTCGTAAAATTGAAATTTGTGCTCCATGAACCAGGGCAAATCATGTTCCGAGCTCGAAACGTCTAATCTGGAATAGTTCCACTCTCGGAACTCTATCTTGTTGTATAGTCAATTTACTGAAATCCTATTCTCAACCCGTCCTTTGTAAACATTAGGTTGGAAGCCTCATCATGAAATTTTACCAACAAATAAGTTGTCATAAAACCTAACCATAAAACAAATCATCACAATAAATTATAGAATTCAACAAAAACCAACCTAATGTTTACGGAATGTCAACAAAGTTTACTGAATTCAACAAAAGTCATCAATACTACAATCAAAATATGCATGGATCATCAGCCTAACATTTCTTCTATCTCGGAGTTGGTCTTCTCTTCATCCGCATCTCCGTCCCCACCGTTCTTAGCCTCGGTCTCATTGTCCTCAGAACAATTGGGCTTGAAGTTTGGCTTCTTCTCATCATGACTAAGCTCAACGTGGAGGCTGCTGGATTTGATAAACTTGTCGTGGTTTGCTTCAGCCCCCGCTAGCTCTACATTAGCGGCACTACATCGAGTTTGAGGCAATTCATGTACCTCTTGAAGGTACTCATCCACGAACTTTGATTGCCTACAAAATGCACGCAATATATTGAATAGGATTAGAAATATATAGTTTAATAAGGGAATGTACTAGAAATTTTTAAACTTTAAATACTTACGAGACGAAGATGACTCAACCCTCTCCGCTTCTCTAGCTCTCTTCGCTGCCCTAGCGTTCAACCCAGTTACTTTACGATGTACATATTCACCCTCAGATTTCAAACACAAATGCTTGTGTTCGAACCAAGTCTCATCATAGTACTCCAACCGGTGGGCTTGTCGACGGGGATAACCTTCCACTTCTTTATCAATGTCGTGATTAATCCACCATATGGAAGATCTTTCTTCTTACCCCCTTGTGGCCTTCAACGTATACATCAAGATAGTGTAGCCCGGGTTGAGAGTGATACCCTCAATCAAGTAATAAAAAAGAACAAGGTTCCCTATTGTAGGCTCACATGAATGACCCCCCGATGGTAGAAAGTTTTGGCATATCCACTCATAGATTAACCTGTTCTCAACGGACAACTTCCCGACGTCAAAGCTCTTTGCTTGCCCCGGTCCCACTCCTGACTTGTTGAAATACTTCTTAGCCATCTCAACAAGGCACAAAGAGTTAAGATCTGTAACCCCGAGCCATTGTTGTTGATGGAAAATTTCAATTGGGCCACCCTCTGCAATAGGTTTCAACTTAGTTGCGTCTGTATACTCGCAACCTAGGGCCTGATTGATTGAGAACTTTGTAACAGTTATTTTAACACCGTTGACAATAGTTTGATCCTTGTTATTGGCCCCTTGTCCTAAATTAGCGTAAAACTGCAGGACTTCAATGTAATGGATGCGTTCATTCTGTAGGAGCAATTTTTCAAAACCAGAACGCTTAAGCTTTTCTATCAAATGTCCTAAACCTATTGGCACCACATCGGTATGATTTATAACCTTAGGATTACTGCATTTTCTAAGGTTAAATGCAACGTACCCCTGTTCGGTAGAACTATTGTAGAAACGAGTTGAACCATCGGGGAGCTCGTGTGTTGAATGATGACTACGGGTTGAAGCATTGCCATAACCCACACCCAATTTAGCACCACGATACCTGGGACCCATTGAATGGAGGTTACGAGGTCATAAATTGGATGGTAGAAATTTGGAATTTGGGGAAAATTTTGTGAATTAGGGTTGAATGGATGAAGGACTCGCTGATCAGGAACTGTGTCTGTCTTGTCTTTCGAACAGAAGAAGTGGTTCCTCATTCGGAACTCTTTCGGTCGAACATGCTTCCGAGTTCGTAACTGCATTACGGGACTTTAAAAAATACAGCATTAAAGGCAATTTTTAAATGGGTATTTAGTACCCATTTGTCAAAGGCGGGGGTACCTTCCCATTTTCTCCATCAAAACCCTCCCAACACTTTTTTCCCAAAAACCAATCACAAAACTCTCATTCTTCTCAACTCTTTGACAAAATCATCCAAAAACCCATCCTTCTCCATCAACATATCACAATCTCTATAGTTTGAGCTTAGATTTTGGTTAGGGTTTTGACATGATGGAAATTGTGGTAACGCTACCTCACTTGAGCATCTAGTCACCACCTATTGTTGAAAAGGTATATGTTCAATTCGTGGTGTTGTGCTCATATGCATTCTTTGATCAATAAAATTTATTCATAACATATATGTTTATTATGTCTTGCATTTCCGATCTATTTGGATTTTTTTATCGATTTATGTATTGATCTTGGATTTTGGTTAGGGTTTTCGTTTATTAAAAACCATGTAAGTTGTTATGGAATTTGTTTAGGGTTTTTTGGTGTGTTTCGTAGGATATAATATGCTTTGGCGTGCTATTGTGTACAATTTTATTAATTGCATTCTCCATTTTAGAATAGTTATTGGATTTTGGTTAGGGTAGGTGTTAATCAAAGTTTCATAGGTACTTTAGTGTCACAAAAAAGGACATGAGATGAACCAACGGGTTCACTCGAAGGACATTCCGATACAATTGGAGATGAAGATGTTGAAGAAGGTGGGTTGGAGGAGGTCGTCATAGCTAGAACATATTATAGAACTTTAGAATGGAGAATTGCAAGGAAAGAGTCAACTTTTTTAGTATTCAACAAATTCGGACAATGTTTATCCAATGAGCATGCCAAGCGGTCGAGTTGGGTGGGGAAAGTGGGTAGGACACAGATGGACATCAAGTACGATAATTGGCACGAGGTCCCTAAAGAATACAAAGCGGTCCTTTGGATGGAATGCAAGGTAAATAGTATAATTTGTTTATTTTATTAAGCTTTTACCATTTTCCATTCGCCTACAGTTGAAATGAATTGATGATGGTGTATTTAATCATGATTGTATATGATTATTGTAGAGGCCCTACGAGATCGATTGTCAAGATTTGGATGATTTGAAGAAGAAAGCAATGGTTATGATGTCAAAAAGTTGGAGAGAACACAAGTACACCTTGTCTAGGGATCACATATTCTCTTGTGAAAAGGGTGCTTGTCCATGGTTGACATATACACATATTCAACCGGATAGTTTGGAAATTCATAAGTAAAGAACATTGGAAAATGTTGAAAATTTAAGTAATTATTTATTTATTTTTTTAAATGTTCATCTACATATTAGATTAATTTCAGTTTTAACAATGACTGGCATATCCCAAACTAGGGTACGGGGGAAGAAAACAAATTAATGCTAAGAAAAACAAAACACCACATCAGAAGAGCCAGGGTGGATATGGATTAGCGGCCCTCAAATTAGTCAAAGAACGTTTTAAAATGGATGTGAAGATTGCGATTGATGGGGGATGAGCAATGAAAAAGTGAGGGTATCCATCAAACCAATAGATGTGGAAGAGATTGATAGGTGTGATCTCTTCTTGAAGAGCCGACAAAACAAAAAGGGTCGATACAATAAACCTCCCATTATTGAAGTCGTTGAATGAGTGGTAAGACTTCATATTAATTCTAAATAGGATGTAGCTAATTTTTCCCTTCGTTTATTACTAATGGCACTATATTACATGTATAGGAAAAGCTAAAGCATGACCAATTAGAGGGTCGATTCATTCCTTCAGGTAAGCATGTTATCCTTCGTGAGGCTACGGGTAAACCCAACCACCTAGATCGTGAAGGTAGGGTGGGATCATTTATGTCACAAAGAGAGGCATTTGGGATAATTCGATCATACCATCGGGCCAAACCACCGAGACTCCATGTCTTGCAACAGGAAGCACTGAATAGAGACAAGTGGATAGAGCAGCAAGTTCTGTTGATTTGAAAGTTGGTCAAGCACACAGGGATCCCCATACTTGAGAATTTGGATGATTTGACACCTTGTTGGATGCCACCATTTAGAGGATCACGACATTCGCCGTGAGAAGTTGAGATGAAGAACCAACCAATTCTTGACCAGGCAACCCACAAGGAAAATGACATTGTCAAAGCCATTGAGTCGCCCAAAAAATGGTTAGCTAAATGAAATGATTTCATTTTTAAAGAATTTGGCTACATATTTATTTTACTTTATATTTATTCTCCCTCACAATCAAGGTGTTGAATTTGTGTGAGCTACATATTGATCGAGGTGAAAAGGGTGGGCCACTTCACTTTCCTGACTGAATTCTGCACGAATCGGTGCGACATCATCATGCCGTCCAATGGGATTTGTAGAGTTTCAATGGAGAATCCAAAGGTCCCAAAAGCCCTTTTACCATATTCGAAAGGCGAGTACAAAAGAGTGGGAACCGCTCGGGGAATGTTTATCTTATGGCCTCGTCGCCTTATCTATGCGGACCCGATCAAAGATCGTCATTTGAAGGAGACAACAAAGGACAAATCTAACCCCATATTTGAGGCACCGAGGATTGGAAAACCCCTTATCAGCCGGGCACAAGTAATTAAAGGAGTCACCGCATTTGGTGAGGGTCTTGTATGATTTCATGGTCAAACATAAACAAAACTTAACTTACCTATTCTTGGGTAATGAGTGCTTGTTCGGTCAAAAGCGAGAAATCATCGCATCGTGGACTAACTTGGAAGACCTATGGAGGTGTGACCAAGTGAACCAGGAGATAATGTCCTTGTACTTACTGTAAGTTACATAGAATTCCATACATGCAATTTTTCTTTTAATACTAATTTTTGCTTCACACTTCCTCGTGAATGATATGCAATTTTATTTCAAAGGTACATGTATTATTTTGCTAACCAAAAGGACAAGCGTTGGATAGGGTATTTGTGCCCGATGTTTACTCAAGAAATTGGGTGTACTGCCAGGAGCAAGTTGACTACATTCAAAAAAAATATTGAAATGAAAGACAAAAGAATATTTGTCTCACCGTATATTGAAAGGTGGTTCTTACACACTTTCTTCATTTAAGCTAATCAATCAATACAATATTTTAAAAAAAATTTCTCATACGTTGTAAACACCATTGGAGATTAGTATTTATTGCCGCCGACAAGAAGTGCATTTATTGGATGGATCATCTGCACAACTAACCATCATAATCGTTCGTTAAGATATTTGTTGAGTCTTTCCAAGGTTTGGGGGAGCATGGTAGTAAGGATTTTGAAGTAATACAAATCAAGGTCAGATTCTCTTTTCATATCAAGAAATTATATTACTACATCAGTTAATGTAAACACATGTTAATATAACTTTTATTACTTAGTACAAGAAACAATCAAATATATAGGAATGCAGACATTACGTAATGCTTTAAGCCGCGGAGTGTGTCCTACATATGTGTGAGGATTACCTGGAAATCGAAGAAGTGAGTACTAAGATTATTCTTTCGAGAACGTTTTAAATCATCATAACATGTCATGCCCATCTTATATTATTATTACTTTTGTTTCACAGATTTTTCCAAAGGTTCACAAGCCGTATAAACAAGATGACATCAACAGTGCAAGAAATTGCTTGGTAGGTATCTTGTGTACTCCCGCTCGCATTCTATTGGGCATCCCAATGGGGAATTATGAGATATTTGATGACATAATTCTGTGGAATGGATTTTTGGTGACTTCTATTCCTATCTATAGATTGTTGTTTTCTTAGCATAGTCTATAAATTTTTGATATCTAGTGTCATCTTGTATTGTATTTTCTACAATCTAGACTGGTGTTACGAGGCTTTCGAGAAGCCGGTATATAATGAAACAAATGAATTTTACCATATGAGCCGACTGAATTCCGACTTAAGAACTAGTTTCTTTTCTTATTGTCATATTTTATAAAGTCTCAATATTAAGTTCCTCGCTCAGAACTAAATACATCCGAATCAGTTTTGGACTCGTAACTGATATCACAAAAAATTATTTAATCGCAAAAATACTGGTAAATGTCCAGAATTGATCCCCAGTGAAGGAACATGCTATAAAGCAAAGACATAGTTCCGAGATAGGAACATCATTTCTGCTGACCGTATCTGACCACATGTACACTCGGAACTTATGAACAGGTTTCTCACTCGGAACATTATATGTAGTTCGACACTCGTATTACCAGTTCCGCACTCGGGACTACTAACAGTACCTCAGTAGGAACTGCGTCTGAAGTCCGACCGTTAGGGAGCTGGTTCCGAGTTTGGAACTGATTAAAGACGGTTCATGGGTGCAATTAAAGGCAGCAGATACCCGTCTTTGATTGCACTCATTTAAAGACGGTTGATCTCATAGGATCAAAGGCACAGCCAGAGAAGTCACCTTCAAATTGACTTTTATGGTCCAAAGGAACCGCCTTTAATAGACCTGATTTTCAGTAGTGATATCCTATGAATTCGTATTTACTAGAATGCTATTTTCATTCAGACACATGTAACTCAAGTCTCAAGTTTCTTATTAGTCAAAAAAGGAGTGGAAAACAATCGGGTCGCATTTTTCTTGTTAGATTTGATTCCAGAAAATAAGAAATGGTCCACGAATTGATGAGATGTGGAGTACCACTAAACCACTAGTTGATCTTATGATGAGAACATGAATCAACAATGATTACTCGCAGAAGTGATCCATGATTCAGCATTACGCCATTTATCCAATTTATTATTAATGTGATCACACTTGTGCACATGATTAGCAATGCCAATACTCCCATGTCTCATCCTATTCTGCACAAAAAAATTTTACGATCTCCAATAAACATGTTTAATTATAAATATGTGTAGCTACGGACAATAATAACACACAAAAATTTAATATTTAGAAAATACATGTTACGATGTATCTCATATGATAAAATTATTGTTCATATATCTATTCAAATATGTTATTAAAATTTGACATCTTTAAAAAAATAAATTTATTTCCAGGATATGTGGGGACGGAGGGAGTATTGGATTTCATTTTTAGTTTCATTTGAAATGTAAATTAGCAGTTTGTGAAATGGAGGTCGTATTATCAGTCTCGCAATTTAAAATGAATCGGAATATCTCCAAATTACATATAATATTCACGTTCGAAACATATGAAGCGAGTTAACAATATTATCATGAGTAAGTGTCAAAATAACTCTAACTTTATTCTAAAAGTGTCAATATAATTCTGTAAAATGAGAAAGTGCTAAAATAATCCTAACTTTATAATGTATGTGCCAATATAACCTTGGGAGTCATTGACTCCAATGCCAATGCTGGAATTGGCCGAAGTGTAATGAAATGACAATTTTACCCTAGATTTAAAAAAAGGAAAAAGAAAAAATCAAGCACCATTTCTTGTTCCCTATCTCCGTCGACTTCCCATGGACTCGTCCCTCTTCGGCAGAGGCCACTATCTGGGTTCTGGATTCGAGCTGGGGATTTTGAATTTCCAGAATTCATATAAATCGAGCCATATTGAGCCGCCAGAGTCGGCGGGGAAGGTGAAAATCAAGGTTTAATATTTAATGTGGTGTTTAATATTTACAACAAGAAGGTTTTGAATGTGATATTCTTAATTGAACTTCGTTCTCCCAGTGAGCGCGATCGGATTTCCGTTCTCAATTGAACTCATTCGCCGCTGCTCCAGAATTCAACAAACGAGTCGAGTCATCGACTAAACACACAACGCTGCTCTCAACAAAGCCAAACTACAGTGCGTCAGAAGACGTGCTCAGGGGTAGAAACCCAATCTCGCCTCTAGGCACTTTTTCATCTCCGGCGAGATTGGGGTGGTTTTGTAGGGCTGGTTTACAGGGTTGGGCAAGAAGAAGGAGCTGGTAAGGAGAGATGGTAGGGATAGTGGGGCTGGCAACAGTGGCGAGAAGAAAGATGGGTTGTAAAGTTCACACCAGGAGAACGTGGCTGAGAAGGTGGTGGTGGAGATGGTGGGAGAGAGTGGATGAGAGGGTGGTGGGTGTGGTGGCACCAGAGAGCGTGTCGGAGAAGGTGGGAATGGTGTTGGTTGGTGGCAACAAGAAGGGCAAAATGAGGAAAAATATATATACTAAAATGGTCGAGGGGCTATTTGTCATTTCAGGTCCAATCAATGCCACAATTGGTGAGTCAATGCCGGAATGTGGCCTAAATGTTATATCAGCACAATTTATCATAAGGTTATATCGGCACAATTTATCATAACGTTATTGTTAACTTGACACTTTCTGATTTTATATGATTATATTAGTTATTTCAACCTAGAGGCAGGGTTAGAAAAACATTTAACCCTATTATCATTATTCTAAGTGATATAATTGAAAACTTTCATTGAGTTGATACGTAAAATTAAACGAAGTTGAATATTTCAACATGAAAAATATATTAGTTCGGACTTTATCTCCTGTGCAACCATACAATTGTAAGATGGAATTTATGGAGCATGTTAGCGATTCATTGAGTGATTAATTTCGTTGTACCTATGACTAGGGGGTGTTCAAATGCAGGTATCCGCACTCTTGGGTATTCGTACATTCGGGTACCTATATGTGTGGGTGTTGAAAATAATGGTAATGATCTGTATTTATTCATAACCTCAGGAAACATTATATAGTAGTACAAAATACATATGCAAGCTAGGAAAAGAAATATAATCTAATTATAACTATAAGTAATATTTATATTCCTTAACACCCTCCCTCAAATTGGAGCATGGGGATCAGAAATGTCCAACTTACCAAGTAATGAATGAAACTGGTTACGTCTGAAAGCTTTGGTAAACAAGTCCGCAGGTTGATCTGTAGTGCGAATATGATGAGTAACTATAGTACCAGACTGCACAAGATCCCGGACAAAATGACAATCAACTTCAATATGCTTCGTACATTCATGGAACACTGGATTTGCTGCAATATGAAGAGCATATTGACTGTCACAAAACAAACGCATATGAGCAGTATGCGCAACCCCTAAGTCTTTCAGTAAAGACCTAAGCCATAACAACTCACAACAGGTAACAGCCATAGCACAATACTCTGATTCAGCAGAACACTGAGAAACTATAGGTTGCTTCTTGGTCTTCCAAGAAATAGGAGAATCACCAATCATCACAAAGTAACCAGAAAGAGAACGCCGAGTAATAGGACAAGCAGCCCAATTAGAATCACAGTAAGCAGTCAACTGTAATGCACTACGGGAAGAGAGAAATAAACCCTGACCCGGATGGCTCTTCAAGTAGTGCAACACACGAACTGCAGCTTGCCAGTGAGGAACACAAGGGGACTTCATGAATTGAGCAAGTGTGTGAACCGAATAGCTAAGCTCAGGACGTGTGATGGTAAGGTATATCAGGCGCCCAACCAGTCGCCTGTACTGCTCAGGATCATGGTAAAGCAGGCCATCAACACGCGCCAGATCGTGTTGCTGCTCCATCGGAAAGTCAGTCGATTTAGAGGCAGACAAACCTGTATCAGATAAAATGTCCAAGGCATATTTCCTTTGCGAAAGAAACATCCCCTCCAGTCTTCTAGCAATCTCTATGCCCAAGAAATACTTAAGTAAACCAAGATCTTTCATATGGAAACAAGAACTCAAGTATTTCTTGAACTCAGAGATAAGCGCAGAAAAGCTTCCAGCAATGACCAAATCATCCACATAAACCAGAACATGCAAAGAAACCGATCCACGGGAAAAAACAAACAAAGAGTAATCTGCCTTACTCTGAACAAAACCAAAATGCGCGTAAAGCCTGAGCCAATCTGGCAAACCAATTTCTAGGAGCCTGGCCAAGATCGTAAAGAGATTTCTGAAGGCGACATACCTGACCATGGGGCGCGGCATAGCCCGGTGGGGGTCGCATAAAAACCTCTTCATGCAAATCACCATGCAGGAAAGCATTATGGACATCCATCTGATGCAGTTCCCAACCACGAATGACTGCAACAGATAAGAATAGGGGAACATAACTCATCTTCGCAACATGAGAAAATGTCTCAGTATAATCAATTCCTTCAACTTGGCGATTCCCAAGAACCACGAGGCGCGCCTTATGACGTTCAATAGTACCATCTGACCGGAACTTCATCCGGTAGACCCATTTGCACCCAATCGCCTTCTTATTTGTAGGCAGAGGAGCCAATGTCCATGTTTGATTTCGGTCCAGCGCAGTAAGTTCTTCAGTCATAGCATCTCGCCAATGACAATGGTGGGAAGCCTCGGAATAAGTAGTGGGATCTGCACTAGATGTTACTGCACCCAAAAATTTAGAATGCATACTAGAAAAATTATCACAATTTACATAATCAGTAAGTGGATAGAGAACACCCGAGGAAAGTGACGATGCATGAGTGAACGGAGACGTAAGGGGAGATCTTCAACCGTAAGAGCACAGGCATGATCATCACAATCGTAATCTGCCAAGTAAGGAGGCGGTCGGCGAGCACGAATACTCTGTCTGATAGGCGGAAACTCGGCAGCGGAACCATCCAAAGCCGGAGATATAGCAAAAGGAGACGTCGGCGATAACTGCTCAGCAGCGGCCGATGGCAATTGACTGACGGTGGCTAGCGGTGACTGGCTGGCGGTGATCGGCGATGACTGACCGGTGGCGGCCTGCGGTAACTGATCGATAGAAGCCGGCGGTAACTGACCGGCAGCAGAAGATAGAGATTGACTGGTTGTGGCCAGCGGGGATTGTCTGGCGGCTTCCTGTGGCAATAGACCGGTAACAACTGACGGCGATGGGCTGGCATCGGCTGGCGGTGACTGGCCGGTATTGAATGACGGAAAGAATATTCTGTGCGACTCTGGCAGTGAGCTGGAAGAGATCGGCGGTGATGTGGTGACGCCGTCGGGTTCATCTGAAGGGGCCGAAGACAGAGTAGCAGAATACGGGAACTGGTCTTCAAAAAATTGGCATCCCGACTAGTAAAGATAACCCGGGATTCTAAGTCAAAAAGGCAATAGCCTTTCTTTCCGGCAGGATAACCAAGAAACAGACACCGCCGACTTCTTGGGGAAAACTTGTCACGATATCTGGGAACATAAGCAACAAAACACAAGCATCCAAAAACTCTTAATGATGAGTAATTTGGAGCTTGCCCATAGAGCAACTCAAAGGGAGTACGACCATTGAGATGCTGTGTCGGTGTTCGGTTAATCAAGTAAGCAGCAATAAGAACACATTCTCCCCAAAACTCAATAGGAAGACTAGCTTGAAATTGTAAAGCACGCGCCACATTGAGTAAATAACGATGCTTTCTTTCAACCCGACCATTCTGTTGTGGTATTTCAACCATAGATGTCTCAAAGATGATCCCATATGCAGTAAAATGAGATCGCAAAGGCAGAAATTCAGTCCCATTATCAGCCTGAACACGGTGTATGGTTCGGCCCAACTGGTTCTTCACCAAGGCACTAAATTCTAAAAATCTAGAGGCTAGTTCAGACTTAGCTACTAATAGATAAACCCAAATAGCTCGGGAATAATCATCTACTATAGTCAAAAAATAAAATGCACCACTAGATGATGGTGTTCAATAAGGTCCCCAAACACCACAATGTACTAATTCAAATAATGCAGTAGCATTTGTAGAACTCAATGGAAAACTATGTCTAGTATGTTTTGCTCTATAACATACAGAGCAAGGTATGGTAGTATTATTTGACCTAAAATCAAGAGTAGGAATAGAAGACAACACCGTAGATGATGGATGACCAAAACGTTGATGCCATAAATCAGATGAAGAAACCGAAGCAACTGTTGAAATAGACTGCAGGATATGAGGACGAACGTGAGTATCCAACAGACGAAGCCAATAAACCCCCCCTTGCTGTTCACCCACACCAATCACAATCCTCATACTGATTTTCTGTAAAATGCAATAATTTTTAGTAAACAAGGCTAGATATTTTAAGGCCGATAACAATCTAGAGCATGATAATAAATTGCATCGCAAAGTAGGTATGTATAGCACATGAGTAAGGGTGACATCCCCAAAACAAATAGACCCATACTGTGTAGCCGACGACACAGATGCATTAGGCAGTATAACATTCACAGTAGTGGTAGTAGTAGTAATATCAGTAAGAGAACCTTTGTCACCAGTCATGTGATATGGGGCTCCCGAATCAAGAATCCAGGGTAAAGTAGACTTACCTAACCCATTGTCAAATAACGAATAAAACTGATTAAATAAATGTATGGTCGTACTCCATTGGTCATCAGACAGAGCAGGACCAAAATCAGATCGTGTAGGTAAGCCAGAGGAGGCGGCCACTGCAAACCCTTGCTGCGACGTCACTACGCTAGCGAAAAGAGCCATAACACAAATGACAAGTAAAATTAAAGTAAGGGAAGAAAATAAATTCGCTGAATCAAGGCCAAAAAGATCCAAGGACGCGCGGCTACTGTTGACACGTGAAAGACACACATTCTGAAGAGAGAACTGCGAGTCTGGTGCAACTGCGCATGGACTGCACGTGCTTATGGGAGGTCGCACGCGTGAATCTCACGCGCGCCTCATTCTGGCGGAAGCTTGTGCCACCGGTCGGAGTAGACAGCGGATGAACGAAGTTGACAGCGGACGGACGGAGATCGGTTGGAGCGGGGCGGGGTGGAGCCAGAGGAAACTGAGCAGACCGAACAGAGCCAGAGAAGGAGGAGACCAGAGCGGAGCAGACCAGAATGGAGTCGGTCGGACGGCGGCGGTGGTGAGCAAGGTTGTGGCAAAACTGAAGAAGATTTTTTTGCAGAAAGGTAGTCCAGATCGATGGGGCGTGGAAGTCATGCACTGAAGACGGTGGAAAATTTAGGATGGTATTTTAATGTCTTATGTTTTAGGATTTTAGGCTCTGATTCCATGTTGAAAATAATGGTAATGATCTGTGTTTATTCATGATCTCAGGAAACATTATATAGTAGTACAAAATACCTATGTAAGCTAGGAAAAGGAAATTTAATCTAATTATAATTACAAGTAATGTTTATATTCCTTAACAGTGGATAGTTGAAAATTTGTTCTGTGGCCCGATCCGGAAGAGTACTTGTTGATTTGTTTTAAATTTAAATTTTTGAGATAAATTATTATTTTATTATATTACATAAACTCGTAGTAGTGCAAGGAAAATATCATTACGATGATGACAATGTAGTTTTACAATTGATTCTCGTGACATTTTTTGTACAAATAATTATCACTTTTTATTATTTAAAATTTCACCATACAATGATCGTGGAGAGTAACAAGTCTGTAATTATCATCATCATTCCCTAGTTTGGATGAACTTAACAAAACATGCTAAAATGACGAGAAAAAATATATTTTGTTAAATTTTATAGTGGAGAGGTTATGAAAGTTCGATATGAAATTTCTGAACATCAAATGTAAAAACTTTCAATTGGACGTACAGCTAAATAAGGTTGTGGTTGTGGGCCCGACTAAAAATTTGAGGCTGGAAAGGAAAGGGCGGTGCTTAGAACACAGAAGGATTAATTGAATTTAGGGTTGAAAGAGAATGATTGAAAATTTAGCACTTGAATATTATGTTAACTCACATTATTTAATAATTAATATTACATGTGTATGAACAACTAAGAATTGAGAGTAGATATGTAGAAAATATTATATTATATTAATATTATTTAGATATATTTTAATTTTATCAGGTATCCCGAGTACCCGAAAATAGTATTTTTGCGGTCTTGGTAAAATGTAAAATTTTTGGGATGGGTATCTGACCCTGAAAAATGAAAAAGTACTCGGTTATTTTAAACTGGGCAGGTAGATGTACGGGTCGGTGATGGTATAGTAGAGCTGAAACCTAATTGGGCTAATGCTCCCATTACTTAAACATGAACCCAATACTCAAGATACATATTGGTGGGTCTAATAATGAGTCATTCACTAGAGGACAAAAAGAGTCTGGTCACAGACCTAGGAGATTAAGGTTTAGGAATAGTATAAATAGATAGGTATGTCTTCTATTTTTTGTAACACTATCCTTGCCTACTTTTACTCTCTACAAGATTGCTAACTAGACAATCGGAGAATCTCCCCCCGGAGTTCCAGGAGTCTGTTTCTTTCTTGTAGATCACAGGCAGCGCTAGATCAGATTCAGGTCGGGTTGTGAACAAAGGTCGCTATACGCATCAAGTGGCATGCCCGGTGGGACCCAGTTTCGACCAGATCTGAATCTTATAGCATATATCTTTGTCGACGACTTCAACTCGTCGGAGTGAAATGTTGAAGATCAAATTGAGTGGTGCGGGCGTTGAGGTTGGATCTTCGTACAGATCGAGGGTAGGGGAAGAAATGACCCATCCCATCATAGACCAAGATACGTCCACAATGCTAGTCAAAACTTTGGCGGGACCTGGCCCAATGGCCCTTGTGATCGAAGGGTCACAGGCCGAGACCCTACCCGAAGCTTCAGCAAGAGCAAAGTTTACCATTGAACCTACCCCAGGAGTTTGTACGTCAATGCCATTGACTGGGATGCGAGGTGTAGACGGACATCTCACGGAGTGTTCCCGTGACTTGCAGGTCAAGGCCTACGAGAGAAGACTCCAAGAAAATTGCATGGTCACCGAAGCTCAATCTTCTCCACGAAGCTTCGATCACATCACACAGATGCTGGTAGCCGCAGGATATCAGGTAGTTCCCCCATCGATGGCCCCTCACTATTCGGAAACTATGATACCTCCGATAACTCAACCATCTTCGATAATTTTGGAAGCCCATATCAGATCACTGCCCCTAGCCAGCCAAGCGTGTGGGGTCCTATACACGGGATATATAAGAGAGGCCACACAGTCGAGACCCCAACCTTCCTTCCCAGAGTAAATGCAAGTAAGCTACCATATGCCTCCCCCCCCAAGGTTTTGAATAGGGTCGGGGAGCCATGCCTTGGATGAGGATCCCTGACCTTATGGGGAACCCAGGAACCATACCTTTCGTCAACTTAGTGGATCCTCAAAGACCCTACCCAAGGGGCCTTTGAGAACCACCTCAGAATGGAGGAGACCAGTATGGTTGAGCTCAGACAGCCTTAGGTAGGGAGTTAGATAGATTAATAGGCACAATGGGGCAAACAGTTTGATCCTCGTTTGAACCAGTGGTGACGAATATTCGTTAGCCCCAGGATATGAAGCCACCTGAGGGACTTCCTACTTACTCTGGGGACTCATATCAGCAAGAATTTAACCAAACTTTCCTTGGTTTGATGAATTCTCGGGACTTTGATGAGAAACTGACGTGAAAGCTGGTGGGCAGTTATCTTCGAGGAAAGGCCTGAGAGTGGTTCAACAAGTTGCATAGGAGTTCATTGCATTCATATCGAGGCTTTAGTGGGGCTCTTCTGAGTCAGTATTGCCAGAAAAATAAATTCACCAAGACCTTGACAGAGTTGTATCAAACGAAGCAGAAGCCAGGGGAATCTACTGCCACCTTCTACTATCGATACATCGATGACAATCTTAGGGTAGTCGAGGGTACAAAGAATGAAATTATCCAGGATATTTGTTGGGAATGGAGGACCTAGAATTGTACAGAAAATTGACGGCGAACACCCCGAAAACACTTCAATGGCTCCAGGAAATGGTGGAACGGCATTCAAAGGAAGAAGAAGCAATTCAAAGGAAAATGGAGGGCCAAGTGGCTAAGCAGTCCAAACCTAATGACCATCGAGGTAAGAGACCAATCGAAAGGATAAATTTTGAGAAGTACACCCCCATGCCCCGATCCCCAGCAGAAATATGGAGCATCATAGTGGAATTTTCAAACTACCTCCCCCCATGAGTAACATTCAATGAGCCTTCGCAAGCAGGAGGGCCACCAATAAGTTCTGCGATCACCACAAAGATTACGGGCATGCCACGAATGAATGTGCCCACCTTCGAGTGGAAATTGAGCGATGTGAGAAGGAAGGCCTCTTAAAGGAGCCCTTTCTTACCGAGATGAGAATCTGAGGCATGGGAACGATAGAGGAAATAGGTGACCACCTAAGAAAAACTTCAATACTAGAAATAGAGGAGATCGAGGTCCCAGTAGCAGCGATATGAGCGTCATGACGAGCCCCAGCGAAACTCCCAATGGAGAACAGGAATGAAGGGACTCCTACCATTCACAAGGTGGTCAATGCTATTAGTAGAGTTGGTGAAAGGTCTTCGAATGCAATTATGAAAGCACAGTCACGGTGGGTCCCAGCAGGAGAACCGATGAGGAAAAAGTTTCAATAAGATGAAACAATCACTTTCTCTGAAGCGGATGCAATTCCTAACCAAACCCCCCCATAGTGATCCCACGGTCATTACGGCAGTGATTGGAACTGCACTGGTGTAAAGGGTGTTCATC
The DNA here is from genome assembly GCA_037428765.1 of Rubia yunnanensis. Classification (NCBI taxonomy): domain Eukaryota; kingdom Viridiplantae; phylum Streptophyta; class Magnoliopsida; order Gentianales; family Rubiaceae; genus Rubia; species Rubia yunnanensis. The sequence goes on along the minus strand of CM075071.1, from coordinate 65,581,730 downwards.
GATGATGAAAGTGGTGTGGAAATCATGTTTATAAACTGTTTCAATCAGTTGGGGATTAGGAGATCAAACCTTAAAAAATCCACTTTGCCCTTATCAGGGTTCATAGGAAAAATGGTATACCCCATTGGGGAGATAACCCTGCAAGTGAGGATGGCAGATGGAAACAAGGGGGTCATGGTGCAGTGTATCTTTGTAGTTATCGATGTTTTCTCTCCCTACAATGTGATCTTCGGGAGATCCTGTGTGCCAAGCTCGACCAGTGTGGCCATCGTACCATTTGATGATGAAGTTTCCAACAGAGAATGGAGTAGCGTCCATCCGTGGAGATCAGGCTACTACTCAAAGATGTAACTACGAAGCAGTAAATGGAGAAGGAAAGGAAATGAGTGTTTCTTCAGTACACGGTAAAGCTAGACCGGCCGACACACAGTCACTCTCCATTCAAGACATGAGATCTGTGGCGGTAGGAAGTATAATGCCCAACATGGTAAGAAAAGAACTAAAGGCTCTGTTATATCATTACTATAATGTGTTTTCTTGGGATGTTTTAGACTTGACAGGGGTACCTATGGAACTAGCAGTCCATAGGTTGAATGTTGATACTTCGATAAAGCATGTTAAGAAGAAATGACGAATGTTTGCCCCTGAGAGGGTGGGTGCGATCAAATCTGAGGTAGGTAAACTTCTTGCAGTAGATGTTATAAGAAGTGTTGTATCCTCAATGGCTGGCTAACCCCGTAATGGTCCCCAAAGCCAGATGAGACGTGGGGCATGTGTATAGACTTCACAGATCTGAACAAGTATTGCCCGAAAGATAGTTACGCCTTGCTTTCGATGGATTAGCCGGTGGAAGCAATAACAGGTTACCATATCCTTGCCTTTTTCGATGCACACAAAGGTTATAACTAAATACTCATGGCAGAAGAGGATAAAGAGAAGACTTCGTTCATCACGGATGTTAGCACCTTCTGCTATAAAAAATGCAGTTTAGGTTAAAGAATGCTGGGGCAACTTACCAATGGTTGGTGGATAAACTTTTCAGAAAGCATGTTGATAAAGTTTGGAAATATATGTCGATGATATGGTGGTGAGAGTGTGATCTACGATCATTTTTTGCAAGACCTAGGTGAACTGTTCAAAGGTTTACGAAGATCGAATTTGAAGTTGAACCCCTTGAAGAGTGTAATAGGAGTCGGTGCTAGTAAGTTTATGGGATTCATAGTCATAGAATGGGGTATTAATGTTAATCCAAAGAAGGTAGAAGCCTTGATGAATATGAGGAGTCCTCGCAATGTAAAAGAAGTTCAAAGATTAACAGGGTGTTTGGCAGCGTTGAGCAAATTCTTATTAAAGGGGCAGGGAAGTTTCTCCCTTTCTTTGATGTACTTTGTAAAGAAAAAAAGTTTGAATGGACCGAAGCATGTGAGAAAGCCTTTGTGGCCATAAAGGAGCACCTAAAAATTCTGCCTATGTTGATGAAGTCGGAAAAAAGGGAGTTCTTATACCTTTACATCTCAGCCTCAGCCTTAGCTATTAGTGATGTACTTGTAAAGGAGAAGGAAAGGCAACAACACCTCATATATTTCGTTAGCAGAGCCCTGCAAGGCCCGGAAACAAGGTACACCACCATGGAAAGACTAATCTTAGCCTTAGTTCATGCCACTCGAAGATTGAGGCCCTACTTCCAGGGTCATCCCATATATGTGCTTACTAACTGTCCAATCAAGAAAGTACTACTAAATCCTAAGGCCCCGGGGAGAATGATGAAGTGGGCCATAGAGTTGGGAGAACATGATATACACTACCATCCCAGGACTACGATCTAAGGCTAAGCCTTGGCGAATTTCATCTTGGAGACCACCGACCCCATCGAAGATATCTGCAAGATTGATGAAAATGGAGTATGGAAGTTGTTCATAGATGAATCTTCTCATGCAGGTGGAAGCAGAGCAGGTGTGTTTCTCTCCAGTCCCGATGGTACCAATAATCCTTATGCCTTGCATTTCAAGTTCAGAGCAACAAACAATGAAGCATAATATGAGGCCTTGACCGCAGAACTTTGATTGGCTAAGAAACTGATAGTAGAAGAGCTGGAAATATTCAGTGACTCGCACATTGTGGTAAATCATGTAAATGGGGAGTACAAAGCTTGAGAAGCAAGCTTACAACGCTACTTAGAGGTAGTCAAACCTTTGTTATAATTCTTTTGGTCATATACTTTTTCTCAGGTACATAGGGAGAAAAATCACAAGGTCGACGCCTTGAGTAAATTAGCTTTATCTGATTTGGGTGAATTAGCACAGAAGCAAGTAAAATTTGAAACCCTTTATCAACGAAGCTTCGAGGAGATCATTGTGATGGCCATTTTTGAAGGGGATACCCCAGTTGTTTGATACTTCCAAGATGGGCCACTTCAAGAAGATCCCATCAAGCACAGAAAATTCTACTCAAGGCAGCCAAGTATGTTATACAGGAGGGAACCTTGTATCGAAGGGGGTACCTGCAACCCTTGCTTCGATGTGTCACCCACACCGATGCACAATACTTAATGCTGGAAGTCCATGAAGGAGTCTTTGGTAGCAATCAAGGAGCATGATCTGTAGTAAGAAGGATGCTTCGGGCAGGTTATTATTGGCCAACCATGTTTGAAGATACCAACAAATATATCCAAGCATGTCACCAATGCCAAAAAACATACACCTCTGACCCATGTCCCTAAAGTGGAAATGATCAACATATTCAGCTCCTGGCCATTCGATAAGTGGGGTATAGATTCCCATAAGCACCGTGGAGATTCAAGTATCTGATAGTGGTAGCCGACTATTTCACTAAGTGGGTCGAAGTAGTACCGCTAGCAAACATTAAGGGGAAATCTATCATCTCGTTATGTTGGAGGAATATTGTTTGATGCTTTCGCATACCAAAAGCATTCATCCCATACAATGGAACTCAGTTCATGAATGACCCTTTTAAAAGCTGGTGTGAGGAGTTCAAGATCAAGTTGAGGGTCACATTGATATACCATCCGAAGGCAAATGTTCAGGTTGAGGTCACTAACCGTCAACAGAATACGGAAAAGGCTGGAGGGAGCAAAAGGTAACTGGGTCAATGAACTACCCAGTGTACTATGGTCTTATCGAATAGTGGAGTCTTTGACCACAGGAGATACGCCATATAGACTAGTGTATGGCTCAAGGGCTGTGAAACCTGTGGAAATTGGAATGCATAGCCCAAGAATGATGGTAGCCAGTGATGCCAGCAATGACAACAATATCTGCCTCGACTTGGATCTAATAGAAGAAAGACGTGACATAGCATCCATCCATGAAGCCAAAGTCAAGGAAAGGGTGAAACTGTATCATGATTGAAGGGTGAAAGAAGCGCAGTTTTTTGTGGCAGACCTCGTCATGAGGGACAATGAGAAGAGTAAGCAGGAACCAGAAGGGAAGCTGGGCACTAATTGGGAAGGACCTTACAGAGTGCTCAAATCTCACCCAGGAGGGAGTTATACCTTGGGTTTGATGAATGGAGACCGCATCCCCGGTGGAACATAGTTAACCTTCGATAGTATCACCAGTTGTAAGGAACAATTGTAAGGAAAAAAGCCAGGGACTTGATGCACAAAAATTTTGCTTATTTTGCTATGTATCTTCACACAGCAATTGGGTGACTTAATGGAAGTTTTAATTTCTCCCCAAGTTAAAGCACAAATTTCTTATTCTCAAGTGATCGAAACTTTGTTGTCAGGAAGTCTAATCATTTCTCGCCCTCGCGCAATAGAATCCAGATCTCGCCTTCGAGCGTAGACATTTATTCTCTCCTTCGTGTAATAGAATCTAGATCTCGCCTTTGAGCGATAGAAATTTATTCTCGCCTTTGCACGATAGAATCTAGATCCCACTTTCGAGCGATAGAAATTTATTCTCGCCCTCGCCCGATAGAATCCAGATCTCGCCTTCGAGAGATAGAAATTTTTTCTCGCCCCTGCACGATAGAATACAGTTCTCGCCTTCGTGCGATAGAAATCAATTCTCACCCTCGCGCGTAGAATCCAATTCTCACCACCAGGTGATAGAATTCAATTCTCGCCCTCTCATGATAGAATCTAGTTCTCACCTTCGAGCGATAGAAATCAATTCTCACCCTCGAGCGATAAAATTTAATTCTCGCCCTCGAGCAATAGAATTTGATCCCCACCCTCAAGCAATAAAAATTAATTCTTGACACTAAAAGATCGAAGGTTGTCCATAAATTTTAAAGTAATACTCGGGCGCTAACCTGCTAGTATATAAAACCCCCGACTTAGTGGTAAATAAACTTTTTCCCAATGATCGAAGGTGCGCTCCAAACGTAAAGGAAGGTATACTAATTTTTTAAGTAAAATTACATCTGAATGGATGGATGGTGCAAGCAAAATTTTTATTAAGGTATAACATACAACATAAGCTTAAAGGTATAACATACAACACACACGATCATTCAGACCACTGAATATTCTCTGGCTTCACCCCAGTGGCGATTGTAAATAGGCGATCAATCTCACTTTCCTAGGCTTTGTGGATGGGATTGACACGGTGCCTTCGACGAGGTATCAAATTCTCCAAAGGAGATGGTTCTCCCTCCACATCATCTTCGATGATTATTGGCACCCCTTCTTCGATATCACGAATGCCAAAAGGAACTTTCTCCATAGGTTTGACTGATAACACTTGATGAGAAGGTCTGATAGGAGGTGTGGTGCCCTAAAGATGGGATATACGTGGGGTTGTCTGCTTTGACTGTGTATTTCCCTTTGATTGTTTTCTTTTCTTTGAATACCTATGGGAACGTTTACCCTTTGGAGGAATCCTAGATGAGAGACCCCTACTCGAAGGACCTGATCCTTGATGGTGGATATTGTTCTCTAATCAGAGATGTTATTTCCACTCGCATATGGCATTAAAGGCTGCACAATAGTCTGGATCCCTATCTAGATTCTCTCAAAGAAAAGCTATCTCAATCTCGTACAAAAACCAAAACAGGTCACCAATAGGCCCCATGTCAAGGACCCCATACGATAACCCATGCGCTCGAAGGCTATCAGAGTAAAGTTGTATTGTAGCAGAATGAACTAACACTTGTTTCGAGAGCTGGGAATTCTGACTTACAAGTTTGCTACAAAATCGTTAGTTACCCTCGATGACTCCTTGTAGCCTAGAAACCTCTTCGGCAAGGAAGCTATTCTGCTTATCTATCTCGCTAACTTGTGTTTTGAGCTCTTTTACCTTATCCTGATAGCACTTATTGTCACCCCACTAACTTAAACTTTGATACATCCTAGCATCAGTAAGACACTTATGTAAACTAGAATACTCCTTCATCATCTCTCGTAAAGTAGCCTAATAACTAAGCTCGCCAGCACTACATGCTTCGTCCACTATGGCAAGGGCAACAGCTGATTGACCGATCGCCGGGTTACCCTTTGATTTGTTAAGAAGTACTATTATTGAAGGATGGCTGCCATGTTGCTACAATGACTACTCCTTATTATCCTTGGATAGATCATCGCTCAAGTGCGCCAACTTCGTAAGAGACTTCGAGAACTCTACCTTAACTATAGCAAGCTCTCGAGTCAACTTTTCTAATTTATCGCACATTGGAAGTTTCTATAAAATATAAAGGATTATAGTCAAATACTTAAAAGAAATAATAATAATAATTCCACCAAAAAGGTTAAAACTATCCCAAAAAACTCGCATCCTTCTATTAAGAATTTTTCAAAAAAATTAAAAGGAATGCCCTAAAAAATAAGGAGGATATAGGGGATTAGGGTTCATACATTTCTAACCTCATGCCCTACGCTACGCTCATCCCCGGCATGCCCAGTCTTGCTTTGGTCAGCAACGGCTCCTCCTTTGTTATCCTTCAATGTTTGCTCACTAGCCCTTGAGCCCTCCCTCGAAACAGCCAATGCTTGAAGGTCCGAAGATGATAGAAATTTCTTCCTCTTCTTGATAACATCAAGGAGTCAAAGCTTAAGACTACCGGGACTGGATAGATGGCCCCACCCCACCGTCATCTTCTCCTTTGCGTCAGGGTCAGTACAAGACTTAATCACTTTACCCTACTTGGGGTTAAGACATTCGACCAACTAGTTGTAAACATCGGTTCGCCCCCATGCTTTTCCAATACCAAGAAGGTGAATGAAAGCATTTGTCATATCCTTATACCTCATCATCTTGTCAGCGAAGGTCAACAGTAGTGCATGTTGAGCTTTAGGAGAACATTTATTGGCAAGGCGTTTCTCTTTCTCCTTCAACTTATTCAAATATCCCTCCAAATCTTCTATCTTCTTCTGCAGCTTAGCACACTCCTCTTGCCTAAAATCCTTGGCAATTGCCTCGATTGATCCTTGTAGAAGGGTAAAGACCTGGGCAAAAATGCCAGTCGACTGTAAGGTCGATCGAATAGCCCTCACAACCTAAACCAATGAGGAAGAAGGAATTAGAAAGAAGAACGAAGACATTAGAAAATCCCAAAACAACAAGTGAAACAAAGACGGTAAAAATAGCATACCGAAGGCTCGCTGCCCAAGTCCCCGAGATAATCCAGGGATAAATTATCATTCTCAACATCATAAAAAAGGTGTTGGCACCACCCTCAACACTACCAGTCTCGTGATAAGGCTTTGTACCTTCGAATCTTGGCTTCTTTGATGGTTGCTCTTAAACGGGAGACCTCTCCTGAAGACCTGTCGGGGTAAAAGACGGGGTAGGCTGCCTAGCTGATTCCCTCATCTGGAAGTTACCCTCCTGCTCAAGAGCATCAAAGAAGTCTTGCACGTTGTTCACTGCACAAAAGAAACACAAAGGTTACAGACAGTAGCAAAAGAAGAAAATAAATATCTAAAGGTAGAGGCCCAAAGACCTTCGGAAGAGTCCGAAGAAGCTACTTCTTCAACAACCACCCCTCGTAGCTTATCTAAGGATCGAAGGGGCCTTGGGCAATGCGGTCTACAATCCCCTCTTTTCCTTTTATTAGCATTTGCAGAATAATTCTCCTCGAGCACTCGACGACTAGCCGAGAATAGATACTTTCATAAACCCCCTCTGGCCATACGAATGGTTTTGCACCCTTAACGGTCTCAAGATGAAAAATGTTAGTGTCTAAGGGTCCGGGTGTGCAAAGACGTTCTATATCATCACGAACACCCTCAAGAATTGAATATTTCCCCTTTTTAGTCTTAGCAACAACCTCAGGATTCCATCGAGGGGTTCGATAAACTCTTGAGAAATCAAAAGACAACGCTTTATTTAGCCAACCAGAACTATTAGTAGGGAGAATTATGAACTTCCGGCCAGAAGGTTTATTACTCAAAGTGAAAGTTCCGGTTATGTCTTGACAACCAATCAAGAGATAGATATCCCAAAAAATCATAATGAGACTCTACGTTCACTTCCTTACATCAAACAAAGAAAGTCCTTATTATTACCATCACATTCGGATGTAGTTGGGACAGGCTTACATAAAGCTCTTCCATTAGGCTCGATAGCAAGGGGGGAAAAGAAAAACAAAGTCCTGACCTAATATGCATACTATAGGTAATAGCCCTTCCTAAGGGTAGAGAATCTCAATCACTTATGTTTAAAGGCCTCAAATCAGTATCAGGAGGAATGTGCTGATAAGAGGGAATCTTGTCAGTAAGTTTTGAATATCTTCAGGAAAGGTATATCCCACCGAACCATCACCCTTCGACGATGATCCGGCATTCGAATGATTAAATTTCCCCTTTGCGTGTTCGTATACGATCTCACGTACAATTTTCTCACCCTTGGAATTTCTTCCATATTTAAGACTACCCTTCAAGGTTTCGTTTACACCTTCCCTCGCGAATCCATGAGATTTGCTTGTTCTAACCCTCAGAGTTAACCTTTTCGCCATAAGGGGGCACCTCACTTTAGCCGCGAACAAAGCTCGCAGACTCAGTACGCTCAAAACCTGCCAAAATTTCTACAGATCAAGGAGACTCCTTATCCGAAAACCGCACTTGTGATAAACTTACCCCCTCGTTATTTCTCTCAAGATTTATGGGAGAGGAGGGGGAAGGAAAAACATGTATGAGGTTAGAATCCATAAGAACTTACTTGTTAAAAGCAAGCAAAGAAGAAAGGTAGAGCTCAAGGGGGTTGAAGAAGGTGACACGGTAGAGGCAATCGAAGAAAAAGAACCTGCAAACAAGATAGCGAATGTAAAGAATGAAAGAATGAAAGTTTTGTGTGAGATATATATAGAGGGGAGAGAGAGAAACCTGGAGAGAAATCATTTCCTAAAAAGGCGGGAGACATGAAAAGGCGTACAAGGCAAGTTGGTTTAAAAGTTGTCAACACACGCCGTCTTTTAATGCCTCTTTTCATGCATTTCTTCTCAAAAATCCCAAAGAATAATATCTAGAAAATTCCAAGTGAGGGATGTGCTAAAAAACACACCTACCTATGACAAAGGTAGGTGTGTTATTCTTTGGTTGACTTCTAGAAAATTACAGGTGCCCAACGATTGAAATACCTTCGAGGATCCTCTCACCTTATAATCATCTAAGATTAGCAGAGAGATTAAAATAGTTTTTGAATAATGAAACTCAAAAGTTGAACCTCAGACAAGGCAAAACTAGGAATTTTGATGATAATAGATCGAAGGCTACCCTCGTCTTAACACAAATAGTCTTCGATCAGCATGCCTCGTAAATTATTTCCATTGATTTAGAAACCAATTGACATACATATCTCGATAACAAACAATGAACCTTCGATGAGAGAAACTTCAAAGGCCAAAAGATCGCTTAAATTTCTCTTGGGCTTCTGATGGTATAATAGAGCTTAAACCTAATTGGGCTAATACTCCCATCACTTAAACAAGAGCCCAATACTCAAGATACACATTGGTGGGCCTAATAATGGGTCATTCACTAGAGGACAAAAAGAGCCTGGTCACAGATATATGAGATTATGGTTTAGGAATAGTATAAATAGAGAGGTATGTCTTCTATTTTTTGTAACACTAACTTAGCTTACTTTTACTCTCTATAAGATTGCTGATCACAGGCGGCGCTGGATCAGATTCGGGTCGGGTTGTGAACGAAGGTCACCATATGCATCAGTCGGGTAGTGCGGGCTGGGTATTTTTTAACACACCTACCTATGACAAAGTCAACCACGAAACTAAGGGATGTGCTTCAAATGCTCTTGTGAAAAAGTTCATGATGAAAAATTGAAGATCGTTATAGGTTTGTTAATTTAGTATGTTGGTTCAGTATCACTCTTTTTTCTTTACAATGGATATGATAAATAGTATAAATGTGTTATAATATCTGATGGGGGCAGATTGTTAAAATAATTTTCCACCCCCATTATTATATTTGTGTTCGTGTACATACCCCTTTTACCTTCAGATTAAAGGCTAAATGCAAACCCCTACTAGTGATGTGGGGCAAATATAATAAGTAAATCTGAGATAAAGTTTTTTTTGGCGGGCAGGAGAATCCCTACATGATAGCATTAGTCTTGTTTAAGACACTAGTAGAGAATGCCCTATTAAAGGCACCGTTGGAACCACCTTTAGTTGGGGTCAGAAATTATTTTCGAGTTTGGAAGTGGCTCTTAGGTTACTTTTTCATTTTAAAGACGGTTCAAAATTAATTAAAGGCAGTTCTACCTTTGATTGCGATCAGTCAAAACAATTTTGCCTTTAGAAAAGCCTTTAATGTAGGTCCGAAAGCATTTCCGAGTTTGGAAATGCTTTCCTAGGCCAGCCATTAAACTTAAAGGTGGTTCTACATTTAGAACCACCTTTAATGGGCTTAGCCCAAGCCCACTTCATTCTTTCCCCTTCTTTTGTTTTCCCTCCTTAGGGTTTTCAGTGTTGATCCCTCTCTTTTCTCTCTTCTCCAGCCAACGCCTCCCTCTCTTCTCTGCTCTCCAATCCAACCACCTCTCTTCTCTTTCCCACTCCAGCGCCTTCACCACTGCGCTGGATTGAGCATCCTCACCACCGTCGCATCTCTTCTCTCTCCCACCACTGAATCGAGCTCTATCACCGGCACCGAGTCGAGATTCACCACCGTCGTCGAGTCGAGATTCACCACCGCCGTCGAGTCGAGCTCCACCACCGCTGGATTAAGCTCTGCCACTACCGGGTCCTCCGTCATCGCACTGCTCTAGCACCTAGATTCCATCGAGCTCGATTTCCCCACCATTGGATTTCGCCGATGCTCGATTCCCCACAGTCGTTGCTGTATTTTTGTTTGTTTTTTTATTTATTTGATTCCGCGGATGCTCGACTCCTTTATTTTCTATTTATTTGATTCTGTCGATGTTGGTTGAACGCGTTCCGGGTTTTCCTCGCAGCCAATTGGTTTCCGGCAACTATTTTTTTGGAAGGTAAGAAATAGTTTTCGGGTTTGGAAACTGTTTTTGATCCTATTAAAGGCGGTTATTTGAACTACCTTTAATCGACTCATTCAAAGGCGGAACCATTATAGGCGGTTCTAAGGTACCTTATCAAGTTCGATAGAACCGCCTTTAATAGCCCCTTCCTCCACAAGTGAAGTTATGAAATTCATTAGAAATTATATGTCTTGGTATGTGAATCTTTTAGATGCTATTAAATGGCTTCTTAAATCAGTATGATAATCATGCCTATTTTGGAATTATTAAGAAAAAGTGAGAATATTTGAAAATTTTAAAACTATAAAAATACAAATCTATTGTACTTGCTGCCCCCTCTCTTTAGGTTTAATAGCCTTGCATTAAAAATTGATACCACTATATAAAATTTTGGGTAATATGCAAATATAACTCTATATGTTGAGGAAAGTGCAAATATAACCCTCAATTATTTTTTAGTGCAAATATAACCCTGACTATTGAACGAAAGTGTAAATATAACCCTCCGACCATGATTCTAACATTAACTAACAAACTCCGGCCATCGATCCACTTGTAAAGACTAAAATAACCTTATGACCCAAGCCTTAAATTGAAAGGACAATTATGCCCTTATTAACATTGCCACCGCCAGGCCACCATCATTACCCGCCTGGTGGAGCCACCACCCGCTGCTATTTTAGTCTTTACCGACCACCACCATTCAACTCGGCCTGGAATCAGTTTTTTAAGCCAAACTCAGCACACTTTTCTGGAACTCAGCGCGCTTTTCCATACTCGCCTAACCATCACCATTCAGAGGGACTCAACACGTTTTTCCGGGAGTCAAGCCTTACTAGCTATTCTCCTCCGTCGAGCGCCTCCACTAAATCCTCACCATCCATATGATAAAAAAGTGCCCCCCTTCTCTTCCGACCCCCCACCAAGTGGACCTGGAAATCAAAGCTCAAAGCTCCGCCATCGCGAGCTGACGTCCGCACCGGCGAGCTCCGTCAACACCGGCTAGCCTAGCAGTTCGAGAATGCGTTCTCCCTCCTCCAACTATTTGATTCCTCATGCGAGCCCAGCTGCCAAAGAAGCATCGATTTTTTAGCGTCGCTCAGCCAAGCGCCAGAAAATTGATGAATCTGCAACCCTAAAATTGATGAATCTGCAACCCTAAAATTGATGAATCGATAAACTAGACTGGGAAAGAAGAGAAAGACGAAGAGGGGAAGATGAGAAGCGGAGAAAGACGAAGAGGAGAAGGAGAAGAGAAACAGGATGAGAAGCAAAGAAGACCAAAAAAATCGATGGACCAGAAAAGGGATGAGAAAAGACTAAGCGGGGTTTATTCTTCAACTAGGTAAACGGGATGAGAAATGATTAGTACTTATTTTTTTTATTGTTTTTTCAATTTTTATTTTTTACATAAGGGCAAAATAGTCTTTTCGCCATATTACGGCCTCCAACTGCCTGAAAATGTTATATTTGCACATAACCTGAATAGATATGGTTATATTTACATTTTTAATTAGCGTAGAATTACATCTGCTTTTTCATCAATTATATAGAGTTATATTTGCACTTTTCTCTAAAAGTTTTCAGAAGGACCCATTAAAGCCGAATGTTAGAAAGTGCATATTGGTTGTCGTAGTTTAATTATGCATTTGTTTAAGAAATCTAAAAAGAGTCCGAAAGTTGGCTGTTTTTATAGACTTGAGACCAAATGGGAATGGACATGAAAAGCATTCTTGGAAATATTTTATTTTTCTCTTTTATTCTGGGTGAAGGAGAGAAACGTCATGATGGCGTGTGATTGATGTCATCATTAATCCCACAATCTACCAAACTATTGTGCTTCTTGCTAGTGGAGTACGTATCATCAAATTTTCATAAATAAAAACGGGATAATTATCAATATAACTCTATCTACTTCAATAAGTGTTAATATAATCCTATGATAATTTTTAGTGCAAATATAACCCTAACTAGTTAATGAAAGTGTCAATATAACCCTCAGATCTCATTTCCAGCATTGACCTCAATTTTTCATCGTTGACTATATATAAATTGACCAAAATACCCTTTGGGCTAACTCTGAAATTAGGTGGACAATTTTACCCTCATAGTTCGTCGGATCGTCATAGTTCGCTGAATTAGGTAGGGTTATATCAGCACATTATGCAATCTTAGTGGGTTATATCAGCACATTCCTAATGTTTGTAGGGTTATATCAGCACATTTCTAATGTTTGTAGGGTTATATCAGCACATCCTTAAAACTTATAGGGTTATATTGGCACTTTCAAATATTGAAAGGTTATATTGGTACTTATGTCAACTAGGTGAGGTTATAAAAGTATTTTTTCAATAAAAAGACAGAAAAAAGTGCATAAGTAATAATGCATAATTGACATAAGTGTCAATATAATCTTGCAAAGTTTAAAAGTGCAAATATAACCTTAGGTAATCATTGAAAGTGCAAAACTAACCAATTCAGCATTTTTTTGGTTCAAATTTTATGAAATGACTCTTTTACCCCTGTGAGAAAAGAAAAAAGAAAACGCAAAAAAGTTACTTTTATGCCCCTAATTCTCCAAACCCCTAATTTCCTCTTCTTCTCCGCCACACTTCTTCTTCTCTATTCATCTTCACCGCCGCACATCATCTACTCTTTTCTCCACCCTCCTCTTCTCCTCGTTCCCTTCTTCTTCATTTCGATACAATTCCATTTAGCATGACCTTCGATTCACCACAGAATCACTCAATTCGCGGTGACCTTCACCTCGCGTTCACGGTGGCTTCACATCACCCCTACCCCTTGAGATTCCATTGTCGTGTGGATGATGTGATTGGGCGGTTTGTGGAATGGCCCGGTTTGTGGTGGTTCGTGGTGATGAGGCTGCTCGAGGCAGGTGGGCTGTGCGAGGAGAACGGTGGATAAAGGGTTTTGGGGGCGGCGGTGGTGGCATTCAAGCTTCCACCTAGGGTTTTGGGAGTCAAGGTGATGGGTTGTGGTGGTGAGTGGGTTGTGGCAGCGCTATCTAGGGCTTTGGGAGTCTGGGCGGGTGGGCTATAGTGGTAAATGGGTTGTGGTGGTGCGAACGGTGTGTAGGGGGTTTTGGGGGTGGCGGAGCAGCGACAGTGGTGGCAGAGCAGCAACGTTGGTAAGGGTATAACTGCCACACAAATTCAGCTTTTGGCCTGATGAGCATTTTTGTCATTTTCAATGTGGTCAACAACTAGAATATATAGGTCATCGTCGAAAGCGCCACATGAGAGTTATGTTAGCACTTTCATTAAATAATTAGGGTTATTTTTTCACTTTTGTTTGAGGGTTATATTGGCACATTTGCACGTATATAGGATTATATTAGTATACTACCCATAAAAATGTGTGTCCACAAAAAGCATCATTAATTTGTCTTTCTTTTATTAGCACACTTTCTTTTTTTGGCAAGATCCATGTAATTTCATCCTTTATTCTATTTTTTTCTTGGGAAAAATACAAAACTAACCTTATGTTTTACACAAAAGGGCCAAAATAATCTTGTACAATTTGAAAGTGCCAAAATAACCTTAAGTTATTGACAAAAGTGCTAAAATAATCCTGTCGGCTTTGACTGTGGAAAATTCATTAATTTGTCTTTCTTTTATTAGCACACTTTCTTTTTTTGGCAAGATCCATGTAATTTCATCCTTTATTCTATTTTTTTCTTGGGAAAAATACAAAACTAACCTTATGTTTTACACAAAAGGGCCAAAATAATCTTGTACAATTTGAAAGTGCCAAAATAACCTTAAGTTATTGACAAAAGTGCTAAAATAATCCTGTCGGCTTTGACTGTGGAAAATCTGGTGTTGACCATCCTGAAAATGACAAATACCCCTTTTAGTTTTCTTTTTAAAAAAATTGGACGATTTTATCTTGTAAAAATATAAGGTTAGATCCGTACTTTCTACAAAAATATAATGTTATATCATTACATTTTTAAAAAAACATACTCCCTTCGTCTCAAACTAAGCTTCACATAATTTTTTTCACGGTCTTCAAGAAACATGTTTGACCGTTAATATGTTTAACTATGTATAATAATGACAAATAAAATTTTGATATTTAGAAACTAATTACTACGACGAATGAAACAATATCAAATATGATGATATTATTGTTTATACCCAACCGCCATTAACTTTCTATATTTAGCAATTTCATTAGGTCTGCTTTTGTATTTCGATCTAGTTCTGCCATTTCCTTTAATTCTATATGGATAGAAATTTCAATTCTCCAAATAAATGAGTCCCAATTTTTCTAGCTGAATGAAATAATATGAGAGGTACAAAGTGTGAAGTTTCTTTTAAAACTCCTATTGCAGTTCATAAAAATATTGTAAAAGAAACACACTTGGTGTTACAAAGTTTAATAATTGGGGGACCAAAGAAGCTGCGTACTGTATGCATGCGACCACAAGAGGGTTCAAGATATTAAAAAGAAGAAAACCTTATTACCTACACGCCCAAAGCAAATTGTATTGCAGGCTTAAACAGAAAAAAAGTGTCTGTATATAGAGTGACCTGACAGTGTAAAAGGAAAGCTACCACATATCCTACAACCATAGAATGGAGCACCTTATATGAAGTTTGGGTAAAAAGAAGAAAAATATTATCCCTTTTCTGTCTTCCATATTTTATTGCCAAAGTTCATTTTCTCTTGAAATTTGATGTAATGGGACACTTGCATCGGACTCTAGGCATCTCACTAACATGATCAGTTCACAACCCGTAAAATAAAGTTCTGAAAAGTTTTAGGGACCAACTCTAACAAACGCTCAAGTTAGATATTGCTAACATGATCACAACCCGTAAAACAAAGTCCCTGAAAGTTTTAGGGACGAACTCTAACAAAAGCTTAAGTTAGATATTGTTGATGTGTTCAACTCCAATCCCGCATTCAAAGTTGAGAGGGTAATTGATCACTATATTAGTGAGAGTCGCACTACATTAGTACGAGGCTTTTTTTATGTTGGACCCAATAAAAAAACGTGCCGGTTTGGTTCAAAACGGACAATATCATATTTAGTATGTCGATTGAGGTGAGTTATGCATTCCCCCCAATAAGTGGTTGTGCTTGTTACCGGGACTACGTGTCTGCCCAATGCGGAGGTCCTCGGTTGTGCCCTTGGTGGTGGGTGGTGCCAAGAGTGCTCTTGTGTTGAAAGTCTGTCTGACTAAGGTGGTTGTCAAGTGGGGCGTGAAGGCAGCGCAAGATGGTCCGCGAGGATGAAGGACATTGTTGTGTGGTCCTTGATTCGAGGGGGAGATTGTTGAGTGTGTTCAACCTAAGGCCTACATTGAAAGTTGAGAGGGTAATTGATCACTACATTAGTGAGAGTCCCATACCACAAAATTAGTGTGAGATATTTTGAGATTGGACCCAATATCAAAAGTGTGTGGGTTTGACTCGAAGCGAACAATATCATATTCCCTTTGTTTCTCTATTAGTGACACACTTACTTAGTTTGAATTTTTTTTAATAGCACCATTTCCATTTTTGACAGATTTTCTTTAATTTCATTCACTCGTTCTATTTTTTACTTCCTGCATAATTTTAACCACTCACTTTGTTCATCTAAATTCAATGACCTAAATTTATAGTGTCATTAATAGACAAGAGGAAGTACTAAAGATGGTTGGGGTATGCGCAACTCTAAAGATCTTTGACATAGAGATACTCAAAAAGTAAATGACCGACTCTAAAGATCTCTTATAAACCAAGAGTAAATGACCGAACGTAGAATTTCCTTTTATGTTTTATACATTTGTAATTCTTATTTTTTCTAATGTATTTAAGATTAGGTCATCGAATGGCTTCTTAATTAATTTGTATTGCTAATTAAATTTACTTTTAAATGTTTTTTCTAGAAACAGGTGTGATAAGGAAGCAAGACAAAACAAAAGCACATATGTTTACCAGTGGGGAATTATGAATGATGGTGTAAATCCAAAAGATAAAAAGGTTTAAAAGAAGAAGAAAAAGGTGGGTTAGTGAGGCTGATGATGGTATTTGTTTTCCTTTTGCTTGCCAATCCTCTGATTAACTGTGCGAATTACTGAAGCCCTTCCTGGTTTTTTCACCCCACCCAGGCTTCAAAAGCACTTTTTTTTCTACAACTTTAGCCTTTTACTTTGTCTGTGGTACATTTGTACCCTCTACCCAAATAAAATTTTCAAAGTTGATGAGCTTTTTATAGTTAGTACTACCCAAGCATGCAAGTTGCGTAAAAGTTGCAAGAACTTGGTGTTTTTCAAATTTTAAAATCATTAAAGGTAATCAATAGAGCAAGTGAAATTGACATTTAAACTATTAGAATGATTAAAATATATATTTGTTGGACTGATTGTCATATTACGAATAGAATATTCAGAATAACGATAATATTATCTCGGAATACTCGCTATTTACCAGTAAAAACCATGAACCGCTTCACAAGAAGGGAAACGCATGTCATGATCAATCCATCATGTTAATCGGAGATATGCTAGAACACACCACAAATGGACGAGTCATCGATCAAATTCATCGGACTACACATGATATCAAAATCTTAAGGGAAAAAAACTCCACACTTATCAAAGCGAAAATTTATTTTCCCACAAATGAAAAAGTTAATTAAATAAAAACAAAATTTGTGTAAAGGGAAAATAAATATCTTTTCCTACCTCCTGTGAAGGGGAGATGTGAAAGAATAATAAAATATCATGGAAGTCAAGGTATTTTTAGAGATAGTAACTTGTTTCTCAAGAAAATTATGATCACGTGATATAGAGAAGTACATCACACATTAATATTACTATCCCAAACATGAATTTTCAACTGTAGCACCACTTTATCTAAAGTACGATCTATGTTATTCAAAGCGTAAACACCTTAAAAAATCAACCGGCACATCCAAATATATACACAACTTTTAACAAGAAAACTCATATGAAACCAAAAACACACTATTTTGTACAACTACATTGGACATATGAAACCAAAAACACACTATTTTGTACAACTACATTGGACAAACAAATCGACTTGAACAACTAAATTGAATAATCATCATCAACACAATGATATAAATAATCGGGTCAAAAAATAATACTAATGTATGAAGACGATTTCATACTTATTCAATAACATAAACGATAAAAAAAATATCAATTAATAAATTTATTTTTTTCCAATTTTTTCATAATAAAAAATAGGCAAAGTCTTGGAAAAGACGGGGTTTAATTAGAATAATAAAAGGTAAAAGGTCTAAGTTGCAATATTAAAAATTTATCATGCAACGTGTAGTACCAATAAAGTTTATAAACCGATTCATGCAACACAAATATTTTATCTCCATTTCTTCTAATTTTGACTTTAAACCTTGGTGTTTCCATAACTTATGGAAAGACCGTCTTTTTCCAAAACGGCGATAACCCTCGCCCTTAGGGCCCCCGCCGCACTGACACCACAGTCAACACTGAGGAGGTAAATCACAGCACTCCCAACGGTCAAGCACATGGTCCATGTCTGTACTCGGTAGCCACAAGAAGTCCCCCTAATAGGAGAACCCCCATACTGCACTTGTCGAGAGTACCATAGTTCTTTTCCCGTGTTTATTGAGGTAGGTTTTAGGCCGTAAACTTTTGAGCTTATTTTTATGAATTGAAATGAATTGAATTAAGTTGAAAATAAGTATTTTAAAAATTAGTAACAATATGATTAAAGTAAGTTAAATTTCATTAAATCGAATTCTTGTTGATATTATTGGAAAACAGGTACATAGACATTGGTATGTCAGTGTTGGGAGAGAAATATTGGTGTTAGGAATATCATATTCATCGGTAATCAGTTAAATGAATCAAAATACTGGTGCTTATAAATAAATTTAGCACCGACACACTGAATATCGGTGCTAGATACCGGTGTCTCTGAAGAAAAGATGTCTCAGTTTAATATATTCTCACACCGATTTTGGATGAATGATATATACCGGTGCTAATACCGGTGTCTATGACCATAATAGTAATTTTGGGGGGTAAAATTTTGGTGGAAAAATATCCAGTGATGAATGGCACCGGTATCTGTACCGGTGCTCGATACATAGAATTTTTTTGGAAACTGGGTTTATGGTACGATTTACTTTTGAAAATGGGTTTATGATATGAGTTACTCAAGAACATGCGTTTTCCAACATTTCACCAAAAATATAATTTATTTTATGTTTCTATATTTAGGTAAGAATAACAAAAATATGTATTTTGGAGCAATGGATAATAGGGTAGCACAATTTTGGGTCATAGTTTAATTTTCCAAGACTGTCTATAAGTAATCAATGTTGGCTTTCGAGGCCCTTCTCTTCACCCATACATACCCAAATCGCAAATTCACAATCGTATATTATTGAATTGCATTTTAGTGTCGCCAATTTCATGATTCGAGAACTCCAACTTTCTTGAAGGGGCCTAAGTGCAAAAGGTAAAAACTTTACTCGTAACTCCAAACTGAAATCCGCTCGAACGTGAAGCTACCATATACACTCTCATTGTATTTTCAAAGTCTCTAACGGGATATTTATCAACAATCATGCATAAGAACATATCTGAAATCCATTCCGATTTTCATTTCTTACTTCTAAGTGTTCAACTCTAAGTTACTCTAAAACATGTACAAGTGCTTTCCAACATTTCACCAACAAAATAATTTATATTATATTGCAAGAATAAAAAAATCAATGGATAATGGGGTAATACAATTATGGGTCATAGTGTATTTTTTCAAGACTGTGTAGAAGTAATCAATGTTGACTTTCGAGGCCCTTCCATTCACTCATACATGCCCAAATTGCAAATTTAAAATAGTATATTATTGAATTGCATTTTGGTGTCGCCAAATTCGTGATTTGACAACTCCGACTTTCTTGGAGGGACCTAAGTGAAAAAAGTAAAAACTTTACTCGTAACTCCAAATTGAAATTCGCTCAAACGTGATGCTACCCTATACACCCCCGTTTTATTTTTCAAGTCCGTAAAAAAATATTTATTAACAATCAGACACAAGAACATATCCATAATTCTTTCTGATTTCCCTTTATTACTTCTAATTAATCAACTCTAAGTTACTCTAGAACATGTACTAGTGTTTTTCAAAATTTCACCAAAAAATTATTTATTATTTATTTTATATTTCTATATTTATGAAATAATTTTAAAAAATGTGTATTTTGGAGAGAAGGATAATGTCATAACAAATTTTTGGGGCATAGCGTAATTTTTCATAAATATGTCTGAGGCTCTTCCATTCACCCACTGTACCTAGAATTTCAAAAACGCAATCGTCTCTTATTTAATTGCATTTTGTGTCTTCAATTTCGTGATTCACTGCCTCAAAATTTCTTCTATGGACCTAATAGTAAAACTAAAAAAACTAACTTAGAGATCAAATAATATTAGCACCGGCATTGCTTTCATTCATACAGGTGCTAGGTTATGGCGGGAAAATGAATTTCCTGAATTTTCATTCATTTAGAGGGATTTTTAAAATTTTGAAATATTGGACTTAGCACCGGCATGAGTTACTCAGGCACCGGTATTTGTACCGGTGAATTTTTTCCATGTTTGCTCTCGGGTCCAAAAAATAATAAATGTACCCCATTTAAAGCAGCCTTAAGCAACTGCTTTTCATATACAGAAGCACCAATATGAGAATTTGGCACCGATTTTTGTACCGATGCTCCATACTTAGGAAAAAATTCTCATATTTTCTCTCGAGTTCATTTTTTAAAAAAGTCATTTAAAGCAGCCTTTAGTGGCTGCTTTTCATATACATAAGCACTGAAATGAGCTTTTTTCAGCATTGATTTTTGTACAAGTACCGATGCTACAGAGTTTAAAAAAATAGAAAAAAGGAGCCCAACTTGCTTTCATCTAAACCACTTGATTTCTTTTATTGATTGAATCTCAACCATTAAAAATTTGTCTATATAAACTAAATCTGAAACCCTAAATTAACCCACCCTCATTGCCAACTCATTATCCTGCCTATACCTCCTCTCCCTCCTCCTCCACCACCTCTCCCCCTCCGCCGCCGCCTAGCCCCACTTTGAAGGTTTTGATGCCACCGACGATGACCCTCTCTCCGCCCTCCCCGTGGTGCAGCATCCCCGACGCCATCTCTCGGACCATCCCAGACGCCATCTCCCAGCGCTCTGGTTATTTTGTATTTTGTTCGTCCTATTGTTCTTTTGGGAATGTCTGGGTTTCATATTCCGGGCAGTGAGTTTATTCTCACCGGCCGGATTGTTTTTATTGATCACCTATTTATTAGCACCGGTGCAAATGAGCATAGGCACTGGTATTTCGACCGGTGCATAAGTAGGGGGGTGCTGGAATGTAGATTTTTAGAACCGGTAGTATATGCCTATATTCCAGCACCAGTATACACTACTGGTACTCTTATAACTACATTTCAGCTCTGCCATATATACTTAGGCACCGGTAGTTTGGGGGCCGAAACACCGATACCTATGTACCGAAATACCGGTGCCATAGGGAAGTCCCTGCAGTAGTGTGTGTTGAACCGATCTGAACAGAATGAAATTAAATTAAGCTAAAAAATATATATAAATTCATGAGAATGGGATCTTAATCAAAATCCAAAATTAGTGGGTTCAATTCCTAACTGAAAACTACACTCATGATAAATTAAAAATACATGTACTCCCTTTGGTCCTCTATATATGACCTCATTCAAAGTGGCACAATTTTTTTTAGAAAAATGAAATATGTGGTAAAGGTTGAATTGGGAGAATAAAAAGGAGATTGGGTGGTTAAAAAAAATCTAGGATTTATTAAATATGGAAGGAGCCAAAATAAAAAAAAACCATCAAAAAATGGAAAGTGAGCCATTATAAGAGAACCGGATGGAGTATATACTGTCTCTTTTGTACATAAAATCTTATTTAAATCGTCTAATTGTTGAATGTAATTATTTTATAATTAATAGAACTAATGAGGTAATTTAATTAATAGAACTAATGAGATAATTTAATATTTATTTTTATTTGTTAGTACAATATATTTTTATAATTATAAAAATATTTTGGAAATATGATCAATTATATATAATTTGACTTTAAAAATTATAATAATAAAGTTTTTAGTTATTGGTTTAACCGTTAGACAGCATGATAGGAGAAACAATTTTTTGTTTATTAAATTCGGATGAAATGTGGAAGGAAAATAGGACTTGTAGTGATTCATTTATATTCATTAATTACTCTTTTTTGTAAACCAGGTCACTTTCAGAACAATTCTAACTCATTACCAGTCTATTTTTACACCCCAAGTGTGGTCAATTGTCCACAATACCCAATAAATGGATTCTTCGCTTTGATTAGAGAGGATAGTTTGATTAAGGTGCTTTTAATTTGCTTACTTTTGGAACTAATAATGACCTAAAAAAAACTTTTAATCAGTCCAAAAACATGTTTCCATTTTCTCATAATTGATTGTTTGCTTCAAGAAATGCCAGTTAACAGACCAAGAAGAACATGATCGATTGTAGTTGTTGGAAATATCCGTAACAAATATGTGTGACATTTTGACATTTGAAAGGAACCCAACTTTTCTCACCAACCTTAGCTGCTCATCCTTCTGTCCCAAAATAAAATTTCAAATTGTTTGAACATGCAAACTAGTACAAATGAAATAATTAATATTTATAATATTAAAAATACACTTTGAATAATATATTTAATAAATACAACTTTAAATCATTTATTTGTTTGAGAGTTCGTCTCTTGCAAGACGGTATTTCCACAACTTTCCATAAATTATGGAAATACCAAGGACTCACGTGCAATTTTACCACAAAATATGAAAAAATTGCGGGTTATAAGCTATTTGGGTGAACTCACTCTAAATATGTAATGTTTCTAATCAAAACTCAAATGTTTCACTAGCAATTACGGCAGAGTGTAAACCCATAAGTTTATATTATTCTTATTAAACTCGTCTTTCCATATGCATATTAAGTCTAAACTTTGTAGTAGTGTTGATCACGGTCCAAAACTCCTCACCTTGTCAGAAGTCCTCTAAGACAGAAAGACAAAGGTCAGGCAGGCCGACGCAGGACCGTGCGTTCCATCCTTAGGTATATAAGTTGGTGGCTTGAAGGGATAACTCTAGTCACATCCTTCTTTGTCTATTGATTGATGTGTCAGTCCCATGTTCATCCGTCAAAATAGCGACCGGGCTAACTGGGCTTCCTGCCGATATGGACCTTTAAACCCATATCTTATTACCTATGGAAAGACAGTGTTTTCCAAAACTTTGTTTAAATGAAAATATATTTATCTACACAATAAAAATTACATGCAATATACAATAACATACAAACCATGGGCGGAACTACTAATACGCATAGTAGGGCTCCAGTCCTATTTGAGTTCCCAACGGGAAGGTAGTAGTAATGGAAGGTGCGTTGCCGGATTAGGGTTCCGCTTCTCCCTGTCTCTGTTCTTCCACGCCGCAGGCCTGTCGGAGTATTAACCAGTCTCCACTAAAAAAGTTCCTAGTTCTGCCACTGATATGTAGAGAAAAATCTTATATTGTGGCTACAGTAGCCGACAGTGGATGCAAATATGGAGAACGCATTTGCTAAATGCGTTCTCTATGTTTTTTTGAAAATATGAGGATGCATTTGGCAAATGCGTCCTCTGTATTTTAGGTTTTTTTATGTATGGACAAAGGAGGATGCATTTGTTAAATGCATCCTCGAATTTGGTTTTTTTTAGCATTGAACGCGAGGAGTACGGATTTGCTAAATGCGTCCTCAAATTTTGATTTTTTAAAGCACTGAACACGAGGACGCATTCAGTCGTCTTCAACCCCCTTTAAACCCAGAAGCGGGAAAAAATTTCCCAGAAAAAGAAAACCCATTGTTTTCTTCGCTCGCCGGTTTCCTCTATCCCCGTTGTCGTGCTCATGCCGCCTCCATCGTCTTCTGCATGCGCACACCGTGTGTCTCCCTCCCAGCCTTCGTGTTTTGCCATTGTTGTTGCCGAGAACATATCTCTCCAAATCTTCTTTGGTATTTTTTGTTCTTTTGTTAGATCCGATCATTTTCTTCCATTCTTTTTGTTCAAATTTTTTTTTTTTGTAGCTGAAGACACCGGCCGGTTGGGAGTGGTCGATTTGCTGCTCCCAGACTCGAGCGTGTAACGCACACGCCGCTGTAAACTCTGCGCGTGGACTCACGCGGAGCCAGCCTACCCACTCATGAGAGTCACGCGCCGCCAAAAACTCTGGGAGCCTCTCCTCCACTGCATTTGCTAGAGGTACCTGAAAAAATCTTGATCATATGAATGCGTTAAATGATTATGTGTGGTTTGAATGATTATGTGTGGTATGAATGGTTTTGTGTGGTTTGATTATATGAATGTGTTGAATGAGGATATGTGAGTATGGTTGAATTGATTATGTGTTATTTGTTGACAAAATATCTTTCGCCAGACTAACAATTTAAGTTGAAAAGTTGTATGTCAATTAGTTAGAAAATCGATAATAGTGTATGATTTGGTTGCCCCATGATAATGGAATAGTGTATGATTAGGGTTTGAGGAGTTGAATATGAGTTGTTGAATAATACCGTCTTTCCAAATATCGAATTATATGTTCTATATTTTTATAATGCAGTTATACGATGTTTTTTACGGTGTACTTGTACAAAGGGGGTCAGATTAGGTTTGATTTAATTGTGGGTGTGGGTGTGGGTGTATATTATGATCCTCCCATACCTGAGAAAAACGTGACTCTCGAACGGAGGTTCAGCCACTCCGAGTTAGTTGATTTAATTTTCAAAAGGTTTGGCATTGCAAGTGAGGGGTTTCCGTTGAAAATCTATTATCATTGTCCTGAGCTGATTGACGTCTATATAATATCGATGTTATAATGTGGAAGATGACGAGTCTACCGCAGCCTTCTTCAACATTATTGATCAAATGTCATTGTACTCAGATGCTCTGTACATTAATATCAAGAAGATGTCAAACACCATTGACTGTGCAGGTGATGTTAGTTCATTCATGTCGTTGTTGAGCAATATTCAGAACTATACACCTTTGCCAATCTTACCACCCCTTGTACATTGCCAAGGTTTTGGAGAATCTTTTGTCATTGGTGAGTCGAGCCAACCCAGTGCGTATGTTCACGTCGATTGCACTCAGCCCTCCACAAGTGATGGTATATATGGTGTGCATCATGAGGAGCTAAATGTCTTCGATGATGATTATGTGGGTGAAATTGGCGAGCATATTGTTAGCCATGGTGAACATGTTGGTAGCGATGATCAAGGTGAGGAAAGGGAACTTGAAGAAGAAAGTGAAGATGATCGTTCCTTATCAACTGATTCGAATCCAGGGGGCGATGATGAACAAGTGGCGTGCACGAATAATGCAGCAACGACATTCAATCTTATGGCGAATCCTAATACGGAGGCCTATGGGAACCCTGATGAGGATGACTATGACCCAATTAATTGTGGTGAAAGACTTCCTGGTTATGTTCAAGGGACTGGTGAAGTTGCATTGGGTATGTGATTTCAGAGTAAGCCAGAATTGGTAGAAGCTATTTTCAGGTAGAGTTTGATAATGAACGGGGAACACCGAGTCGTGGAGAGCAGGTCACGTACATGGTATGCAAAATGTAAGGACATTGTTGAAGGAAGTGGTAATTTTCATTGGATTGTTAGAGCCAGCAAGAAGGCTTCACATGGGATGTGGGAGATCACCAGATGGGCAAGTAGTCATGGTTGTATTGGTTCTGGTCAATCAAATGGTAACACTAACCTGACATCGTTGATGATCGCACATTCCATTCACCACCAGATTGACGCTAACCCTTCTTACATGGTGAAGGATATCCAAGCACATATGAAGAATGAGTCAAATGTGACACTTTCCTACAAGAAGACGTGATATGCTCGCCTGAAGGCTATTGATTTGGTATTCAGAACTTGGGAGGAATCCTTTGGAATGTTGCCAACATTTATGAATGAGCTAATCAGGGCCAATCCGAACACCATCGTTGATTGGACAGACGTACCTGATAGAATACACGGTCATGGGTGTAGGAAATTTAAGTTTGTGTTCTGGACATTTGGTCAGGCTATCGATGCATTTTGCCATTGCAGGCCGGTGATTAGTGTGGATGTGACTCATTTGAAAGGCGCATACAAGGCCACAATGCTATTTATGGTGACATATGACACGAACGATTACATACTGCACATTGTTTATGCAATAGTTGATGCTGAGACTAATGAGAGTTGGAACTAGTTCATGCTAAAACTGCGACTCCATGTGGTAGGTGGTGATAGTAGGACAATCTGTATTATATCAGATTGTCATGATGAGATTTTGAATGCAATGAGACATATGGATGAATGGGTGTAGCCAGCAGGATACCACCGGTTTTGTTTTAGGCATTTTCAGTCCAACTTCCTTAGTGCTGAGCGTGGGAAGTTCAAGAATGTGCATATGAAGAATCTGGTTTGCCAGCTTGGTCATGCTAGACAAGAGAGTAGGTGGAGGGAGTACAAGGAGGAGTTGGAGAGCATCAAACCATCTGCTTAGGATTGACTGAGACAACATGATAGCAGTAAGTGGAGTCTTACCTTTGATGAGGGTGATCGCCGTTGGGGAATTCTTACAACTAATTTTTCCAAGAGTTACAAAACTATTTAAGGCGCGCACGACATCTCCCGATAACAGCATGTGTCAAACCCACTTTTGAACGAACAGTTGAAATGTTTGCACAAAGGCTATTGGATGCCACAAATTGTAGGTACTTTCATGATACAACATATTTCATTATGTGTTTGTGGACTAGTTTATGTATTCTAAATTGATGTAGAATTGTGTAGGTCCAAGTTCCCAAGCAGGATTTGAAAAATTTTTCAGAAGCAAGACACTTGGGGACATGTATGGTTAGGCATCGCAGCCTTATAGGGTTGTGACAAGGACCATTGATGGCAGCATTAGTAAGAGCCAATACACTGTGAAATACCAGAGAAATGAGTGTAGTTGTCACGAATGGCAAATATTTCGTTTCCCTTGTTCCCATGCATTGGCTGTCTGTAAGTATATGCATGGCAATCTATCTACTCTCTGTGACAGGGTATATCACACGACCACCTACGTGAAACAACATAGTGAGGGTTTCATGCCTCTAAGAGATCAATCACTATGGCAACATGCCAACTGGAGGTTGATTCCCGATATTGAAAAGTTTCGTAATAAGAGGCGTGGTCAGTTTGCGGAGAGAAGGATAAGGAATCAAATGGATGAGAGAGTGTCGGGTGATTGCAGAGGTGTCTGTAGGCAAGGGCGTGCTTAGGGTCGTGTTTGTAATATGGAGTTTCTAGAGATCCTTATGTTTTGTTTAGACCAATATGTATTACATGATATTATGTAGCCATGCCGCTTGTTATGCTAAATTCTCTAGTTTTTTTTTATTTATTAACATGTCTAATTCATTTAAACTACAAAAAAATGAATTTTCCAAATTACGATTCAAATATTGTAGTAACTTCCAAATTTTTTAATAATTCATTCATATTCTATATTCGTGATTATTTTAAAAAAATTGCAATACCCACGATCAAAATTTTCCATTATCTTTAATCAAGTAAGTGGGATGTTCAAGATTTTTTATCATAAATTTCAAAGCGTACTTCCAAATTCTTCCGATCCATTTATCATTACCGATATTTTTTAAAAATATAAAACAATTACATGTCTACTAGTGCACTATTGGGGACAATGAAAATATTAAAAACATAAATTGAAAAATCAGTAATACTGATTAAAAAATTAATTTTAAATTGTTCTCTACATGGGTTTAAAAAAAAAAAAATCAAATGACATATTGTGTCCTCTTCATGCGTACGACAAGAAAACTAATTTAAATGGAGGGAATGTATCATCTGCTACCTTTAAAAAAATACATAAATTGAGGACGCATTATCTGAATGCGTCATTTAAATTCAGATTAAAAAAAATTTAAAAACAGAGAGGATGGCATCCTCCACAAAGTAGCTATTTTTCAAAACCAACATAATTACATTCGAATTTAGGTAATATAGCACACTCAAATAAACAACTCCTGATACATACCTTAAATAGTAAGTCGGATCTTTTATTTTGAAACTGAGAATGGGAATCTGGGATAAGTATACTTCATTCGTGAAAAAGAAATAAGACGAATTACGGTAGTTAAATTCCGACAAGTAAAAGGGGGAGCTTTATGAAATTTGAACAAGAATATCATCCTTTTGTTTCTTGACTACGGAAAAAGGGCCTCACCGTTTTGTTGCTATCTTCAAAAGTATTTTCCTGTAGAAACCTCACGTTCGATCCAGTACATATAAATTAAATATGAATTTGTATAAATATATTTTTTATACTCCATACATCAAAACTGTATCCTAAAAGAAGAAACACAACGTATGATAAGGTGGTGGGCACAAGACTTTGTGTTCAAGCAAAAACTTTTGAATACTATCAAGTAGAAAGTGCACAGGAGAAACATTTTTCTACTTTTGAACTTTGGGAGAAATTAGAATGTTAAAAACATTGCCTGAGTGTGTTTACCATTGTGGATTGAACAAGTAAATAAAAATCCGATCAATTATTCCCTTAAAGATGGTGTATTTTTTAAAAAATTAATTCAACTTTGTCTAGAATCAGAACATATACTAAATTAATTTGAATAGGGTCGAATCAGGTCAAGCAGCAACATACATTCTTGTAATTGTACCGTATTGCATCTCTTGTAATGAAACTTTAAATTAACTAGTGCATCTACGTAAGACATTCATATCACTTCGCTTATAAATAGATATTTTCGTCAATTCTAAAGTTAAAGGGCTTGGCAAACTCAAAAACACTCGTTATTAATTCAAAAATACGTGTTTGTAGAAAGAGTTTGTAATGAAAAGTTGTAATTTGTAAAGTATAAATGAATATTGGAATAATGCATTATTCCCTTCTGAGAATGTACTAGAGTGTAGACCAGAGCACTCTATATATAGTTTGTTGAGGGACTTGTGAACCGGGACTTCTTTTTTTTCCTCCTTAATTCATGAATGGTCATAATCAAACAAACAAACAAACAAACAAAACCTTATTACAGAACATTTGTGTATTTTGTCATCATACTATACAATGCACAAAATTTTCCAAATTTATGCAATATATGAGCTTTT
The DNA here is from genome assembly GCA_037428765.1 of Rubia yunnanensis. Taxonomy (NCBI): domain Eukaryota; kingdom Viridiplantae; phylum Streptophyta; class Magnoliopsida; order Gentianales; family Rubiaceae; genus Rubia; species Rubia yunnanensis. The sequence goes on along the minus strand of CM075071.1, from coordinate 65,553,030 downwards.
CCATTCAAAAGTAGTACTCCTCTGTCACAGATTAAATTACCCACTTACTTTATGACACCATTCTCTATCAAAATTTAACCGTACATTTGAATAAATATATGAGACATAATATTTCCGTATGTGATATTGTTGAATTCGTCGTAACAAGTAGTTTTTCGAAAGTAACATTTTATTTGCCGTTATTATACGTAGCTAAACATATTAACAGTCAAACATGTTTCTCAAATGATGTGCAATAATTAGACTGTAATTTAAGATGAGATGGTGGGAGTAATCGAAGTCTTAGGAATAATGGCAATATTTCTTAAACTTATGAAACAATTATAGTTTTTGACATAAACATTGTATTTTTATATTTGAATATTATATAATATTACAAGTTAAACATGTTATCGTTCAAATGTGGAAATATAAAAAATATTACACGGAGTATAAAAAATACTTCCTTTGTCCCCGCATAACGTTCATACTTTTTATTTTCTTTTGTCTCATCCAAAAGTTCATATTTCTTCACTTGGATTGAAATTCAAGGTTGAAATTTGAACAACTCATTTCAAACCCCACTTTATCTATGACGTCAACATTCAAAGATGTTCGTGTAAAAATGAAAAGCAAATTATACCATACCCTTGATGTAAGTGATTTATGTGTATACTGTTCCAGTTTAATTCATAATAGTTTAAATTCCTAAAAATACTCCTTGAAAAGTGGAAAGTGAATAAGTACTATTACTGTTTGTTATTACTGGGAATACAGTAAGTATCATGCTGTTTAATTGACATGTTTAATTGTTAGTATGTATAACGATAAATAAAAAGTTGGTATTTAGAAACTACTTGTTATGACGAATTGAACAATATCATATACGATAATATTATTGTTCATATATCTATTAAATATGTGATTACATTTTGATTGAGAATATATTTCAAAAGGCAAGAGTGCAACTTCACTTGGGGCCAGCACAATTTGTACATGGTGTCTTGCAGTGCAATAAAAAAATGCATTCCCACTAATTACTAAGTAGTTATCTCATTATCCACTATTTTAAGAATGAATTATTCTATGATCTCATTTTAAAATGTATTTTATTAGTTGTAGAATGACTATACGAAGTCTATGACCTATCTGGGAGGTTGATATAATTTGGCCTTCTGTAACTCCAACCACACTAATGATCTGAAAAGATGAAGAAAGCTGAATGATGAAGCCATTGAAACATTAATAAAACCTGAGAATTCTCCAAGTCCATGGAAACAATAATGACCGAATATTACAACAGCATCTTATGTCATGTACAAACAAACAAAACCCAAACACCTTTCTTGGTCAAATTAGTGAACCCCCATGATCAGATGTTCGAATCCCATAATTACAATATTTCACGTATATTTTCATACTGGTTCCTTTCAAGTGCATGCAACTGAACTGAAACCAAGGAAGAAGGAAAATGATAGTCTGAATAAAAACCATTACAGAACTGAGATGTAATGGAAAGAAACTCAGAGAGAAAGAGGGAGAAGAAGAGGTGAGAGAAAGTAAGGAGTGTGTTCCAAGACACAATGATTACATGGGGTCTTGGGGAAGCAGAAAGTGCTGGCGTGGAAATAACCATGGATCCACAGAGAAAAACACACTCACTCTCTCTCTCTCTACAACTTGGTAATTCCAACCTACTTTCACTGTTCTTTAACATTACTCTCTCTCCGTTCCACTCAAATTTGACAGTTTTATTACTCCCTCCGTTTCATTAATATTGGCATCATAAGTTTAGGTGTTTGGATTTAGGTGGATGAAATAAGTGGATGAAATTGGATGTAGAAAGTAAAAAGTAAAATGAGTGGATGAAATTGAAGGAATCTTGCCAAAAATAGAAAGTGTGCCAATATAAAAGAAACATCCAATTAAGGTAAGTGTGCCACTAATAGAGAAACGGAGGGAATAATATATTTAATAATTTATAATATCCGCTTGTAAGAAGTTTATATTTAGAATATATTTATCATTACATATCTAACTACCTACCTACATCTTAACCTGAATGATAAACTATTTGATCAAAATTTCAAACTACATCTGGTCATGCGTTTTAATTAGTATGTATAGAATAATATTATATGAAATGTAGCTGCTATCGCATGTATTTTTAAATATTAATTTTTTATGCTCAATTAATATAGGTAAAGTCTTGGGAAAGACGGTCTTTCTATAGGCTTATGGAAAGACGGGGTTTAATTTGAAAATTTTATCTTAATTTCTTCTAATTTACACTTTAAACCTTGGTCTTTCTATGACTTATGGAAAGACCGTCTTTCAAGAGACGCACTCATTAATATATACTTAAATAAATTCGCCAATGATTAGACATATTTTGATAAAGTTGATAAAAAAATGCATTTTCAACTAGGATAGAGCGGCCATCAATATCTTCAACTACGTATCATTAAAATTTGTAAATCTAATACTTTGCTAGGAGTATTTGATGATATCATTACAGTTATATCAATATTTTTTTATGATTAAACCAAGTTAGTTTAACTAAATGAGCAGTGTTACTGCAAATTCAGCCGTAACAGAAGGAGATTATTTTCTTAAAAGTTATCATATTTTGCAAATGAATGAAAAATTATGCATCCCTTTATTCTTTTACTCTTATATTATGTTTTCAAATTTATATAAAATATATTATAATAGTAAGATAGGAGTGTTGTAAGAAAAACAAAGAATTCAGTTTTATACAGTAGAGGAATGCTAGGCACCGTTTGAGGTAGGAAGAGGAGGAGTAGGAGTAGGACTATGATACATCAAAAAACAGAGAGGGAGGGAGTGAGTTTCTCTCTCAAACTTTATTAAATGGATGTTTTTGGTCGGTCGACAATCTGTGTGTTGTGTGTTCACTGTGTTGTGTTTGTGTTTCCCCCATTACGCATCCCACTCCCACTTTGCAATTATAATCTTTGAACTCCGCACCAATCACCAACCAGCATGCTATACCAAGCACACTCTCTCCCTATTTCCTCTAGCCCAGTAACAAAAACAACACTAATTCATCGGTCCCGAGTTAAATTATACAGAATTTTTTTTACGCTCATTAGATAATTTATCTAATCGTTAATATGTTTAACTACATATAATAATAGAAAACAAAAAATTACTTTTGCAACAATATTACACACGATAATATTATTGCTTATATATTAACTCAATTATGTTGTCAAACTTTAATAGAGACTAGTGCCAAATAGTAAGTGTACGGCTTGGGACTGAGGGTGTGTTGGGAAATGAAAAGGTCACGTTTCTTAGTCAAAGAAATATTTACCAAAAAAATAAAAATATATAGACATGATTAGGTAAAATGGGGCAAGAATAATATGGAATTATACCAAAATGGATTGAATTGAGTCGGATTAAAGGAAATCGATCAAATTGAATTATATTGAACCAAACTGAACATGCAAGATTAGATCTGACTTATTTGCATTGGATTGCACTGTACTGAACTTAATCGAACTAGTTCAAGATAAATTGAGCCGAACTGAACAAAACAAGATTGATCCGAACTTGAATGAATCAAGTTGAATCGGACTGTACTGAAGTAAAGTGAACCAAATTACACATAGAACTTGGTCTTTTCAAAGTTACACACCACTGAACCAAACCAAATCGACTGAACTGTGATTGACCAGACTTCAATGAATAACACTTATAGTTAATAAAAATTACTAAACCTGGTAATGTGTGACATTGATGATAATAATAATCACGTTACAATGGAATGCATTAATTACTGGTTGAATAAAATAATTTTGGAGTTAAACTCTATTGAATTTTGGACTATTTCAGTCAAACTAGACCGAAATTTAATCACTTGTACAAGAGATACAAGAATTATAGGAAAAATTATTGCAGAACATTTAAATTTTATAACATCAATTTTTGTAAAAATTTTAAATATTAGAAGATGAACAAAATTAAAATTAAAATTTTATATAAATAACAAAAGGTTATTTAAAATTAAGCAAATACCGGATCTATCTCATATAAGGCAAAGTCTTGGGAAAGACGGTCTTTCCATAGGCTTATGGAAAGACGGGGTTTGATTAGAATAATAAAAGGTAAAAGGTCTTAGTTGCAATATTAAACTTTTAGTATGCAACATGTAGTAGTTATAAAATTTATAACCCGGTTCATGCAACCCGAAAATTTTATCTTCATTTCTTCTAATTTACACTTTAAACCTTGGTCTTTCCATAACTTATGGAAAGACCGTCTTTCAGGAGACGGACTCCTGATATAAACTGGAAAAACTCAATTTTATATCAAACCAAATCAAATCTTGACATACTAGCAGTAAAAATTTACAGTGAAGATCGGATAAAATTTTTTTAAAATTCATTTCTTTATCTTTTAATTTTTAAAGTTCAGTTTCTTTATCTTATGAACTGTCCTAGCATGGTTAGTATGTACCAATTAGATCATAAAGCACATAGTTTGATCATACAACTTTTGTTGATACATTAGTAACATAACTACTATCTTAGATTTTATACTCATTAAAACATATTTATACAAGTATAGTCGTTTTCATTATAGAATTAAAAAGGGTTTCCTAATCGTATTACAAGAAGAGTTTTTTTGGTTATTCAGCCCAAAATTATAGCACTAAAAACAGTTAGAACTAAATTTAGGTCTTTATTGGTTAACAATAAAAAAAATGAGTACTTCCACTGAGATTGTATATGATAGCAACAGAAATGGACCGTGAGGGACAAAAGGGAATGCCGTAAGAAGAAAGGAAAGGAACACTAACAAAGTTTTTCACATATGCACATAGTGGAAAGTGGAAGACTAAACGTGGGCCCCAAAGGAGCCAAAAAGATAGAGTATATTTCCACCCATATAAATTCTCTACGTCCCCACCTGAATTTGCACTCTTATTTTTTTATACTATTTTCTATTAAAGTTTGACAAAATATTTGAATGGTTATATGAACAATAAATTTATCGTATATGATATTATTTAATTCATCGTAATAAGTACTTTTTTAATATTAAATTTTTTATTTTATGCTATTACACATAGTTAATATATTAAAAGTCAAACATATTTATTGAATAACGCAATAATAATGATGATGTAAATTCAGTTGAAACAGACACGGGGAGTAAACAAATATCCAAAAACCAAGAATAACAAGAAAAAGGGCTCTTTGTGTTGGAGGCCATAGGATAAAAAGGGGCCATAACTCTTCAACATTTTGGATTCATCCTTTTCCATCCCATTCCCACAACAAAGAAACCAAAACACCAAAGCTTTTGCTTTGCCATCCCTGAAAACTAAGGTTCAGTTCCTTTTCATTTTCTCTTTAACATCTCTTGAATATGCTTAGAATCCACGTTTGTTTCTTTACATGGATTTGGAAAAAAGGCAAAAGTACCATGTTTTATGTTTATATGCTTTGAATAATGCTACGGTTTTAGCATAAAACTGCAGTTTTCAGACTACATGTGGTCAAAAATACCATGTTTTATGTTTATATGCTACGGTTTGGGCACAAAACTGAGGTGACCAGACATATTCACTGTTCAGGGCTTTTACTAGATGCAGCAGCAAAACAGCACTCATGAAGCTTACTTCAATGGCGGAGGAGGTAGGGCAGGATCCATGATGTTTCCAGAAGTTTCTCCAATGCTGCCATGGACTCTCCCCCACCACTCATTCAACCAGGTCCAGTTCCAAGGCAACCCTAACCACCTCCGCGACCACCACGACCCTTTCCTCCTCCCTCCGCCGCCTTCCTACGGCGGCTTCTTCCACCGGCGGCCCCCCGGGATGCAGTTCGGCTACGACGGCGCCGCCTCCGACCACCACCTCCGCCTCATCTCCGAGAGCTCCGGTGCACCGTTCGGCCTCCAGGCCGAGCTGCAGAAGATGACTGCGCAAGAAATCATGGATGCGAAAGCTCTCGCGGCTTCGAAAAGCCACAGCGAAGCGGAGAGAAGAAGGAGAGAAAGGATTAACAACCATTTAGCTAAGCTTCGCAGCTTGCTTCCGAACACCACTAAAGTAAGTGCTGTAAATATATAATCATATGCGCATAAAATGCTTTTGTTTTTGCAATTTTCTAGTATTGATTCCATGATACACCTTCATTAGAGTACAAATTTAGGTACGGAAAAGTGATCAATGAATATTTTGATGAGTTTGAATGAATGTTGATTTAATATTCTCTTGGGAAAACTGATTACTTTTGAGAAAGAATAATCCATTTTCTTCGATCTGTGTGGTGGTTTGTATTCTTCTGATCGTTATGTTAGTTCCAAGAAAAAACGTAGCAGAAATGGTATCAAAAAGAGAAACCATAGCGCAGCCTATGGAAAATTCTTGCCGGATTTTGAGTTCTAAATAGCTCGAGAGATTAAAACAAATATAGGCGGACAAAGAAGCATTCTTGTCAGTCTTACCTTTGACTAACTTATTCTTCTTGATTTTCTTCAAGACGGACAAAGCTTCGTTGCTAGCTGAAGTGATCCAACATGTGAAGGAGCTCAAGAGGCAGACATCACTGATAGCGGAATCAACCCCGGTTCCGACCGAGATCGATGAATTAGTGGTGGACAATGCATCGGATGAAGATGGCAAGTTTGTGATTAGGGCTTCGTTGTGTTGTGAGGACAGGTCAGATCTTCTGCCTGATCTCATCAAGACATTGAAGAGTTTAAGGTTGCGAACCTTAAAAGCCGAGATCACGACGCTAGGGGGGCGTGTCAAGAATGTGTTGTTCATCACTAGTGATGATGATACGAACATGATCAATGATGATGATCAGGATCATCAGCAGTTGCAGCAGCCGCATTACTCGATAAGCTCGATTCAGGAAGCATTAAAGGCGGTTATGGAGAAATCCAACGGCGATGATCAGTCGGGTTCGGGGAATGTTAAGAGGCAGAGAACCAATGTTAGCATCCTTGAACATAGGTCCCTTTGAGTAATACTACTAAAACCCTTTCCTTTATTATGGTAATGTGTGTTAGTGTGTTTTGGGGTGTTTTTAGTTTTCCTAAGTATTTCTAACTAGCTACCAATCATTTAGTACAAACATGTGCATTTTCAAGATGGGACAAGTGGGATATTGTGCTTTGGTCTATTGCTTGTTGTATTGGACAAATTTGCTAGGAAATGGGAAAGAAACAATGGAGGATCTTTTTCGTGAGGGGTGAAACCTTAGTATGAAAACCTAAGATGGAAGTAGTTGTACTACAAATAGTGTGTGTGTTTTGTTGGTTTGGCTTGGGGCCAAAATTACAATGAATTCATGCTTCTTGTCTCTTTGAACTCTTTCCCCTTCCTTCATCAAGGCATTTCAAACAATCACGAGAGTAATATTTGGTTCCCTAGAAATGCTTTTTCTGAATCGAATATTGTCCCAACGGTTGAAATTCAGTGGCACTAGCACGGTGGAATGTTGTCCTAGCAGTTGAAGTCTGGTGACACTGACATGGTGGAATGTTGTCCTAGCAATTGAAGTCTGGTGACACTGACACAGTGGAATGTTGTCTCAACGGTTGAAGTCTGGTGACACTAACACGATGGTATGGGTTCATATCTCATCTTAACGTACATCTTCCGATGCATATGGTACAACTAAGTGATGCATGCCGATCTAGGCTTTTTCCAGCTCTTGTGGTGGTCCAATGGAGAGAAGGGAGTTTTTTTTACTAAAGCAAGCAAGTGTTTTAGAGAGAGATGTCTACACGGTCAAGGAAGAGATTCTTGAGAGATTTGTGATGAAATTGTGGGTTTAAATGTACATATTTGTATATGGTGGGGGATCAGTATCTTGATTGATTCTTGCCTGCAGCCTTCTCTACTTTGGTCAATTTCCATTCCACATTGTTGCCTTTTGTTTCTGTGGATGTGAAAGAGAACTTGTCTGGACTCTTAATCAGTTACTACTATTGTTGTTTTATTTAACTTTACTGCTATGAAAGTACTCCTTCATCCACCTCAAATTTCATGAAATTTTTTTCATGGTTATCAAGAAACATGTTTGACCGTTAATATGTTTAACTACATATAATAACGACAAATAAAAAGTTACATTTGAAAACTACTTATTACGACGAATTCAATCACGTAACATATGATAATATTATTGTTTATATTTATTCAAATATGTGGTTAAAGTTGGATACTGAATAGTGGCATAAAGTGAAGTAAGAAGTTTGACCGTTAATATGTTTAACTAAATATAATAACGGTAAGCAAAATGTTACATTTGGAAACTACTTGTTACGACAAATTCAATCACGTAACATATGATAATATTATTGTTTATATATTTATTCAAATATGTGGTCAAAGTAGGATACTGAATAGTGACATAAAGTGAAGTAAAAAGTTTGACCTGGGATGGAGGGAATACATGGGAGCATTATGTGTCACTTCTATCACTAATTTTTCTCTCAAAATTTGGAAGTGTTTCAATTGGTATGGTTATATTGCTACCCAGAATTTGGTTTTACCTAATCAATTCAATAATTACTACCGTGCTCCAACATAGTCTATTTAACTGAGTATGCAACAAAATAAAGCATGAACACATGAGACTTGGTTACACAATTCGGTGAAATCCATCCACATCTGCAGGGGTCATGCCCAGTTCAAAATAAATCCACTAATCAGAAATATACAACACAAAGTACACCATACAATATACTTATCTTAACTAATTATAACATGTGAATTCTGCGAGCTCCCCTTGCTACCGATCTGCCTTGATCAGACTCCCTCTGACCTCGAAACTCGTCGACGCTGGATATCCTCCTCCTGAGGAATTAAGGTATATATGATTCTGAACTTGATCAACAATTTAAGTTCAAGTTAGAACACAGACGAATGACTCTGTAGTACCTCTCGAAAGATAAAAATATGGATGCATATTTTTCTTCAGTTAATCTGTGAGTAGCATAGCCGTGATGTCCATCAATATATCTATATATCATGAGCAGATTGGAATTCTCCACATTTGTCTTCAAAAGATTTTGTTTCCAAATCTGCTTCTGATGCATATCCAAATCCCATAAATAAAGGAATTTTCCTTATCTCAATTATCACATAATATTACATAAATCCAATTCCACAATTATAGGGATTTTCCATAAATCCAATATGCTTCAATCACATGCCTAAAATAATATATTGCGAAATCTCCAATATTCTATAACTCAATATTCACGCAATATCTTCAACTGATTAAATCCTTATAAGCCTCTTTCCATTTGTTTGAACATGGAAAGTCTTCTTACACATGCATTCTTATGCGTAAATGTTTCCTTCTCCATATAATATTATGATTACAACCAAATTCCTTGGACATAGGAATTATCAAATCTAATCCCTTAAAGAAAGGAATTAGAATATCTCATCGCTATATATTCCATAACCAAAATCCATCTCAATTCTAACTCTTCGAATCTTAATCCAATCACTATCAGAAAACAGTTATATACGCACCGGTATAAATTCATGAGTACAGGTATACCGGTGCGTATGTAACCAATTGCACCTGTAATTATCATGTTACCATCAGTACCAGTGCAAATAAGTACATACACACCGGTATCCTGTCAACCGATGTAAAGTTCACCTATTTTTGCACCGGTGTTGTTACTACCGGTGTACCAATTTGAAATATATTGCACCGGTATTATTCAAATAGTTAATTTTACCAGTGCAATTGCTAACATGTGCACCAGTACAAGATTACCGATGTGTACTTATTTACACTTTTTATTAATTTGGCGCGAATAGGTAAAATTTTTAATTAGTAATGGGAAATTACTGATGCAGGAATGAAAAATAGTTGGAAAAATTAGCATTTGTACACCGGTTACAATTAGCATATGTGTAGGAATTGATCACGCACCGGTATTTTCTTAATGCTGGTACAAAAATAAATTCTTATTTTGAAACTCGGCGCCAAAACTATTAGTTTCCGCACCGGTATTGTGATTGTATCAATGCAGGATAGGAAAATATGCTCAATTTTGCTATAAATGTAAAGTGCTTCAAATGCACCGGTAAAGTGTAAATACCGGTGTAAAACATAGCATTAAATGCTCACCTAACCCCCTTTTTTAGCGTGTTAAAAATAGAATTGTTGGAAGAAGAAGTTCATTAATGGTATTTTTTGTTGATGAAGGCATTAAATTCTTCACAATGGAGCCCCTTGAAGGTACCTTTTTTTTAATTACATTTATGATGTTAAGGATTTCATGTATGATTTTGGTTAGTAGAGATATTTACATTTTGTGTTTGATCATTTGATGGTGATTGATGTAGAATTGTATATATTAGTTTGTAATTTGTTCTCAAGATTGTTGTAGTTATAAGGATATGACTTTTGATTCCTATAGTATTGGATATGTTAAGAATGTTGTAATTGTAATGTGGAATATTGATGTATATTGTGAATTTATGATGTTGCATGATTATTTATTCATCATGAAAAATTCTATTGTACTAAATGTGTTTAAGTTTGATTGTTGGACATTTAATAATATGTAGAGTTGTATCGCGTCATCGAGAGGCGTAAGTATGTGTATGACAACGTTAGTAGGGTGAGCGATGGATATATTATGTTCGTGGATGAGTTCTTGGAGCATGCTTTTAGTCAAGAGAAGTGAATATTATGTCTATGTCGTGATTGTGGGAATCGAATTCATACTGATAAGAAGGACATCCTGAAACTCCATTTGTATAGCCAGGGGTTTGTGAAAGATTATGTTGTGTGGACCTTTCATGGGGAAAAATCATCACTGGAAGTGAGAGTTAGTAGTGAGGGAGAGTGTTGATATGTATGCTCCTCTAAAGTTGCTTCAATCTTCTCAAACCTATGGTGTTGCTTTTGCATCATGTCCATCATTATGTCCAGCTTATCATTCAAAGATTTCTCTTGACCACCTTGATGAGGCTGAGGAAAAACCGGAGCTTCTCGTTGCATTGGTGGAACATAGGGTCGTTGGTAATGTTGAGGTTGCTGCGGAGGGAGACCTTGTTCTCTCCACTGGAAGTTAAGGTCATCCATATACCTTGAATTGAAATTCTGGGGATATGGTCCATCTTTTTGCTGCCTGTCATTGAAATTTCCCATAGCATTTGCTTGGACAGGTATCTCTCCCATGGTCAGAATGCATTGCGATGTCGTATGGTTCACTGCTCCACACGTATCGCAAGGCCCTTCTTGTACAGATACAACCTTGTCAACGACCTTGGATAGCATTTTCTCCATTCTTTCCATCCTTTCTTTGATCTTATCTTTTTCGGGAGTGGACGTCTGTGCCACCTTCTTCAAGATTCGTACTTCCTGCTGATCATACTCCTTCTTAGAGTCCACCAACCTCTTGATGATCTCTCTAGCTTTATTCACTCGAAGGTGAGAAAATCCACCACTAATAGAAGAGTTCACCAAGTCCTTGTTGCTGGATGTCATCCCTTGATAGAAACATTGAAGCAACTGGCCTTCCGTCATTCGGTGATTAGGGAAACTGTCTACCAACTTCCTGAACCTCAGCCAATACATGCTCAAGGGTTCATCATACTCTTGCTTGATGCTTGTGATCTCCTTCTTCAAGGCATCTGTTCTTGTGGCTAGAAAGTAGTACTCCAAGAACAATATCTTCAATTCTGTCCATGTCGCAATGGAGTTGGGGGCAAGCTCGAAAACCACTGGTTCGCTGCTCCTGTCAAACTGAATGGGAATGCCACCAATTTGAATTGATCTTCCGTCACGGTGGATGGCCTCTTCTAAACCTTACAAATCTTGATAAATTCGCTCAAAAAATTGTAAGGGTCTTCGGTGCTTCTTCCGTGGAACTTTGGAAGTACATTCAGGAATGCTAGCTTGATTTCAATAGGATTTTCGATCTCTGGCAGCTGAATAGTAGTGGAGGGATCATCTTTACTATGACCAGTAAGTTCCCACATGTATGGATTTTTTGGTTCTGCCCAGGATTTGGATTTCGGTCAGCTCCGTCCATCTCGATGTCAGTTCCTGAATCAGAGGTAGTTGCTAAAATCGTGACAGGTTCGGTTTGGCCAAACCGAAGGGTCTTGGCAGAAACTGCTTTTCGTGCCTTTGTTTGCTTTCTGTTATGCTTGGCTGTCTTCTCAACTTCTAGGTCGAATATTAAATTTGTCCTGGATGATCTGCTCATAAACCAAGCACACTAACACGCAGATTAGTAGGAAAAAAATTATAGAAATTGACTTACCATTCCCCGGCAGCGGTGCCAATTTGGTGAACGTCGTTTCACTCACCAAAATAATCTGCAAACTCTATAGATGAGATTAGTACAGTAGCAAGCACAGTCGATCCCACGAGGAACAGAGCAAAAACTATAATAAAATACCTACTAAGGTAGAACACTTTTGGTAGCCACCACACCTTAATTTCATATTTGTCTACCAACTAATAATGCAACTAACTAATATAAAATATGAAATAATAATGTAAACTAACAGATATAAAAATCTATAAAATATATGAATAAGGTAATCGGCTTGGAATAACTCACATTAGTTAAACATCGATCATAGGCGCAAAGATAAATAAATTCATATACATCTATCAGTTATAGGAAAGTAGGTACGCTTAACCTCCCCAATTCTTTCGTACTTTATCAACAATTAACCAATTATAATTAACAAATTATAATTAACTAATTGTTTCTCTTACCAAGATGCCCCCGGAAAGTATTCGCTAAACCAGATGCACACCTCGATAGCATTAAGAATGAAAAGAACCCGGCATAGCAATTATCCAAGTATTCGCTAGTAGTAACGCACACTTCATTGTTCCTCATCTTTCTATTACATTCTTAGCTAGTTAGCTATTTTTCAGAAGATCTCGCTACTTAGTAACCCTTTCCAACGATTACGTATTGGTGGAATGAGATAGCATTAACCCAATAATATTCATGTTGACCAGGCTTAAACACATTAAGAATAAATTAAATCAAGAACAATCAAGAATACAAAAGAATCAATTATAAAACAATTAGGCCTCACGATTTATAAACTAATGCTTGTTATTCCATGCCGATATATAAATTAGCTACTCATAATAATGAAACTAAACAAACAAGTAATATAATTAATAAACATAACCATCGAAAAGCAACTAACTAAACTAACGAAATTAACCAAACCTGACCACTGTATTGAATAAGCAAAGACACATAATTATCCCACAATGAATAATTATGCACCCAAAGATGTATTCATAACAATGCTTTGCAGAGAAAAACATCACGAAACTAAAACCTCCGTCTCCGTATTAATATCTTTCTTTGCCACAAACCCTAGGTATATATATACCCGTGCGGAGCCCAAGAATAACAAACCTAATCCAAATCTAATTCGGATGCTTCTTCCGAAAGAAAATAAAATATGTTAAAATCTATTCAAACTCTAATAAACTAATTCCTAAAAATAAGGAATTTCGATTGGAAAGAGATAATACAATTCTCATCAATATGGGAAGTGAATATTATTATTTTCTTCAAAACCACATATCTTCAATAATTCACTTTTCACCCCATAACTTCAGCAATTTTGCTTTTGCCTCTCTTCCTTCATCCCTGGAAAAATGTCTTATAAAATAAGAACATTTTCCATTGGAGCACATCGCCTCATTAAAAACCTTAACCTGGAAAACCCAGTGGGAAAAAACCGTTGGTTAAGGAAAAAAGAGTACAATGTGTAGATCTCTCTCAATTCCTCACCGTCTATGAATTTCTGCACCAAAACACCTAAAAGTGCAAATTATATCTCAATAGAATTACAATAATCACACAAAATATGAACACAATATAACACACATAAAGTGTTTTGGGGATGCTAAGTTGGATGACATGTGTGAGGAGGTTGTTAATGAGTTTAGAGGGAGGCCCAAGGTTTTGGCTAACTTCCTTGGTGAGAAGGATACACAATTGTATCCCGGTTGCAAGAAGAAAGACACAGTCATGTCGTGTTTGATGAAGTTGTTTAATTTGAAAGGTGTAGGGTCATGGAGTGATACTAGCATGAATAAATTGTTTAAGTCTTTGAATGAAAAGTTTCCACCTAGTAACAGGGTTTCTGATAACCTTTATGAAACTAAGAGAATTTTGTGTCCAATGGGATTGGAGTATGAAAAGAAACATGCTTGTCCGAACAACTGTGTCCTATATAGGGGTAACCTTAAGGATAAGATTTTTTGTCCAGTATGTAATGTGTCGCATTATAAAAAGAAGAGAAATGTGGCTGTCGGTAGAGAGCATGTTGTGTTGGTGAGGAAGCGGGTGCCAACCAAATGTATGTGGTATCTTCCCATTATTCTGAGGCTGAGAAGGTTGTTTAAGAATGAAAATGATGCAAAGAACTTGACGTGGGGCGTTGATATGGGAGGTTGTAAAGATGGCGATATAATTCGACACCAGGTAGATGCAGACCAGTGGAAGAAATTTGACAGGATGTATCCACACTTTGCATCCGAGCCTAGGAATTTGAGATTTGCTTTGTGTACTGGTGGTATGAACCCATTTGGGAATATGTCCTCGAAACACAGTTCGTGGCCGATTATGCTTTCCATTTACAATCTTCCCCCGTACTTGTGCATGAAGAGAAAATATGTGTTGGTGCTCATCATGATTTCGGGCTCGAAACAACCTGGAAATGACATAGACACTAATCTTTTCCCTTTGATAGAAGATTTGAAAGTGTTTTGGTTGGAAGACGCCTTAATGTTTGATGGCTGTAGTGGTGAAGAGTTTAATTGATGGCGATGTTTTTTTGTATTATAATTGATTCTAGGCATAGGGTGACCTTTTTGGGTATGTGGTCAAGGGTCATAAGGCTTGCCCAGTTTGCGATCATGAGATAGATTACCATCAGTTAAGGAATGGGCGAAAGACTGTTTATTTGGGTCACCGTAAATTCCTGGCTGTAGATCACAAGTTGCGGGAGAATGTGGTTGCATTCGTTGGTGGAAAGGAGAGGAGAAAGGCACCTAAACCTTTGACCGGTGTAGTTATTCACAACAAGGTGAAGAAATTGAATGTTGTTCTAGGTACGAAGTTATCAAATGGTGGTGGGGCTGTAGACGGACCGTGGAAGAAACGATTTATTTGCTTTAATTTGCCGTACTGGGAGGACTTGGATGTTCGCCATTGTTTGGATATCATGCATATCAAAAAGAACATTTGTGAGAGTCTAATTGGGATGCTTCTGAACATTCCCGGGAGGACTAAGAATAGCTTGAATGCAGGGAAAGATTTAGTGGACCTTGGTATACGGTTAGATCCAGTACTAGAGGTAAAAGGGAAGCGAACGTACCTGCCCCCGCTCCTTATAATATGTTAGTTGCTGAGAGGAGATCGGTGTGTGAGAGCATCCAAGGAATGAAGGTACCTTCCGATTACTCCTCTAATGTTAGTCGGTTTGTGAATGATAAGTTGCGTCTTAATGCTTTGAAATCACACGATTTTCATGTCCTTATGAAACAACTTTTGCCCGTAGCAATACGTGGGTGTTTGGAAGAGGAAGTTAGATTTTCTGTTATGCGGTTGTGCTTCTTCTTCAACTCGATATGCAGGAAAAATATTAGCCGGCAACATCTTGATGAACTGGATCGAGACGCTTCTGTTGTTCTATGCCATTTGGAGAAGTATTTTCCCTCATCATTCTTTGACATCATGGTGCACCTGGTGGTACACTTGGTTAGGGAGATACATATGTGTGGGCCTGTCGGAATGCATTGGATGTACCCATTTGAGCGTCACATGGTAGTTTTCAAGGGTTATGTTCATAATCGTAGTCGGCCCGATGCTTCGATTGTTTAGAGGTATGTCACGGAAAAGATCATCGAGTATTGTACAATGAACTTGGTTGGAAGAAGAGTGGTTGGTGTTCCTGATGGATCCCACTATGGAAGGCAGAATGAGATTCCACGTTCTAAGAGTATGCTTCATACACCCTATCACGCTGAGTTGATGACTGTTCACTTGTATGTATTGAGTAATATAGCGAGACAGTAACATATGTTGAAGAGCATGTTTCCCCATTGCAAGAGATTCATCCAAACTGGCCCCCGAATAAAATTCAAGTTGAGCATTCTTCAAGGTTTTTTAACTGGTTTTACAATCATTGTAATATCGACGGGATGCCTGGTAACCTACGGGCATTTGCAAGAAATCCAAAATGCACTTTTAGATGATACCTTGGTTATGATATTAATGGCTTCAGTTTCTCAACATTGGCGAAGGACGAGAAGAGCACCACTCAAAATAGCGGCGTATATATTGAATCTGAATCTATGTGGCAGGTAAGCAAGAGAGTTAAACATCCGGTTGTTGCTGTGATGCCATTTTATGGGGCGATTGAGGAAATTTGGGAGTTAGATTATGGAGATTTCAAGGTTGTTGTCTTCAAGTGTAGTTGGGTGGAAAATGGTTCTGATGCTATTGTTGAGAAGCCCATGGGGTTCACGTTGGTCAACTTGAATCGTGTAAGATATGAAGATGAAAAGTTCATCTTAGCTACCTAGGCACGACATGTTTTTTACATCAAGGACCCTTCGAATGAGAACTATCATGTGGTGTTGCATGGGAAGAAGTTTTACTTTGATGAGGAGATTGATCAGCCCGTCATAACTGATAGTCCTGAGTATCCATCGGTATTTCCCGATTTGGAAAATGTTGGGAGACCCATTGTTAGAAAGCGTTCTCACGGAGATGGGCTGTGGGTTGATGAGAGAGGTGAAATTGTAGGTGGGAACAATGTCTTAAAGCAGAAGCGATAGATCGGTCGTTCCCGACCGTTGTTTTTGTGACCTTCTTTTGCGAAAAATCGTATGATATATTACCGATTTATCGTGTAATGTATTTAATTGACATTCTTTTATGAATTGGTTGGTATGATGTGTGATTTTAATGGAGTGTTTATGAATTATATTGGCGAAAATATATTTAAATTGAGATTAAATTTTCCACTTGGTGTTCAATTTTTACACCGGTAAAAATAAAATTTCCGGTGTAGGAAAACAGGGGAGGGACTCTGTTTTTTACATACGCACCAATACACCTAACACTGCACCGTACTTAGAAAATTTGTGGGTCTTTTTCCTCTCGGATTTGACAGTGTCAATTTTGTGGCATTAAAAGTAGCGTAACTCAACTGCTTTTTGTAACATTTGCACCGGTTAATGTACCGGTGCTGGGTACTTATAATTTGTGAAAATTTCTCTCGGGTCATATTAGTTAACAAAAAAATATTTAAAGCAACCTAAAGCAGCTGCTTTAGGCCTATTTTTACACCGGTATATATATAATACCAGTGTAAAAAATGTTCCATTTTTAAAAACCCAATCAACACCCCATTTCCACAGTACTTCGAATTTATATATCTTACACCATACCATTTCCATCACTACCCATCTTTGGTGAAATCCTATGTAGGTTGGCATATAATCATGTAAACCATTGCAATGCCTCAATTGTATGATTAATTAGCAATTGCATTTGAAATAGAATCATTGAGATTGTGACATAATGAATAGCTTGAATTGCATGTAAGGTGTTTGATGAAATGCCACAATGTGTTTCTTAGGAAATGCCTCCAAAATCTAATTCGAAAAGGATACGCCATTCACCGCCCCATCATTGCTGAAAGTATCACGACACACTTACCCGGATGGTACCTTAGTGTCCGAGGAGGCTAGGTTGGTCCATGAATCTTACAAAGGACGACGTCATCACATAGAGAGAGGAATTGAAGCATCTCCCTCATTCGAACAAACTATTTGGAAGCTTGGGTGGGAAAAATTCCATGAGACTCCGCAACCATTCAACCTAACCATTGTAAGTGAGTTCTATGCTAACTTCAAGTGCGGACCGAGCTACGATCATGTGTATTATAGAGGTAAAACTGTCCCCGTGACACCAGAATCTATCAATGTTTTGTTTGGGTTGCCCAATGTTCCAAGCGATGAAGACGAGTTCCTTGCACTACATTTTCTAGGTGATCACTGCTATATTCTACAACAACCAATTGAGAAAGAGATCGTTGGGACAATAACTAGGGCAGGTACAGACGTAGACGAGTTGATCAAACCCGGTTGGAGCAAAATACCTAAGAAAAATCTAACTTCAGAAATGAATGGGTGGTACTACTTCGTGGCTTCAAGAATCCATCTGGTAACTGTTAACACTGAAGTTCACAAACTTTGCCTCACCTTCTTGTATGCAATAAAGAGGGAGTTTCGATACAATGTTTGTCGTCGAGTTTTTCCTATGTTGCAGAGGGAACGGGAACAGATGGGATCTTATGCCTATCGCAGTATCATCTCTGCAATTTGTTCAAGAGCGGGAGTCAGTTCCCGTGCACATGACGTTTATGGCCAACCAATGGGTATGATTTGCATGGACTCTTTCTACAGATAGACAACTGACACGTCTGTCACTACTATTGAATGCAGAGTTACTGCATTGGAGGTCGGTGTAGCAAACTTACTTGAAGAATCCATATATCAAAGATCCTGGAAGGAACATATGGCCAAGGTTATGACGTATCAATTTCCTAACGCCGTGGCAGCAGTTGGAAAATTTCCAACCTTCGGCATAGGTGATGTAGAGGATATGGAAATTAGCACAAGTACCCATGATGGCTATGCAATAGGACCAGCTAACGCGGTAAAACCATTTTCTCAATATTATTCGTAGAAAACTTATATTAGAGGTTAGAAAGAGTATATTCTGTACTCAACTTTGATTGTGTTGCACTTAGACAATTGAAATTCTTACTTTTGACAAACTTTCACGATGATGAATCAAATAAAAAAATTTGAGGGCCGCATCTATTGAAATTTTGTCCGTTATATACACTCATAAAGACCAAAAAGATAGGCCAAACATAGTTGGCCTATTTTTTTACTTCGTGACCACCGAATATGGTGCATTATATTCCTGGAATGGTTAGAATTGTAAAATATTTGTAGGTAAACAAGCTATGGAGGTTCCCCAAGTAAATTTGTGGGCAATAGTGTAATTATGGAAAATATAGTGCAAGCATTCTTTATTGGTTTTAGAGGGCCTTTCGTCCACCAGCGGGGTCTTCAAATGCATTAATATGATCGTTGTGTATTGAATTGCATATATGTGGAGCCAATTTGATATCCGACCATTCCAAGATTATTGGAGGGACTAAATTGCAAAAAGTAAAAAGTTTACTCATAAATCGGAATTGCAATCTGATCGAACCGGAGGGTCCACAAAACAACCCATTTGTATTTCCAAGTAAAACATGCGGGTAAACGAACAGGTCTGGGCTCCGTATTTAGTTTCAAATATGTTCGGATTACATATAGAAACATAGGACTAAACCCTTACCGTTTACTCTACAACACCTACTAACGCTTCAGGATGAACCATCACTCGGACACAAATATGTTTCAATTATGATTTAATCCCGCTTCAGGACGAACCATCACTCGAACACAAATATGTTTCAATTATGATTTAATCCCGAAATATTCAATTTGATAATTTATGCATTTTCCTAATACGTCGTAACCGCATGTGACAATTAGGGGGACCTAATTGCAATAAACACATACAATCAAATTTGTGGGAACCTCGGTATCGTTGAGGTATGAAAACATTACTTATTCAATCTGGAGCTTTGGAAATTTTCATTTGGGTCGGTGGAAAAATGCTTGAAGGGGTCGAACGGAATGTTTGGGGTCAATCTGCAAATTTTATGAAATTAAACAATGTTTAGAAACGTCACCGTACGGGGCCCATGTGTGGTAGATATTTGCATGAAACAACTAGTACAATGTCTATTCACAGTAATTGAACATCAAGTTGATTGATTGAGGTCGTGCGAAAAATGCACGGGGGGCAAATGCATTAAGTGATAAATTTAACAACTGATAAACTTTTTTTACACCGGTAACAAAGTAGAAGTACCAGTGTATTTGTACAATTTTTGGCACATTTTTCAAAATTTTCAATTTTTTGTATTTTTAATATGGCGTGAAACATCTTACACAGGTAATTCAAGATTTTACACTGGTATATATACCAGTGCTAGACAGTTAGAAAAACTTTCATAAATTACTCTCGGGTTGAAAGTTTTTTTACAAAAATTTATTTAAAGCAGCCGTAGGCAGCTACTTTTTCCACATTTTTACACCGATATTTTTCTTTTACACACCGGTACTATATACCGGTGTACAACACTTAACCAAAATTTTTGTGTGTTCCTCTCGGGTGAAAGGAAAACTCATTTAAAGCAGCTCAACGCAGCTGCTTTCTTTCATTTTTACATCGGTATTATTACCGGTGTTGAACAGTTAGCAAAATTTTTTGCCCATTTTCATTCTTCTTACACCGGTACTGTATGTATTCTGGTGTAAACAACGTAAATTCAGTTTTCAAAACCATTTGAAACAGTCATAACTCCCGCAATTCATCATGTTCTCATCTTCAAATTGTTTGATTTCTCTTCCAAACCTGCCATCAACCACTCCAACCATTCAATCCACACATAATTGAACCACCACAACTCCTCATCGACCATTGTAACTCCTCATCTCCCATTCCATCCCTATAAAGTGTGGACCTCAACACAAGAGAACAAAAAAAATGAGACAGGAAGTTGGGGAGAGAAGAAAGTACTTGGCGATCCGTTCTTGGCAATTCCGGCGAAAGGGAGTAGCAACAAAAACACTCCATTGGTGAAGGTGAGTGTTGGGGTTTACGTTACCATTGGTTACCAAGTCAAATTCTCTTCAAAACACCATTCCATCCCTCACGCACAATACATGTTCGATCAATTACCTCTATGAAAAAAAATATGTAAATTGACAAAATTCAATGACACTCTTGAATGGTATGTTTATACAATTGTGGGGAGTACATGTTTTGCATTTTTGTGAATGGATGATGTAGTTCTATAGTACTTTTGTCGGTGATAATGTTGATAGTCACGTTAGGGGGGAGTGAGAATTGCTCAGTTGTATGCCTAATTTATGAACCCAAAGACATTGGTATGGTATTCTATCAACTTCTATAAGGTTCCATTTCATTCTATATGAAGTTCCATGCCTTAATTGGTCAATTTCTATGACATGTTATATAAACTTTTATGCCTCACATGATGTAGTTTCATCTATGAATTGTTCAATTTATATGTCATGTTTTGCTCAAAAGTTTTACGAACTAGTTGATCAAGTTCTATGCCACGTTCTATCAATGTTGATCTTTAAGTACCGTTATTTTTAAAACCGTCATGGATTGAGAATTTCTAATTCTACTATTGTAGATGCCGCCGAAGAAGGGGAATTCAACATGAAAAGGAAGCGGCCGGTTATGAAGAAGAAGGAGGAGGTGAAAGATGTGGTCGATGAGGAGATGGATGTGGAGGACCAAGAACCACCACAAAAAAGGATCCCGTTGAAGATAAAATTTGAGTAAGAAGCAACTCAAATGAATGACCCATCTAGTGAAGAGAAGGAAGAAACCGCGGAACCGGGTGACCACTTTGTAGGGGATGTTGAAGGATTGGACGGCGGTAAACAGTTGGCCAAAATACCAATTCGCAAGGGAAAGGGAAAGGGAACCATCAAAGGAAGGCCAACTATTATTGAAGCGGACAAAGGCTTGACAAAAGCTGGAGGGAAAAATGGAGAAGGATGAGACAAGTTTGAGATAAAAAGTTATTTGAGGAAGTGGGGAACTAGTACGTGCCAGTCTGTGATGTTGGCAAAACATAACACTCCAACTCCTGTTGCGTTTGATTTCCATGGGAATCAAGCAGTATGCATTAAGAATTGGTAAGTGTGGCATGCTTATGGAAATTACGCTTTTTGGTGCTGGATCAGATTTGGCGCATTCAAGCATTAGAGCGATGTCCCTGAGGATGTTAAGGAAGAGGCATGGAAGGATGTTCTGGTAAGACTCTCGACAATTGTAATTTAAAATTTTATGAAATGGTAAAGTCTTAGTGAAGACGTGATTCCTAAAATGCCTTTTCATATGATTCATTCCAGGAGAGCTTCACAATTGAAACATCTGTGACAGACGGGCAACTAGAAATACTTGAAGAAGGAGGTTACAAAGAGGGCAAAAAACCAACATAGGAATTGGAAGACAAAGGTGGCAAATAGGTTCATTCACGGCGTGAACAATGGTATCAATAAAATAGGAATACTGGCATGGGAGAAGTACAAGTGGATGGATGAAGACGAATGACACTTGTTTGAAAAGAGGCGCCAGGATCTGGATTTTCAGGTAAGATGAAAAATTAATACTTGTTAAGAGACATGTTTCCCACAAATTCTATTCAACTAAATTTTAATTTATAACAACAACAGAGGCTCGGGGTGACAAATATTGAACGGAACAAGGGCAGGGATTACACTCACCACACAGGCAGAAGGGGTAATCGATACATCCATGAAAAATTGAGTAAGGATCTGAAGGAGAAGGGGAGAAGGAGGTTGACCGCCAAGGGATTCACGGACGAGGAGATTGAGAAACAACTCAGTCTAAGGGACCTCACACCTGACCGATCTCTTATCTACCTTGAGGCAAACAAAGATAAGAAAGGGTTATACACATTGAAAGAGGTTGAGAAGATTGCACTGGACGTTGTAAGTTACGCCAAAATCAACCATTTAAATTAATTTTTTTGAGTGCTTCACATTATTTATATACACAATTGCGTTCCTATGTGATTCTCAGTTGAAATTGAACAAACTTAAGGAAAAAAGAAGCATTGGAACTGCATCCGGGTGAGGACATCCTCATAAAATTCGCAAAGAAGAACTACCCGTGCAGGTACAGAGGAACTCAGACAAGTCTACCCACAACAATGGTTGTTCCTCATTTCTCCCGAAGCAAGTGCGGTAGCAGTTCTTCAGCCAAGGAGATAGCCTGGAGGAGACCATCTAACGATTAACCAGTCGTGAATGCCAAGGTATCGTACCTGGAGAAATTGGTGAAGGGCTTAGCATCTGCAAGCAGTGTTCAGATTCCACCAGGCCTTGACAATCCCAAGAAGTTTATAGAGAAGGCAATGGATGACATTGCTTCAACTTCTACAAAGTCCAGTTAAGAGCCCAGCGACAGAGAAGGAGATGAAGAGGTATAACGTCAATAATCGATGCATGTCTTATACAATGATTTACACATTTGAAATATCTCCAAAACCATTTGATCGATTCACTTAAATATTATACGAATAGGATGGATAATGCGTGACTCTTTTTATCCAAGATATAGTCGGGAAGAAGAAAATGGTCGCCCATGGCCTGCAACAGGTATCTCTTCGTCGGGATGCTCAACAAGAAAGTGTTGCTCGTGTGAGAGTATGTGAGCCAGTCCTCCGTCCTAGGGAGGGATTGCCCTCGGCGGACCACCACTTTGATAATGTTAGAGAAGTGCACCATAGCATCATAGATTGGTCGGCGTCCTTAATAGGCAAGGCAAGTGAGCAACCGATTGACATTGATGATATCAATGCCAGAGGTGATGCAGATGATGGTGACGAAGAGGTTTTGATTCTCACCAACGACAATGAGGTACATTCTTGTAACACATTACTTTTTCAATTCCTCAAAGTAATTTTGTGTATCCCTGTTCAATAATCCTTGTAATAGGATACTGGCGAGCAAAAATCTCAGTCGACGGCTAATTTCCGCCCATCTGCAAGACCAAGATTAAACAGGTTGCCAAAATAGGTGATGCACTAAAACAAGTCTCATTATTAATCATTAACAACGATAGTTCAATACTACATGCTCAAGTGATCATTTCATATCATTTCACATTCGCAGATTGTCAACAAACGAGACCTGACAGATTGGTCGATCATGAGGCAATTCATAAAGGAAGCAAATACCACTATCCTGGAAATGTTAAAGAATAAGGACTGCATGTTCTTCCTAGTATTCCGACCATCAACATTTGCACGTCATTACACCTGTGGTGTTGGAATAGAAGTTCTGGTCGAGTTTGGGAAGAAACTGGGAAGCATGCATTCGAACCTGGATTGATAATGCGCAGGTCGATGTGTGAGAAATTTGTTTCAAAATTACAGCCTTTATGTTTTTTATTTTATCAAGAGTTCATTTTCACCCGTGGGAGAAAATATATGAAACTAATTCAGGTCGTGTCCAATTCTGCCCATCCAGCTTTGGCAACCTAACCAACTTCGAGTAGGAGGTCGAACTCCGTTTCAAACAAATTTGGGAAACAATGAAGGCAATGGATGCTAAGTTCTACATCGTACCCTACATAAGAATGTAAGTATTTCTTCCTGATAATTACATTCACATTTCAAACGACTTCCATTTCATTAATTGGTTAACATAATTTTTCAACACTTATCATTGGTACCCCATCATTATCCGTCCCCGAACGGAGGGGTTTTCATTCTGGACACATTGTCAGGGGGTATCAAACCAACAAACTTGGTCGAACTCAAGGTCATTTCAAGGTATTTCAATTAATCAAATAAAAAATCCTAGTTTAATAATCGATGGGAAGAAGTAACCTTTAAATTTACTTTATTCATAGGATTGCTTGTGCATACCAAAGGGAGAAGAGAAAGACACAGCCAGAACCTGCTACACTTGGAAAATCAACAACATTATGGTAAGTCATTCTGTCATTTCATCCATCAAACTTTATATCAAGGGTTAGTAATTACGTTTACCTTTCCCGTGCAGTTCCGAACATAGAATGGTTCGTGGCAATGCAGGTACTCTATCATGCTCTTCATGGAAGAATTTGTTAATCACCCGGAGACAAAAAATATCTTGGAGGTAAACCTTGCATCTCAAAATTTGATATTATTAATCCCTAGTAAACGCAACATTATTGACCAACAGTGTAAGTTTGAAATTTACAGATTTTCCTAGAGAGCAAAGGGTCGTACCATGTGTATGAAATTCAAGGTGTAACTGAGAAATGGTGTGGGGCTTGGCTCGGAGACTACCAGCTGCAGGCAAACACTACGTTGCAACTTCTGGATGATAAGAACGACATAATAGGTTGATGATTAATAATGAATGGTTGATGATATTTAAATTCTATGGATGGTGTTTTGTTATACTCAACTTCTGTTTTACTTTCTGTGATTCCATGTTTAAGACTTTTTTTATTTCACATGTTGGAATAATGTTCGAGTGTTTTGCGAGCCATATTTTCATAGTAGAATGTTTCAAATTTCTTACCTATTAAAAAGTTTCCAATTTATAGTAGTTCACAAGTATCTCTGGCTGTCGTTGCCCTGGAAATGATCCGGGATGGACCATCGGAAAACAAATTAGGCATTGCAATTTTAGCCATATAATACACCTGTATAAATAAATTTCATAGGTACCGGTGTAAATAAATTCCACATTTTAAATAATTTATTTTAATTATTTAAATAATACCGGTACATATAGTATAGTAATACCGGGGTAAAAAATTATCTGTGCAACATACCATTGTAAAAAAATCATTTCGACTACAAAACAAAGACCGGTGTCAAATTTCATACCGGTATACAAATCATTGTTTTACATCGGTTCTTGGGTTAAATACCGGTGCAACACATACGGGTGCAAACTATATTCGTGTGTTACACCGGTTTCTCAAATAATACCGGTGCACATATTTTGGTATCCCATTATTTTGCACCGGCATAAGATACCGGTGCAAATGCTGCTCTACACCGGTCCATTTTACCGGTGCAAATTTGTTGTGTTTCTACACCCCTATACATACGCACCGGTATTTTTGGGGGTCAAAATACCGATGCTATTGCCCTAAATTACCAGTGCAAACCGTCCTGTAGTAGTGAATCTCACAAATATAGGAATTGATATATTCTTCAAATCAAATCACTCTTGGACGAGACTGCGGCTTCTCAGATTCTTTCTTCAACCTTTCCTCTCTTTTTTTCCAAAATTCCTTCTTTGATGTTGCAAGATAATAGTATCATATTTGCATAATTATCACAAATGATCAATTAATTAAATCTGCACTTTACACTACCTTAAGATCAAATGGTGTTTTGTTGAATAAATGCAAAGTTATGTTTTAAATATGCTAAATGTTAGATGAACTCATTACGTATTTAAAGAAAGGTCTTGTTGATACGTAGTATTTTATTATATGTAAAATGAAGAAAATAAATGCGGTACTGAACATGCAATTATTGATTGCTATTAAACTAAATCCCTAATTTTCACCTCCTTCCTCTCTTTTTAATTTATTTTTTCTTAAAATTCATCATCTAGATGAGCCGGGGTTGTTTAGGATCCCCGAACTTTTCAAAATTAACAAAATAGGGATCTTACAAAAAGGTCAATTTTTGACCCTCCTATCCAGTTTCCATTGAGCTATTCATGGAGATTAAAGATTGATTTGGAAGATTCATAGGTCGGATCTATTAAGGCTTAGACCCGATCCTAAAAATTTTTTTGACCCAGATTCGTAGGGTCTGAAACCCTTATGCCCATACTCAAACTCTATGGGTCTAAACGGGTCTTGGGTCCAAAACGTGTCTTAAATGAGTCTAACTTTTTAATTCTTTTTCTTCACTAAATAAAATATATATTATCTTAAATATAAATAATTTAAATTCAATATGGACATGAATTAGTTCTTCAACAAAAAAAACATACAATACACATTATTTGTTTAGATAAAAATAAAAAATACAAAGAAAATACGAAAGTAATTTAGAAATTAGGATAAATAATATACATAGTTAGGGTAATATGGGTCTACGAGTTGGGCCTTGGTCGGGTCTGGGCCTTAATATTTTAGACCCGGATCTAGACCCATACCTAGACCCAAAGGGTCTAATTTTTTGGACCCACACCAGACCCAACAGGTCTAAACCCTATGGTTCTAGGTCGGGTCCTAGACCATGATCATCCCTAACTGGGTTGATGCTTTACTAAGGAATCCGGTCTCAATTAAAGCGAATCCTTAGGCTTCTTTCTGAGATGTGGGAACATATTATCTCTTCGGATCAGGAACATAAACTTTTCATCTTGCCTTATGCCTAAAAGTCCCCTTGATGTTTGAGTTCGACAGGTTAATCTGGCGAGGTGGTCCGCCGGTTGATTACCTTCCCTGTAAATGTGGTTGAAGGTGAACTCTCCTTGCCGCTCGACAGCCTTGATGTCTCTCATAAGTTGAATCAGTCTCCAGGGTGGTTTTTCCCCCGCTCTTATGATCTATATGGCTTGTTCGGAGTCCGTTTCAATCGAGATGTAGCTTCTGAGCTGGATGGCAAGCTTCATACCCGATAAGATGGACATTAGTTCAGCTTGTAATGGAGATAAAATTTCATCAGAGAGCTATGTAGAGATTGCATTTACAGTTAAGCATTTATCATCTCTAATTACACATCCAACAACAGCCCTCTTATGAGAATAAGAAGCATCACAATTGAGTTTGTATCCATTTTCTTGGAGGATTCCATTAAACCGTAGTAATGTAAATAAATTCCTCCTCTTGTTAGTTGGGATTAAGACATTAATAACAAATATTTCATCCCTTTTAGAATACTGAAGCTTTTCTACAGAGAATAAAGTTAATGACAATTCAATAACATTTTTCCAAATGGAAAGTACTGACAAAGGTTTATTGTCATTTACTTTGCTACACCTAGCTTTCCATAATTCCCAAACAATAATCATGGGCAGATTATAAAGCAGCGAACATTTTATCGTCGAGCAACTTGATCTATTCAAATAATAAGTTAATCTGTCCTTAATGGATTAGAACTGATTACAAGATAAGTTCATTATGGAATCAAATTTCTTCTAAATCTGATCTGCATCATTACAAGTGTTAAAGAAATGGGAGATGGAGTCATGGTTATCACATGCTGGGCATTTAGAGGCTAAACTAAAAACCAATCCTAATGAGAGTATTGTCAAATGGTAAAGTGTTATTCAATAATCTCCAAACAAAGACAAAGATGTTGGTTGGAATGATTGGTTTTTTATTCCTTAAGAAGGACTGAGCTGATTTTACCGAGAATATTCCCCGATCATGGCATTTACAAATCATGAAATCATCAAGATCACATAATTTAACATCTTGTTCTAAGTCAATCATAATATCAAGGGGAAGGTGAGTATTTAATGAAGGAATGAGTGTGGATTTACTAACCTGGAAGTCTTTGACTTGAAGAATTGGAAAAGGGATTTATACATGTTATGGCCATGATTGTAGAATTAGGTTGTGCAAAAGAGTCTAAACTCATGTATCTATCCCATGTCTCGGAAGTTCTATAACTTCTTGGAAGAGACCACATGAATTTTGAACAAGGGGTTTTGTCTAGCTGCATTTTCCACGATATTTTGGAAGAAGTCAACTACGGACTGGATACCCCGAATTCCCAAACCATTTTCTAGAGTAGGATGAAAAGGGGTGTCCCAACTAATTCAGTGTCTCATAGTTCCATCTTCTGAGTTGCCCCATAGGAAATTACTTAATTGGCTTTCCATTTGTTTTAAGGTGTGGGTTGTGGGGGCTGTTACAGCCCATGTATGTTGAGGAATGGCAGTGAGAACATGTTTTATTAGGATCAGTTTACCTCCTGGGGTTAGCCAACTGTTTTTTCAATTTTCTAGCTTGGCTGCAATCCTGTCAATTAGATCTTTAAAGTGCAAATTTAATTTCCTTCCCTTGAATATGGTTACACCTAGACAGGAAACAGGTAGAGCTCCCTGCCTCATCCCTGTCAAATTCCCGATCTCATCATTTTTCTTTTTACTCAGTTTATCTGAGTAGTATGAACTTTTTGCAAAGTTCACCTTTTGTCATGTAGCTCTTTGATAGATATCAAGGAACTTCAATAAAATTTTTAATGTTTTTGTGGTCCTAGATATGAAAATGGCCATGTCATCAGCAAAAGACAATTGGGAAATGGGGTTGGCATTGGTTGGAGTCTTAAAGGGTTTCAGGTTGCCGTTAAAAACTGCTTCCTAAGGTTTCTAGTTAGAATCTCAGTGACAATGTTAAAGAGAAAAGGGGATAGGGGATCCCCTTGTTTCAAACCTCTTGAAGTTTTCAAGAAACCATGTGGGATTCCATTAACCAGTATGGAAAACAGGTTGCATTTAGGTTGTTCATAATTAGTTTAACAAACTTACCATGAAAACCCATTTTTAGCATTATTGAGTTTAGTGTTACCCACGAAACCCTGTCGAAGGCTTTTCATCATGTCTATTTTTAAATTTATATTTAGAGATTCCTTTCTCCTATCCAGGAGTCTAACTGCCTCCTTCATTAGAAGGATATTTTCTGCAATATCCTTACTGTGAGAAATGAGGACTGTTCCTCTGAAATAATAAGGTTCATTAAGGGTTTCAACCTTTCCACCTTGATTTAGGCTAATACCTTATTAGTGAAATTGGAGAGCGAAATGGGTCTGAACTAAGAAAAGGTTGTTGGGGTCTTAGTTTTAGGAATTAAAACTAGAAATGAACTCCCTATGGCTCCGGGGATCGGTATCCCTGACTGGAATTCATGTACTGCCAACAATAAATCAATCCGTTTGATTTCCCATGCTTTCCTAAAAAAAAGGCTAGTGTACCCATCTGGACCCGGGGCTGAAGATGGATTAAGTGAGTGTACAGCTTCTCTCATTTCGTCCAATGTGGCAGGCTCAATAAGCTTCTGATTTTGATCATCGAAAACTATAGGATTTATTTCCTTCAGTAAGAGAGAAAGTTTTTCAACCGTTTCAT
Source organism: Rubia yunnanensis (assembly GCA_037428765.1). Classification (NCBI taxonomy): domain Eukaryota; kingdom Viridiplantae; phylum Streptophyta; class Magnoliopsida; order Gentianales; family Rubiaceae; genus Rubia; species Rubia yunnanensis. Next base: position 65,523,220 of record CM075071.1, on the reverse strand, counting down.
CTGTATTTTCATCACTGAGAAGATTTTAAAAAAATTCTTCAATTGGCTCACCTATATGTTTCTGGCCTTGGATCCAATTATCATCTGAATCTTTGATTTTTAAAAATGATAATATAGATATATTTTCAACTATGGCCTTGTGAAAGTATCGTGAGTTGTAATCCCCATCTCCGAGCCACCTTTCTTTTCTTTTTCTTTTTTGTTTTAGAAAAGTGTGTTATTCTAAAATGGATTTAGTTAGAAGGGCCCTGACTTTATTAAGTTCAATTCTATGCTCTTGAGAATGAGTCCCATCTTAGCATTGCCACAATTGTGATACATTAAGTTCAACTTTCTTAATGTTATCATTTAGGTTGCCAAAAACAAGCTTTTCCGGGTTTTATTTCTATTTTAAGTCTTTGCAATTTTAGAATGAATCTAAGCTGGCCTTGAGACTCTATTAGTTTGTTCCAACTGGTTTCTATTAACCCCATGAAGGCCTTTCTCATGAACCACATTTCTTGAAACCTGAATGGTTTGGGATATGTGGTTTCCTTTTTCCTAATGTCTAGGAGTAATGGAGAGTGGTCAGAAGTTGTTCTGTTAAGTACTTGGACTGGGGAGTCATTATAGCCATCTATGAAAGATTGATTAGCAAGTATTCTATCCAATCTTTTAGAGGTTGGTTTTACAACTCTGTTTTTACTCCATGTAAAGACATTACCAGCCGTATTTATTTCACTTAAGTTAGAGTCATTTATGAAATTATTAAAGTCCCTTATTGTGTTCATTTATGGACTGCTAGACCCGAAGTACTCCTCCAAATTTGTAAATGCATTAAAATCACCCCCTAAAGTAGTATGACAGTCATTTGAAACTGGATTAATATTTTCATAAAGCATAGCTCTATCATCAGTGCTCAATGGAGAATATATAACACTGGCATTAATGCTGGAACCATCCTCCTTTCCCATAATATTCACTAGTATGTAATTATCATGCTCTGATAGCAGGGTAACTATGATTCTATGAGAATAAAAAATCCATATCCTACCATGTGGAGAATCAAGATAATTTCTGTAGCAAAACTTCTTTTGATATGCAATTCTATTTTTTATGTTTGATTTATGATCAATGATAGCTAACATATCAACATAATGTTTTTTTTTAAAGTCTCTTTAATTTTTTCAGAAGTAATTATACTCGTAACATTCCATATCATAATTTTAACTGTCATTATAAACATTTGTTTTCCTTTTTTGGCTAACTTGGAGCTTCTTCAGCTTCATAGCCCATCTCCAGTTCATCTCCTGGTCCTCATTATCTGAGCTTGATCCCATTTCCACCTCCTCATCCAGTTGTTGGTTATCCACTTTTTCTTGCTTCTCTAACTGGTGAAGTTCTTGCAAGGGAGAATTCATGAGGTTATATGATGTTCTTTCTGGATTCCATATCAATCGAGATGAGTCTAAGTTTAGAGAATTGGATGTGTTTCTTAGTTTCTGACATAGTGTGTCATCTGAGAAGACTGCTGTCATGAGCTTCTTGTGAGGTGAGGATGGAGCTGTCTTGAATCCTTGGCTAATTTCCAATATGTCCTCTGAGATGGAATCTGAGTAAGCTTCCGAGCCTTCCTCATTTTGTTTATCATGCAGAGTTCTGATAATCTGATCTTGGTATGTATCTTCCCCTCTTGCGGCTGCTACATCCTACTTGTCTTCTTGTTTTGGTAACCTATCTTCCTCTTGTTCATCATGTTGAAGGATCTGAAACCTGTTGGAAATGAAAGTGGGGGAGTCTTTCACAATTTCTAGTGCTTTTTATGGTTTGAACCTTCATTACTATCAAAAACATTTTTTCCCTTGGGTGAATCATGTACCTGTATAGGATTTAGCCCTGCTTCACTATGTTCAAGGTTCAGAGTGTGGAGATAAGATTCCCTATTTAAGGAAATTTGATGGTTTTTGTTGTCTTTAAGTATTTTTAAGGGATGACCAACAGGAAAACTTCTATATCCTGATCACTGTGGCCTGGACTTAGATCTACCTTTTTGGTGCCACCATGTTCATTTTCTTTTGTAATTTTCTACCACATTGTGTTATCTTTCCTTACAATTTCAGCTATTCTAGATTGAATCTTAGGAATATCCTTGTCTTTCTTTTCCTTAGTTGGGAGGGTTTACTTAGGAGGCATATGAATCTTAGGTTAATCTTTTTTACAGATTTCTTCAGAATGTCCCAATTTATGACACTTATTACAGTAGACTGGGAAGTCTTCATATTGAATGTTAAATGCTTTGCTGGCAGTAAGAGTTTGATTTTAGTCGGTCTAAGTCTGCAGACATCTATTTCAACACAAAGCCTAATGGTGGAAGGTCTAGGGAGATTTTTGGTTGGTGTATCAGTGAAAATATATTCTCCTAGAGCCTTATCAATGTGAGTTAATACTTGAGGATGAAAAAAAATGAACAGGTGGGAATTTAACTGAAAGGTATACCAGAGCTAAGGAGGATTCAACGTCATAATCAAAATGCCTTGTCCACTTAAGAAATCGCATGATGTTTCCCCCTAGTGACCAAGTGGGCTTGAGCCAACAGCGATGGTGATCCTCGTCTAGGTCGAATGTAATCCAGACATGTCGTCCATCCATTGCAGAGATTTGAAATTCGCCTTTGAAACCAATACTTTGGAATTGCTTCCGTATGAACTCCATTGTCGGTCTTCCTCTGCTAAAATTATCAACTAGGGAAGAGTGAGCTGGTCAATCTCGTCGTCGGGATAGAGTACAAAAACCTCTCCTTTGAAATTGAAAGAGGGGTGAAGTTCGAGAGGCTTTGGCATTGGTTTTTTGAGTTAAGGGTTTGGGCAAATGAGATATTGGGTGTCGTCCATGGCGGAGCCGCCATGGGGTGGTGGTTTCCGGTGGTTAAAAGTTTACATTATACAGTGGCTATTCGCTTTTTTAGAAATAAGAGAGAGTCGTCATATAGCCTTTTAAAAGTTACATGAGTCCTATAATTGGTCGAATCTTCTCCTTCCTCTCAGAATCAATCGTCGCTCTGCCTCTCTTTTTCTCTATTTTCTGCACGTTTTCATTCAAGAATGTTTGTTTAGGAATATCCATCACTGTTAAGGAAATATCCTTTTTGTGGAAAGTTTATTATAGTTAGATTTGTTTTATTGATTTTTTAAAAAAAAATTGAAATCCTAATTTTCTGCTGTTCTCAATTTAAAAATATGAAATCAGTCAATTTTGAGAAAGTTTACAGTGTTTATGTTGCAAAACCTATGGATTCGCTGTGTTTTTTCTGTTATTGTTGAAGATAAATTAGAGTCTATTTTCACGGTTTTGCAGTTTTACTGCATTTTTTTTGCGGCAAATGATGTTATGTTGTAGTTATTGGTGATTAGTACATTTTAGTTTATGTTTATGTGTGTAGAGTTTTGTTGATGTTTATACTATTTTCTTTGGTGTTTACAAGTAATTTGTTGAGGTTTATTGTTTTTTTTCATATTTAATTGTTGAATAAAGCTTTGGAGGTTTAACACTAGTTCGAATTCTTTTCGTACACTAATTTACTGCAATCAAGGATACTTGTACATTTTCAATCGATGTTTATGTGTTCATGTAAAATATTGTAATTATGAAATATTTATTTAATATAATATATGAATGACACATCGATATTTTATTAATGACATATGATCTCTAGCACATCTTAATCAATGGCACCTTTCATTAAGAATGAAAATAAAAATATATAGGGATACAATTAAAAGTCAAATAGGAAAATAAAAATATAATCTATATACCTTTTCCTAAATTTTTTTATCTGTATCCTAATGAGTAGTTTATTATCATTTTTTAATGTTTATGCATGGTTCCCAATTACGCATATCTAATTGATGTTGTGTAATTATTTGTTGAGTTTTATCGTTTTACTTCTGTCAATTTTAGGATGGTTAGATCTTGTGGTTGTTGTTATATTACGCCATATATTTTACTAGGTTATGCTTTAATACGTATATGTGTATAATATAAATTTTAATTTTTCAATAAAACACAAAACCCAAAACAAAAAATAAACAAAAACAAGGGTTACGCCGGCGCCGCCACCGCCGGCACAACCGCCACTGTCCATGATGGAGATGCCAAAGCGACTACCACTATAAATGAAGACATTCCACGACTTGATCAAATATTTAAAGGATATGTTCGGGATCATCTAAGTGACATGGCGGAACCTATGACTAGGTCAAGGACTAAGCTTTGGGATGCTGCTTTAAATACTTTGATTGATCGCCTTTATGACGAAGAATTGAAGAAGGAGTCACCATCGACATCTTGGATTCATTATTCAAGACTGTCGAAGAACTGAAGACATCATGAAGAACAATATACTCTTTTTCCCACTGGGTTTTTTAATGAGGTAGTGTGATCACTGTAAAATATTGTAAAATTATGTCATTTTGGGTTTATTGGACTGATAGCTCGGCCATGTGGGTTTTGAAGAGCTGAATTTTGAAAATACAGTCCATTAGAGTTTAGTATATTCAGTTTTATTCTGATTAGAATTAGATTTGGTAAGATTAGCTAAGGTAATATTCTTCAAGGTTACTTCTTGAAGAATTCAACTAGATTACCTTAGATTACCATTTATTTTAGGTATTTTAGTTAGATTTGGTTTTAGCTTCTTAAAGCTTACATAAATCAATTCAGTTTTCAATTGTGATTAGGGTTTGGGGCAAGATTGTAACCCTATAAATAGGGGGAGGCCTTTGGACGAATTTCACACCATTTTTATCAATCAAAATACAACATTTTGAGTTCATACTCTTTTCTTGCGAGCTATTCCATTGCTTCTTAACCCCGAGGGCTAGTTAAGTGTCAATAAACCTTGTAATCTGATCCTGAGGGCTAGTTAGAGAGCGAGTTGAAATTGAGTGTACCCCGAGGGCTAGAACTTGAATTTCGTTCAGCATTGAAGGGTTTACGAGTTCCATTGTTTTGTCAAAAATCTTAATTCCGCAATGCAGATTCTTCGCAAGGAGATTCATATCAGTTGGTATCAGAGCAAAGCTAAAGATCTACTGAGGCCGTAAAAAAGAACAAAAAAAGGGGTTTCGAGTTTTTCTAGCATTTATTTTTTATTTTTTTAAATTTATAAACTCTTTCGTGTGGTATTTTAACCATGTTTGTTTGATCTTTCTTACCAGGAGGATTGAATTTAGAGTCGAAGAACGTCGAAGGGTCCGAGAGTTAGAATACTTCGGTATTACTATCCACCTTCACTTTCATCAATCGAGTCAGGAGGACGTCGAAGGGTCTGAGTGTCAACAAGTATTATCCGCCTTCACCTCCTGGCCAATTTCGTAGTTTTTAGGTAGCTTAAACAGTTTATGTGCTTGTCATATTTTCGTCAACTCTTCTGAAAATCATTGCATGCTCATAATCCTATTTGCTTTCTTTATCGTTCTTTGATTCCGTGATCTTGAATAGTTCTTTGATTCTTGATTACACCTTATTTAAAAAAAAAAGTGGCTTGTTTCATTTTCCATATATATAGTGTCATATTCTTGATCCTTACGATCTTGAATACCTCGAAGTTCATTTGAATCAAGAGGAAATTGTCGCAGTTTTCTTATTCTAAGTTTTGTATAGGAGATTTTTGTTTCCAAACTTTTATAAAATAATAAAAAAAAAAGGTAACAGATTTTGGGTTTCAAAATTGGAATTTAGGATTTGAAATCTGAAATTTGGGGCAGATTTGCAATTTTCAAAAGTTTGGGGGCAGATTTGCTATTTCCTAAATTTTTTGGTAATTATGACCAGAAATGTTTCTTGGGGAATAACATTCTGGTTGTGATTTTTAAAGTACCAAAAAAAAGGGAAAAAAACAAGTTGTGGCTGAAAAAAAAAGGAAAGAAAAAGGAAATCCGGTTTGAAAAAGGAAAACAAAGTCAAAATCTTAATCGGGAGAGAAAAAGGAAATAAAAGCCAATTAAGAGAGGGGTTTTGATCTGATTTTTTGACTTGGGGGACAAGTAAGTCATTAAAATCCTTTACCACAAGGTATTTGGATTTTAGTTCCTATTCCAATTTGTTTTCAGAAAAGTTTCTTGAATTTTTGGAACCTATTTGTCGCCTATATAAAGCAATCTTGTTTTGGTCATAATTCATTCAATAAAGCTCCGATTCGTGCCCATTAAAATTTATTTTCGTTCCTTGTTCTTTGAAGAATTTGGAATTCCACATCGTAGAGCCAAATTTTGAGTTTATATATTTTTAAATATCAAAATAAGTTCTGCAGTACTCATCTACATAGATTGCTTTGAATTGCGGTGAATTGATCAGTTGCCCTCGCATAAGCCTTTTCCTTGTGATTTGTGAGTGTTATACACTTGGTGAGTGACCTTATTAAACAAAGGGAATGGGGGCGGTTGTTTTAACTAACTGTTTGATTTTCTTAGCAGTTTAGCGAAGTTGGGGGACGAAAATCCATTTGTCCCGCCTTTTGTTAGCAATCCTAACAATTTTCGGTTGACGAACACCTCTAATAGCGGGCGTGGTAGTCATTCACGTGAAGAGGCTCCAGATAGTTGGGAGCGACATTGAATTAATCCAAATGAAGCCAATGATCCCGATCGGTTTGTTGTCGCAATAAATGCACTTATGAGTGAGGTGCAAAGGTTGGCGAGAAAAGTTGACAGCTTGGCATCGCCTACACCTACATCATTGGTTAAGAGGGAAGAAACCAAGAAATATGCCCGTCAATTCAATGGTTCTGGAAGTTCAGATAATTATTCTGATGATGGATCAGAAAGGAGATCACACAGAGGGTCTTCTAGAAGGCATCACCACAGTAAAACTCATTCTCGATGGAGAGTGAAGAGTAATTCAGGATTTGAGTCGGGTTCTGATGAAGCCCTAGACATCAAGGGTTTAAAATATGACATCCCTCAATTTGATGGTCAATACAATCCAGTGAAGTATCCTGATTGGGAGCGACAGATTGAGAATCTGTTTGATCTAAAAAATTATCGGGAGAAGGAGAAAGTCAAGTGGCACAGTATTCTTTCACTCACTATGGGGCTCAATGGTGGAAAAATAAAAAGGAGTCGCGATATCTTGCCAGAAAGAAACCTATCTCTATATGGGAGAGATTGAGATCCGAGCTTCGTCTATATCATGTTCCGCCTACTTACTTGATGGGAAAACATCCTTATCTATCCAAAATGAAGCAAGGAAATCACATAGTTGATGAATCCTGGCAAGATCTTGAGTTGACCATGAGAAGGGTTGGAGTGAGAGAAGATGACGCATTCATCAAAAATTGATTCATTGAAGGCTTGCATGAAAACCTTCAAATGCCAGTCAAGCTTCAACATCACATATCTATGAATGATTTATTGGTTAAGGCAAGGTTGGTTGAGAGTACCCTACGACCAAGGAGGCCACAGCCCAGTTTTCCAGGGTTTGACTCCGAAAACCCTAGCCATGGCCAAAGTAGGGGCACGCCCATGGGAGGACGAGGATCGGTTTAGAATTACTAAAATCTAACTTATAATCCTACTGAGAGGAGGGTGGCACCACCAATCCAACGGGTTTTAAAAATTCCAGGTAAGTCATCTACTTCTTCATCAAAATCGGTTTCTGTTAACTCTCCTACTTGTTTTCATTGTAAAGAAAGAGGACATGTTTGCAATAACTGTCCTCATGCATGAGTGCTAATAACACTTGAGGAAAAATATTAATATGCTAATATGCCACCATTGTATGAAAGCGGTGAAGAACAGGTTGATGAAGAGATCATCATAAATGATCATGGTGAACAAGGTCCAGAAACACAAGGTAACTTCGTGTCATTAGGAGTTCTAAACTCTCAAATGACTGAAACACAAGTACAAAGGATTAACATTTTTCATACCCGTTGCCTTGTGAAAGATAAGAATTGATTATTGATTATTGATGGTGGTTCTTGTGCTAATATTGTGTCTAATCTTCTTGTTAAATCATTGTCTTTGCCTGTGACTACTCATCCATCACCATATAAATTTATTTGGTTAAATGGTAGTGGTGAAATTAGGGTTAAAAAAATGTATGATTAACTTTAAGATTGGAAAATACCATGATTCTATCTTATGTGATGTTATACCTATGGAAGCTAGCCATATTTTGTTAGGGAGACCTTGGTAGTTTAATTGCAAATCCATGCATGATGGTTACACAAACAAAATTAGTGTGATTAAGGATAGAAAAAGACATACTTTGGTTCCATAATCTCCTTTGGAAGTTTTAGAGGCACAGAGACGCATGAGAGTTGACAAAGAGAAGTTTGCGACTGATGTGCAAATGGCCGACCAAAACCCTAGCCTGGGCTTGAAGAAGATTGTCCACAAGGTGAAAAATGGAGACAAAAACCTTGATAATTTTGACCAAATATCAAGGGAGGCCATCCCAGGTAAGCCAGGTAAGTTTAAGAATGATTCTGATAAGTCGCATAAAATCCTATCTTCACATCTTAGTCCTTTGCCATCAATTTACATGATGAGACGTGAACTTCCTAATGATTCTGGTAGATTGTTCTATGCATCAATTAGGGATGTGAATCATTATTTTTCTAATCATTCTTATGTGCTTATCATGCATTTTAAAGAGAGCTACTTTGCCAGTGATGATATTCCTATGCATGTTCCTCCACGGTTTGCTCAGATTTTACAGGAATTTGAGGATGTCTTTCTGGAAGCCTTAGCTGCGGGTTTACCACCCTTGAAAGGCATTGAACACCAGATTGACTTGATTATAGGTTCGGTTATCCCAAACCGTCTGGCGTATAAAGCAAATCCTGAGGAGACAAAGGAACTATAGCGACAAGTCGATGAGTTACTTCAAAAAGGTTATGTGCGAGAATCCCTATCTCCTTGTATTGTGCCTATCATTTTAGTTCCTAAGAAAGATAAAACTTGGCGTATGTGCATTGATTTTTGTGCTATTAACAAGATTACCATTAAGTATCGCCATCATATCCCTAGGTTAGATGATATGCTTGAAGATTTGCATGGATCTGTGATTTATTCTAAAATTGATTTCACTCAGGGTTATCATCATATTTGAATTAATGAGGGGGATGAACAGAAAACTGCATTTAAAGCTAAGTTCGGGTTGTATGAATGGATTGTCATGCCTTTCGGTTTAACTAATACACCTAGTACTTTTATACGGTTGATGAATCATGTCTTAAGAAAGTTTATTTTCCGGTTTTTTGTGGTCTATTTTGATGATATATTAATTTATTCTAAGTCGACTGATGAACATATTGAGCAAGTTAAAAAGGTTCTTGTTGCACTCTGTGAGTCTTGTTTGTATGCGAACCTCAAGAAGTGCACATTTTGCACTTCGAAAGTGGTGTTTCTCAGTTTTGTGGTCTCGAAGGAGGGCATAAAAGTTGATGAAACCAAAATTGAGGCCATTAAGACCTGGCCGAGACCTACTAATGCAACCAGATACGTTATTTTTATGGTTTAGCTAGTTTTTATAGACGGTTTGTGCGTGATTTCTCATCTATTGCTGCACCTCTAAATGAACTAGTTAAAAAGGATGTTAAATTTGTTTGGACTGAGAGTCAAGAGAATGCATTTAATGAATTGAAAGTACGATTATGTAATGCTCATGTTCTTGCTTTACCTGATTTTAATGGTACTTTTGAGATTCATTGTGATGCTTCTGGTGTTGGTATTGGTGTTGTTTTGATACAAGAGAATCGACCTATAGCTTACTTCAGTGAAAAGCTAAAGGGTGGTGCTCTAAACTATCCTGTGTATGATAAAGAATTTTATGCATTTGTGCATGCATTAGAAACATGGCAACATTATTTATTGCATAAAGAATTTGTCATTCATAGTGATCATGAATCCTTGAAATACTTAAAGAGTCAGATGAAGTTGAATAAGCGCCATGCTAAATGGTCTTGTTTCATTGAATCTTTTCCTTATGTGCTGTGTTACAAAAAGGGTAAGGAAAATGTTGTTGTTGATGCTTTGAGTCGTAAACATGTTTTACTTACACTATTGGAATGCATTATGTTAGGGTTTTCATTCGTGCGATGTTTATATGCGACTGATTCTGATTTTTCATCTATTTATGCTGCATGCGAAAATGGTGCTGATGAGAATTTTTTTGGCATAATAGTTTCTTGTTTATGAATAATATGTTATGTATTCCTCAATGTTCTATGCATGAATTACTTGTTAGAGAAGCTCATTCAGGTGGTTTAATAGGACATTTTGGTGCATGTAAAACTTATAATTTGTTGCGAGAACACTTCTATTGGCAAAAATGGCCCTTGCTATTGACTAGGTTTGTAGGAATTGTCTTGATTGCTTGAAGGCTAAGTCTAAAACTAAGCCTCGTGGTCTTTATACTCCATTACATGTTCCTACACATCCTTGGGTTGATATTTCCATTGATTTTGTCCTAGGTTTGCCACGATCTCAGTCAAGTAATGATTCTATCTTTGTAGTTGTGGATAGATTTTTGAAAATGGCACATTTTATTCCTTGTAGGAAGACAGATGATGCAAATCATGTTGCAGATCTATTTTTGAAGGAAGTAGTTCGGTTTCATGGAATTCCTGCGTCCATTGTCTCTGATCGCGATGTTAAATTTTTATCCTATTTTTGGAATACCTTGTGGCGCAAGTTAGGGACAAAGTTGCTGTTTTCGACTGCCAGTCATCCTCAAACTGATGGACAAACATAAGTGACCAATCGAACCCTAGGGTCTCTCTTGCGTGCACTACTTCAGAAGAACTTACAGAATTGGGAAAAATGCATTTCGATTGCAGAGTTTGCTTACAATCGCACTATTCATTCTACTACTTCTTTATCTCCATTTGAAATTATTTATGGTTTTCTACCTATTACACCTCTTGATCTACTTCCTTTGAATTTTAAACAGGTTAAAAACCTTGATGGAGAAAAGAAAGATGATTTTGGGAAGAAAATCCATGAGAAAGTGCGCATGAAAATTGAACTGACAAATGCACAGAATGGTGATAAAGCTAATCAAAGCCGCAAGTTGATGAGGTTCAACGTGGGAGATTATGTTTGGGTTCATCTGCGAAAAAAAGGCTTCCAAATGCTCAGAAATCTAAGTTGAGTCCACGTGGAGATGGTCATTTTAAAGTGTTGGATCGTGTGAACGACAATGCTTACAAGATTGAGTTACCAGATCATTATGGTGTTAGTGCAACCTTTAATGTTGCTGATATATCTCCTTTTACCTTTGAAGATGATTCAGTTTCAAGGGTGAAACCTTTTGACCACGGAGGGAATGATGGAGATGCCAAGACGACTACCACCATAAATGAAGACATTCCACGACTTGATCAAACATTTAAAGGATATGTTCGGGATCCTCTAAGTGAAATGGCGGAACCTATGACTAGGTCAAGGACTAAGCTTTAGGATGCTGCTTTAAATAATTTGATTGATCACCTTTATGATGAAGAATTGAAGAAGGAGTCACCATCGACATGTTGGATTCATTATTCAAGACTGTCGAAGAACTGAAGGCATCATGAAGAACAATGTACTCTTTTTTCCACTGGATTTTTTAATGAGGTAGTGTGATCACTGTAAAATATTGTAAAATTATGTCATTTTGGGTTTATTGGACGGATAGCTCGGCCATGTGGGCTTTGAAAAGCTGAATTTTGAAAATACAAGCCATTAGAGTTTAGTATATTCAGTTTTATTCTGATTAGAATTAGATTTGGTAAGATTAGATAAGGTAATATTCTTCAAGGTTACTTCTTGAAGAATTCAACTAGATTACCTTATATTACCATTTATTTTAGGTATTTTAGTTAGATTTGGTTTTAGCTTCTTAAAGTTGTCATAAGTCAATTCAGTTTCCAGTTGTGATTAGGTTTGGGGCAAGATTGTAACCCTATAAATAGGGGAGGCCTTTGGACGAATTTCACACCATTTTTATCAATCAGATTACCATCTTTTGAGTCCATACTCTTTGCTTGCGAGCTATTCCGTTGTTGCTTTAACCCGAGGGCTAGTTAAGTGTTCAATAAAACTCGTAATCTGATCCTGAGGGCTAGTTAGAGAGCGAGTCAAAATTGAGTGTACCCCGAGGGCTAGACCTTGAATTTCGTGCGGCATTGAAGGGTTTGCGAGTTCCCTTGTTTTGTTAAAGATCTTAATTTTGCAATCTAGATTCTTCGCAAAGGGATTCATATTAGTCCGTCCCCAGCCTTCTCCGTTCGCCATCCCCAACCTTTTCTGCCGCTGTCTCCAGCCTTCTCCGCCCTCTGTCTTCTCTGCTGCCAGCCTTCTTCTCCATCTTCTCCACCTCCAGCCTTCTTCTCTGTCTTCTCCGCTGTTTGTCTTCTCCGCCGTCCCCAACCATCTGTCCCCAACCATCTGTCCCCAACCATCTGTCCCCAACCGTCGTTCGTCTTCTCCATCTTCTCCGCCATCCCCAACCATCCATCCCCAGCCTTCTCCGCCGTCTTCTCCAGCAAGAACGAGGGCAGGGAGATTCGGGCGAGAACCGGGGCGGGAGATGCGAAGGAGAACCGGGTGAAAGATAACCGGGCGAAGGAGAAATGGGGTGGGAGAACCGGGTGAGAAGAATCGGGTGAAGGTGAAATGGGTAAAGGAGAAGTTGGATCGGAGAAGGAGAGCGGGGAGAGGAGAATGGGGAGAGGAGAAGGAGAGCGACAAAAGAAGACGGGGAGAGAGGAACCGGACCGGGCCAGGAAAAAAGAACGGGTGACGGAGAAGAAGACCGGAGAAGATGAACTTTCGCCCGAGAAAACAAAACGAGCGACGGAGAAGGAGACCGGAGAAGCGGGGAGAGGAGAGCGAGAATGGCTGGCGGAGAAGGAGACCAGAGACGAGCAGCGGAGAATGAGATAAAAAATGAGCGGTCGAGAGCAGGGGAGAAGAGCATATGTGGCTATGGTTCGACAGAAAAGGAAAACGATCGGCGGCGGTGGTAATGCACGGCAGACTGTGGCATAGCACGGTGCACGACGGCCGACGGCAGTGCTCAATGGCGCTTGGCGGTGGCCGGCGGAGGAGTCCACAACGGCAGTGATGGTGGTAAATAATAAATTTTATTCAATATTAATTTAAATATATTTGAATAATTTAAATTAAATTAAAAATACATATTGTATACTAAATAGTGTAAATACAGGGCGTAATTAAGTAAAATACAATGCGTGATATAGCGATTCACAATGTTTTCAGTGTTTATACTCCCTCGGTCCCAATTCAAGGTTCACCTTGAGACTTTTAACAGTTGAATTGAGAACATGTTTGATCTTTAATATATTTCATTAAGGGCAATTAAAAGTTGTAAAAATTTGATATTTTAAAAATATGTATTATAGCAAATCTAACAATGTATCACACACTAGTATTTATACTTACATACCAGTTCTATTTTTGGGTGAAATTAAGAGAGTTTTGACTAAATGAATAGTAAAATTGCAGCTTGAATTGGGTCAAGGGAAGTACTAAAGTTTATGTTTTTCACAAAATCTAAATGCAGATTTGAGAATTCCTAAATGCAGGAAAACTTAATGAATGATTACTATATTACCCTTAATTAATTGTATTAGTATTAATCTTAATCAAATTTTGATTATTTAACTTCATCCCTTGTCAACCATCACAATTCAAGATCAATCCACAATCAACAAATTACTTAGTCCCAGGGCAGCTGATTTGGGAGATCGTGAAGAACAACAACTCGTTTCTGGTGGAGGAGTTTGACTTCGGCAACGGAACCGCCATCGCACGTTCAGTAGGGAGCCTAACAATCTCTTTAACGTCCACTCCTACAAGCATTCAGTCAAGAGGTAAGGACCAGTCTGTGTTGCTGGTCACCTCTAAGACCAAGAAACAAAGCAAGCTAGCATCTTTGCTCAGCAAGTCTGTCATGAAGAAGGACTTCAGCCGCACAGGCCAATGCCGTCCAGAACCAGGTGTCCGACCAACCACAAGGCGATGCGCTCCTCTCTCTGGCATTCAAGCTAGGGAAAAAAATTGAATCTGAATGATCAGGAGTATATCCATGTCCATAAGACCTCCAAGCTCCTAGAGGCGGCGGTTGTCTGCAGAGGCAATCGTCGTCGGGGGTGTGGAGATGATGAGGAACTACTCACGGTGCATCAGGCTATTGTTTCAGGTGGTGGATGATATACTCGGCGTTATGCAGTCGTCGCAGATGCTGGGGAAAACCGCCAGCAAAGATTTGGTGACCGATAAATCTACTTACCTCAAGCTCATGGGGGTGGAAGGGGCGAGGAAGTTTACATATGAGATGGTGGTTGAGGAGCTCAGCCAGTTTGATGTTGTTAAGACTGTGCCTCTGTATCATTTGACTAACTACATTACGTATCACCGGAATAAGACATGGTGATTGTCTGATTGATTACAGTTTGTTTAGAATCATGTGTTTCGAATCCTCTGTGTCTTAGGATGGTCTGATTTAATTCGTCGTAAATATTAAATGTTTAGTTGGGTCTAAAAGAGAAGAAAGGAGGAAAAAAATTCTCTGGTTCTGCTGATTATACTTGTGATTCAGGAAGGAGGAATTAATAGACGCTGGTTGATTGTTGTGCCCAACTCTCTTTTATTTGGGGTTATGTTCAATACTGCATCTAGATGTGCTAAGACAGTTACTGCATTAGACTTTTTCTATTTTGAAGTATGATTCTCCTGGTGAAAACAAATTATTTAGTGATATGACCTGTGAACGTACTGGTTTTGTTTTTAAAATAAGCAGCATCATAAGAAAGTCCCCAAAGCTGTATGTTTAAATGCCGAGTCGAGCATTGAAGAGAAGGTGGAAGTTGATGGTAGCCCTATGTTGTTAAAGCACAAGTTAAAATTGTGAGGTAGTTGGTAAAGTTTATTGACATTTTAGGGAAATATTTTAAGATTTAGAATTTATTTAGGACTAAAATTAAATAGTTAAAAATATTTCCAAAATACGGGTCCAAAACTCCTAAATGCAGGTAGTAGAGGTAATATAGTAATCCTTCATTAAGTTTATCTGCATTTAGGAATTCTCAACCTGTATTTAGATTTGCCCATGTTTTTTTATGTTTCAGTTTCAAAGAAAAAACACCTAAAAATGATGATGTTTCAGAATATCCTATTTCGATCTTCTAAAGTTAAGTCAAGTCGATGTTGTTGGGTGGGTGATGGAATAAAGGATGAGAAAATTCAAGCATCGAACAACAAACTTGTTTGATATTAGTGTTTATGGGAGTGTTGTAGTGTCTACTGTGGTTTAGATGGACAAAATGTTTTGGCCATTATAGTTTGGTATAGGATTACATTTTGTTAATGTTCACACAAGTGTCGGAAAGGGATGTCAACAGCAGTTTAAATGATAGTTAGAATGCACTTTGGAATCACAGTCCCTAAAATCGTCGCGTAATCGAGTGGTCATTACAAGATGGTTGGATAATCGTCGTTTAAGTAGTCCCGCACTAAAAAATGCATTTCGATGCCGGTTAAATAATTATGAGGCCACAAACATAGGAAATGACTTCGAAAGTAAACGAACCTAGACTTTTCGAATCGACAACCGGAAAATGCATATCGACCACATCTTCGTGTCAGCACGTACATATCAACATTCATTTCCAACACAACCCAACCATAGTAATCATTATATTTGACACTCATGTCACCCATATACAATCAAACTAATAATAATAGACATTCAAATAACAATCATCAATTCACTTTGACTAATAACATACATCAAAATTTGTATGTGAGTTTACCAATAACAATTTAAAATGGAGAAGAAATCATACCGTTAATAATACAAAATTTACCAACTAGCATATGGATAAAAATACTAAAAAAATTGAAGTGCAAGACTAATATGTGACCCTAAGTTGCGGACTCAAAAGGAAATAAATTAATTATACGTGGTAAATGAAAGTTTGCTCACCTAGAATTGATCATCAAATCCCCGCACCATCTCTTCCATTGATAAGTTTTCGAAGAACAGAACGTTCAGGAAAGTGGCCAATCCATAAAGTTATGGGCAATTTACTGTATTTTTTAACTTAATTTTTGTATTTTTTATGCAATTTAATATTATATTTTAAAAGTTAAAACAAGTAATAATCTGCGTTTGAATGTGAAAATATAAAAATATATAATAAAAATATTTTAAAATTTATGAATTTAGTATGTAATTTGACAAATGTAGTGTATAATTAAAAAATATGGAATATGTCGTCTGTCAAGAGACCCACTCTTGAAGAAAAGATCTCCATTACGCATTCTTCCTCTATAGTGAACCAGCTAGCACATAGGACCTTGGGGAAGGAATGGGTTTTTATTTACCTTTACCTTTTGTTCAAAAGGCGAGTCATAAATAAACAAGAATGAATTAATTGATCATTTTTAGTGAAATTCAATTTGTAATTTTGATTTTGAACTATATTATGGTTGTTAATTCTACTTTGCCAGTTTTCTGATATCAATTTAGACCACCTAATTGCCGATAAATCATAATTATAACGCTCTTCTAACCAACCTTTCCAAAGAAATTCAATCCATTTTTCATTTATTGTTCGATAAATAAATTACCAAACGCTTTTCTAGAATGTCCAATATTTGTTTTATATCTTCTAGGCAAATATGTTCCATTTTCATAAGATCTTCTTGACTGTTATTCAAAAGGTCGAATAATGTATATACATTGGACCTTTGCATGCAATTATAAATCCTTGGGGGACAATTATGATTGGTCAATAAAAAATCGATTTGAATGCTATTTCTTTTTTGTTTTTTCGGAGTTTAGCCAATTTTTCATCAAATATGAAAGGGGATTAAGGAATTGTGTATTGATTCTTCTCTAAATGTGAGTTTTCTTCTTCTATATGCAAAAAAGGGAATAAAAAAATCAATCCAATTACGAGAGGCTTCAAGAAAAAAATGAATATTGCTGGGAAAAAAATGAATGTTGCTCGGAGTTTAGCCAATTTCTGGAAAAAATGAATGTTATTGGGAAGAAAGGGAATAATAAAGGTGGATTTTTTGTTTTTGGTTTCTTTTGATGGCGGTCAAACCGCCTTTATTTACTATAGTGCATTCTAGGCGTTCAAATTGCCCTACGTTCTGCACTTCAGGCACATTCGTCTGTCAAAAGTGCCCTCGAAACTCTCTTAATATAATAAATTTTAGCGCATATTTTTGTAGGTTTCTTTAGACGGCAGCTCAACTACCCTTGTGTACTTTTGTGCACAACATGCACAAGTACCAACAATGGAAGTGCTACATTGAACGACGGTTGGTGAATAACAACCGTCTTATGGATCTTCGAAGCCAGATTGCAGAACACATGTTTCGAGTTTGGCACTTAACATGATAAATGGTTTCGAAAGAAAAACTCTATAACCTCCAGGCAACGGAGCCGTTAATGGCGTTTCCTACACTAGGGTTTTTTTTTGGTTGAGCACCACTACATGCATTCTGGTTAATATATTTGTCGGATTCATTTGTAAAATAAGTGGCGTTGAATTTTTTCACCTTTTTTTTCAAAAATAAGAGTTATTCATCTTTTCTATTGATGTTTTAAATGTTTCGAGTTGGGCTTTATATGTATTCTGCTGATGGTATTTCTTAGCCTAGAAAAAAATTATAGGACAAAGGAGAGTGAGTTCATTCTGTTTATAAACTATTTTTACGGTGAGATGTTTATAGTTTTGAAGATTTAAAAAAAACAAATAACCCTAAAATAAAAATAATTGTAAAAAATACATCAAAACCTAAAGAAAAAAAGAAGGAGAGAGAGTGTTCATTAAGTTTATACTTTTTTTTTACCGAGAGATCTCTATAATTTTGTAAACTTTTAAAATTAACTCTGAAAATCAAATAATTACATAAGAGTGGGTCTCCTGACAGGTGACATGTCCATAAGCTTATGGACAATCCATGTATTTTTTACCTTATACACTGCATTTGATAAATTACCTACTAAATTACATACTAAAGTGCAAAAATAAGACTGAGAAAGTGCAGGAATGACATTGTAAAATCTAAAAGTGCAGAGTAACCCTATCGTTGTTAAAATGTGCAGTTTTACCCAATTTACACTATTCAGGAATTGACCGATGCAATTCCAACGTTGACTATTCGTGAAAAGATAGAAATACTCCTAAACTTTAAACTAAATGTCTAATGACCATTCTACTCCCCTAAGCTTCTTCTTCTTCAACTAATACCTAAACTCAAACACCCTAAACCCACAGCCCACTAACCCCCACCGGCCACCGACCACCACCAACAATGCCCAGAACCCTAGCAGTGTCGCCCACCTCTCCCACAGAACCACTACCTTCGCCTCAAACCCTAGCGGCGGCACTCACCTTCATCTCTTAAAATCACCACTTTTGACAACCCCATTGCCGACAACCCCACCGTCGTACCACCACGTCTTCTCCACCACCCATCTCCTCACTAGTTTTTCCACCACCACCCCATCCCATCGACCAACACCACCACAGTGAATCCATGTCGACACCACCACAAAACCCTAGCTCTACCAAATCTCATTCTGACGCCACCCCATCCCATCGACCAACACCACCAAGCCCAGTGATTCCATGTCGACACCACCACAAAACCCTAGCTCTACCAAATCTCATTTTGACGCCACCCCATCTTAGTGTTATTGCAAATCCTAGCCTGCCTGACGTCACTCAGCCTCGCCGTGCTCTCAACCCTAGCTCCCGCTGATGCAACCCCGGTGCAAATTTGACGGGGATGCAGCAGACTTACTTCAGAAAAGAGGAGAAACATGAAGATTGAGAGATGTGGTGGACTTACTTCAAAACAGAGAAAAAAGATAGAGATAGAGAGAAGTGGAGATTTGGTAGGGTAGAGAGAAATGGAGATGGCTGAGTGGAGAGAAATAGAAATGGATAAATGGAGATTTGGTAGGGCGGAGAGAAATGGAAATGGAGATTAGCAGCGGAGAGAAGTTGAGATGGAAATGGAGGAAATGGAGATTAAATGGTAATGATGTCTTTTCACATTTCATTTTATTTTTAAATTTTTAAACTCAGGGGTATTATAGTCTTTTTCACTAATTTCCAGTCAAATTGGTTGCTGACAATTTGGTCAATGATTTCTAGGGTTATTTTTTAACTTTCAAATTTTACAAGGTCATTTATGCACTTTCACCCAAAACATTGGGTTAAAAACACACTTCACTCTTAAAATAATTTTTATATTATATATTTTTATATTTCTCATTCAAATACTCATTATTACTTGTTTAACTTATAAAATATTTTATATAAATTTTATTAAAAATTACAATATTTAAAGTAAAAAGTACAGTGGATTGTTTAAAAGTTTATGGACAAACTGTCTTTTCTGAGACTTTCTCTTATTAAATATCCTACATCTATTTTCCATTTATATTATTTATGTTTTAATCCTAAGACTAATCGTTAACGGTCTGACAAAAGATGTTCTTTTGAACAAAAAGAATTCTTACGTCATACACAAGTAATAACAACATATAAATCATGATTCCATTAAGAGACGAAACCATATCAAAATTTTAGGAGGGACGAACTAATTCATACTTTTCTTCTCAGGGCACTCTATAATAGAAATCCTCCCAACCCCATGGTTGACACAAATGGTCGTCAGGGGTAGAAGGGTAATTTTGCAGATAAGAAAATCATCACATGCCCAACCATGTGCGTCTACAGGAATGTTAACACCTTCCCAACCATGTGTGTCTACAGGAATGATGACACAAATGGTCGCCAGGGGCAATTTTGTACTTTTACGTATGCTCAAAAGTCTCAACTTCCATGTGTTTCTATAGGTGCAGACAGGTGGCTGCCTAAAATGATGTTGTTTTGGGTGGCTCGTTATCCTGTTCCAGTCTGGCTTGAGAAGTACGGGTTTGAGAGGTGAAGGATCCATTGGAGAGTTCGAGAGGTGAAGGTTCCAATGGAAGGTTCGAAAGGTGAAAGTTTGAGTAGAGGGTTCCAGTGGTACTGGTTTGAGAGAACTGGTTGGAGAGGTGAGGTTCGAGAGGTACTCTCTGGTCTGAGAGGTGAAGGTTCCAATGGAGGGGTTGGAGAGGTGAGGTTCGAGTGTGCATCTACAAGCATGTTGACACAAATGGTCGCCAGGGGCATTTTTATACTTTTACGTATGCTCTAAAGTCCCAACTTCCATGTGCTTCTACAAGTGCAGATGGGTGGTGCCCAAAACAATGTTGTTTTAAACGGCTCACCATCCTGTTCCAGTTTGGCTCGAGAGGTACGTGTTCGAGAAGTGAAGGTTCCATTAGAGGGTTCGAGAGGTAAAGGTTCTAGTGGAGGGTTTGAAAGGTGAGAGTTTGAGTGGAGGGTTCCAGTGGTACTGGTTGGAGAGGTGAGGTTCGAAAGGAGG
Source organism: Rubia yunnanensis (assembly GCA_037428765.1). Lineage (NCBI taxonomy): Eukaryota > Viridiplantae > Streptophyta > Magnoliopsida > Gentianales > Rubiaceae > Rubia > Rubia yunnanensis. The sequence goes on along the minus strand of CM075071.1, from coordinate 65,502,767 downwards.
GTTCGAGAGGTACTCTCTGGTTTGAGAGGTGAAGGTTCCAGTGGAGGAGTTGGAGATGTGAGGTTCGAGATGAGGGTTCGAGAGGTACTCTCTGGTTCAAGTGGTGAGGTTCAAGAGGAGGATTCGATAGGTGAAGGTTCCAGTGGAGGGTTCGAGAGGTGAAGGTTCCAATTGAGGGTTAGAGTGGAGGTTTGAGTGGTACTAGTTCGAGAGGTACTGGTTCCATTGGAGGGTTTGAGAGGTGAAGGTTCCATTGGATGGTTCGAGAGGTGAGAGTTCAAGTGGAGGGTTAGAGTGGTACAAGTTGAAGAGAAGGGTTTGAGAGGTAAGGTTCAAGAGGTACTCTCTGGTTCGAGTGGTGAGGTTGAAGAGGAGGATTCGAGGGGTGAAGGTTCCAGTGGAGGGTTTGAGAGGTACTCTTTTGTTCGAGAGGTGAAGGTTCCAGTGGAGGGTTTGAGAGGTGAGAGTTCGAGTAGAGGGTTCCAGTGGTACTGGTTCGAGAGGAGGGTCTGAGAGGAGGGTTTAAGAGGTACTCTCTGGTTCGAGTGGTGAGGTTCAAGATGAGGATTCGAGAGGTGAAGGTTCCAGTGGAGGGTTTGGGAGGTGAAGGTTCCAGTGGAGGGTTCGAGAGGTGAAGGTTCCAGTGGAGGGTTTGAAGAGGTGAGGTTCCAGATGAGGGTTCGAGTGGAGGTTCGAGTGGTACTGGTTTGAGAGGCACTGGTTTGAGAGGTAAAAGTTTCATTGGAGGGTTCGAGAGGTGAAGGTTCCATTGGATGGTTCGAGAGGAGAGAGTTCAAGTGAAAGGTTTGAGTGGTACTGGTTGGAGAGAAGGGTTCGAGAGGAGGGTTCGAGAAGTAGTCTCTGGTTCGAGTGGTGAGGTTCAAGAGAAGGATTCGAGGGGTGAAGGCTCCAGTGGAGGGTTCGAGAGGTGAAGGCTCCAGTGGAGGGTTCGAGCGGTGTGAGTTCGAGTGGAGAGTTCCAGTGGTACTAGTTCGAGAGGTGAGGTTCGAGAGGAGGGTTCGAGATATGCTCTCTGGTTCGAGAGGTGAAGGTTCCAGTGGAGGGGTTGGAGAGGTGAGGTTAGAGAGGTACTCTCTGGTTCGAGTGGTGAGATTGAAGAGGAGGATTCTAGTGGTGAGGTTCAACAGGAGGTTTCGAGAGGTTAAGGTTCCAGTGGAGGATTCGAGAGGTGAAGGTTCCAATGGAGGGTTCGAGAGGTGAGTGTTCAAATGGAGGGTTCCAGTGGTACTGGTTTGAGAGGTACTCTTTGGTTCGCGTGGTGAGGTTCAAGAGGAGGATTCGAGAGGTGAAGGTTCCATTGGAGGGTTTGAGAGGTGAAGGTTCCAGTGAAAGGTTTGAGAGGTGAAGGTTCCAGTGGAAGGTTTGAGAGGTGAAGGTTCCAGTTGAGGGTTCAAGAGGTGAGAGTTTGAGTGGAGGGTTCCAGTGGTACTGGTTCGAGAGGTGCTCTCTGGTTTGAGAGGTGAAGGTTCCAGTGGAGGGGTTGGAGAGGTGAGGTTCGAGAGGTACTCTCAGGTTCGAGTGGTGAGGAGGATTCGAGTGGTGAGGTTCAACAAGAGGTTTTGAGATGTGAAGGTTCCAGTGGAGGGTTCGAGAGGTTAGGGTTCCAGTGGAGGGTTAGAGTGGAGGTTCGAGAGGTACTGGTTTGAGAGGTGAAGGTTCCATTGGTGGGTTTTAGGGGTGAAGGTTCCATCGGATGGTTCAAAAGGTGAGAATTCCAGTGGAGGGTTCGAGTGGTACTGGTTGGAGAGGAGGGTTTGAGAGGTGAGGTTTGAGAAGAGGGTTCGAGAGGTAGTCTCTGGTTTGAGTGGTGAGGTTCAAGAGGAGGATTCGAGGGGTGAAGATTCTAGTGGAGGATTCGAGAGGTGAAGGTTCCAGTGAAGAGTTAGAAAGGTGAGAGTTCGAGTGAAGGGTTCGAGTGGTACTGGGTGGAGAGGTACTGGTTTGAGAGGTGAGGTTTGAGAGGTACTCTCTGGTTCAAGAGGTGAAGGTTCCAGTGGAGGGTTGGAGAGGTGAGGTTCAAGAAGAGGGTTCGAGTGGTACTCTTTGGTTCTAGAGGTGAAGGTTCCAGTAGAGGGGTTCGAGAGGTGAGGTTCGAGGGAAGGGTTCGAGAGGTACTCTCTGGTTCGAGTGGTGAGGTTCAAGAGGAGGATTCCAGAGGTGAAGGTTCCAGTGGAGGTTCGAGAGGTTAAGGTTCCAGTGGAGGGTTCAAGTGGTACTAGTTCGAGAGGTACTGGTTGGAGATGTGAGGTTCGAGAGAAGGGTTCTAGAGGTACTCTCTTGTTCGAGAGGTGAAGGTTCCGGTTCGAGAGGTGAAGGTTCCAGTGGAGGGTTTGATTTGTAGTTTCAATTACAGCTCTTTTAACATTCCTATATTGTAGCAACATTCACATAGTATTTCTATAATTTGTTATCAAGCTCACCACACAACGTGCGGTGTTACCTAACTAGTTTCATTCAACACAAGTAGTTTCAATCGTCATATTACAAAACTAATACTAACTAATAACATAGTCTCAATACAAAACAAATTATTATAATAACAACTTCTAGACACTACAACCAGATGCAAGATTAAGTGGAGAGAGTTGAATAATACGCGTCTCCATCTTTTGATAATTTTTCTGGATCTTCTCATTCTTAATACCGACAAACACACTTCAAGAAACATGACTTTTTACTTTGCTCATTTTAACTCAGTTTTTTTCTTAACCCCAAAAACCCGAGGTAAAAAGTTCTTTCACCTCGATAGTTTTTTTTGAAGTAAAAAATGTTTTTACCTTGGTTGAAAAATTGAGGTAAAATTATTTTTTAAAAATACCGAGGTAAAAAGTCTTACATGACTGATATCGCACGCTTGTCTGGCTTACCAATGCCAGTTGTTCATGTGACCGAAGTCGCATGTACCTATCCCAGACACAAATGACCGACGTCGCACGCATGTCTAGCTTACCTACGTCGGTTGTTTTGGTGACCAAGGTCGAATGTACCTATCCCAGACAAGAATGACCGACATCGCACATACATGTCGTAGACATGAAATGACCGGAGTTGCACGCATGTCTTATTTGCTGACGTCGCATGTACCTCTCGCAGACACCCTTGTGATGCGCAATTTAAAATAATTGAATATATATATATATTAATAATATAATGTTTTTAACAAAAGAAAAATCTTATTTTTATTTTTTTTAATGAAAATCCATTTCATTTTTTTAAAATTAAGATATTTTATAATCATAATTTTAACTATGACTTTATGTTTATATTTTCAAATGAAATAAATTAAACGTGGAGTTTGAGTAACACATGATCAAAATTTTAATAATAAAATGTAATTTTAAACAAAACTAAAATATAATTTTGTAAATTTTTCATACTGCTCCATTTCTTTTAAACTTCTATAAAATATTTATAATTATACTTTTAACCATGACTTTAGAGTCCGTCGATTTAAGGAGCAATGGATTATAAATCATGTATTTTGGAGCAATGGATTATAGGGTAACACAATTTTAGAGTCCGTCATGACTTTAAACTTCTATAAATCATATATTTTGGAGCAATGGATTATAGGGTAACACAATTTTAGGTCATAGTGTAATTTTTCAATAAACGGTCAACCCTTATTTAACTTTTTATACATAAACACTAATAAAATGGTTTGACCTTAACTAATAAAGGATCAACTCTAACTTGACTTTTTCATATATTAAAATAGGGCAAAATACTGATATGACCCTATGTTTTAGAGGTTTGTGCAAATATGACCCTGTGAAGTTGAAAAGTGCTATTGTAGCCCTATGTTTTGCAACAGAAGTGCCGATATAACCTTTTGGCATTATTCCGACATTGACTTAGTAATTTCTGGGGTTGACCAAAAATAAAAAGACTAAACTACCCCTAGCATTAAAATTACAAAGAGATAGACTAAAATACCCCTAGGGTTCTTCCTCTTCACCACCACCACCATCACCATTGCTACCGCCATCACCACCGAGTTGTCACCACACCACCGCCGCCGCTCCACCACCACCACCACTACTAACAATCAAAACAAATTCACAGAACCGTTCGGACACAATCCTCTAGATCATTTCACCAGAAAAATAAATTAAAAGAAACAAGTGAATTAAACCTCTGGAGATTGTCCATAGGCTTATCACTTATGTTTGAAACTGCATGGCAGATTGACCTGCAACTCCACCAGTTCTTTCTGCAGCCGATTGCTAGCTATCTTACTCAAAGCTTAATTGCAGCCACATAAAAAGCTCTTGTTATCGCGAAATCTGTAAAAATACTGAATTGAAAGGAAGTTGGGAGAGATACGAACCTTCCAGGAGGAGGCGGGGGATCTGGTCATGGCGTAGCTACCACGCGACGGAAGACGGAGGAGAAGGAGTGTTGACGACGTCGACGATGAAGAAGAAGCTTAATTTTTTCGTGCGGAAGAGCTGGTCATGGTGTAGCCACCACGCGGCAGAAGACGGAGGAGGAGGAATGCCGGCGATGAAGAAGAAGCTTAATTTTTTCGTTTGTTTTTTTAGCGTATATCTGAAATGCTTTACAGTATAGATAATGGCCTAGTTACATGTAGTGGATGGCATAATTGTCATTTTACATTTTTTATTTTTATTTTTTAAAATGGGGGTATAACAGTCATTTCATGTATTTCCAGCCAAATTCAAGCCTCTGGGTTTATATTAGTACATTTTAGCAAAACACAGGGTTACAATAGCACTTTTTAACTTCACAGGGTCATATTAGCACAAACTCTCAAAACATAGGGTTATATGAACACTTAACTCATTAAAATACTAATAGCAAAGGTTTGACTTCCTACATATAAATACAAATAAGGGCAAATGACTTGGGAAGCCCTACAACTATTACGATTTGACCCTTTTGCCCCCTGATTTTTTTTCGATCACTTTCATCTCTGAACTAACAAAAGTGCTTAATCGCGACCCTTCCGTTTGGTCAATCCATTAAAAGTGAAATCAATACCGTTAGTTTCTGAATTCTTAACAAAATGGAGGGTAAAAAGATTTTTCATATTTAATTTATTCACAATCCAACCCTTAATTTTTTTACAATCCAGCCTCTCCCATATCTCTTTTTCTTCTTCGATCACCATCGCTCCCAGATCTCTTTTCTTTCGCTAACCACCATCACTCACCACTCATCCATGCACAAAATGAACAAACTCACCACCGCCTGAACTAATGGTATTGACTTCACTTTTCATATTTAACTCATCCACCACTCCCGTTGATAAATTGCCATTCCCATCGAACCACCACCACCTCCACCTCCACCATAAACTCCAATGTCTTCCTCCACCGCTGCCAAGAACTCTGATTGTCTTCCCCATTGATTGATTTCCCCATCAAAAGGGAAATCCAATTGCATCGATCCACAGTCGATCTCAAGCCCACTACCACAGTCGATCCATAGGGAGGAAGGGACCTCGCCGATTGTCACCTACTCCGGCGAAAAAGATCCTTGTCGATTGTCACCTACACCAGAGCTAACTGGGTATGATCGATTGTTACAAAAAAATGCTTTTTTAAGGACAAGTGTTTATTGACTTTGGAATTGGCTATGAAGGGTAGCGTTTCGATCGCGGTGGATGAGGAATGAGGGTAGTTAAGACGGTGGTGATGAGAGCGAATGGCGTAGCGGAGGGGCTGATGAGGGTATAGTTCAGGCAGGTAGCGGCGAGGTGTGAGCGACACAAAGGGTAAGGTTAAGGTGGTGGTGGAGGAGGGATAATGGTGGCGATGAGTTCAGACGGTGGTGAGCGGTGTTTATTGGAACAGTATTGACTTCATGCGGTGAGTTCACGGTGGTTATGAGGCAAAGAGAATGGAAGGGAGGGGAAGGATAAGATGAGTTTAGGCGGTGGTTAGCAGTTGATAAGTTCAGGAGGTGGTGAGCGGTGGCTATTGGGTGTTCGGTCGGAGATGATGGAAGGGTAAGATGAGAAATTTAAAAAAATGTAATGAAAATGGAAAATGAAACATGAAAAAGGAAAAATGGAAAATGAAAATGACTATTTTGCCCTTAAAATTAACGTTTTGACTGAACTTGGCACTTTCACCAAACGGAAGAATTATGATTAAGCACTTTTGTTAGTTCAGGAAAAAAAGTGATCGAAAAAAATGGAGGGCCAAAAGGGTCAAATCGCAATAGTTGGAGGGCCTACAAATAAATAATAACAAATTAACCATTTATTTTGATCAACCTGTATTTTACTTTCTATATATTTACTCAAATGAAAATGTTTGATGTTAACTAATTATGGTTAAAACCTTACTTGACTATCTATCTATGAATTCTAATTGCCGATGTTTACCTTAAACTAATTAACGGTCAATCATTGACTTTCTAAATATGTATAATATAGTAATAAGGTCTGACTTAATCTAATCTATGAACATTCCCTACTTGACTCTATATATAAACATTGCATAACATGCCAACAATATAAAATTTAGGGTAATGTGCAGATATAACCCTATATGTTGAGGAAAGTGCAAATATAACCCTCAGATGTTTTTAACTGCAAATATAACCCTAACTATTGAATGAAAGTGCAAATATAACCCTCAGATGTTTTTAACTGCAAATATAACCCTAACTGTTGAATGAAAGTGCAAATATAACCCTCCGGCCATGTTTTCAGCATTGACCATCAGAATTCGGCGGTTGACCAACTTGCAATGACCTCAATACCCTTATTTCTAAACTCCTGACCTAGAGTGACAAATTTGTCGTTATTATTATAGGGCTCCACAAAAAACCATTCTCACTTCGTTGTTTTTGAAAAACCTGGTTGTTCCTTCTCCGCCAAAGCAGATAATCCCAGGAGGCTGCGCCACCACGTTCATCCCCCACTTCACCGCCGCGGTTGCCTAGGTTTTCTTCCCCCATCCTTTTCTCGTCAATAGTTCAGGCATCCCTTCCCGGAGATTCAGGTCGTTCATTCTCTGCTGAACGTAACTCATTTATTCCTTTAAACCCTGGATTTGAATTTGGGTATAGCGATTTCTTGATCTCCGTGGATAAAACTTCGGATATGATGATTAATTCTATTTAGAGTGTTATGTTGAATGAAGTAGTTGTTTCTCTGTTCTTGGCGAGGGATTAGAATGGCTTCGTCAAGTTACAGTATGAATGGTGTGCTTTGCGAGGGATTCGAATACCGGGTTTGTCAGAAGGCAATGATTGTTTGTGTGTCCCACTCGTCCAAGAATCTGGGGAGACCTTATTATCGGGGAGACCTTAGGGTTGGGTTGTGTCAGACATGTTTAATTTAGGAAGAGGAAGTACGGGAAGTTCGTTGCCACAGCACAAGTTTCGTAGTCGAGTTCCAAGAGGCAATACTGCTGGCCATGTTGAGGTCGAAGAAGTTGTGGTTGTGCCCAGTCAAGCATATGTTGCACCGCTTAATGATTGCAACTGCTCATTCATTCTGAAGGCTTTGATTGTAATGAACTTGGTTTTCCTTGGTGCGAACATGTCCATGTTCTTGTTGGGGTTGATTGGAAAGTGAATGTTGGTCGCACCGCAGCATGGTTGCAACTTCTCATTGATTCTGAAGGCTTTGATCGTAATGAATTTGGTTTTCCTCGGTGCGAACATGGCTATATTCTTGTTGGGGTTGCGAACATCCTCGGTGCGAACATTTGGTTTATAGGATCCAGTGCAGCATGGTGCGAACATGGCTTCATTCAGTTCTTAACTTGCACAAACATGTTGTAGTTGTTGCTTCGGTTTGCATTCTGTTTATACTTATGTAGCTTTTAGACTTGTCGAATGTTCATCTTCAATTTATTCAAGGTGCACAAGCACTTGAAAGTGATCATTTGTTGCAGTAGTACTGATTTATGAATGTGATCATTTGTTGGTTGATTTATGAATGTGATCATTTGTTGGCTGATTTATGAATGTGATCATTTGTTGGCTGATTTATGAATGTGATCATTTGTTGGCCGATTTATGAATGTGATCATGAGTTGCAGTAGTACTAATTTAACCTTACACAAGTAAATAAAAGTGCATATATTCTGTTGGTTTAGGTATTCCGTAGAACTTTTCGTCATATAACCTTTGGTTCAGGTAAGCTGTCCATACAAAAAACCACTTATCCCTACACATGCAATAATTACCAACGTATGACATTGCATGAACATAGATTCAAATTTATGATAATTGAAGTGGACCACACCCAATGTATAGTGTGCCACATAGTTCCTATAAACGCTTATTGAACCCAACATTGCTTGCAAAATAACCAAAAATAGGTAACCTACAACAGTCGTAGGGCTACAGAAGCTGCTACGATTGGAACAGTACATTGTCAAGTGTGTTCATAAGTTCAAGCGTGTTCATCTGGCGGTGGTTGTGACGCACTTCTTCCTGGACTTGTTCTTTCTTTCTCTGGGTCGAGTGGGACAGAAGGAGGTGGCTGTGAGCTGGAACGTGGAACATCAGCACGGGGGGTGGTATTCACCGACGGAGCCAAAGTTGTGTCGAGCAAACGCACTGTCCTCGGACTGTATAGAAAAGTCCTTCCCCAAATGTTGTTGCGGGTAGCCGCCACATTAGTATCGGATATAGGGAACTCTATTTTTTCCTGCTTCCCCGTCCTGCTGTTCTCATCCCGAGAACCACCTTTAGTCGGGGTAAGGACCTGACAATACACCTCTAAATTATTTCCTCCGCGGCTTGAGGTAAACATTTTGGTGACATCCTCTTCTGATTGTAGGCTAACCCGATCATCACCAAAACTCAACATCAAATCCATTGATTTCCATGCCTCGGCATCCCCAAAGAAATGCTCGGTGCAATCTGACTTCAGGACGACAAGAGAGTATCTATTGGGATCAATACCGTCAAGCCTCTTCCAACGGGTACCATGACGGAGGATAATTGTATAAACTTCATCCTAAAACATTGAAAAACATATCCAAAATTATGAATACATTAAGATAATCTAAGGGTTATGTCTACACATATAATTATAGTCAGGGTGATATCTGAACATATAAGATATACACAAAGTAACATTTGCACAGTTAGGAAACAGTCAAGGGTAACATTGCACTTCAGTTGAGTTTTAGGGTTACATATGCATATATCTTGAACGTACTGGTTTATATATGCACATATCTGGAACATACAGGGTTATATATGCACATATCTTGAACATACAGGGTTATATATGCACATATAAAGAACAAACATGGTTATTTTTGCACTAACAGGAAACAATTTATAAAGAGCAGATTCACCAAGCTTGCATTCACTGTTTGGTTAACCAACAAGAGGGCCTAATGTCAAGGTTCAATCACAGAAACATTGAACATTCGGCATTTGGTTAGAAACTTCACCACCTTTTCCATCTACAACAATCAATATATTCTTAAATCTAGTTCACAAACTTGGACTAAACCACCCACTCCATTTACAATAAGCAGAAGGAGTGATAAATCACAAACATTTAAAATTATCACACCTCAAAACAATAATCAAAAGAAACAATAATGCATTTCCACACATTCAACGAACAAAACAGAATGGTGCATTTCCACCCTACCACAGAAAAAAACAGAATCTACATCATGAAACATACTACCAAGAGTACCATAACAACCACGAAATAGTTAAAACAGTACCCCTTCAACGAATTTCTCAACCATCAACATTTTAAACCCTAGGCATAGAAACAGAGCAGATTAACAGCCACACACACAACAATAAACATATTCAAATCACCAATCCAGATGATAAGCAATAAAATCGAACTAGAAGGGTTTAAAAACCCTGGTTTCATTAGAACTCTGCGGCCTCTCTATATGTAAGGGTTGAAAAGGTTAAATGCACAAAAAACATACTCCTGAACAGCAAAAATATGCACATTCCCACGGATTTACGAAGGCATACCATTTTTTGGGGGTTTTACTGTAGCAATTCTGAGTTTCCTTCACGTCACCACAACCACAACCGGGTTCCCTTCGTCGACCTCAGTGAGTGACCCACGTCTTCGTCGGACTGCAACTGGAGATCGACCACAACCGGCAGGAATGAGTACAACGGGTTGAGCGGGTCTGGGTTCGGGTTCTTTTTCGCGCTGAGAAGAGTGGGGGAAGACGAGAAGTTGAGTTAGGGTGGGAATTGAAGACACAAAAGGGATATTAATGCGGTTTGGGGGTAATATTGTCATTTGGGAAAATGGTGTTATTTCCAGTTTTTTAAAAGAATCCGTCAGGGACAAATTCATCATTTCACTTCATTCCGGCCACAAACCGGCTAAAAAGGTTATATTTGCACATAACCTGAATAGATAAGGTTATATTTGCACTTTCAAACATTGCAAGGTTATATCTGCATTTTCTTCAATTACATAGGGTTATATTTGCACTTTTCTCTAAAATTGATTTTAATTCGTAATACAAATATAATTTTAATAATTTTAATATCGACATATCTTTAAAAAAGTAATGAATCTATTTTGGTGGAAATTATTTAGGCCCAACCCAAACTCAATTTCAGCCAAACTGAGTTAACCCTAAGCATATATAAGAAACAAATCTCAAACCCTAGTTTTATGGCTTAACATTTTCTTCTTGTCCCTTCATGGCCACACGGTCATCTTCTTCAACCCAATTCCACCACAGTTGATCCCGAGGCGGATGTCACTACCGACCGACCATCCCTACCACCGACCGATTGTCGCCACCAATAGGCGTCCTTCGCCCCCTCTGAGCAGGCCTCGCCACCACAGACCAGCGCCTGCCACCTCTTGCTCCGCCCGCACCACCACGAAATGCCACCACCACCGAGAGCTCCCCCCCCCCCCCGCATTCGCCGCTTGCCCGGATCTGCTTTCCGTCGCCCGCATCTGGCTCTCACTCATCGCATTCCGCCGCATTGCTTCGCCTCTCGCCACCAGACTCACCACCAACCCCAACATGTGCTAGGATTTTATCTATTTTGTAAATTAGATTAGGTGTTTTTTTGTAAGTCTGATTTGTTGCATCTGTAAATTTGGTTAGGCTTCTGTGAAATTAATTTTGTAAATCATAGTTCTTTTATGATGTAAATCCAATTTGGCTTCTATGAATTCGATTTTGTAAATCTGAGTTAGCCGGAAAAGTGCTGGGTTTTCTTGCCGGAAAAAGTCCAGTTGATTTTGAACTACCGAAGGCAGAAACGACGTCGTTTCTGCATTCGGTAGCTTTTTTAAATTATGGTAATTAAACATGTGATGTCGCACTAGTCTCGTTCAAAATCTTTTACTGTGGTTGAATTTAATCAAAAACTGGAATTGAATCTGCGATGTCGCAGATTCTCTTTTTTTACTGCAGTTTAATCACAACCGAGGTCTTATGTCCTTCGGTCAAGAACCGAGTTAAAAAGTATTTTTTACCTCAGTTTTGAACCGAGCTAAAGTGTACTTTTTATTCCGTCCACATTTACCTCGATTTTCTTTGGACTAAAATCCAAGGTAAAACCCCCTCCAGAATCGAGGTAAACAGTGTTGTCTCTTGTAGTGAAACCTCTTCTCGATGTACAAAACCATGCTATCATTCAAACCATTCATCTCCCATTTTATTGCGTAAAGTAGTCTTGATAATTTTCACTGCAGAGAAAACTCTTTCAACAAAAGTGAAAAAGCAGTAGCACCAATGCTAACTTAATTAAATAATATGTCAATGGAAATATCAAATCTCTACCTGTTTTAACAGTTTTCTTAGCAAGATAACCCAATTTCTCAATCGGTAAAAATTCTTCATCGACTTGTACATTATTAACGTAAGTTTGAAGTTCTTGCTACTGTATTGCAATATCATCAAGTGAAAAGTCATCTGGATAAAAACTTGCAAGTATGACCTACATACCAATGTCAAGTTTAGAAAATGAATCGCTGGGTTCAAAACACGCCAAACATTTAAGCAATTTTGAATATGATTCTGAATGCGCCAAAACTTCAACTAGAACACGGAGGTTGTAATTTTTCTTTGGGATATAAACCAATATCATCCTACCTAATTGAGTATGTGCAATATAATTCTAAGATAATTTTTAGTGCAAAAATAACTCAAATAGTTGATGAAAGTGCCAATATAACCCTAAGACACTATTTCCGGTGTTGACCGATGTTGACCATACATGAAATGATTAAAATGCCCTTTGACCTAAAACTAAAAGTGTAGGACAATTTTTCCCCTCATGCAACCACCACCACCACCAGCTTACCTCCGCTCTGCCACCACCCCCACTCAGTCAGCCCCACCACCACCACCTTTCACCCCGCCCCTCCAGATGGTGCCACCACTGAGAGCCCACTCAAGATCCACCGCGAGAGCCTCCTTCTCCGATGAAATCCTGATCCAGGTGGCATCGCCGGTGTATTAAATTTGAAATCTGAGCTCTTAAGTGTGGCCGTACAGAGACTGCAGGCGAAGCCACCACCGAGAGCCTACTCGAGATTCACCGCTAGGAGCCCCCTTCTCTAACAAAAACCCACTCTGACTAACTCCGCCTCTTTCCCCGATCGAGCTTTGTGACTGTTCTCTTCTAGTCCGGCTGACGAATTCACAGAGAGCATAATTAGTCATCGGTGGTGGCTCCGATTCAATCCCAATGGCCCGTTCTATGTCCCGAATTAAATCCCAGCGGCCTCGATGTGGGAGAAGAATTTGGTTCCCACAGAAAGAAATGGGGGAGAAAAAATAAAAGAAGAAAAAGAGTTTTGGAGGATATAAATGTAATTTCCTCCCTTTTTCATCATTTTAATAAAAACTTTAGAGGGTAAAATAGTCATTTTACCAAATTCCGACCAAAATCTACTGGAATGGGTTGCACTTTCACTTACTATTTAGGGTTATATTTGCAATTTCAATCATCAAAAGGTTATATGGGCACTTATATGAATTAGGTAGGGTTATGAAAACATTTTTCTCTTTTAAATTCTTGCAAATAATAGTTCTATCGTACACCTCGTGATGTGTCCATTTTAGGCGCATTATTTAGTAGTATTTAGGATCACTTTTGTGCTCTTTTATTATCGAGAGCTGGTGTTTTACCTTGAAATTCACTTAGGAGAGGTAAAAGCAACTTTGTACTCTTTTACCTCTTTTAAGTGGATTTTGTGTGACAAGGGAAGAACACGGAACCAACGAAGACCGGAAGACATTGAAGACTATACTTTCGAAGACTTTTGGATACTCACTTTGAAGACATGAAGACCGGAGGCCGTTGAAGACCATTTTTGGAGCCGTTGAAGACTTGAAGATCGAGAGGGATGGCTATGAAGAAGACAAAGAAACAATGAGAATTCTGGCTCCCGTCGCGACACCGTCACGACACCATCGCGAGTCGGGACATCGTCGCGAGTCGCGACGAACACCGTCGCGAGTCGCGACGGACGGGTGGCCAGAAATCAACTTTATCTTCTTCCGACTATAAATACTACTCTTTTTCCCTCTTCTTCTCCAAGCTTTTCCAAGCGCGTTTTCTCTGGTTTTGGGCGCCAATTTTAGGTTTTTCTTCTTCTTTCTTTTCTTAGCTTTCTCTTAGTTTGATTATGTCTTTTGTTGTTGTTCTAGAGTAGTTCTTATTCTTGGGAGCAAAGGATTGAAGCTTCCACTATCTATGTAGCAAGAACTCATTTATATCTATCTATTTGGTGTTTTTGCTATTGTGCATTTAGTGTGCTTTGAATGTAATTGTTGATTGCATTGATGTTGTTGAGAGCTTGATGATATGAATGCTTGGATTAATTGCTAGCTAGGGTTTGGGGGATTTGGGTTAATTTCCCCCCTGTTCTTATTAGCAATGTGAGAGTATGAATTAGAGCTTTTGATTGTGTTAGTGTGTTGACAATGTGCTAGGCGAATGTGATTGATGTCGAACTCTTCATCACGTTCGTTTGTGTAGCAAACGAGAGAGTCATATGCTCGCGGATGAATGTGCGTTGCACGTTCATCCAATCTCGTGTAATTGCATGAATTGGTTCAATGCCTAGTCACGGTGTAGTGGTCATAGGCATTGCCAAGCTTGTTGGTCCTTCGTGCTAAATGCCACCAATGTCACCTTGAGTCGTGGTCGCGACTCGGGAGCCATTGGTGAGGTTTGACGAGAGATGTCGAACTCACTCTTGCAAACTACGAACTAAGAAGGATAGGAGTTCAGTCTCCACGACAAGTAGTTGAAGTATTGAATAGGTGATTTAAACTCATTCCTGAAGCATTTGTTGTTTGGCGTTTATGTATTCTCGACGGTGTGTTTCACTGCACGTGTGCCATGAGTAGTTTGAGCATAGGGAGTGCTTGTGTGGTTGAATTGCTTAGGTGTAGGAACGTGACGAATTCCGTAGCGCCTTTGCATGAAGATCCACGAGCATGAACTTAGAACTCCTTGTGGTGTGTGTGTTGTGGTACTTGCTAGATGGGGTGTGTGAGCGTTGGGTCATGAATGCTATATGATGGAATGTGTGAATGATTCGATGAACTACATTAGATGTGGAAGTGGATATCCGTTGCCCCCAAGGCATTTTATCTTTGTAGTTTAAAACCCTTTTTCTTAGTTTCGTTTGATGATTAGCATAGTCACTTGACGTTGCTAGTTATCTTTGTTAACTTAGGAAACCAACCAACCAACCCCCCCTTTTACTTGCTTTTAAGTGTGTGTATATATATCTACTCCTAGCCTAGTATATCAACCATTTTGTGCTTAGACGCTTAGGAAGATCCCTCTTCTCATTGGACGACCCCGATTTGCCACTATCTACCTAGTGTAGAAAGTAAGCATTGAGGGCTTATAAATTATCTTTTGGCGCGCGGGCGCGACGACCGCCCGCGCCTGTCAAAATGGCGCCGTTGCCGGGGAAGAGGCGTTTATTCTTAAGTATTTAGGTGTATTTGGTTGTGTATTAGCTAGTCGTTTTTATTTTCCACTACTTGGTGGTTGTTTTTGTTCGGAGTAGGTATTGCTCGAGTTCTTGGTAATTTATTTTATCGAGAATCCTTGCACTATGATTCCGAACTTTTGAAAAAAAAAATTAATTAAAATTTTTTTTTCTTAATGGAGCGTCTCACCTTGAGGGAACTCATGATGAAAAGAGAGGCTCAACAAGCAAGGTTTTGTAGGATGTGTCATTCCGATCATCCTACCGAATCTTGCCCTTTGTTGTGGGAAGAGCACTATGACCGAGAAAGAACCCTTGGTTTCCAAAACCAAGGGTACTATGAAGAGTGCTATCAAGAGGTAGGGGATATTGGTTTTCAAGGGCAAGAAGCTCATGAATGCTATCCATACCACAACTCTTACAATCCGGAATGGAGTGGTAGTCCGGATTCGTGGTATGAGAATGAGCCGGAAAACCAATATTACGAGCAACCTAGTTGGCCATCACCACCCTATACCATACCCCAAAACCAAGCCCAACAAGGAAGTTCAAGTTTGACACGTGAGGATGTCTTAAATACCATAGCAAACTTGAACTCCTTCACTAGTGAAGAGCCGGATGCCCAGCTCTCCTCTAGCGTTGAGGCCATTGAGGGGCATGTGAGGAACATATTAGAGGTATTGGCCCGAATGGAAGCTCGTGATTCCGAAAACACACCATCCCAACTTGAACTCGATGATTCGGTGAGTGAAGTCACCAATAAAAATGATTTTGAGCTTGAAAGGGATGAGGAGTTGGTTGTAGAGGATAGAAAAATGGAGGAAGAGGTGATAGTACTACATTATCCATTAGCATTGTCACCCCTTCTCCCACCTAGTGAACCAACTCTAATATTTTCGGAAGTTTTGAGGGAAACGAGAGAGGAGCCAAGAGACTATCCTAAGCTCCCTAACCACTTAATTCCCTTTGAACCATCTCCACCTCCACAAGACTTTCCTCTTGGAAGTTTTGTGCCCCCACCTCTCTTATTTTGGATGCTCATGGTGAAGAGCTTCAAGCCTTCACCATACGGATAACATTAGGGTCGTGCCGACGACCTTAAAAATACGGAGCTTCGTCGTGCCGACGACGTTAAATAAATTCGGCATTTCTTTTAGTTTTTGTTTCTTAGTTTTTGTTTCTTAGTTTTTGTTGTTTTGTTTTGTTCTTTTTATGGCATGTTTTTCTATGATTTTGTAGCAACATGAAGTGCATTGCAATGAAGGAGATGAAGGAACGAGATCAATGAACGAGGGAAGCAAGCTTGGACAGTTGGTAAGAAAACGAAAAAAATTTTAAGACTGGGATACCCTGCCGTCGCGAGTCGCGATGGGCTTCGTCGTGAGTCGCGACGAACAGGGGAGCAATATCCAATCCCGGCGCCAACTTTCCGCGAGTCGCCCTGACGTCGCGAGGCTCATCGCGACACCCTTCGTCGCGAGTCGCGACGAGCTCAGAAAATTTTGAGCTTCCGGACTCCACTTTCCGCGAGTCGCCCTGACGTCGCGAGGCCCGTCGCGCGTCGCGACCAACCACGTCGCGAGTCGCGACGAGCTCAGAAAAATTTGAGCTCCCGGACTCCACTTTCCGCGAGTCGCGATGGCGTCGCGAGGCTCGTCGCGAGTCGCGACGCCTTCGTCGCGGGTCGCGACGAGCTCAGAACATTTCGAGCTCCCGGACTCCACTTTCCGCGCGTCGCGATGGCGTCGTGAGGCTCGTCGCGAGTCGCGACGAACCTCGTCGCGAGTCGCGACGTGCTCAGTAATTTTTGAAATTTTGTTTTGAGCCCGGATTTCAAATTTCCAAGCTTCCAAGTTTCCAAATGATTTTAAACATTGCATGATCCTTCCTTCTTCTCCACCCAACACTCCCAAGAACATCACATACCTCTCATTTCTTCCACCATCCTACATATATTGGCATACGAACATTCTTGCATCTTTATAGTACATTTATTGATTGTAGTATGCCGACTACATCATTATGATCGTAAGTTCTTATCCTATAATGATGCTTGTATACATGTCAATATATGTTAGATATTTTTCATGCATAATCTTATAGTGGTGATTGAGGGTTGATTGGTTGTTCTTTGACAATACTATGGTTATTAACTCTTGATGCTAAACCTAGTATTACATATCCTTATGTACTTGTGAGTTTAATGTGTTCTTCGTGGTGTAGTCTTGATCAAACGGCGCCATGGAGACAATGCTTTTCTCGAGGGGTGAGTTCTTCTACGCCATTTTTGCTCACCCTTCCGGTTCCGAAACCTATCTCGGGACCATCCAAGTACTTGGATATCGCCATATCACCGGCGAATTTGCGGAGATACGGGTGTCACTCTAACTCCCTTCCCTTGATTTTTATTCTTCTTGCCTTACGGGTTTACATTGAGGGCAATGTAATGTTTTAAGTGTGGGGAGGGGTTAGAGGACTCATATGCATGCTAGATTGTTTTGGAATGCTTTTTGCTACTTTTCATTAGAAAAACATGAGAAAAGAAAAAAAAATGAAATGAAAAAAAAAAAGGAAAGAAAACCCGCTAAGTTGAAAACCCGAGAGGGCAACTTAGGCAACATTGGGGGCCCGGATAGGTCGAAAACCCTTAAAGGGCGGCCTAGGCAAAAATGAGAGGCTAAAATGTGTGGAAAAAGGTGAGATGTGAGCTAAAGAAACATGATGTGTGGCTAGGATGAAAACTCGAAAGAGCTCCTAGGCAAAATGAGAGAAATTGAGGGAAATTGAAAAATGCTATGATTTTACTCAATTGCCGGCGTTGGAGTCATAAGGTTGCGGTTGTCACACGGATGGATCGGGTAGCTCAATATCTTTAGACCTCTTGGGATTGGGTAGCTTAGTGGGTTAGGAAACGAAGTATGGTTATGAAATTCTTGATATCTTTCTACTTCGTTTTTGGTTGATATATTGGCATTAGGTGAAGCATGTGTTTAAAACTTCCTCTATGGTTTTAGCTTCATTTTGTGTCATTGGATTCTGGGACTATCAATTCTGGGCTGTAAAATATTTTTCTGGGTAGTGAATTGATAAGTGGTAGGTTTGGTTAGATTTAGGATTGGGGATGTGTGTGTGCAAAATTCTCATGTGAGCTTTTATTTTGGGATTTTTGAGATTGAGAGTTTTGGTGAGGCTTTGATAGGGGGATTAGTTTAGGTTTTGGGATATATCATTTACTCCGCATGCTTGACTCTTTTCTTACTCGAGGGCGAGTAAGGTTTAAGTGTGGGGAGGTTTGATATGTCCATTTTGTGTGGTTATTTTGGGGGTTTTAGGATGTGGATATGCCATTTCCTCCGTATGCTTAAATCTTTTCTTACTCGAGGGCGAGTAAGGTTTAAGTGTGGGGAGGTTTGATGTGTCCATTTTAGGCGCATTATTTAGTAGTATTTAGGATCACTTTTGTGCTCTTTTATTATCGAGAGCTGGTGTTTTACCTTGAAATTCACTTAGGAGAGGTAAAAGCAACTTTGTACTCTTTTACCTCTTTTAAGTGGATTTTGTGTGACAAGGGAAGAACACGGAACCAACGAAGACCGGAAGACATTGAAGACTATACTTTCGAAGACTTTTGGATACTCACTTCGAAGACATGAAGACCGGAGGCCGTTGAAGACCATTTTTGGAGTCGTTGAAGACTTGAAGATCGAGAGGGATGGCTATGAAGAAGACAAAGAAACAATGATAATTCTGGCTCCCGTCGCGACACCGTCGCGACACCATCGCGAGTCGGGACATCGTCGCGAGTCGCGACGAACACCGTCGCGAGTCGCGACGAACACCGTCGCGAGTCGCGACGAACACCGTCGCGAGTCGCGACGAACACCGTCGCGAGTCGCGACGAACACCGTCGCGAGTCGCGACGGACGGGTGGCCAGAAATCAACTTTATCTTCTTCCGACTATAAATACTACTCTTTTTCCCTCTTCTTCTCCAAGCTTTTCCAGGCGCGTTTTCTCTGGTTTTGGGCGCCAATTTTAGGTTTTTCTTCTTCTTTCTTTTCTTAGCTTTCTCTTAGTTTGATTATGTCTTTTGTTGTTGTTCTAGAGTAGTTCTTGTTCTTGGGAGCAAAGGATTGAAGCTTCCACTATCTATGTAGCAAGAACTCATTTATATCTATCTATTTGGTGTTTTTGCTATTGTGCATTTAGTGTGCTTTGAATGTAATTGTTGATTGCATTGATGTTGTTGAGAGCTTGATGATATGAATGCTTGGATTAATTGCTAGCTAGGGTTTGGGGGATTTGGGTTAATTTCCCCCCTGTTCTTATTAGCAATGTGAGAGTATGAATTAGAGCTTTTGATTGTGTTAGTGTGTTGACAATGTGCTAGGCGAATGTGATTGATGTCGAACTCTTCGTCACGTTCGTTTGTGTAGCAAACGAGAGAGTCATATGCTCGCGGATGAATGTGCGTTGCACGTTCATCCAATCTCGTGTAATTGCATGAATTGGTTCAATGCCTAGTCACGGTGTAGTGGTCATAGGCATTGCCAAGCTTGTTGGTCCTTCGTGCTAAATGCCACCAATGTCACCTTGAGTCGTGGTCGCGACTCGGGAGCCATTGGTGAGGTTTGACGAGAGATGTCGAACTCACTCTCGCAAACTACGAACTAAGAAGGATAGGAGTTCAGTCTCCACGACAAGTAGTTGAAGTATTGAATAGGTGATTTAAACTCATTCCTGAAGCATTTGTTGTTTGGCGTTTATGTATTCTCGACGGTGTGTTTCACTGCACGTGTGCCATGAGTGGTTTGAGCATAGGGAGTGCTTGTGTGGTTGAATTGCTTAGGTGTAGGAACGTGACGAATTCCGTAGCGCCTTTGCATGAAGATCCACGAGCATGAACTTAGAACTCCTTGTGGTGTGTGTGTTGTGGTACTTGCTAGATGGGGTGTGTGATTGTTGGGTCATGAATGCTATATGATGGAATGTGTGAATGATTCGATGAACTACATTAGATGTGGAAGTGGATATCCGTTGCCCCCAAGGCATTTTATCTTTGTAGTTTAAAACCCTTTTTCTTTAGTTTCGTTTGATGATTAGCATAGTCACTTGACGTTGCTAGTTATCTTTGTTAACTTAGGAAACCAACCAACCAACCCCCCCATTTACTCGCTTTTAAGTGTGTGTATATATATTTACTCCTAGCCTAGTATATCAACCATTTGTGTGCTTAGACGCTTAGGAAGATCCCTCTTCTCATTGAACGACCCCGATTTGCCACTATCTACCTAGTTGTAGAAAGTAAGCATTGAGGGCTTATAAATTATCTTTTGGCGCGCGGGCGCGACGACCGCTCGCGCCTGTCACCTCGTTAATTTATTCAAGAGAGAAGTGCATGTATAACCCTACATAATTCACGAAAGTGCAATATAACCATGTGATAATTGCAAGTGCAAATATAACCCTAGATAGTTAGTTTATGTGCAAATATAACATTTTTCGCTAGTTTAAGGCAGGATTATGATGAAAAGACCAATTTGCCCCTCTGTAAAAAATATATATTACAAAAACTAATGAAATTACTTTTCTGCTACTCCACCACCCTAATCTCCATCTCTGTTTCTCCATCTCTATTTCTCCATCTCTGCTACCCACTCGCCGCCTAAATCTCCATCTCTGTTACCCACCCGCTTGAGAGCAAATTGCCACCCTGCTGCTTCATCTCTTCTTCCACAACCAATAGCGGGTCAAAGCGGAGCGGCGGATCAGAGTGGCTGATGGGTGGCGGAGGCGGGGCAGAGCTAGCGGGTGGCGGGGCTGATGGGTAGTGGGTCGGAGCGGTGTGGGGATGCAGAACTTTAGCGGTTGGGGGAGGAGGCGGGGAGGGTCTTATGTGGTGTTGTGGCCGGTCTGATACAGCTACGTCGCCGGAGATGGAGATGGATTGGCTGAGTGGTGGTGCCGGATGGTGGTGTTCAGAAGGCGGATCGTGCAGAGTGGGGTGGCTATGACGCAACTATGTCGCCAGAGATGGAGATGGATCAGCTGAGTGGTGGTGCTGGATGGTGGCGTTCAGGAGACGGGTCGTGGCGGCGCAGCGGTAGACAGTGATGGTTGAATGGTAAGGCAGGCAGTAGTGGTAGAACAGTTATGGGGTAAAGGACATTTTTGTCCTTTAACTTTTTTGCTTTAGGTTGAAAGGGCATTCTAGTCATTTTCAATCAGTCGATTGCTGGAAATCAGTCAACGCCAGAATATAGTCTTTATGGTTATATTTGCACTTATATAAAGTAGTTAGAGTTATTTTTACGCTAAAAATAATCTCAAGATTATATCTACACTTTCTCAATTATATAATGTTATATTTGTATATTTCTCTTTATTCAATCTTCAAAATTTTCTTGCGGGTAATATGCAGATGTAACCCTATATGTTGAGAAACGTGCAAATATAACCCTGAGTTATTTTTTAGTGCAAATATAACCCTATCTATTACACGTATATGCAAATATAACCCTAAAGTCACTATTCCAAAATGACCAAAATGCCCTTCTAACCTAATATAAAATTTTAAATGACAAAAATACCCCCACCACCACCAATCTGCCACCACCACCAATCTGCAAGATACTAAAATAATTTGACTTCTGATTAAGCAATATCAAAACTAAATCTCACAAAACATAACTAATGGTTGAAACTTCAGATTCATGCTCTGTTCAACAAGAAACCAATTGGGACTCTATTTTCAGATCAAATCAAATCACCCAAAGAAGAAAAGACAATCAAGAAACGGAAGAAAATGATATTCCTACCCCCGCACAAAGCTTTCTCACACAACTTGTACACAAACCCAGATGTGAAAGTAAAAGTTTACCACTACAACACTCATGCAACCCCACCACAAAAACAAAATTACTCGGATGCCCAACATTTCACCTTCCTTAATAAGGCTTCACACAATCAATCCCTCTCAAAAGCTAACCATATTATATCGGTAAAAAATAGCCGTCATTTTCAATCTCACATCCAACATTAAAAAAACACTCAACAAACGTAGTTGAGGATGACCACTGCAATAAACAGACAAAAATCACACTAACCTCAAATCACATTCCCAATAGTTCCCCACGAGCTCTCCGCCACCACCATCTGCAGATCGGAATCCAAAAGGAAGAATTAGAAGAATGGCGGCGGCACAGGGGAAGAACGGCGCAGAAGGAAGAAGAAACAGATAGGGAAGGAGAATGGAGTGGAAGGAAAGAGAAATGGAATGAAGGAAAGAGGAAAGAGAAAAGGAGAATGGAAGCAGGGAAGGAGAATGGAAGGAAAGAGAAAAGGGGTATTAATGTCATTTGACAAATGAGGTTTTTTCAGTTTTTTTTTAAAAAATTATCAGGGGCAAATCGGTCATTTCACTGTATTCCGGCCTCAAACCGGCTAAAAAGGTTATATTTGCACATAATCTGAATAGATAGGGTTATATTTACACTTTCAATTAGCGCAGGATTATATTTGCACTTTCTTCAATTATATAGGGTTATATCTGCACTTTTCTCTTTTCTTGCGGTGCACTCTCATTTCCGCTCATGTTTTATCCTTCCTTAGATTCTAAACAAAAACCTACTCCTGAGTAAATCATTTACAGATTTACATATTTATGCAACTTTTTCTTCTGAGTCTCATTATTAGTAAAATCATTGTTTTGTCATTTTAAATGTCACTAATTTGTTCTCGGGTGAAAAAGTGGAAACTACACGGCAGTTTCTAATTTTGGTCATCTAGGAAAGGGCGAAAACTTGTTTTCTTCTCTTTTCATTTATGCATTAAAATTTCCCACGCAATTAGCTTAATACTGAAAAATAGAGAACACCAAAACCTGCATTAATTTCTTCTTCTACAAGACCAAAAATGACATTAGCGTAAAACCCACGTTTATTAAAAGCATACAAGGAAAAACATAGCAAACCTCTCCGTCTCCGGAAAGCAATCTTTACATTACTAATTGTTCGTTATCCAATCCAATTTGATCAAGTTATATTATATTCATAATCTTGATCATACATTCAAACCTAGAACAAAATTCAGCGAAGTGGGTTTTGTTGCTTTTGTATATAGCCCTGTTCTTCACAATTTAGACCTTCAATCTAGTCGGTTGAAAGGGGGGAATTATGAGCTGGAGAAGGGTTCTGAAGTCTTTTCAAACGGTTTCTGCACATGGGTTTCTCTTCACTTTCACTTTGCTTCTCACTCTGAAGCTCGATCATGCCGTTCGGTGGTCTTGGTGGTGAGTTTTTGGTGCGTTTTTTAGGTGGGAAGTTGTTGGAGTTGAAAAGGGCTTTTCGTAGTTTCAATTTTGTTGTTGAAATTCAGTAATTTGATATGCATATGTTTTTGTTTATGTTTTCTGGGGTGAGTTGGTTACTTAAGGCATCATCATAATGTATAAGCACTCAAATTATAAGTTTTGGAAACATTGAGGATAATAGTTTGGAGGGGACATGTATGTTACCATGTTCTTGAAAGTAGGTTGACCTCCAGTTGATTTTTGTTTTGCTTCCTGGTTCCTTTCCTCAAACTGTATTTTGATGACTTGTTTTTGAAGTTGGAGTTCTAGTCTGTGTGGACAGCTTATGCTATTACTTGGGATTGGATAAGATTTCTTTATTAATTGCTTGCTTGAAATCCTAAAAATTGTAGGCTGCAAAAATAAGTTTGGTTCAATCTTTTTGTACAGAAAGAATTGTCTCACGTTCAATCCTTGCTTATGTCTCTATCGGGATTTGGTGCTACAATTAGCATATGGATAAAAGTGTCCTAGTTCAGATGGCATTCTGTAGGAAAAGACACCCGAATATATGGCTGAGGCTGGTGTTAGATGCTAATCATACCGGTAAAGCTTAAGATCTTAGACAGGTGGATTAGTTTCTGGTTGCCTTCTGTAGAATAAAAAATGTCATTTTTTTGCGGATTTGAATATTGAGTTTGAACTTGGGAGCTGATAGTAAGGGATTTGAACTTTTGGCACTCATATGAGATTGTAGATTTTTTATGGCATAACCTTGAGATTGTGACTCCTAGTTATCTTGCATGCAAGGCGCAGGCAGTGATTCTTCAGCTGCCTGATGTCATTGTTGTCAACATTAAAATCATCTTCATTCAACTGTAGTGTTCAGTATCTGTTTTAATGGTTTGCCATCAAGGAATTTTACCTTTTGCTGCTTTGCCAGGTCCATATTTCTTCCTGTATGGTTATTTCATATTGTTGTTGCGAGGGGCAGATTCTCCTTGCCCGCTCCTTCAATGCCTCACGATCGCCATGTATGGTACCCGTACATATTTTACTGCTCGTGTGTCTGGATCTTATATGATTATTTCCATAAGTTATAGCATCACATTATGTTGCACTCTTCTGTTTACAGTGGGCACCGTTCCATGCTGTTGTGGCAACACCACTGCTTATCGCTTTTGAACTACTGCTGTGTATATACCTTCAGAATTCTGATGGTAAGCTGTCAAATTTGTTGAACTTTTCGGTCTCGGTTGTAATTTTATTTTCTTTGTCTTTTTACTTATGCTTAGAAGTTCTTCTGTTCTTTCCACATTTGGGACATTATTCTTTAACTATTGGATTTAGGATTTTTTCCCTCTAACTTTAACATTTTGCGCATGACAAGATATTTATTTAGGTTCGTGGAAGCCACTGCTTTCTTCTGGAACTTATTGTGAGATAGTCGCTATATTGCTTAACATGTATTTGAACATTCCTCAGTGTTCTTCCCGTGAATTTAAATATCTCACATTACTTTTGGTGAACTCTTGAATAACTGATAAGTATTTGGTCATTGGATACCCTTCATACTTATGAACTCTCGTGCATTGCAGTCATCGATTTGAAGATTGTATTTCTGCCCCTACTAGCATTTGAAACAGCAATTTTGGTTGATAATGTTAGGTGAGATATTTACTTGTCCAAATACATTTCTGCTTGTACAGCTTTGTTTATGAGATCCAGAACCTGGTGTTTGTATGTCTTTTGTATTAATAAGCAGTGGGAATCAATTGTTGAAGTGATCACCTTGCAGACATATGCTTTTATCAGCCCAAGAAAGTATATTTATTCCTCGATGTTGATACTTTCTGAACTCACAATAAAAAATTAAAATATGAAATCTGCTTTTGTGGCTTCCAGGATGTGTAGAGCTTTGATGCCGGGTGAAGATGAAAGCATGAGTGATGATGCACTGTGGGAAACCCTTCCTGTAAGTGCTATTACATTTTCTGTACCTCGATGACTTTGGGCATCACTAGCTATATTTAACCTGGGTCTAATTCTTAGAATGAGTTAGGATGCATACATATGTTGGGTTGAAATCCAGAACATTCATACTCTCTTCCTGTTTAGTGCGTTAATAATACTTTTCTCTCTCTCTTCCAGTTTGTTTTTGGAGTTGGGTTGAATTTGTTTTTGTTGCTTTATGGTATATCATGTCCTGTATCTAAAAACAACTGTAATTTACTGTTGTCCCAGCACTTTTGGGTGGCAATCTCCATGGTCTTCTTCATTGCTGCCACAATCTTCACTCTACTGAAGCTGTGTGGTAATTCATAAATTGCTTCATTCAGTTACTAAAGTTCAATGGCCTTTTCATTAAGTATGAATGTGATTCAGGATACAGATTAAGCCTATTTATGTAGCTACCGGTGATTAAAAATTAACGATCTATTGCTTTTTATGATGTACTGATATTCATGTGTAAGGTGTTCATGTGCAGGGGATGTAGCTGCTCTAGGTTGGTGGGACTTGTTTATCAACTATGGGTATGGCCCCTTTGAAATTGCGACTGCGTATATTTTTTGTATATTTTTTCTTCTTCAGATAATCTTATTATACGTCTATTTGCTTTCAGAGTTGCAGAGTGTTTTGCCTCCCTAATTTGCACAAGGTGGCACAATCCCGCGATTCATAGACCATCCAACATATTATCAGCCAGCTCATCTTCAGCAAACACAGGAAATCTTAATTGGAATAGAGGATTAGCAGTGTCAACTGATGAAGATGACCAACAGAACAGACTGTGCAGTTCACAGGACATTGGTGGCCATTTTATGAAAGTTCCTCTTGTTGGTTTCCAACTCCTGCTTTTTATGCGCCTAGAGGTAGTACATCCTTCTGCATTTTTCTGCACATCCTTAACCAAGTCAATTAAATCCTGACGTAGATTCTTTGGACTCCAGGGGACACCACCAAGTGCTAGAAATATGCCGATTCCCATCTTGTTTTCTCCTCTTCTCTTTCTGCAAGGAGCTGGGGTTTTATTTGCCATATATCGACTTTTGGAGAAAGTCTTTGTTATACTGCATAATGGCTCTAGTACAGGATTCCATTCCAGGATATCTCCTATTGTTCGGGATTATATGGGTTTCATGCGTCGTGGATCAAGGTAATGGCTGGAAGGAACTTTTTGATGCTTTGAACTTTGACAAGCGATAATTTTAGTTGATGCTTCATTTTTTTTTAAATATATACGCGTGTGGTTGTGTTTTGGGGTGTTTAATGGAACTGGTGTGTGACAGGCTACTGGGTTGGTGGTCAATTGATGAATCAAGTCGAGAAGAACAAGCACGTCTTTACTATACTGGATCATCTGGGTCAGTGTTATTTCTCAGTTCTCACCATTAAAGTCACGACTTGCATTTTATTTTCAAGGTTCTCTTAGAGTAAATGTCATTGGATTGCGAAAGCTTGTCTTGTTATATTATTTAAAGCTCTCAGCTGTCAATTAACATAATGGTTACTGATATTTTTGTCTTAGATATCCTTATACAAACTGTTCTGGTACAAATGACATCCACTTTCAAAATGAGAATGCTCAAATGGTGGTTTATGCATCTAAAAAGTATTATTAATGTGCAGGTATGACACATTCCCACCTGACTCCGTTAAGAAGCTGCCGAAATCTGATCTTGCTGACGAGGTGATGGCATTTCCCAGTTTTTTTTTAGTTCTAAAACTTTATATCTTTCTCCAATTTGTCAACTTATATATCGGTAGTGCAGATAGTAAGATGTTCATCTTCGTTTTTACAGATATGGAGGCTTCAGGCAGCATTAAATGAACAAACAGAAATCACTAAGTTCAGTCAAGAGGAGTTTGAAAGACTTCAAAACGTGAAGTTTACTGATTACTATCTCATGTTCCATTGGTTAAATCTAGCCTAATGTGAAATTAGCATTTTGTACAATCATTTGAAACAAAAGTTGTATTTACCTTTTTTTCCTCCCTTTTTCTTCGTTTGATACTTGGTGGAAATATGGTTGGCCTCTGTGGTTTTGCATCTTTTCCTCCTCAGCCGGTCTCTGACATGAACATTGATTCTTTTCAGGAAAAAATTCTTTGTAGAGTTTGCTTTGAAGAACATATAGGCACTGTTCTGCTTCCTTGTAGGCATCACATCATTTGCAGGTATTTTTCCGAGCTTGAAGCTGTTTGTGTGCCATGAAAATTACGTTCCTCTAACCGTTGCATCAGAGAAATGGTTTTTAACTCATGAGATTTGGATGTCGCGGATCATGTAAGATCTTTTCGTAGAATTTCCCCGGATTTACTTACCAACATTGCATTTGTATTACAGCTCTTGCAGTGAAAAGTGCAAAAGGTGTCCAGTATGTCGGATGTATATCGAAGAGCGCATGCCTGTATACGATGTATAGTTCTCTCTGGGAAGCTTTTAGTAGATGATGAGCGCATTTTTTAGCCATTCATTTCAGATAATTTGTAGAAAGCAAGAACTTGTGTATAGAACTATGTAATATTAGCCAAATGCATGCGAAAACATACTGTACTCAAGTTATAGTACGTCGTGTATCATATTTTTTTATACTGTTCAAGCCACTCAGCATGAGAAATGAACTCTCTCTACACCTGCATTACTCACTTTTACGTTGAATTACAGGTTTCGTTACTCATTTTGCATCATGTTTCTAAAACTATCCCATATTATTATAATGTTTTCTACATTAATTTCTTTACCAATATAACACATTTTAATGAAAACAATGAACCGACTGGTACTCAGACTTTAAAAAATGAGTCCGTCTCTTGAAAGACAAGGTTTAAAGTGTAAATTAGAAGAAATGAAGATAAAATTTTTGGGTTGCATGAACTGGGTTATAAAATTTATAACTACTACATGTTTCATACTAAAATTTTAATATTGCAACTAAGACCCTTTACATTTTATTATTCTAATTAAACCCCGTCTTTCCATAAGCCTATGGAAAGACCGTCTTTCCCAAGACTTTGCCTTAAAAAATTATAATTATAGTTTAGTAATTAATAATTTTAAATAAAAAGGTTCTCCACTGGCTTCCATCAGCCATTCGGATGCCATCAACCCATTCATGCTTTTCATATTATCGGTTATACTAGAGTTAATTGAAAACATTTTATAAGAATCTAAAAATGTTCGAAACAATTAGTAAGAATAGCTAAACGAGTAATATTCCTAAAGTGAGTACTGTATCAGAATTGCCATTTTCTTTTCTAAAATACACAATCAGTAATTCAGCCAAATAAATACCTCAAAGCGCAAACTTCTAACAGCATTGCCTTCTGAAAATTAATGTTACATCCTAACTAGAGTTCCATCACAATTCATATCTCTGTATACATCATCAAGGGGAAGAATCTCAATAACCAAAACTGGAGGAGAAATCAGACATATCTAATGCATACAGTGGTACACTTCTTCCCAGTTTTAAAGTTAGTGCACAACGAAAACCAAGTTAAGCATCTTCAAAAACAAAGATGATCATAAGGCCTCCTTGAGATTGAAAGTTCTTGAGATAGCCCTCGCGTGGTCGTATTCATTTAGTTCCACCAGCATCCTCTTCAGCCGACGAGCAATGCTGGCGGTTTCTGCCTGATCTCCACCCGACATGTGCCTCTTCTCCAGTATTCTCGCAAGAACAAGTAGATAGTCCACCAAAGGTCGCAATTTACTGCAAAGAGTTGTAAAATTGCATTAGATAATGGAGGGATTGCATAACACGTAAAAGTTTGCAAAAATGACTCAAGTCCGTTGAAATTTGTACCTGCGATCCCCAGCAACACCTCGACCAGCCCAGACCCCATCAAGGGAAGCAACGACCCTTTCACTTCTCATAATTGCATCGTGAATGTTGGATTGAATGCTTCGTAGATGAGGAAGAACCTTCCCATTCAGGAGTAGTTCAAGAGCAAGCTTCTCCAATATAGGCATTGCAAGAATCTTGTTCCATGAACATATGTTCCTCAGCAAGCGAACAGACACACCAAATTTGTGTGCCGCAGCTCGAGCAGCATTGGGTACAGCCCTTAGCAAAAGTGTGTCCCATGTTGGAATCTGCAAACAAAAATAATACAAAAAACTCTCCTATGATTATAAATAGAATATGGAAAGAGAGAGGGTGTTCTAAGTTTTAACAAAAGTTACCTTCAAACTGGAAACAGCATCGGCCAAACGGTCACGAAGGGCAGTAACTAAGTTGCCAAGCGCTTCACTGGATGCAGGAACATATGTGAAGACTAAGGTCGTAGCGGAAACAGCATTTTTTGTCTCGAGTGTACTAAGCATGTCCCAGCAAGAGGTTAGCTGGTGATGCAGAATGGGCATTGCAACCTTTTCTACTAGTTCGGGGATAAGATTAGTATCATCATCATCATCTGAAGCGCCATAATCGAATAGCAATGAGTGCCTGAGGAATTACAGAGTCAATAAGGGTGAAATAGACTGAAAACTCAATAATATCCCACAGTACTCGTTAACTAGCAAAACACCACAAATAATAAGAAAATAATCTGCAACCGAAGTTTGACTATGTGAGATGGACTTCACCTTATCAACTTACAGATGAATTAACAACTAAGATCATACAATTCCTGATGCCAATTATATAACATTCAGTATGCCCAGAAGAAGAGTCCTTTGAACAAATTCAGCACAAGACGTGCTTACAAAAATATCACACAACTATCAAAAAACCAGAAAGAGTAAAGTAGTTGCATCTGGTATGCAGTATGATACCCCAGAAACTAAAAAAGCTGCATCAATAATCAACAAAAATATGCACCAAGATAATACTACCAACAAATGTCATACGAAACAGTCAGCTAAAAGGTCAGTTTGTTCATAGAGCCATATTAGATTCAAATAAAGTGACATACCATTCCATATCATTAAAATCTGAATCTTGATGAAGTGGATCCCACTCGAGAAGCTCAAGCCGCACATAAGGGGAAAATATAGCTGGAGCACTTAGCGACATATAAGCATCCTTGTAGGTTGAAGCATATTCTTTCTTCCATCTTCCCAGCTTCTCCACGACTGCTGAAAGTTGGGCATAATCATTGGCTGCATCACTGAAAATCTGTTTAGAAATCCGAAGCAACTCATCACGACTCGACTGATATGCTGCAGTCTCACTGTCACTTTCATCAGTGCTAGATTCTCCTTCTATTTTCTGGTTAGAACCATCAATATTCATAGACGAAAACCTCTTTGAATCTGATTTCACTCTTCTACGTTCACGATTCTGTGCCCTCCTTGTCGAATCTTTTCTCTTCTGCATATTTAAATCTCTACCAAGTTCATCTAGCTCCACAGGTAAATCTTTTAGATCTCTTGCAGCAACATATGCTGCCTGTGCAGCTTTTGATGCTGCTTCTACCATGACAGCACTGTTTCCACCTTTACTCAAAACTGACATTGCTGCAGCCACAGCTGCTTCTAGTTCCCTCATTTCATCTGAATCATCAGCAGTTCTTCTTTCTATAATGGAGGCAGCCCTTTTTTCATGAAGTTCCTTGATCTGATCTTCAAGTTCTTCGATATAAGGAGCCTTATCCTGCAAGGAGCAAAACCATGTCAGGATTGTTCAGATTGAGGAGGATTTCCTCCCACAGTTTCCAATACGTTAGAATGACAACAAACAAAAAGACCAAAGTAAGTAAGTGTTCAACAATTATGCAAAATTCCCAGGACCTCCTACAGTTAAAAAAAACTACTCCAATTGGATGTTCAACGTATAGTTACTATCAGAAGACAACATCAACATGGATTTTATTTTGCAATCAAACGCTGATTGCGGATGATTAAACATATACTTACTGCAGGGAGCAAACCTCCCCAACTTCACACCCACCCTCAGTCACAATTTTTTTTAATAAAAGAACTTGCTACTGCAAATGAGAATTTATGTGGAACAATTACATACACACAGAAGAAGCTCAAAATTCTGAATTTTGGAGAAGTGACCAATTACAAAGAAATATTGAAATGCACCAGGTTTAAGTAATTAGGGTTGTATCACAAAACCAGGGCAACAGATAACATCAAAATCACATGGACAAGACATGCAATATACAATTATTGAGTCTACCTAAATAACACGCTCTAGCCGATATGTTACAATATATACAAAATTACTCCAGTGACAATACGAGGTGCAGTTAAAAATAAAACAACTTCGTATAAACAAGCTCAGAATCTTCATTTCGGGTAAAATAAGAAGGGAATCAAGATAGATAAAAATTAGGCTAATAAATAGGATAATAACTCATACCTGCAAAAAGTCACATAAAACAGAAAGAAACTCACGAAGCTTTTGCATAAAGATGAACTTCTCACCCGCTGCAGTAAATGCATTTTCCAGACTAGTAATATTAGACAGCGATGCAGTCATATTCGCATCATTCCTCGCATACAAAGCCTTTGTTTTGCTAATACCATCCTACAAACACAACAATCACTGTCAAATTTTGCATATCACATTTATGGCACATCACAAGAACATGAAAGAAGCGTGAAAGCATACCTCCATCATCTTCAAATTCTCGAACAAGGCCTTTGTATTATCCTCAGCTTGCTGCGAAATTGAAATTGCATCCCCTCCAAAACTAAAACCACTAGTATCCATAGAAACATTCTTAACCACACTAACACTGGTACTACTACTACTCGTTCCAGTTCCAGTTCCAGTCCCAGCACCAGCACCAACACCAACACCGCTAGTGGTGACGGATCCTCGAACAACCCCTAAACCTTTCCTTGCCTGCTCTTCTTCCCATTTCTCCTCCGCGTCATCCTCCTCGTCCTCAGAACCAGTCCCCTTGTCAATGAGGCTAATCTTTTCCACTCCGGTCTCCTCATAACTTGCAAACACGCCCTTTTTCGCACTATCTTTATTCACACCCAAGAAGCCGATTCTCCCACGAAACTCTGGTTCCTCGTCACTCAGCCCTTCTGCTTCGCCGTGGTTGCTTCCGCTGTCCAGTGATATGAAGTCCGGGGCAGCGGGGCCTGCCTGCCGCATCCTCTCCCGCTGCGCCTTTATCGCGTTGATCCTCGCCTGGTCCATGATGGCGGAAGTTGAATCCTCCTCTTCAGTTACACTCCCCGCAGATTGGTTTCGCTTTTCCAGACCGATCATACCGTCTGAATGATCGATTGAGTCTGCAGTGCTGGGCTTTACCAGCCCTTTGAACACTATAACCGGCTCACTCGGCGCGCCGGTTGTTTTGAGTGGCTCCACCCGCGCCGCGCGGGAAGAGGCGAACGTCTTGGTGTTCTTCTGGAGCTCGAGGAGGGATTCCGGCGTGTAGGAGCCGGCCTGTGGTTGGACATTGGAAGGAAGCGGCGGCCTGGGGGCGGACCCGGACCCGGATTTGCGGGTTTTGGAAGAGCTAAAGGAATACGGGTTGGGCTTGGAGGAGGAAGGGCGGGATTGGGACCTTACCGGCGTGGATTCGGCGTCCTCTTCGGCGTCGGAGAAGCTCAGGCGGCTCCGGGAGAGCGGGGTGGTTGATTTGAGGGGTTTTGCTGGGGTGGATTTGGGTTGGGTTTTGGTGCCTTTTTCGTCGATGTTTTCGTCGTCGCCGTCGCCGTTGCCGCCGCGGCGCCGGAAATTACGGGATTTGTTGCTGCTGCTCATGGTGGCGGAGCGGTGGCGGGTTTTTTTTACTATTATTTTACGGGTGGCTTTATGGGAGCGATTTTGTGTAGGGCGGTGGAATGTATGGGTGACAATGGGAAGGCAAAATTTATTTGGGCTTCATGTGAACAAAGCCCACATAAGTGTAGTATTCAGAATTTTCAAAACAAGGTTGTTCATGTTTTGAACTGAATTGAATCCAATCAAAATATTTTTTTCAAAAATGGAGTTAGTTTCTTTTTTGCACAGTTACTTTTTTGCACGTTATTCTCTATCAAAGTTTGATCGCATATTTGAATAGATGTATGAATAACAATATTATCGTATATGGTATTGTTCAAATCGTTGGAACAAGTAGTTTTTAAATATTAATTTTTCATGGGTGTTGCTATATCACGCCATGTATTTTACTCGTTTACACCCTAATACGTATACATACATGTATTAATATTCTTTATATTTTTATTTTTATTGTGGGAATAATTTTACTATGAGGTAAAAAATTTTGGTAATAAAATTTCAACTCCCTTCTTCAACATTCCACCTTCTCTCAACCTGAATCTGCCGGCAACCACCGTTCACCTTCGGGCACTGCCCGCCGTTGTATGTCGCTGGAATCTCGCCGGGAAAGTGAGTTTTCTTTTATTTTTATAAATGAAATTCAAATTTTTCGCCATAAATGTCGTATGAATCTCGATTTTTTGGCCGAAAATGTTGATTGAATCTGAAATTTTTGCCAGAAATGTCGTTGGGTTCTGGAATTCGAGTCGGAGTTGGCCAAGGAGAACTGGGTCTGGGCTGAAAATGGCAAAAGAGAGCCGGGTTTGGAGAGCAGAACCGAAAAAAAGAAAGGGAAAGAGAATAGAATAGGGAAAAGAGAACCGGAGGAAGAAAAATGAACCAGAAAAGGAAAGAAAATTAGGAAGGAGAAATTGGAGGAAGAAAAAGAAAACCGGGAAAGGAAAGGCCGTAAAAGAGAATCGGAGGAAGGAAAAAAGAACCGGAAAAAGAAAGAAAAAGGAGGGGAGACCAGGGAAAAAATACCGGAAAAATAAGGAAGAAAAGAGAACCGGAAAAGAAAGGAAATGAGAGAAGAGAACTAGAGAGAGAGAAGAGAACCGGGAAAAGAAAGAAAGGGGAGAAGAGAACCGGAGAATGAGAACCAGAGAGGGAAGGGAGAACGGATAGGGAGAAGGAACAATAGGAAACGAAAAGGACAACCGAGGGGAGGCGGGAAAGGAGAGTTGGGCGGAGGCGGTGTGATTACCGGAGAAGACACCGGAGTCAGATTCAGTGGCGCGACGAGAACCGAGCGAAGAAAGGGCTGAGCAGAGGAAACGAGATCCGGCCGGAAAAGAGGAATGAGTCGACAACGGGAGGAATATGGGTGGGCTTCGACAATGGAAACGAGGCCCGGCCGAAAAAGATAAATGGGTCGACAACGGGAGGGATTTGGGTGGGCTTCGACAATGGAAACGAGATCCGGCCGGAGAAGACAACGAAATCTGACCGGTGACCACCATCTTTCGCTGCCTGCGACCGGCGACCACCGTCCTCCGCTGTCGGCGACCGGTGGTGTTGTCCAACAGGGTAAACGATAGTTTTCTCTGTATTCTTTATTTTCTATTTTTATTTAAATTATATACATGTAGTATTTTAATAGTATAAATATAGAGCATGATTAGTAAAATACAATGCATTATAACAGTCAAACATGTGTCTTGGATAGCGTGCAAAAAATAATTGTGCAAAAAGAAGTGGGACAGGGAGAGTACTATTATACTACTACTCCCTTCGACCTAGCCATTTTTGCATTTTTGTTTTTTGTATGTTGTCCAAGACACATGTTTGACCGTTAATATCTTTACCTACGTATAATAATGAAAAATAAAAATTTAATATTTAAATACTACTTTGTTACGATGATTTGAACAATTTCATATACGATAATATTGTTGTTCATATATATATTCAAACTAGATAATTCTCATACCGATGCACGGATTATGAATGAAAATTTATGATATAATATAATTTATAACTTAGATAGGTAATGGGTTGTTGTCATATTTATATACGAATTTCACATGCTGCATAATTTATAATGAATTAATATTATTATATTTATTAATATTATAATTTAATGAATGAAAGAAAATTGATTCGTTTTTTGTCGATACATAAGTATTTTACGTAGAAAAACATTAACCGTTGTATAAAAATATTTTACATTATAAAAAATATAGTGATAAAAATAAGAACATTGTAACTCAAAATACGTTAGTAATGAATTCTTCTATACTGAATGTGCTAATTTAGCATTTGTTGAAACATTTCAACTTCAAATAAATGCTTAAGAAGTAACAAACAAAAATTTTGACTAATAGTAGAAGTAAAGAAGGTGTCAGCCATTTTGGTTTGTGTGAGCACTATTCTTGTTTAGTAAAAGGTGAAAGAGTGGTTATTTTTGAGCTCACTGCATTACTACGTAATATTGTTGATGAATAAATTGTTTGTTAAATATGTTGAAGAAATTTCCTAAATTGTTCAATCTTTCCATATGGGAATCTAATCTAATCTTTCATAGTTTTTTTTAAGCCATGGTCCACAAAGTTTAGTGATGGGTAAACACACTTTTACACTTTTCAAGATATACAAAGTTTAATGATGGGTAAACACTTTTACACTTTTCAAGATATGCATTGGAAACTAAATAGTCATATATTTGTTTAATGAATTAATAATTGTTGATGTGGTTATGTTAGGGAGTGACACTTGGCAAAAAAGTTTCTCTTTTAGTTATGGTTATAGAAGATATGCTATCAAACTTTGATAGAGAATAATGTCAAAAAAATAAAAGTGTAAATACAATTAGAGTAGAGGGAGTATAAAATTTCGATTCAGTTCTTGATTCAAACCTTTGCTAAGGTTCGAGTTTCAATTTAATTCAATTTAATTTGATCCGAACTGAATTGACCGATATTAACTTTGTTAATCATCAAAGATTAATAGATAAAATTTATTTTTATACCGGCACATTCATATTATTTAGTTTCATAAAGGTAGTTAAGGAGTATTTGAAGTGAATTATGCAGAAACACACTTTAGTACTAGAAAATATATCAACTTTAACACTAGCATAAAAAGGCAATATTTTCTGCTTTCAAAAAACGATTAATCGGCTCGTTCTCAGCCATTCCGATCACCCGAAACCACAAGCCTTATTGGAGAGGTAAATCACAGCACTTTCATAGTCGAACATATGGCCCTCAACTGTGTTCAGTGTGCACAAGGAGTTCTCCCATTTTCTGCTTTCAGGTTCTTGGTTTGCTTGCAATAGATGGATATTTTGAGTAGTAAACCTCATTGCGTCGACATTATCTTTCTCCCCGCTAATTGCCATTCAAAATTCAAATATAAAACCAACATTTGGTACAGCCGGTCCAAACTAGTTTAAGATTGAAATTATTTAAAATCAATTCAATCTTAAGAGTCCGTCAGGCGGTATTTTCATAAGTAATGTAAAGATCACGGTTTAAAGTGCAAATAAGAATAAATGATGATAAAATTTTTGTGTTGCATGAATCAAATTATAAACTTTATAACAACTACACGTATTAAATCCCGTATTTCTATAGTCCTATGGAAATATGACATTTCTCAAAACTTTGCCCAATCTTAAATGTCAACTCTCCTAAACAAATGATCTTTATTTGTTATTCTTATTCACTTTAGTTGTATCATTTTCCATCTGATTCGGTCCTAAATAAAGAGGATTCATTACTAATACTTTTAGAAAGTTTATGAGAAAATATAGATTCTAAATTTGAGAATAATACACCCGTCGTTTCTTTAATAGTGACACACTTTTTTAATTTGAGATATTTCTTTTATACTGACACTTACTATTTATGGCAAGTTTAAGGTTATTATATCCATTCACTTTACTTTTTTTTCTTTTAATCTAATTTGATCCACTCATTTAGCCTATACTATATTCTAACACAAAAAATGATGATCACTGTTAGCGAAACCGAGGGAGCAGGGATTACTGAAACGATTATTGCGATAGCCCAACCAAGGAAGGAGTCAACGCCGGTCCGTAATGGAGAGTATTCATACGAGTGGAGTAGTACACACACGCTTTCACTCAACGTTGAATTACAAGATTACCAAAATCCATAAACAAAAACAAAATAAAAACTTGAAATAAGCAGGATTTATGGGAAACCACTTTCTTCCGGGCATCCAATAAATAATATAAAACGGCACTGCACATCGAATGAAGCATTGAGGGTTCACTGTTGTTACTTCTTGATCATCCCATTTCCCCCATCATGTCGAGGTATGCTGCTGTTAGAGGTGTTAAAGTTGTGATTTTTACCATAAAGATTGGATTTTGTTGACCCCATTGACTTGTAGATTCTTGGTTTCTTTTTGTGTGGAGAATCTTTGTAGTCAACACTGAGTTGGGTTTGTTTTTGTTGATGCGCCATTCCGTGTTGTTTCAGACGCTGCTCTTAGTTTGATGATTATTGCATTTGGGGCCCTGTTTTTGTTTTTTGCGTGTTTGATGCATTTAATCCAATAGCTTTTTGCGCTCTTTGCTGTTTAGATGGATGACAAATTCACATTGCTGGTTTATGTGTCTGGGAATGTTATGGAGGGACATCCGCGGTTTTTATCTGTTTGTACCATTAGGTGTCATCAATGTTTGTTTATGTATTCAATTAAAATGTTGTAAAATGTTCTGTGAGGTCCTTTTGTGTTTTATGATTTGTATGCTTGACAATGACCTGTGTTGTTACTACACTCTTGGCTCTGGTCGGTGTCAATGGTTGGTCGGGTTTCTTTGCTGATGAATACGTTTGCTTGTTTGTTAAATTCATTTATGTCTTCAATACAACGTGTTAGTTTTTTGCAGTGAAGTATTGATGTGTTATTCATGTTATGATCAACTTTCGAAACTACAAGGTTGCGCAGAATCTTTAGTACATTGGCTCTTGATATAAGTGATGCTGGATTAATGTATCTATAAATTTCTTTCTCGTTTGAAGGTCTAGATGTTGTGATATCTGAATGCCTAAATTATGCTTTTGCCCTAGGAGCGTGTAAACTTGTGAACCTCGTCATTCATTATTTTTTCCCTTGATTAATTTTGCAGACACTCGTGGATAGTTGATAGTAACAGAATCGCAACTAAGATCAGGAGTGCTTCTGGTCCACCTGATCCAGAATCAATTAGTTGGACGAGCAACCCTACCAGAACTTGCCCAAACTGTCAGCATGTTATTGATAATACTGAAGTATGGTTCTCATTTTCTTAAGTTAGAATGCTTGTAGCAATATTTGGTGAATCATTTTCATAATATACGAAATTTCTATCCTGAAACACAAGATGTATGTTAGATATAGATTTCCGAGCAGATGAAGTGAAGAAATAACAAAGTTTCGGTACAATGTGATCTTTTCCCTCACATTAGTACACAAAGTGATGGTGTTGGTGTTCTCATTTCCTCTCCTTATCTGGAGAAATGATGCCGTGATTATAGTTTGTCTATATAGTTCACTCAGTTGTAGAGCTCTTAATATATGTAGTTTGACGTTCACTGCTTAGTTTGAACAAAAACCTGTTGTGGCATAAAGAGTCCTAGTTGAAAGTTTGGTGTATAGTTGTAATTAATAGTAATTGAAAACGTGATATTGTGCACAGAATGATTTGTATCTAAGACATATATTAGCAAACTACAAATAACCTGGCTTCAAAATCGTGGACTTTAAGAAACAAAACCAAAATATTTATCATTTAGCTTTTGTTTTCAGGCGTTATGGTTAGTATTGGCGGTAATTTGGTCTAGGGAAGTAAATTTTTGGTGAAGGGATTTATGCATACTGAAGTAAATTTTTGGTGAAGGGATTTATGCATACTTGGGTATTGGCTGGTGGACTGCTAATAATGTGGGTTAAGCATTTTGTACTTACAAAAAAGAAGTCTAAATGTACTCAGGCCATCCCATAGTGGAAGGTATTACACAAAATGTGTGTGAGTTCATGAAGTCTACCTAAAAGTTTTGTTTTTTTTGTATCTCATCTTCCAGGTTACCCAGGAGTGGCCTGGATTACCTCGAGGGGTGAAGTTCGATCCATCTGATCAAGAAATAATTTGGCATTTACTTGGGAAAGCCAGTATTGAGAATCTGAAACCCCATCCATTTCTTGATGAATTCATTCCCACTGTAAATGAAAATGATGGAATCTGCTATACACACCCTCAGAATTTGCCCGGTAAAGAACGAACAGTGCCCTGTCTTCTCTTGCTTTGCATTATAGTTACTATATATCTGATGGTA
This sequence comes from Rubia yunnanensis, assembly GCA_037428765.1. Taxonomy (NCBI): domain Eukaryota; kingdom Viridiplantae; phylum Streptophyta; class Magnoliopsida; order Gentianales; family Rubiaceae; genus Rubia; species Rubia yunnanensis. The sequence continues at coordinate 65,463,504 of CM075071.1, read as the reverse complement.
CTGGTCTTTTAGGTGTTAAACAAGATGGAACTGTATCACACTTTTTCCACAGGGCAATCAAAGCTTATAATACTGGGACTAGAAAACGTCGAAAGATACACGGTGCTAGTTCTGGAGATGTACGCTGGCACAAGACTGGTCGAACAAAGCCGGTTCTCCTGGATGGTATCCAGAAAGGATGTAAGAAGATTATGGTGCTATATCTGAGCCCAGCAAAGGGTGGAAAGCCCGAGAAGACTAATTGGGTGATGCACCAATATCACCTGGGCATTGAGGAAGATGAGAGGGATGGAGAATATGTTATCTCCAAGGTGTTTTATCAGCAGCTGCAGGTTAAGCAGAGTGACAAAAATGAAGCTGATGCTCAAGAAGATGATGCCATGGTCGTGAAGGTGGACCCTGTCACTCCAAAGTCTGTGACCCCTGAACCGCCTCGTGCTGAAAGGCAACACCATGACTCTGACTTTGAATTAGAACCGACCATCTCTATTGCTCAGGTAATTTGGAGACCTTTTCCTTATACATAATATCTCTTAACTCTGAACTATATGAGGTGAAAGTTTTGCAAATCTTGATGTCAGAAAAATATGTATCGGGATCATCATGTGTGTGCTTGATCAAACACCAATTTCATGATGATAAGTCGCTCCTTATGGTTTATGCCCCTGTCGGGTAGAGAGCGTGTTATCTAATGTGACTATTTAATGTACACGTAGCAAATCGTGAATCATAAATGTAACTTAAGCACACCAGGAACATCCCAAGATTGGACATCTGATTGTATATTTGCTTAGTTGAAACTGCAAACAGATATATGTTGAATTTTGTTCGTCTCTTTATGCATTTTATTTATGCTGTAGCATAATGAAGAGGTTGACATGGAAGAGCAGTTTGGATCTCCTCTAAACCAGCAGCCAATGTCTCCTTTGATCGAGCAGCCAACGTCTCCTTTGATCGAGCAGCCATTGTCTCCCTTGATCGAGCAGCCATTGTCTCCCTTGATCGAGCAGCCATTATCTCCTTTAATTGAGCAGCCAAGATCTCCTCCAAACGAGCAGACAGATTGTGCAGATCTTAGCTTGGCAGAAGGCTTTGCCGAGGAAGATAAGATCGATAATGATGCTAATGGTGAAGAGAGAAAGTGGTGGGACAGTGAATCACAATATATACTCGATTCACAGCAACTCGTAGAGGCTCTAACCTTATGCGACGAGTTTCTTCAAAGCCAATCTCCTGCACGAGATGGAAACCAAAATGTTCAAGAAGGAAAGAAGAGGGCCAGTCTTTCAGATTACGCTCAATTGGGACCTGAACATTTGAAGAAAGATTTAGAAGAGTGCCAAAATCTGGTGCTTGATCCTGCTAACCTTGAGCTCGATACACCTCCTGATTTTCGTCTGAGCCAGCTTGTAAGTTCTTCCACTCTCACTTTTCCGAATGAGTTCTATGCCTTCCGTCTTGGTTCAAGTTTTGAATGTTTTTCGCAGGAATTTGGATCCCAGGATAGCTTCTTATCGTGGGGAGGAACCAAAAACTTTGACGCCGGAGATCAAGATAGTTCGAAATGAAGAGGGTCTGCTAACTTTTGACTGTCTTTTGAAGAAGCAAATCTGTTGATGATCATAACTTTTCTGTATGTGTTGAAGCTATGTCGCTAAATGCGACCATTTCGCGGTTACTGTATTGCCCTTTGCTTGAATCTTGAAAGGTGCAACTTATGTTTCATCTAGCTTGGATTGGTTTTTGATTCATCTCGAGCAATGCTTCAAATGGACTTAACAGTTGAAAAACTAATTGCTTTTGGTATTTCTAACTACATGATTGTGCTCATTGAGCTTATCCTTTTCTGCATATCTTTTTTTTTTTTTTTTTAAATTTTAGGCTGTTGATGAAAATTTGGATGTGGTATTTGGGAATAGTGGGCTTGGGGACGTGTTTAAATATTTGGAAGCACAAGGGGAAAATCAGAAGGATGTCTTTTAGCAGAAGAAGAAGAACGCCTAAGAATTATACTCTCTCCGTCCCTTCAAAAATTTTAAATATTGCATTTTCATATTATTTGATTTACTCGAAATTAAGTAAGAAGTTATGAAAAAAACTATCAAAATCAATTAAAATATTTTTATTCAAATCAACCTCATACTTTACTATCTTACGTATTGTATTCACATCCTTCTGCATTTAGATAAATAATAAAATAGTGGTGTTCACAATAACACAACAGCAGTAGTCTGCTAGCGGTGGTGCTTGAGCGATCGAGCTGATCACAGAGTGATGGAGAGAAGAGTGACAGAGAGAACTGAGTGCCGGTGTGAGCACTTTGTCCATGTTGTTCAAGCGCACTCGAGCCCTGATGCTCGAGCGACGGAGCCCGCGTTAGGCGCTTGAGAGAACTAGGTGCCACTGTGAGTGCCCTATCCTTGTCGATCGAGCACCATGCAACGCACCAATTGTCGACGCTAGTGATTTGCGTCAGGTAGGGGTGTTCGGAAATGGGGAGGGCCGAGAGGGTGACAGATTGGAAAATCCGACAATATGGGTGGGGTGGTGGCGACAGGTTCTAGTCAGGTGGGGGTGATTGGGGAGGGGTGGTGGCGGGTGGGGTTTATGGAGTAGGTGGGTGGTGACAGGAAGGGGCGAAAGCGTTGATATTTTAAAAATTATATTTATATTTATACTTATGTATATGTATTAGAGTGTAAACAAATAAAATACAGATATGTCTCTATTTCTTTTATGTGTTGGCAAGACTCCATTCCCTTTTCTCTCTTGCAAAGTATCCCCATGTATAAAATTCTAGATTTGCACTGCATAGAATAACATTTTAAGTATTGTTTGCAGTTAACACAATGAGTGCAATAAGTGGTGTTACTTACACCATTCAAAACTAAAATATCAACATACTAACACTAGTTTTTGAGAAACTTAGCCGTTAGCTCAAAGGCCTGTGGCTCATTTTATTTCTTATACCAACACAACAGTCAGAAGCTCTAGTATGAACAAATAAGGCATAACATTTGATAGATCTTCAACTTCAGAACTTGTCAATAATAGAGTATTTTCTCATTTCACCACACATTTCTGAGCTGAAAAGGGGAAAAAATTGTCAATTTGATGACTGGGAAATGGAAAAAAGTTTTGCTATGAGCCCACTGATGGGCCTCTTTGGTGGGTTAATGCTGGGCTTGGGTACAATAAAAGAGCACGCAAGGAGGTTTAGTGCTGTCATCTGTACATGTCTGCTTAGTGCTTTCATGCGTTAGTCACACAGCTCATGAAAAACTTGCCTCTCGTGAACAAATTATGTCATTTCTTAGGACAACATAATTTGAAGGGTTACTTAGTGGAAATACAGACCATGATTCATACATTATTACGTGAGTGTAATCAGAGGCAGATTCAGAATTTCAGAGGTGGAGGGGCACTTTATAGGGGAGAAGATAGAAGGGTCCATCGATACATGTAAAAGAATTAAGGATATATCACTTACAGAGAAAAAAGATGTATCAATAGAACGTGCCATTTTAGAAAATCAAAATAGGTCAGCTCCTGAGTGTAATGTGTAGTTTTTAGTAGGTGGGGTGAATATAGAAGTGCATCGTTGCTTGTATTTAAAACACACAGATCGCAAATTCGAAATAAATTTAACCTTCCATTATAAAAATTTTATCCCTTTTCAGTGAGTGCTGAGAGCGGTCTAAAACCTAAAATTTTGAAGTATCACGAAAATAGCACATGTAATTATGGAAAACCTCACCATTTTTTCAAGTTGAATTTTACCTCTAACACTACAAATTCTCATTCTTAGACTTTTTTTTTTCTTTTTAGAATTTTAGACTACTAAGTTTATGGTTTTTTTTGAAAGATTACATAGAAACAACCAAATTGCATATTAACTTTCTAATCTAAGGCCTAACTAAGAGACATCACCAATGAATCTGTTGAACCTCAGTGGACCCTGGAACTCCATCCATTTGAATAGCTAGGGACACCGTTCTGAGAACACTCAAACGTTGTACCACCAACGAATCTGTTGAACCTCAGTGGACCATGGAACTCCATCCATTTGAATAGCTAGGGACGCTCTTCTGAGAACACTCAAACGTTGCACCATCAACGAACTGCCGCCACCAAAATCAAAACCGCCACAATCTCACCATCATCGACTACCTACAGGTTGAGAAACCATAGCGGGGACCACCGATACGGTCTCATGACACTGAATATCCCCATCATCATGATATTTGTTTTTTGAACCATAGAATGTTGATTACCACTAAATCAGATCAATTCACTATTAAATTTATGGTTAAGAGAGGGAGAATGTCAATTGAGACAATTTACCGCATAGATCTGTCAACCGACATTTAAAATATGTCGAAAAATCGTGAATTGACTCGTCGTGCGATACAAAATAATAATTGGCGTCTTCATTCTTGAGTATTACTCTAGCGAACAAACAAATAATTACATGGGTCCAAATGTGAAGAGCCTACCCTTTATGTCCAGAGCTTTTCTTAGTTCAAGATTCATTGAACCCAACAGCTTGCAGACTACTATCCATCAAAAAACCAATGGGCCTAGCTAACTCCTAAGCTCTAACCAGCCAAGCTCAGCAACGAGTTAGTAGATTTCAACGTTGGCAATCGACTGCTTTTATAATGGGGAGCAATAAAGACAACTGACTACTCGTGTTTTTTTTTTTTGGAAATAGTGATTTCCTTCCATTCATGAGTTGGTAACGGGTTACAGTGTGTAACAAAATGAGCTAGGTTGTGCGATTCAGCGACTACTAATCTATCTACCTTCACAATTGATAGATTAAGAAACACCATTTTTAGAATTAGAATTTCTCTATGGGATAAGTGCTAATATAACTCTATCTACTTGAGTAAGTGCAAATGTAACCCTATGACAATTTTTAGTGCAAATATAACCCTATCTAGTTAATGAAAGTGCCAATATAACCCTCAGACCCCATTTTCGGCATTGACATCAATTTTCCGGCGTTGACTCTATGTAAATTGACCAAAATATCCTTTGGGCTAACTTTGAAAACATGTGAACAATTTTACCCTCATCCGCCGCCGGACCGCCGCCTGATTAGATAGGGTTATATCAGCACATTATGAAAACTGGTAGGGTTAAATCAGCATATTCCTAAAATTTATAGGGTTATATCAGCACATTAGTAAAAAATGTAGGATCATATCAGCACATACAGTAGAATATAGGGTTTTAATGATATTTTGTTTATTTTGTAGTGTTTAGTCCAGATTGATGATTCGATGACCTTTGGTGTTGTGTTTGATTGTTATTTTGCTGTGTTCTTCGACCTAGGTTTTTAGTGTTGATAAGTTTTGAAATGAGGCTATGATATATGATAATGGTGTTTAATATTAATGATGGTGTCATGATGTCAAATTTTATGTTGTATATTATATTGTTATAATGTTATAATAGTGTATATAATTATGATGTGGTCGCCCGTTAATGCCAGCCGAGTACCACACACATAATATTTATAATATGTGCTGATATAACCCTATAATTTTTAAGAATTTGCTGATATAACCCTACAAACATTAGAAATGTGCTGATATAACCCTACAAACATTAGAAATGTGCTGATATAACCCAATAAGATTTCATAATGTGCTGACATAACCCTACCTGTTCTAGTGATGGTCCGGCGGTGGTCCGGCAGTGATCCGACAATGAGTCTAAGGGTAATAACGTCATTTCCTTATATTTTGTATTTTAAATTTTTTAGAAGGGCAAACATGCAATTTTATTAAATTCCAACTAAAAGTTGCCAGAGAGGGTTATATTGACACTTTCACTAACTAGAGAGGGTTATATTGGCACTTTCAAATACTGAAAGGTTATATTGGCACTTATGTCAAGTAGGTAGGGTTATAAAAACACTTTTTCTTTCTCTAATTAGTTGTTTGATGTCCGGCGGGACTTCTGGGTACTTGGTCATGTAGCGCAGTGCATTTTCACAGTCTGTTTTAATCAACAACCACATCATCCCTTTTAAGCTCGCATACTTCATGTCGTGCAGTATAGCCCCTAACTCTGCTTGTACCCCTGATAGATCTTTGATTCTCCTAGTTCCCCCCTGACAACCTGTGTGTCAGTTGATTGTTCGCACCATGCTGCAACCCCATCTCCTTTTTTGCTGCAGTATGCAACATCTGTCTTTATTATTTTACAATCCTGAAAGAGGTGATTGACGCACTTGTCCTGTTTTAGCCAGACAAGATTGATGTCTCCAGCCTTCCTTATCTCCTTGATTGGGTCCAGTACATCCTCTGTCTGGTCCTCTATATGTAGGTCTGCATTTGTGTCTTGGATGATTATGTCCTTGTTGATTCCCCTCTTGCTTGCATTCCTCACTTCTGTCGCAATCTCTGCCATAGTGTTATCAACCAAAGTTGGAGCAAGGTCCAGGGTGGCAGAGTTCCTTGCACACCTTATAGCCCATATAACAAAGCATGCAAGATCCTTTTCTTCCTTCTCTGGTGCGATATGGAACCACTGTTGCAACCATGTTTTGAGTGATGCTGGCTTGCCCAAGTTGAAATCGAGTCCCATCCTGCAGTGTTTTCATACCTTTTTTTTTGCAAACTCACATTCAAAGAGCATATGTTATGTTAATTCCTATTTTTTCGTGCACATTTGACATGTTGTAGAAATATTAGTTCCTCTTCTTCTGAGGTTTGGACTGGTCTGGTAGAGAATCATTCTCCAAATAAAGAATTTGATGTTTTATGGGATGTTGCCGTTCCAGATTGATTTCACATGTTTGTGTCATCAGCGGTAGCTGGTTGTAGGTGGATCTCGATGTCTTTGTTTTGACCTTTGCCTCCCATGCTGTGTGATATCCTGATTTTACTATGTATTTCCCGGAGCATCTTTGTCTCATGCTAAGTAGTCAGCGTTTCCAAAGCTGTGGCTGGAAACATGGATCTTGACGATCTTTGCTATTGTATCGGCTGGGAACAATATGTTTAGTAGTGGTAGTCTCAAATTCTTTCTCTCGTCGATGAGGTCGCTTACTTTGAATGCAAGAGATGACAATGTGTTCCTTTCAAATCGTGTTGGGTTCGACTGGTTTGGGATCCAGTTTTGTTGGATGTCCACATCTTCTCTCGTCACGATCTTCCACTTTATGTGATTTGATAAGCTCTAAACCCATAGGATTCCTCTCCATCCCTATGTATCTCCCTGCTTATGTTTCGTCTGTAGCAGTGTTTGCATCTTACAATATTTTGCGAGGAGAAATTTCGAGAAGAATGAGTCTTTCTTTGTTAGCAATGTCCAAGCTTGCTTCCTCAGCATTGCTTGATTCATTTGTGAGTTTGATCGCATTCCCAGACCCCCAGCTATTTAGATGCGCACATTTGTTTACCAAGATTTCCAATGGATACCCCTTCCTTCCGGATCCCCGACCCATATGAATCTAGCCATCTGTTTGTCTATGTCCTTAGCAATTGTTTTGGGGATTTTGAAGGTTCTGATGGTGTATAGTGATAGTGTGCATAGCATATGATTGCGTAGCGTAACCCTGCCCATTACTGATAGATCTCTTTTCTTCCAAGCTATTTTGTTATAATCCTCATCTGTAAGCCTTCGAATAACCTGACCTTTGAACCTTGGAAATTGATGTCATGGCATAGATATTTCCCTTGCAGGAGATTTGGCTTGATGTTGAATGTCAATTTGAGTAGGTTCTTTGTATAGTAATTCGCGTTCGGGATTATAAGAAATGAAGACTTCTCAAAATTCAGCTGTTGTCTAGAATATGCCGAAAACATATTGAGCGTTGCTGCCAACTTTCTTGTTCCCCTCTCGGTTACTTCGAAGAATATAATACAGTCATTTGCAAACATTAGGTTAGATACCCTGGGGACCCCTATTCCACACTGTATCCCTCTGCATACTTGTTGGAATGGCGCCGAGGCTATCATTAATGATAGTGTTTCCTGGCATAGGATAAATAGGAATGGGGATAGCGGACATCCTTGTCTTAATCCTTGTATGTGTTTAAATGGTTGTGATACCTCCCCGTTGAATTTAATAGAGTACATGACTGTTGTAGCGCACTCCATTATCCAGTTTATCCACTTCATCGGGAAATCCATCCATCCATGAATTTCCTCAGAAAGTCCCAGGAGACTCTATTGTATGCTTATGTCGATCTTCGTGACTGCGATTACCACATTTCCTTTCTTCTGTTTCCTTGCTTTCTCTATTAGTTCGTGTGCTATTAGTGAGTTTTCGACTATGGATCTACCTTATACGAACGTGACTTGATTCCCCAATATTATGTACCCCATTATTTGTTTTAATCTATTAGCTAGCACTTTAGCGATGACTTTATATGTAACGTTGCACAAGCTAATAGGTCTAAGATTAGTAGGTTTAGTTGGTATTTATGTTTTGGGGATTAGGGTAAGATTCGTTGCATTCCATTTGTTGTGCATTCTTCCTGTGGTGAAGAACTCATGAACTGCATTTGTGAGGTCCTCCCCGACTTCTCTCTAGTAGTGTTGGTAGAAGCCTGTAGGAACCCCGTCCGGGCCCCGTGCTTTCCATTTTCCCATCTAGAAGACTGTTCTCTTGATTTCTTTTGTGGACACCCCTGCTAATAGCTTTTCCCTTTGATCTCTATTGACTGCCGGCTCGATGAGTTGTAAGACATCATCGATAGTAGAGTCCTTGTATGCGTCCTATGGCATGACAAATTCCTTAATGAATACAGTACTGATATGATCTATCACTATATCATGTAGTTGTGTGGGGTCAGTTATCCATATCCCTTTGTTATTCTTCATCTGCATGATACGGTTTCTTCCCCGTTTCTTCTTTGCCCAGTTGTGTGTTTTTGTTGCCATCTACTTGCCATCTTGTTTTTGTTCTTTGTCTCCAGAAATCATTTTGTTGGGTGAGCAGGTCATCCAACTCTTCTGAACTTGCGCTTGCGGCTTCGAATTGGTTTCCCAATTGTAGTCTGTTGATTTCACTCTCCTTTGACTGGATCATTTTTTCTAGGCACCCTAGGTTTTCTTTGCTCCAATTACTCAATCTCTGCATAATGTTTGCTAGTTTATACTCTAAATTTGGCATGTACCATTGTTGTGACGTAGAGGCGCTTCGTTGGGCATTGAAACCATTTGTTCTATGCCATGCTTCTTTAATGATGTTGCTAACCTCATCTCTTCAGATCCAGAAAGCCTCAAATTTGAGATTGGCTTGACTCCTTGATCTTGTAATCTGGTGATGTGAATTCAGGATGAGTGGCCCCTGATTTGATCTGGTGATTGGCAAATTCCTGAGCATGTATGTTGGGAATAGATTGAACCATGCCCGGCTTGCAAAACCTCGATCTAGTCTCTCTACAATTAGTTGATCTCCATTCCGACCATTTGACCATGTGAACCACTGGTCGTGATTGTGAAGCTCGTGCAGCTTGTTCAAATGTAAAACTTGTGATAGTGCAGCTATTTGTTGGTCTGTTACAAGGTTCCCTCCCATCTTGTCTTCGTAACTATGACATGATTGTAGTCTCCTATCATTAAGAGTGGTAGTGAGTTGTTGAGTATGTCAGTGTTCAACTCTTCCCAAACCTGGTCCCTGTTTCTTCTGTTTGGATGTCCGTACAACAAAACTAGCTTTCATTTATCTCCAGTAATAGAGGTGATGTGACATAATACAAAATTTTGGCAGTTTATTGCTACCTCTAATTGGATGTCTGGTGTCCAGGCTACACATAGCTCCCTGCTGGCACCGATGACATCTACTACTTCCCACTTGGTGAAGTACGACCTATCTAGCCACTTGCTAATCTTAATATTATTACATTGAGTTTCCATAAGAAATATGATATTGGGTTTATAATGAGAAATGAGTTTGTTCAAAGATGTTACCATCAGAGGGTGCGTCTTCCCTCTGCAGTTCCAGCATAGTAGATTCATATACCTCTTGGTGGTTGTTCTGGACCTACCACCGAAGTACCGCCAACGTTCCCTTCACTTGCGCTCATGACTACTGAGACAACTTCGTCATGAGTGCGTGCTCCCACAATTACCATCTTTCCTTACTCAATCCCAGTGTTCCTTTTGATCTCCATGAAACTCTCTATATCTTGAATGAGTTGTCTTCCATCATTCACATTATGTCTTGATCCTTTGTGGAAAGTGATGCCTCCCAGCTCGAACTTCAAATTCCTCTTCCTCTTGTTGCCTATTTTCCCTGCTACTGGCATGAACTCCCCTATGGCCCAACTAAGAGCATTTGCCTGATTCTTTGTGAACTTTTGTGCCATGTTCGTTTCTGCTTTCTCCGCCTCTTCCCCCGTTTGATTTGACTGAACTATTCCTGGAAATATAAAAGTTTCCCTTCTTTGGCGTTGCATGTTCTTCTCCAAGAGGAGTCTAGTTACTATGGTGGATTTGGATGGGGAAAGTCTTGCTCTCGTGCCCCATTTTGAGCCTCCCCTATACCCCAGTATGTTTCTTAGGCCTGCACGATCACTGATGTGAGCCTCCCCATTACAAATCTTCTTCTGATTTGTAATGAGATTGATCTCAAGTATGAATGGCGTGGACCCACTCTCATCCTATTTTCAAGTCTGATTTGTTGGCCTTCTTCACATGTGCCATTTTCCATTCTCATGTCTTCATCATCCTTGAGATCAAGGGCCTCCATTTTCCCATTGATTTGCATGCCACCATCTTCAAAATTTCCACATTTGTGTCCCTCATTTTCTCCCAAACTAGGGTTCTCGTTCCTTGACTCTGCACACCACCTCGGGGGGCTACTAGATTTGCCTCCCATCGTGTCTGGTCTTGGCTTGGGAATTGCCGTCGATGAGTCTGCCCCTTCAAAGCCGATCTTAGCCATTGAGTCTATCGCCGCCGGGATGTTGGTTGTGTGTGTTGTCAGCTCCCCTTGGTGGTCATCTTCTATGAAATCACTTTTCATCGGTGGCATAGGGTGGTGGCTATTCTCTCCGATGGCATTTGCTTCTTCTGCTTCTGGTGGGTTTTGATCATGGTCATCAGTAGCATGACCTCCGTAAGATCGCTTTCTGGTCATGGTGAGGTCGTGACCTCATGTTTCACAGATGATTTTCCCTAGCATCCTAGCAAATGTGATATGGGTCACTGTTGTATCTTCTAAGGTAATGGTAAATAAAAAATAAACCGTGAGTGTCGACGGGAGTGGGAATATTGGCCCACCCCCTTAATACAAGAAAACATAATAAATAACCCCTGGTCTAGATGTTACATCCAGGGGGCCTAGATGCCAACCCCTTCGTGGTGACAAGGGCCTGTGGAAAATCATCCAAGGAAATATAGAGGGCATGGGAACAAACTCACCAGTCCCTCACTACATACAGCTTCTGGCTTAACAAACAGGCCTTCAATGCAACCGAGTATGTGTGTCCTTAGCTAGTGATGCAAAAACCGGTCAGTGATGAACCGGTCTGGCTCTATACAACCGATATAGTTAAACCGGCTCTTAGGTCGTGGCTTGTTCCCCTCGGCCATCTCCACAACCGCTGCTAGAGGTAGCGACGACCTTCCATAACTACCAGCCATAGTGAACCGATGGCCTTCCAAATCGAGAAAGTTGTCTCGGGCTTCAAAACTGAGACGGTGGTCTCGACCTTCTGTGAACCTAGTGAATGAAGTAGTATGTTGACTCTAGGAAGAGCTAGCACACCGCTTCTACCATGTACACCTCTAAGATGAAGATAAAAAGGTGTAATTAGCCTTCAATAACGATCTCTGGATGAGAGCCGAGGTTTTCTCCTTGGGCTTGAGTGCAGGATGACCATAGTCGGTGGTGCTCTCAAGTTCTACACAAATAGACCTCCTAATGATAAAGAGACCAGGCATTACTTCTACCTCGCACGCCCTGCGTAACAATTTTGTAACCGTCCCCTCCATTTTAGGCAAATGGATAGCCTAATGCCATATTACACTTTACAGTGCAGCGCAGGCAAATCGCGCAACCATCAAATCCAAATAATAACTAGCAGTGGGTTAATTAATTTCACTTACACTATTTAATTAAACCACTACCCAACTCTAATGGTTGTGCAACCAAATGAAAAGGCTCCCGTCCCACTCTCATTGGCCATAGTGCACAAGTATTTCTAGGGGGGACATGAAAAACTCGTGCATCCACCCAATACAATTTCAGACCATGGAGAAGGCCGAAACTCAGTTTTTTTAATCTCGATTTATTAAACTATGCAGCACTCGAGCCTCCTAGTTGCAGATCTACCCCTCGAGAGGTTAAACCACACCTCGAGAGGAGTATACCGTTCATCACTAGAGAGAGTACCATTCATCCTTCGATAGGATTTAAATCTACCCCTCGAGAGGGTATAACATCTACCCCTCGAGAGGTTACTCTTCCACATCTCAAACCCGTAGTAATTGCACGAGCCCATCTAACACTCGATAGAGTACCTTTCACCCCTCGAGAGGGTGAATGACCACCCTTCGAGAGGTTGCAGACATCCACCATTGGGGAGAGTACCATTGACTCCTCGAGAGGGTGAACCACCACCCTTTGAGAGGTTACATGCATTTGCCTCTCGTACCCATCGGGAGTACACGAACCCGTTGCATAATCCTCCACTCGAGAGGTCAGCTTCTACCTCTCGAACAACCCATCGAGACAACTCAAACCACCATTCTGGCCATCTGTCCATCCAGCGTTCGAACCTCCACTTGAGAGGTTACAAGTATCCACCACTCGAATCCGTCTGGAGTACTCGAATCCATGTTCCATTTCACCTGATGAGACAACAGCTTCCACCTCTCGAATAACCCTTCGATAGTACTCGAACCATTATTCCGCCTATCGCTCCATCTTTGAGCCATCTCTGGGACCCATAATACACATCCACCATTTGAGATTACCTCAGTCTCCTCGAACGCTATCACTCGAGAGTACATGTCGGCCCTCGAAACCATTGTGTACAATCCACCTGTGGAGAAGACAGGTTCCACCTCTCGAAGTTAGCCATCTAGAGTACTCGAACCACTGTTTAGTTTGTCATTATACCCACCACTTGAACCACCACTCGAGGGAACCAGCAGCTAGGGTTTAAGACCAATGATCCAGTCTTTACCCTTAGCGGGTCGTGTGACCGACCGCCTTGAAACGGGTCAAAACCCTAAGGAGTCTCCGCCCCCTTTGTTCTTTCTTGGGTTTAGCGGCCCGACGGTGCTCCAAAAAGGGTCTAGCATTTCGTTTTGTTTCTTTGCCTGATTCATGACTTACTGTCGCCAGTTAGTGGCCAGAATCTGGAAAAAACTTCCAAAAAAACCTTCCTTTATGAAAAATCTGCTCCTCCATTCATCTTGATCTGGGCATTTGTATGAAATTGAAGAAACGAGGACAACACATTGGGCATACCATCATTGCTGATTCCGAATTAAACCAATTTACTATGGATGGGGTGTTTGCCGGGATCTAAACACATTGTAAATCATCTCCAAACATAGGTCTTGAATCCGACTATTCCCAAGGCTTGAACCCCATCCAACAATAACATTCAAACACTCAAAATCAAGAATTCCATATGAGTGTTCATCAGACAAGGAGTAAATATGAGTTCTTAGCATAAAAACATAGCAGTTTGGACAAAAGTTTAAAATTAAGACAAGCAAACGAGGTCGGGGAGTGTCCGGGGTCTGAACATAAGCAAGGCCGGTGGGTGACTGGGATCTGAACACAAGCAAGACCGGAGGGGTTTTGGGATCTGGACACAAGCAAGGCCGGTGGTTGACCGGGATCTGAACACAAGCAAGGCTGGAGAGGTACTGGTATCTGAACACAAGTAAGGCCGGTGGTTGACCGGGGTCTGAACACAAGCAAGGCCGAAAGGTGACCGGGGTCTGAACACAAGCAAGGCTGGTGGGCTAACCGGGGTCTGAACACAAACATGGCCGGTGGGTGCCCGGGATTTGAACACAAGTTTGCTCGAATCAATTATGAACTCATCCAAGTGCTAAAAAAAATTTCTGCTTCAATTTCATCTCTACTCCGAGTTTAACATGAACACCATATAAACTTTCCACCATATACAAAGATCTTCATACATATCCACATAGATTTATCATAAACATCCATACAAATCCGCACAAATCCACAAAAATCCTCAATTTTATCCAACATCCGGATTAGATCTATCAGCGAAAGATGGAAACTAACTTGGGATTGTGATAGATCCTTGTCGAATCCACTGCATTAGCAACCCAAGATGAAGACCGAGGTCTTCAACCATACTTTGAGTCCGGACGTTGATCTGGGTTTGAGTCCAAATCCGAATCCGTCCTTCTTCTTGGTGTGAGCAGGTCGACGACGGTGTCCGAAGAGGAGTTCATCGAAAATTCAAGATAAAAAATGCAGATCTTCAAGATCGAAGGGTCTCATCCAAATTCCAAAAAATACAAATTTCAAAATTTCAAAAATGCGTACAAATCATACTTTGAAAGATTCCAGGCGAGGAATCCAACAATAATGTTGGATTCCTCGTCAGATACAGTGAATCAAAGGAGGGGAACTGGAGGAAAGAAGGCTCCGATGAACAGGAGAAGGGCTGCACCCTTTCTTTTCTCAAGGGAGCATTTTTTAGAGAGAGAGGAAAAAATGCGTCACTCTTTCACACTGTTGTATCTTCTAGGTGTGAGTGGTGGTGGTTCTCCGATGGCTCTTCCTCCCCATCGTCACTGATGGCGCCACGGAATGGTTCCATTTCTTCATCCGCCTCTATTTTCTTGAGTTTGGGGCATGTGGATTTCATGTGTGTGGGTTTGGGCCTGGATAGTCTCAATGTCTGCTGGGCTTGTGGTGTTATTTTTTATTATGGTGATATTGGTTTGTGAGCTCAGTTTGTTTGAGGGCTGGGTATTTGATGGAATTGTGTTGGGCTGATACGGGGTTTGGGCCTAGTGTGTTTGGACTGCTTCGTTTTCATCAGGTTTATTAGAAAGTGTTTGATTGTTTATTTGTGGATGTATCACATGCTCTGCCCCACCAAGTTAACTCTGATAGGTTTCTTAAATAGAAGGTAAATTAGATATATTTAGAGTTCCTTCACATATGGCCATTATTTCCTCTGTCAATTCTTCATCTTTTCCGCCAAATTTGCCTCCCATCACACATTCCCAATCCCATCACTTCGAAATCTCTCCCTCGTAATTACTTCCATCAAATCTTCCAGCTTTTTTCTTCACACTCGATTGTTCCTCTCCTAGACTTTTCCCCTTTCCTTTAATGCTTCTCTGCAAAACTTCTTCAATTGTAAGACCTTTGAGTGGCTCCATGTCGATTGGACATGGCTCTCCCTCCACTTGAGTTCCATCTCGTGGTGTGAAATCCTCCTCAGGATCCTCATCATCACTTAGAATAGTAGGTAAAGCATGCACCCTAGCAGCTCTATCTTCTCTATGCTTCATACGGATGTCCTCTATCCTCCTGATAGATTTGGCAATCATCTCTTGAACTGACTATGGTCCAGCATCAATTAGTTGTGTTAGAATCCTGTTAGGGTGCCTAATTAACCTCCAATCTTCATTGATTGTCTCCAAGATTAGTGAATTACCATCTATGTCCCTTGCCACGTCATCCGCTGGAGACCAGTTTTTTACGAACACCATTCTCGCATTTGAGCCAGTCAGTTCCACCATTTCTTGTACATCTGAGTTTCTGATTGTATTGTATTTGAATTCAAATTAGTAAATTGCTAAACCATGCATCTCTGTATTTCATTACTTTACCCAGTGTGTGTGTATATATATATATTTTAATACATTTTATAATTTTCTAAATAAAAAGTAGTGGTGGTGACAATTGTGGTTTAGTGCCGGTGGCATGGTGGAATGGTTTCGGACACAGTGGATGAAGTGGTGATGGTGACGATGCATCGGGTGATGGCTTTCACCCAATGCATCTAGTATCAGTGCGAACGACCGGTCATTGGCGCTTGAGAGCACCAAGCGCCGGTGCAAACTCCCGCCAATTCAATGGAACTTGCGAGCCAAGAAAGGGTGGGGAGGTTTTCCGAATCTAGGTTCAATGGGGTGGGGTGGCGAGGCATGATCGGTGCTGGTTTGTAACGCGCAAGGCCCAAATTTGGGTGGTCGTTCACCAAAGAAAAAAGTTGCGGATTTGGGTTTGTGGTTTACCGACGCGAAAGGCCGCAAAATCTAGATCAGGTGGTGATGTGGTGAGATGGTGAGGTGGTGAGGTGGTGAGGTGGTGATTGAGTGGGAAGGTGGTTACGTGAATACAGGGTGAGAAGTTTTCTAGCAGGTGGTGACGAGTAGGGGGGAGAGGGGGTGCGGTTGGGTTTTCATTTATAATTTTTTTTACAAAATTAAATACGGATGTATATGTATTATGGTAAAAGGATATAAAATACATGGTATGATTTATCAGCTCTTTTAGACTATTACAAAGGATTTCAAATAGAAAGTTTTACTAGTAGCATGTGCTTGATTTAGGGGTTTAAAGCATTCAAAGTATATGCTCAAGTACCTTTTTCATACGTACAATAAGACGCTTTCCCACATAAATAATTTAAATTGTCACCTTCATTCCCACTCAAATCACCGCTCGATCTAATCATAGATGCCTCTACCTTTATTTTCTCATTCTCAGATAACACAATTACGCCTTGGGGTCCGACTGAATGGTAGAAATTGGGATAACTCAAGCAAAGGGTTAGATTCGGTTAAAAATGCTCCTGTCAATATTTTGTAGAAGATGTCACGTGCTAGATGTGTGACATGATTTAACGGTAAAACTAACATCGTCAAACATTGGACCTCGAAATTACATTTTAAAAGGGTAATTTTTTGGTCATTTTCATGTTACGGTTTGAAAGCAACTTTTTGAATTTTGCAAGCGCCCATAAAATTTAATGTAGATGGCCGAATATGCTCTCGTCAACATTGTGTGAAAAAGTCACGTGTCAGGCATATGACTACATTTAACAACAACACTAACATCATTAGATACTGGATTTGAAAACTACCATTTCAAATTCTTTAAAGTGAGTTTCTGGGTAATTTAATATTTGGGACTAAAAAGTAGTGTATGACTTTGTAGGGACCCAATGTATAGTTTACTCTCTTTGATTTTTTACGCTGGTACGTTTTTTAATCGGTGTCCTCCTTTCTGAGTAAGAATTTTGTTTCATGCGCCCGCATCTGGTTACTAGCCTAATTAAATATTCCTAGCAATAGATTCTTCGTTTGTGACTTAATCGGTTCAGATTAACGCGTAGAATATTTTCGCCCTACAAATTGAACACCTCTAAAAAGGACACATGTCTATTGCGATAAAACCTAGGACCGTAAATTCACGAGCACGTATAGGCGCAACATATCAGCACATAGACAAAATCAAATTGACTAATAGATGCATTTACTCACTAGATAGAAACTAGTACATGTTAAGTCTCCATTTTCAATACATTGGGTTCTTGACCATGAAGAACCATGATGAATTATTAGCATAAGAAAGTGCATCAATTATGCAATTCAGCTGAGTGACAGGCAATGTATAAGACAACATTGAAAAGAAAGAACCATCTCGGAAGAGAAAACGGCCCCTAGCGCCAAAATATATGAGATGGACCACTTTTCTGACTCATTCATTCTCTAGCGCTCTTGTTCTAATCACAGACCAAAAATTGTCGATCTGCCCTTTTAATTTGCAGATGAAAGCCATTATCCTAAGAGAAAATGGGTTTTTTGTGTGTGGTGCAATGGTTAGTTTCTACTCCTTTTCAACAATCAATCCATAACAATGACCGGTTATCTCCCTGTGTAATAAAACTAACTTTCCCTGTCTTTTTAAAGGCCATTTTATGACTTTTTACAAGTTAAGATGAGTAGTAATTTAGTTTTAGAATTTTATTGATAGATAAAATTAAAATAACAATAGATGATAGATAATAGGGATAATGATCGGTTCATTGCGTATTTTAAATGTTAAAATTTTACAAATCAGATATTTACAATTGAATATATTCCATAAATTAGGTGTGTTCTTAGGTTTTAAGGGGTATTGACAAACTTAAAATGGGACTGTTAGGCGTTTGCTCGAAATCTGATTTCACAGACGTGATTTGTGACAGTTTTCTCTTTCATCCAATAGTAGAAAACTTTCTATTGGATTATTAATTACATATATTAAAATTCCACTCATGAAAAAGTTTCTGCTCTTTATTACGTTATATGTTCCAAATGAAAATACGGGCTTTTAAAAAAGTTACTTCCACAAATATATATATATATATATATATATATATATATATATATATATATATATAGAGAGAGAGAGAGAGAGAAATAGAAGCGGAGTGTAATGTTTCTCTTACAACGCTAAATAGAAATAGAAACAGAAAATGTTTCCTTTTAATTTCATAGTGAAACGGAAGAATACGATTTTCCACCACACCAACACCAATGCTGTTGAATAATCACGATCTCAGAGTCACTTTCTAGGAGCCAATAATTGCATTGCATGCACGATGAAATGGTTAATCAATTGAAAGAAAAAGAAAGGAAGAAGAAGAAAGGATGATGGAATGATCGCATCCACCAACTTGAAGTACATCCATGCCCCAAAGCATGGTCCTGCAACTTCAACAAAGAAGAACACGTGTGTGTTTTTTTCCACAGAAAGGCTGTGGAGTGTGGCAACTTTCAACGTGTCAACATTACAAATTCAATTTTGATATGTATACGATTGGTGATCTATTTTGATAATTAAATATTTCAAAAATTGTTAATGTAACTCTCAATTTGTTAACAATTGTTATATAATGATCAATTCTTTTTAAGGTCAGATATGATCCAGCCTTGCTTGAGATTTTGGTCAATTGGTTAAAATCGGTGGAAGATAAAAAAATTTAATAACTCGTAGAATTAAAAAGTTAAAATAAGAAGAAAAAAGCCAACATCGACCTTCTCTCTCCGGCGTCGCGCAAAGCCGGACTGATGTATAATGACATGATTGAACCAGGTTATCCCCAGTGACGAGAAAATGCGCCACCATTTCTCATTACATCACTAGTGGAGGAAGTGGCCATTAAAGGCGGTTCTATCGAACCAGAGAAGGCGGGTTCTAAAGTGCCTTCTCTGGTTCCGCTTTTGATCGATTTCTTTAATAGGGTCAGAAACAGTTTCCAAACTCGAAAACTATTTCTGACCTTCCAATAAATAGCTGCCGGACACCGATTGGTCTCCGGCAGCACCGCAAAGCCAGATCTGGAGCAACGGCGTAAGTCAACACAACATGCATAAATCAAACACAACACAACAACAACATAGGAAAAAACACAAGAACAACAACAGCGACGATGGGACTTCGGCGGAGAACTTTGGCATCGGTGTCGATCGATCTCCACCGGCGGAGGGCTTCACCGGTAACATCGATCTCCAGCAGTGGCAGCGGTTTCTATGGTGGTGGCGAACATACGGGCAAAGATCAGCGGCGGAAGCGAGCCGTGTGGCAGAAATACTACAAGCGGAGACGAGCAGCGGGGAGACTTCATGGTGGACAAGCGGAGGCGAGCAATTGACGGAGGGTGGAGGCGACAGAGGGGTGTGAGGCTACGAAGGGGTGAGGTGGAGGTGAGATGAGGCGGCGGAGGGGTGAGAGGCGACGAAGGGGTGAGGTGGAGGTGAGGTGAGGCGACGAAGGGGTGAGGTGGAGGTGAGGTGAGGCGGCGGAGGGGTGAGAGGCGACAAAGGGGTGAAGCGGCGGTGGGGTGAGGCGGCGGAGGGGTGAGAGGTGACGAAGGGGTGAGGCGGCGGGGAGAAGTGCTTTAGGTGAAGGGGAAGAAGTGTTTTAGGGGTTCAGAAATGGGTTAAGTATGGAAGAAGTATGGGTCAATATATTTTGGGCCAAAAAATTAGCCCATTAAAGGCGGTTCTAAATGTAGAACCACCTTCAAAATAAAAAGGGCAGTTGGGAAAGCATTTTTGGAACTTGGAACCTCAATTAAGGACGGTTCTAAAAGCGGAACTGCCTTTAATAGATCGCCATTAAAGGCATAACCACCTTTAATTAATTTCAAACTGCCTTTAAAGGGACTTCCAAACTCGGAAGTGCTTCCGGACCTCAATTAGTGCATGGATCCTAGTACTACAAACAAAAATAACCCCCGAAACATTTTATTTCCTTCTTTTTAGGTTTTGTCAGGAGCTTTCGGGAAAGGTTGTGGTGGTGAAGACAGTGATTTGAAACAAGTCTACTCGGAGGTGGTGGAGAGAGGGTTGGCGAGGAGACGGTGATGCCAAGGGGGAAACAAGCGCGAAGGGGAAGGCGTTTTGGGGGACCTAAGATTGGAGAGAAAATGACAGGGACAATGATACAGGCTAGAATGGTGGAGTAGGTGAGGTGGTCGGCGGTGTCGGAGTCGATCTGGAACGTGGTGGAGAGTCTCTGGTTCCGATGGAGAGATTCGACTTCGTGGAGAGGAAGCGGGAGGCGGCTTGATGGAAACTTTTCTTTCATTTCATCGCAAAAGAGCAAATGCGTCTTCGTTCTTCCATGCACAAAAAAGAGAGAGAAGAAAATGACAGAGAACGCATTCAGCAAATGCGCTCTCCACCATTGCATCCATTAGCGTCTCCTGTTGCCGTGTTTAAAGAATTTTCTCCAAGTGGGAGGCGGCTTGATGGAAACTTTTCTTTTCATTTCATCGCAAAAGAGCAAAGATGTCCCTACTTGGCATCTTATCTGCAACATTCTTCAACTCTGCCACAATTTTCATATTCCAGATCAAGAATAATCCTGCACCAATCTTCAGCCCTTTTGGAACATCTTCAGTTCACAGCAACCACAACAAATCCAGAGATGACGATGTATGGAGCTCATAACTATAAAAAACACCACTCATTTTTCGCACCAAAGTTGAAATTCCAAGAGAATTACTGAACTGAGCCCTTCGGCCAAGCAACTCTTGGAATTAAAAACTCTGCTCTAACCAGATGTGATATAAGGCTGTAGTCAGAAGTGGAAAGTTGGAATTTCGTCGTTTCTGCCAACTAAACAATGATTGCTTAAGGTGCCTCATATTATGAAAAATCGGCAAGGAGAGACACAATAGAGCCAACCGAGTATATGGGCACTTAACGAAAAAGTTAGAAACATCTTCTACAACCTGCTTGCAAAGAGCACATAAATGGCTTGAAATCTGGACATCAAAACGTACCAATCGATCCACCGTGGACAAACGCCCCAAGCTGAGCATCCATAGAAAAAATGAATGCTTAGGTAAGATTCTTTTAGACCAAAAGCAAAGGTTTCCTGCTGCCCCTGTAATATAATATGCCAACTTCACACAGAAAACATCATTGCCAGAAACACATAAAGGTAATATGTTCAAAACCTTATTCTTCACCTTTACAATCACCTTCAACGTGTTACTTTGTGGAGACGTCGGAGAGGAGGGGGAGGGTGGTGGTTAGGTTGCCGTGTTGGGTGGTAGTTAGGTGGCGGCGCGATGTTGTGCAAAGGTAATGGTGGTGGCAGAAATTAACCAAAGTAGGAAAGTTATTTATGTCATTTACTTGGAAAAATAACTTTAGTGACCTATAAGCTATTATCATCATTCACCTTTAATCCTCCATTTTATTTTTAAACACTTTTGACCCCTAAACTAATAGAAGTGATAAGTCGTGCCACTTTCGTCTAGTCCAATCGTTAAGTTTAAATTTTATTGATATATTGAGGGGTAAAAATATCTTCTCCTATTCAAACCTTAGAATTCTTTGCAGTTCAGAAGATTGTTTCTCAAGCATGAGTATAAAATTTGACAGAAACAAATATGAACGGACTATGTTCCATATCTAATTCAAAATGCCATCCCTACTTGTACCAATATTGATGTAGAACGTTATGTAGAAAAGACGAAACACTAGAGTTTGCAAGATAGAGATCGACTTTTATTAATCAAAACAAGAATTAAAATTACACAACAATGCCTCCAATATTTATAGGGAGGAAGCCTTAAAATAAAAGGAAATGAGTGCTAAATCTCCTAATGAAAATTGAAAAGGTGAAAAGGAAACTAAGAGTGTGTTTGGCAAGGCTGATAATTATAAGTGTTTTACTTGTAAGTTAAGCATATTTTTAGTATTTGGTAAACTACTAAAAAATGCTTATTTAAGAAGAGAAATTCTTTTTTGGGGAGGGCAGAAGTTGGCCTCTCTCTGCTTTCAAATAAGGTCAGTTTTACTTATAATCATAGCTCTGTCAAACAACCCTAAATCTCCTAAGGAAAAGTGAAAAAGAAAACAAAATCATTCAAGGAAAAGAAAAATACCTTAATTAGAGAAAACAAACTAGATGAGCTAATTAAGAGAAAAAAAATAAAATATTTTAATTAAAGGAAGAAAATAAAATGTTATCATGTCGGCCCTACTTGTCCATAAATATCAATTTTTATGCCACATTAAATATGAAGAAAAATATTTAGATCCTATAGATACATGGCAAAGTCTTGGGAAAGACGGTCTTTCCATAACCTTATGGAAAGACGGGCATAATTAAAATTATAAAAGGTAAAATGTCTTACTTGTAATATTAAAATTTTAGTATGCAACATATTGTAGTTATAAAATTTATAACCCAGTTTATGCAACCCAAAAATTTTATCTTTATTTTTTCTAATTTACCCTTTAAACCTTGGTCTTTCCATAACTTATAGAAATACCGTCTTTCAAGAGACGAACTCTAGATACATTTCCAAATCATATGACATATTTTAAAATGAAATTGCAGTACATCGTAAATAAAGTCAATTGGCTGACGATCTTTTCTAGAATTTCATTTTCAATGTTATCGTTGCAATTATAATTTTGGAATGAAATGTCAATCAGTGATTGATTTTTTTAAAAAAATATGAACCATGCATATTTATGATTCTTTATTACTTTTTCTAGGGTAGACAAATGAGATTTTCAATATGATCTTCTTCCACATAAAGATTCTAGAGAAAAGTGCATATATAACCCTATATAATTGATGAAAGTGCAGATATAACCCTGCAATAATGAAAGTGCAGATATAACCCTTCGATAATTGAAAGTGCAAATATAACCATGGTCAGTCAATGCCGGAAATAATGGCTTTAGGGTTATATTTGCACATATGTATAATAGTTAGGGTTATATTTGCACATATGTATAATAGTTAGGGTTATATTTACACTAAAAAATAACTCAGGGTTATATTTGCACTTTCTCCAACATATAGGGTTATATTTGCATATTCTATATGACCCCCTCTGAAAAAAGCGTGTATCAATTCACATCAAATTAATGTTTGCACATTAAAGATGTTTTTACGGGCTAAGCGCTAAGCGTTTATCAGTGTGATGTGTCAGCTGAATTTTACCAAACTAGTTCTTCCATTGGAGTTGCTATTATGATTTAGAGTTAAGTGCTAAAATGATCCTCACTTTTGCCTGAAAGTGGCAATATAACCATGCAGTCTCAGAAAGTGTCAATCTAACATTTTACTTTGTTGACTTTTTAGTCAATTTTATGATGGTCAAATATTGGTGAAAAGACGATTTTGCCATTGAGTTAAAAAATTTAAAAAAATAAAAAGAGGAAAAACCTCTTTTATATACTTTTATTCTTTATTTTTTTATTCTCTTTTATTCGCTGACATTTCCTGTCGCGACCTCCCTCCCTCCTCCTTTGCATCATGGTGCCACGGTGCCACCACCAGCTCCGGTCGCCGCTGAGCCACTCGTCGCTCACCCTCATCCTCACCCTCACCCTCCCCCTTAGCGCACTCGCCCGAACTTCAACCTCTCCTTTCATTTCTACTTTTTTGTTTTGCAATTTTTGAATCCATTCAACATTTTCTCGATTGGTTGAAAAGGCAGGGTTATAATTCTGGGCGGGTCAGTTGAGGGGGAGGGTGAGCGGCGAGTGGCAGCGGTGAACGGAGCACCGACCTTAGTGGTTGTAGGGCCACCATATGTAGCGGCGGTAGGGTTTGAGGGATTGGTGATGGGTTCGAGGGTGGTTGGGGGTGGTTATGCGTTGGTGGAGGTGGATCGAGGGTGGCTGGAGTGATTGTGCAGTAGTGTGAGTGGTGGGGGGTGTTGAATCGGGGGTGGTGATGGGTGGTGAACTACCATTGGCGACGAAGGAAGTGCAAAAAAAAGGAAGCTCTGAGGCGAAAAAAGGCGAAGCCCTTCTACTGTTCACCGTAGCCGATTTTCGCCGGTTTACTCTTCCTTGGCTCTTCTCCTCCGACGAGGGACCCGACTCCTTGTTGGGCCCCTCGCCGGGAATCTTTTGAGGTACGGTTCATCCCTTTTCACGGAGTTTGGAAACCAGATCTGGGTTTCTAGCAAATTTTTCTTCACGCAAGCTTTCTCTCGGAGTTGAGCTAGATCGGCCTACCGATCTCGGACCTTGGAAACCCACATCCTGATGATGGGTTTTCCTTGAAGTGGACCTCCATCCTGGCCTTGTTGAAGCAGAGAAATCCGATCTGGGTTTCTCTCAAAGTTTGTATTTTGGAGGAGGCCCGGGTTGTCAATGACCCATACACACAATATGGGCTTTCTGAAAAGAGGATTTGCCGTCTGGTCCCCAAGAATGGAGCTTTGTGCTGGCGAGCAGAGCATGGCGAACATCCGTGTAAGTCTTGCTCCTAAATATATGTGCTTCTAGCGGACTGGTGACAATGATGTGGATTTGAATTGTATGCTGAATATTCTGAAAATTATGCGGACTATCTAGTGCAAATCTGTGCGGATGAATTTCTGGAGTGAATTTTGTGTGGAAATTTTGTGCAAAATTAGGCGGATGAATTGTTGTGCGGACTACTGTTGGATCGGATCCTCAGCCTGAATAGTCTGAAATGGAGCTCTGTGGACTGGTGTGGATGTACTCTGTTTCATGTAGTACTCTGCCCCTATCCACATGAAAATTCCATGGGGTTTGTCCTCAACGTATGCTGTTTTCTGTGAAAAATGTTGTTGTGTGGATTCTGTGGGATAAGATAGTACTATGAAGTTCATCAGAAGCTAAGAGTATTGATAGGTTTCACACGTGGAGAGTGTTAGTGATCGGTGAAGTCCCTGATCCATCCGAGTAAACTTGTGTTCAAAAAACTGGGCACCCGACCGGCCTAGCATGTGTCCCCCTCCCTTACTAGTGCACTGTTAACTGGTCTCTTTCCGGCCTTGCTTGTGAACAAAACCTGGGCGCCAACCCCCAGCCTTGCTTGTGCTCAAATCCCGGACACCGCCCGACCTCGTTTACTTGGATTCATTAGTACTTACATCGGCAGGCTATGTGCTACGTCACAAGCTTGGAATTACTATTGGCCTGCATTGAACTTCGTATGGTAATCTTGATTTGGAGTATTGGGGTGTGATTGCTGGACGAAATACATGCCTTGGGACTAGTCAGATTCACAAAATGGAAGTTAGGAGAGGTCCCGCTATGTGTTGGAATGCAACCGGCCAACCATGATGGATTGTTTTCAATGGAATCATCAGTGACAACGTGCCCAAAATCATGTCTTAGTTTATCATTTTCGTGACAAACACCGGATTAAGACTAGAAGAGGAACAGAATCTGCAAATTTGTGGTTTAGGAGAAACTTTTCGTAGTTTATGGCCAGTGGCAGGTGGTCTGAGGATAGACGGATTGAGGACAGTAACATGAAGCTCATCGGAGGCTAGGAGTATTGATGGGTTTCACACGTGGAGAGTGTTAGTGATCGGTAAAGCATCTAATCCATCCGGGTAAACCTGTGCCCAAACCCCGGGCACCCGACCGGCCTAGCATGTGTTCAAAGCCTTGCTAGTGCACAGTTAACTGGTCTTGTTTACTTGATTTATTTGGTACTAACACCGACAACTATGTTCTACGCTATGAACTCTGATTTACTGCTGGTCCGTATTGAACTTGCATGGCAATGTTTATCAGTCCCGTGCCATCATTCAGACCAAGATCAGAAGAGGAATAGATACTTGAAGGGAAGTTGAGGAAGAGAAAGAAGAAGAGGGACCATTCGAGTAGAGGGATGGCTTGAGGACGGAAAGATGGTTCGAGGGCCGAGGATTCGAGAGCTGAAGGTATTCGAATGCTTGACAAGGCTATTCGAGGGCTGGAGGTTTTCGAGTACTCGAGGAGGACATTCAAATATTGGACGCCTTCGAGAACTCAATTGGAGGTATTCGAGCACTTCAAAAGGCCCTCGAGTGCTCGAGGAGGTTCTCGAGAGTAGGAGGAGTTCGAGTGCTCGAGAAGAACATTAGAGAGTTGGAGGTCTTCGAGCACTTCATGAGGCATTCGAGAGCTCGAGGAGGTTACCGAGCGTGGAGGTTCGAGTGCTCGAGAGGAGTATTTGAGAGTCGGAGGTCTTCGAGCACTTCAGAAGGCCTTCGAGTGCTCGAGGAGGTTCTCGAGCGTAGTAGGAGTTCGAGTGCTCGAGAGTAGTATTCGACAGTTGGAGGTCCCCCAGCACTTCATGGGGCATTCGAGAGCTCGAGGAGGTTATTGGCGTTGATGTTTGAGTGCTAGAGAGGAGTATTCGAGAATTGGAGGTCTTCGATTGCTAAGTGGGAGGCATTCGAGGGTTGAAGGTATTCGAATGCTTTATCCTCGAGTACTGGAAGGGAAGGTGAAGTGCTCGAGATGGCACTTCAAGTGCTGGAGGTGTTCGAGACCTCGAGGAGACCATTCGTGTACTGGAAGCCTCTGACGGCTCACTGGGAGGCCCTCGAGGGTATCAAGGTGTTCGAGTACTGATGGTGTTCGAGACCTCGAGGAGTCCATTCGAGTACTGGAAACTTTCGAGTGCTCAGTGGGAGGCCCTCGAGGGTTTAAGGTGTTCGTATACAATCTCCTTTGGGCGCAGTAAATTTCAGACTAAGCTCTGGGCTGACAAGGTAGACTACTTTCAAACTACGCCAAAAGAACTCACAAAAATATAGTTAGAGATAATATCTGGACAGAAAAAAGGACGCAGTCCTTCTCCGGAACTCCGGGGCCGATTTTCTTCCAGCTTCTCTCCTATGATTCAAAGTGGGCATCTTTCGGTGTATGTGCTATGCCTGAGCTAGAAGATTTGATCTTTGGATCTAGAATATGTTAACGAGCGGATTAGATGAAGACCTGTCATTGTTCCAAGTAAGCTTCAACCTGTTGTTGATATATCTAATCAGGTGATTGATGAGGATGGAAGAGCAGCCTTTCTACATTTGGTTGCATGGTCATATGAGTTGAGTAGTGGGTTAATTAATTAGCTCATGCGAAGTTAATTCACTCACTGCAAGCGGTTACTTGTATCTGATGGTTATTATGCGCTCTATGCTTGCGCTACACCTTGTGTGTTAAATTAGCATAAAGCTGTCCATTTGCTCAAAATGGAGTGGGCGATTAAAGAATCGCCAGGCTAGACGCATGCCGTACAAGTTGCGCCCGTTCTCTCCATCCTTAGGAGGGCTATTTTTAGAGGGATTCACAAGAGCCATTGGCACTGCCTACTGCACTCTTGCCCTCTAAATTAGCCCCGGTCCATACCACGAGAACGTTTGAAGGCCAATAACATCCCTCTTTCCTCACCTTAGGGGTGTATATGGTAGAAGCTGCTCCCCCCGTTGGCGGTTCTAGCTTCATTCGGATGTAGCAACACCAGCACACCATGGAAACCATTCAAGACCCGAGTGCACAAGACTCGGCTGCATTTCCTGTTCACTACTGGCATCCTCTTCATCATTCTCTTCAAGACTCGAGACCCATGTCTCGACTGCGACGATGATTCTTTATGAAGAGCCAGTACACATTTCTGGTTGCTATGAGGGCCCCGTTTGTTAGGGGTAGAAGCGGTACACTTGCTCTTGGGCAGTGAGTTTGTTCTCACCCCATTTACCTAGTATTTTTCGGTCCCATTAGCGCTGGGACTTGTCTTGTTTCCCTTCGCTAGACTTATATTGCTAAGGGTAGTTAGTTTTATCTAGAAAATTGGGGGGGGGGAGGGAGGGGTGCTCCTAGAGCCTCCTTCCTCCCCCCCTCCCTCTTGCGGATTTGCTCCTTAGGTTCACCACGTAACCTAAGGTTGGATCATGTTTTGTATTTGGTAGAGCTCCTTCAGGGCCTACCGCAGGTTCCACCGTATATACTATTTACCAGTTTACAGACCATTGGCGACGAAGATGGGAGCGGGGTGGGTTCGAGGTTGCGGGGGCGGTGAAGTGGGTGTAGCAATGCTTTTGGCTTCGGTTGCCTTTAATCGGCTTTTTGCAAGGCTTTTAGTGCACTGAAGGGGCCTTTAATGGGCTATGCAAACCAGCTAGGGAGTAGAGCTCCCGCGGCCAGAGCTGCTTAGACAGTGACATTACTCCAGAAAAATTCTTCTCGTTTGGATGAGCTTCGTCAGGAAGGACGCGAGCTGAACTCACAAGGCCGGGGGTGGTTTGTTCTCGAGATCCAGCAGCGCCTCAGGACTAGCAGAGACCTAGAGAGTAGTCTTCTTTCCGCCGCCGTGGACTCACTGGAGGCGATGAGACATAGCTGAACTCACTACGCCAGAGGTGGCACTTGGAGCTGTCGTCTCGGTCGGTGGACTGCCGACCCGCTGCAGGTGTTGCCTTAACTCGAACAAAAATTGTCGCCAGGGATCTTCTCGCCGGCGCTGAACTCGAAGAAATAGAGCATCCACATCACAATTTATTTGTTCTTAGCAGTATTTTTGTCATTTTGGTTTCTGGCCATGCCTAAATTCACTTGGTCAATGCCAGGATTAGAGAGTTTCGCTATATCGGCACAAATTTTTTGGAAGTTAGGGTTAGATTGACACATACAATAATTATTTTGGATTAAATTAATGCTTTCTGAGATTGTAGGATTATATTGACACTTTTAATCTAAAGTCAAGGTTATATACTCCCTCTGTCCCAGCTCATTTTGCAGAAAGAGAAATGGGTGTGGTAATTATGTACAGTAGCTACAGTACCGTAAAAGTACTGAAAAAATTGAAAATTTCAGTGGGAAACACTGTTAACGAAAAAGTTGAACAGTGTAATTCAAATCTGGTTTTGCAGTTACTTTACAACTCATTACAGACTAAGTTTTCCCTCCGGAATTTAACATTTGCCTCCAAAAAATCAGATTTGGAGCCAAAAAAACAGAGTTGGCTCCAAAAAAAACAGATTTGGCTCCAAAAAATCAGAAACCTGAAGCTGGAGCCAAAAAAGGCACCCAGAAAAAAAAGTAAAAACACCAAAAACATTCTCTGCCATTCCTACCATTATTCTCTATAAAAGCATTCAACAACAGCATTGAATACCACCATTCCAACATCCTTTTCACCTTTTCCCAAACTTTTTTTCAGAACCTTCCTTTTCCAACATCAAGACCCCTCAGACTCATTAAACACTCTTTCTGGTCCCTCAAAGATCCTCACCGGGATCTTAATGTTGGTAGGGCTGTGATGGTGGGAAGAAATCTTACAGATGAGGAAAGGCAGCAAATAGCTCATTTTCTGTTGCAACACATCAGCAACGGAAAACTCAAACATGAGCAGCGACTTCAGGCAGCAAATCAGTGGGGCTGAACTGTCCGAACTATCAGCACAATTTGGGCGAGAGTAAAGCAACAGATAGCTGGCAGGGAATCAATATCAGCAAGATCGTTGCGACATGGGCGACCATGTCCAACGAGGAAGCCAATCGACACAGCAGCATTGATGGACATACCTCTTTCGAAGAGAAGAACATGCCGGTCAACAGCAGCTGCTCTACAAATGAGCAAGAGTACGGTGCACCGGGCTGTGACAAACAAAGAAATCAGAAGCCATACCAATGCAGTTTATCCATTCTTATCAACAACAGCCAAGCTAAGGAGAATGGAATGGTGTTTATCAAGCATAGAATGCAACATGCAATTCAAGGACATGCATAACATTATTCACATTGATGAGAAGTGGTTCTACCTCACTGAATCTACCACAAGGTACTTACTAGCCCCTGAAGAACCTGAACCATATAGAACACAACATAA
Organism: Rubia yunnanensis; assembly: GCA_037428765.1. Lineage (NCBI taxonomy): Eukaryota > Viridiplantae > Streptophyta > Magnoliopsida > Gentianales > Rubiaceae > Rubia > Rubia yunnanensis. The sequence continues at coordinate 65,433,412 of CM075071.1, read as the reverse complement.
CAAGCACTACATACCCAAGTTGATGTTCTTATGTGCAGTATGTAGGCCTATATTTGATCATGAGGGAAATTGTGTCTTTGATGGTAAAGTTGGTGTCTTTCCTTACACTGAATATGTTGCTGCCAAGAAAAATAGTGTGAACGGGCCAAGGGGAACCCTAGTTTTAACACCAATTAAGAAGGTTAATAGGGAATGCATTAGGAAGAAACTTATTTACAATGTCATCCCTGCAATTAAAGCTAAGTGGCCAGCTTGGTTAAGCAAACAAATCTCCATACAACAAGATAATGCCCCATCCAATATACTGTCCAATGACCCTGAGTTCATAGCAACTGCAAATTCAGATGGTTTCACAATTAAAATGGTGTGCCAACCAGCTAGGTCACTCGATTTAAACATCCTAGACCTTGGGTTTTTTGCATCCATCCAAAGCTTACAGCATGAAACACCTAGCACAGACTTAGAGGGACTTCTAGAGGCTGTACACAATGCTTTTGAAAGAGAGGACCCAAAAAAGATTGACCATATTTTTCTGTCGTTGCAAAATGTGATGATTGAAATCATGAAGGATAAGGGGGGAAATAATTTCAAATTGCCACATATGGGTAAGCAAAGACTGATCAAGTAGGGAATTTTGCCAACAAATTTGATTGTGGAGCATGAAATTGTGAGAAAATGTTTGGAAGACCTAATTGCTGTTGGAATGACTGCACAAGTTCAAGATCTCATGCTGAGCTTGGAAATGGGTTGAAAAGGAATGACATGGAATACATTTTGTAGGGTTGCACTTGGAAATCCGTATAAACATGCATTTTGGTTTTCATAGTCATGTTTAAGATGCAACCTTGTAAAATAGGGTTTGTATCACCCCTGTTTGATTTTGTTTGTAAAAACGGTTTATATGAATGAATGAATGCATTTCCATTTTAAAAAATCCCAAGTAATGGATTCAAACAAACACAGGACTGAAGTTACACAAGCTGGATGGCACACAACATTAAAACTGTACTAACAAAACACATCATCACGCCATCCATCTGGATTTGAATCAACAAAACCAGGTTGCGTTCAGTGTCATTTTCAAATCAGTTCTCATCATTACGAACAAGCTGCCAAAACTCAAAGTCATCAGGACAGTACATCTCAGGCTGTTTTCAAATCACAGGAATGCCCCGCCAAGTTCAAATCAGTTTTATAACTGAGAGGCATGGCTGCATATGTTAACAATCATACATCACAGCATCATCATCGATTACGACCCTCTATATCTACTGTGACTCAAGTAATTTAATCGCCACCCGATCACACTGCCCCGCCAAGAACAGCCAAGTCTTTCGACCCAACCGCATGGCTGCAATGTGTCGATCACAGCCTTACCATAGCACAACCTTATCATCATACAGAGCATACAGTAAAACAAGAGTGTAGAAAACTATTAGTCCAGACAGTCACACACGACTGTGTCACAGTTGAAAAATATTAGTCCAGACAATCTGACACTACTGTATAACAATTCAAACTGCAGCAGTTCACATAAGAACTTCCCACAAAATATGTTACCAGTCCAGAAACAGAAAACCAGATAAGAATGTCATGCAGCACATAACACGCAGTTCAAAACTTAGACACGTGCCATAGAACAGTTAGTGATAATGTACAGCAGCATGAGCATGTAACCAAAAGGGCGCAAAGGTCAATTACTGGATTTGCTTGTGCTGTCATCATCCACCTGCACAAAAAAAAGTAAATATTAAAATAGAATGCTAGTGAAGAATGCAATGACGACAAGGAAAAATGAAACAAAGAGGGAAGATGCAACCTTAAGAAGTGCCTTCAAACTGATTTTGGGAGGGTTTCCCTTTTTCAGCTCGGACGTCACATATCCCTCAGGTGTTGGCATTTTCTCCCAAAAAGATATGTCATCGAGAACATCTTGGGGCAAATTACGCAAGGACCATTTTTTCTTGCCTTCCGTAACCCCCTTTTTCGGCCAATTCCCGTGAAAATAGCATGAACCATATTCATAGAATCCTGGTTCACCAAACTTGATGCTGTGATAATCAGTAACACCATACAGTTTTGGAAACCAATATGTATTTTCCCGACTCTCCTTATCAAGTACGAAACCATCGTCAGGGGAGTGGACAGATTCCAGAGGCTTCTCGACCGTAGAACAATCAACAGGGGTCTCCGCTGACCACGGAGTCCACTCAGAAAAGTTGATTGGACTGAAATGAGTGGCCAACGGAACATCTGAATCAGACATAGATCCTGACAATGAATGTGATTCATCACCTTGTACAATGTCCATCAGCACCTGGGAGCTTGAAGCTCCGGGACATGAGAGGGACAAGTGAACGGGCTCATCACTAGGTGTACTCATTAGAAAGAGTGGAAGCTGTGATGGTAGACAAGACGTCACCCAAAAAAACACGAGTGCGCATCAGCAAATGACCGGAGGAATGAGACACATGAACACCAGACAAGCATCAGAAAGCACAACATGCGAACTCGAACAAAGACCTCACACAACAAGTTCAGCATACACAGTGATGAACCGCAGACAAGCACCAGAAGCCACAACATGCTCGCGAGAACAAAGACATCATGGAAAAAGACCAACACACACTGTCATGTGATACAGTTAATACGAACACACTAGCAAAGCATGCATAACAAACAGGGACTTCACTTCAGTCCGGACCCATAACTGCAAACAATACAGATGAACCTCAGATAGCCATAGGAAACGATATCATGCGAACTCGGACAAAGACCTCACACAACAAGTTCAGCATACACAGTGATGAACCGCAGACAAGCACCAGAAGCCACAACATGCTTGCGAGAACAAAGACATCATGGAGCAAGAAACAGTACACACTGTCATGCGATACAGTTAATACAAACACACTAGCAAGGCACGCATAAGAAACAGGGACTTCACTTCATTCCAGTAACACCGACACAGTCAGAAAGCAGAAAGGAAGACCAGCATACACAGTCAAGTCAAACAGCGACAACAAAAACACTAGAAAGGCAAGCATGGGAAACAGGGAATACACCGAAGGTCACAACCATGTAAAGTAGCACAGGGACCGCTCATAAGCATGGAAGAACAGAGTATACAAACGCCAACGAAGATAGCAGAGTATACAAACGCCAACGAAAAGCATACGAACCGGAACCCGAACAGGTAAGGAAAGAAAACCACCAGATCTGAAGAGACCCGTTAACAAAAAATGGGTTTCAAATGGAAACATCCAACCAGTCATGAGGTAGAACAGACCAAACCCGGGCTCAGAGCAGCCGATGCTCGGCATGGGTATGCAAACCCTTGGGTTGGAAAACCCCTCTACGAAAACATTCAGAACACGACGAAAACATTCAGAACACGAATGGGTCCGCAAAATATGAGCGGTTTGTTCTACAAAAACAATTTAAACAGCGAGATCTACGAAAACCCTTTTCCAAAAAACGTGAAACCAGCAAAATGTCGAACACAGTTTTAAAAAAAAATGACAAACAAGGCTTTCAAACCATAAAAGACACAATCCGAGCTCCGGTGGTGGATCGAGAAACAAAGGGTTTCACGAATCCACCAAATCTCGCAAATAAGTGAGCATGAGAAGTGAGTTGTGATGAAATAATCGGATGATATGCTAACATAGGATGGGATTTCGGACCTGTGATGAGGATTTTCGAAGAACTGAGAGGATGTTTGAGTTCCAGAACTCAGCGCCTCTCGATTCACAGTGGAGAGTTCAGAGGGTTTGTGAGGAGGCAGAAGGGAGATGATAAGGTTAGGCATCGAAGGCTGTGATGATAAGGTTGTGCTTTTGAGGCATGGAACAGTGAGCCAAGAGCATGCGTTGAAATGGTTGAGGGAGTGGCCAGCTGGGTAGCTCATTCAAATTCCATTCCCATTAGTAAGCCCAACTCAATGTAATCCGTCCTCAATTCCTCAATTAATCAGCCCAACTCAATTAAAGCCTAAACCAATTTCTCAATTAAGCCCATTCCCATTTGTAATTTCTGGAAACAATATGGGCAACTTGGTCATTACAACTCAAGTCAAAGTTGACATTTTTGGTATTTTCTGAAATTGCAATTTGAGCTGGGACGGCCCAAAATAGAAAGTGTGCAGTTTGAGCTGGGACTGAGGGAGTATGTATTTATCCACATGATTTATGAAGAAGGGTTAGATGGACAATATTGATGGGGTTGTTTTAATATAAAGAGAAAGAACAGGTTCCGAAAAAGAAAATAGAAAGAGTTGGGTGGTGGGGTTGTGGATAAGAAAATGCACGTGGGGGGAGATAAGGCTGCCATTTGACTGATCACGTTAAGATGAATTGGCAAGGCCATACGTGGCCGACAACAGAATATAGGATTTGCGATTCAGTCCCTGTGCTGCCTGACAAATCCCTGTCCCACCCCTTTACTTTTTTTTGGACTATTACTGTTTCGAATTTCAACCCTATCTTACCCATCTTCCCAGTCATTGCTCCTTGGCTTCTTCCATTACTTTACTTTCCTGTTTTCCTTCGGATTGGATTTTTCTTCTATTGATTCTCATGGTTGGATAAAACTTACTCCATCCGTTCCAACTTATTATGCACAAAAATATGTCAAACTTTGACCACATATTTAAATAAGTAATGAACAATAATTTTATCGTATGAGATATGGTTAGATTTATCGTAACATGTAGTTTTTAAATATTAATTTTTTGTGTGTCATTATTATCCGTAACCACACATATTTACAGTTAAATATGTACATTAAAAATTGTGAAAATTTTTTGTGTAGAAGTAAAAGATTTTGCAACTAAGGTTAATTTTACCAAGATTCTATGTTGAAGAATGTGAGAGCTTAGTGAGAGATGTCTAGTTTAAATTGTTAATCACTTGAACAAACTTAAAGGCTTATTAGCTTTTAATTTAGATATTATTTAATATATTTCATTTCATTTTATTTCAATTCACTGAGTCTTATTTTAGTCATGCTAAAGTTTAGGCAAGAATTATTATGTAATTATTAAACATTTTGATTGGAATAAAATTCTTCTAAAAGCTGCAAATAAATTTGTGTAGATCAAATTTTATGTTGGTTTTTGCAAAAAAAAAATCCCCGCCTAAAGTTTAGACTGTCTTGCCAGATATATGTTCCATTTAAATTTAGTACATTTGAATATGGTTCACAACAATAAGAAAAACAAAACCTAAATGCAGTGATGATAGCTTTTTTTTATATATATAAAATATAAAAGACTATGTTATGTTGTATTGATATCACATTAATGACACATCTCTGATGAAGATTATATGGCTACAACTAAAGTCTAAAAAGAATATGATTCTAATTCTGTAAGGAAATTTTTATTATCTATAGTCAAACATACAAGGAAACTAATTATATAGGAAACTAATTCTATAAGGTAACTGTAGAGTCAATGGATTTTCATTGAGTATTTTAATTGACATTTTGTGAACAATTTTGAAACGAAAAATATTTCATGTTGGAACATTCAGACAACCACATTCACGCTTACAAGATGTTACTGAAGAAAAATATAATATTGCGGTATTTGATGAATTATGAAAATCTGAATATTCTGCTAATATATTAGGCGGTGGTAGAAGCATATTAGGTTTATGAAAAATCTCTACAAATATGGTATTGAGTCTATCGAATATATGAGATATATTGTGATAAGGAAAATCCTTTTATTTATGGGATTTGTATATGCTTCAGAAGCAAATAAGGAATATGAATATTATGGAGATAATTATGGAGAGTTCCGATCTGCTCATGGATTTAAAAGGGGACATCACGTCTGCATTAAAACTCACGAACTTAATTGCAAAAATCTGCACACATATTTTCTGTCTTTTCTGAGAGTCTTGCGAGAGCCAAATCTATATGTTTAAACATACATGACCTTCCGTTCAAAGTTCAGAATCGTATACCTTAACTCCTCGGGAGGAGGAAATCCAGCGTCAACGAATTTCGAGGTCAGAGGGAGTCTAATCAAGGTGGATCGGTAGCTAGCAGAATTCACAATTTTAATTAGTAAAGATAAATATTTTGTATGGTGTAATTAGTACTATATCTTTCTGATTAGTGGATTCATTCTGAACTGGGTTAGGCCCTGCAGATGTAGGTGGATTTCACCGAACTGCGTAACCAAGCCTCGTGCCTTTATGCTTTACTTTATTGCATATTTGATTAGATATGTTATGTTGGAACATAGTAGTAATAATTAAGAAAATTTGGTAAAACCAAATTTCATTTGATATCAGAGCACGGTCACTTATTTTTCCCTTGGTTGTGTCAAGGAAAGTGTGATTCGGTTTTACCATGGCGGCCAAAGAAGGAGCTTTGGTGTCTCGGCCACCTCTATTGGAAGACAACAACTACAATTATTAGAAGGCACACATGAGAGTTTTCATCAACTCATTGGATGAACTTGCTTTGCACATGTTGAAAATGAGTGGAATCACCCTACTGAAAATGCTGAAACAAGCTCTAAGGCGAAAGAAGGAGAGTCAAGTCAAAGGGAGCAGAAACTCAAAGACAAATCTACTTAGTCTCCTGATGAACTCAAGGCCTCACCGGAAAATTCAAAAGCATTAAATGCTACTTCACGACAGTTGATGAAAATCAGTTCAAACTCATCTCTACATGCCATCAGGCCAAGAAAGCATGAGATATTCTGCAAACTATTCAGGAAGGAACTAGTCGACTTCGAGAATCTAAATTACAGATGTTGGCTACAAAGTTCGAGAAACTCAAGATGGAAGATGATGACACTATTGCTGTATTCAACAAAAAACTCAGGGACATCTCCAATATGGCGTATCAACTTGGAAAAGTCTACAAAGAGGCAAAATTGGTGACAAAGACCTTGAGATCACTACCTAAAAGGTTTGCAATGAAGGTTGCAGCAATAGAAGAAGCAAGAGATGTAGCCACCATGAGCTTAGATGAATTAATGAGATCATTACAGACTTATGAGATGACATTCCAACAAAATAAAAAAAGGGTCCAAAATGAGTTGGCGTTCAGAATATCATCATCAAAGGACAATCACGAATCTGACAGTGATGGTGAATTTGAAAAACTTGCACTTATCACAAAAATTTCTCAAGAATGCGGAAGAAATTAGTAAACAAGATATTGCAGGAAAGGTTTGGTGGAAATAAACCAATGCCAAAAGAATTTGGAAATAATCATGGGACACAGTTTGAACAAGGAAATCAGCAGTTTCCCAGAAATCAAAGTGGTGAACCAAAACAGCCTGGACGAATTTAGTGTAGAGAATGTGAGGATATGGTCATATTCAGGCTGAATGTGCAAATACCAGGAAGAAACGGGAAAAATCACATGTCACCTCATGGAGTGAAGATGAAGAAGATGAGAAAGACGAAGAGGAACTTACAAGCAACTATGTGTCGTTTGAAGCAAAAATTCATAATGCATCGGATGATTGATATTCCAACACATCAGATAGAATCGAAGCTGTATGTTCCAATATAGATTCGTATGGGGTGTCTAGTGATAATGACGGACTTGCTGTAAGTGATGAAGAAATCTACAGTACATACGAAAAGATGTTTGCTATGTAGCTCCAAGTTGTTAATACAAACAATGTACTGAAGAAAGAAAAAAATCATCTAGCGGAGATAGAAAAGGAGTTGTGTGTGGAAGTTGCTAAACTAAAAAAAAGAATGATGAGTTGAATGTAAAGATAATTTCAGCAACCAAGAGAGCTGAGACATCTGATGCAACTATTACCAACTCTAGAAAATAAAACTTGATGATATTCTGGTTATGGGAAAAAGCTTTGGAGATCGACATGGAATTGGGTATGACAACCCACCTAAGAACATAGTAACGCTCAAGTCAAAGATTCGAGAGATAAAGAGAAAGTTTGGTAACCTCATTAAAGGAAACCTCTCATTTGTAGCTACCGCTCATATCAAGGGTACACAGAGGAACAATGCCAGAAACTGCTCAGAGACATCATGGCAGGACATCAACTCTTGGTGTGTTCCAACATAAATGAGGTCCAGAAATCAAAGATGGCCAGAAAGCTATGGGTTGTCAAAAGCTCTAGTACTTGCTTTGTTGCACATACTTCTCTTATAGCACACTCCAGAGATTCGTGGTACTTTGATAGTGGCTATTCACGCCATATAACTGGCACTCAGGAATTTCTCACAAACATCACACCATATGATTGTGGTTTTGTTACCTTTGGCAATGGAAAGAAGAGTAGAGTAGTTGGAAAAGGAGAACTACATATTGAAGGATTCCTAGTATTCACCAGCATTTTGTTTGTTGAAGACTTAAAGGCAAATCTGCTGAGCATAAGCTAACTTTGTGACGATAATATGACTGTGGAATTTTAAAAAGATAAATGTATAGTGAAACACCGAGAAGCCAAAGTTCTTTCTGGCATTCGATCATCATGTAATTGCTATTTGTTGGAACAGGAAGTGAGGTGTATGATCTTTAAACAAAATGAAGAATTTATGTGGCACATAAAGCTTGGTAACATCAATTACAAAACCTTGGTGAAAATTGCAAATGCAAAGGCAGTACGAGGTATGCTTACATTGACAAGCAAAGGCGGAATTGTCTGTAGACCATGTCAACAAGGTAAAAATATTCAATCTCCCCACTCTTCAGTTCAACATATAAATACCTCAAGAAATCTGGAATTATTGCATTTGGATTTGACGGGTCCAGTCAATACACCGAGTATAGGTGGCAAGAAATATATCTTTTTATGTGTTGATGATTTCTCCAGATTTACGTGGGAAGCTTTTCTAAAAGAAAAATATGATACTGTGGAAGTGTTTAGAAGTCTTGTGATGAAATTACAGACTGAAAAAGGAAGTCCAGTCGGAAAGATTGTTCGAATCCGTAGTGATCATTGTAGGAAATTTGAAAACTCTCAATTTAGTGACTTTTGCGATGAGCTTGGAATTCAACATGAGTTTTCTGCACCAATCACTCCTCAGCATAATGGTGTTGTAGAATGGAAAAATAGAACTCTTCAGGAGATGGCTCGAGTCATGTTAGCCGAGAAAGAAATTCACAAAAAATGGTGGGCAGAAGCCATTAACACAGTTTGCTATAGAATCAATCGAGTATATCTGCGCCTATTCACAAGCAAAATGCCTTACGAGATTTGGAAGGGTAGGAAACCAAATGTCTCATACTTTCATGTGTTTGGAAGCAAGTGCTACATTCTCAGAGATAGAGAGAAATTGGCAAAATTTGACAATCGCAGTGATATTGGAATCTTTCTTGGTTATTCTGTGAACAATCGGGCTTATCGTATTTAAAACCTTCGGACAAACACACTCATGAAATCCATAAATGTTATTGTGGATGATTCTGAAGAATGACAAGGTTAAGATGATGTAGAAGATAAACCTGATAAAGACCATGTTCCAACACAGCATAGTCAACTTGACAAGTCATACCCATCGCATGTTGGAACATCTGAGCAGATGGATTATCCTCCTGAATTAGAAGATATTGAGTATGTTGGAACATCATCTCCCACTGCCTTATCCTATGTTCCAACACTAGAGTAACCTGAACCATGACAAGGAGTACTCGATCAATCCCTCGGGTTGATTACAGGAAGTTAGCATGACTACAATGCTTCATCTCTCTCATTGAACCCAAGAACAACAAGGAGGCCTTACTGGACAAATACTGGATTACAGCAATGCAAGAAGAACTCGGTCAGTTTGCATGAAATGATGTATGGTATCTCACTCCTCATCCTAAATGTGTAAATGTTATCGGAACAAAGTGGATTTTCAAGAATAAATCTGATGCTGATGGAAAAATCACTCGAAACAAAGCCAGATTGGTTGCTCAAGGATATACACAAATTGAAGGAGTTGACTTTGATGAGACATTTGCACCAGTTGACAGATTAGAGTCAATTCAAATTTTATTTGCTATTGTCTGCTCTATGAACTTTACTCTGTATTAAATGGATGTCAAGAGTACTTTTCTAAATGGTGTGGTAAATGAAAAATTATATGTGGAACAACCTAAAGGATTTGAGGATCCTCATTACCCTCATCATGTGTATCACCTAAAGAAGGCTTTATATGGCTTAAAGCAAGCACCATGGGTATGGTATAACCGACTTACTAACTTTCTTCTTAAGAAAAGTTATCATCGAGGGGGAATAGATTGCACCTTATTTGTGCTTGAAAAAGCATAAAAAATTCTGATTGATCAAATTTATGTTGATAATGTAGTATTCGGCTCTACTTCATCACCTATGGTACACGATTTTGTCACTATAATGCAGGCTGAATTTGAGATGAGCATGGTTGAAGAACTCACATATTTTCTAGGACTGCAAGTTAAGCAAAGAAAAAATGGCCTGTTTATAAATCAGAATAAGTATACCCTGAATTTAGTGAAGAGATTCGGTCTAAGCAATGTCCAAGCAGTTCGAACATCTATGGGGGTTTCTGACAAGCTGGTAAAGGATGAGAAAGGAGTCGCAGTTGATCAGAAGTTATACAGGGGCATAATTGATAGTCCATTGTATTTGACAACAAGTGGACCAGATATATGTTTCAGTGTAGGAATATGTGCAAGATTTCATACTGACCCAAATGAATCTCACCTAAATGCAGTCAAAAGAGTTATTCGATATGTAAGTGGGACTTCTGAGTATGGTGTCTGGCATTCTAAAAATCAAGATTCTGATCTAATTGGGTACAGTGATTCTGACTGGGTTGGTAATGCTGATGATCGTAAAAGTACTACAGGTGGATGTTTCTTCATTGGTAAGAATTTAGTTTCTTGGTATAGTAAGAAATAAAATTCGATCTCTTTGTCTACTGCGGAAGCTGAATATCTTGCTGCTGGAAGTTGTTGTGCACAACTATTGTGGATGAAGCAAATGTTGAACGACTATGGAATTCGTCAAGGGCCTTTGAAGATTTTATGTGACAACACAAGTGCAATTGATATTTCTAAAAATCCAGTCCAGCACTCTCGAACCAAGCATATTGACAACAGGCGTCATTTTATTCGAGATCGTGTTGAAAGGAAGGAAGTAGTGGTGGTCCATGTTCCAATATCTGAGCAATTTGCAGATGTCTTCACAAAACCGTTGGATATTGCCACATTTGAGCTTCTCAGACAACACTTAGGTGTTTGTCAGATTTGAGGTATTTCTTTATATAGCTTTTATTTAGCTGTAAATATTTTTTTTCTGTGTTATTTTTTTAGGAAATCTTTTTTTTTTAAATAGAGAGAAGGAAAAGCTACCAAAATTGAAGTTCACGGTATGTTGGAAGTTCAAGAAGGTGTGTCTTGAGTTGACAAGTGAGAAAAGTGAAATAATTACTTTTCTTGGAAAGGGAAAAAAGTGTTTTGCGGTAAAAGAGGTAAATTGTGAAGAGTTTGTTTTTGTTCAAAATTGTCTCTATCTCTCCATATCCCTCTCTTTTTATCATACACTCCCACACTCCTTGGTGTTTTTGGATTCTTTTTGCCAAAATTTGTTGTGCATGTATATCTTGAAAAGGCAAAAGCAGAGATCTTCCTTCCCACAACGAACCTCTGCCAAAACAAATTTCTTCAAGGCCTAAAATTTTCGTGGAGGAGAAGTAGACTTAAGAAATTCCCCACCCTCTAAAGAATGACAATGTTGAGCAGGGGGAAGAAAACGTGGAGGTAGACTCAACCTGTGATGGTGGCCAGAATGAAGAACTCAAAAACAAGAGGAAAGTTTCCTACCAAAATGTAACAGGTCCGGATCCCCCTACTCTCAAGATGCATGGAATGGAATTTAAATCCGAGGATGAGATTTTTGAGTGGATTGAAGCTAATAGAATCACGGTAGATCTGTCCAAATTAAAAATTTTAGAAGGGGAATTTCTCAGTGTGAATGTTAAAGAGTTATTTTCTGGAGATATTGGTGAGCTAGATGACATTGAAAATTATGAAACTAGATTATTGAGAGAGATATATAGGGTGTACAATGAGAAGGATAGGTTTCATGTAAACTCATCTATTCTTGGCCTTAGTAACGTTAAGATTGAGGAAATAAGCGATGATGGGGTTGAGGGACTTGAGGTGATTAAGTCCACGGATAGGATGCCCTTAGGATTTTATGATGCTGAGGCTGCCAAGAGGGATGAGGAACTAAGAAAGCCTACGATCATTGGGATTACATATATTAAAGAGAGAGATAGTGTTGGGTATGTTCCAAAACATAGGGCAGAGTCAGAGAGGGCTGAAGATATGGAGATTGATAATGTTAACATGGGAGGTCAAGACCAATTTGATATCACTGGGAATGCTTATGATGGCTTGGAGTATTCAGAGGGATGAAAGACTGGAGGGTTTGATTTAAGGCAAGAGGAATCATACAGGGAAAAACAAGAGGAAGATGTTAAAGAACCTGAGTATGTTCTAACACAGGAACCTGAGATGAACAACTCCAGTGATGAGGTGCTAGTTGAATTCTTCCAAGTTGCAAGTGCTAAGAGGAAGATGCCTATTGCTGAGGACTCCCCACCAGTCAAAAGATCCAAGAAAACCCAAGCTACTCCTAAGAAGAAGAAGTTGCTGCCACCTCTTTCTGTAAGTGAAGCATTGTCCTTTTCATACTTTGATATCAATTGTGATGAGATGAGAGGGATTTTCGCTGAGAGAAAAAATAATCTCTGAAAGGTCAGTAGATTTAGAGGCATATAAGTCTAGTGGTTTTTATGACTTTTTGGAGATGATTGGGATGAAGAGGGCTGCTACTGTGCAACTTCAGTATAACAAGCAGGTTGTTACTGAAGTTTATTCTAACTTGATGGCTGGAAGCTTGGAAGTTGATTCCCCATGGTGTGATAGAGTCTATGTTAGGGGGAAAGTGATCGATTTCTCTGCTGCGAGGATGAACAAAATTTTGGGGCTGAAAACTCTAGATTTTGAGGGAGTTTTTCCAGATAATTTGGATGTGTCTGACAACAGGACTCTGGAGGTAGTTTCGGGTGGATACAAGATAGAGTGACCTGAGATAGGATACTCACATGCTTCTTGCCTACCTTCTAGGTTTTTGATCTGTATTAGGTAGCCATGAACTGATGGATGCCATCTTCTAACACTACAACTCTGATAAGAGAAATGGCGAAACTGTTGTACTGTGTTGGAACACAGAAACCAGTCAACCTGGGATTATTCATTCAACAGAGTCTGGTTAGGCAACCCACTGGTCCAAAGGCTAAGCATGCCCTGGTTTATCCGTGTCTAATATCTGCATTAGCTAAGAGTGCTAAGGTGAAGGGCAAAGCAAAGGATGTCATCATTGATACAGAGTTTCTCTAGCCTAACAAGAAGACTTTTGGCATGAGGCAAGTGCATGATCTGTCATGGAATCCTGAAGCTACAACTTTTATAAATGCCGAGAAAAAGGCCAAGTTAGTCGTGCTGAATGCAAGGTTGGAGGCTATAGCCATCCAAGTTGTGCCCTTGAAGCAGAGAAGGCTAGGATTGAAGTGGAGAAAGCTCTATTGGAGGCACATGATGCTGCTCCTGAACAGGATTGATGGTCTCGAAGTGTCTATGTTCCAACATAGATCACGTAATGCGTTCAGGGGGAGCTGATTTTATTATCTTTTTAGATTTTATTTCCATGGTATATTGCCTTTGGCATATTCATGGCCCTAGGGGAAGAATCTTTGGTGATTTTGGATATTATTTTTATTGGATGACTGTAATCTGAATATTATTTTGGTGTTCTGGAATTCTGGTTTTTGGATGGTATTTTTTATGATCAGATTCAGTATCTCACTTATGTTCCAACATAGGTGGATTTCTGGAAGACTTATGTGAATAATTGGAGTTTTTTGTTGTGTTCTTATTTCAAAATGGTTGGGTCCACAAAATGCCAAAGGGGGAGATTGTAAAGTCAAGTGATTTTCATTGAGTATTTTAATTGGTAATTTGTGAACAATTTTGAAAACGAAAAACATTCCATGTTGGAACATTCAGACAGCCACATTCATGCCTACAAGATGTTACGGAAGAAAAACAAAATATTGCGGTATTCGATGAATTATGAAAATCTGAATATTCTACAATATATTAGGCGGTGGTAGAAACATATTATGTTTATGGAAAATCCCTACAAATATGGTATTGAGTTTATCGAATATATGAGATATGTTGTGATAAGGAAAATCTCTTTAATTATGAGACTTGGATATGCTTCAGAAGCAAATAAGGAATATGAATACTATGGAGATAATTATGGAGAGTTCTGATCTGCCCATGGCTTTAAAAGAGGACATCACGTCTGCATTAAAAACTCACGAACTTAATTGCGAAAATCTGCACACATATTTTCTATCTTTTCCGAGAGTCTTGCGAGATCCAAATTTATATGTTCCAACATACATGACCTGCCGTTCAAAGTTCAGAATCGTATGCCTTAATTCCCCGGGAGGAGGAGATCCAACGTCGATGAGTTTTGAGGTCAGAGGGAGTCTGATCAAGGTGAATCGGTAGCTAGTGGAGCTAACAGAATTCACACGTTTAATTGGTAAAGATAAGTATTTTGTATGGTGTACTTTTTATTGTATCTTTCTGATTAGTGGATTTATTCTGAACTGGGCCAGACCATGCAGGTGTAGGTGAATTTCACCAAACTACGTAAAACAAGTCGTGTTTTTATGCTTTACTTTATTGCATATTTGGTTAGATATATTATGTTGGAACATATCAGTAATAATTAAGAAAATTCGGTGAAACTAAATTTCATTAACTATTTTTTAAAGATAAGTACCAATTATAACATTTTCTACAAGAAAATTGTTTCTACTTCCTTAACAATTTTATATGTAAAATACTTATATTACCGTTACAAATAATGTCGGGCTAAAAAAATCATACGCGTAGCCTAGTTTTGAATCCAGCTAATTAACACTCCAATGGATCATTATTTTTAGAATCTAAGTGGTACATAGTTGCAGTGACAAAGAGGTAATAAGTCTAAATTACGATTTCTCATTTCTCATTTTGAGTTCGAGGAAAAGGCCGTAGACATATTAGAGCAAGGATGATATTTCGAAGGGAAAAAGTGAGGGATCGAATTTGGGCGGTTGGATTAGGGTTATGGAGGGAAAGGTTAGGCTAAATATGTTTTGGATTTGGACAGTGTGTTCGAATAATGGCTACTTCTCAAAATGGGTGGAATTGTTAAAATTTTGACTGTGTAATGTTGTTGATTAAGAGGGTTTAATGGTAATTTATGATCAAGTTTTATTTTCAAAAAATGGAAAAATCATGTGAGACTAGGATAGTGAAATCACTAATGGAGAAAATGATATAAACGGCTCCAAAACGATGACGTATTTATCAAAACTATATTTCATTATCAATTTCAGCGTTGCAGCGTTCTCACAAGTCATCAATAGTGATTTTTATTTAAACCGTGCAACTACCACCATCAACGATATAATTTATTTCAACCTTTGTGCATTCTCCCCAATGACATTTTTCCTTACATTTTTCTTCCCCACTTCTTTTCCTTACATTTTTTCTTCACCCCCTCATTTTCCCTCCTCCCCTACCCACTCTCTCCTCCTTTCCCGGCCCACTTCTCCTGACCGCCTACCCTGCTCGCCAGTGTTGCACTGGAGTCACAACCGTCAATCCATCGAAAAAATGAGGTAATTGTAAATATGCATATAGGATCTAAGTAGTTGGTGCTGGTGTTTGTTTGTGTCAATAATAGATGTACAATGTACTCCCTCCATTTCACTTTCGGAATTTCATTTTTTAAATATTTCATTAAAAATATTCGGTTTAACTTTCTTTGCAAAAATAACCATAATAGAACCATTCTTATTCACCTTTCAATCTCATGCACATATTTATTTTTTGAAAAAATCTAAATGTCTAACATAATGGACACTTGTACTTAAAAAAAGATGTAGTACTAATTTACACGAGTGTTGCATGTAGTGTCAAATATCCGACTGACAGGCTAGCCTAAATGATCATTCTACATTTGCATTGCGTGGCACACATGTTAACTCTTAACTGGCAGTTTTGCAATTGGGTTTTGACTTCTCAATTCTCATTATAAATTAATTAGTATTATTTTAATTCTTTCTACTCCCGAGAATTAATTAACACCCTGCTAATGATTCTGCTACGCTAAAAAACTAACGAGTATTATATTGTTTTAGAAAGTGTTTCGTATTTACCGGTGAAACAAGATTAATTTGGTTTGTTTTAGGGTTTTTTGGGTGAAACAAGATTAATTTGGTGAAACACTATTTTGAGAATTTCGAAATCTTATTTTAAACATGGTGAAACACTATTTTGAGAATTTCGAAATCTTATTTTAAACATAGACACTAGTGGAGAAATATCTATTAAAGGCAACGTTAGAAGGCGATTCTATTGGACCGCCTTTAATTGAGGTCCGGAAGCATTTTTGAGTTTTGAAATCCCTTTCAAGACTGTTCTAAATTAATTAAAGGCGGTTTTGCCTTTAGAACCACATTTAATTGAGGTCCGGAAGCATTTCTGTGTTCAGAAATACTTTCCCAGATCACCTTTTCAATTCAAAGGCAGTTCTAAAGCCAGAACCTACTTTAATGGCCTCAAACCCATATTACATTTTCTTGGCCCAAACCCACGTACTTCATGAGCCCGCCTTTGAAACCCATATTACTTAGTCATTTTCTCCCCTATTTTCATTGCCTCCCATTTCAAATCCTATCGGCGCCTGTCTAACTTCTCCGGCGCCTCCACACCCCACCACCGGTGTCTCTACCCCTCCGCCACCTCACCCTCCCTCTGCCACTCAGTCCCCCGCCTCACGCCACCCTCCACCCACCTTCAGCAACCCTTACTGCCTAAGCTCCACCGCCCACGCCACCCCTCCTCTCGCCTAGGGTTCTCGCCGCAGCCACTCGCCCCACCTACGGCTCCAGGCTCTAACGCTTGGCACACGACCCTGATGCACAGCCCAGCCGCTCCAGCCTTCGACACACAACCCACGACCTCCGACGCACAACCCAAGGGATCCGCTCATGGCCTTCGTGCTCAGTCTCCACTCGCCTCCACGCTCAGTCTCCTTCGCCAATTGGATCATTCACCGTGAAGTCAGAGACAGTATAGATGGCACCGCCAGTTGCTCCACGCTGCTCGCTAGAGATTGCTTCCGTCGCGTCACTGTCGAGAGCCTCGTCAAAGATGCATTTGTATTGCTGTTGTTTTTGCGTTAATTTGTACTGTTGTTCTAGGTTGCTGTTGTATGGCTTTGGAATTAATGTTTTGGATTTTCTGAGATCGATCTAGGCTTTCCTCGCTGTCGGAAAGCTTTTTTTTGGAGGTCAGAATTAGTTTCCAAGTTCGGAAACTGTTTCTGACCCTATTAAAGGCGATTCATTGAACCGCCGTATTTTCTGATTGATTAAAGGCGAAACTATTGTAGGAGATATTTTTTGAATATCTTCTGCAATATTATTGTACTCTAGATAGAATTCTTTTCTATTTGTGATTCTATATATGCTGTCTATATGTTGTATCCTTGTATCATCAATGAAAACAGGCGTTCATATTTTACATGGTATCAGAGCCTTAAATCCCGAGAACCCTGAAAACCCAAATATTTTCCACCGCATATAACACTGCTACAAATGTCGCTGTCACCCTAGGCTTCTCGTCTGTCGCTTGAAAGTTCAGGGCCGCCGCAACCTTTTTTGTTTCTCCAGGCGCCGCCGCGTCTATCTTTCTCCATCCACATGTGCCTTGCCGCCTGCCACTCATGCACCACCATCGCCGTCAGATGGATCCAATATATCAGGTTTTTATTGAAAATCTTGATGTTGGACGTTGAGCTGCCACTGCCTATCCACGATGCCACTGATTTGGCGCCGCTCGTGGAGGACCTGCCGCTCGACAACACTGCCCTGCTCCACCGTGCACTTTGCCAGCTGCTGCTTGGCAGTGATGCCTCGGCCTTCTCCAATTCCCAGTGCCCTGCCGGTGATTCTGGCATTTTGCTTGCATCAAATGCGTTATATGTTCATTCGTCATATTACACAGGTTTGCTTATTTCCTCCATGATCTTGAAGGGTGATAATTATAATGATTGGAGTACTGCCATTCGTCATGGATTTAATTCTAGACATAAGCTCAGTTTCTTGGATGGATCCATCACCAAGCCTTTGCCCGGTGAACCTTTTGATAATATTTGTCATAGTTTTAATTCTATGCTTATTGGTTGGATTGTTCAGACCCTCGATCCATCAATTCAATATGTTATCATGTAATATAGCTTGGTTAAGAAGCTGTGGGATGATATCCAGCAGCATTTTTCAGTTGGTAATGGTCCACGTATGGGTCAGATTCGTGCGGACATTTACAATTGTCGAAAGAATGGTCAGGCTGTTAATGCCTACTTTGGTAGATCCAAGAAGTTGTGGAATAATCTGCTTGCTTACATGTATCCAAGAACCTGTGTTTCATGCCCAAATTATGCTATGGTTCAGGCTGAACGAGAGAAGGAGATGGTTCATCAGTTCCTCATCGTCTTGGACAATAGTTATGCTACTCTTCATTTTTATATCCTCGCACAGGATCAATTGCTTTCACTCAACAAGGTTTACTTGCTTGCCTCTTAGGAGAAGTGTCATAATATTGTCATCTCAGCCCGTTAATCTATTAACTCAATAGACACCATGGCCTTTACTGCACGTTTTCAGGCGCAACCCTCCAGTCCGAAGTCAGCCATCGCCACACGGGGAAGCAACCCCGCTACCGCTGTTGAACGTCAGTCTCTTACCTGCACCAATTGTGACAAAAAAGGTTATGATGTTACTACTTGTTTCCGTATTATTAGTTATCCAGAATGGTTTGACCAAAAACCGAGCCCCTGCATCAGGCCCGAAAGCTGCCAAAAAACACAAGAACTGCTCCCCACCTATCGTGCCATTCGCCAGAGCCACCCAACTTGTAACCACCGCCACTTTAGCAGCGGGCGCCGTCACCGCCGTGGTCACCGATTCTGATTGGTTTGCCTTCGGTCTAGCATTGTCTAAGGAGCGGTAGAGTACGATTTTAAACATGTTCTCTAAGTTCAATCCTTCTGACAATATGTCAGGTAAGACTGCTTTTGCTTGGATTCTTAACACCAGTGCTTCCTACCATATGACCGACAACAAAGATCTTCTTTATGATGTTGAGCATGGTGATAATGTTGATGTTATACTTTCTGATGTGTCTGTTTCTACTGATGTTGAACATGGATGATGCGTATGGTGACCTTCGTTCACACCCGACCTAGATTCGATCCAACGCAGCCTGTGATCTTCAAAAAAGAAACAGACCCCGGGAACTCTGGGGGGAGATTCTCTGACGGTCTAGTCAACAATTTTGTAGAGAGTAAAAGTAGGTAAAGATAGTATATCTAAAAATAGAAGACATATCTCTCTATTTATACTACTCATAAACCCTAACAGCCTTGGTCTATGACCTAGCTTTCTTTGTCTTCTGGTGACTTACCCAATATCAAGCCCATTTGTGTGTGACTTGGGTAATGGGATTTTTTTCTAAGTAATAGGGCCACTGGCCCAGATAGGTTTGAATCTTACCATGTTATCAAAATCCCCTGGAAAAATTAAGTGATCTTTTGACCTTCGAGGACCCCTCTCATCAAAGGTTCGCCCCCATCATCGAGCTATAATCATCGAAAGTTATTCTTGATCAATGGGGTCGACCTTCAAGTTATAGTCATCGAAGGCTATTCTTAATCGCCAGGGGATAACCTTCGAGTCATAACTATCAAAGGTTTAGCCCTAAATGTTGGGGATTTAGCTTTCAAGCTTCGGTTCTCCAAAGGCTGTCTTGCTCTCACCGCATGCCTCGATTGATTATGAGGTGTGGGGTCTTTGAAGGTATTTTACCCGTTGGGTTAGAGGAAGAGCACTTGTATTTTACTAGATACTCTGACCTTTGGGATTCCCAAGGAAAGCACGTGAAGGGAATATTAATGGAAAGACAGTGAGTGCTGACGGTTATTTAATAGGCTTTTCAACTTTTTCAGCCTTTTTATATTTTCTGCCTTTTTAGGCAATGATTGCTCCGCATTTCTATCTCTCTTCTTCCTCTATGTATACCTCACAAAAATGCCTTTTTCTCTTTTCACTTTCTGTATTCTATTTGTAGGTTTTTTCTCCGAGAATCTCTACTGTCATCTTCTTCAGCCCCCAAGCTCTAGCTTTCCTCCTCCTTCGTTTGGACAATTAAGTTCTTATGGATTCTAGCCCTATCTATGTTCTTCCTTCTTCTTTCCCCGTAGATCCCAAGAGAAGTAGTGAGGCGGTGAGTCTATCGCAAGTCGGGTTTTTGGAATCTCCTCCCCGGTTAGTTGAAATTCTGATCGATTCTGAACATACCTATTCTGCGAGCCCCATTCATAACTTAAGCGAGGTGCCCAACCCCAGCAAGGGGATTGATTCCGCTAGGGTTAGGTACAATAAATCTCGTGAGCTCGTCGAAGGGGGTGTAAGTGAGTCCTCGAAAGGTAGTCCCGAGTGCATAGGAAATTCCAAGGGGGAGAGAATTGCACGAAAAATTATAGAAAAACCTTCGAAGAGGAGATTTATATGTTCGCATGCAAAATTGTCGTTAAGGGGTGATAGTTTGGCGAAGTACACTTTTTTCGAAGAAATACAAAAACTTATTGAAGAGATTCCATCCTGCCAGCGTATCCCTCCCAACGCTGACCTAAGGGCTCTTGAAGTAGATGATCGTGACTCTTTACCCCTAGGAAGGGCCATGACCTACAGTAGGCATATTAGGTCTAACCTTAGTTTCCCTTTTCCTTCCTTGTTATCGAGCTTAATGGAAGAGTTCGATGTGAGCTTATCACAACTCCATCCTAATGTGATAGTCATAATAATGGCTTTTCTAGTTCGATGTAAGGAAGTAAGCGTAGAACATCGTTATGAAGTATTTCAGGTTGTATACCTCTGATTAGTTATCAAGATGTGAAAGGAACCTTTACCCTAAGTAACAAACATTGTGGTCAAAAGTTCATAATCCCCCTTTCTAATAGCTCTGGGTGGCAGAAAAGTTTTGTCCTTTGACTGTTTAGGAGTCTATCGAATTCCTCGGTGGAATCCCGGGGTAATTGCTGAAACGAGAAAGGGGAAGTTCTCGGTTCCTAAGAGACTTTGCGAGGGCGTAGAGCATCTCCAAAAACCTGAGTCTATGGCACCAATATTTATCACCTTGAGACCGCCAATGGTGCAAAGCCTTTCGTTTGGCTGGAGTGGGTCTATGAAAGTATCTATGCCTCGGCCGATCGTCGACTGTTCGGAGAGGATCATTTTGCGAGCGCTAATAAAAGGAATAGAGGGGATTATACACCACCCTGTCTAAGGCCTCTTCGATCTTTGGATCTGGTGCGAGGGGTGCTTGTTGAAGAGATAGCCTCTTCGGACTCTCCCAAAGGTCTTTGGGCTTCTACCTTTAGAAGTTTACTTTCTTCTTTTGTTATGGTTTGTAATTTGCTTGTTCTCTTTGTGCAATGAGCCGTGCACATGAATTTGTTAATACTCTCAAACGTGAGGGAAACTTTGAGACAAAGGTGCCAGCTAGGCCACCAACTCAGCTCATGCTCCGACGGGGTCTCGGGAAAAACCCCTTGTCCAGGAGAGGCAGCCGAAGAAGCCAAGGGTCGAAGATGCTGGACCCTTCCGTGAGGTTGACAATGAGAACTTCTATGATGAGGTTAACAACAAAGACCTGTCTCTGGAGTATCTTAGGGATTTAGGCACTGGACCTTCGGAATGATGTGTTTTCCTTTTCTAATATTTTGTTGATTCTACATGTATATGTGTTATTATTGATTTCTTTCTTTTTCTTTTCTGTAGGTGGTGTCGGCTGTTTGATTTTCCTTGTAGTCATCTGGTATTTTTGGTGACTAAGTCCTATCCCTCCTGCAAGGGCCTATTGTAGTAGATATTGAAGTGGTTCGGCAAGAGGAGATGGCAAAAATGTAGAAGGAGATGGATGATAAGGAGGAGCCGAGGAAGGCAAAGGAGAAAAAGAGGCATCTTTTGAAGAAGCTTACACCTGAGTCTCAACACGCGTTACTGTCAACCTTTGTTGACAAGTTGATAGCATCCTAAGATATGAGCGGTGCCTTCGTTCACCTTCTGGGGCTTGGCAAGGTGTGGGTTTGCACCGACGTCCATAATTGGGCAGTCAATCATCCGAACTCCGATGATGCTAAGGCTCTTAAGGCTCGCACTGATGCCGAAGCCAAGGAGAAGCTGCAAGAAGGTTGGGGTTAGATAATTAGCATGGGCGGCTTCAAATGTCAACTTCTCGATGCCTTCAAGATGGGGAAGTGGTTCTAATCGCTTTGGAGCTACGAGACTTCATTGTTCCTGACCCTTCTTCAAAGACTGGTAGCAAGTTATCCAAAGAGAGCAAGGACAAGGTTGGGGACGGCCATGGTATTACTGCAAATGATGAAACTAACCCTAGCATAGGTCATGAGGGACTAGATGTATGAGCTCTACTCCTCTCTTTTATTAAGTAATGTTTTGTAATCCTTAACAATCTTAATCGAAAGCTTCGATGGTGCTAGGATAACCGAACCTATTTTTTTGAATTTTATTGGTTTAAATGGTTAACTATATTTATAGAGTGCTCTAATGCGAGATGAGCTAGAAATTCAGTTTGAGAGCTTTCTACAGTTAAGGCAGAGTTCTCGATGGCTCTGACTAAGTTGGCCTGTCTAAGCGAGGTTTTATCCAAAGATAACAAAGAGATGTCATCATGGCAAGTTGGTAGCCACCATTTGATAAGAGAAATTCTTAATAAATCAAAGGGTGACCCTACGACTGGTCGATCAGCTATTGCTCTCGCTGTAGTAGTTGAAGCATGCAGTATTAAGAAACTCAGTCATCAGGATACTTTGCGATAGATGATGAAGGAATATTCTAGTTTACATAAGTGTCTTACCAATGCCAGGTTATATTAAAGCTTATGTCAGTGGGGTGATAGCAGGCGGTATCAGGATAAGGTCAAGGAGCTCGAATCTCTGGTTATCGAGATGGCCAAACGATATAACTTCCTCGTCGAAGAAGTTTCCAGGTTACAAGGGGTCATTAATAATAACTAGTGGTTCTGTAGCGAACTTGTAAGTCAGAACTCCCAGATCTTAAGCTAGGTATCATCCCATGATGCCACCATACAACAGTATTCGGATAGTCTTTGAGTACATGGGTTATCGTACATGGTCCTTGACATGGGCCCTATTGGTGATATGTTTATATTTTTGTATGATATTGAGATGGATTTTCTTTGAAAGGATTTAGATAGAGATCCATATTATCATGCGGCGTTTGATTCCATTTACGAGTGGGGAGAGCGCATTCGGTTAGAGAATAATGCCTACTCCCAAGGAGCGGGTCCTTAAACCGAGACCCCTTATCTAGGGTTCCTTCGAAGGGTAAATGTTCCCGAAGGATTTCAAAGAAGAAAAAACAATCATAAGGGAATGCTCAAGCAAAGCAGAATACCCAAAGTAAATCCCAGCCTCAGGTTACAACTCTCCCCATTGGCTTTTCTAGTCGAGCATTGTCGGTCGAACTCATAGAAGAGACTTCTGCACATGTTCATGATGTAGAGTATAATGCGAAAATGGAGCCATCGCCCTTCATGGATTTAATACCTCATCGAAGGTGTCACGCCATCCCTATCCCTGAGGCTTCGGAGAGTGAAGTTGACCATTTATTCACGATCGCTACGGGGGTGAAGCCAGAGAACATTCAATGGTCTGAATGAGCATGTGTTGTATGTTATGCTTTAATAAAATTCTTGTTTGTAAAACCTTTTTGGTAGTTGGTTGCCTTTCGAGCATGTCCTGATAAATGAATCATTCGATTACTTTATTATCTTTTCACAAAAGGTACTAAACAATTTGGCTTCGATCAGATCCAATCTATATGTTCGAATATCGAACCATTCGGTCGCAAAGAACACAAGCATATATTTCTTCACGCTTGAAATGAACTTTTGGTTACTAAAAAAGGGTCTTTACTGCTTAAGAGCGGACTTTCGACCACTCAGTAAATGAAATTACCTTTACGCAAGAAGGTGGGTGTTTGATTGCTTAGGAGCGAGTTTTTGATTGCAAAAAGGGTGCAAATTACTTTGCGCTTAGAATCGATCTTTCGATTGCTGAAATGCGAGAATTACTTTACACTTAGAGGCGAGATTTTGGTTGCTTGAGAGCAAGAAATAGTTGGACGTTTAAAAGAAAAGTTTCAATTGCTTGAGAGCGGGAAATTGTTGGATGCTTAAAAGTAAAGTTTTGATCACTTGAGAGTGAGAAATAGTTGGACGCTTAAAAGTGAAATTTTGATCGCTTGAGAGCGAGAAATAGTTGGAAGCTTAAAAGCAAAGTTTCGTCGCTTGAGAACGAGAAATATTTACTGTAATTTGGGGGAAGTATCAAAACTTTCATTATGTTAACCAGTTGGTGCATATAGCATACAATTCTAGGGATAATTACATAGTGAAACCAGTTATCCTTCAACCGCACAAGCCTTAAGATTAACTCCTTTCACAGCTTGTTATACTGTCAAAGGTTAACTATATTCTACCGCTTAAGAATTTGGTCACCATTCATCGAACCCGGGGTGTAACTCTCTCCTAGGTACACTTAGAGCACTCTATAAGGTCCTTCCCAGCTAGGTCCTAACTTCCCTTCTGGTTCTTGCTTGCGTTTCTAATTGTCTCTTATGACGAGGTCCCTCACAACAAACTGTGCTCCCTTCACCCTTCGATCATAATATCGCTTCACTCTTTTCTTGACTTTGGCTTCACGGATGGACACTGTGACTTGTCTTTCTTCTATTAGATCCAAGTCGAGGCAATGGTTATCCTAATTGCTGGCATCACTGGTTATCATCATTCTAGGGCTTAGCATGCTAATTTTTGTGGGTATTACGACCTCTGAGCTATACACTATCCCCTACTGTGTATCTCCCTTGGTAGAAGACTCCATTGTTCGATAGGACCACAATACACTGGGTAGCTCATTGACCCAGTTTCCTTTTGCTCCCTAGAGTCTCTTTCGGATTCCATTGACCAATGTTTGGTTGGTGACTTCGACCTGCCCATTCGCCTAGGGGTGATATAATTATGTGACTTTTAGTTGGATTTTGAACTCCTCGCATCAACTCTTAAAGGGATCACTCTCGAATTGGGTCACATTGTCTGTAATGAACACCTTTGGTATACCAAAGCGACATATAATGTTGTTCCAATAGAACAAGATAACAGATTTCCCCTTGATGTTTGCAAATGGCTCGGCTTCGGTCCACTTAGTAAAGTAGTCAACCGGCACTATCAGGTACCTTAACCTCTCGGGTGCTTCCGAAAAGGTCCCACCATTTCTATTCCCCATTTATTGAAGAACAAGAATTGTATATGTTGATCATTTTTGTCTGGGGAACATGGGTTATAGGTGCATGCTTTTGGCACTAGTGGCAAGCCCGGATATACCTGTTGGCGTCTTCGAACATGGTTGGCCAATAGTACCAGCGCGAATCATTCTCATTGCTATCGATTGAGATCCTTGATGATTACCACAAATTTCTTCATGGACTTCCCGCATCAAGTACTGTGCATCAGTAGGGGTAACTCGTCGAAGTAAGGGTTATAAATACCCCCTTCGATACAAGGCCCCATCCCGTATAACATACTTTGGTGCCTTGAGTCAAACTTTCCATGCTTCGATGGGGTCTTCTGGGAGCAATCCGTCATGGAGGTATCGAACTACGGTAGTGATCCACGTCTCTTCTTCAAAAAATTCCATTACAATAATCTATTTGAGGCTTTGTTGATACAAAGTTTTGAATTTTACTTGTTTCTGCGCCAATTCACCTAAATCAGAAGAAGCTAAT
This sequence comes from Rubia yunnanensis, assembly GCA_037428765.1. Classification (NCBI taxonomy): domain Eukaryota; kingdom Viridiplantae; phylum Streptophyta; class Magnoliopsida; order Gentianales; family Rubiaceae; genus Rubia; species Rubia yunnanensis. Next base: position 65,407,412 of record CM075071.1, on the reverse strand, counting down.
TTGCTTAAGGCATCAACTTTGTGATTTTCTCCTAGGAATCAGAAGAAAGAGTGTATGATCGAAAGTACTATAACAAAGGTTTTACTACCTCTAAATAGCGTTGTAGGCTAGCTTCGCAGGCTTCATATTCCCCGTTCACTTAATTGACTACGATTTGAGAGTCACTGAATATTTCCACCTCATCTACCCTCATTTCTTTAGCCAATCGAAGGTTGGTGATCAAGGCCTCATACTCTGCTTTGTTGTTTGTGGCTCTGAACTTGAAATGCAAGGAATAAGGATAGTCAGCACCATTGGGGCTAGTGAGTAGTACCCCTGCACCACTTCCCCCTGAATGAGAGGATCCATCTACGAACAACTTCCATATCTCCTTCTCTTTTGTCTGAAAAAAATCTTCGATGGGATCCGTAGTTTCCACAATAAAATCCGCTAATGCTTGCCCTTGATCGCAACTCTAGGCTTGTAATGTATATCATGTTCCCCCGGTTCTACAACCCATTTCATCATTCTTCCTGAGGCTTCAGGTTTCGGGAGTATCTGCCTTATCGCATAACTGATGAGCACGTATATGGAATGACCCTGGAAGTAGGGTCTCAACCTTTGAGTAGCGTGAACCAATGCCAGGACTAGCCTTTCGATGGCAGTATACCTTGTTTTAGGGTCCTGCAGGGCTCTGCTAACAAAGTATACATGGTGTTGCTGTCTGTCTTTTTCCTTCACTATCACTACACTGATGGCCAAGGCAGATGCTGAGATATAAAATTACAAGACTTCTCCTATCTTCAGATTCATCAAAGTAGGTAGCATTTTGAGGTGTTCTTTTAATGCTATGAAGGCCTTCTCACAACCGTCTGTCCATTCGAACCTTTTGGTTTTGTGAAGCACATTGAAGAAGGACATATACTTCTCTGCATCCTTCGATAAGAATCTGCTTAATGCCGCCAAGCATCCTATAATTATCTGTACTTCTTTCATACTTCGAGGACTCCTCATGTTCATCAAGGCTTTTATTTTCTCTGGGTTAGCATCAATGCCTCTATCTGAGACCATGAATCCCAGGTTTCCAGCACCGACCCGAAACACGCACTTAGAAGGGTTCAATTTCAAATTAGACCCTTGCATGCTCTCAAATAACTTGCCTAGGTCTTGAAAAAACCGATCATAGGTTTTTCTCTTTACCACATATCATCGATATAGATTTCTAAATTTTTCCCAATCTATCTCTTAAAGAGTTTGTCCACCAACCGTTGGTAAGTTGCCCCAGCATTCTTTAACCCAAACGGCATTTTCTTATAACATAAGGTGCCACATCTGTAATGAACGAATATTTTTCCTTTTCTTCCTCATTTATGAGTATCTAATGGTAACCCTTATAAGCGCAAAAAGGCTAAGATTTGGTAACCTGTTATCGCTTCCACCAGCTGATCCATTGAAGGAAATGGGTAGCTATCCTTTGGGTAACACTTATTTAGATCTATGAAGTCAATACACATGCGCCACACCAGGAATGGGTTGGCTAACCGCTGGGAGTATAACACCTTTTCAATAACCCCTGCACTCAGAAGGTTATCAACCTCTGTTCTGATGGCTTCAGCCCTCTCAAGGGAAAACATCCTCTGCTTTTGCTTAACAGGCTTTATTGAAGGGTAGATGTTCAATTTGTGGATTGCCAATCCGCAGGTACCCCTGTCAAATCTGGAGTATCCCAGGAAAATACATTGTAATAATGATCCAATAGAGCCTGTGATCAACAAAAAAGAAACAGACCCCGGGAACTCCGATGAGAGATTTTTCGATGGTCTAGTCAGCAATTTTGTAGAGAGTAAAAGTAGGCAAAGATAGTATATAAAAAAACAGAAGACACACCTCTCTATTTATACTACTCATAAACCCTAACATTCTTGGTCTATCACCTAGCTTTCTTTGTCTTCTAGTGGCAGGCCCAATATCAAGACCATGCATGTGTGACTTGGATTATAGGGTTTCTTTCTAAGTAATAGGGCCGCTGGCACAAATAGGTTTCAATCTTACCATGTCATTAATGGGAAACTCTGATTTGGAGATATCATTGTGAATCATGTTTTGTTTATTCCAGCATTATGATGCAATTTTCTATCGTTTGCCAAGTTAACTGCTGCTTTAAAATGTCTAGTTTTACTTACCAAAAAATTATTTGTATTAAAAGATATCAACACGAGGATAGTGACTGGCGAGGGTGAACAACGAGTAGGGGTTTATTGGTTGTACAAATTGGGAGCTTCACAGTCTAAATAGTTGTTCTTATCTGTTGCTGCATCAGTGTCTTTGTCTGCTTTATGGCATCAATGCTTTGGACATCCATCTTCTCTGGCGTTGTCTTCTATCCCATCTATTTCTTGAACTACTAGTGATTTTAATAAAAATGTTCCCTTCTCAGTCTGTCATTGAGCAAAAATAGTCTAGACTTAGATTTCCTATTAGTTCTGCTCAGGCTAGTCATTTGTTTGAACTTATACATTGCGATGTTTGGGGGCCTTATGGTTCACCTTTTTCTAGTGGAGCATTTTCATTTTTAACGATAGTTGATGATTATTCCTGATTTTTGTGGGTTTATTTATTAGTTTCTAAGTCTCAAGTACCATTGAAGATGAAGGAGTTCTTTGCATTTGTTCAGACACAGTTCTGCCGTCCCATTCAACAGGTTCGGGCTGACAACAGAATTGAATTCTTGCCTCTCAGATTATATTTTTGAGAGAAAGTAGTTTGTTTTAAGACTTTCACAATCTATACACCTTAGTAAAATATGTGTGTGGAATGAAAACACTGACATATTTTAAATGTTTCTCGTGCTCTTCGTTTCCAAGCTCATTTGTCAATCGACTTCTGGGGAGAATGCATTCTTACAGGTTCCTAACTTATCAATCGCACACAAACACTTATGTTTGATGGACGATCGCCTCACCAACTCTTATACGGTCGTACACTAGATTACAACCATCTTCGTGTGTTCGATTGTCTATGCTTTACTTGTCAGCTTCCACAACCGCGTGATAAGTTTTCATCTAGTTATCTAAAGTGTGTGTTTCTTGGCTATGCAGTTGACAAGAAAGCATGGCATGTTTATGACTTGGAGTCTCGTACTATGTTTGATAGTCAGGATGTGACATTTTATGAAGACTGTTTTCCATATGCGCCAGTTTCTGTAAAAGTAGTGCATACTGATCCACTGCCCTACAACCACCTGTTGCTTACAATGACTCCATTTTGGAGTCGTCCATTCAGATAGAGCCACTGCCATTCTCCGAGCTGTCATAACCAGTCTTGTCACCGCCAACTCAGATGCCATAGCCACCACCTTTTCCTGGTCAACAACATGCTTAGCCCGAGCCACAGTCGTCCGTCACCAAGTCATGGCCGCTGCCGCCGGACATTCCGCCACCACCTTCTACCAATCTGCCGCTTGCCTCCGAGCTGCAGCCTGTTCCGGAGCTGCCACTTGAGCCTATTTGCTATTTTGTCCTCCGAGTACCCATCTTCGTCAAACTTCGGTTAAAATGAAGGATTATATCTTCAATGCTACTCGCTCGACAAACCCCCCTGCTGATCTCTTATCGCCTGCTGCACTGTCCTCATGTACTTGTTACCCTATTGCTGATTATGTTTCCAGTGATAACTTTTTGGTTTCACATTCTAGATTTTTAGCTGCAACTACAGATGCTGTTGATCCAGTTACTTATGTTGATGTTTCTTGCCATCCTCATTGGTGTGCTGCTATGTCTGACGAGGTTGAAGCACTCGAGCAGAATAATACGTGGGTTCTTTCTCCTCTTCCGCCTGGTAAAAATTCCATTGGATGCAAGTGGGTATATCAGACCAAGTTTAAGTCTGATGGTTCCATTGAGCGCCACAAGGTGCGTTTAGTTGTTCTTGGTAATCGTCAGATTGAGGGTATTGACTTTACTGAGACATTTGCTCCTTTTGCCAAGATGAGTTCAATTTGTCTTTTTAGGCTGTTGCTGCTATTCATGGTTGGGACTTGCATCAGATGGATGTTCACAATGCATTTCTCCATGGTGATCTTGAGGAGGAGGTGTGCATGTGTCCGCCTCCAAGTTATACACTCCTAGCGCATGGTTTGGTTTGCAAGCTACGTAAATATTTTTATGGTTTTCGACAGGCTCCGCATAACTTGTTTGCTAAGCTTGCTACTGCTCTTCGACTCTTTGGTTTTGTTTAGAGTAAGACATATTACTCTTTGTTTTCTTATCTCTGAGGTTGTGTGTCTCTTCATGTTCTGGTTTATGTTGATGATCTTATTATTGTTGGTTCATATCCTGAGATGATGATTACATTCAAGAAGTATTTGTGCTCCCATTTTCATATGAAGGATCTTGGTGCTCTAAAGTATTTCTTGGGAATTGAGATAGCTCGTCGCCCTAATGGAATGGTTATGTGTCAACAAAAATATGTCTTGGATATTTTATCGAATAATGGGTTATTGATGGTGAAACCCACTGATTTTCCCATGGAACAACAACACAATTTGGCGCTAGATGATAGTCCATTGTTTGATGATTTGGCGCAGAACATGCATTTCGTCAGGAGGCTCATTTATCTTACCATCATTTGTCCTGAGCTTAGCTATTCAGTTCATACTTTGGCCCAATTTATGGAGAAACTACGGCTAACTCACTGGCAAGCAGCCCTACGCATTTTGCACTACCTCAAGAGTCATCCTGGTCAAGGTTTGTTTATGTCAGCTAAGAGTTCTCTTCAGCTTACGACTTTCTGTGATTCTGATTTGGCGGCTTTCCCAATTACTAGGATATCTTTAACTGGATATCTTGTGATGATTGGTGAATCTCAGGTTACTTGAAAGATGAAGAAACAACCAACTGTTTCTTGTTCTTCGACTGAAGCAGAATACTGGGCTATGTCAGTCGCGTGTCGTGAGTTGGTGTGGCTCAAGTCCTTTCTTTGTTCCTTGGGAGTTGCACATCCTACACCAATACATTTGTACCGTGATAGTTAGGTGGCTTTTAATATTGCATCCAATCCGGTGTTTCATTAGAGGACGAAGCATATAGAGATTGACTGTCATTTTGTTTGTGATTTGATTCAGTCTGGTAATGTGGTTACTTATCATATTCGTACTGCTAGTCATTCAGCATATTTGTTTACGAAGGTGCTTGAACGACAGATATTTCAGACTTTGATTTTCAAGTTGGGCATTAGGGATCCACATACTCCAACTTGAGGAGGAGTGTAGGAGATATTTTGTGAATAATCTATAATATTATTGTACTCTAGATAGAATCCTTTTGCATTTGTGATTATGTATATGTTGTCTATATATTGTACCCTTGTATCATCAATGAAAATATACGTTCATATTTTACAACTATTAAAGGAACTTAGAAAGTGCCTTTAATTTTCCGATGTAACCGCCTTTAATAGGCCCCTCCCACACTAGTGAGAGTCCATCTCTTGAAAGATAATTTTTCCATAAGCCATGGAAAGACCATGCCACTAGTGGAGACAGCCTCATTAAAGTCAGTTTTAAGGGACCATGGAGGTCACTTTGTAGGTGACTTCTATGGTAATGACTTTGATCAAAATTGATCAAGGTCGGTTACAAAACTGACTTTGATTGGGGTCTGAATCCAGTTCTGAGTTTGGAACTTAGTTTGGTGGTTCTAAAAAAAAGCTGCCAGAAACTTGAATATTAAAAAAAGCTGCCAGAATATTAAATTACAGATCTGGAACCAGAATCACCAAAATCACAGAACAAATACAAAGATTGAACATCAAACATTAAATATCATCACAATAAAAAAATTTAACATAGATCTAATATCTAAAACCTACATAGTTGTGAAGTTGAGAAATGCCGCCGCGGTGGTGATGGATTGGAAAAGAGAACTCCGCGCGGTGGATCTACTCCGGAAGAGGCGACAACATGGCGGAAAAGAGAACTCATCTCAGTGGATCTACTCTGGCGTAGGCGACAACACGGCGGTGGCGACGACGCAACGTAGGGGACAGACGCTGCGACGGAGAAGATGAACGCTGCGGTGGAAGGGATAAAGCCCTGACGAAGGGGTGGCAGTGTCAGGGAGGTGGAGGCAGAGTGAGTGAGGCGGTGACGGAGTTATGTTTTAGGATTGAGGGAGGCGGCGGATGAGAGGAAAGTGTGGGATGGAGAGAAAAGTGAGGGATAAGAGGGGGGCGCTGGAGTTGAAACGTGAGAGTGAGCAGAAATAATTTTAAGGAATGGAAATTAGGGTTTCCGTTTATACCGTGGCTTTTAAAAGGCACTCCATTTTCACTAAAGACATAAGTGACTTTGATCCATATCAAATCGACTTTAAAATGAAATGTGGGACTCAAGAGGGAGTTCCGAGTTCGGAACTCGATTCAGATCTTAATTAAAGTTGGTTCCTCAAGAACCAACTTTGATTGCATGGCTTTAATCAAGGCTTCTCCACAAGTGAGATTTCAACTGCAAATAAGAAGAAATAAAGATAAAACTTTTGGGTTACATTAATCGGGTCGTAAACTTTATTACTACTGCATGTTGCATTAGGGCTGTGCATGAACCGGTCCAGACCGGAAAAATAGACCGGACCGGACCGGAATGAAGGGGACCGGAATCGGATTTTTAGAATTTCGGTCCGGTCCTCGGTCCAATGTTTTTCTGTATTCCAGGTTCCGGTCCGGTCCGGTCTAAAATCGGATCTTTTCCGGTCCGGACCGGATGGACCGTTATTTTATATATAATATTATTTATAAATTATTATTTTATGATAAATATGGTAAATATTTTTATCTTAAATCTTAATTTTTTATTTTAGTTAAGTTAATATTCTGAAACGACTTTTTGCCTGTTGGTATTCTTTTTTTGGGACTCTTAAATTTTATTGTTATTGGGTAACTTAAGAGTTATAGTTTCTGGGCACATTCTTCATTGACAAACTCGTATGAAGACTTCTTGTTCTGCCTCTTCTTGTTCTGCCTCAGTGCCTCTTCTTGTTCTACCTCAGTGCCTCTTCTTGTTCTTGTTCTGTTGTGCTGCCTCTTCTATTTTCTTCTTGTTCTTCCGCCTACACAGCGATCAGCCGATCCAACTTTTCATCAGTATCTTTGAACTGAACTACAAGTCTACAAATGCTCAGTACAATTTTGGTAAGTTCAGAACTTTTTTTTTGTTTTATCGGCAATCGGCATACTTAGGGTTGTTTTTGATATTGTCTTTTTCGTGGCCAATTTATTTGATAACTTACACTACCTGATTCCCGCGCTTATTGAACTCTCTGTGTATTTTGGTGAAGGATACCTAATTTGATCGACAATGTAGCAAAGCTTAGGATTGAGTTTGAGTTTGTATTGTATTCTGCTTCATTGATGTATTCTGCTTCATATTAGTATAATACTTTCTCCGCTTTTTTCATTCTTTGTGTGTGTGATTACTGTAACGTTAGAAGAAGGCAAATTTTTGGGTATTTTTGGTTAGTAATGTTAAATGAACATCAAGTACTCGACTAAAGGTCTCAATCACTTGATGCCACCCTTCTTTGTTTCCTTAAACCAAGTTACATATTTTGCATCTATGCTTCCCAGCAATTTATGATTTATCCTACTAGTTGCAAGTTCATGATGACAACTGCTTTTGGACGAAACTTACGAAGTTCGACATGAAATTGAAAGTATTGTTGTTCTGTCCAAAATGTTCTCATGAAACTAAAGGAACATGAAGCTTCATGAATTGTTGCACTCTATCAAATTAATCTGTTCTCATGTTTTCTTTAATCTTTAATATTTTGTTATTTTCTTTGTAGTCTCCAGATGTCGAGTTCCCAATCTGATAGTCGCAAGCGTTCGCTATCTCAATCTGAGCAAACAATAGTGGAACTTCAAGATGAAGAGATGCAAGAAAATGATGAAACCAGGAGAGGTGGCCGAGAACGGATGGCACAAAAAAGCTTCAGACCACACCCTACGAAGAAGCCAAGGGAGGGACGTCGCTACATCACACGGAAACATAAAAAACGAGCACCTTACTGGCCAGACTTTACTGAGTTTTTAAATGACAAGGATCAACTAAGGGCTGAATGTAACTTTTGTGGAACAGATTTTGCATCAGATGCAAATTTGAATGGGACGAAAAACGTTAAGAATCATTGGCCTATTTGCTCAAAGAATCCAGCCAACAAGAGCAAAGGTAAACAATCTCACTTGGTATTTGATCCTGTTCATGGTGGTGAGAAAGAGGTTAAGTTAAAGTATAAAGAAGTAACTGTGGAGGATGTGAGAAAAGCATTAATCTATATGGTTATACTTGATGAGTTGCCATATAGAATTGTGGAGAGGCCTGGATTTAGATATTTCATGTCTATTGTTATGCATACCTTTCATATGCCTTCGAGATTTACTATTTCTTGAGATAGCTATCAACTTTATCTTGATGAGAGAGCAAATTTAAAAGATTTTCTTAAAAATTCTTGTCAAAGGGTGTGTGTGACCACTGACACTTGGACTTCTATTCAAAGGATAAATTATATGTGTCTCACTGCACATTTTATAGATGATCATTGGAGACTGCAGAAAAGGATATTGAATTTTTGTCCAATTTCAAGTCATAAAGGGGATGCTATTGGAAAAGCTGTTGAAGATTGTTTAAATACATGGGACTTGGGTAGTAAATTATTTACTGTCACGGTTGATAATGCGAGCTCAAATGATGTTGCTTGTGTTTACCTTAAAAAGGTTGTGAGGGAAAATGGTGGCATTAATGATGGGAAATATTTACATATTAGATGCATTGCTCATATAATCAATCTTATTGTTTGGGATGGCCTAAAGGATCATGGAACATACATCGATAAAGCTAGAGCTGCAATTAAATATGTTAGAAACTCCCCGGCTAGAATTGTCTTGTTTAACGAACAAGCGGAAAAGTGTCAGATTGAATGCAAATTGTCGTTGTCTCTTGATGTTCCTACAAGGTGGAATTCGACCTACACTATGTTGGATAGGGCTTTAAAGTACAAGAAAGTTTTTAGTCGAATTGGACTCCCTAGTGATTTGGATCCAGAAAACTTGGGTCCTATAGATGAAGATGATTGGGATAAACTTGAGAAACTTGTTGTCTTCTTAAAAGAGTTTTATGATTTGACAAATCGCATATCTGGTTCTTTGTATGTGACGAGTAATTCTCTTTTCTTTCAAATTGGCCATACTCACGATTTGCTGAATGATTGGTTGAAGAATGATGATTCTGAGTTTAAGGCAATGACACAACAAATGAAATTGAAGTTTGATAAATATTGGGGTGATGTCGAGAAAATGAATATGTTGATCTATTTGGCTGTGATTTTGGATCCATGTTTTAAATATCTTGGAGTGAGCATTGCCCTATGTGACATGTATGGGTCTGAGAAGGGAGATTTGTTGGCTAAAAAGGTGAAACTATTTGCTTATCAAATGTATGATGAGTATAGGCGTATGTATGCTACTGTGGTTGGTGATAATGGTGAAATCATTGAGGCCGTATCGAATTCTTCATCCGGTAGTTCAAGAACAACTTTAAAATATATGAGTAACATTGAAGAACAAGTTAAGAGGCAGATGAGTGGATCAAATCCCCTCATACGATCAGAATTTGATCGTTATTTGAATGAGCAAAAGGGAGATGACGAGGAGAAAGATATATTAGCTTGGTGGAGAGCTAACGCTGCTAGATTCCCGATTTTAGCACATATGGCCAGAGATGTTCTAGCTATACCTATATCAACTGTTGCATCTGAAGCTGCATATAGTTCTGGAGGACGTACTCTTGATCAATTTAGAAGCTCATTAACTCCAAAGGTACGATATTTTTCCATTTCAAGAAGAGTATTTTTTGATATTTTACTTTTTCGATATTTTTTCTATTTAGACTAAGTGTTTGCTATAAATTTAGGTGCTTGTTTGCTTCAAAAGTTTTACTAGAACTCAGGAAATACACATACAGAACTAGTCTGCTACTCTTGGAGGTTAAAACAGTTTTTCTTCACAGTTCACACTATCAGACTATCAATTTGCCGAGCAAAGCAAACTCGAACGGAGGATTTAATCCCTCCCCACAAATAATTGAATAAGCCTAACTAAAATTGAGTTACTCTACTAGGTCAGCTCTTGCCAAGTATGCATCCCACTGTTATGCGGGTATTGATTCAAAACATATACATTGTGATATTATTTCCATTTCATGTGAGTGCAAATACTCACCTGATATTTTCTTTTTTACTTCATTGTTTTTCCTAATAAAATGTAGCTTCGGGTAAAACTTCATGACAAGTATAAACAATCATCCATTACGAGCTTATATCCTTCAGCTAGTTATGAAACAATAAGTGAAGTCTTGAGTGCCTGGAATCTATGCATGACATTTTCTACTTACTTAACAAGACGAAAAGCTGACATGGTCACCTGACATTAATTTGCTATAAATTTAGGTGCTTGTTTGCTTCAAAAGTTTTACTTATACACGTGATATTTCACTGCAAAAGTTGCTTGAGGAATGTGCTTTATATGCTTCAGTACTTATGTTAATAACTTAATATACTGAATTAATGTTAAGTTAATATTTTGAGATTCCCTTCATTTTACTTTTACTTTTGTGCATGGTTAGGATTACTATGAAGCTAATTAAGCTGCAGAATCTTGCATTCAAACAACTTGAGTGAAATGCAATTGTTGATATTCGGTAGTTAGTATATATGTCTGTTTTTTCTAAGGGTTCTTTTCTTCATTCCAAATGATTTTAGATGGTTCAAGCCCAAATTTGTTGTCAAGATTGGATTCGAGCATCACTTCGTGAAGCTCAATTTAATATGGAGGAAAATTTAGAAGAACTTGAGAAACTTGAAACAGGTAACAACCATTGTACTTTGTAAACCTGTCAAATATAATGCTTTCTAATTTATTTATGTTTCTGTGTTTCTTACTTATTTTGTGTTGTGTTATTGTTACAGATTTAGAGAAGTTGAAGGTGCAAGATGACATAATCTTTGTTTCATAAGCAATGAACTCAGTTAGGAACTGCCGTGGATAATGGATTAGTTTACAACTCAGAGAATGGTGGTATTGGTATGCATAGGAAGCACTTGCTCAATTAAATAATACCTCATTTGCAAGCTGATAATTTCATGCAGATGTAACCTTCCAGGCAAAGGGAAGAAACACAAGTTTTTCAAGAATGGCTGCAAGCTGATCATGTGAAGAACATAAGGAGCGCAGGTAGGTACAGATCTGAGATGGCCATTCGTACATAGACAGGCTTGGAGTTCCCAAATTTTGAACTTGGTGATTAGATTTCTTTTCTCGCCATTAATGTCAGGTGAAGCTGCATTTTACAGGACAACACTGGTGCCAGTGGTGCGAGGGGTTTAACCGTTTAAGAACCATTTTAGAGAGCATTCTAATTATTGCGATGTATCATGTATGAGCCGGGATGGAATGGAATGTTGAATTGTTTATTGAGTTTTGGTTTTAATTTTAATTTTAATCTTCTACAAGATTGGAATGATGAGTGTTTTCTTTTGTGATTTTGGTTTTAATGATGTTTTGACTGAGATTTTGTGTTTTTGCTATAGAATGATCTAAACAGAATTATGTGTGGTAACACAATTAAATTTTCAGTTTCTCTATTTTGATACTGAATATTTTAATTAAAAAATTTTGCTTTTAAAATCCGGTCTAGCCGGTCCGGACCGGTCCATACCCGGAATGATTCCGGACCGGTCCCGGTCCAAAATTTTCAATAACCGGTCCGGTTTTTGGTCCAAAGATTTCCACCATTACGGTCCCGGTCTTAACCGGTCCCGGTCCGGTTCGGTCCGGTCCGGTTCGGTCCGGTCCAGACCGGTTGAACAGCCCTATTTGCATAATAATTTTTTAATATCACAACTAAAACTTTTTTTTTTACTATTATAGTTGAACTCCATCTTTTCATAACCCTATCGAAAGACGGCCTTTCCCAACATTTTACCTTAAACTTAACTGGTGTTAAAGGAAGTCATTTCATATGTTATATACTGTAAAGTCCTCGGGAGTTGGACTTGTTTTATGGCAAATTGTGAATTGTGGAAATCTGGTGTTTAAACACCGTTTTGCAGGTTTTAAAGATTTCCGGAAACACAATCTTTATCCACGGAATTATGGAGTATATTGATGTGATCAAATCAGAATATTGTGGAAGATATTATCTTAGTTCGTGGAAGATTAATTCTGGTAAACAATATTCCTGTAATAGTTGGGAATTGATTTAGTAGTTTAATTATGGTACAAGTCCTATTGTTAACAGGATTGTCCATTTAAGTACCAGATTAGAATCAGAGTTTTCCTTAGTCTAGAAGTCTATTTATGGTAGAGTTAGACAAGGAAGGAAGTTGATTCAAGGCAGGATTGCGATGGAATAAATAGAAGAAGATGAAAACGCAATCAAGTTCGTGCTTCCAGGATTATTCTCTACGTTGAGAACTTTGGAGCAATCTGCCGTGTTTGGAGGTTTGTAAATCAACCGACCAAGTTTGTAGAGATCAGAAACAAGGAAGCCTTAATTCCTCGGGAGGAGGAGATCCAGGGAGACGTGTTGATCGTGAGGGTTCAACGGCGTAGGATCGGCAGTGAGGGGAGCTCACAACATTCACTCTATAGGTTAGCAATGGATTAGTATTTAAGTTAAGCTTCTTGTACTAAAAACTGCTTTCTAGTGAATGGTTTCTGATCTGGGCAAGGCCCCGCAGACGTAGGTGTATTTGCACCGAACTGCGTAACCAAGTTGTGTGTGCACTGCGTATTTTGTTTTGCTTTTAAAAACAAAACTAATCTTGGTGTTCCAACACCAAACTGTTAAACAACTTGGAAAAAGGTTTAGTAATCAGGTGAAACGGAATTTCAATTGGTATCAGAGCAAGGCGCTTGTTGACCCCTATACAGGGAGAGTGAGATCAGGTTTCACCATGGTACCGAAGGAGGGGGCATCAGTCACGCGACCACCATTGCTGGAACAAGGAAATTATGCTTACTGGAAGGCACGGATGAAAGTGTTCATTGGAGCTCTAGATGATCAAGCTTGGAACTATGTCATAAATCAATACACTCCACCTGCTAGTGACACAACTGAAGGATCAAGCTCCACTGCCACTAAACCATTCTCTAGGTATTCCACCGAGGAGCATAAAGCGCACGTGTCCAACTCAAAAGCATTGAATGCCATCTTTACGGCTGTGGACGAAGATCAGTTTAAAATGATTTCAAACTGTGAGACTGCAAAGGAAGCGTGGGATGTTTTACAGACTTACCATGAGGGAACAAGCTCTGTAAGAGAATCAAAGTTGCAATATTATACATCGAAATTTGAGGAATTGAAGATGCGGGAAGATGAAACTATCTCTGAGTTTAATGGACGAGTCCGAGATATTGCAAACAAGGCGTTTCAGTTTGGCAAAAAGTACAAAGATCAAAAACTTGTAAGGAAAGTGTTGAGGGCATTACCCCCACGGTTCAACATGAAGGTCACGGCAATAAATGAAAATGGAAGGATCGGAACAATGACACTTGATGAACTTATGGGATCTCTGGAATCGTATGAAATGGAGATGTTCCAAACTAAAACGGGGAAGAAAGAAATGGCATTTTCAAGCACAAACACTGGAAAGGTTGATGAGTCTACAGATAATGAAGAGACGGATGAGATTGCAAACATAACCAGGAATTTCTCCAGATTTATGAAGAAGATAAGCAGGAAACCACAAGATAAGTCAAGTGGAAGCAAAAATCCGAATGCAAACTCCACTCCACGATTCGGTCAATCTACTGGTGTTGAAACACCAAAATTCAAATCGGTAAATCCGACCCTGAACAGGAGAATCCAGTGCAGAGAGTGTGAAGGTTTTGGACACATACAAGCTGAGTGTGCCAATACACTCAAAAGACAAGGAAAGTCATATGCCACAACCTGGAGTGATGATGATGGTGGAGATGATGTTAAGTATGAAGAGGAGTATACAAATCATGTTGCGTTCGGCGTGTCAATGGTGGAGGTAGAAGATTTTTGTAATGAAGGTCTCAGCCTGATGAACGAAGAAGAGATCTGTAGCTCAGATGAAGAGAGTAGAAGTGTTAGTGATGAAGACATTCGCAAAGAAAGCATGGAGATGTACAAGATGTGGTTAAAAGTGGCAGATGAAAACAAAGAACTCAAGGCTGAAAACAAGAGGTTAAGTGAGAATGCTAAAGTGTATGAATGCGAAAAGGAAGAGGCAACTCGAGATCTAGAAAAACTCAAGAAGGAATTTGCTGTAGTGGTGCAACGAGCAGAGGAAGCAGAACAATCCATTAGACGCCTTAATACTGGGAAAGCTAAACTCGAAGAATGTCTAAGGATGGGACAGACGAGCAAATTTGGCATTGGCTATGAAAGGACAGTGAAAGAAGAAAATCATCAGACAGATCAAAATGCACCAGTTGCAAGAATAATTGAGAAGAATGGTCCCACAAAAAGGATCAGACGATGCGGATACTGTGGAATTCAAGGTCATGTGACAAACAGATGTTTTAGACTGATGAGAACCCTGTCTGTCAACACAGAATATCAGGGCATGCACGCCAACCCATATCGATGTTTCAACACCAATCCAGTTCGAGGTTTCAACACCAACTTAGAACATAAAATGCACCAATTCAATGCTGGAGGATACAGAACTGGATCTCTCAACACACGGGTTAATCAGAATCCACAACAAGTCACTCGACCAGTACGCCAGGTATGGGTTCGAAAATTCCAAGATGTTTGTTTTTCTAGTTTTGTATGTTTTGGGGCACATACAGGAACCTCGTGGTATTTTGATAGTGCGTGCTCAAGGCACATGACTGGAGTTCCTGAATTCCTGCGAAAGTTCAAACCTGGATTTGGTGGACATGTTAAATTTGGAGATGGAAAACGGAGCAAAATCATTGGAAAGGGTGAGTTAGCAATTAAAGGACTCCCGGTGTTTCAAGATGTATTGCTTGTGGAAGGTCTGAAGGCGAATCTATTGAGCATTAGCCATCTATGTGACAATGATATGACAGTTAACTTTGACAAAGGAAAATGTATTGTTAACCATGGGACTGGAGTATTCACTGGAACAAGGTCAATAGATAATTGTTATTTGCTCGATCAAGATGTCACATGCTTGAGTTCGAAGAAGGACGTTAGCACTCTATGGCACAGAAAATTGGGACATATAAATTACAAATCCTTGGCTCGTATTTCCAGACTGAATGCAGTCAGAGGTATTCCTGAAATCGGTGAAAGCAATGAGGTTGTGTGTGGCTCATGTAAAGAAGGAAAGCAAATTCGAATCCCACACCATGCTGTTCATGATGTGTCAACGTCAAGACTTTTGGAGCTTCTACATATGGACTTAATGGGACCGATCAATACACCCAGTGTAGCAGGGAAGAAGTACATTTTTGTGTGTGTAGACGATTTCTCGAGATATACTTGGGTATCTTTTCTCAAAGAGAAGTCAGAGGCAGCTGAAGTTTTCGAGACCTTGGTATACAAATTACACGTAGAAAAAGGACCTACTCAGGCAAGAATTGCACGTATCAGAAGCGATCATGGAAAGGAGTTTGAAAACTCTAAATTTAATGACATCTGTGAGACACTTGGTATACACCACGAGTTCTCTGCTCCCATCACACCGCAACAAAATGGTATAGTGGAAAGGAAGAATAGAACACTGCAGGAAATGGCCAGAGCAATGTTAGCCGAAAAGAAAATTCATTCTAAATACTGGGCTGAGGCGCTTCATACAGCATGCTACACCATCAACAGAGTATATTTGCGTCCATTTACTGAGAAGACACCGTATGAGATTTGGAAAGGGAAGAAACCGGATGTGTCGTATTTTCATGTTTTTGGCAGTAAGTGTTATATTCTAAAAGATCGTGAGCCGTTAGCTAAGTTTGAATCTAGAAGTGATGTCGGGATATTCTTGGGATATTCTCCCACCAGTCGAGCATACCGAGTGCTTAATCAACGTACTGGAACGGTTATGGAATCTATTAATGTGGTGGTAGATGATTCTGAGGATGACAGAGTTGGAGAAGGTGAAGTACTGGAACCAGTGTTCCCTACCGGTGTTGAAACACCAACAGCGTCAACTGGTGTTGAAACACCAGAAACCGAGACACCTGAACCTGAACAGCGTCCGTCCAGACAAATGCAACTTCGGGATCAACCTCGTGTAAATTACAGGGAATTGGCAGGATTATCTTGTTTCATATCACTCACGGAGCCGAAGAATTATAAAGAGGCTTTGCTCGATGAATATTGGATTTCTGCTATGCAAGAAGAATTACAGCAATTCGAAAGAAACAATGTTTGGGTCCTTACCCAACGACCTGCAAATGTCAATGTGATCGGTACCAAGTGGATTTTCAAGAATAAATCTGATGCAGATGGTAATATCACAAGGAATAAAGCACGCCTCGTTGCTCAAGGGTACACGCAAGTAGAAGGAATAGATTTTGATGAGACCTTTGCGCCTGTGGCCAGATTGGAGTCGATCAGACTTTTGTTGGCTGTGTCGTGTATTCTGGATTTTACTCTTTTCCAGATGGATGTCAAGAGTGCATTCTTGAATGGGGTCGTGAAGGAGGAGGTGTATGTAGAGCAACCTAAGGGGTTTGAAGATCCACAGTTTCCTGATTTTGTCTATCGGTTGAATAAGGCACTATATGGCCTCAAGCAGGCGCCCCGAGCATGGTATGAGCGACTGACAACCTTTCTGATTCAAAAGGGCTATCGTCGAGGGGGAGTAGATCGGACTCTGTTCGTACTACACAAAGGTTCAAATATTCTGATTGCACAGATTTATGTAGATGATATTGTGTTTGGATCCACCTCTTCAGTTTTGTTACAGGAGTTTGTTGACTTAATGACTAAAGAGTTCGAGATGAGCATGGTAGGGAAACTTTCATATTTTCTGGGATTGCAAGTTGTTCAGGAGAAGAATGGTCTCTTCATCAATCAGCAGAAGTATGCTGAAAACTTGATCAAGAGATTTGGACTTACAAATGCAAAGGCAATACGCACTCCAATGGCTACTACTGATAAACTGACTAAAGATGAGCAGGGACAAAGTGTTGATCAGAAAATGTACAGGAGTATGATTGGGAGCCTGTTGTACTTAACCGCAAGTAGACCAGACATTTGTTTGAGTGTTGGTATTTGTGCTCGCTATCAAGCAGATCCAAAGGAATCACATATGTCAGCAGTGAAGAGGATTATTCGGTATATAAGTGGAACAGTGGAGTATGGAGTATGGTTTTCTCGAAACAAGGATTCACAGTTAGTAGGATTCAGTGATTCAGACTGGGCTGGGAATGCTGATGATCGTAAGAGTACTACAGGTGGATGTTTCTTTGCTGGATCGAATCTAGTCAGCTGGTATAGCAAAAAACAGAACTCCATATCTTTGTCTACGGCTGAAGCAGAGTATTTAGCTGCTGGGAGTTGTTGTGCACAACTATTGTGGATGAAGCAGATGATGAGAGATTATGGGTTTGATGATGTGAGTCTGACAGTGCTGTGTGATAATAAAAGCGCTATTGATATTTCCAGGAATCCTGTGCAACATTCGAGGACGAAGCATATTGATATTCGTCATCATTTTATTAGGGACTTGGTTGAAAAAGAGGAAGTTACAGTCCAGTATGTGCCAACAGCTGAACAACTGGCCGATATCTTTACAAAACCTCTGGATGGTGAGACGTTTGAAGTACTTAGACAGCACTTGGGTGTTTGTCGAATGTAAGGTACTGAGGCTTGTATTTTCTATTGTATTATTTACTGCTTTGTTTCCTTTATATCGTAAAAATCGAAAATACCAAAAATATGTGAAGTGATGTTTAAACACCAAGGAGCTCAGAGGCAAGTTATTCTGACGGGCTGAATATGTGGGCCAGAAAATTATGTTGGGCCTATGATGTGCGTATGACAGTCTGAAAAAAAAGGGAAAAAGGAGATGGCCTTTTTGGTGTCGAAAAAGGGGGGAAAGAGAAAGTAGACTCCCACACAAACTCAAACCAGAAACTGTTCATCTTCTTCCTCAGTTCGGAGGTCTCTGTTCCTCAAGTTTTCTTTTCAAACCCCGATTATTGTTACTCACCAACCAGATAACAATGCCGAGCTCAGTGTTCAAGAAGATGGTCGGAAATTTAGTCAGGGTTCGGGTGCCTGAGAATCCGAGGATTGAAGAGCTCAGTGATGACACAGACTTGAACGAGATGGGTGAAGATCGAGTACGGACAGTAGGGGCTTGGAATGGACAAAATCAGAGGAGACGGAAAGCCAGCTTTGATTGCTCTTTCGTCCGTGATGGTATGTTCTTTAGCTCTGTTCTTGAATTCATCGAATGGATGGTGCAAAATAGAGACTATGTAGACCTCAGGAAATATAGAAATTTGCATGGCAAAATAAATAGGTTTAAGCTCGATGAGGTGTTAACTGGGAAAATAGGAGACATTGAGGAGATCAGCAATTATGATGCTAAGTTAGTTGGAGTTGGTTTTGGAGAAACTTATAAAGTAGAGTATGAAGAGGGCCAGTTCGAGAGTAAATTCTTTACAATCTATACTCGGATAGCATCATTGCACAGGCCCAGTATCAAATATTTAGGAGATAATGCCTTTGTACAGCCGTGGATAAAAGTGGTTAAATCCACAAATGTTGCTAGGAAGATGATGTGTGTTGATGAGTCTCTGAATCAGACTCGAATATCTCTGAGAAGGTTATCGATTCCAGTTGTGGAGATTTCTGACAGTGAGGAAGATGTTGGAAGTGTTGGAAGAGTTAATACAGAGGAAACCCCGATGAGTGTAACTGAAGAGGCCACTGTGCTGGATGAAGCTCTGGAAGCTTTTATGAGATCTGAAGAGGCTCTGGCAGCATTTGTGAGATCAGATTCAGAGAAGGATGTTGTTGGAACTGTTGCTGAGGAAAAGAGTGAAAATGGTAGTGTTAATGCTGAGATGCCAGAAGAAGAGAAATCAGAAGGAGTGAACATGCTGAGTACTGATGTGGACAAAGATACTGCAGTGCTGGGTTCTGGTGTTCCAACACCAGGAGAAGATTTGACCGAGGAGCAGCAAATCTCTGCGCTATTTGGAAGTGATGTTGAAACTCCACCAGAGACAAGTCCACTCCAGGGACTTAGGAGGAAAAGAAAGGCAGTTGGTATTGAAACACCAGCTGATGGAAGTTCGGCCTCAGCCTTCAAGAAAATTCGCAGATCAAAACGCTGCAGAGAAAGAAGTGGAGTTGAAAGTGAAGACAGTGATGAACCCATCGGGCAGAAACTGAAGAGATTAAGAGCAGAAAAGCTGAAGCAGTCAGTTAAGAAAATGAAGCCTAAAGTCTTGCCTGCACCTGAAGTCAGTCAAGCCATTAGCAGTGAATGGTATGACAATGATGTTCAAGACAAGTTTGAATTCATCAGTGGAAGGAAAATCCTAGCCGAGAGACCGGCTGATGCTAAGAAATTTGAAGATTGTGGGTTTACTGCTTTTCTCAAATATCTTAAGGTGTTTAGAGCTGCCACCTGCTTTGCAGAATTCAATAAACAAATGGTGCTGGAATTTTATTCAAATTTGAAGGAAGAATCTGAAGATGAAGACTCTCGATGGTTTCACAGAGTCTATGTGAGAGGTAAAATCATTGCTTTTTCCCCTGAGGCTGTAAGTAGGTGTTTGCAGCATGGCAGTTTCAAGAACTCTCAGTCGGTGTTTCAACACCAAGTTCCAGAAAACTTTGATGCGGTAGCGGTTGAGTTGACAGGAGGAGTGGAAACTAGTTGGCCACTTGCTGGGAGACAACAGATACCAGCTTCGAACCTGACTTCGAGGTACTACTGTCTATATGTGGTTGCAGTGCATAACTGGATTCCCTCAGTGAACAGCACTATGGTTACAAAAGAAATGGCAACGTTGCTGTATAGTCTGGGTGCGAGGCAACGAGTGGATCTGGGCAGACTCATATTCAATGACATTCTGGATTGTGCTCGTAAAACTAGGAAGGAATCTCTTGTCCATCCGTGTATTATTTCCATGGTACTGTTGAAAGAAGGAGCAGGTGCAAGGGAAACAGATGAGATAATTTCTACACATCCTTTACGGCCAACACTCAGGACTTTGAGCGGTCGGATAGTTAAGGACCTACCCTGGACGCCTCCGGCGACTACTGGCTTGGATGGAAGAGAAGCTCGGCTGAGAGCAATTGAGGCAAGGGCAGTTGTGTGTCAGGAAATCCTTGGGCGTCATCAGGCAGCAATAGACAAGATTCAGGGGGAGATTGCAGCTTTGGAGGCTGAAAGAGAAGCTTTATTGGCAGAATCTCAAGCCGGGTCCAATGTTGGTACTTCGGACGAATCGGACGACACTTTGGCTTAACTGATTTTAGTGGTGTCTTATTTTGTGGCCTTCTTGTCATATTCATGAATTCAGGGGGAGAAGTTTTGGAATTTTATATTGTTGATTGATTCTAAATTCTGATTTGATTTTGGATTCTGGATATGTGTGCTAGCTGTTTTTTTCTGGTGTTCTATGATGGTTGTGCTAGCTGGTATTATGGTGTTCTCTGTTGTGTGTATTAATGAATTCACCAATATGCCAAGGGGGAGATTGTAAAGTCCTCGGGAGTTGGACTTGTTTTATGGCAAATTGTGAATTGTGGAAATCTGGTGTTTAAACACCGTTTTGCAGGTTTTAAAGATTTCCGGAAACACAATCTTTATCCACGGAATTATGGAGTATATTGATGTGATCAAATCAGAATATTGTGGAAGATATTATCTTAGTTCGTGGAAGATTAATTCTGGTAAACAATATTCCTGTAATAGTTGGGAATTGATTTAGTAGTTTAATTATGGTACAAGTCCTATTGTTAACAGGATTGTCCATTTAAGTACCAGATTAGAATCAGAGTTTTCCTTAGTCTAGAAGTCTATTTATGGTAGAGTTAGACAAGGAAGGAAGTTGATTCAAGGCAGGATTGCGATGGAATAAATAGAAGAAGATGAAAACGCAATCAAGTTCGTGCTTCCAGGATTATTCTCTACGTTGAGAACTTTGGAGCAATCTGCCGTGTTTGGAGGTTCGTAAATCAACCGACCAAGTTTGTAGAGATCAGAAACAAGGAAGCCTTAATTCCTCGGGAGGAGGAGATCCAGGGAGACGTGTTGATCGTGAGGGTTCAACGGCGTAGGATCGGCAGTGAGGGGAGCTCACAACATTCACTCTATAGGTTAGCAATGGATTAGTATTTAAGTTAAGCTTCTTGTACTAAAGACTGCTTTCTAGTGAATGGTTTCTGATCTGGGCAAGGCCCCGCAGACGTAGGTGTATTTGCACCGAACTGCGTAACCAAGTTGTGTGTGCACTGCGTATTTTGTTTTGCTTTTAAAAACAAAACTAATCTTGGTGTTCCAACACCAAACTGTTAAACAACTTGGAAAAAGGTTTAGTAATCAGGTGAAACGGAATTTCATATACAATTTTATCATTTTTATTTGATTTGAACTGAATAAAGAGTCCGTCTCTTGAAAGACTATCTTTCCATAAGTCATGGAACGACCAAGGTTTAAAGTGTAAATTAGAAGAAATGAAGATAAAATTTTTGGGTTGCATGAACCGGGTTATAAATTTTATAACTACTACATATTGCATACTAAATTTTTAATATTGCAACTAACACCTTTTACCTTTTATTATTCTAATTAAGCCCCATCTTTCCCTAAGCATATGGAAAGACCGTCTTTCCCAAGACTTTGCCCTGAATAAATCAATAAATCAATTAAAATGAAATTAAAATAAAACAAATTAAATAATAATTTAAATTTTATTAATTTAAATTTTATTAAGAATGGCGTAACTTTGTGGATAGTCTTAAGAAACATAGAATACGGTATAAGTTCCTTTCTTATGTTTACTTGCTGTGGATTAATCAGTTCGGCCCTGTTACCTGGTGGAGTTTCTTTTTAGTATTAAAGAGTAGGATTTTAATTTTTGTCAAAAAATAAAATAGATAAGATGCTTGCAAGCACCGCTCTTTTGGTAATTAAACATTAATTTAATAAAAATACTGACCTAGCTTCTTGAAATTGTCATTTAATTAAAAATTGGAAAATGCAGGTTCGGTGGAAGACAAGAGGATCAAATGCAAATATTATTCTATACTAATCTCATATTTATATATGCTTTTGTCTCTTTGTTTGGGGCTAAACTACCTTCAATTATCAAAAACTGACAAATAGAAGAAGAAAGAATTCCTAGTCCTGAAAGCGATTTTCTCCTGAAAGCGATTTTCTCCTGAAAGCGATTTTCCCGTTGAATAGTAACAAGTAACTGATTTCTTCTCTTTCCTACTCCGCCGGTAACGGCACTTTGCCGGTAACGGCTCCATTGCCGGCAACGCCAATTGTTTGGGTACAGCTACGGAATACCAATTGGTAACACCAATTGAGATGGCGCTTCCACCGGCCACTCAATTCCCCACCAAAACATTTGCCACAGTTCTTCAAGCCAAAGCCCCTCCGCTCTCGAAATCCCTACCTAACAATCCAGAGATCATCCCCAAATCACAGCACCTGGGAGAACCCTCCTGCTTGTACTCTGATGATCAGATAGCAACTCTCTCTGCCCATTATGCGAATGCACTGGTTGGGAAGTTCACAAGAGGTAGGCTCACAATGGAACAATTGGAATTGGCATTCAAAACTGTGGGATTCGAAGGTAAGTATCAACTTGGCTCCCTTGATTACAAACATGTTTTGATTCGGTTTGAACATATAAATGACTATCAAAGATGCTGGATGAAATGTGTTTGGAATTTCAATGGAATTTCTCTGAAAATCCTAAAATGGACTCCTGAGTTCTCGACTCATAAAGAATCACCAATAGTTCCTATTTGGTGTACTATCAAAGAGCCCCCTCTTTACTACTATAACACAGCTTCGATTGAAGCCATGGGGAATAGCATAGGCAGTTTCATAAAAAATGATCAAGCTACTGAGATGCTAACAAGACCATCTGCAATTAAATTTTGTGTCGAAATTGATCTCCAAAAACCTCTGAGTAGCTTCATAAGGTTGGGCTCTGTGTCTAACAATAAGAAATACCCGATTGAATATGAGGATATCCCTCTTTACTGTGGTCATTGTTCAAAACTAGGCCATTCTCTGATCCAGTGTAAAGCTAACTCACAGAATGAGAATGTCACTCAGGATCCTAGTTTGAAACATAATCTGCCCCAGTACCTATGGCAAGCAACAGGTAAGAAATTTGACAAAGCACCACTAATTGAAGACCAAGATCTTCCTGACAATGAGTATGAGGTTATGGTGGAATCTGCAAAAAATTTGAACAATAGCCCTGTGATGGTAAATCAGGAAAAATTGGATTCCTCTACTAAAAAATCTCAACCCCTAGATACTTCTGATAACTCTATTTTAAGGTTGATTGAGGACACTTCAACTGTTAAGCCAATAATTTCTGCTTATGCCAACGATGATATACAAGTTGGTTCTGCCTCATTATCTATGTACAGTCCTTTCCACAAGAACTCTTTCTCCCAACCTGGGAAAATGGAGAACAGATTTTCAGTATTGCAGATTGCTGACAGTTTCAAGGAAAAGGAATTGCAAGCTGATACACCGGAGCTGACAGAGGAAAACACTCCTACACAGCAAGAAAGCTCCAGTTCTGCTCTACCAGGTAATACCCAAGGTAAGACTAAAGCTAAGAAAAATAATTATCTTAGTCAGCTAAATAAGATGATGCTTAGGTCATCTTCGAAAAGTTCTAAGTCAAGTGAACAATGATGACACACCTTAACATCAATTTTTTAGTGTGGAATCTAAGAGGAATGGACACTTCAATGCTTAGGTTAACTAATTTGTGCAGGATCAAAAAAATTCATTTGTTGTGTATTATTGAACCTATGCATGATAACTCCCAATGTGAAGATTACATGAAAAAACTGTCATTCACTCATAACTTGACACTGCCTAATGGGAAGATCTGGATTATGTGGTCTAATCTCTTAACTATCTCTCTAAACTCCTTTCATGATCAGTTTATGCATGTAAATATTTTGCATCACTCTGTTAATCTGAATATGGAGGCAGTTTTCATATATGCCTCAAGAACTAGAGATGGTAGGAAGGATCTGTGGTCTGACCTTCAATCTATTCCAAATGGTGACACCATCTTCATAGGTGATTTCAACACAATAACTTCTTTAGATGAATATAGAGGGCCCTGTTCTCCTGCCTTAGGTAGTATAAGAGACTTTAATACCTGGATCTCCTCCAATGGAATCCAAGAAATTAATACGGTAGGTAACATGTTCACTTGGTGTAACTCTAGGCTTCGGAACCCTACTTCGAAAAGACTAGATAGAGGACTATGCTCAATCTCTTGGATCACTAAGTTTCCATCTTCCTCAATTCAGATTTTAAATAGACAAACTTCGGATCATGCACCTCTTCTTCTACAAGTTTCAAATCTTATCTCTTCTAACCCTAAGCCATTTAGATTCATAGACTCTTGGTTTCTAAGAGAAGATTTTATGACTGTGATAAGGGACAGCTGGGAATCACCATTATCAGAATCTGGAATGCTGAAGTTTTACCTTAAGCTTGTCAGACTTAAAAGAGTTCTAAAATCATGGAATAGGGATAAATTTGGAAACATTGATCTAAATGTTGCAAAAGCTGAAGATGATCTAAGAACTCAGGAAGCTATATATGATCTGAACCCTTCAACTGCTGAGAGAATTAAACTCAATGAAAAAAATGCTTTGTTGCTAAAAGTCTTAAAAGAAAAAGAGAAATACTGGAAGCAAAAAGCTAGATTAAAGTGGCATAAGTTGGGTGATAATAACACTTCCTTTTTCCACAAGGTTGTGCAAGAAAGGAACTGTAAACTACACATCACCAAACTAAAAACTAGATCAGGTCAATGGATTAATTCTCAGCTAGATATACAAAAGGAAGCAGTTGAATATTTTACTGAATTATTAACTGAACCTGATTTAATTTTGGATGATACTTTTGACACTCATTTTCTGAGTCAAATTCCTGGTATCATAACTGATAGTGATAATATTGACTTAGCAAGGCCTGTGACTGAGGATGAACTGGAAAATGTAATTAAAGGCTTAAACAAGAACAGCAGCCCTGGGCCAGATGGATACTCTCCAAAATTTTACACCAAATGCTGGCAGATTATTAAACTAGATTTGTTAGAAGTGGTAAATGAATTTATATCTGGTGCTGAGATACCAAGGGGGATTTCTAGCACCTGGATTACTTTAATTCCAAAAAAACCAACCCCAACTTCTTTTGATGACTTTAGACCAATTAGTCTATCAAATGTGCTGAATAAGATTTGTTCTAAAGTTCTTCTGGAGAGATTGAAGCCACATATGGAGAATCTGATATCCTTGAACCAAACAGCATTCATGAAGCATAGGGATATATCTGATAACATTCTATATTTACAAGAGATGATTAGATTTTTGGATAAGAAACAAAGAATTCCTAACTGCATCCTTAAGCTTGATCTGAGGAAAGCTTTTGATAGGGTTAGATGGAGTTTTCTCAAACAGATTTTATCTAAGTTTGGTTTTAATGGAAATTTTTTAACAGCTTTAATGAACAATTTGTCTCAAGCCTACTTTTCAGTCATTATCAATGGTAATCCAGTTGGATTTTTCAGTGCAACAAGAGGAATCAAACAAGGTGACCCTCTATCCCCCTCTCTTTTTAATCTATTCTCAGAGGCATTCTCTAGGAGTTTGACCTTTATCTTTGTGAATAAATGTCTGTCCTCATATCAGATTCCTGGTTCTATTCCTGTGGTTTCTCATTTGATGTATGCGGATGATACCATAATATTTATGCAAGCTTCTAAATCTAACTTAATTAAGATAAAGGCCTTTCTTGAAGTCTTTGAACACTGCTCAGGTCAAAAGTTTAATTTTGAGAAATCAGACTTTTATTTAAGTAAATGGGCTACTGCTGCTAGAAAGGTTCAGGTTAAAGCAATTTTAAAAATGAAAAAAGGGTCTTTTCCATTCAAATACTTAGGTTGCCCTATTTTTAAAGGAAGAACTCTGAACAGATATTTTTTCCCACTGCTGGCCAATGTTGATGCTAAGTTACAAAACTGGAAAAACTGCTGGTTAAGTTCTGGTGGGAAAATGATCCTCATCAAATCAGTTTTGTATTCTATTCCTCAGCACACTTGGATGGTCTCAAATCCCCCAAAAGCTGTAATTAAATCTTTTGAAAAAAAACTGGCTCAATTTTTCTGGGGTAAGACTGAAGGTAAACAAAATAAGATTTGGAGGAAATGGACTAACATTGCCATACCCACTAATAGAGATGGTTTGGGCTTTAGATCAGTTCAAGCTATTATTGATTCTTATTCGGCCAAACTATGGTGGAAGAGCCAATTGGGAACCTCATTGTGGTCTAAACTTCTTTGGTCTCTACCACAATCTTACAGGAAATCTGTTACTTGGAGGAGAATATGTCACATTAATGAATTTGCTGTTAACAATTCCTCAATTATTCATGGGAATGGGAGATGTAATTTTCTTAATGCTAAATGGTGTCCGCATGGACCTCTCCTTTCTAAAATCCCTGAGTACATTACCTCTACAATGGATGACATATCTGTGGCTGATTTCATTAGCAACAGAAATGCAATTCTGAACCAAATTGCATCTTTTCTTGAACATGACACTGTGCTTTTTCTTCAGGAGGCTGCTCTCACTGAGGATAGGGAGGATAGAATCATCTGGGAGCCAGAAACATCGGGTAAATTTACATTTAAGTCGGCATATAGAGCTCTAGTTCTACCAACAGGTACCTCTCCGGTCTCTAAGTTCTTATGGAATCCACTGGTACTAAAAAAGATCTCAATCTTTATCTGGAAACTCCTACATGCTTTTCTGCCCTTTGATGATGTTCTTATTACATGTGGTTATAGCCTAGCTTCAAAGTGCCCTGCTTGTTGTCATTCTGATTCTATCCAACATTACTTTATCTCATGTCCCTTGGCACACTCAGTTTGGTTGAAGCTGACTCTTTCACTACCTTTTAACCTTAATACATCACATTCCATTCCTCAAAGATTCTATCTGTTTTGGGATTGTCAAGATTTAACTAAGTTTTACCAAATATATTGCATGTTTCTCCCATCTGTGATATGCTGGGGTCTATGGAAAGCTAGAAACAACTATCTATATGACCACAAGCCTCTATCCATGAATGTAATCTGTACTGAGGTGGAGAATTTGATTAAATTGACAGTTAGTGGTTGTTCTCCAACAATGTTATCTAAAATCTCAGTACCACAATACTTTCACCATCTCACTCCACTGCTAAGGCCTCCCCCTAAGCCAAATTTAAGGATTATTTGCTGGGAAAGACCTAAACATGGGTCTATAAAAATAAATGTAGATGCAGCCTGGTGCTCTAACAAAGCCACTGTAGGTCTTATAGCTAGGAATTGTCTAGGCTTACCGGTTAGAATTAGTTCGGCAAAAATAACATCCTCATCCCCCCTACAGGCCGAAATTGAAGCCATATTATTTGCTTCTGAATTCTTTCACCATCTGAACGGTAACATAATGGTGGAATCAGATTGTAAACTTGCTGTTGAGATGATTCTGAATCCATATGAGGCACAATGGCAACTTTTTGATAAGGTGTACAAAGTGAAATCTTTGCTTGGTAGTGCTCAACTGATTCACACTTTTAGGGAGTGCAACACGGTAGCTCATGCCATAGCTAAACATCACTTTGATTTGAACCAAGGGCTGGATATGACTAATGTTACACCTAGAATTCAGGGGCTTATAGATATGGATAGAGCCTGTTTTCCTCATATTCGAGTTGCTAAAACTCCTAGGTTATAGAATGTGATGCTGCTGAATGCCTTCTTCTCTTGCCTTTGCAGAAAAAGGGAACTCTACACTACTATGAGGAGGAGAATGCACAAGCTCCTATTGCTGATACTTGTCTTAAACTGGATGCTTCCTTGCTGTTTTTCTGCTACTGGAGTAGCTATGGATGCTGCAAGGGATTTTTGCACACACCAAGGAGTGGGAATCCTTCCCACATAGGCTCAACTACAAAGCTACAAAACTCAGCATACATGAGAAGATTTTATCTTGCGATTGAAGTTGCCTGGCCATTACAGAGGATTAACACGAGGGGTGGAGATCCTCTTGTTTTGGATCGCAACTTCGACACCTATCCTTTCACTTAGGATAGTTTTATTTCACTATATTAGCAAACACTGTCAGGTCTTTTGGAAACAACCATGTTGTTTCACATCCCAACTCTAATTGTATATTCGATCAATTGAAAATCAAGGCTTGGGGTACCTATAATAAAATAACCCTCACCCTCGGGTGTTCTCATTAAAAAAAAAATAGAAGAAGAAAGAAACATCATTATTATTCTTAATTAGTCAATTTCTGTAGCATACGTAGAAATACGACAACATAAATCGTTAATTAACCTACTTTTGTTGTGATTTATTAGCAACTTTAATGCACTGCTTGATTTCCAAATCGTACTTAAAGGTTCAGAAAATAGTTTGACTAATTTGGGGAAAAAATCATTCAAAAGTAAGATCTCAGCATTAATCACTTTAAATGATTATTCAGGCCTACTTACCCAACCATAATAATTTACTCATGGTAATTATTCCAAATTTTCTTGGAGATAAAATTCCCACAGACCTGCCAATTTTTATTTTTTTTTAAAAACCAACCATTAACGATGTTGGAAAAAATGTCCAGCGGCAATTGCAATGGGTGAAATTGACATCATGCTGAACTAGTCTCTAGCAATAAGTAATCCTATTACAAAAATATTTAAATTATATATCAATCAGTCTAACTGTCTCTACTATTACATTGCAGTGATCCAATAAATTTGTAACATTGCCTGAAAAAAATATATAAGACTTAATTATGGTGCACTGATATTAATCAATGACACATCTCATCAATGATGAGGGTTACAATATATAGGGCTACAACAAACCAAAGTCTGACAGGAATATGATTCTAAGTCTATAAGGAATTACCATCTTTAACTAATTCTATAAGGAAACTAATTATATAAGGTAACTACCATTTATAACCTTTCCTACAAGGAAAGGGTTTCTATTTCCTTAACACCCCCCTCAAGTTGGAGCATGATGACAAGAATGCCCAACTTGCAAAAAAGATTATGAAATTGCTAATCATAAAAAAAATCTTTAAAAAAAATCTATGTAGGGTAGAAGTAGCAACAACAACAGTAACAGCTAGTAGAGCAGTATTCAAATTCAGTAAGAGCAGTATTTGTAGGAGACCATTCAAGGTAATTATCTTGACTCTTCAGGATGGTGGGTGCAATAACCAAACCAGGTCCGTCAGAAAAGCCAATGAAGTAGAGGTCAGTCGACAAACGACCAACAGGTACAGGTATCTTAGGGCCATATTGCAACTGCAACTGTTTCAGTAAAGTCGCAATTACCTCATAGCCATTATTTTATGAAGCGCAGTAGCCTCAAAACCAACATCAATATGGGTCTGTTATTCGGGATTACTTCCGGAGGCAGACATAGTTCAACAACTGACCTGCCACTAATTTACCCCCATTATCAAATCATATGGTAATTGATTAGAGCTGTGGGACTGAATAATTTACTATTTCCAAATATTTGATTATTTTCTAACTCTCACTTTAAGAGTGGAGCCAGAATACATTTATGGTGGAGATTGATTTGTCGGTAAAAAAAAACTCAATTTCTTTTATTATTGGAGGGGATTGATAATATTTTTAAATTTTTTACTACCCGTATTCCCCATGATTTTTTTTTTTGGACAGGGCTGGAGCACCCCCAGCAGCACTTCACCTCCAACAAAAACATAAAATTATAAAATTAAAAATCTCCCCTCTTATTTCAGTTTAATTAAGGGAAAAACACACAAAAGGAGTGGGGCAAAAAAGAACACAAAAAGAAGCAAAAGTTTAATATTGGGCTTTAAAAAAAAAACAAAATCGACAGGAAAAAATCCCTTCACTTTTAATACTTGCCATCAGATTAATCTTCCATAGTAATTTGGATTCTTGATTCTTGGGATTAGGATTCACATGCCACCAAAAATTGAATGGAACAGATTTAAGCAAAGAAGAAAAAAGATAACAAAGTGAAAGTGGGAAAAAAGATGCAAAATCATGATCATTTCTCGGTGTCCGGAGCCTCCTTACATGATTGATTCATGGTTTTCTGTGTCAATTAATGACTCTGTGACTCTGTTTGTGCACTAACATGAGATACCATTTCCATCACTAACTTCAACTCCAAGCCCCTCTCTTCTTCACATCCAAAAACATCCAAGAATTCATAGCGAAAATCATTCACCCATGTCCCAGATCAGACTGCCCAGTTATTCATCTTCAGTTTTCAAGAATCACGTTTGACGGTTAATATCAGAGCACATGATGAACAAAAAGAATGATGAAAACAATAGTGTTAATTGCTTCATATGATCCCAAGGTATACACAAGAAGGCACCATCCTATGTGCTAGGTAAACACTAAATAGACTAGGAGTACAAAATTGTCCACTCTCCTCGCTAAAAAACTTCCTCAAGAAACCCTATGTACAGAAGAAGATCAAAGAAGAAGAAGAAGAAGAAAAAGACTCAATCAATCATGCCAACAAAGGAGCATAACAACACATCTTCTGATGATATAAAGTTTGGCCCTTTGCTCCTTTAGGACACCTCCAAGTCCCCTGCTTGAGATTGTTGACCTCCTCTTGGAGCTCCCAATGTTCATCTTCATCTTCTTCTTGATTGACTCTGGTGTTTTTGCTCTTTTTAGTATGTGTTTTTGGTGTGGATTAATGGTTTGAAGTGGTGGTGAAAGAGGGGATGGGGGGCTGGTTTATATAAGGAGTTTGTGGGTGTGGTCCAAGGGTGCATTGGTCTAGTAAAGAACCGTGGGGTATCAAAGGGTGTGCAGTGCTCCCTAGCTCTTCAGACAGTTCCCGTAAGGGCCCCACTAACACTTGGGATTCCACACACACCCTACCATTTTAAATTTAAAAGATAATTCAAACCCTAGTTAATAATACACACTTCCTCCGTCCCAACAATTTTTGCACATAATTTTTTTTCGATCTCTAATAAATATATTTAACTGTAAATATATATAGCTACGGACAATAACAACACACACAAAATTGATATTTTGAAACTACATGTTACAACGAATCTAATCATATCACATACGATAAAATGAATGTTCATATATTATTCAAATATGTGGTAAAAGTTTGTCGACTTTGACTAAAAAAAGATTTTGTACAGAATAGGTTGGGACGAAGGGAGTAGTACTTCTTTTCAAAGAAAAATAAAAAAGGAAAAAAATGCTCTCATAAACATAGTCTTTTACTATAGACAATACGTATTTAGGTTTTTTGAGAATGTTGGAGTATTCTTAGATTTTTTGAGAATGTTGAAGTATTCTTAAGTTGGATGAGTTTGCAGCCAACATCGATCGATGCAGGTTAGGGTCATCCAATGCTAAATTTACCTAAAAACCATTGGATTTAATCTGTTAAAAAATTCATAAAAAAGGATCACCAGTTCTCTTCTAAATACCTGCATAAAAGTCCTTACAATTGAGCTCAAATTGTCCATGAATTTTAAAAGTAGAGAGATAACTCAATAAGTCATAAGAAATGAATGATTTGAAGCAGAAGATAAGTGGGTCCAAGCACGACCAACTACACTCGAATAATCACATTATCTATGTAGTAGCAGAATCTCCATCATCGACATCATCTTCATTCAAGGACTCAACATCGTTGTTGTGCCATTGGCTGCTATCTTTGGAGGAACTATCAGCCAGGACCAGTTTCAGAGTTGAAGGAATCATCGGCAAATTCAACTTAATTTTTCGATCGCTAGGACTTCACGATTACTCTTGCGGTTTGAGAATCAAACAAAGTATTGTCCCTGCAATGATGTTGGTGGATGAATCAATGGGTATGATTTCCAAATCATGGTAATTCATGAGGTTTCTGGTGCATGGGAGGAAAGGGAAGGCGGGGGAAACAAATATTACCAGTGACGGTGCATGTTTGTGTGCCTGTAGTGTTTGTTGGGTGCCATTTGCAGTATTCGGTTGAGACACAGAGGAATATGGGATCATCAATGGTGGGAAGAGAGAAAGGAAACCAGAGGAAAAGGGAGTGGGGGAGTGGCGAAGTGCGGAAGATGGAGATGTTAAATGTGGTGGCATTGGTTGGTTGGTGGTGGTGGACAACGTGGTGTTATGACAATGTTGGTGGTGATTGAAATCAATAGGTTACTATTGTTAAACAAAGTTATTTTTGTCATTTAGTTTTTGGCTAACAAACGATGAGAGTGATTAAGTTATATACTTTTACATCGATCAAGAATTATATAGTACTTTTCAAAAACTTAGACGTTGGGCGAAAACTACATAAGCACTTTTCAAAAATTGAAGGTCTTATTTTTCAGCACCGCTACACATTTCTTTAACATCCGAATTAACCGTTAATCATTTCAATGCCATAAGTTTGAAAAACTTTTTTTAACTTGAGTTGGCCATGGGCACACTCTCTCTAATTGAGAGGTCCAGAGATCAAAACACACCCACATCAAGAATTGTGAATATTAGAGCAATTTCTTGATGGGAATACCCAGCGTCATGGGACCGTGTCGGTGGCCCCCGCTGTGGTTTTTCAACCTGCAGGGGATCGATGATAGTGAGATCGTGGTGGCTCCAGTTTCGGGTGGTGGCGGTTCGTTGGTGGTGCAGTGTTTGTGTGTTCTCAGGAGGGCGTCCCTACCTATTCAAATGAATAGAGTTTCAGGTTCCATTGAGGTTCAACAGATTCAATGTAGATTAGGATGTTAATATGTAATTTGGTTGGTTGTATGTAATCTTTCAAAAAAAAAAAAAATCTCTTTTTAACATCCGAATTAACCGTTAATCTCATTTCGATCCCCTAAGTTTGAAGATTTCATATTCAATTACATTTGTGCATGAAAGAATGGGTGTAATTACTAGACACAACTAAATCCAATCTCACTCTCCACATGTAATAGAGTTACTCTAGCTATTATTCATCACCCACCAACACGAGGGGTCGCCCATGACTGCACTGAGGTTGCATAGTTCCTTAGTTTAAGAGGGTACCCTACAATGTTAATAATTTTAGTCAAATGATGCTTTTGTTTCCACTAGCACCCCTAAAATTGGGTTGGGTACACCTACATTTAACCAGTGAACGGGAGTGTAAGTTCAGTTGGCTCCTACTAAATATTGCAAGTCTGGAACTACTACCTTAACTACTTCAATTAGTAAGTATATCCTTAACTGATAAACTTAAATTGCAACAGTTAGGGCACATGTATCAAATAATTAAGACAGTAGGGTGCTCTAGTCAACGGTTTCATCTTATCTTAATTGTCTCTTACAGGGCTTCTCTTCATTAGTGTACTATTTTCCACTCAATTGATCCTGCTTAATTACTAATTAATGGAAGTGTTGCTTTAGGAGCTTGTCCTACTAAAATTAGTGGATTACTATTTCACGCCATGTATTTTACTTGATTACGCCCTGTATTTATACTAGTTAATATATAATATGTATTTTTAAATTAATTTAAATAATTTAAATTAATTAATATGAAATTAATTAATTAATTATTTAATTTATACTCCGCCGCCGCCGCTCCACCACCGCTGCTGCTCCCGCCGCCGCTGCCGTGCGCCACCTCCTCTCCTTCCCCTTCTCATGCTCTCCTCTCCTTCCCCTTCTCCCGTTCTCCTCTCCTTCCCTTCTCCCGTTCTCCTCTCCTCCCCTTCTCCCGGTGAACCGGCTCCGTACTCCTTGGCGAATCGGCCCCCGCTCTCCTCGGCGAACCGGGCTCCCGCTCTCCTCGGCGAACTGGGCTCCCGCTCTCCTCGGCGAACCGGCCCCCGCTCTCTTCGGCGAACCGGCTCCGTTCTTCTCGCCCAGCTCGCTCCCGTTCTCCTCGCCAAGCTCGCTCCCGTTCTCCTCGGCCAGTGGCAAACCAGGATCGCTCCCGTTCTCCTCGCCGAACCGAGCTCGCTCCCATTCTCCTCAGCCAGTGGCGAACCGGGCTCTCTCCCCAAACCCCGGTTTGCCCTCCCGGTTCTCCGCCGCTTCTCCGCCGCTTCTCTACCGCCGCTTCAAGAGCCTTTCTCCGCCGCTTCAAGGAGGACAGCGGGGCTAGGGTTTCGCTCGAGGGGACGAGGACGATGGCGGGGCTAGCTTCGCTCAACGGGGCGAGGACGATGGAGGATGGAGGATGGCGGGGCTAGCTTCGCTCGACAGGGACGAAGGAGGAGAGACGGAGGGGCTAGGGTTTTGCTCGACGGGGCGAAGGAGAAGGAGGGACGGCAGCGGGAGGAGCTGGGGAAGATGAGGACGGCGGGTGGAGCTGAGGAACAAGGAGGCACGATGGTGGCGGTGGCACACGGCGGAGACCGCCGGAGAAGACGAAGAAGAAGAGAAAAAGGTGGTGGCGCACTGCGGCGGCGCTGGCGCATGGTAGCGGCGGAGATCGTCGGCGGAGGCGGTGGTGGCGCACGGCGGTGGCGGTGGGTTTTTTTTATTTTGATATTTGATATTTGATTTTGATTTTTGTTTTATTTTAAAATCTTAATATTAGTATTATACATATTTATACGTATTAGGGCGTAAACTAGTAAAATACAGGACGTGATATAGCAATACCCTAAAATTAAAATTAGTACTTTAAGAGTAAAACACAATTTCTTCTTTTTCCATATGTAATGAATGTAGGGACTCTACCAGCTCAATTGAATTACTTAATGAATTATGATTGCTTTGACTAATCTTCTTGTAATGTTGTGTTGGAGAGTTACATAGATGAGCGAAATCATTTTCTGATACAACAATTACAGTGACAAATGGCTGATCTTATGTATATTATACACCACTAAAAATTGAACCTTCAACAAACATGGAGTACCAGCTTTCAAATGGCAATTCTATGTACTTAGATAAAATTTTCCCCAATTTAGGCGCACTTTGTTTTTTTAATAATAGTATATTGTCAGCTTAACTTTAGCTCAGTTTATTTTAATTTTGCTCAATCCAGTTCGTTTCAATTTATTTCAATTAATTTTATCTCAGCATAATTTGAATCACATCAATTTGCTTTAGTTGAAAATTTAATAGTTCAAATCAGTTCGGATCATGCAAAATTAACATCACATTTTTTTAATGGGTATTTGTCTTTTGTCATGGAAACATTCAGGATGAAATTTTGGCCACATTGCTCTAATATTGCTCACACATAAACCCTAAATTAAGGAGTACCTCAATATACAAGTAGGGAACATAAACAACTTGCTGGTTGATGCCTTGTCATTGTTTCACTTAGCAGCATATTTGTATATCCACAAACTATTTGTTTACCAAGAAATTCTCCAAATTCCTGACCAGCTATAATATTAACCTTCAGTTAACCCAAACAAAAATTAAAATCCACAAAAATACAGTATTGAAGATTAGTAAATTAATGAAAGTTTTTCCATGGTACTCGGTTTTAGGCTTAATTACATGACAATTTGACTCATCAAAACGCTAAATATGCTTCTCAAACTAAGAGCCTCACGTGAACCTTAAATTAGCGTGCCATTATATTCTCATCTTGTTACGATTAATTAAATAGGTAAAGACAGTAAAAGGAAGTGCATTTTCTAAGCAAAAGCGAGACCATTCAAACCTGAGAAATATACTACTATTGAATTTCTTCAGGTTTACTGCACTATGTTTTGATTGATGTAATCTAGCTGGGGAAAAAGCTCAAACTCAGATTAATTGGTTGATTGATTTAGTGGAAAGCAGTTAATTACCAGGTTACGAAGCAAAGCCAACGTTAACCCACTTGATTTATCTTGTGTTCCTCCCGTTTCACTACGGACTCTTTGACCGGAGATCAATTTCAATAGTAATCACTCGAAATCACAGATTCGTAAAATACGACATCTTCATAAATTATTATAAAATATACATAATACTTTTTTATTTTAAAATTTCATTTTATTTTCAAAAATAATATGCATATAAACTTTGCTATTAATATATAAAATTATAAATAATAAAAATTAATGTTTAAATATATATATATATATAAATATATTACATTATTTTTATAATTTTTTTAAAGCCTCATCATTATGAGGTGGGGGTTATTTAGTGAATCCCCAAAACCAACAAAAACCCCAATTGGGGTTTACAAAAGGCCAATAACATTGACCAAGCTGTGTAGTACAAGAAGTTAGGTAGCTTTAAATTGGTTATGGAACGTCAAGAACTTTGTTTCCGATTCATCAATCCTCCACCCCTGTGTTAGATTAAGAATGGCCAGACAGTTCTTATTCCACAACCATGCTATGAGGACTAGAACTTCAGCGGAAGCCATGAATGGACTAGCAGGTTGTAATAACCATTCTAAAATGAGGAAAAAGGAGATCCCTCCGTAGCATCAATTGAATGCGAGTTGGCCTTCTGATATCATCGAAATCAGTGGGATGTCCCTTTTTGTTTGCAAGTTTTGCTAAGAAATCTGCCGGTTGGTTTGCCTCCCTGAGGGCACGAGCATATTTGAAGTCATTCCCAACGTGAATGGATCTGATCTTTATGAGAAGATGAATCAGTTCTCATGGGGGTTTTGCTTGTTTGTTGAGGATGTCCACAACTTGCTTTGAATCTGATTCAATCGTCACTATGGTCCTCAAGATAGCAGCCCATGTCATACCTGCATAAATAGCCAACAATTCGGCTTCAAAAGACGAGAAAACCAAGTGATCCACAAGCTTAGATATAGCATGTATTAAAAACCAAAATTTCGATCTTGCTACAACTCCAAGACCCGCAGACTCATTACAAAAGGAAGCATCACAGTTAACTTTTGTGCCCTGTTTGGGTGGATCCCATTTTATTGTTGTGATCTTCACTCTTGTTTTCTTGATCATGAGTGAATTCAGACCAGACATGATATGAATCCCCTTGCAAAGGATCTGGATTGCGGAATTAAGATCTTTGACAAAACAAGGGAACTCACAAACCCTTCAATGCCGCACGAAATTCAAGGTCTAGCCCTCGGGGTACACTCAATTTCGACTCACTCTCTAACTAGTCATCAGGATCAGATTACAAGGTTTATTGATACTTAACTAGCCCTTGGGGTTAAGCAATAATGGAATAGCTCGCAAGCAAAGAGTATGAATTCAAAAGGTTGTATTTTGATTGATAAAAGTAGTGTTAAAATAATGTTGAAAACCACCCCTATTTATAGTACATAGGTATGGTCTTCAAAAATACAAATGAGAAACTGAAAAGGATTATGGCAGCTTTAAGAAGCTAAAACCATATTTAACTAGACTACCTAAAATAAATGACAATATTCTTCAAGATAAATCTTGAATGAATATTGCCTTATCTAATCTTACCAAATCTAATTATAATCAAATCAGAACTGAATATTCTAAACCCTAAAATAAATGCATGAGTGAAACATTAATTCTTCCAAGGCCAACATGGCTGAATTAATGAGCCTTATTCATTAAAAAAACCCAGTAGAAAAATAGTATAGTGTTATCTTCTAAAAACCCTAATAAATAAAAATAAATAAAGAAAACCTAATTCGTATCGATACATGAAGAATACATGATTAGTAGATGAAAAATGGAGAGAGTTATGCACATAGTAAATTATTAAAGAGATTTTCGAAAGTCTTTTCCTGATTACATCCGCATTAAATGTTTTATTGTCCTTACTCAATCAATTTCTAGCTTTCCATAACTCTCATGTAATGATCATTGGTAGATTAACTAGAATGACTAGCCTCAGTTTGGAAGATCCAGATTTATTTCAATAATAATGGAGCTTCTCTGATATAGAATGAAGTGCCCTATTTGGTAAGCTCATTACAGTGTGGAATTTTGTCCAGATTTGTAGTGATACATCACATTCATTAAAGAAATGATTTAAAGTATCATGATCATCACACAATAGGCACTTAGATGGTAAATGAAACCCCATTTGCATTATAATATTATCAAATGGTAAGGGGTTATTAATAATTTCCAAACAAAATGTGATATTTTGTTTGGAATTATTGAATTCCACATACTTTTGTTAATATTGGAATGGAAGTGATGGAGATGCCAAAATGACTACCACCATAAATGAAGACATTCCATGTCTTGATCAAACATTTAAAAGTTTTGTTCGAGGTCCTCTAAATGACATGGCGGGACCTATGACTAGGTCAAGGACTAAGCTTAAGGATGCTGCTTTAAATGCTTTGATTGATCACCTTTATGATGAAGAATTGAAGAAGGAGTCATTATCAACATCTTGGATTTATTGTTCAAGACTGTCGAAGAACTGAAGACATCATGAATAACACTATACTCTTTTTTTCCCACTGGGTTTTTAATGAGGTAGCGTGATCGCTGTAAAATATTGTAAAATTATTTCATTTTAGGTGTATTGGACTGATAGCTTAACCATGTGGGCTTTGAAGAGCTGAATTTCAAAAATACAGCCCATTAGGGTTTAGTATATCCAATTTTATTCTGATTTGAATTAGATTTGGTATGATTAGATAAGGTAATATTCTTCAAGATTACTTCTTGAAGAATTTGACCAGATTACCATAGATTACCATTTACTTTAGGTATTTTAGTTAGATATGGTTTTAGCTTCTTAAAGCTGCCAAAAGTCGATTCATCTTCCAGTTGTGATTAGGGTTTGAGGCAAGATTGTAATCCTACAAATAAGGACGAATTTAACACACTTTTTATCAATCAAATATACAAACCTTTGAGTTCATACTCTTGTTGCTTGCGAGCTTCTTCTATTGTTGCTTAACCCCGAGTGCTAGTTAAGTACCAATAACCCTGTAATCTAATAATGGGGACTAGTTAGAGAGCAAATCGAAATTGAGAGTACCTCGAGGGCTAGACTTCTTGAATTTCATGCGACCAAGCTAGGGTTTTGCAAAATCCCCTGTTTAGTCAAAGATCTAAAATTCTGCGATTCAGAGTTTTCGCAAGGATTTTCATATCAGTTGGTATCAGAGCAAAGAAAAGGAACCTGCAGCCGAAATCACTCAGGGGTTTTCGAGTTTCTTGCATTAATTTATTTTCGAAATTTTTAGGTTTATAAACTCTTTCGTGTCGTATTTTAAATGTGCTTGTTTGATCTTTCTCATCAGGAGGATTGAATCTAGAGTTGAAGGATGCCGAAGGGTCTGAGAGTTAGAATACTTCCGTATTACTATCTGCTTTCACCTTCATCAATCGAGTCATTAGGAAGTCGAAGGGTCTGAGTGTTAACAAGTATTATCCGCCTTCACCTCCCGGTCAGTTTCATAGTTTTTATGTAGCTTATACAGTTTATGTGCTTGTGATATTTTTCGTCCACTAATCTGAAAATTATTGCATGCTCATAATCCAATTTGTTTTCTTTATCGTTCTTTGATTCCGTGATCTTGATTTGTTCTTTGATTCTTGATTACACTTCATTAGAAAAAAAGAGTCTTTGTGTCATTTTTCACTTATATAGAGTCATATTCATGATCCTTACGATCTTGAATACCTTGAAATTCATTTGAATCGAGAGGAAGTTGTCGCAAATTACTTATTCCAAGTTTTATATAGGCTAAATTTGATCCAAAAGTTTTTCTAAAACAAAAACAGAAATCATCAGATTTAAATTCGGAATTTAGGGTTTTGAAATTGGAAATTTGGGGCGGGTTGCAATTTTTGAAAGTTTGGGAACTGTTTTGCAATTTTTGAACATTTGAGAGTTTTACATGGTTTTGAATTGCTTGGAGAATAAGATTCTGATTGTGAGTGTTATATAGAGTGGAACAATTGAATTGTGTTTGAAAAGAAAGAAAGAAAAAGGAAAAGTCAAAATCCTAATCGGAAGAGGAAAAAGAAAAAAAAAGAGCCAATTGAGAGGATATTTGATATGAATTTTTGACTTGGGGGGCAAGTAAGTCATTAAAATCCTTTACCACAAGGGATTTGAATTTGAGTTCCTAATCCAAATTTCAGAAAAGTTGAATTTTCAGAACCTATTTGTCACCAATATAAATCATTCTTATTTTGATCATAACTTCTTCATTGCAACTCCGATTCATGCCATTTAAGTTGCATTTTGTTCCTTATTCTCTGTAAAATTTGAAATTTCATATCGTAAAGCCCAAATTTGAGTTTATATATTTTTCTTTGAATTGCGATGAATTGATCAATTGCCCTTGCATTAGCCTTTGCCTTGTGAGTTGTGAGTGTTATACACTTGGTGAACGACCTTAATAAACAAGGGGAGGTGGTGGGGGGAGAATTTTTATACTAACAGTTTATTTTTCTTAGTAGTTTTGCGGAGATAGAGGACGAAAGTTCATTCGTCCAGCCTTTTGTTAGCGATCCTAAAAATTTCCACTGACGCACATCTGATGGTAGCATTTTGAACATCAAAGAGAAGAGCTTCCAAATAGTTTGGAGCAATATCGAATTAAACCTAATGAAGCCAATTATCCAAATCAGTTTGCTGTCGCAATAGATGCACTTATGAGTGAGGTGCAAAGATTGGCGAGAAAAGTTGACAGCATGGCACTGCTTACACCTACATCATCGGCGAGGAGGGAAGAAACCTAGAAATATATCTGCCAATTCAATGGTTCTGGCAATTCAGAAGACTATTCTGATGATGGTTCAGAAAGGCAATCACACCGAGGATCTTATAGAAGGCATCACCACAAAAAACATCATTCCCGAAGGAGAGTGAAGTGCAACTCAGGATTTGGTTTGGGTTCAGACAATGCTCGAGACATCAAGGGATTGAAGTATGACATCCCACGATTTGATGGTCAACACAATCCGGTGAAGTATCTTGATTGAGAGTGACATATTTAGAATCTGTTTGATCTTAACAATTATCGAGAGAAAGAAAAAGTCAAGGTGGCACAGTATTTCTTCACTCACCATACAGCTAAATGGCGGAAGAATAAAAAATAGTCACAATATCTTGCTGGAAAGAAACCTATCTCCACCTGGGAGAGATTGAGATATGAGCTTCGCCAATATAATGTTCTGCCTACTTACTTGATGGAACAACATTCTTATCTGTCCAACATGAAGCAAGGAAATTGCATAGTTGATGAATACTGGCAAGCTCTTGAGTTGACCATGAGAAGGGTCGGGATGAAAGAAGACGACACATTCATAAAAAATCGATTCATTGAAGGCTTGCGTGAAAACCTTCAAACTCTAGACAATTTTCAACATTACATATATATGAACAATTTATTGGTGAAAACAAGATTGGTTGAGAGTACCCTATGACCAAGGAGGCCATAACCCAAATTTTCTAGTTAAAGACCAGTGGTTGACTCCGGATACCCTAACTATGGCCAAAGTAGATGAACGACCATAAGCGGACGTGGTTCGATGCAGTCCTATGCAAATTTGACTTATGCTCCACGTGAAAGAAGGATGGTACCACCACCCCAACAATCTTCAAAAATTCTTGGTAATACCACTACTACTCCATCAAGTTCGGTTTCTGTTAATACTCTTACTTGTTTTCATTGCATAGAAAGAGGACATGTCCGTAGTAACTATCCTCATGCTCGAGTATTGACAACCATTGAGGAAGGATATGAAGAAAATTAATATGATGACATGCCACTATTGTATGAAAGTATTGAAGAATATGTAAATGAAGAGATCATCATAAATGATCATGGTGAACAAGGTTTGGAAACACAAGGTAACTTCGTGTCATTGAAACTTTTAAACTCTCAAATGGCTGAAACTAAGGTACAAAGAATGATATTTTTCATACTCGTTACCTTGTGAAAGATAAGAATTGTTTATTGATTATTTATGGTGGTTCTTGTGCTAATATGTGTCTAATCTTGTTGTTAAATCATTGCCTTTGCTTGTGACTACTCATCTATCACCATATAAACTTATTTGGTTAAATGGTAGTGGTGAAATTAGGGTTAACAAACAATGCATGATTAACTTTAAGATTGGAAAATACACTGATTCTATCTTATGTGATGTATATTTATAGAAGCTAGTCATATTTTGTTCGGGAGACCTTGGGAGTTTGATCGTAAATCTATGCATGATGGTTACACTAACAAAATTACTGTAATTGAGGATAGAAAAAGGTATACTTTGGCTCCATTGTCTCCAGTGGAAGTCTTAGAGGCACAGATACACATGAAAGTTGACAAAGAGAAGTTTGCGATTGAGGCAAAGGTGGCCGAACAAAACCCTAGCAAGGGTTTGAGGGAGCTCAACCACAAGGTGAAAATATGAGGCAAAAACCTTGAAATGTTCGACCAAAATTCGAGGGTGGCCGATCCAGATAAACCAGGTAAGTCCAAGAATGATTTTGATACGTCGTGTAAAATTTTATCTTCACATCTTAGTCCATTGCCATCTATTTACATGATGAGACATGAACTTCCTATTGATTCGGGTAGATCATTTTATGCATTGATTAGGGATGTGAATCATGCTTTTGCTAATCATTCTTATGTGCTTATCATGCATTTTAAAGAGAGTTATTTTTTCCAGTGATGATATTCCTATACATGTTCCTCCACAGTTTGCTAAAATGTTACAGGAATTTGAGGATGTCTTTCCGGAGGCCTTACTTACGGGTTTACCACCTTTGCGAGGTATTGAACACCAGATTGACTTGGTTCCGGGTTCGGTTATTCTTAACCGTCCGACATATAAAGCAAACCCCGAGGAGACAAAGGAACTACAACGACACGTCGGGGAGTTACTTCAAAAAGGTTATGTGCAAGAATCCCTATCTCCTTGCGATGTGCCTATCATTCTAGTTCCTAAGAAAGATAAAACTTGGCGTAGTGCATTGATTTTCATGCTATTAACAAGATTACCATTAAGTATCGCCATCCTATCCCTAGGTTAGATGATATGATTGAAGATTCGCATGGATATGTGATTTATACTTAGATTGATTTGACACAGGGTTATCATCAGGTTCGAGTTATTGAGGGGGATGAATGGAAAGCTGCATTTAAGGCTAATTTTGGGCTGTATGAATGGATTGTTATGCCGTTCGGTTTGACTAATACACCTAGTACCTTTATGCGGTTGATGAATCATGTCTTAAGAAAGTTTATTGGCCAATTTGTTGTGGCCTATTTTGATGATATCTTGATTTATTCTAAATCGATTGATAAACATATTGAGCATGTTAAAATGGTTCTTGTTGCACTCCATGAGTCTTGTTTGTATGCGAACATCAAGAAGCGCATATTTTGCGCTTTGGAGGTTGTATTTCTTGGTTTTTTTTCTCTAAGGAGGGTATAAAACTCGACGAATCCAAAATTGAAGCCATTAAAACCTGGCCGAGACCTACTAATGCCAACCAAGTACGTTCTTTTCATGGTTTATCTAGTTTTTATAGATGATTTAGGCGTTATTTCCCATCTATTGCTACACCTCTAAATGAACTAGTTAAAAAGGATGTAAAATTTGTTTGGTCTGAGACTCAAGAGAATGCATTTAACGAATGGAAAGTACAATTATGTAATGGTCCCGTTCTTGCTTTATCTGATTTTAATGGTACTTTTGAGATTCATTGTGATGCTTCTGGTGTTGGTATTAGTGCTATTTTGATGCAAGAGAACCGACCTATAGCTTACTTAAGTGAAAAGCTAAAGGACGGTACTCTAAACTATCCTGTGTATGATAAAAAAATTTATGCATTTGTGCATGCATTAGAAACTTGGAAACATTATTTATTGCATAAAGAATTTTTCATTCATTGTGATCATGAGTCATTGAAATATTTGTAGAGTCAGATGAAGTTGAATAAGCGTCATGCTAAATGGTCTAGTTTCATTGAATATTTTCCTTATGTGTTGCGTTATAAAAAAGGTAAAGAAAATATTGTCGTTGATGCTTTGAGTCATAGACATGTTTTACTTACACGATTCGAAATGAATTATGTTGGGGTTTTTC
The DNA here is from genome assembly GCA_037428765.1 of Rubia yunnanensis. Classification (NCBI taxonomy): domain Eukaryota; kingdom Viridiplantae; phylum Streptophyta; class Magnoliopsida; order Gentianales; family Rubiaceae; genus Rubia; species Rubia yunnanensis. The sequence continues at coordinate 65,363,200 of CM075071.1, read as the reverse complement.
ATTCGTGCTAGATTTATATGCGACCGATCCTGACTTTCCATCTATTTATGCTGCATGCTAAAATGTTGCTTATGATAAGTTTCTTTCGGCATGATGGTTTCTTGTTTATGAATAATAGGATATGTATGTTCTATGCATGAATTACTTGTTAGAGAAGCTCATTCAGGTGTTTTAGTGGGACATTTTTGGGCATTTAAAACTTATATTTTGTTGCGAGAACACTTCTATTGGCTGAAAATGGCACTTGTTATTGACAGGGTTTAAAGGAATTGCCTTGATTGCTTGAAGGCTAAGTCAAACACTAAGCTTCATGGTTTTTTTACCCCATTACCTGTTCCTACAAAACCTTGGGGTTATATCTCCATGGATTTTATCCTCGGTTTACCATGATCTCAGTTAGGTAATGATTCTATCTTTGTGGTTGTGGATAGATTTTAAAAAATGGCACACTTTATTCCTCGTAGGAAGACAGATGATGCAAAGCATGTTACAGATCTACTTTTGAGAGAAGTAGTTTAGTTACATGGCATTCATGCATCCATTGTCTGTGATCGTGATGTCAAGTTTTTATCATAATTTTGGAATACCTTGTGGCGCAAGTTTGGGACAAAGTTGTTGTTTTCTACTGGCAGTCATTCTCAAACTGATGGACAAACGGAAGTGACCAATCAAACCCTAGGGGCTCTCCTTCATGCCCTAGTTCAGAAAAACTTGAAGAATTGGGAAAAATGCATTCCGATTGCAGCGTTTGCTTATAATCACACTATTCATTCTACTAGTTCTTCATCTCCATTTGAAATTGTTTATGGTTTTCTACCTATTACACCTCTTGATCTACTTCCTTTGAATTTTAAACAGGTTAAAAACCTTGATGGAAAAAAGAAAGCTAATTTTGTGAAGAAAATTCATTAGAAGGTGCGCATGAAAATTGAACGGACAAATGCACAGAATGCTAATAGAGCTAATCAGGGCCGCATGTTGATAAGGTTCAAGGTGGGCGATTATGTCTGGGTACATCTGCGAAAAGAGAGGTTTCCAAATTCTCGAAAATCTAAGTTGAGTCCACGTGGAGATAGACACTTTGTGTGCATCAGCTCTAGTCTCATCATGTCTACACATTTCATCAGAGTCACCAAGTTTATGGCATTTCTTACAGTAAACAGGGAAATTCTCTTAAAAGACATTGTAGGATTTATTGCTACTAATAGAACACAATCTAATGGTCTGGGTTTGCAAACATTGATTTCCACACAAATCCTAATAGTGAAAGGTCCAGTTAGGTTTTCGGTGGGAATGTCACTAAAGAGCAATTCTCTTAGTGCTTTACCAATATGAGTAAAGAATGTAAGGTGAAAGAAGTGTACAGGGGGGAAATCCACCGTGAGCCACACTAGTGATAAGGAGGACTTTTCGTTGTAGTTAAATTGTTTGGTCCATTTAAGGACTCTCATTATGTTGCCTCTCAACGTCCATGTTCTTTTGAGCCAGCATCAATGGTAGTCTTCATCCAAATAAAAAATGATTTGTGCGTGACAACACTTCAATAAATGATAGGATAGCTTTTGGTGCCTTACTCTCGTGGAACGGAAGGAAAGCCACAGAATAAAGTTTGCTACAAGAAAGGAAAGAAAGAGAGGGAGACAGAGAAGGGATCCTAACGCATTCGCTCCCTTCGCTTCACTAGCCTTGATTGGCTGATGAAAGTACCAAGGTGCCCCTGGTGGTATCGTATATAAGATCACGACTGAAATTTGCAGTGATCTTTCCTTCTTCAACAAGCCGGTGGTGATCTCACTTTCGAAAGAGAGTCTCGACATGGCGGTGTACACGTAGCTCCATTGCGATGTGAGCTTCGCCCTTGAAGCCTATCGTTTGAAGTTGCTTTCTGATGAAGTCTATTTGTGGCCTTCCCCTGCTGAGCTTGCCAATCAAAGCCTTTGAAAATGGAACTGCTAGTTGATCTATATCATCTTCTGGGTATAGTACTACCACCTCACCTTTGTAATTGAAGTGCGGGTGAAGATCGACTGGATCAGAGGTGGGGTTTTGTTGTTTCAATTTGTTTGCAAAAGAGAACTTTTAGTTGTTAGGGTTTGTCCATGGCAAAGCTGCTATGGCCGGATTCTTTCCGGCGAGTGTTACCGTTACACAGTGAGAATTGGGAACGAAAGAGGGAAAGAAAATTTTTAGAGAGAGAAAGTGTCTGAGTTGCTTTTGTTCTGAAAAAAATATATGTATATATATTTACATTGAAAATAACAATATCTTACATGATATTATTTATACTTTTATATCAATAATATTTTACATAGATTTTTTCCAATTTAGAAAGTTTAAAAGAAAATGGTGAGAGTAACATCTAAATTATCATCTCTAATGAAAGTATTTTAGAAGGCTATTTAAATATTTTGAAATATAGCATCAGATACCCCATCATCTTTTGTAAAATGTGAACGTCTGATTTCATTGGTACAAGAGTACAATATATAGACAACATATACAGAATCACAAATGGAAAATGATTCTATCTAGGGTATAATAATATTGCGGAAGATATTCACAAAATATCTCCTACACTCATCCTCAAGTTGGAGTATTTGGATCTCGAATGCTCAACTTGCCAAGCAAAGTCTGAAAGGTTTGTCGTCCAAGCGCCTTCGTAAAAAAATCGGCCGGATGACTAGAAGTACGACTATGATAATTAACCACATCACCAGACTGAATCAAATCATGAACAAAATGGCAGTCATGTGCTTCATCCTCTCATGAAACACCAAATTAGCTACAATATGAAGAACTGCTTGACTATCACATTATAAACACATAGGAGTAGGATGTACAACACCCAAGGAATGAAGAAAAGACTTGAGCTATAGCAGCTCACAACACGCGACTACTATACCCCGGTATTCCGCTTCAGCCAAAGAATGAGAAACAATTGGTTGTTTCTTCATATTCAAATAAACCGAAGATTCACCAAGCATCACCAAATATCCAATCAAAGATCTCCTAGTGATTGGGCAAACCGCCCAATTAGAATCACAGAATGTCGTAAGCTGAAGTGAACTCTTAGCTGACAGAAAAAAAACCTTGACCAGGATGACATTTGAGGTTGTGCAAAACGCGCAGTGTTGCCTGCCAGTGTGCCAGCCGCGATTTCTCCATAAATTGAGCCAAGGTATGAAGTGAATAACTAAGTTCAGGATGGGTGGTGATAAGATAAATGAGCGTCCTGACTAGACGCATGTCATGCGCTGAATCATCAAACAATGGACCATTATCTCGCACCAAATTGTGCTACTGTTCCATGGGAAAATCAGTGGGTTTCGCCGCCAATAACCCAGTACTTGATAAATTATCCCAGACATATTTTTGTTGACACAGAAACATGCGATCGGGGTGACCAGCTATCTCAATGCCCAAGAAATACTTCACGGCATCCTGATCCTTCATATGAAAACAAGAGCACAAATACTTCTTGAATTTAATCATCATCTAAGGAGATGAGCCAACAACAATAAGATCATTAACATAAACCGGAACACGAAGAGACACACCATCTAGGAGATAAGAATACAAAGAGTAACCTGCCCTACTCTGAACAGAACCAAAGAGGCAGAGTAGCAGCAAGCTTCGAAAACCAATTCCGCGATAAAGAGATTTGCATAGCTTGCAAACCAAACCAGGCGCCGGGAGTGTATAACTTGGAGGCAGACACATATACACCCCCTTCTCAAGATCTCCATGGAGAAACTCATTGTGAACATCCATCTGATGCAAATCCCTACAACAAATAGCAATAGGAAAGAAAAGAAGAACTGAACTCATCTTGGAAACATGACTAAATGTCTTAGGAAAGTCAGTGCCCTCAATCTGACAATTACCAATCACAACCAAACCAGTCTTGTAGCCCTCACTGGAACCATCAGACTTGAACTTGGTCCGATACACCCACTTGCATCCAATGACCTTTTTACCAGGTTGAAGAGGAGTAAGAACCCATGTATAATTCCGCTCGAGTGCATTAATATTGTCGGACATAGCTGCACACCAAAGAGAATGGCAAGAAACATTAACATAAGTAACTGGATCAGTAGCATCTGTAACTGCAACTATAAATCTAGATTGCGAAACCAAAAAATTATCATAGGAAACATAATTAGCAATAGGGTAACAATTACCCAAGGACAGTACAACACTAGACATAAGATCAACAAAGGGTGGGGGGGGGGGGGGTTATCGAGCGAGTAGCATTGCAGATATAATCCTTCAGTTTAACTGGAGGCTAATGAAGATGAGTACTTAGAGAATGAACTGGCCAAACAAGCTTAGGTGGTAGCTCCGTAACAAGTTACGACTCGGAGACAAGTGACAGATTGGTAAATAGCAACGGCGGCACGTCCAGCGGCGGCAGAAGTGACTCGATAATGGACACATGTGGCTTGGGCTAAGCAGGTTATTGACCAGTTAAAGATGGGGTCTTTGGTGCTCGAGTTGGAATCGAGAGGATTGTCCGTGTCTCAGAGAATGATAGAGGATCCATCTGATCAGACAGCTTCGGAATGGATTCATCATAAATAGCAGGTGACTGTAAAGACACTGGATCAGGAGGCACTGCTTTCATAAAAACTGGTGCATAAGTAATCTTCATAAAATATCACATCCCGACTATCAAACACAGTACGAGACTCCAAGTTATAAACACTAATGCTTTCTTGTCAACTGGATAACCAAGAAAGACACACTTCTGACTTCTAGATGCAAACTTATCACGTGATTGTGGAAGCTAAGAAGCAAAGCGCAGACAACCGAACACACGGAGATGGTTGTAAGCTGGTGCTCGACCGTACAAAAGCTGGTGAGGTGATCGGTCATCTAACATAAGTGGTGGTGTACGATTGATAAGGTAGGCAGCTGTAAGAATGCATTCTCCCCAGAAGTTGGTGGGTAAATGAGCTTGGAAATGAAGAACACGAGCAACATTTGAAATATGTCTGTGCTTTGATTCCACGCGCCCATTTTTCTGAGGTGTATAGACCGTGGAAGTCTTAAAAGGAACTCATTTCTCTCGAAAATATGATCTAAGAGGCAAAATAAAATTTCGCAGTTACCCTGAACCAGTTGGATGGGATGGTTGAACTATGTCTGAACAAATGGGAAAAACTCCTTCATCTTCAATGGTACTTGAGACTTAGAAACTAATAAATAAACCCAAAAAACTAGGAAATAATCATCAACTATCGTCAAAAATGAAAATGCTCCACTAGAAGAAGGTGAACCATAAGGACCCCAAACATCACAATGTATAAGTTCAAACAATTGACTAGCCTGAGCAGAACTAACAGGAATCTAAGTCTAGGTTGTTTTGCCCAATGATTGACTTAGTAGGAAGAAATTTTATTAAAATCACTAATAGGTAACAAAATAGTTGAGATAGAAGACAACGGTGAAGAAGACGGATGGCCAAAATGCTGATGCCATAAAGCAGACGAAGACACTGATGCAGCAGCAGATAAGGACGACCGTGTAAACTGTGAACCTCCCGATTTGTGCAACCAATGAACCCCTTCTTGCTGTTCACCTGTGCCAATCAATGCCCTCGTGCTGATATCGTGTAATACACATAATATTATGGTAAAAAAACTAGACATTTAATAGCAACAGTTAACTTGGGAAATGGTATAATATAGCATCGTAATGCCAGAATAAACATAACATGATTCGCAAGGATATATCTAAATAGAGGTTTTTCATGTTCAACAACAATAGAAACAGACCCATAAGGAAGTATGACATCAACATTATCAGCATGCTCAACATCATAAAGAATATCCTTGTCACCAGTCATATGGTAGGAAGCTCTGGTATAAAAATTCAAGGTAAAACAGTCTTACTTGACATATAATCAGAAGGATTAAACTTAGAGAACATATTTAAAACTGTACTCCATTGCTCCTTGGATAGTGCCAGACCGAAGGCAGACCGACCAAAATTGGTAACCACGGCGAAGGAGGCACCCGTTGGTGGAGTGGCGGCAGCTATGGGCTAAGCGGCTCTAGCAAATGGCACGGCAGGCGGGGTCCAGTTCTTGGGATTTACGGTAGCTCTTGGGCCTGATGTAGGAGCTCGATTCTCAGTGAACGAATCTGGATAACCAATTATATGGAAACACGTAGTAACATCATGACCTTTGACCCACAATGAGTTTAGGTAAGAGGTCGACGATCAACGGCGGTGGTTGGGTTGCTTCTTGGGGCGGTGGCGGCTGACTTTGGATCGGAGGATTGCGCCTGACAACGTGTAGCAAAGGCTATGGTGTCTATTGAATTAACAAAGGCACAGGTTGAGATGAAAGTATTTTGACACTATTTATGAGAAACAAGCGAATAAACCTTGTCGCAATGGATCCTGTGTGAAGATATAAGAGCAAAGAGTAGCATAGTTGTCATCCAGACTGATGAGGAAATTATGAACCATCTTTTTCTCTCGTTCAGCCTGAACCATAGCAGCATCTAGCCATGAAACACAGGTTCGCAGATGTATGTAAGCTAGCAGATCATTCCGCAACTTCTTGGATCTGCCAAAGTAGGCGTTAATAGCCTAACCATTCTGACGACATTTGTAAATGTCCGCACAAATCTAACATATGCGTGGGCCATTACCAACTAAGAAATGCTACTGGAGGTCATCCCAAAGCTTCTTAGCTGAGTCATAATAAGTGATAACAGAACGAATGGATGGATAAAGGGTATGAACAATCCAACCAATAAGGATAGAATTCATATTCCAAATATTAGCAAAAGGTTCACTGGGCAAAGACTTGGTGATGGATCTATCCAAGAAACCAAAATTATGTCTAGAATTAAATCCATGACGAATAACAGTACTCTAATCATTATAATTAACATTGTACGTATGCGATGTAGGGAGGATGGCGGAATTACCAAAAGGACGCAGGGAATCGGAGAAGGCCGAGGCATCGGCGCCAAGCAGAAGCTGCCAGAGCAAGACGGTGTCGTCGAGTGGTGGGTCCACTAATAGTTTTTATATAGCTTATACAATTTATGTGCTTATGATATTTTTCGTCCACTAATATGAAAATTATTGCATGCTCGTAATCCAATTTATTTTCTTTATCGTTCTTTGATTCCGTGATCTTGATTTGTTCTTTGATTCTTTATTACACTTCATTAGAAAAAAAGAGTCTTTGTGTCATTTTTCACTTATATAGAGTCATATTCTTGATCCTTACGATCTTGAATACCTCGAAATTCATTTGAATCGAGAGGAAGTTGTCGCAAATTACTTATTCCAAGTTTTATATAGGCTAAATTTGTTCCAAATTGTTTTCTAAAACAAAAATAGAAAGCAGCAGATTTTGGGTTTTAAAATCGGAATTTAGAGTTTTTAAATCAGAAATTTGGGGCCAGTTTGCAATTTTTGAACATTTGGGAATTTTACATGGTTTTGAATTGCTTGGAGAATAAGATTCTGATTGTGAGTGTTATATAGAGTGGAAAAATTGAATTGTGGTTGAAAAAGAAAGAAAGAAAAAGGAAATCCGATTTGAAAAAGGAAAAGTCAAAATCCTAATCGGAAGAGGAAAAAGAAAAAAAAAGAGCCAATTGAGAGGATATTTGATATGAATTTTTGACTTGGGGCGCAAGTAAGTCATTAAAATCCTTTACCACAAGGGATTTGAATTTGAGCTCCTAATCCAAATTTCGGAAAATTTACTTGAATTTTCAGAACCTATTTGTCACCTATATAAATCATTCTTATTTTGATCATAACTTCTTCGTTACAACTCCGATTCATGCCATTTAAGTTGCGTTTTGTTCCTTATTCTCTGTAAAATTTGAAATTTCATATCATAAAGCCCAACTTTGAGTTTATATATTTTTCTTTGAATTGCGATGAATTGATCAATTGCCTTGCATTAGCCTTCGCCTTGTGAGTTGTGAGTGTTATACACTTGGTGAACGACCTTAATAAACAAGGGGAGGGGGGGATTTTTATACTTACCGTTTATTTTTCTTAGTAGTTTTACGGAGATAGAGAACGAAAATCCATTCGTCCAGCCTTTTGTTAGCGATCCTAAAAATTTCCACTGGCGCACATCTGATGGCAGCATTTTGAACATCAAAGAGAAGAGCCTCCAAATAGTTTGGAGCGATATCGAATTAAACCTAATGAAGCCAATGATCCAAATCAGTTTGCTGTCGCAATAAATGCACTTATGAGTGAGGTGTAAAGATTGGCGAGAAAAGTTGACAGCATGGCACTCGTACACCTACATTATCGGCCAAGAGGGAAGAAACCCAGAAATATGTCTGCCAAATCAATGATTCTAGCAATTCAGAAGACTATTCTAATGATGGTTCAGAAAGGCAATCACACTGAGGATCTTATAGAAGGCATCACCACAAAAAACATCATTCCCAAAGGAGAGTGAAGTGCAACTCAAGATCTGGTTTGGGTTCAGACGATGCTTGAGACATCAAGGGATTGAAGTATGACATCCCTCGATTTGATGGTCAACACAATCCGGTGAAATATCTTGATTGGGAGTGGCATATTGAGAATCTGTTTGATCTTAATAATTATCGGGAGAAAGAAAAAGTCAAGGTGGCACAGTATTTCTTCACTCACTATGTGGATAAATGGTGGAAAAATAAAAAAGAGTCGCAATATCTTGTTGGAAAGAAACCTATCTCCACCTGGGAGAGATTGAGATATGAGCTTCGCCAATATCATGTTCCGCCTACTTACTTGATGGAACAACATTCTTATCTGTCCAACATGAAGCAAGGAAATTTCATAGTTGATGAATACTGGCAAGCTCTTGAGTTGACCATGAGAAGGGTCGAGATGAAAGAAGATGACGCATTCATAAAAAATTGATTCATTGAAGGCTTGCGTGAAAACCTTCAAGCTCTAGACAATTTTCAACATTACATATCTACAAACAATTTATTGGTGAAAACAAGATTGGTTGAGAGTACCCTACGACCAAGGAGGCCATAACCCAAATTTTCTAGTTAAAGACCAGTGGTTGACTCCGGATACCCTAACTATGGCCAAAGTAGATGAACGGCCATAAGCGGACGTGGTTCGATGCAGTCCAATGCAAATTTGACTTATGCTCCAAGTGAAAGAAGGATGGTACCACCACCCCAACAATCTTCAAAAATTCTAGGTAATACCACTACTACTCTATCAAGTTCGGTTTCTGTTAATACTCTTACTTGTTTTCATTGCACAGAAAGAGGACATGTCCATAGTAACTATCCTCATGCTCGAGTATTCACAACCATTGAGGAAGGAGATGAAGAAGATTAATATGATGACATGCCACCATTGTATGAAAGTATTGAAGAATAGGTAAATGAAGAGATCATCATAAAAGATCATGGTGTACAAGGTCTGGAAACGCAAGGTAACTTTGTGTCATTGAAACTTTTAAACTCTCAAATGGCCGAAACTTAGGTACAAAGAATGATATTTTTCATACTCGTTGTCTTGTGAAAGATAAGAATTGTTTATTGATTATTTATGGTGGTTCGTGTGCTAATATGTGTCTAATCTTCTTGTTAAATCATTGTCTTTGCATGTGACTACTCATCTATCACCATATAAACTTATTTGGTTAAATGGTAGTGGTGAAATTAGGGTTAACAAACAATGCATGATTAACTTTAAGATTGGAAAATACCCCAATTCTATCTTATGTGATGTTATATTTATGGAAGCTAGTCATATTTTGTTCGGGAGACCTTGGGAGTTTGATGGTAAATCTATGCATGATGGTTACACTAACAAAATTACTATAACTAAGGATAGAAGAAGGTATACTTTGGCTCCATTATCTCCAGTGGAAGTCTTAGAGGCACAGAGACGCATGAAAGTTGACAAAGAGAAGTTTGCGATTGAGGCAAAGGTGGCCGAACAAAACCCTAGCAAGGGTTTGAGGGAGCTCAACCACAAGGTGAAAATATGATGCAAAAACCTTGAAATGTTTTACCAAAATTCGAGGGTGGACGATCCAGGTAAGCCAGGTAAGTCCAAGAATGATTTTGATACGTCGTGTAAAATTTTATCTTCACATCTTAGTCCATTGCCATCTATTTACATGATGAGACATGAACTTCCTATTGATTCAGGTAGATCATTTTATGCATTGATTGGATGTGAATCATGTTTTTGCTAATCATTATTATGTGCTTATCATGCATTTTAAAAAGAGTTATTTTTTCCAGTGATGATATTCCTATACATGTTCCTCTACAGTTTGCTAAAATGTTACAGGAATTTGAGGATGTCTTTCCGGAGGCCTTACTTACGGGTTTACCACCTTTGCGAGGTATTGAACACCAGATTGACTTGGTTCCGGGTTCGGTTATTCTTAACCGCCCGGCATATAAAGCAAACCCCGAGGAGAAAAAGGAACTACAACAACAAGTCGAGGAGTTACTTCAAAAATGTTATGTGCAAGAATCCCTATCTCCTTGCGTTGTGCCTATCATTTTAGTTCCTAAGAAAGATAAAACTTGGCGTAGTGTATTGATTTTCATGTTATTAACAAGATTACCATTAAGTATCGCCATCCTATCCCTAGGTTAGATGATATGATTGAAGATTTGCATGGATCTGTGATTTATACTCAGATTGATTTGGCACAGGGTTATCATCAAATTCTAGTTAATGAGGGGGATGAATGGAAAAATGCATTTAAGACTAAGTTTGGGCTGTATGAATGGATTGTTATGCCATTCGGTTTGACTAATGCACCTAGTACCTTTATGCGGTTGATGAATCATGTCTTAAGAAAGTTTATTGGTCGATTTGTTGTGGCCTATTTTAATGATATATTGATTTATTCTAAATCGGTTGATAAACATATTGAGCATGTTAAAATGGTTCTTGTTGCACTCCATGAGTCTTGTTTGTATGAAAACATCAAGAAGTGCAAATTTTGCGCTTTGGAGGTTGTATTTCTCCGTTTTCTTTTCTCTAAGGTGGGTATAAAAGTTGACGAATCCAAAATTGAGGCCATTAAAACCTGGCCGAGACCTACTAATACCAACCAAGTATGTTCTTTTCATGGTTTATTTAGTTTTTATAGATGGTTTGGGCTTTATTTCTCATCTATTGCTACACCTCTAAATGAACTAGTTAAAAAGGATGTAAAATTTGTTTGGTCTGAGAGTCAAGAGAATGCATTTAACGAATGGGAAGTACGATTATGTAATGCTCTTGTTCTTGCTTTACCTGATTTTAATGGTACTTTTGAGATTCATTGTGATGCTTCTGGTGTTGGTATTAGTGCTGTTTTGATGCAAGAGATCCGACCTATAGCTTACTTAAGTGAAAAGCTAAAGGACGGTACTCTAAACTATCCTGTGTATGATAAAAAAATTTATGCAATTGTCCATGCATTAGAAACTTGGCAACATTATTTATTGCATAAAGAATTTGTCATTCATTGTGATAATGAGTCATTGAAATATTTTAAGAGTCAGATGAAGTAGGGAATCGGAGAATTTGAAGAATTGGAGAAGGACGTAGGGAATCGGAGAAGGCCGAGGCATCGACGCCAAGCAGAAGCTGGCAGACCAAGGCGGTGTCGTCGAGTGGCGGGTCCCCCACCAGCGGCGGCAGATCGACGACATTGTTGATGGGTAACGGTGGATCAGAGCTTTTCAATCACAACCTGATCAAGTGGATCCATCTGGCGGTGGTGGTGGCGCATGAGCGGCAGGCGGCGGCGCGTGGAGACGGTGACAACGTGTTGGAAATGGAAGATGTTGCTGTTGCAGCGGCGACGCTGAACTTTTCAACGGCGTCGATAATCACGACGGTGATTTACGGCAAGCCTAGGGCAGCGGCGATGCCAACTTTATATCTGGGAGAAAAATGTTAGGGTTTTCAGGGTTCTTAGGATTTTAGGTTATGATACCATGTAAAATATACAAGTCTGATTTCATTGATTGTATAAGGGTACAATATATGGAATACTCTTCTTCAGAAAAAGATTTCCATTTTTGTCTGGAAACTGTTACATGCATTCCTCCCTTTTGATGATGTACTTATTACATGTGGTTTTAGTATAGCTTCTAAATGTCCAGCTTGTTGTGAGTCGGATTCGATCCAACATTTTTTCATCTCTTGTCCACTTGCTCAATCTGTCTGGTCTCATATGACCTCATCAATTCAGTTTAACCTTAATGCTCAACATTCCATCCCTCAAAGATTCTGTTTATTTTGGAATTGCCATGATCTCTCTAAGTTTCACCAAATATATTGTATGATTTTACCTTCTCTGGTGTGCTGGAGTCTATGGAAAGCCAGGAACAATTTTTTATATGACCATAAGCCTCTATCAGTGAATCTTATTTGTAATGAGATTCAGGCTCTGATTAAATTGACATTAAATGAGTGTCCTCCGAAGCTGTTATCTACTAATTCTATCCCTCCATACTTCAAGCATCTCACCCCACTGTTTAGACCTCCCCCAAAGCCAAATATAATGAAAGTTTACTGGGAAAGGCCTAAGCCTGGATTTACTAAAATTAATGTGGATGCATCTTGGTGTTCTAACAAAGCTTCTGTTGGTCTTATAGCTAGGGATAGTTCAGGCCAACTTATTTTGATTAGTTCGGCATCCATATCTGCTGTATCATCACTACATGCTGAAATTAATGCAATCTTGCATGCTTGTCATATTTTTAACCATCTTGATCATACTTTCATAATAGAATCAGATTCTAAGCTTGCGGTTGAAATAATTAATGATCCTTATGCTGCACATTGGCAAGTTTTTGATATGGTTTTTAATGTGAAATCTCTACTCGGAAGGACTTAATTGAAACATGCTTTTAGGGAGTGTAATTCTGTAGCTAATGCTATTGCCAAACACCATCTTCATCAAAAACAAACCCTCCATATGACTAATGTTCCCACCTATATCAGAGGGCTCATTTCCTTGGACAGAGAAAACGTACCACATATTCGAGTTTCCAAGACTATAAAGGTTTAAGAATAGATACTGCTAAGATTTGGTTGTTTGGTTTGGTTTCTACAGGTTACTGGATCAGTTTTAGGCTGCCTTACTTAATGGATATAGGATGTTGCACATACAGATGTTTTCACTGAGGAGACCTGTGATGCTACCTCCAGTTTTTGTCTTTTCAATGTCAGATCAACATAGCAGCATCCTTATGGACTCTCTCTTCTCCGTTTTTTGGTACACCTGCATCTCTGGAGCTGATACTTACTATTCATCGGAGGCAGATTAACTACAATCATTAAGCAATCATTTGGCTATTGAACTCTTTAAAGTAGGCTTTTAAACTTTGTGATTGAAGTTTCCTGGCCAAAGGAGTGAATTAACACATGGGATGAAGATTCTCTCTTTTGGATCGCAACTTCGACACCTATCCAGTTTTGGATAGTTATTCACATTTCTTTGGTATAGATTTTGTAGGACTTTTGGAGGCAACTATGTTACTTCATTACTCATTCTGAACAAAACTTCAATAAATGTATATCCTATTTAACTTCGAAGTAGGATTGGGGATCCTCTAATATATCTCCCCCACCCTCGGGTGTTTTCATTAAAAAAAAAATAAGTGAAAAGTAATTTTATCTGAGGTATAATAATATTGCAGAACATATTAACAAAATATTTCCTAGTACGTGTTTGCAATGCCTTTTTTTCGAACAGGTTATACTTGACCCTTATACCGTAGCATGAATGAAACATGATTATTAGTACATGTAAAGGAGTGATACCTGATATAGTGTTCTTTTTAACCTAATTAGTACGAATGTTATGAACATTTCTACGAAGCTTCACTACAAATTACTACAGCAAAAGCTCTTGTTTATTAAACCCAAGTTCACAAATGGTCATTAAATTGGTACCGATTAATAGAAGAAAAACATGCAATAATTCCGTATGGTGAAAGGATGCATGATCGGCGGACTCGATCTCCTAATTTAGTGAAAGGATCTGAATCGGTTAAATGAATATTGATCAAATTTTTAGTTGGAAAGTTTTAATTTACTATATTTTTTATTGTCTTGATGTTTGTTTAAAAGTGTGGATGAATTAATTTCGTGCATTTGAACAGATGCTCATTGTGTGATCGGTTTGAGGTAGAACATTGGCTTGAATTGATGATTATTGTTTGGTGATTTCGGGTCGTTGTTACTATACAATTACACAATTTGGACACCATCTTCATGTATACTTCATGTTGTCACTTAGACTTTTGATTAAAGTTGTAATATCTAGTTAGTGCTTTTGTGTACCTTTTTTACTGCAGCTCAAACCTGTAATATAGTTAGTAGCTTTGTCTAAAGGGAACTACGTACACCATCGCTTGATCTAAGGATTATTTGAATGTAGGCTATTTGGCTAATCTAAAAGATATAAATGATTGAATTCTCAAACATCTTTGTAAAAAATATAAATGATTGAATTCTCAAACATCTTTGTAAAAAATATAAATGGTTGAATTCTCAAACATCTTCGTATTTCGTACTTGACTGTTTAAAATTTAAAAAATATGGATTTCGCATAAACATGATTGATTTTGTTTTGGAAAAAACGTTTTTCCATAAATCATGAAACAAATGTTTTGAGTTAAACATCCTAATTTTTAAATTAAAAATATTTTTATAATTGAAATATTATACTTTTTTATGCAGTATTTCTTGTGTTTTCATAGTATGTAAATAAAACCAATTAAGTATTTAAGTTAAAATAAACAGCACTTAATTTAAAATGTACAATAATAAGTATCTAAATCAAAAAATATATTTTTTATTTTACTGTTTATAAAAAGAGTCGGTCAAGAAGTTATTTTCATAAATTATGGAAAAATCAAGGTTTAAATTTTAAATTAATTAGAAGAAATGAAGATAAAATTTTAGGGTTGTATTAATCGGGTCATAAACTTATAACTACTGCACGCTGATAATAATTTTTTAATACTGCAACTAAAATATTTTACCTTTATATTAATCTAAGTAAACCCCGTCTGTCTCTCCATGACATAAGGAAAGACGGGTTTTCCCAAGAATTTGCCTCATAAAAATGCCATTTTTCACGTAACCGATACTATATAGCATTTTACTAAGTTCTCAAAAACTTTATCCCAAGCACCATATAATAGAAAATGTTTGCTTTCTGGATGATGCTGTTAACCGGAGATATTGAAGTTATTTTGACTAACCTAAAACCAAATTGTCTGAAAATAACATACGTACTAGTATTATAATGGCTCCGTTTGGCTTTGGCCTTTTTACTGGCGTTTTGATTGGCTGTTGGCTATTGGCATTTTCACTCAGTCAAACCACTAATGAATGCGGAAAAAAAAACGTTTGGTTGTTTGGCTTTTTTATATAGTGTTTCCACCAAATACGAAATGCTAGTATTAGTATTGTTTTTGGTTAGCGTTTGACTTTTATCTTTAAAAATTACTTTTTTATCCTTCTTCCATTTTATCTTATTCAACGTCATTAGCATAACGACATCATTTTATGTGTTTTGAGATTTAAATACGACATTATTTTATGTGTTTTTGGATTTAAATTTAACTTTTTCAATCGACATTTTTGGGATTTAAAATTTTCCACGGTTAAATTTTAATGTAATTTGATTTTTTTTCTCTCTTATTTCAATGTATATCCTTTAATCAATATAGTAGTTGACAGGAGAACATTAGCTTGATGAGTGTATATAGAGAATTTTTAAAATTTCGAAAGTTTAACTCAAGAGATTTATGTAATTTACTAATACTAATATACATTTTTAGTACGATCTAATACTAATATACATTAATAATTTATATTATAAATAATTAGATATAAAATCATAATTTTAAAATATTTTAAACTTTGTATATATATATTTACATTTTAAATATAATTAAATTTCTTATATTTAATGAAAATAAGTCAACTAATATAGTTCATATTTATTCTCTTATATTAATGCCCATAATGAATAATAGTATAAAAAATTGAAATGAATTAGTAAATATGTTAAATAATTTTTAAAAAATAGAATGAGCTTATCCAAGTGATAGTGGCTCTAACTTTTAGGATCTCCGACCAAAACCACGCTCTCTGATTATCGTTCCCACCGCGATCCAAACCTCGGCAACGCCATTATGGCAATGCCTGATACCAGACCAAACCCTCTGATCTTTTATGCCCAAGCTCTCAACTAAGAACACACTAAACCCTTATTCGCTCAAGCAGAATCCAAAATCCCCAAAGCCCCCTTTAATCCAAAGCATAAAATTGAGCATCTAGGGGAGCCGGGATTGCACTTCAATGATAAATAGTGTGACAGACTCGAAGAGCCACTGAGATGGACACTGGTTGGGAAATTTGTACGCAATTGCCCTCAAATGGAGAAACTCCCGAAAGATTTTCAAACTGTTGGATTCAAGGTGCATACTGAGATCAATCTGTTAGACAACAAACATGTTCTTATCACTTTTTCTATTCCAGATGATTACTATAGGTGTTGGCTACATAAGGTTTGAAAATTTGGATCTTACTCTATTAGGATGACCAAATGGATGCCTAGTTTTATACCTAATGCTGATTCCCCAATAGTTTTAGTATGGCTAGCTCTATATAGTTTACCCCAATAATTCTTCGACTTTAGTGCTATGATGTAAATAGGTAACTTGGTTGGATTCCCAGTTAGTGTTGATAAGGCTACACTAAAGAGGACCAGACCACATGTTGCTTGAGTTTGTGTCGAAGTAGATGTGTCAAAACCTTTACTAGAAAGAATCTGGCCTAGTTTCAGAAACATTGGTTTTTGGTAATATATAGAATATGAAAGTCTCCCAAACTATTTCTCTATCTGCCTTAAATTAGGGCATTGCTTTTGAATGCATATTTGATCCTAACAATGCCAAGTTCACCACTTGGAGGCCTAAAGAAACTCTTAATACAATTAAGAAGACTAACCACAATGGTGAACAGGTTCCAGACAAAGGTAATGTGGTTGGCACTTCTTCTGGTGTTTCATCAAAAGATAAGGCTTACATCCCAATAATGAAAAATAAGGTCACTCTGTTGTTAATCAACCTACTGAACAAGTCTCCACTAATCCCTCTATCCTAGTTACTTTTGCCCAGGTAGTAGAGGACATGTCCAAAACTAGCAATCCCAATAAGGAGGCTCAAATGTAGTTCATTGATATAGGCAGGAAGACAAGTTCTAGAGGTTTTGTCCCTGTTCAGGGACCTCAGGTTCATTCTTCACCCCTTTGAAAGAGCAGCAAACTGTTAGGATCAAAATTTTAATTCAATCCAAGACACTACTCTAATCCGACAAACCTTTGTTATCCTTTTTGTTGCTAATGTTATTCTGCCTGCTGATAGTTCTGATCAGATCATATATCCTCTTAAAAAAGATTCTTCATCTAACTCTAAAAACATCTCTCCACAAGCAAATAGCAAACTGAGAGTTTTTAAGAACTCTAATCAGTTTGATATTCTGCAGACTAAAAATATGACAGAGAACTCAGAAACTATTTAAAAAATTAATGAACCAAGTAAAGATAATAACTCAGACTTAATAAACTCATTTGAATTCATTAAGATAAACGCTGGGAGTCATCCTCTACTTACCTCCTCTAAGACTAAATCAAAAGGACTGGAATGGTTAAACACTTAGCATACTCAAACTAATATCTACAACTAAACCCATGAAAAATTAGAAACCTTTGGAGAAATTAAAGAAAACCTAATAGAATCCCAAAAAAAACTTGACTCTATCTTTAAAGTCAACAATAATATGGAGTACTCAATGTCTAACTCCCAGGATGAAGAAATCTTGGTTCTCCAAGATCAACCCGAGACAGTTACTAAGCTTAGGAAGTATAATAAAAAAGAGTACACTTCAACTCCTTACACCATATCAACCAGATCCACATTGAACTATAACAAGCAAATTTAAATGATTAAGCTTAATATACTATCTTGGAATGCAGGGGGAATTGGTAGCAATACCACCCAAATAAGAATTAAGGATCTTAAGAAGAGATTCAAAACTGACAATAGTAGCTAATGTGAAGCCTATGTTACAAAATCATGCGATTCAAGAGATAGCTAAAAAGATAGGTTTTAAGTCCTATTTTAATAGCCCTCTCAATAAGATTTGGATATTCTGGCAGGACTTAGTGAACCTTAACATTATCCAGAGTGAAGATCAGCACAAACTTTATGAAATAAATGATACATCTTTAGCACATAGTTGTCTTCTTGGTTTCATATATGCTAAATATACAATTGAAAAAAGAAAGGTATTGTGGAATTCAATATTGAATGTAACTCACAAACCTTTATTTGGTGATTTTAACATAATTGAAACTCAAGAGTAATACATTGGTCCCTCAGTCCCTAGCCAAAGAGCTATAACTAATTTCCAAAACTTCATATCTGATAAACTATCCACAGTTAACACATCAGGTAATCTCTTTACTTGGACAGGCATGAAGCCCAAAGGCAGGGTTTGGGAAAGGTTAGATAGAGCTCTAACAAACCAAATATGGGATGCTTCTTTTACCATTTCTTATGCTTAGGCCTTGGCAAGGGATCAGTCAAATCACTCACCATTAACTCTTTCTAGTAATCTGAACCCAACAAAACCAAAACCTTTCAGGTTTAAGAATTGTTGTTTCTCTCATCCAGAATTCTTAACCCTGATTGAAAATTCATGGAATATACATTCATGTTCTTCAGGAATGAAGAAATTTAGATTCAAACTGAAGAATACCAAACGAGCCTTAAAATAGTGGAATAAAGATGTTTTTGGCAACATCTTTGATATAGTTAAGGCTGCAGAAGAACTATTCTCCATTGCAGAAATAAATCTGCAACAAGGTGAAACCTCTGTTACCCTAACTGAGTATAATAGAACCAAATATGAACTAACCTTAGCCTTAAAGAATCAAGAAATCTACTTGAAACAGAAGTTAAGGGTCAAATGACTAAAAGATGGTGACTTAAACAATATAATTTTCCATCTAAAAGTTAAATGAAAACATAAAAGACAAACCATATCCTCAATTAAAAATGACTCAGGGGACTGGTTATATGATCACAGTTCTATATGAACTGAAGCAGTAAATTTCTACTCAAAACTATTAGCAGATGATCAACAAGATGCCTCTGGATTTAATACAATAGTAATGATGGAAAATGTACCTAACTTAACTGTTGAAGAAACCAATCAACAACTAACTAAGGTCACCTCAATTGAAGAGATTTCAAGCATCCTTGAAGAAATGGATTCTGATTCTGCACTAGGACCAGATGGTTTCCCTAGTGCATTTTACAAACACTGCTGGCACATAATTAAGGATGATCTAATTGAAACCATTAATGATTTTCTAAGTTTAACACCTATTCCAAAAGCAATTTATGCTACCTTAGTCACCCCGATTCCAAAAAAAGGATGTTTGTGCATCTTTTAAAGATTTTCGGCCTATAAACTTATGCAATTTCATTAACAAAATCTTTACTAAACTAATTGCTCATAGATTTAAATAATAAACGATCTGATTTCAAAAGAACAAACAGCCTTTGTGAGTCACGGAGAACTGGCAGATAATATACTTCTCATGCAAGAAATGAGTAATTATATACATTCCAAACAACTTGGATTCAATATATTATAAAACTTGACATGATGAAAGATTTCGATAGAGTTTCATGGGAGTTTCTTTCAAAACTCTTAAATATTTTTGGCTTTTCTGACCATATCAATAATATTATGAAAGGTAATTTGAAAAGCAGCCTTCATCTCCATATTGGTAAATGGAGAACCATTTGGCTTCTTTCAATATTCTAGAGGTCTAAAGCAAGGAAATCCACTATCCCTTTTACTTTTAATTCTTATGGCATAGGCTTATTCAAGAAGTTTGAACTTCCTTTTCCAATATGCCAATATTGGAAATTACAAGCTTCCATGTTTAATGAAACATGTAACACACCCATCTTTTGCGGATGATACTGAAATTTTCTTAAGATACTCAAAACAAGGCATCATAAAGTTAATGGGATTTCTGAAAATATATGAAAGAGCTTCTGGTCAGAAAATTAACTTTGACAAATCTTCTTTCTATATTTCCAAACATGCCCCTTTAAGAACTAAGTTTATAATTAAAACCAAGTCTAACATGATGTCTGGATCCTTGCCTTTCAAATACCTGGGATGTACAATCTTCACAGGTACGAATAAAAACATTTATTATCAAGGACTTTTTGACTCAATCAACTTTAAAATCAACTCATGGAAAAATAAAAACCTCAACCAAGCTTGAAGATGAACTCCAATATGACATGTACTTGCCACAATACCCTTGCATATTCTAACTGTTTTAAAGCCTACACAACATACCATTGATAAGCTACATAAAATGTTTGCTAAATTTCTCTGGTATAATCAAGACACAATTAATAACAAAAGGAAAATTTGGAAAAGCTATACAAAACTAAGTTTTCCAAAAGAAGAAAATGGACTGAACCTAAGAGATTTAAACACTATGACCAAAAGTTTTTCCTTAAAGCTTTGGTGAAAGTTTCAACAAGGAAAATCACTATGGTCTCAGTTTATGTGGTCAACTCCTAACAACAAGAAAACATATAAGACATGGAAAAGAATCATAGAAGTCCAAGATTTAGCTATTAATAATTCCCATGTCCAAATTGAAAATGGCGAGTCATCATCCTGGCATGCAAATTGGACTAAGTTAGGACCCTTAACAAAGTACTGGCCCTCACATACTGACCTATACCAGCCTGACCTATACCAGCCTAACCTGTCCATTGCTGAATTCCTTAGCCAGCATGATTTCTATATCTCCCAGCTCCAAAATGTTTTTCCAACTACAGTCATCCTTCAACTAAAATATGAGCATATCATATTCCCTAACCGGAAGGATGAACTGATCTGGACCAATACTGAGCATGGAAACTTTACACTTAGTTATGATTATGAGCTTCTTAGACATAGAAAACTTGAAGTTCCATCTTTCAAGTTTCTATGGTCCCCTATCTTGCCACATAAAATAAGTCTATGGAACTGGAAGGTGATAAATAAACTGATTCATATGCCTGACATATTAGAAGACTTTAACCTTTATCTCCCATCTAAGTGTTATTTCTGTAACAATAACGCAGATGACTTACACCATGTCTTCAGTTCTTGTGCTTTCTCAGAAAACATATGGAAAATGGTGAATACAGTTTTTAACATTCAGCAAAATACCCAGGCCATTATCTGGAACAAAATTTTCTATTACTGGACTGTGAATGTAAAATGTAAGCAAGACACTATAATCATCAGAACCTTACATTGTATTGATACTTGGGATTTATGGTGTGCAAGAAACTGGTTCATGTTTGAGGGCACTATTCCAAATCAGAAATCTATTTGTATAACAATAATGAACCTGTTAAATGATATGCTTTTAGCTCATAAAATAGATGCTCACTAGGATCTATTTGCTACATATCCTACCCTCCATATATGTAGATCTCTGAGAAGAAAAAAAGGGACCATTGGCTATTTCCTGGTCTCCTGCACATACTTTTAAACTTAATGTGGATGGTTCAGTTCTATTAAGCGAAACAACATGCATTGGGATGGTTCTTAGGGATCACAAAGGAAATCATATCATATCTTTTGCTATGACCAGACCACACAACCCTATTTTGGAGACAGAAATGATAGCGATTCTCCAAGGGCTCAAAATGACTGAGGAACAAAAGATCACAACCTTGATTATTGAGTCAGATTCATTGTTAGCAGTAAGGGTACTCAGAAGAGAACGGAAAGTGCCCTGGAGATAGCTGACAATAGCAAAATGTATCTGGCAAGAATATAGGCAGGATGGAGTGTTTTTTCACATACATCCTGAGAGAGGGAAATAAAGTAGCTGATTCCTTAGCCAAACTGGCCACTTTCAATAAGGTAACTCAAGTCTTTTGTTTTTGTGATCTACCATATGTTATTCAAGGCCAAATTAATGTTGATAAGATCAATTTACCTTATAAAATAAATGGATAACATGATTTATTATACAGCTGTGTTACTTAGGTTCTGTGTGCTTGTGATTATTGTATATCTCGTAGGGCTTTTTACTGCTGGCCACTGTTTTGTTTTAACTGGTACAAGAAGGATGCAAGCTGCAGCTTCATTTCTTTTTGCACCTATTCTTGAAGGAACAAGAGCTGATGATAGGATCAAAAGTAACATGGATGATGCAGAACACTTGGAAACTAAAGGACTCCTCTCTAATCATTTAGTAGCCATTTTTTGGGGAAAAGAGTTCCAAAGAGCTATTATGGAAGGCCACCTCTTCTTGTCAACACTGGGGTGTGGAGGCAAGAAAGTGGAAGGCCATAATATGCCTCGACTCGGGTTTAAGAGCCATATTCTTCATTTTGTTAGGGGTCTAGATGAAGGATATGGAGTACAACTTCTTGTATTTAGCTTTCCCACAATTAGCTTACCTTGCTGTACATTCAAAATACTCAACTTGTTCTTCTCTATTTCATGGTTTCGGGAGCCAAATATATACCCCATCACTTAGGTGAGTATTCTGATTTAAAATGATAATAATTAGAATAAATTATATTAATATTAATGAAAATAACAATAATAAATTGTGTATGATAAGTTTATAAATAATGAATGCTTGTCATGTCCTTAAATGTCATTTTACATAAAACCGCTAACAACCAATAGTTACATTTGCTAAATACTTTTGTAAACAGCTAATGGTCAAACAACTAACACAAATAGCTAACATAAACAACTGGCCTAACCAGTTACATAAAACAGCCAATAACCAGCCGCCAACAGCTGATTGCCAAACAGGGCCAATATGTTACTGATTTTAATTTTTTACTATCTATAATCAATCATAACTTATTAAAACATATAACTTCTTAAGATATATAAATAAACCATAAATATCTCATTGTAATATATATATATATATACACACATTACACTGAAGAAAATCCAAAGAAACACCTAATCTGAAATAACAAAATGTTTGAATTTTTTTATACAATGATATAGTACTCTTGATAGAAATATTTATATAGATTATTTATTTATTTATATATGAAAAAGTCATGTTTTAGACCGACTAACTGTTAAATGAGGACATTTTATAATTAGTGAGACTAATAAGAACGTTTGATATTTACTTTTATTTATTGCAATGTGATACATATATTTATGATAACCTTTTAAAATGAATCTTTAAAATATTCAATATTTTACGATTTCTATCTAAATTAATTATTTCACTTCATAATTCATATAGTTTTCTCAGATGACTAAACTTTAAAATTTTAAATAAAATTCTTTGTTTCCAATTTAAATGTAAAACACAAAAGGTTTATGAAAGTTAATTTTAATATTTTAGTTAATTATTTCGTGCAACAAAGGTAATCCGCTAGTTAAGTTAGAATATAAATTCATGATGTGTAAGATATATACAAAGAATTGGTGAGACCGTCTCACTTAAGCTATAAATTAAATATTTTCAGGGGCCTAGGAGCAATACTATATAATATATATAGGCATTTCTCATTTTTTTCAATTTATTGGTCGGACGGTTCTTCTTCCCAATCAAAACTGTTTGAAACCTCTCAAAAACCTTTCTCTCACTCCTCTGAAAATCGCACGCTATTTCTTTGATCCAACCGTAAAAAATCCATTTAAACTCACAATTTGCAACGTCATTGCATCACGCTCTTCAATACGGCTACGTTGAGGTAAGATTTTTTTGATTTTGCTGGATTTTTTGTTTCATATTCGAGGTTTTTTATTTTCTCTAGTTTTCAAATGCTTTCTATTTGATCCTGGCATTTGTCTCTGTAAATCCGGCCGTGCATGTGTTTTTTTCCCCTCATATTGTGTGTTTCTGGTTTTTGTTTTGGTATTTTGTAATTATGAAGAAATCAAAGGAAGGGATTGCTAGTAAAGAAGACCTAGAGGTTGATGACGGAGTTCCTACCTCATTTGCGGTTGAATCGAAAGGTTTTTTTTTCTGTTTTTTGTTACCTTTTGTATTGTTAGGGTTTTGTATAAAGTTTCTTTGATTTTTCGGTGTTTATTTCTTGTTGATTTGATGTGTTGTTCGTTCTGAATGACGTTTCTCTATTTTTGTGTTGACGTTGCTCTATTTTTGTGTTGGCGTTGCTCTATCTTCTGAATCCTTAGATGTTGCTCTATTTTATGTTGTGGTTTCGGTGTATAATAAATCAGGTAAGGTGTTCATATGTTTAGTTAGGATGTTCATGCATTTGGTTCAAACTTTGTTGTGCCTCTGTTGTGGTTTAGTTTAGGCTCTGTTTAGTTTCATGTTCTCTGTTTGCATTGTCTTTTAGTTAGGCTGTGTATGTGTTTAGTTTGCATGTTTGTGTGCTTAGTTCAGGCTTTTTTATGGCTTAGTTGTGATTTAGTTTAGGCTATGTTTAGTTTTCATGTTTTATGCTTGCATTATCTTTTAGTTAGGTTGTTTTTGTGTTCAGTCAGGTTGTTTATGTATTTAGTTCAGCCTTTGTTGTGGATCTGTTGTGGTGTAGTTTAGGATCTATTTAGTTTGTGTTTTCTGTTTGCACTGTCTTTTAGTTAGGCTGTATATGTTTTTAGTTTGCATGTTAATGTGATTTAATTTAAGTGTTTATGTGATTAATTTTTTAATGTAGATGAATTAATTAGCTTGAGGAAATCAAGCAGATTGCAATCCAGATTTCCCGTTAAAAATGGTATGTATATTGTGAAAATTTTGACAGTAATGAAGTCAGTGTGCATGTAATAGCTAGGTTTTTAAAAAAATACCTAAAGGTGAAATTTGGGCAAGTGGACATGAAAACTTATCCAAAGTGAAATTCTGGCAAGTGGACATGAAAACTTATCCAAATGAGGGTTAAATGGATAAAACTTTAGGTGTTAGGTGTCAGAACACCTATGTCTCCCATCATGCCATCAGCTAGTATAAATAACAATTACTGCCTCCCCAAACTTACAGCCTTAAACCATTATCTTTCCAAAATAAGAACAGTGATTGAGCGGTGGTAGCGTAGGAACAGAGGTTGCACCAAGTTCCAACCACAAAATCCCATCTAACTGAGGTGAGTGTTTGCATCGCCTTATCACGAATCGAATTGAAATGATTATTTATATTCATATATATATATATATATATATGATGCCACCAGAGAGTACCTCTCAAACCTCCACTGGAACATTCACCTCTCGAACCAGTATCCCTCGAACCCTCCACTAGAATCTTCACATCTCGAATCAGTACCTCTCGAACCTCCACTGGAACCTTCACCTCTTGAACCAAAGAGTACCTCTCGAACCCTACATTAAAATCTTCACCTCTCGAACCAGTATCTCTCAAACCTCCACTAGAATATTCGCCTCTCGGACCTCCATTGAAACATTCACCTCTTGAACCAGTATCTCTCGAACCCTCCACTAGAATCTTCACCTCTCGAACCAGTATCTCTTGAACCTCCACTGAAGCCATCACCTCTCAAACCAGTACCTCTCGAACCTCCACTGGAACCTTCACCTCTTGAACCAGAGAGTACCTCTCGAACCCTCCACTAGAATCTTCACTTCTCGAACCAGTACCTCTCGAACCTCCACTGGTACCTTCACATCTCAAACCCTCCATTAGAATCTTCACCTCTTGAACATGTATCCCTTGAACTAGTATCACTCATACCCTATATTCGACCCTCATCACTTGAACCTGTACCACTCGAACCCATTATCACTCGAACACTGTACTCGACCCTCACCACTCGAACCCGTACCACTGGAACTAGTATCACTCAAACCCGATATTCGACCCTCATCACTCGAACCTGTACCACTCGAACCCATTATCACTCGAACACTATACTCGACCCTCACCACTCGAACCTGTACCACTTGAACTTGTATTACTCACACCCTGTACTCAACCCTCATCACTCAAATCTGTACCACTCGAACCCAGTATCACCCGAACCCTGTACTCGACCCTCACCAGTTGAACCTGTGCTACTCAAACCCAGTATAACTCAAACTTTCTACTCGAACCCTGTACTTGAATTCTATACTCGTATCCACTCTACTCGAACCTTGTACTTTGAACTATATATATTGCTTAATTATTGTGAAACTGAGTGCATGCACTACTCTGATATTTTATGTGTGGATGACCAACTTGTACTTTATCTTGCCATGACAAGCTTGAATTATCTGCTACCAGATTGCTTGTCTATACTTTTTGAGGTCCCCGACACAATTGTAGTTTGGTCGAAGTCTGTGAGAAACAATATAGACTGGACCGTCTGATTAGACCGGCTACATGTGGAGTTTCTGGTAGGCTAGCATAACCATATATTTTTCTGATACGAGCTCGTAATTGAACATCTGATTGGGTGTGGTTGGTGAGACGGAATTCTTGATTGATAGCCTTCGGGCACTACTGAAAAAGGTTATGCCTTGTATGTTAGTTAGAGTTGCCACATAGGCACTTGACAACAACTTGATATTAACCACCCGTATCCTTTTACTGTGTGCTAGGACTTATGTGACTATTTCTTTTATGTGACCACTAAAACTTAACTTGGTAAATACTAGCGATGGAACCTTACTAAGCAAGGAGCTCACCCTAGTTTAATGAACCCTCTCAGGTGTAGATGAACCGTAAGAGTGAAGTTCACTGGTGTCTTTACTTCTTTTGAGGAAGGATCTTGGGTGAACCTTTAGAATCTTTTAGTTAGAATGAAAAATGGTTATGTAAAATATTAACGTGAACTAATCCTCACCGGATCCTTTAGAAATTTTTTCTGTAAATTTTAGTAAAAACTTTTGGTTAACACTTATATTCAGACTTTCATTAGTAAGCTATGTTTTCAATTCTAAAATCGCTTCCACATAATCTGTATCGTTCGTTACTGCATCTGAATCGTTGGATTCTTGGTAGCACGCCCGGATTCGACCCGATACTTGCGTTGGGCAGGTAGGTCGGGGGTTTGGGGTGTTACATATATTGTTAGTTTGTAAAAAAAAATTCAATCTTTATATTTTTCTTTTAGTTGATACTGTAATTTTTCAGGTTGTAAACCTCCTGTTGTTAAAATTTAAAAGATCAGCAGAAAACTACTACCACTGGTATTTAAATATGATTGAACTTTATTCCAATCTTTTGTTTGTTTTTAAGTGATTGCTTTATATAGTGCTGATAATTTATTTTCTTTTTTTATAGCTGATATTGTAAAGCGATTGCGCAAGAGTTGTATTAAATTTGGTGTGGATAAGCCAGATAAAGTTGTTGGTTCATATGCTACTGGCTAGAATTCTAATTTTTTGTTTTACTTTTACTCTCTAGTGATTTACTTTGGGTAATTAAATAATTTGTTTTTTCATTTGTAGTTGTATTTGATATAACTGGGTCTTCTTTTGTTTCACTTTTACTGTTTAGTGCTTTACATTTGGTATTTAAGTATTTTATTTTGTTGTTGTTTGTATTTTGTAGTTGCTGCAGAGGTTGAAACTGCGATTGATGATCCAGGTTTAACAAATCTTATCCAATCATGTTAGATTAATATTTTATGATTTAATATATCTTGATTTCTCTTTACTCTTGTTGTTTGTTGCTTTAGTTTTATGATTTAAACTATTTTTTGTAATTTGTAGTTGCTGTTGAAGTTGAAACTGCGATTAATGATCCAGGTTCAACAAATCTTATTCAATCAGGTTAGGTTAATGTTTTATGATTTTATATATCATGATTTCTCTTTAATTTTGTTTTTTATTGCTTTAGTTTTGTGATTTAAATTATTTTTTGTGATTTAAAGTGATTAGTATTAGGAGTTTCAACTAGTTTTTTTTTTGTATTTGTTAGTTATGCTATCTTTCTCATTTGTTAAGATTGGAGATTGCACTTTATAATCTACATTAACATTTATTATTATTCAGTTGTGGAGAATTCTATGATTAATTGCCCTTCTGCTTCAGCAAACATTGAGCATAGTGGTTAGTATTTGAATTAGTAGTTCATATTTGTAGTTGTTTAGTTTTTCTATTAAACTCACTAGTCTTTTTATTTGCATCAGAGCCTGAAAATGTTTCTGCTGAAAGAAATAAGGATTCTGCTGAAAGAAATGTTGATGGTACGTTTTAATAGATTTGTTATTGTGCATCTTTCATTATTTTATGTTTATTTAGTATCTGTTAATTTTTAAAATTTGTAGGTTCTACTTTTGTTGTTGCAAGTCCCATAAGTGCCTTGATAAAAGTTGTTATTGAAGGTTTGAGATGTGAAATTGCTTATGGTATTTATCAATTTCTCTGCTTCTAATTTGTGTTTTTGATTTAGTATTTAATTTTTTTATTTTTCATTTGTGTGTTGTAGGTCCAAATATTTTTCAAGAGAAAGGTGTTATGAAGAAGGTTAAAGCTAAACAAATTATTAG
Organism: Rubia yunnanensis; assembly: GCA_037428765.1. Taxonomy (NCBI): domain Eukaryota; kingdom Viridiplantae; phylum Streptophyta; class Magnoliopsida; order Gentianales; family Rubiaceae; genus Rubia; species Rubia yunnanensis. Next base: position 65,334,659 of record CM075071.1, on the reverse strand, counting down.
TGATGAAGATTTTATGGAAGATGATAATTTTATTGATTCGCCACTGCTGTGGTGGATGCAAATGAAAAGGGAAAACAAAAGGTTTGTGAAGGGAAAGAAAATGTGCCAGTTGTGAAGAAGGCAGCTGCAAAGAGGGCGACTGCAAAGAAGCTAGGTGCAAAGAATTCGGCTGCAAAAAAGCCTGCTGCAAACGAGCCGGTTGTGAATGAGCTAGCTGCGAAGGAGCCAGCTGTGAAGCCCGCGGTAAAGAAGCCTGCAGTGAAGAAGCCCGCATTGAAGAAGTCCAAATTGAAGCCCACGGCGAACAACTCAGTTGAGATGGAGCTTACAACGAAGCCTATTGAGAAGAAGCCATATGGGAACAGTAATGAGGATGTTGTTGGAGATGGGAGTGAGCCGTTGAAGAATTCTTTTGTTGTGGAAAAGCCCAAGTGGAAAAGAGATGGTGTTTCTGGACTTGCTGCGAAGAGAAATGTTTCTGCTCATCATTTAGCAGGGAACACTAATGATGGCATAGAAATGACACGCCAGATTAAACAAGTCTGTGGAATTCAGCTTCCAGATGGTTCTCGATATGTTTTATTACTTTATGTATTTGTGATTTTACTTTATGTGTGTACACGTATACTTTGAATATTTCAGTTTTAATATTTTTGCATAATAACTTGAATGATTTAGAATTTATTATTTTAGGTATGTTGTCCTTTATCTTTGGCGTTTTATTGTTTTGTTTCACTATACTTTTAATTGTTTATGTATAGAGTTGCAATATAAATAGTTTATGTACTTGTAGATTTTATTTATGTGTTTAACTGCTTAGTTTCATTAAACAATAAGTTGCTTTTCATATAAATTTTGTATTGATTTGGCTATTTATTAATTAAACTTTCTTTTTAAAATTACTGTATGTTTACTTGATGTGTTTTATCTCTTAGTTTGGGTACTTGTGTGCATAGTTGTTATATTTACTAACTTACTGTATTACATTGTTTTCCAGGTTTTTAAAGAAGTTTATGCCCGGAAGTCAGCATGTAAAGATCACAGATATGTGCACTGATCTCGGTGCTATGTAGAAGGATGATGTTGAATCCATTGGTTTAGGGGGCATTTTGAAGCTAAGATTGGAGATTGCACTTCCCTCGGGTATTGTGCCTTGGTTGGTGAGTAATTTAAACCCTGGTACATGTGTTCAGCTGGTTGGGGTAGATAGGTACTTTGTTACTGCTGATAATGTATATGATGTTCTGTCCTTGCCTCAAAACCTTGGTAGGAAAGTTGTGGAGAAGAGAAATTCTGGGATGGAATTGAAGGACAGTTACAAGGCTAGGTTTGGTAGGGAGAGTGAACATGATATACATCTTCAATTGATTTTAGATAGGATAAATGAACTTAAGGAGGGGGGATGAGTTTAAGAGACTTTTTGTGATCTATTGTTCTTCATACGTTTTAGCTCTTATAGCTACCTGGCGTTTTAGCTCTTATAGCTACTGGGAAGGTAGATATGAATTCTTGAAGCTATTGAAAATGTTGACGAGGTTAAGAATCTCAACTGGTGTACTTTTGTGTTAGACAAAATAGCTTCAATGATTAGGAGGTATAAGAACAATGTAGAATACCAAACCTTTAGTGCTTGTGCCCTTATCCTTTTGATTCTATATTTGCACCGATTTCCTATCCGTGGTGTGTTGTAGCCAACATCCCTTCCTCTAGTCCAGCATTGGCCTGATGCAAAATTGAGGGAGAGTGTGAAGATGTTGAACATTGGAGGAGGTTATGACAAGACAATCATGGTGAAGGGTTATCCAATCAACTGTGCCAGAGAGTGAAAGAGGTCATAAGGGTAAGAGTGATGTTGGAGCTCAGCCTGATATTGGAGCTGATTCTGTTCCTGAAGGTGATGAAGTGCTGCAGTTCAAAATCCCACGCGGAGTTTTGACCGACTCCAAGATTAAAAGTCTTGCCAAGAATGTAAGTGTTTAAAATTTTACCTGATGTCTCTGCTTTGTTAGTTCTGTGGTTAACATGATTTCTTATGTGTTTCAGTATTTAGTTTAAATTTTTATGTGCTAATTTAGGTTTTTTGTTTCATTATTTTATATTGCTGGCTTTTAGTTTAGTTAGTTCATGTACTTAATCTTTCTATTTGGGTGTTTAATAGTCTGGTTTGGTTTATATATGAATGTTTTATGGTTAGTTGATTGTGCTTTTATTGGCTATTTAATATGTTTTTTTAAGATTTCTGTATAAATTTATTGATATTTTTCTTGTGTAGGCTTATGATGTGTCCTTAATGATCGTGAAGCGTAACTGTGAAGTTGTTACTGCTGATATGTATCAGAGGTTGGAGATGGTGGGAATCATTGCGAGACTTGCCACCTATTGTTGGGACTAGTGCAGAACTTCCGAATCAGCAAGATGACTCGCCACCAATTGAAGAATCTCCAATCAAATGGAATGAAAAGTTAATTGCTATGGTTGATGAAGAATGAAACCAATGGAGGAGAAGGAAACAATACCAACCTCAGAACGAGTCTTTTCTATCTTTTAAATTGTTTAAAGATGGTGAAATGGATGGCATGCGAGGAACGTCCACAAACAACGTAGTTTAAGTTATTATTTGAATTATTTGATTTTAATTTTGTGATTTGGATTTGTTATGGAGTGCCTTGAATGTTTGAATTTGTTGAAATGATGTTATGTATGGTTCTGAATGGTCTATTTGCTAGGTTGTTGGATTGAATGATTATGAATGATGTTTTTTTAGATGATTCTGAAAGATGTTTTTTAGACGATTCTAGTATGGATTGAAACTTTTTTTTTATGATGATTCCAGTATGAGTTTAGTTCTAATGAATATCTCTTCAGTTTCTATTATAGTTTAACAGTTTGTTTAGCAATTATATTTTGTATGTTCAAAGCCATGTGTCCTTTAGGTAAATTGTTTGGTTATTTAGATATATAGTTCGGTTTATATATATATATATATATATATATATATATATATATATATATATATATATATATATTCCAACTATGTGTTGTTTGATTTTTGTCCCTTATATTTTCATTTACTTTTTCTAACATTAGTTCATATATTTTCACTTTAGCTCATTTGTTAGAGTCACTAGTTTTAGACACAATTTACTTGATGAATATATTTTTGTTTAATATTAGTTGATGAATATTTCACTTTAGCACTCGTTAGTTCAATTGTTTAAAACATTTGAATGGAAATTTAAATGATTTGTTCATGTACAGAATATTAATATAAATACAATGTCAAATTGGAACTCATAGGTCTAGACTTGTTGCTTTTGTGTCTTGGTACCAAACTTCTTTGTTTTTGGTTTCTTTCTGTGCTTCCATCCTTCAATTCTCTTGCTTCTTCCTTTTGTCTTCGTAAGAGATAGATCTTGGATTGTTGACGGTTTAGTGATAGAAGATTCTGTTATGCTGCTTGAATTTTCATGTTCTTTTGTACTTTTTGAGACAATGATTGGGTAAACCTTTTCATTGTCTTTTTTGAAGCTTTCTTCTAGAATTTTCTGGGTTTCTATGTCACCTTCATATTTTAGTACCATATTGTAGTAGTTTCTTACCATTTGGTGTCGCCATGGAACTTTGTCTTTGATTTTGCCCACTTCTTGATTTTCTAGTGTTGCTTTCAGTTTGTCTTATACTTGCATTTTAGCAAGCTTTGTCCATCGCTTCAGAATGTATTGTGATGGTATCTCACTGATTGAGTTGATGTGCAATATACGGATACAGTGAAAGCAGAACATTCCTTGCATAAAAAGATAACCATGCATATATTCAAGTTAATTAGATAAACATCCAAACTAAAGCTCTAAAGCATATAATGTCCTGCATTTTAAAGTTAAATATGTGAATGAAAAACTAATGACATATATGTAAGATGTATTATCAGAAACTTGCTATAAAACCTGCTTACAAAAGGATGAACTTTAATATTTAACCAAAAGGTAATGATCCAAATTGAAGAACTAAAGATATTAACATAAGAGGTAACATGTAAATTGTATTTCATCAGTACATACCTGTTTCTTCAAAATTTTTGCAAGAGCAGTTAACTTCCACCATTCCACTTTGTTGTGTGAAGGTGACAATTTCTACTTTTGTATCATCTTCTTCTGGACTTACTTTATACTTTTTTACCGATCCTAGAGTGAAAACTCTACATGCTTTTGTTGCTTGTGCAATCTTGTATTCCTTTTCAAATTTATAGTACATTGATAATGTGTACTCTTAAGCTACATGATTGAGTAGTTTTGATCCATGTATAGCTGGCTTTGGCACTGATTTGAGCATTGATTTTCCTTCGCTATTTCCTTTGCTCTCCGGTGGTCAATAATATCATTAAAGATGGTTAAGAACCTGTTCAGTGTTGTCATTTTGATGGCATTGAATGACAAAGCTTTGTTTGTGCTCTCACTTCGTTGTGATGAAAGAGTTCCTGCGGAGAAAAAATCTTTGCTCATTGCAGAGCACCACTTATCTCTAATAGAATAAAGGCTCTTGAACCATTCCTTGTCTTCAAGCTAAAAATTGTTGATCATATTGTTCCATTAAATTTCAAATTCTTCTTCTTTTTTTACAGTATTTCAAACAATGCTCAAATGCTTCCTTGAAGGGACCATCCTTTTTTAATTCCCCAAAATGACTGATGGCATTCTGTGTAATGTGCCATAGACACAATCTATGCCTCGTGTTTGTGAAAGCCTGTAAAATTTCATGAAAAATTTTATTCAAATCAAGGTCATATATAAACATATGATCTAAAAGTAATTAAACACGAACTAAAGATATACACATGGAATGTAATTGTTCATGATTTTTCCAATAATTAGGGTTTTTTTTGGAGAATGATTACTGAAATTACATTAGATGTTGTGAACAAACACAAGAACCATTGAACTAAATACTAAAGGTAGGTAAATAAACATATCAACCCATTATAGTCCAGATCAATCAAATTAAAGAATGATCACCTTTTCAACTGCTTTGGCCATGGCCAGATCTTCGTTTGTAAATATTGTTGCCGGCTCTATACCACCCATTGATTTTTCTAAAAACATTAAAAAGCCATTCGAAAGTTGAACCTTTTTCGTCGGCAATGAAAGCACATCCAAACATCACTATATTTCCGTGGTTGTTCATTCCGACTATTGGAGCACAAATCAAGTTGCATTTGTTGGTCCTGTATTTTGACGGATCACTTAACAAAGTTAGATCATGTTAACTCATGTGTTAATGCAGTTACACTTTTTATTTAATATGTTAGTTAGTACGTTTAAGCAAACTTTAAAATACCTAAACTTTCTCAATAAAATACATATTGGCCAATTTTAGACTTTGGTGAATTATCAAGTTAAATTATACCACTTTTATTCATGTTTTCATACTGTTACATCGTGTTTCTAATAAATTACTTAATACATTTTAGCAAATCTAAAAACAGCCAAATTTTCTTCAAAAAAAGTAACTTATTTTACTTCATTTGTTTATGAATCTACATTGTGTGTATAGCATACTACTTAATGTGTTCCTGTCGTTACATCATGTGTTCAAATGTATTTTACGAAATATAAACCATACCTGTATGTGATGTCAAATACCATTAGATCGCCGTAGATGGAGTAGTCTTCCTTCATCATTGAGTCCCTCCAAAATAATGTTGTCAGCCTACCATTATCATCCAATTTAACTCTAAAGAAGAAATCTTTCTCTTTAGTACTCTTTTGTGAGAGTCTTTCAATTACTTGCTGAACATCGCCTCCTTCAATCTTCTTCATGCACAACTTGTTCACGTAGTTTAGATGATCCTTAATCGTGTGTCCTGGATTCTTAATACCTCTAACTTCAAAAGCCATAAACTTGAATCCATGACTAGGTTTTAATCCCACACCTTCCATTCCTTCTATAACTTTCCCTTTTTCTTCGGTAATTCTCCTTTCACTTCTCTGCAAATACTGTCATTCGATTCGAGTGAAAGGATAATTTTGAGATGTCACATGATGCAAAACTTCATAGGCTCCATCGATAAATTTAACCCGAATTCCAGCCTTGCATCATGTTCTCGTAACCACATTTTCCCTTGTTTTTGTTTTTTTCTTCTCGGAGCCCTCTTCAATGATATTGCTATTGGAAGGTGTGTCGAGTGTTTCATTCTTCAATTTTGTGTTTCCCTGATTTAAGCAAACAAAATACTTTTCTAGGATGGTTCCGTCTTTTTTACCTCTTTGGGTTGAACATTGCACCCCAAATCCCAATGTGTTTGACTGTTTTCGGTATAAATCGTGGAACTCTGATAGTGTTTTTGCTCTCAAACCTTTGAAGCAATATGTGACATCAACTTTCAATAAGTCGCTTAAATTGGTGACTAAATCTGGTCCTGCAAAATTGTATCCTTTCAGTAACTCATTACATCAACTATTATATTGGTTTGTTCGTGTATTTCACAATTTAGTCCGGCCTTCATTAGCAGTTGTTTAGTCACTGATATATTTGTACAATTTCTAAATATTTTGACAGCATATCCTACTAATTAAATTTCAGACACTAATCACAATAGATTATATTTTTATTGAGTAACATCGTATATTTAACATATTACTTGTTGTAATAAAGTAAATTTGAAAATATAAAATAGTCTTAACAAAATGAATGTAACCGAATTTTGTTCATGTGTTCATGCAGTCACATCATTGATTTACTATGTTAGTTCAAACATTTCAGAAATTTTAAAAACACCTAAATTCCCAACAAATTGCATATAACCAAATTTTAGACCTTGAGGATTTGTCCATTCGATAATTGTCACGTTACTTCATGTGTTCATGGAGTTACATCCAGTGCTCATCATATTACCTCATATGTTTCAAAAAATTATAAAACACATACATTTTCTCAACAAATTGCATCTAACCAAATTTCAGACCTTGGGAAATTTTCTATCAGAATATCATCATGTTACTTCATGTGTTTATGCAGCTACATCATTTGTTCATCATATTATCTCATATATTTCAGAAAATTTTAAAAAAAAATCAACATTTTTTCCCAACAATTTGCATATAACCAAATTTCAGCCTTTGGGGAATTGTCTATTAGAATATTATCGCGTTACTTCATGTGTTCATGCAATTACATCCAGTGTTCATCATATTACCAAATATGTTTAAGAAAATTGTAAAACACCAACGTTTTCTTCACAACATGCATATAACTGAATTCTAGATCTGTCAAAATAAAATTCACAATAAATAAACATTACTTCATGTGTTCATGTAACTACTTCATGCGTTTAACTGTATATACAAAATTAAAACCTAACCTGGATGTAAACTAGTTGAATTTTCAGATTGAACGTAATCGTCGCTTTCTCCTTCATACAAAACAATTTCATTGCCTTGAATTGCTTCATCTTCCATAGTTTATACCAGCAACACCTTAGATTGTAGATTTCAACCGTTAAAACTAAGATTTTAGATCGGAGATCTTACATTCACAGATGTAGAAGCTTTCTTTGATGTTTCCGTCGCAAAGTTCCGTCTCTGAATCCGATTCCGGTGCAAATCCGATGTAATTCCGTCGCAAAATCGTAGATATGATTTTGGAGATCGCGAGCTTCAACCTGAGCTCAATCTGACGCAAATTCAAAGCAAATCCAACGCAAATCTAAAAACCTGAGCACAAACCTTTGATTTTGGAGGATTGATCAACGATTTGAGACATTAAATTCGGTATGATCGGATTGAATCTCATAGGGATTCAGATTCCTTGATTTTGGGGGTTTCGTTTCCAAAATAAGGCAGTTGGTTATGTACTAGATTAATGATCCATTTTCCTTATAATCCGAATTTAGACCCATTTTTTCCAGCCCTCATTTCTATATATTTGCAATTTGGCCCCATTTTTTTAGTTCTTCTCCTATTTATTGCAGTTTGATCCCTGGTCTCACCATTTGCTACGGTGAGATGGTCTTACGGGAATTTTTTTCTACTATATATATACCAGTAACTTTCTTCATAATCTTCTAATCGATAATTGGGCGAAAGAAAAAAATTTTCACTTGTCACTTTGATCCCCAAAAAAAATCTGATTACTGTTCAAGATATTTACAACAAGAAATTCAAGCAAATAAATCCAACCAACAAAATTGTTCAGTCAGTAGAGGGGAACAAAGACTGATTAAAACCAGAAAATGCAAACATTATTATGGGAAGACTTGCTGTATTTATCATTCATCGAGTGCAAACCAGGTGGGTCTGCTGTACTTTTCATTAACTGTATTAAAATCCAAATTAACTAAATTTTAAATATGATTGGACTTTCTTGTACACAACAGCAACATGATCAGATCACACGTGAACTTCCCGTGGATGATATGGCTCCTGTTCTGCTTCTCTCGACATCGTCTTACCCAAATAATTCTTGATTATCACCACTAACCTTCATATATTCAAAAGTAATTTCAGAAAATTGAGGCACTTTTGCAAGCTATTATGCCTAAGCTGATGAACTGTAGCCATAAAAGGATGCTGAGAAAAACCGATCAAGATACTATAAAAGGAAAAAAACAGAAGTTGAAAGAACGAAATTTTAACATGGTTCACCATTATTTGGCCTTCACAAACAAAAACATATTGATTATCACCCAAAAAAGGGTTCCACATATTACAGATAGAAGAGTGACTTTAAGACAAAAAAAACAAATGTCTCTCCAATTTACTACGATTACATAGACTAGCTCTCCATATTTATAATCGTTTAAGTTTAGTCCTATAATTGCTCGCCATTAAAGAATGCTCTTGAATATGGCATTAATCGGACTCATGAATTCCTCACCATTAGTAGCTATTGAATTCCTCAACTGATTTATTCATCGGAATTCGAGGAGGCACCAACAATGTTATTGATATGAATATGAAAGTGGTGTAATCTTGATGAATTTGTTATATATTTATCTTATGTTATATAATTCCAAAAATAATTTGAAATTGGAACATGGCAAGGACATAATTATTTGATATATTCATTTAATCCACATGACGTGTTTGCGTTGCGCATGGCCACGGTGTCAAGGGGGGCATAAATTAGCACGAACGGGTTCGTTGGTAATGCAATAATGTCAGTGAAACGTACGTACAACTCGATTTATGAGTTGTACAATTTGGCTGGAAGATGGTGTTCATGAGTTTGATTATCAGATTGTCAGAATTTCATATTGTCAATCATTTATTCACTCAGTTTCCAAGCAAGCTAGCTGCTATTTAGTTCATCACTTCACTCTTTGACCATACCTGTGTTTAGGTTGTTTTGCCCGGAAATACCTCAGTTCATGATTGAGCAGGAGATTTCTGAGAAGATACAAGCTTAACATTTCAAGTATTTGCTCCATTTTTCGAGTATTTGAAGTTTGATTGCAAATGTAGTGAATAAGATCTTGATTGTGCTCGTGTTCATGCACATCTTACGCGATACATAGAAGTTCCCGTCCCTTGAACTAGATTTCACGGTGGTTATTTACGCGAATCATACCAATGATCACTATAGTTTCGGGTTTTCATAGTTTTCAGAAAGAGAAAAAACTTTTGACAAAGATGATAGTTCAATGTAATCTTATATAAGATGCGAGCTTAGTTCAAAGGAAAGTATCAGTTCTTTGCAATATTTCCTCTATACATCTCCCAAGTAAATTCAACTGGATTAATCTGAGTATACAAATGCTATGAAACACCATATGCTCTACTACTTTAGTTAGTATACATTTATGAACTAGAAGAAAATTATACATACAGAAACGAAGTAAGTTTATATGTACTGATTTCATTCCTCTTTTGGGATCCATCTGCTCCACCATAAGCTCTTTCGACGCCGGTTGAGTTCATCAACGGTATCATTTAATGTCCTAACAATTTTCCTCTGCAGCATAAGAGCTGATGCAAGAGCGTTCCTTTGTGCGCTTTTCTTCCGAGGCTGAATGTCCTGCATTTACATGAAGTACGCGATTAGGCAATGAAAAATACTTGATTTTCAAGGACACTAGTTAGTCACATACCCTGAGCTCTTGAAGCTGAGCTTCAGTGAAGCCACCATCTTGCTCGGTTCCTGACCTCGCCATCAGCTGAATAACCCACGCCACGGCTTCTGTGGAATCCTGTTGCGTGGCGCGGAAGTACTGCATTCTGAGTTTCTGCATCACTGATAGAGCTAATAGACCTTCTCTATCAAAATAAGGATGAGCTAGAGCTGTTTTCGCGCTGATTCTTTGGCGTGCTTTGTACCGAACCATTGAGGTTAAAAGTTCCCATCCTATTCCTCCATCCAAGTCTAGCAACTCAAAGCCCCGGCGGAGGTCATTGTTTGCTCGAGGCTCGACTGAATTCCTCCATGCACTCAGATCATAGTTGCAGCGCTTTAACTGACGGTTGAATTGTATTAGATTACTGTCATTGCGTAGTCCGGGGAATGCCTGCAGAATGTGGCCTCATTATCAATGACAGTGGCAAGAAAAAACTCAAGCTAGCAGGCTAAAACATGAATCGGTAGAAAGAAAGAACTAACTATTACTGATTCATCCATCTCAAGACTCCAAAAAGAAAAGTTGATATTTTCTTATTCAAAGTATCTTTCAAGAAGAAGAAATATTACTTCAGGGGATTGAACTTTAATAGAAAATCAATTATTCACCAAATGTTGCTAGTTTACCATCTGAAGGAATACGAGGCCAGTGCTGTAGATGTCAAATCTATCCGGTAAATTCAGCTGCTCAAAATCAAAATGTCGAGCATGGTTATTAAATTTGAGGCACATGATCAAACCAAAAGACATTACAGAAGAAGGCACACCTGCCATAGGACAGGGGAAAGAGCAGTTGCAACAGGAACTGAAGGCGCAGAAGGTGTTTGAGTACTCATAATATATTGCTCCGGTGCAGCATACCTGGAGAAAATGAAGAATGATAAATAGCATGATTTGCGCTATTATGGAAAACAACTATCCGAAAAGCCTTGCTAATCGGATAATTCCCTAATTGATTTCTTGCATCAAAACTCAACACTTCATTCAGGTAATGAGTTTAACAAGCTTTTATGATTTATTCGAAAGGTGGGAGATAATACCTTGGATCTAAGAGAAATTCCTTTGGCACATAGTTAATGCCAACCCTTAAATCTGTAGCAGCTCCAAGGTCGATAATTTTAAATGTGCGAGAACCTACATTACATTTCACCCAAAGAAAGCAAAAGGAACATAAATACTCTATCTAAGAGAAACAATTAAATGAACATTGGCTGAACTTGTTTTGAGAAAATTTGGAGAGTGGAAGTCACCTTCTGAAAAGATTATGTTCTGTGGTTTAATATCCCTGTGTACTATCCCTGTGGAGTGGAGACCATCCAATGCAAACAGAAGCTGTCTCATAATGGTCTGGATAATTTGATTTTCCCTTTCAATCCCCTTCGGCAAGTCCTGAACCTCCCCAAGAATCAGCTCTTCCACCTTACAATTCGGGAAAGTTAATTTTAGTTCTAGCAGACAAAATCCATTCATCAATGTAAACTTATGAACAAATTGCTATTCAACTGATTCCAACAACTATGAATCTATAAGATTTAGTCGTGTTAACTGGAAGAGATCATGTGTACAATCTACTTTCAAAAGTACGATTATTTCTTTCTCGTGAAATCCAGAGACTAACATTGAGAAACATAACCAATCGTGTGATGATCCTTAAGCCGGGTAGGATTCACATTTAGCCTTTCAGGGGTTTGAATGACATGCAAATTCAACATGGCGTAAATTCAGAAGCTATGCACTTGAAAACGGAATTAAATGAATTGCCAAACCTGAACAGTAAATATCATCATGACAACTGATTTCAGAATCCTGACATATGTAGTTGATTATTTTAGAACAAATAATAGCTCTGACAAATTCACAACTCTCAAGTAAAGAATTGGTACCAACATTGTAAGGAAACTCTTTGCTCTGAAACAAATCAGCAAGTGTGGATTCTCCTTCGAAACGCCATATGAGCCAATACTCAGCTTGTTGTTTCTTCGAAGAACTCTGAATCCATTTTGCAAACATTATATATATATGCTGGAAGCTGTCTTATTTTCTTTATGATAATCATACTTTGTAACACTAAGCAAATAGAGCAGCACCTCAAGAAAGCCATACAGGAAATCAGCACAGCTACTAGCACAAGCCCTCCTCACGCGCTCATTCATCCATATTTCCACAGCTCCAAATTCAGTCGCCCTTTTCACCACCAAATCTCCCTTTAAGCAACCAACAAAACCAATTATACTAAATGCTAACTGTGGAATCAAGATTGACAGAAGAAAAACTAAAAGGAATTATTGAGAAAATTCCCAATCAAGTTTAGAACTTTAAACAAGCTGACAAAGCTTATAACATATCCGACCATACAAGAAACTAGATGAGAAACTAACACAATAGATGCCTATATGGAGTTTTGGTCAGTTCAGCTTTGATGAGGGCTTTTTCACCTCCAAATCTCCCTCTAAGCAAACAAACTACACGAGGCATTGCTAAACATGGATTTGAGCATTGGTTTGTTCAAGAAAGTTAATGGCTTTAACACGCCTCTCACATGAAAGCGTGATACACATCAAACTCTGACTTTGATACCATGTTACGAGTCATAACATCGCGCTATTTCAAAACCAATTGATAATAAGTAGAGTTCATTTACATGGAATAAATTTTTATATCAAGGCTATGTGGGACGGAATATCAGAAACTCCAACACACAGCAAAAAGATCAATTGGCTGAAATCCTAAGATAAATACCTTCATGAAATAGTTCTCCATACAAATTTTTACGACTTTAAACATGCTGAACAAGTAGATATTTATCCTAACATACAAGGAAATTATATAAAATAAACAAACACCATACATGGAGCTTCAGGCAGTTCCCCTTTGATGAGGCAATTTTGCAACCTCGAAATCTCCCTCTAAGCAAACCAACTACACGAGACATTATTACGTATGGATTTAAGCATCAATTTTCTTAAGAATCTAAATGGCTTTAACATTCCCACTGACGACTGACGTGCAACTTGAAGACACATCAAAGTCGAACTCTGATACCATGTTACGAATCATACCAAAGCCTTAATATAAACTCAATTGCTATAAAGTGGAGTTCGTGAATACCAGTTAAATTTGTTTCCCACATGTTTCCAACAAGTTCAACCAGCAGAAATCCTAGGGAAAACACCTTGATGAAACAATTCTCCCTAACAATCTTTACGACTTTAAACAAACCAAACAAGTAGACAATGCTTCTATACACACCCACACTTTTTTTTTCTCCCAATTTACCTTTGAAGAGGGCTTTTTAGCTAAAGAAGCTCTGTACACCACACCAAACGAACCTTCCCCCAATTTCTTCCCAAGCACAAAATCGTCCTGCAAATAACCAAAAACAAGGGCCAAGTTCTCTTAAACTGAACTAGACTAAACCAAACTCTATACAACTCATTAAGTCTAAAATAACAGCACCAAAATCATAATTCACCATTCATACAAACTCCAAACAAAAATAACCAACCTTCTTATAAGTAGGCCTAAACAATCTCTCAACAAATGCAAGCACAAACATATCGAAAAACCCCGGGGCAACCCCGGGAGTAGCCCACAAGTAGGAAAGAGTCCCGAGAGCCAAGATCACCCCAGGAACAGTAGGCGCCAATCCACTCGATTTGGGGAGGGTACTTCTGTAAATCATATCCCCGCACTCCATTACAGTACACGGAAGCCCAACACCAACCCCCACAAAAAGATCATTCACAAAGCTGCTCAAATCCAACCCAGATGCTAAAACCACATGGTTTTTCAACCTCGGACATGGAAATTTTCTGGGTCTGATTCTTAGCCGTTTCCCAAGAAACGAAGAACATGGCTTGGAGCTACACAAACCTGATCCGAGCCCACTTATTGCAACAGTTGACATAGCGATTTCGAAGAACTGGGGTGCGATTTCAGTGCTTGGATTTGAATTTGGAGGACCGAGAAATCATCACAAAAATGGAGTGTGTTTTTTCGAGGGAGAAGAGGAGGAGAAAGAGTGGGAATGTGGACAGTTATTTCAGGTATTTTTTGTGGAGGGAAATGGTTAATTGGATTGGTGAGAGAAGCTGTGAACCACAGTTGACACGTGGGATCGCTGGTGGGGCTATTTGTAAATGGATATTTTATTTTAATAATTTGTTGTGATCAAGAGGATCTAAAACGAAATTAACAAAGTAAAGAAGAAGAACTTCTTATTCTTATATATTGTAATAGAGATATGGTTGATTTAGAATCATTATAAGAAAAAATGTCATTTTTTATTGGTTTTGTATATATCTTGTTCCATATTTGTTTAGATCTTGTATACATTTGCACTCATTATATTATATATATATATATATATATATATATATATCAATACACACAACTACAATTATGTGTGAGTTTTACTTTCTATCATGGTATCAGACAAGTTTCAGTAAAATTCCTGTTTTCCCCCTCTTTTTCGAGACTACTTTCTCTTCCAAAATTTAAAAAAATTTAAAACTAAAAATCCCAAAATTCCAATCTCTGCACGTTGTTATTGCCGACCGCCGCCCACCGCTGCCATCTTTCGTCACCTATCTCCGGTCCAGATCATCGTTGTTCAACCTCTTCCTTTCCGATCATCGTCCACCGGCTACCTCCGTTTCCTTTGCCGATGTTCAAGTTTTAGATCTACTCGTCGGTTTCCAGCTTGCTTCTGTTGCCGCCTGTTCGCGTCGCCGCTTGCTCAGTTGCCTTTTTCAACCCTTCACCAACGTTGGTCTTCTTCTTCTCCATTGGTACTGGCGTTCTCTAGTCAGCTTTCGTCTATTGCTAGATCTTGCGTCTTCAGGTTTTGCCATCTTCCCCGGTGTGTTTGAAGCTTGCATCTCAGCCTTACCGTCAGATCAACGCGCATGCTCTCTTTAACGCGCGTGCATTCACGTGCCAGGTTTGCCCAGTTTCCTTTGCGCGCCCACCATGGTTCACCTCATTATCATTAATAATTGTTTTTGCTGTTATGGCTCTTCTTGATCAGCCCCGGTGTCAATGGTGTCATGTTCTAGGACATGTTGCTTCTTCTTGTTGCATGTTGAATGGTACCAGTTGCAGTGTCAGTGGTGTAAGAAATTTGGTCACTTTGCCTTAACGTGTCCTCACTTGGTTTCTCAGACTTCTTCTCCTGGCTCTTTACCGCATGCTCGCTGGATAGCTGATTCCGACGCGACCAACCACATGACCTATTCTTAGTCCGCTTTTGATCACGTGACTCCTTATTCTGGTACCAAGCGTGTTATTGTTGGTAATGGTTCTGCTCTTAAAATTATCCATGTTGGTCATTGTCGAGTGTTTGATTCATTATCATTGTTTGATGTTTTGGTAGTTCCACAAATTACTAAAAATTTATTGTCTATTAGCAAATTGACTCGGGATATGAATGCTGTTATTTGTTTTGATGATTCCTCTTTCACCATTTCGACAAAGTTTACCAGAGATGTTATTGGTAAAGGTCATTGTGATTGAGGTTTATATGTTTTGGATTTTGGTGTTGCTGCCTTATTTGCTTTTGTTGCATCCAGTGCTTCTAAAGGATCTTTTGAACTTTGGCATAGTAGATTGGTTCATGTTCCCCACAATATTATTTCTTCTTTGAGTAAGTCTGGATGTTTATCAGTTACTAGTTTGTTGCCTAACCCTCATTTATGCCCCTCTTGTGAGATGACTAAAGGCAAGCATCTTTCCTTTAGAGACACGCATACTTGATTTAGTTCACTGTGATCATTGGGGACCCTCTCCTGTCATATCTCGTGTCGGGTATTCTTATTATGTCATTTTTGTGGATGATTTTTCTCGGTTCACCTGGTTCTACCATCTGCGACGAAAGTCTGATTTTGTAGAGGCTTATATGAATTTTTAGGCACTTGTTGAGAACCAGTTCTCTACCACCATCAAAGTATTTTAGAGTGATGGTAGAACTGAGTTTCTAAATCATCGCATGCGATCTCATTTTGCGTCAAAGGGCATTCATCACCAACTTCTTGTCCTTACACTCATGAGCAAAATGGTCGTGCAGAGAGGAAACGTCGTCATATTACTGAGACAAATCTATCGATGCCTTTTCATTTTGGCCTTTATTATTCATTTTGGTACGATGCAATTTCAACAAAAGTCTACATCATCAACAAACTGCCTATTCCAGTTTTATCTGGTCAGTCTCCACTCTCTGTTATTTTTGGTACTACGCTTGACTACTCATATTTTCATCCACTTGGTTGTCGAGTTTTTCCCTATATGAGGCCCTATGCTGCGCATAAATTAGCACCTCAGAGTATGTTTTGTATAATTTTGGGTTATAGTTCATAGTACAAGGGTTATCGATGTCTTGATCCTCTCACAAAGATATAGTACATCACTAGCCATGCTCGATTTGATGAGTTATATTTTCCAGCTACCCGTACGCGTACTGTTACATATTTGTCATCACTGGATGTTGCTGCCTTTGGAGCCTTCATCGGTCTCGTCTAAGGTTTTTGAGCTATCTTCTTCAACGGAATCACCCATTATTTTGGAAATTTGAAATTTTCCGACTGTATCGAGAGCTCAGGGTTCTTCAAAAAATTATGTTTATCTACCACGGGGTGACCAGTAGCATGATCAACAGCAATCAGCGCCACCACCTCAGACAACGCCACCGCCGTAGCCGATTCACGCGTCGGCCACTCCGGCAGCGAGTGCACACCACAGGCCACCTGTTCACTCGTTCACCAGCATTATCATTGGTGTCTTTTGCATGGCCTCCATCACCAGCCTCGGGTTCCATTCCCATCACCTTGGGTTCTGTGCCCACCTCGAGATCTGCACCAGTTGCAGGTCCATCTTCACGACATCCGATAACTACTCATTTGCGCACTGGTTCTTTATGGTGCAAGGATTTTTCTGAGTATGATATTTCTGGTTTACTAAGTGCTTTATTTTCTAAGACCGAGCCTCATAGTCATCGCTCGGCTATTAAGGATCCTGAATGGGTAGCTTCCATGAACTCGAAGATGGATGCTTTACGCACTCAATAGACGTGGGATTTGGTTCCTCGCCCTTCAAATGCTAATGTTGTTGGTTCAAAATGGGTTTACAGATTGAAGTACAAAGTTGATGGCTCTCTTGACAGACACAGAGCAAGGTTAGTTGCTTAGGGTTTTTCGCAATTACATGGCTTTGATTATGACCATACATTTAGTCCCGTGGTGAAGGTATCTACTGTTCGTACTATTTTATCTCTTGTTGTCCATCGAAATTAGCCATTACGATAGCTTGGTGTCAAGAATGCATTTTTAAATGGTGTTCTTGATTATTCTGTTTAAATGGAGCAGCCTGCAGGATACAAAGACCTGATGCATCCTGATTTTGTTTGTCAAATATGCAAGGCCATTTATGGTTTGAAGCAAGCTCCCCGTGATTGGTTTCAGTGGTTCAGCTCTTTTTTTATTGGCATGGGCTTTGTATGCAGTTCCACTAATTACCTCCTTATTTGTCTTTTCTCAGGGTGCATATTTGCTCTACTTGTTGGTTTATGTTGATGACATCATTCTTACTGGGAATGATGGTCGTCTCATTCGGAAGTTTATTGATCGTGTTAATCAAGAATTCAAGATTACCAATCTTGGCACTCTGCGGTATTTTTAGGTTTAGAGGTTGTTCGTACATCTGATGGCTTGTTCCTTGGTCAGGCAAAATACGCCAAGGACATTTTGTTGCGTGCCGGAATGCAAGATTCTTCACCTGTTGCCATTCCTTTTGTGGTTTTTTTGCTGCTTTCTACCTTTTACAGCAAGACATTCAAAAATCTCACTCTTTATCGATCTCTGGTTGGTGCACTTCATTATTTGTCGATTAAACATCCCATTTTGTCTTATGCTATGAACACGATCAGTTAGTATATGCAGGCTCCTACTGATAACCATTTCTAAGCTGTCACTCAAATTCTATGCTATGTTCATGGTACTCTTCACTATGTTATTCAGTTTCACGTAAATTCATTCATTTTACCAGTTCCGGGTTATTCTGATGCTGATTGAGCTCATTCCATTGAGACTTGTAGGTCTACAAATGGTTATGCCATTTTCCTTAGTGGTAACCTGATGTCTTGGAGTATTAAGAAGCAACCCACAGATTCTCATTCTAGTTTTGAATTAGAATACCTTGTTATGGCAAATACTGCTGTAGAGTTGGCTTGGTTGATGAATCTTCTTCGGGATTTACGTGCATCGACTCGTGCGCCTCTTATTTTGCTGTGTGATAACAATAGTGCTCTCTTCCTGGCTCAGAATCCATTTTCCCATAAGAGAGCCAAGTACATTGATATTGAATATCATTTTGTATGTGAGATGATGTCTTCTGGAAAGCTCGGGGTTGCTCATGTTCCTACGGACTTGCAGGTTGCTGACATCTTTACAAAGGGGTTACCTCATTCTCAGTTTGAGTTCTTACGTTCCAAGCTTTGCGTTGTGACCAGTCATACGCTTCGTTTGAGGGGGGTGATAGAGATATAGTTGATTTAGAATCAGGATAAGAAAGGAATATTCTTTCTGATTGGTTTTGTATATATCATGTTCCATATTTGTTTAGGTCATGTATACCCTTTGTACTCACCATATATATCAATACACACAGCCACAATTATGTGTGGGTTTTACTTTCTATCATAATAGATTCAAACACAATAATCTTCAGCTCAATGAAGATGAGAAGAGAAGAAATCAGAGATGAGAAGGGAGTTCGTTCTTCCACCCAAAGCTCTGATCAACCACAATAACCTCCTAACTAATTCTCATGGAATTTATATGCCTCTAACCGAATCCAAAAGAAGAAAAATAGGAAAAGAAAATAATTGAGCTAAGACTGAGCTAAAGCTAATGCATTCCTTTGGCATGAGCTGAAGTTGGGGATTCTGATAAGGGCATGGAACTTACTAAAAGGCCCTTCTATCATAACATTCCCTCCCTCTAAGCTTGAGCTTTTCCTCAAGCTTTGAATTTGGGAAACTGATGCACAACAAATGAAGCATTCTCCCAGGAAGCCTCCTCTTCATGAATGTCTTTCCATTTAATCAGCCATTATACCACCTAGTCAGAACCTCGGTTAACTAATCTTCTTTGCAGCACCTAACTTGGAGTAAGGATAGTCTCTGGTTGTAACTCATCAGATGGAATAGCAGTAGCTATCCTAGGCAATTCTCCAATGTGTTGGTTGAGCAAAGAGACATCGAAAAAAGGATGAACCTTACTTGTAAGAGGAATTTTAAGTTTATATGAAATAGTACCAATCTTTTTCTCGATATGAAAATGACCAAAGAACTTGGCAGATAGTTTAGCACATCTCTATGCTTGACTGATTGTTGCTTATACTTCCGTAACTTCACATATACCAAGTCCCCTTTATTAATGTGTCTTTCATATCTCTTGGTGTCAGTAAAATGCTTCATTCTATCCTGAGCTTTCTGAAGTTGGGTCTTAAGCAATTGATCAATCTGTACTCTTTGATGAATCATACTTTCTGCTGCAGGAATAATAGTATTACATAGTATTCCCAAAGGCAAATTAAGTGGTTTAGTTCCATAAAGAGCTTCATATGGTTTCATATTAATGCCATTCTGATGAGTGGTATTATACCACCATTTAGCAGATCCTAGCCAATCCTTCCAAGAGGCAGGTTTCTCACTACAAAGGCATCTGAGATAAGAATCTAATGCTTGGTCTAATCTCTCCGATTGACCATCAGTTTCTAGATGGTATGCAGTGATGTACTGTAGTTTAACCCCTAATTGGATGAAAAGCTCCTTCCAAAAGTGACTAGTGAGCACTTTATCTCTGTCAGTGGTAATAATTTCTGGCAGACCATGGAGTTTACAAATTTGATCCATAAAACACTGAGCAGTGAACTTAGCTGTGAAAGAATGTGATAAGGCTACAAAGTGTGCATACTTTGTAAACCTATCAATGACAACCAGTATGGTATTGCAACCATTAGAATCAGAAAGTCCTTCTATGAAATCCATTGTAAGCTGCCTCTAAGGATGATTAGGTACTGGCAATGGTTGGAGTATTCCTGGGGGTTTACAGTGTTCATACTTATTTCAAAAGTCTGGCAAGCCTTAACAAAGTCAATAACATCCTGCTTCATCCCTGGCCAAAATAACAGGATAAGAACTATTTTTATGGTGGCAGATTTGAATGAATAACCTCCCAGTGGAGAAGAATTCATAGCATGTAGAATCTCTTGTTTAGTAGTTCCTGAAGATCCTACATATATTTTCCTCTACTTTTCCAACAGGCCATTAACATATGTGTACTCAGAGTTTGGATCTGGAGTTATAGTAGCTGTAGCAATCAGAGATTGTGCTGTTTCATCCTCTCCATAGCTACTTTCTATTTTGAGCATCCACAACGGAGTTACTCATAAGGATATGGCCTTCAACCTGTTTTCACTATTTGTAATTGCATCCACCATATCACCAC
The DNA here is from genome assembly GCA_037428765.1 of Rubia yunnanensis. Classification (NCBI taxonomy): domain Eukaryota; kingdom Viridiplantae; phylum Streptophyta; class Magnoliopsida; order Gentianales; family Rubiaceae; genus Rubia; species Rubia yunnanensis. The sequence continues at coordinate 65,314,053 of CM075071.1, read as the reverse complement.
TGATTTTACCATCAGTGATAAGTCCATCAGAAACCAAAGTGGTTGAGTTTATAAGATCTTCAAAAACATCAGGAAAGTTTTTCCTAGATAGGGCATATGTGGCTCTATTTTCAGTTCCCTTTTTGTACTGTATTTCAAAGCTGAGTCCTAGTAGTTTGGTGATCCATTTATGTTGTAATGCATTAGTTAGTTTCTGATATAGCAAATACTTTAGACTTTGATAATCAGTCATTATTATGAAGTGGCTTCCAATCAAATAATTTTTCCACTTATCAACAATTATCACTAATGCAAGTAACTCCTTTTCAAATGTTGAGAGTCCTCCATTTCATTGGCAGAAAGACTTACTGAGGAAAGCAATGGGTTGTCCAGATTGCATTAATACTGCCCCCATTCCTAGGTCACAAGCATTTGTTTCTATAACAAAATGCTAATCAAACTCATGAAATTTAAGCGTTGGAGCACTGGTCAAGGCCTTCTTCAACTGATTGAATTCTTCTGTGGCCTTTAAGTCCCATTTCAATAAATATTTTTTAAAATATCATGTAAAGGCCTGCAGATTTTTCCATAATTGGCAATAAAACACTTATAATAACTAGCGAGCCCCAAAAAACCCCTTAATTATTTAACAGTTTTAGGTAGCTCCCAATTCACTACACACTCAACCTTGCTTCCATCAATCTCGACCCCATTGACTGATATAATGTGTTCTAGATATTCCACTTTTTCTTGTGCAAAAACACATTTACTCAGTTTAGCATATAACTGATGCTGCCTAATAAGGGATAGAACCTGCTCAACACGTAGAATGTGATCATTCCATGTTTTGCTATACACAAGGATATCATAAAAAAAACACCTTTTCTGAGATAATCTTGAAAAACATGGTTCATTAGAGCCAAAAAAGTGGATGGAGCATTGGTTAAGCAAAATGGCATGACCAGAATATCTAGCTTTGTAGATCTTTGTTCTATGTTATGTGTTTTGATTATCTAGCTTAGTTTTGTACTTGGGAGAAATTGATTGAGACTTCCTTGCTAATGTATTGAGAATCTTTATTGATTATGCTATTGTGCATTTATTGAGCTTTGAATGTGGATTGTTAATGGCATTAATGTTGTTGGAAGTTTGAGTATACAAATTGCCTGTAGGATTGCTTGTCAGGGTTGGGAGAAAGTAGCTAATTTTCTCTTTTTTAATATGGAATCCAAGAGCATGAGTTGGAGCTTCTAAATGATGTTGATAATTGCTAGATGGATGTGATGACGTTAAACTCGTTGTCATGTTTGTTTTTACAAGCAAATGAGATAAATCTATGAATGTTGATCATTCTTGACTAATCTTGTGTAAATGCATGAATTGGTTAAATCTTAGACACAGTGTAGTGTTTATAAGTGTTCTCAAGCTTGTTGATTGTTTGTGCTCAATGCCATCAATGGAATACTTTTATTCGTGTTTCGACTAAGGGAGTCATTTGTGAGGTTTGACAAGAGATGTTGAATTCACTCTTGCAAACTACTATCTAAGAAGGATAAAAGATTTATCTTCACAACAAGTAGTTAAGTAGTGAATAGATTGTTTCACTCATTCTTGAAGCCTTTGTTATTTAGTATTCATGTGTTCTTAATGCCATATTTTACTTCATTTATGCCATGGGTTGTTTGAGAATAGGAAGTGTTTGTAGGATTGAAGTGCTAGGGTGTTAGGAAAGTGACGAATTCCTTTGCTCTTTGGCATGAAAATCCAAGAATATGAGCTTAGAATTTCTCGTGCCTAATGTGTTGTGATTCTTGCTACATAAGTATGTTAATGTGGATTATTCTCATATTTATCCTACAGATGCAATGAAAGGTTGAATATTGAATGTGGTTTGTTCTAGAGTGATTGGTTAAATGGCTATGGTTTTGGTGGAAGGCTTGTTGTTATCAAATCTATGGTCCTTCGTGTGAAATATCGTTAATGAAATACCCCTATGGTGTGGTTTGCCTAGAGTGATTGTTAACGAGGTTTGAAAATGGTCGTTGTTTGTCTTTGCAAATTACTATTAAGAATGAATGAATGTTGATCTTCGAATGGGAAGTGATAACATTCCCCATAGGTAACAAATGTGATAGAATGAGTGAATGGTTCAATGATCTACATGAGGTTTGGAAGTGGATATCTATTGCCCCCAAAGGCTTTATCTTTTGTAGTTTTTACCCCTTTTTCTTAGTTTGTTGCATGATTAGCATAGTTACTTGAATTTGCTAGTTATCTTGTCTTTTAATTTCATAACTTAGGAAATCTAACCAACCAAAACCCCCAATTTACTTGGTATATATATATATATCTATACTTCGAGCCTAATATGAACATTATATGTTTAAACACTTAAGAAAATCCCTCTTCTTCATGGACGACCCCGATTTGCCACTATCTACTTAATTGTATTTAGTAAGCATAAAGGGCTTATAACTTATAACTTTGAGAGGTACGGCGACGACCTCCCAATCCTCATTATCATTTTAATGATTACTGATACAATGTACTTGTTTCAATATGCATATATGTCCTGGGTTATATTTATCTCCACACTTATAGCACAACTGATTCTCTTTTTTGAATTTCAGCTCCTGTGGAGTAATTTTCCTGAAATTCTCAGCAATATACTTCTTAGGTTATGTGTTAGGCTTATTAATTTCAAGTACTGGTGTATTTCTTCTAGATATATGACCTGCAGCATTAGAGTATCCAGGATTTCTAGTTGGGGAAGGTCCCGACAGGTTAGAAATCCAGCCTCTACTATTCTTAAGCATCAGTTCTAGATTAAGTTCTTGCAGTAGAGCTATTTCCATAGTTTCATGCAAGGTATGAGGTCTAAACATCTTTACCATAGGCTTTAGTCATCTTTTAACCCACTGATAAAATGGGATATAAAATACCCCTCAGATAACCTGGAATCATAGCACAACACCAAAGATTTAAGCTCTTCTAAAGGTTCTTGATACTGTTTAACAGACCCTCACTGAAAAAGCTTATTGAATTCCTCTATCTCATCTCTACCCCTAACCTCTAGAAATCTTCTCAATAAAGCTTCACTAAATTCAGTCCATGTTATCTCAGGCTTCACCATCCTCTCCCCTTGAAACCAAACCTCAGCTCTCCCCTCTAAATACAGTTCTACAATATTCAGTCTCTGAGCTTCAGGAATTCCATAGTAATTGAATAATTTTGTACATTTCCTAAGCCATTCTCTAGGTCTTTCTCCAACAAACACAATTAGTTCAACCCTAGCATGAATATTTCTTCCATTTCTATCCAGTTTCTCCTTCCAATCATCACAATTATAAGCAGTTCTAAGATTAAGCAGTATAGGATTATTTCTGAGTGAAGTATAATCGGATCTAACCTCATTGTGATTAGAATTTCTTGATACCCTCCGTTATTGAGATCTGCTCTAGTTTTCAGCCGTCTCCTTCCCTTTTCTACTCTCAGCTCCATACTGCACAGTTTCTATGAACCTCTCCATTTTCAATCTCAACTCCTGTTGTTGCCTCTGAATTTCTTGCTGCTGTTTTTGATTTTTGGTCTGATAACTCCTACGAGCTTGTTCTACATTTGAATGGATCTTTTTTATTTGTGAGCTCCATCTGCTCTCTCAGCTCTTGATTATAGAGTTTCATTCCATGCAAGATTTCCCCCACCCTAGCTTCGAGCGCTTTTGAGTGAGACTCCAAAATTTTTGTTCGAGTATTCTCTGCCATTGATCCGAGGCAACCTATGCTCTGATACCAATTGTTTTGATCCAAAGGATCTAAAACAAAATTAACAAAGTAAAGAAGAAAAACTTCTGATATATTGGATTCAATCACAATAATCTTCAGCTCATTGAAGATGAGAAGAGAAGAAATCAGAGATAAGAAGGAGTTTGTTCTTCCGCCCAAAGCTATGATCAACCACGATAACCTCCTAAATAATTCTCATGGAATTTATATGCCTCTAACCGAATCCAAAAGAAGAAAAACATGAAAAGAAAAAAATTGAGCTAAGACTGAGCTAAAGCAAAAACATTTCTTTGGCATGAGTTGCTGTTGGGGATTCTAATAAGGGCTTGGAATTTACCAAAAGGTCTTTCTATTATAACATAATTATCATTGTGGGATTTTGGCTGGGATGATTAACTCAGCTCAATAACTTCTCGGGCCAACAAATGGATGGCATTAAAATAAGACTATCTTTTACGAAACGTCTTATGGTGAGGTCAGGGGCTAATGAATAATGGTGAACCTATAGAATAGGACAATCTAACATATGGGTTGAATATAATCAATCACAATTTGGGGTCGAATTTGAAAGAATTTTTTTAAATTTAGGAGCTGACTTGCAAATTTATGAAATGAAAAAATAAATTAGAGTGTTATCTTCTTCTCTGACAAGCTCAAAAAACGATGATGTCGCATTGTCGTCGTGGTCCCCCGGAGAATACTAGATTCTTTGCCTTTTGGGGATTACCAGCAGATGGTAGCCACCGCCATCTTCTATCACTGCTGTCAATGTGGGTAGGAATGATCATGGGTCGAGTCTAAAAAGAACCAATTAGTTAGAGCCGGACATGTAAGGTTTGGTAATTATAGACCCATACCCAAACTCGATGGGTATATAAGGCCTTGGGGCTAAATGGGTTCTAAATGGTTCTAACATTATGATTTTTTTTTCTTCACTGAATAAAACATATATTATTTGAAATACAAATAGTTCAAGTTTAATATGAACCAGCGATAATTCTTCAAGACAAAAAATACAATCTATAGTATTGTTGAACTGAAAATAAAAATACAAAGACAACATGAAGGTGAATAAGGAATGAGGGTAAAATTATATATATGGGTCTACAGGTTGGGTGTGGGTCGGGTCTATATCTTAATATTTTAGACCCAAACCAGCACTCATTTTTTTAAAAAAATATAGAACCAGACCCAGACCTAAATTCAATGGATCAAAATTTTTAAACCCATACCCGACCCAACAGGTCTAGACCCCGTGGGTTTGTGTCAGATTTTAGACCCATACTCATCCCTAGACGTGGGTCGAATTATAAGTAAAGATCCAGGTTTTTTTATTCATCGCCCAACTGTCATCATTGTTTCTCCTTTCGAAGATTAGCATCTTCTTCCACCAATATCCATTGTCATTGTCATTGTTTTCCGTCCGGGTTAAAGATAGTTCAAAATCTGACGATGGATTGCTTGAATGATTGAACTCTCGAAACAATCGTTGCTGCCAATGGTTGCCAAGAAGGACGAAAGGCACAATCCTAGTGGTTGCAACATTGTCAGATGGTGCAATCCTAATATTTAGGGTTTCTGCTAGGGGAGAATCCCGGTCAGGGTGGTGGAGAAGGGCACTTGTTAAATTCGGGTCAAATTTGGATTGTATATATGGTTTGTTGTTAGATTGACATGTATTTGCATTTAATACCTAGTATAACTCACATCAAACTAAAAATAAATGAACTAATAAATAATCTCTAAAATTATCAATAATTATAAATCATATGAAATAATAAAGAGAAAAGCACATTTTATGTTTTGGTCAAAAGTGCAAAAATAACCCTCAATTTCATGTTTATGAAAAATGTTGGCTTATTGTATCCCGTTTGAAGCTAATGAGATTCTGATAATACTTGATATTGTAGCTAACTATAAATTGAATCTCTCGCTACTGGCCAATTGCATATTTTCACTGATTTCTTTTGCTTTTTGTCTAACATTTTCTCCACCTTTCTATCCCAAACCCTATCATTTCTACCACCGTCATCCCCCCTACAACGTCGCCGCCACACTCAACTCCCGCCGCCGCCACAACCGGCTCAACCACACTCTCCGACCAGTACATCATCGTCTCGCAATGTCCAACCGCGAACAACAATCCTTGAGAACCACTATAAACTTTCGTTTCACCGCCGCTGAGCTGTAACTCCATGCCTAATTCACCAAAAAATACTGTCTTACGAATAAATAACCAAATGATTGACAGACGACGACAATCACTAACCTTTGTCGCGCCAGCTGGCAAGCGACACAAAGCAACCAAACTGAATTCACTGCCGGCGGTGATGCGATGAAGAACGGCAACGACGATGAGGAAAGAGAAGAGGAGATGGTGGTACGACAGCAGCGGCAAAGATAAAGAAGATGTTTTAAGATGAAGAAGAGGGGGTCGAATTGTCATTACATATTTTAGTTTTGAGAAAAGCGTAATTTTGTCCTTTCATTTTGGTCAAATGTTGACTTTATTGAGTCAATGCTAGAATTGAATAAAAAGGGTATAACTGTAATATTTTACAAAACCTTAGGGTTAGTTTTGCACCTTCAAAATTTACAGGATTATATCTGCACTTTTAAAATTAATTGGGCCATTTTTGCACTTTTCCCTTCTATATATTACTTTCATATTGTATGTCTTTTTACATGTTTTAACTTTGGCAAAGTCTTGGGAGAAACCGTCTTGCCATAGGCTTATGGAAAGATGAGGTTTAATTTGAATAATAAAAGGTAAAATGGCTTAGTTGCAATATTAAAATTTATTATGTAACATGTAATAGTTATAAAGTTTATAGTCCGATTCATGTAACTCGAGAATTTTTATCTTCATTTCTTCAAATTGCAACTTGAAACCTGGGTCTTTCCATGACTTATGAAAATATCGTCTTTCAAGAGACGGACTCTTTAACTTTTAACATTTTTAAAATGTTAACTTGTGATGATTTTAGATTTTGGAATCATGTTTTATTATTTTTATTTGATGTATTATAATTTTGATTTTTATAAAATTACGGTTACAATTCAGTTGTTTTCTCTTATGTTTTACAGTTTTGGTATGTTGTTTTAATTTGATATAAATTTTTATTCGATATTTAACAATTTTCACTTGATATGTACGTTTTAGTGTTTCAGTTTGATGGTTATCTATTTTAAATCAATTTATATTTATTGATGTTTAAATAATTTTAATTAATTGACGTTTTAATTATTTATGATGATTTTTCAATATATTACTTTCATGTCTAATGTCTTTTAAATTTTATTGTTTTTAAATTTTAAACTTGTGATGATTTTAAGATTTGGAATGATATTAGGCCTAGACCCAAATGATCCATACCTGCCCCAAAATTTTCCCCAAATTCATTTGCCCTAACCAGATATTAACCCGAAATGTTTGCCGGATATTCTCCATCGCCGGCATGTTCTTCATCTTCCCGGTGCTTTGAATTCAATAGAAATTGAGCTCAAAACAGCTGTGAATGTTGCAGTGGTTGAATCGATGAGGACGATGGTGAATTCCCCTATATTGACGATGCTAAATCGGAGTTAAATTCAACAAACGACAAGATCAAGCGATGGCGATATTGAGTGCGTATTGGATGAAGGAGCGACGAAGAAGGAGAGGCAAGGTCGGAGAAGAATGGCGAAGAAGGAGAGGTGGACAAAGAGCGACGGTTATGGAGGTTGGAACTTTGTCGGAGAAAGATGTTTTTGGTGCGGATTGAGGAATTTCGTAGAGAAGGCGGTTTAGCAACGATGGAATGACAGAGAAGGAGGTTGCTCGGTGGAACGCCGGTGAGATTGAGCATGGTAGAACGTTGGAGAAGTGGTGGAGCGCGGCAGAGAAGGACTCACTGGAGAAGAGGTGCTCGCTAGAGAAGAAGGTAGTTTTTTAAATTTTTGCATATTAGTCCTTGATATTTCTTACATTTTTAAAATTTTAGCCCAGATATGTAATATTTATTAAACCTCCAAATTTCATTTTTCATGTTTTTAATTTTCGGTATTTTTTATTTGGTCCTTGATCTCACTGTGAGATGATCTCACTGTGAGATGGTCTCGCAGGAGACGGACTCCCTAATTAAAGGCGATTTCTCATAAACTGCCTTCTATCACTGCCTTTAATAGGGTTTTTTCGACTAGTGTTTGAAAGGAAATGCCAAGAGTAATATGTGTTTATATAAATATTCGTTTATTATAAAGTATTGGGATTGACTTCGTGTACACTGAAGCGCTTAACTAAAGCAACATCGCAATCTTGGGCTTCAATGTCAACACAAAGCTACATTATGGATTTAGAATTTGATCTAGTTTAAATAATTTTGTGATTCGAATTGGATTCTCCAGAGATATAAAAGTATGAATATTAATATTCACAAATCAACAAAACACCCTAATTTTATGATTTGAAGTGGACCACTCAGAGATATCTCTCTATATTATTTTTGTGTTACATGCGTCCCGCACTACCTTCTGATTATAATTTGTTGCTTATGTTCTTCTAGGCCTTTGTTCATTACATCCTCAAACAATTGATCGAAGGTGAATTCTTGTTCCCTTCAAACAAATTCGGCCCTCAATTTTTTATTGTCTCTGTCGAATTATTCCTATTATGCCTAAATATCGACTAATTCCTTTGCTTATTGTTTATTGCGTTGCATTTCTAGTGCTTGAACCCGATGTGTTTGATGAATTGCCTCGCCAACTTAATAGGTTTGTTTTGTTTCTATTTCAGCCTTGGAATGTAGATGAATGTGAAAAAATTGAGTGAATTTTTTTCATTGAAATTAGATTCTTATTTTTGTAATTACTTCATATATATGCCCGATTCAATCGACATATTCTATTTTAAGTTTGTTGGGTCAATTGTTTTTGCTTTAAATAAAGTACTAACTTGTTTTTGAGTTAGATACTGCATTTTATGATTTTAATTGAAATTAATTGAATTTAAATTATGTAAATTAAAATGTAGTGATATAACTATATTAAACCAAATTTTATTTAATTAAAATTGATTAAACTAAACTATAGTTAAGTTAAAAGTAACAGACCTTACCCTAATGTGTTTAACACCTTATGTTCTTCTAACGTACGTTGGTCCTTTTTTAAGGGAAAGTGTGTGTCATGCATTAATTTGTTTTACTATCAATAAGTAATGGATTTATTTTTACACAACCTTTTGAAGCTAACTAGCTAGAACAAATACAGTGCGATGGCCTAAAATTTGACCAATCAGCCCCAAAACGTACTTAGTAAGAAATTCATTGTTACGGAGAAGGTATGTTTCTCTTTAATTATGTGTGATCATATCATTAGGAGTATAGTAATTAAGTGTCAATGTTATCCATAGGTTTCTGTAACAAAAAAATGAACTAAATTTCTACAAGATATTGTATTGACTAATTCAATTGGTTGCTTTCTGGATTGTATTGATTGATTAAATTGGTTGTTTTGTGGTTGATGACGAAGTTGCTGCTTTACTGAATGATGACAGTGATGCTTTGCGGTTGGGTTGTTGAGGACTTAAAAGGAGGGTTTTGTGAACAATATTAGCCGACAAGATGAATGACAAGTTTGATGAACAATATTAGTCGAGTGAGGTTGAGGTCGAGCTCGAACTCGATAACTGCATGAGCTCGTCTCATGTTTAGTAATATTCAACTTCGAGATGCAACTTTTTCGTGAACAATTCAATTCGTTAACACTCCTATCTTCTTACCATTTTTTCTTTGTGAATTTCTTATTTGTTGATCGACTCGATAAGGCATCAACTTCTTGTGGTAATTTAATTTTATGTAATTGTTGTTTGTCAAGTTACTATTAAGATAAGGGAACTGTTATTAGAAAGGAAAGAAAGGTTATTGTTTGGATAAGGCAAGAGCTAAAGAGCGTGGGCCGATCTTACAATTCCGGCACCACTGGAATCTCGGAACAAGCTTTTAGGACAGGTATTTTCGGAACCGAAACATTAGTTTGCCTTTCATGTTCTATGTTTGCCTTTCTTTTTGGGTATAGATTAAACTAATGTTTTGGTTTTTTCAAAAGAAATGCAAACATCTGCTTCTTCTTCCAGTCTTAGAATGAGAGGTATTTTCAGAACTAAAACTTCTTAGTGTAAACTCGGTAGTCGGAGTGCATCTAAGCCTCATCCATCTTGGAGTTACACTCTTCCATCTTAGAAAGCATTTTATCCATGAATGCTTATTTCTTCTAAACAGCCTTCTTTTGGTCTTTAGCTTGCAGACAATAGATATGATAAATCTCAATGAAGGAGATGACAGCCCAGAATGTGGGATGCTTTAACAAATTCACCAAACACTCCATGGATGAGGGTGGGAGAGGAGGAGGAAGATTTGGAAACATAGGTTTGGGGGAACGAGGGAAACAAATGATGCAGCTTAGGAACATAGTGTTTGTGAGGTGAGAATAGGGTTTTGAGGAGAGAGGCTTTAGCAAAGTGCTATCTGATGTGAGAATAGGGTTTTGAGGCGATGCTTTAGTAAAGTGCTATCTGGTGTGAGAATATGGTATGAGCTGCGAGAAGCATGTAAACTTAGGAGACTAGTTGATCAATAGTTACATAAAATCAAAGTACCACAAGAAGTTGATGCCTTATCGAGTCGATCAACAAACAATAATTTCATAAAGAAAAATGGTAAGAAGATAGGAGTGTAAACAAATTGAATTGTTTACCAAAAGTTTGCGAACAACTCAGTAAAAACTCAACTCGAACTTGAATATTACTGAACACCAGACGAGCTCGTATAATTATTAGGTTTGAGCTTAACCTTGAACTCGACTAATATTGTTTATAAAACTTGTCCAACTTATCGAGTCAACATAATATATATTTTATATATTTTACATCAAATAATATATTATAAAGTCTTTAAAAATAAACATATATTTATTAATGGTTCAAGATTGATCGAACTCGAGGTGAGTTCGAACTCACGATATTTTGAATGAACAAACTTGAATTAAGAGATGATTAAGATGCAGCGGCCACGTGGGTGTTCAAAGTTGATGAGAAAAATAAAATAAAAAAGAAGGTAATTAGCGAATTCGATAGAAATGGTGGATGCACTATCAAATCCACTACATAACGTTACTTTTAGTGGAGTACTATGAGCTTTAAGAAGGAGGTTTTGTCCACTACAGTTATATCTCGATGAAAAAAATTATGGATTCCTCTCTGCAAAGCACAATATAATGGGTGCACTAGTGGAAACCAGGCCTATTAAAGGCACTTCCTTCATACCAGATAAGTCACTTCGGGAGTGACTTCTCTGCCCATGCCTTTGAACCACCTTTGAATGGCTCCAATTAAAGGTGGTTATCAACCACCGTTGCTCGCTTGCTAGAATTGCCTATAATCAGTTTTAAGCTCGGAACAGGTAATCCAATTGTCAGACTTCATGACCAGTCCCAAGTGCGGAACTATTAATCTGAGTCTTGAACTACTTATATGGTTCCATGTGTGGAACTGTTTATTTGGTTCCAAGTGCTAAACTGGTGATCAGACACCATCAACTGAATTAAAGTTACGATATTGGAAGAACATTTGGGCTTCATTAGAAGTTCCTCCATCAGAGATCAATTCCGGACGTGCACGGGTGTTTTCTGTAATTGAATTCATATTTTTTGATAATCAGTTTCGAGTCCAGAACTATGTCTGAAGTTCTGGTTGCGAGTGAGAAACTTGAAATTTGGACTACGAAAAAAATGACTATATGGGAAGAAAGTTGTTCCTAAGTCAGAACTCAGATCAGACAAGATGGTAAAATCTGCTTATTTCAGTATAAACCGGCTTCTTGAAAGCCTCGTAAAACCGGTCTAGATTGTACAAAATAAAAGAGAAGATGACACTAGATATAAAAAATCTACAGACTACACTAAGAAAGCAATAATCTATAGAAATGAATAGAAGTCACCCAAAATCTATTCCACACTATTATGTCATCAAATACTAGTCCCTCCCAATACCACATTGGGATTCCCAATTGAAGAGGAGCGGGAGTACACATGATACCTTGCCAAGCAATTTCTTGTACTGTTGATATCATCTTGTGAACACGGCTTGAGAGCCTTTGGAAAAATCTATGAAGTAACAATATAAGAATTGGCACGACATGTTACGTTGCTTTAAAACATTCTCAAAAGAATCATCTTAGTACTCACTTCATCGATTTCTAGGTAATCCCCACACACATGTAGGACACACTCTGCTGCGTAAAGCATTACGTAAAAGCCAAATTCCTATGTATTTGATTGTTCCTTGTACTAATAAATAAAAGTTAAATTAGTAACATATAATTACTGTAAAAGATGACTAAATAGAGTTTCGCGACATGAAAAGAGAAACCTTGATTTGTATTGTGTCCAAACCCTCATTACCATTCTTCCCCAAACCTTCAAAAGAGTCACTCAATATCTTCACGAACGATTCGGACAATTGGTGGTGCAGAGGACCCATCCAGTAAATGCGCTTCTAGTCGGGGACAATAAATATTAATCTCCAATGGTCTCTACAACATTGCAAAAAAAAAATTTAAAAAATATTTTATTAATTGATTAGCTTTAATGAAAAGAGTGTGTATCAACCACCTTTCAATATACGATGAAACAAATAATTTTTTATCTGTCCGTCCAATATTTTTGCGAATATAGTCAACCCTCCCCTGAACATTACATCCGATTTTTAGAGAAAACACCAGCCACATATACCCTACCCAACACTTGTCCTTCTAGTAAAAAAATAATACATGTACCTTTGAAATGAAATCGGATGTCATTAATGACGAAATGTTCAGCAAATATTTAAAAATTTGCATGTAGCGAAATGTTATATAACTTACAATAAGTACAAGGACATTATCGTTTGATTCACTTGGTCACACCTCAATAGTTCTTCAAAGTCAGTCTATGATGCGATGATTTCTTGCTTTTGACTGTATGCACACTCATTACCCGATAATAGGTAAGTTGAGTTCCATTTGTGTTTGACCATGAAATCATACAAGACTCCCAAAATGTGGTGACTCCTTAATTACCTGTACCCGGGTGATGGTTTTTGTAATCTTCGCCACTTCAACGATGGGCTTAGATGTTTTATTTGGTGTCTCCTTCAAATGACGATCTTTGATCAGGTCAGCGTAAATGAGGCGACGAGGCCATAGAAGAAACATTCCACGTGCAGATCCCACTCTCTTGTACACGCTTTCTGGAATTGGTAACAGGTCTTTGAGGACCTTCGGGTTCTCCATTGAAACTCAACAAATTCCATCACCAATTGGAACAAAATGATAATGTCGCATTGACTCATGTAGAATTTGATTGACAACGTGGAGTGGCCCACCCTTTTCACCTCGATCAATCTATAGCTCACCACAAATGCAATGTCTAGATTGAGAGGGAGAACAAAATTAATGTAAAATAAATATGTAGCCAAATTTATTAATAATGAAATAATTTAATTCATCTAACCTTGTTTTTGGGCGACACAATGGCTTTGACAATGTTATTTTCTTCATTTGTTGCCAAATCAAGAATTGGTTAGTGCTTCATCTCAACTTCTCCCGGTGAGTGTCGTGAACCTTTAGACGGTGGCATCCAACCGGGTGTCAAATCATCCAAATTCTTAGGTATCGGGAGCCTTGTGTGGTCGACCAACTTTTGAATCAACACGTGGAGTCTCGACGGTTTAGCCTGATGGTAGGATCGAACAATCCCAAATGCCTCTGTTAGGGACAAAAATGATCCCACTTCTCTGGCACGACCCGGGTGGTTGGGTTTACCCGTAGCCTCACGAAGGATGTCGTGCTTACCCGATGGAATGAATCGACCCTCGAATTGGTGTTGCTTTAACTTTGCCTACACATGAAATAAAGTGTTATGAACAGTAATCAAAAGAAATAATTAGCTCGATTGAAATTAGAATTAATTTAAAGTATTACCACTCGTTCCACAATTTCAATAATGGGAGGTTTATCATATCCACCCTTTTTGTTTTGCCGGCTCTTGAAGAAGAGATTACACCTATCGATATCTTCCACATCGATCGGTGGGAATGATGACCTCACCTCTTCCTCGCTCATCCCCTATCGATGGCAATCTTAACATCCATTTCAAAATATTCTTTGACTAATTCAAGGGCCGCTAATCCATATCCACCCCGGCTCTCTCGATGTGGTGTTTTGTTTTTCATAGCATTTTTTTCTGCCCTCGTACCCTAGTTTAGGATAAGAGAATCATGCAAAAAAATGAAAGGAATGTAATATGTAGATGCATATTTTAAAAAATAATTAAATCACATACATTTTCATCATTTTCCAATGTTCTTCTCTTATGAATTTCCCAACTATCCGATTGAATATGTGTATAGGTCAACAATGGACAAGCTCTCTTTTCACTAGAGAATATGTAATCTCTAGACAATGTGTACTTGTGTTCTTTCCAACCTTTTGACATCATGGCCATAGATTTCTTCTTCAAATAATCCAAATCCGGACAATCAATCTCGAAGGGCCTCTACAATAATTATATGAAATCATGATCAAATACACCAACCTCAATTTATTTAAACTCTAGATGAATGGAAAATAGTAAAAGCATAAATAAAGTAAGAAATGCTACTGGGTACCTTGCATTCCATCCAAATGACCTCTTTGTATTCTTTAGGTAACTCGTGCCAATTATCGTACATGATGTCCACCCTTGTCCTACCCACTTTCCCTGCCCAACTCGACCACTTGCCATGCTTATCAGACAAAAAAATCCGAATAGGTTAAATACTAAGAAAGTTGACTCCTTTCTTGCAATTCTACGTTCTAAAGTTTACAATATGTCCTAGCTAAAACGAGTGGTGGTGATGGCAATGCTTCAACCCATAGTCATCGTCCAACGCAAGAGCTCCCCGGTAGTTCAGACGAATTTTACCATGGTGGTGTCAAACAAAGGTATGGGCATTTCATCGTGGGAAATGCTCTAATCCTAAGGTTATCCGTGCCTCAGATGTAGTGCCACTAGGTCTAGAGTATTTGATTAAAACTTGAAGCCCTCTAGTTTTGAAAAATTATTACTCTCAGATAAACCCATCCATTATGATGAAGTCCTACAATTTTAGGCTAATTTAGAACAAGTTAGTAATAATAAGGACCAAACTATTGTCAACAGTGTGAGAATATCCATTACAAAGTTCTCAATTAATGATGCCTTAGGTTGCGTACACTAACTCGACTAAGTTGAAACATGTTTACGAGGGTGGACCTATTGAAATTTTCCATCAACATAACTGGCCTGGGGTTAGAGAGGTAACCTCGTTGTGCCCAGTTTCAATGGCCAAAAAGTATTTCAATAGGTCGGGAGCAGGACTGGGGTAGGCATAGAGCTTCTATGTGGGGGTGTTGTCCATTGAGGATAGGTTAGTATGTGTGTGAATATGTCAGAATGTTCTACCATCGGGGGACCATGCATGCGAGCCTACAATTGGGAACCTCATGCTATTTTATTACATGATGGAGGGTGTGAGAATTAACCCAAGATATACAATTTTAATGTATATGTTGAAGGCCACGGGGGGCAAAAAGAAAGAACTTCCGTATGGTGGCTTGATCACAGCATTGGTCAAGAAGTGGAAGGTTATCCCCGTCGACAAACCATTGCATTGGGAGTACTATGATGAGGCTTGGTTCGACCATAAGCATTTGAGCTTGAACCATGATGGTGAATATGTCCAACGCACAATTCCCGTGGCAAACTCTAGGGCCACGAAGAGAGCCAGAGAAGCAGGGAGGGCAGATGAATCTTCATCTCGTGAGTATTGAAACATTTTTAATTTCAAGTATATTCTCTTATTTAACTATCAGTAATAACTATTTCTTAACTAATATTTGTATTTAGTAGGTAGCTGAAGTTCATGGATGAGTACCTTCAAAATGTACATGAATTGTCTTCGAACCGAAGTTAGTGCCGCTAATGCATAGCTAGCCACGACAGAAGCCAAGCACGACAAATTCATCGAATCCATCAGACTCCACATTGTGCTTGGCGACGATGAGGGTATGCCAAACTTTAAGCCTAATTATTTTGAGGATGATGAGACCGATGCTAAAAACAGTGAGGACGGAGATGCGGATCAAGAGAAGACCAACTCCGAGATTGAAGAAATATTGGGTTGATGATGCATAGACTTGAATACACTTTGTTGGATTGTAATAGTAAAGAATTTTCTGGATATTTTCGGATGAAAACACTTTTTATTTGTCTTAGACCTTTTCTAATATGAGTACCATGTTTTTATCTATCTTAGACATTTTCTAATATGAGTACCATGTTTTGAATATCCTGTCTCCCCTTATATGTTTATTGTTGTCATTAAAAGGGAGAACTCAATGGCAGTTTGTGGTGAATTTACCATACTTCACGACAACGTTCTGATAGTGGAACACTGTCTTTTCTATACAAATATTTTCCCTAAATATTCCAAGCTCCGGTGCATTTTTTGGAACCAACCTGCTCCTCTTCAAATAATTTTGATTTTACGCTTTATGATTAGATTATACTTTACGAGCTCAGAATAACATCTCATTCTATTGATAAAAGCACGATTAAGTCTGTTACGAGCTCAGAACTGCAGTTTCGAGCTCTGGTGCATTTTATGGAACTAACCTTGTCTTCGTCAAATAAGGTTGTTTTTAAGATTTTTTTCTTCAATTATAGTTTACAAGCTCGAAACAGGATTGTGTGGATAATATGAAAGCACAAAAAGCTCGGAACCTCGGGTGAATTTTTGGGAACTAACCTACCCAAATATGTCTGTTTGCATTCTTTTTCAGATAAATTATATTTATTAGCAAGATAAGGTTCTGGACTCGGAACTTATATTCTGGTCAGCAAAATATTATTGATTGGCAGCGTTCCGAGTGAGGAACTACAAATTGAGCTTTTGATAAATGGACATGAATTAGTTCTGCACTCGGAAATAATATGCTTATATATATGAAAAAAAATTCCAAATAAGGATTCATTCTAAAATACCTAACCTCATTTCCAACTCAGGAACTCAAACTCTCTCTCAAATTCAAATCCTAACACACGCGAGAAACACCTCCTCACATCATGTCGTATTCAAATCCTAATGCATCAGTTACCGAACGCCGTTCCAAATTGATGCGAGGGAACCGATCGATGAATCCGGGATACAAAGCAAGGTTTTTTTCTATTGAATCTCAAAATAGGTTTATTGTTTTAAGGGGTGATGGAAAAGTATTGGATAGCTATGTTATAGATTTGAATGTGTACAACAGCATAGGGTTAGAGGACCCCATTAAGTTTTTTGAAGATCAACATATTCTTAAACTCCTTAATTTGAATGAACCGGCTTATTATGATGAGATTTTTCAATTTTATGCCAATTTGCATGAGGCAGAGGGTTTGGGTAGCTATTGAATAAGGGTGAACGGGTTTAATGTTGAGATAAGCCTGTGGATTATCAATCAACTAATTGAATGCCGCTATAAGGGTCCGGAAGATGTTTACCCCCAAGTGGAAGATGGCCCCCTAGATGACGTTTACCATAGGGGGGTATGGTTTCTTAATGAATTGACCCAATTGTGTTTAGTGTGAAGTACTTCAAACGTAATCCTCATAATCTAGGTAGATCGGAATCCTTTGGTTTCAAGGAACTAAAGCCTCACCAACGTATTCTCTATGAGATAGTAGCATGGTCGATAGTACCCACTCCCAATCACCTCACCGAGCCAAATTACTCGACTCTTATGAGGTTCTATTATATGATTGAGGGGCCATAGTTAATCCTGGGACAACCATTTTTAAGCACATGGTGTTTGTAGTTACAACATAGACAATGTACGTTGATCTTGAGAGGTGTGGAGGGGTTGGCTTTTCATGGTGAGGAAAAAGCTTGCAAGTACTTTGACAAGCAGTATTTTTTGAAGAAAAAATGGATACTATATGAGAACAAGTGGCATCACAAACCTCTTGATGCGGCCGAGCCTCACAAGAGAGTAAGGGTTGAAGAAGGTACGTTTAATCTTTCATAGATATAAATACGTTTAAAGAACTATCTTTTATTAATTGTTATTTGTAAAATGTAAATGTAAATGCAGAGGAGTTTGGCCCAAAAAATATCAAGAGCATGAAGACCTGTTACAAATTGGTGCGCGACGAAGTGTGCCAACTAAGGGAGCGTATATGGGAGCTAGAGAAGAAGCAGTGTGCTTATGAGAGAGCCTTCAAAGAGTCAAAGATGCCTTGCCTGAAACGATGCTCATCTGTGTAACATGTTTTAAGTATTTTGTTGGATTTGTTTTCGCTATGTTTATTGTTGTTAGTGTACTACATTGAATGAGTTCCTATGAACCTTATTTTAATTCATATGTTGTGAAACTAATCATTAATGTCAAGGCAATGGTTGTCTAATTGTCTCTTATATTTGTGTGTGTAGTGTGCAAAGAGTGTTTTTTTCTTAGCCCAAAATGTATAAATGGATATACTTCCAAACTCATGATCAAACAAATGAAGCATTAACTGATGACCACTTGACCCGAACCAGTTCCGAACTCAGAAATGGCTTGGATCAAATGGTTTTCCTTCCAAAACACTAAAATCAAGATCCCACAATCATAACCTAGATTTCCTCTTCTTCTTTGCCAACTCCTTCTTCACTTTCTTTCTTTTTTTTGGTAATCTTCCCTTGGGCATAAACCCATATTACCTCATCATGGTCCGACCTTCCCAAATGCATACGCAAACTCGCCCTATCTTCTTCAAGCATTATATCATCGTCATTAGAACTGATAAAAGCATTTGGGCCAAAAATGATGAAATTTTCAAAATTGTTTCACCAACAAATGCCATTTTACCCCCAACAACAATCTCCCACTTTGGGTCAACCAGGTCCTTCACATAGAAAACTTGATGTGCTTGACCCACTAATATGAATGGGTCTTCCCTCCAAGCCAACCGGCTCCGGACAACTAGAGTGAATCCCAAGTCTTCTGTTCTTTGACTGTTGTTAACATCCACCGATTCACACTTGAATACAAAACTCGCATTATCACATAATCAAGCTCCCTTATTTCAACTATGGTTTCAAAGTAACAAGTGTGCACATAAATTGGATTGTTGTAGCCTGATCTAGCAACATGAAGCGCCTTTGAAACTAGTGAAACTCCACTGTTTTGGGACACACCCTTATCATCTGTTGATTTGGTAGAAAATGTAAAACCATTAATGTCATATCCTTCATATGAAAATAACATACCAAGAGGTCTATGTGCTAGCAAATTAATCGTTTTGGGGTGTCTACCCCCTGCCAACGTGACCGCAAAGCCACGATGAAATTGTTCTAGTGTGTTGTTCGAGAACACGAGTTTCATTGAATGAAAGGTGCGCCCCGCGTATCTCATTCACGTGAAGCTCAATATATTTAACAACACCACTGTGGTTCTAAAGTATGTAAGAATGAGCATCACATAAATCCTCCGCACTAGGGCTAAGCAGCTTACCTTATCCAACACCTTGGCTATCCAATCGACCCTCATGTCTAGAACTCAGAACCCTAACCGAATCTACCTCCTTCAAATATTTGGTACAATACTCTATTATCTCATCTACCATATACCGTTGAACAATACTTGCATCAGACCCATATCTGTTCTTCATAACATGTTTGAAGATTTTCATATATCGTTCAAAAGGATACATCTATCTCAATAAAAAAGAGTCCACGTATCTTGGTCTCACAAACCAAATAAATAATAAAAATGACCATAATGTCAAAGAATAATGGTGGAAATTACATCTCCATTCGGTATAGCACTTCAACATTTATCGCTTGCAATCGGTCAAACTTTGCAACAGTAATCCATTTAGAACAAATGGACTTGAAGAACAAACAAAACTTAGTAATGCTTTGTCTTACATGGGGAGGCAAAGAAGACCTTAGCACAATGGAATTCAATTCCTGCATCATATTGTGACAGTCATGTGACTTAAGGCGTGCCAACTTTAACTCCTTCACCAATACATATGAACTTATGTTAGATGAATATGCCACACG
This sequence comes from Rubia yunnanensis, assembly GCA_037428765.1. Lineage (NCBI taxonomy): Eukaryota > Viridiplantae > Streptophyta > Magnoliopsida > Gentianales > Rubiaceae > Rubia > Rubia yunnanensis. Next base: position 65,294,166 of record CM075071.1, on the reverse strand, counting down.
CACCTTCAAACTACTCAGGGTCACACAAAACAATTTCTTCCCTGCATTAGACATGGAGAAACATGCAAGTAGGAGATAACACGTATCACCATTCATAACAGGACCAAGAGTCTCTCTAATACCTACATCGACCACGTCAAGCCGGGCCTTCAACCCATCTTTACTTTTCCCAAGGGTATTCAACAGTGTACCAACCAATAAATAACACAAAATTTTCACGATGAGCATTACATCAAGACAATGTCTGACATCCAAATCCTTCCAGTAAGGGTGTTTGAAAAAAATTGAGCATTTCTTCCAACTTCCTTATACTGAAGATTTCCGCTTCCCTTCCCAAAGTCATTTGGAAATTCTTTAACTCTGTCAAAAACTTGATCACCCGTTAGCGGTATTGGAGGTGGGGGTAACTCAATGTCCCCATTGAACCACTTCTTCACAGAACGCCGAGGGTGCCCCTCTGGAAGAAACCTTCTGTGACCCTGGTAGATAGTTTTACAACCGTGTTTAAGTTGCCAAAATGAGGTTTCCCTTCACACACGGGACACGCATAGTGCCCCTTCACCGAATATCCCAATAAATTTCCATAAGCTGGAAAATCATTTATAGTGCAGAACAACAAGCCTTTCAACATGAAATACTCTTCTGCAAGACCATCGTAAGTCCAAACCCCAACACTGAACAACGCCCCCAAATCATCGATAAGGGGACTAAGATAAACATCTATTTCACTACCAGGTTGCCTCGGGCCTGAAATCATCATCGATAACAAAACATACTTTCATTTTATGGTGAACCATGAGGGGAGATTGTATATTACTAACATTACAGGCCATAAACAGTGTCTGCTGCTCATATTACCATACGAGTTCATTCCATCAGTCGATAGACCAAACTTCAAATATCGAAGCTCCGATCCAAAATCAGGGTAGAGCGCATCAAACTTCTTCTACTGTTCACCGCCCGATGTATGACTAATCACACCATCCCCATGTCTAACTCTATTTGCATGCCATCGCATTAACTTAGCATCCTCTTTCCAAGCAAACAACTTCTTCAAACATGGAATAATAGAAAGATACCATAAAACTTTAACAGGGTCTTCTTCTTCGAGATGAAACCAAGTTCCATACCCACAATAATTTCTCTGTGCTTCAACTTGTATCGAGACTCACCACATACCCGACAAGTTTCTCTAACAGTGTCATCCTTCCCCCTTTACAACATGCAATCATTGGGACAAGTATGAATTTTTTCCAATTCCACTCTCATTGGACAGCGAATCCTTTTTGCGGCATACGCTCTATCGGGCATAAGATTACCATCTGGAAGCAATTCCCTTAGAAATTCAAGTGTCTCAGTCATCCCTTTGTTGGTCCACCCATATTTTGCCTTCAAATTCATCATCATCAACATTATGCTTAGAACATAATGTTTGGACCCAACCTACAATGCGGTTTTCTTGTCAATGATCAACGTTTCTAGGGTCTCGTGTTTACAGTGAAATTCTCTAGCAACATCCCCCGCCATCTTATCAAGTCCATCATCTCAACCCAAATCAACCCCTTCATTAGTTTTAACATCATCTACAATATCCATGAGAACCTCTCTGTGCCATATCTAGTGAGTATAACTAGTTTGAAAACCTCACATTATAAGATGTTCACGCAACTTCTTTCTCCCCATATATGCATCATTCTTACAATCCTTGCATGGGCAACGAGCTCAGACCGCATTGTTCTTCGAGGCATGTTCGAAAGCCTACACAACAAATGATTCTACCAAGAGAATGTAATTGGGTGAGTTCCTATTGCCATTGATGAGTTCAAATCTATCCATAAGATGCTGCTAAGTATGTACGTACCTACATTTGAGTGTAGTTTAATTAACATGACCCCAATTAATCTCATTTCCATTCAAAAAAAAAACTTCAACACAAATAATCCTAATCATTCATAATATAATTGATTTGAAAGAATTAAAATGAATGAATGACTTGAACATACCTTCACAATTAATTCCACAAGTAACCCAAAAGAGTAGGTTATGCCTCTTTCCAAACTCTTCTTATTATTTTTTGTCAATAACCCATGCTAAAGTTTTAAGACTTTCCCGTTTTAATCAGTTTCGAGTTCGGGACCGATCTTCTACACAAAAACAATGAGCCGAAATTAGTTCGTACTTTGGAACTTTGATCAGAGAAAGTTACGATCTCATAGAATTATTCATCCTTTCAAGTGCTCTAATCCATAATAGTTCCTCACTCAGAACCTACCACATTAGAAGTCACTTTGGCACAACTGTATTTAATTGTACTCAATTAAAGGCGGTTAATTTGTGAACCACCTTTGAATCTTATAAATGGAAGGAGGTTATTTCATAACCTCCTTCCAACTATCTAGAGCCGTATTTGATTGGTCAAGGGGTCCAGATTCGGCAAGTTCCGATCTTGGAACACTTCTCAAAAGGCGGTTCCTGGGAAATATCTCTGAACTGCCTTTGAACTCCATCTTTAATAGGTCATTTTGTACTAGTGGTGTGTTTGATAAATCCGTGTTTATAAGTAAAATTGTCTTATTTTGACTTATTTTGAAAATGGGGGGAAGACCATCTTATGTTTTTCTCAAAAAAAAATACTTATGCTTCTTGAATAAATATTTTTTTAGAAGTTTATCAAACACAAAAAAAGTGCTTAGCTTATAATAAAAAAAGACCTATCAAACACACACGATAAGGATTCTATGCTTTTTGTCATCAACCAAGGGGTCTCTCGTGATTTTAACTCTCCTAATTATTTAAAATGACGTCATTTTATGAGCGGTAACACCATCCAACATCTACTTTTTCCCTTCTCCTTCTTCGTTTCCATTGAGCTTGACCTTTCTACCACTATTTCCTAATTATGTTTTGACATTGATTTGGCATGTGGGCTGTTGAATTTGTGGAACATGATTCGGTGGTGGATTCTCATGCATGATGTTTAAGCTATACTTTTTTGGGGATTTTGGAATCTTGGTAAGCATTTATAATGCTTTTGTGGATAGAGAGCTTATGCTATTTCATATTTGAAACTTGATCCCTTCATTTCTCTTGATTTGTACTAGTGTTAAATAGTTACTGTGTATATTTTATTGTTTTACAGTGTACATTTTATTGTTTTACAGTGTACATTTCATTGTTTTTTCTATATACTCATAGTAATAAAGTGGTTTCATTAATGGTGAATCCGACTTGGTTTAGTGGTAATCCACACTCTCTAAAACTGAGAGGTTCAGAGTTCAAACCACACCCTTATCAATAATAGTGAATATTTTGGAGGCCATTGTCGTGCCTCTCAAAGATAGTATTTATGGGCTCAAATAATGGCTAACTACTAAATAGTAGTTGGTGGTAAGACGGGGTCGTCCACGAGGAAAATGGGGTTTTAACGAGTGTTAAAGCACAGGTAAAAAGCAAACACTGCAACTACTTTAACAACTAAACTTACCAATAGTTAGAGCAAACAATATAACTACGATCACACTAGCACAAAAGATGTAATTAAGATGATAATGAGTCTTAGGCGCAATTGGTCTACATTTCTAGTTATTCTTTGATCATCGACTAATTATCCTATTTTTATGCATTGTACACATATTGTGGAGAACTTGTCAACACCTTTCTAGTGGAGACGTTTCTCACATCTCCTTGGTAATAGTTAGAGTGGGGGATCGGCGCCACACAATAACCCTTATCCTTGGGTCACTCTAGATGATCGGCGTCATAGACTTACCAAGGATAGCAATACACATGGAGACCAAACACAACTACCACAATGTCCTACAAGCGAGAAACACATAGGTAGCACAACTATATTTACAAATAACGACTACGAGGATCGACCTTCATGCTAATCGTTATTAGTGGACCACATTGATAATTAGTCAAACCCATTTAAATTCATCCAAAGTCTAAGCAATTTCATCAATCAACAATCATAATTAGTTGTCACTCCTAATTACAACCTAGCATTGACTAACAAAAATCACCTTGACAAAAAGTCAAAGTCTTCTGGGTTTGACCAAAAACCTACCAGATAATCAATCCACAATCATCAACTAGTAGATAATCCTAGTTTAAATCATGCATCAATCTCACAAGAAAGTAGCAAACATACTAGATATTCAAAGCACAAAATAGGATAAACCAAATCTAACAAATTCATACTAGAAATGCTTACCAATTGCTCCAAGAGTATATTTAGTCTAGATTAGCTAAACCCATAACAAAACAACAAAAACCCATGGTAAACATAGAAGAAAAGATGGAAAATAAATGTGGAACTAGTTTGGGTAGGAATGAATGAGAGGAGAGAGGATAAGGTTTGACGGTATTTATAGTACAAAGTCTTGGTTAAAAGGGGTAAAACCCTGCAGCAGGCGCGCGGATACTAAGGTGCTAAGTTAAGTGCACGAGCCCGCTCTGGGATGCACAAGCCACACGATGGAGTCTTGGACACTGCAATCCGAACAAACTTGCCCGCATGGGTGAGCAGCTAGAGGCGGTGGCCGTACGCACAATTTTTAAATCTGGGTCTCCGGGTGCGAACGCGTGCTAGTCCGCGCTAGGCGTACAATGTGGGACTGAGGGCTTGCACCAGGCCTCCTCCGTGTTGCACGTGTCGCGATCAAATGTGCATGACGTGCGGCTGCTGGGTATGACACGTAGTTGCTCAGGATGGCTCATAGTCGCACGAGAGAGAACTGAAGCTAAGACTGCTAGGCGTGGCATGCAGTGCGGGGGACAGCGCGCAGGAGGCGCGATTTCATGGGCACTGCCAAGGCTGCTAGGCGTGGCGCGCAGATGCGCGAGCTCAGGCACTGGTCGTGCGTTCCCGGCCTGAGGACCTTCGCCAAGGAGAAATTTCTACCACGCGGGTGTGCAGTTAAGAGAGCTACCCGCAGGCCCAATCTTCATCCCCCGGACAATTTTTGCGTCTGTCGGCTGGCCTTCATTCTTCAAATCTGGACTTTCTTTTACAACATTTTTAGCGTGTGGCCTTCGATATTCTACCATTATCGTGAATGGCCTTCATCAAACCATCTCAAGTGATTACGAGCAATCTAAAAATTAAGCTTACAAAAAGGGATCTAGACGCTCGTAAGGACCAAAATCCAAAGAAGCTACCAAATAGACAAATCAAGAGAAGCATAAATTTTTTCCATTTCTATCATTTTTTTCTCATCTTCCCAAGGAGCCCTCTCGGGTTTTCATCCTAGCTTCGCACATTTTTTCAATTCTCACTCTCACTTTTTTCTACACCATTTGGCCTCTCATTTTTGCAAATAGGTTGCCCTTTCGGGTTTTCAACTTATCCGAGCCCCCCAATATGGCCTAAGTTTCCCTCTCGGGTTTTCAACTTAGCCGGGTGTTTTCTATTCTCTTTTTTCAATTTTTTTCATTAGAAATGCTCTCAAAAGAGCTACTTGCTACAAAAAAAACTAACTACTAATCGTAAGTATCATCTCATTCCCCTCCCCGCACTTAAATGTTGCATTGTCTTTGATGCAAATAAGTATTCTAGAGTATTTACCATGGATAGAAAATGAGAGAATATTATAAGATCTAATGGAAAACCCACCACAACCACAATATACTCTTCCCACAACCTCATCATAAAGGTCCAATAACAACCACTATTATGCACAACAAATTGAATAGAGCATTGAAATCGCAATGGAGGAGAGAGATACCTCTTTGGTTTCAAATTGTGTGTTTCAAGTGAGTCGCATGTAAACAGGTTCAGGGTGTATATAGTGGTGGTAGGGAAGGAATTTGGTACTTTAGAGATGGGGAAGTGTGTGAGCATCGTGGATACCCTGCACTTCTATACGGTTCGTGAATTGAACTTCTCCTAGCCCCGGCTGCTCGCCCATTTTTCTCGCTCTTTTTTCTCAAAAACCAAATGCTTCCTACAAAACAATCATGAAATCCAAGAGTAATTGTGTTCCAAAAACATAAAAAGAAGGAAAACCAATCATGAATTCCAATTAAAACAAGAAATCTCCACAATCCTTAACAAAAAGGAGATCACAATTACATCGACAGAATGTCACGAATAACTATCCGGATTATCAAAACCAAGTTTAGTTAACGTTGTCGGCATGACATACTCCCTTTTTTAAAGCTTCCTTCAAATAATTCTTCGAGTCTCCGGTATCACCATCCATGACTTCACCCATTCTTATCTATGGATGTATTGGTCTCCAACATTGTCTCGCCTTAAACCTCACCTTCTAAGCCAAATGGACTTGTGCGCCTCATCCCTTTTTGGTTGGTTTTGGGGACTCTTTGGAGTGAAGGGGATTTAGATGATGTTTCTTTAACCCCTTCTTGACTCGCTGCAAGGTAGTACTAGAGACATTCCCATATGCAACATTGACCTAGTTCAAAATACTAGAAACTTGCTTAGACACCTTGCTCATTCCATTATCAACTTCAACTAAGTTAATCATGTGGCAATGTTCAAATTCATTGTGAGGCTCATGCAAACTTTCAAGTCTAGTGGCACCATGGCAAAACATTCTATCCTTTGGAAGCTCTTTATCCTTATAGATCTCATAACCTACTTTTTCTCCGTCAAACTAAAATGTCAATGTACCACAATGCACATCGATCTTAGTTCTCGCCGTTTTCAAAAAAGGTCCCCCTAACAAGATAGGGGGCACACTCTCATCATGCAACATATCGAGAACATAAAAATCGGCGAGGAAAACTAGTTTATCCACTTTAACCAACACATCTTGCACTAATCCTTTCAAAATAGCTTGGGAATGGTCGGCTAGTAGTATGATCACCCTAGTTTCATGCAAATCCTCTAAGTTAAGAGTTTTGTATAGAGAATAGGGAATTACATTAATAGAGGCTCCAAGGTCTATCATTGCCTTTTCAAAAAATTTGCCACCTATGACACAAGGGATAGTGAACATGTCATGATCATTGCATTTAGGAGGTAGTTTCTTTTGAAAAAGAGCCGACACTAGTCCACCAATTTTAATTTTCCCAACATTCTTTAATGTTTTAGTTCTCTTAGGTGTGCGTAACTCTTGAAGGAATTTAGCAAACCTAAGCACTTGATTGATAACATCAAAAAGGGGAATGTTTACCTCACATTTGCTGAAAATCTCAAAAAGGGCTTTATTCTCATCCTTGTGATTCTTGTCTTGCAAAGCCACCGAAAAATATGGTGGTGGAAGGATTTTTCAATTTCCCTCTTCTTTGACCTCTTGATCTTTCACCATAAGCTCCTCTTTGATTTCTTTCCCATCCTTAACAACTTGCCCTGGCTCCTTGGTTTCTTTCTCACTCCTCAAGGTGATTGAGCTTACATTTTACCTTAGGTTCAATTCCGGTTGTAGGGAAAGTTTTCTGTAATCCCTAGCCTCCAATCGGGCAACAGGAGATGCAATTTGGCTAACTTGAGTTTCCAAGTTCTTGAATCTAGCAGAGGTGCGGTCTTCCAAATTCGTTACCATGGTGGGTATGGCATGTATAAGCTCCTCATTCTCTAACCTTGATCTCACTTCTTGGGGGTTAGATAATCCCTCATCCCTCGGGTAGTGTTGTTATGGTGCTCGATTATACTCTTGATTTCCTTGGTGATGGGTTTGTACCCCTTGATGATTTGGTTGAAACCCACCTTAGTTACCTTGAAAACCACCTTGAGGATTTGATTGCCTAGCTTGCTCATCTCTCCACCGAAAGTTTGAATGGTCTCTCCACCGGGGATTGTAAGTTTGGGAGTATGGATCATACTTCTTCTCATGAGCTTGTCATCTTTGGAAACCTTGTCCGCCTTGCCCTTGTCCACCTTGGTATCCCATTGCCTTTACTTCTTCAAGCCCTTTATCTTGGAGTTGAGGGAATACATCAGTGTGGTGATCAAATGAACAAACCCCCCCACAAACTTTGGCTCGATGCATCCTCCCCGTCATTAGCTCCTTCATCATGGAAGTTAAAGCTTGAACTTACTCCTCAAGCTTGGGGTTTTTCGGATGTGGAACCTCTTGTACCCTTGCCCTTTCTCTCACCCTGAATTGTCTTGTTCCATTAGTCATGTCTTCAAACAATGTCATGGCGTCTTTCGGGCTCTTCTTGGAAATTGACCCATTACAAGTGGTATTGATCATCCTCATATCTTCAACGGAAAAACCATCAAAGAAATAGTACTCAAGATCTCCTTCCTTGTATAAGTGATAAGGGTAACCCGCTAGCAACCTCTTAAACCTCTCCCAATATTCGTATAGAGATGTTGCTTAGCTCTTTCTTTAGCCACACCGACTTGGATGCCGGAAAGAAATTATCCAAGAACTTGCTCTTTATCTCCTTCCATGATGTTATACTTCTCGGTGAAAGGTAGTATAACCAATCTTTGGCCGCATCCTTCAAAGAGAAAGGAAATGCCCATATTGAAATTGTCCTCCAAAATTTCGGATGGTTTCATGTTTATGCTCACATAGTGGAACTCAGAAAAATGCTTGTTTGCATTCTCTCCGCTCACCCCATGGAAAGATGGTAGACAATGGATCATCCCGGACCTAAACGCAAAAGTGACATTTTCCGGAAGAGGAGGGAATGTGATACAAAGGGGTTGGCTTTCTAAGTTAGAAGTCATGACCCCCTTAAGGTTCTATTACCATCTGCCATAGTTGGTGTAACTACTTTGGGTGATGATTGGGGGGCTTGGTTAGCAAAACAGGCTACTTTTCTTGCTCTCTGGAGTGTTCCCAAGAGATTGGGATCGTAGTGCAAGGTTTCTTGTATATTGGTATGAGTATCGAATATAAACCAAGAACTAAAGAAATATAAGCTTATCCCAATTAACAATCACAAAAGCAAGCAAAACGTCAACAACAAAAAACAAATACACACAAAAACTGCACTAACACTTTAATAAAATACGTCTTTTCCATGGCATCGGTGCCAAAATTTGGAAGGTTATTTACAGGACCAAATTATGGCTAACTACTAAATAGTAGCTGGTGGTAAGATGGGGTCGTCCACGAGGAAAAGAGGGTTTTAACGAGTGTTAAAGCATAGTAAAAAACCACACGAAGAAGACACTCTACGTGTGTGGTAACCAAGTTGGGGGTTTTGATTTTAGAAAACACTACGACTACTTTAACCTATGTTACCCTGCCACTTGAGAGGAGGTGGAGAATCGCATATCGATTCTACACGACGTGCGACTCGATACATAACACGCGTCGAAATCTGATTGAGTTGCATATCGATAAACGAATTGGAAAACAGATGTGAGTATCAGAAGAAATGAGATAAAGGATTACAAAAGACAAAAAGTTTATCCATTTTTACACACACAAAAACACATGCAATTTTGTGTAATAATATAACATTGTTTGTATGCAAGAGCAAACTTTTTTATATATGTAATAATACCACACAATCTTATATATATAAGAATGAAATAACCCTATATATATAACAATAAGAGTTATATAATATAAATATATATAAATATATAAGAAGAAAAACACAATATAATATCTATATTATTATACCACAATGATATATTATCTTATATAAGAATGCAATGCTAAATAAGTAAGAACATAGAACACAATGTTATAATAGTAATACACAAGTTATGTGTAACAATATAATTACAATACCATATTTTATATTATAAGTTAATTAAATTTATTATAATTTATAAAAATAGCAAAATATAGACGTGTCAAATCATATTTTTACGACACTTTATATGATAGACCAATCGAAAAAGTCAGTCAAAACACTCAGTTGACCAAATCGTCGGGTCGGTCAAAATGGAAAAGTTGAGTGTCACTGTATCCGATCCCTACTCGGACATGACACTAAATCTGAGTCGGGGTAACATAGACTTTAACAAATAAATTTACCTACAATTAGAGCAAACAATACAACTACAATCATACTAGCACGAAAGATGTAATTAAGATGATACCGAGTCTTGGGCGCAATTGGTTTACATTTCTAGTCATCCTTTGATCATCGACTAATTATCCTATTTTTATGCATTAACCACATATTGTGGAGAACTTTTCAACACCTTTCGAGTGAAGACATTTCTCACCTCTCCTCGATTATAGTTAGAGTGGGCGATCGGCGCCACACAATAACCCTTATCATCGGGTCACTCTAGACGATCGGCATCATAGACTTCCCCGAGGATAGAAATACATATAGAGACCCAACACAACAACCACAATGTCCTACAAGCGAGAAATACATTGGTAGAACAAGTATATTTACTAATAACGACTATGAGGATCGGCCTTCATACTAATCTTTATTAGTGGACCACATTGATAATTAATCAAACTCATTCAAATTCATCCCAAGTCTAAGAAATTTCATCAGTCAACAATCATAATTAGTTTTCTCTTCTAATTACAACCTAGCATTGACTAATAATAATCACCTTGACAAAAAGTCAAAGTCTTCTGGGTTTGACCAAAAACCTAGCACATAATCAATCCACAATCATCAACTAGTTCATCATACTAGTCTAAATCATGCATAAATCTCACAAGAAAGCACCAAACATACTTGATAATCAAAGCACAAAATAGGATAAACCAAATCTCACAAATTCATAATAGAAATGCTTATCAATTGCTCCCAAGAGTATATTTAGCCTAGATTACCTAAACCCATAACAAAACAACAATAATCCATGGTAAACATAGAAGAAAAGATGGAAAATAAATGTGGAACTAGGGTTTTTGAGAGTGTAGTTTGGGTAGTAATGAATGAGAGAAGAGAGGATAAGGGTTGAGAGTATTTATAGTACAAAGTCTAGGTTGTAAAAACCCGCAACAGACACGCGGTGCTCGGACGCTGAGGCGTCAGGTTGAGGTCGCGGGTGCGCGCTAGGACGCGTAGGTCGTGCAATGGAGTCCTAGACACTGCACTCCTGGCCAAACTTGAGTGGCTAAAGGCGTTAGGCAAGGGCCCACTTTTTTTATCAAGGTCTCTGCGCGCGGGTGCGGTATGTGGGACTGAGGGAGCTTCCTGCACGCTCGTACTTCATCACTCAAACGGTCTTTGCGTCGGTCGCCCAGCCTTCGTTCCGGACTTTCTTCTACAACATTTTTAGCTCATTGCCTTCGATCTTCTACCATTCTTGCGAATGGCCTTCATTAAACCATCCGAAGTGTTTACGAGCAATCTACAAATTAAGCTTACAAAAAGGGATCTAGATGCTCGTAAGGATAAAAATCAATTAGACTATAAATAGGTTATAAAATGAAGGATTTGGATATGAAAATTGAAAACGGTCATCTAAATCCCTTGTGATGTAAACCTACCTAAATCTACCAATCTTCCAACAAAAAGATGACAAAATAGGTGTTAAATGCTTTGAAAAATGCATGCATTTGACGTCTTATCAATATTAGAGCAATTTCTTGATAGGGTCCATTGAACTTCAATAGATTCAATGGTGGTGTCTCCTAGTTAGGTCCTAATGTAGGATGTTTACATCAACTAAAAACATCAAAAAATACACTAAATTAAAATAGTTAAAATACATTGAATTTAACTTTTTAATGGTAAAGATGAATCATTCTGAACCACTTCTCAGTCATTCACTTCTTTTCACATATTTTAATTTTTTTTAAATGTACTCCCTCTGTCCCAGCATAAGTTGCACAGAATGTTTTCCACGGTCTTCAAGAAACATGTTTGATCGTTAATATGTTTAACTGCGTGTAATTACGAAAAATAAAAATTCAATAATTAGAAACTAATTGTTACGAAGAATACAACAATATCACATACAATTATATTATTGTTTCTATATTTATGAGCAAATAACTTTTGTGGCCCCTCAACTATCACTATCGTCCACCTTTGGCCCCTTATTTTTTTCAACATTTTTGGCCCATCAACTTACAAAACAGCATAATCAAGCTCCCTCTGTTAGGTCAAACCATCAAGTCTGGTCAAAGCATCAGTTTTAGGGGTAAAATAGTCATTTCCCAAATTTTCTTCCTTTTTATGTTTTTCCATTTATTCTTTTTTTCTTTTTTTTTCTTTTCCCCCTTCCCTTTTCCTGCTCTCACTCCATTGCCCCACCACCTGTTCCTCTTCCCCGACGCCACCACCTTCTCGTTTCACGACGCCACTCTATGTTCCCCTTCCACGTATCATAATCAAAACCCTGTCCTTCACTATTCCTCTCCCCCTCCCTAAGGTCTTTGTCAAATAAAACCTCATTAGCTCTAGAGAGGAAATGGGGGTTTTATGTTGTGAGGGTGGCGGGTTTCAAGTTGTGGGGGCAGAGATTTTGAGGTGGCGGGTGGGGGATTTCAGGTGGTGGGTTTCAAATGGTAGGATCGGAGGATTTGTGGTGGTGGTGGCGAAGGGTTTTAGGTGGTAGGGGCTGTGGGTCAACAGATCTGTCAAGCCACGCCTAACAGAAATTGTAGTTCCTCTGGCAACCATCAACATCGGAGGACGAGTTCCTCGCCCTCTTCATCGGTAGAAGATTTACCTAGCCCCGCACCCGAACCCAGATCTGACTCCGTCGATTTAGTCACTTCTCGCCCCTCCGCCGGATTCCCCTGCTCCCATTCCGACTGCTGATCTCTCTCCCTCGCTCTTGTCGGTGCTAGCCTATGGGTCTGAAGTCGAGAGTGATGTGAGACACGAGAATACATCTGACGGGAAGGATATCCTCGCCGGAGCTCAAATCAGAGGGTGACGGGTTACCGGTAGACGACGTTGTAGCCTGCTCTCGGTGGTCAAGTTGATGGTCGGCGATGTCAGCGGAAAGGGCGGTGCTGGGGGTTGGGTTCTTCAGAGAAGAAGAAGACGCATGGGTAGATTTGTAATTAAAATAGATGTACGGGTTTTAATTAGAAAAAGATGAGGAGACTGGGTTGTAATTAATAAAAGGGTTAAATACATTTATAATTCTACATTTAGACTGAAAGTGTCAATTTAACCCTACAATTTTAGAAAGTGTCAATCTAGCCCTAACTAATTATTATATGTGTCAATCTAACCTTAACTTTCAAAAGTTTGTGCCGATATAGCCAAACTCCCTAATTTCAACATTGACCAAATGAATTTCGACATGAGCGGAATTATTTTTCCCATTTTACCCCTCTTTGATAAAAACAAAATACAAAAAAAAACCTTTCTGTTTCCCGGCGAAACTGGTCCTCTCTGGCTCTGTTCAAACAACCCCCTCTTGAATCACATCTTCAGAAGTCATTCCAAGTTTATCATATTTGTTTTCTTGGATCTCCTTCCAATTGGATTTCAATAGAATACCAAGCAAATCATTTCTAACATAGTTCAATTCATTACAAGGCAGTTTAAAGATTTGAATTCGAGTTCAGGTGCTTTATGGTGGAGTCTACATATAGTTTTCAACTAAGATGACTTGCAGTGAAAGAAAAATCTCAAACAATATACAATTGCAGATATTAAGGTGTCCCAGATCACATGCTACAAAATCAAGAGATTAGTACCAGACTGCGCCACCTCCGGCGACTCACCCCGCCGATCACCACCGTCGTCGCCCCCCCCCCCCCCCCACCACACCTCACCCCCCAAACTGAAATAAGAAAAAAAATCCTAAAACTGAGAAAATCTGAGTGTAAATGCAGGAAGGCGAATAGGCTTCTAGATCAAGAAAAATAGCATGAAGATTAATCGACAGGAAATCAACTGCATATCCCTGACCTCTGTCGGCATCACTTAATCATCTCCGGTGACTCACCCCCGCTGCTCACCACTGTCTCTCCTCCCCCTCGTCACCGCCCTCCTCTTCGATACCACCATCGGTAGTCGTTCACCACCCCCACCACTCTGGAACCCTAGCTCACCGCACAACCACCCCCACCACCACACAACCATCCCTACCATCGCACAACCACCCACAACCCTCGATTTTCCACCCTTGCCACCCATGAACCCACCCCGAGCCCTCTGCCCCTATTGCCGCTACTGACGGTTCCCCTACCAATGGCGCCGCTACCAACGTAAATGAGGACGACAAGGGGAAAGAACAAGACAGGGAAAAGGACCAGAAAAGACAGGGAAAGAAAAAGGATGAGAAAGAAAATGAAAAGGGATGAAAATGGGGAAGAAAACGACGGCAAGGGAATTTGGAAGAAGACAACTGCAAGGGATGAGGCCTCTTTTCAATTTTTAAATATTTTTTTAGTTAAGGGCAACATTGTCTTTTACATGTATCCGGCCAAATAAATGTTGACTTAAAAGTTAGCAGAGTCAAAGGTTATATTGGCACTTTCTGATATTGTAGGGTTATATTGGCACTTTCTGATATTGTAGGGTTATATTGGCACTTTCAGCCTAAGGTCAAATCATTTTAGCACTTAACTCTTAATAAAAAAATACAGTGGCCGAATTTCTAAATAAAAAAGATGAAAATCTATTTTTACCAGCCCATTTTGGCCCCAATTGCACTTTCTTTAAACTTCTGGTTGCACACCTAAACTGAAGTTATCCCAAATATTCTCCTAAGAAAATGCCAACCTAACCATGGCCCATGGCCTTCATCCCAAGAAGTTAATAAGGCTACGGATCTTATGACATCTTATCACAAGCACCATATAATAGAAATTGTATGCTTTGGATGGCTCTTCAACCAAGGAATGTTATTTTAACTTTTCTAACTTCCTAAAACGGTATCGTTTTTCTACAAATAGTCTCCTCACCACTTCGTCTCCTCTCTACCACTGTCTCCTCCTCTTCTTCTCCTTTCCTCTTCTTCATCATCGTTCTGATTTTCTCCTCTTATCTGCCAGAGACGTTATGATTTGTTTTTCTTTATCTTTTGCTACGGATCTCGACTCTCCAACCGGTGCTTCTTCTTCCCCAGTCGGTGTTGCCTATGGTTGTTATCGATCCAGTCTTCAGTTTTCCGATACTTCTCCTTCTCCAATTATCGACCTTGGTTTCACCGTTTTGGGTCGTCATCAACTTTTCTTCGTTTCTCAATTTTTCCAGGCCATATGTTAGTGGGTGTGAGACACATGCGATTCATTTAAGCCACACCCCCTTCATCTTTAGGGAGTTTCAGTTCTTACGAGTTCAAGCCATTGAGATCAGGCACAACGATCCCTCCTGCCCCTTCAAATCCCGTCACTTCTAATCATAAGTGTTTTTGGTATGTAGATTTTTCTATTTTGTGTAAAAGTTTGGATTTTTAGTGTCATGAAAATGCTAGGTGTGTGTACTAGCATTTGTGGTATTGTAATCAATGTTTTTGTGATTAATTAATTTGATGTTGCTTATATTGACTGAAGAAAATTTGATTTCAATCATGTTCTTGTATTTTTTAAGTTTGTTTTTAGTTCAATTATGTGTTATGCTCAGTTGGGATTTCAGAAGGTTCAATGAAAGCCTGCCATCTTTCTGCATCATTTTACTGATTCTTGTTTTTATATGTTTGAGGTATTGTTTCAGTGGTATGCGTTTGATTTAAGGTTTCTTAAATTACTGCTAATACCTAATGGAACTATATTATTTTGTACCATTGTGCAAAGCTGACTCTAATAGTTTAGATGTGGACAGAGAGAGTAACTATTTGGATGATCTCTTGATAGCAAGTATGGAATGATTTGCTTGTATTCCTTTGCATTTGCATATGGTCTAAATCCTAGTGCTCCAGGTTTTAAAAGACACTTCTCGGGGATGAAGTTTTTTACATTGTTGGCTTCGAATGTGCAGATGTGTAGTTGTTCCAACGTTCCTGAATATAATACTATGGTGGAAAGTATGTTTGGATGAAGCTCAAATAGTAGAGAGTGATGCTACTACTGCTATCCAATTAAGCACGACCAGGTTGATGATTGAGATGCTATGGTGAGGTTCTGGTAGCAATGTATATTTTATTACTTGCGTTGCAATCCTAAGATCATTACTTTTTGTTGATATAGAGTCCCTTAACTGTCCCCAAGGGCCCGGAGTATACCAGCGAGATCATGTTAGAGATATTTAATGTTACTAGCCTTTATACTGCGGTGCAGCCCCTACTAGCTTTAGCTACATGCCACACCACCTCCAAGGTGGGTTTTAAAAAGCACAAAGTGCAGTGAAGCGCTAACGGTAAAATTTACTGAAGCGCAAAGCGCTAACAGTAAAATTTACCAAAGCGCGAAGTGCTAAAGGTAAAATTTACCAAAGTGCGAAGCGCTCACTTTTCGGGAAAAAATGCTTGTAAAACATGTACTAGGATTATTTCATTAAAGACACAACATAGAACTTAGAATAATAACACAATATAATAAAAGACAAATAAAACTTTCAACACAATAACAAATTCAAAGTTTTAAGGGTGGTACGAAGAACTAAACGACTAAGATGGAAAGATTCTTAAATTATTATGAAATCATTTAAGACTCTAATCTCTAGTCATTGGAAAATTCATCATCATCTTCACCAAAAGTATCCCTATGGACTTCATCTCCGTCCCTAACTCCATGTCATCTTCCATATCATTTCCCATATCTCCCTCGATCTCTTCTTAATCTCCATCAACAATGTTTACTCTTCGAGGCATTGAACTAGAAGAGGGCATAAGAAGACTCTTTCTTTTGTCCTTTCTCACTGTTCTAGCTCTTGTAACATAGCTAGGCTCACATGCCCCCGAGAAGAAGTAGAAAAAGGAAGTTGATGTACCTCATATGGTGTTGCCGTCACTTTTTGAAAATGGGAGTAGGGAAACTGAGCCGCGGAAGTGAAGACAAGGCCGGTCTAAGCCGATTCCTTTTTTGGGTTAAATTTCTAACTTATTCTAACCCTAATACTATTCCATTTCAGCCCAAACTCTTTTCAACCCAAACTCATTTCATTATTAAAAAAACAAAATAAATTTAAAAAAACCCCTTCCAGCCTTTAACAAAAAGCGTGCTTTAATTAGCGCTTCGCCGAAAGCACTAAAAAGTGCTCAAAAGTGCGTGCTTTTCATCGGCGTCGGCGCTTCTCAGTACAAAGCACTCAAGGGAGCACCTAGCTCTTTTAGCGCTTTAAGCGTGATTTTTTAATCTTAGCCTCTGAGGTTGGATTTTTTTTATTTGAACCCTTCTTGTTTTTGTTTTTATAAGTTGAGTAGGTTTGGTGATTCAGGTTAGGAGTGATTGTGCATATTGCACTATTTCATATAGTTGTTGTAGGAGAAATGCTGTTAAGATAGCCTAAACTTATGAATTAATCATTTTTCTTGATTTGTTCCTAAAGTGGTTTGCTTCTTTAAAGTTCGATTTATGTTAGGGTTGTTAGATTCAGCTCCCTAATAGTCTTAGGGATTGAGAGAACTTGAGATGTGCGATCTGGTTGAGAAAGAGATTTTTTTTGTAATTTTTTAGCAATTTGTTGAAGATATATATGTAAATTATTTTGGAATGTGAGGGTAATACAATTGTTTAATTCTGGTGCTACTATCTTGGGTTCAATTTCCTTGAGCGATAAGGGAGTAGAGGAATATATTCATATAGTAGGTGAATTGGTAACCAAGTCCTAGAAGTTTGAATGTTTGATTGCTTGATTCTTAGCTTCTAGTGAAAAAAACACAGTTTAGGGCACAGAAGTGGATCTCAAATAATCGCCAATATAAGCTTATTCTTATTAGGACTTCTTTCTCATGTTTACCATGTCTTAGTTATTAGTTGGAGAATATGAATGTTGGTATAAATAAATGTTTATGTAAATTTTCTCGAATACCTCGAAGCTTACATGCATGGTAACAATGGTTCGATTGTGAAAAGAACACGGGTATAAAAATTTTAGTCGACAGTAGAATTGTTTCATAAGTTGTTTATAGGTTACCTTTCACCATGCAAAGTATATGCTTTCATTCGAAGCTCTGAAACATTGAAACTAAGTTCATTTTCTGGAATACTTTAGGGAGTTTAGGATGATTTTTCAGTACTTTCAAAGTTGCGTTACTCTTCATTTTTTTAACTTATAAGCGCAAGTTGTTGATTATTCTTGTTTTAATGGTTATTTACTGTAGCTAGAGCTGAGAATATACAGCAGACGAGGAATAGCTCGCCTGAGTTTGTATGGTGGTCTAGAGTACGTAAACTTGAAGTAACTGGTAACTCAAAATTTTGGTGTAGGAGTTAAGAGTCCCAGGGATGAATGTTTTAGGGACTTATTCAAAATATATGTTCATTTACAAATAATCCAAAGTAGTCTATTATCTAAACTGATCCAAACTTATATGGATTTAATGTGGTTCGTCTAGCTCTTAATGACTATAATCCTTGCAGTTACAATTTTGTCTGGGCTGCATTTCACAACTACGATAATAATGAAGGTTGTTCTTAGGCGGATGGGTTATGTCCAGCCTTCTCATCTACCTTTCATGGAGCTGGTTCTAGTGGAGAATGACAATTTCACGTGATTTTTAGTGGGGTTTGTGAAATTGTCCAAGATCATGACAATTTCGCACTATGAGCCGAAAACTCAGACTTTCTTATGCCATGGAGTGCAGTGTCTCAATGAAAGGTAGCAGATTGTATTCAAACATGTAGGTGTATCGATTGTTGATGTGATAAGTCTCTTTGTTTTTCTCCCATATTAATTTTTTGCTTTTGTAATAAGTCTCTCTATTTATCTAACTTTTTTTGTAAGTGCTTTAACCCTTGTCTATGTTTTGTTGTATTTGCATGATTATGAAATTGGGAATTTTAAATATGAAGAGGTGAAAAATAAGAGCCTTTATCATTTCATGGTTTTCACCTACTTCTCTTAAATCTAACTGTTTTTGTTAGTTGTGTAGGAATTCATTCTGGAGGTGGTTACTGGATAGCTCGCGAGAATATTCAGATCAAGAGAATCGATACCGCCACAGCGAGGCAAGTGACTTTCTCGAAAAGAAGAAGAGGGCTTTTCAAGAAAGTTAAAGAGCTCTCGGTTCTTTGTGATGCTGATGTTGCTCTCTGGCGGCGGAGCTTCGAGACCCATGGCAGAGCTTGAAGCTTTGAGACGTCGGTGGAGCTTCAAGGGCACCAGAAAAGACCTATGCTGGCAAAGCTTTCGGCTTTTTCAACAAAAAAACATTGTATTTGCAATTAAGGCCTTCAACAACAATATAGAATATTTGTGTACTGATCCCATAATTTAATTGATTTTTTTTAAATTAGTAAAATTATGAAAATACCCCTAACTATATTGGAAAATAGTTCCGGTTTTCCTGAACACCACCTTTGGGGATCAAACAAATCGTTCTAAATTTGTTTGGTACCGTCTGAGGGTTGATTTACAAACAGGGACCAAAACATGGTATAAGATACTTTGTAGGGAACTAAAAAAATAATTTAGTCATCTCTTTAATACTTTTTTGTGTAATTTGAATCCCACTTTGCAAGTGCTCAATTTGCAAAACAAGACAATATTTTATTTTCCAAAGGTCTTTCATTTCGAACTCCTTCTTTAAGTAAGAGATTACTTCTAGAATCTCCTTATCGGTCCCAATGATATTCAAATCATCAACATAGACAACGATAATCACACACCCGGATGTTGTCTTCTTGATGAAAATACAGGGACAAAGAGGGTCATTGACATACCCCATTTGTAACAGATATTTGCTTAGTCGGTTGTACCACATGCGTCCAGATTGCTTTAACCCATATAAGGATCTTTGTAATTTGATTAAATATTTTTCTTTGGGTTTTGAACTTAATGATTTATGCATTTTGAATCCTTCAGGGATCCTCATGTAAACTTCAGCATCAAGCGATCCGCATAAGTATGCGGTAACAACATCTACAAGGTGCATATTAAGTTTCTCATAAACTTCTAGACTGATAAGGAATCTAAATGTAATTCCATCCATGACTAGGGAATATGTTTTGTCAAAATCAATTTCGGGCCTTTGAGAAAAATCTTGTGCAACAAGTCTAGCCTTTTATCTCACAATTTTGTTTTTCTCATTTCTTTTTCACATAAATACTCATTTGTATCCAACGGGTCTCACATCTTCATATGTGAGTACTACAGGCCCAAAAAATTTGTGCCGGTTAAGGGAGTCTAATTCAGCTTTAATGGCCTTTTTTCCATTCAGTCCAATCGTGTCTATTTTTACACTTGGTAACATGTCGTGGTTTGAGACCTCCATTATTTTTGTCCATAACATTGCATGCCAAATTGTAAAATAATGCATCATCGATTTCCTCATTTCGGTTCCACCTTATACCTTTATTGACATAATTAATTGAAATATCTTGATTATCCTCATTTTGTATTGAAACGGGAATATGTTCCTCCATTTTTGGGTCATCATGTTTCTCTGACCCTTTTCTTTTTTAAGGATTTTTATCTTTTGAACCGAGTGGTCTTCCACGCTTTAGGCGTGTCGTGATTTCATTAGTGACTTTGTTTTCAATTTTCCCTTTTGGGATTTCAATTTGAGCAGGAACATTCTCGGTTGTTATGTGAGATTTAGTCGCTCTCTTTGTGTTTGTAAATGCATCAGGAAGTTGATTTTCTATATCTTGCATATGCAAAATCCTTTGGACTTTTCCATCACATTCTTTTGTATAAGTATCAAGATGCAATGATGTTGGTACATACTAGGTAATATTCCTTTCAAGCTGTTTTCTTTCTCCCCCGAATGTTGAAAAATTTTCTTCATCGAATGAGTTGTACAACTATTTCCAATTAGGGGTTCAAGGTAGCTAATAATATATGGGCTTTCAAACCCTACACAAATGCCAAGACTTCTCTGTAGTCCCATCTTTGTTCTTTGCGGTGATGCAATAGACACATAAACAGCGCAACCAAAAATCCTTAGATGAGATATATTTGGTTCTTTCTCTGATGCAAGTTGTAGTGAGAAGTATTTGTGATATGCACTTGGCCTGATGCGAATCAATGCTACAACATATAATATTGCATAACTCCACACTGAAGTAGGGAGCATTGTTCTCATTAACAATGGTCTAGCAATGAGTTGGAGACGTTTAATAAGTGATTCATCCAGACCATTTTGCGTGTGTACATGAGTAACATGATGTTCAACAACAATCCCAACTGACATACAATAATCATCAAAAGTCTGGGATGTGAATTCATCGGCATTATCAAGTCTAATTTTCTTGATCGTATGATCAGGAAATTGAGCTCGCAATTTGAATATTGCAGCGAGTAATTTAGCAAATGCCATATTTCAAGTTGATAACAGGCATACTTGTGACCATTTGCTAGATGCATCTATCAATACCATGAAGTATCGAAATGGTCCACATGGTGGATGGATAGTTCCACATATATCACCTTGAAAATGTTCAAGAAACGCAGGTGATTCTATTTCAACATTTCCTGGTGAAGGCGTTATGATCAGCTTTCCAAGGGAATAATCCTTACATTGAAAAAAAATTCCACGAGGGATCTTCTGGTCCTTTAATTGGTGCCCATGTATATTTTCAATCATTCTTTGCATCATATCTAAACCAGGATAACCCTGCCGATCATGCCATATGGTAAATATTGAAGGTTTTATCACTACCGTATTTGATTTGATTGCAATTATATGTGTGTAATTCAATCCAATATGGAGCATTGGTAGTTTTTCAAGTATGTATTTCCTTCCAGATTTATGCACAATTGAGAAGCATATATTTCGTGGTACATTTAGTTACAAACTGAGTATCAAATCCATGAAAATATATATCATTGAAACTTAATAAGTTCCTTTTGGACTTTGGCAAAAAAATAAGGTTTTATTTATTGTAAACATTGTGCCATTTGGCAATGTAAAGTTTGTGTCGCCAACTCATTCAATCATATTTACAGGACCGATATTATATTCACAATGGTCTGTGTTAGTTTTACCTTTGAGAAAAACCTTTTATCCTCTAATATAGTGTACATTGTTCCACAATCAAGTATGCAAATTTCTTCACTTTAAATCCTTTAGTTGGCTTCACGATTAGCTTTATCCATTTCACCTTTTTAATTAAAAACAAAAAAAATGATAAGAATGATAATAAATTTGAAAGTAGCAGACTTTAAATAAAATCATTTATATATATAAAAGATACAAACAGATATCGGACCATCTAGCTTCATTCCCAATAATAGTTATACAATTATCCTTCTTTTAGTTTCTACTACTTCGTTGCTCAGTGAGATCACCAACTATGTTCATGAAATCATCATTGAAATCAGAAGCTTCAAGATGAGTGGATTCATTAAAGTTGACCCGCTTCCTCTTTTCCTTTATGGACTCTTGGTAGAGTTCGCATAAGTGTTTCGGAACTCTGCAGACTCTTAAGCAATGGCTCTTTACCACCACATCTAAACAAGAGGTTCCAGACTCCTTTGATGAACTGGCATCTTTTCCCCTTTTATGGGTACTTTCATGGTTTTTCTCAAAATTATGCTTCTTGTGGTAGTAGTTACCGGACTTATAGGACAATTTGTAACCACCTTGATCGCGTCCGTAACCATGCCACGACCTCGACTTCTCTCTTAACCCTGGAAATAATTCTTGCATTCAGAGTTAACAGTGTTTGCTTCAGGTAACGCTTTTGAGCCAGTCGAGCGAGATCGATGATTCTTCATCAACAACTCATTATTCTTTTCTGCAATAAGGAGATAAACAATTAGTTCAGAATATCTTTTAAAACCTCGCACATGATATTGTTGTTGCAATGTCACATTTGATGTGTGGAAAGTAGAAAGAGTATTTTCCAGCATTTCATTGTCAGTTATTGTAACCCTGCAGTATGTCAAAGTGGGTTACTGTTGTGTACATTGCATAATTATAGTCGCAGACTTTCTTATAGTCTTGGGACCGTAGATTGTTCCAGTAATTGAGGTATATGGGGATCATTACATCTCTTGTGTGATCGTATCTTTCTTTCAAATTTTTCCACGGCTCAAGTGGATCTTTCATAGTGAGAGATTCATTTTTTAGACTCTCGTCAAGGTGTCGACGAAGGAAGATTAAAGATCTTGCCTTGTTCATCCTTGATGAGTTATTCTCCTTTTGGATTGTCTCAAGGAGATTCATTGATTCCAAGTGCATCTTAATGTCTATCGTCCACGACATATAGTTGTTTCCACTGATGTCGAGTGGACTGAATTCAAGATTCACAAGGTTTTACATAATGATAACTAACATGGAAATTAAAATAGTTCATTAGATTTAATTCAAAATACAGAAGTCTACAATGATTGCAAAAAATAAAGAGTAATACAAGATTCTGATCATCAATGTAGAAGAACAAAAATCTTCTAGCAAAACATCTACTGTCGGAATAGTAACATGTAATACAAAAATAATTATAGCAACAAAAACAAATATTAGTCTAGACATTTTATCGGCAAATTTAGTGAAGATATGAGGTAGAAGAGAGGATGTGGTTTCGTATCATTTGATGTCGTCGCATTTATAGTGTAAAATATAGCCGTTTATAGTTGTTATATTACCGCTGGAAATATAGCCGTTTATAATTGTTATATTAATTAATGTAATTAAAATTTTTAGAGTAGATTAGCAATGTAACTCCATCAAATAAATAGACAAATATGTTAGAGACATAATTAATCATAGAAGTATTAAAATGAAGCAGTAAAAAATTAGTTAGATGTAGATCACACAGTTTTACTATAAGGTGGAAGAGCCTCATGTGTATAGAAATATGGTGTTATGCATTTAGAAAGTTAATAAATCGCATCACATTACCATAAGGCGGCAAATCCTCCTTTGTATAGTAATATGGTGTTATGTAGTTAGAAAGTTAATTATTATAAATCACATCACATTACCATAAGGCGGCAAAGCCTCCTTTGTATAGTAATATGGTGTTATGAAGTTAGAAAGTTAATTATTATAAATCACATTTGGGAGTACATTGAGATGGGGATACTTTTTGGTCCAGAATTTTGTGATTAATTATAAGGAATCTCAGGTGCAATAGAACAACAACACTAGCTTTAACAAAGAAAAAGAAATATGTTTGTTTGTTTCTAGTTTTATGTGTTGTAACATCTTTAAACATTCAAGTCACTGGCATGGTTCACATCCTTAGGTTCATTACTCTTCATTATGATATACTAATGGATCTTTAGTCCATTACACTAACCATTCATAGATCTTCAAGTTAAAACCAAATGAATAAAAACCCAAAGCTTAACCATGTTTTGTTGCAAGAGACAAGCTAAAGTCCAAACACTTTGATTCATATCACAAAATTCTCACAACTTTTAGAAAAGAACTTACTTAATGAAGATGAAGAGTGGTCGTGATGATAACGTGTTGTGATTTTTACTAATTTTGCACTAATTCATTAAGAAATTAAAAAAGGACTTGATATGGGAAGTAAGAAGGAGAGAATGGAGAAGAAGATAAGATGAGAAGAAGTGATAACTGAGAGAATGAGAGGTGCAATTTTCTTCATCCTCTTAGGGGGTATTTATAAGAGAACTTTGGGGTAATGACATTGTATTCCCCTATGGTAAATACATAGTGATATAATTAATTATCACAAATCTAGTTTATTGCTAATGAGCATTTCATTATTCATAACAATCTAAACATTGTCATATTGCTTTCTACCCAAAATGACTCGTGTTGTTGAAACTTTCCACCGGAGGAATAACAAGTTGCCATGCTATTAGCGTGTGAGGTCGCATATTCTTGAGTATGAGACGTCGCACATATATCAATCTTACCTTCAATTTAATCGATGTCGCATTCTGGCATTAAAGTTCACTCATACAATTGCAAATGTGCGTCGCTCTTGCGTCGATATGTCATTTGATTTGATTGACTTGGTAGCCACATCACGGGTACATGTCGACCAAGCCACTAGTTTGGACCGAAAAGAACCTGCGACTCGTGGCTGACGTCGCATATTGCAATTCATAGGCTTGTTCTCTCTTCACATTTTCATTTCTGATTCAGGACTAATGGCTGGTGAAGGATCTTCAAGTAGCCCATTTTTCCAGGACTTCTAACATTTCATGAAATATATTTACTAATACATCTTCACACTTTGCCACAATAATTTGTTTTCATGCAATTCCCCGCACAACGGAGCAATCCAGAGCCTCTTGTGTTCGACATTGAACATCATATGATGGCTCCTGAAAGCCTAGGTTTCAATTGTACTCTAACGCAGCAGAACATTGGGAAAACCCAACTTTGGTAAGGCATTTAAAATTAATATTAATCTTAAATAATTTCATATAAATAGATATATGTATATATATACACATTTCTAATCAAATTTTTTTCATGATTTAGTACATCTCGTGGGAGATTGAACCACTACTGCCGAGTGAGAAGACCCCCGTAGTGCTGGGATGCTACGAGACAGATTACCGTATGAACTACTAGGGGTTGGGAAGATCAAGGCCCTTTTCCCCAAAGGGTTTTGGCACGTTCCTTAAGGGAAACACCCTATGCATAGGGGTACCTTGTTCTTCGAGGTGATCGAAGCTGGGGGCCTATCGTCTTCATGGTCATCATTTTCGAGCTGATTGAGTTAATTGTAATTTTTATTATGTTGGAATTAAGAAAGTTATTATTCAAATTTATGTAGTAATTGCGAGG
Source organism: Rubia yunnanensis (assembly GCA_037428765.1). NCBI lineage: Eukaryota > Viridiplantae > Streptophyta > Magnoliopsida > Gentianales > Rubiaceae > Rubia > Rubia yunnanensis. The sequence goes on along the minus strand of CM075071.1, from coordinate 65,268,578 downwards.
ATGTTTTCATGGCTATGGTTTTTCTAGTTATTTAACTATCTTATTTAAACATCATATGATTGATTGTACGTGTATATATGAGTGATTTTATCTGTGTAAGATTTTATAAATCATTTTATAGTCCTATGATTAAAAACATTAAACAAAGGGGGGGTACCGGTCATGTACGAATGAGGGGAGGATTTCTAGTGCCTAATTGTCCTTTTACATTCCCCCAAATTAATAAAAGGGCACGACCTCCGTTTTCTTTTTTTATTCTTTTCCATCACTGTCAAAATATTGACTTGAAATTATCTTTTACATATATGCGACTTCGCTAGTCATTCACAATACGTATCGATAGAAGCGACTTGTAAAGCGAAATCGGTCCAACTTTTGAACAATATATGTGACATCGCACGTTGTTCGGTAACATTATTTACTTTTTTTAAAAAAAATTTACTTAGGTTCATTTAATAACCAAGATAAAAAAAATAATTATTTACCTCAGCTTTTTAATAACCGAGGTAAATAACATCTTTTACTTCGGAAAAAAAATGAGGTAAAAGGGGCAAAGTAAAAAAAAATATTTTTCTTGTAGTGAGACCAGTATAGAATAAAAACCAATAACACTCTTGCTAGAGATGGTCATTAACCGAACTTGTAAAGATAGAATTAACGTTACCTGAAAACCACCTTTAGGGACCAAACAAATCGTTCTGAATTTTGTGGGGTATTGAACGAGGGTTGTTTTGGGATCGGGGACCAAAACATAGTGTAAGATACTATGTTGGGGACTAAAAAAATAATTTAGCCTAAAATATTTTTCAAAATCAACTTTAAATTACATTTCAAGCGATTTTGCTCCACCCCTATCTCCTCCCCATTCGGACCTCACACCACTTCCCCTCATCCCACAAGACCTTCCAACCCACCAACCCTCTCGCACTCATCGACCCCCACCCGTTCGTACCCCCCACGACGAGCTTGGGGATTACACCTTTCTCACTCACGGGACACCACATCCTAATTCTATTTCCCTGGTCACACCTTCACACCGCTTACAACCATCAATTCCTGCCACCACTAGCAAATCATGGAACCCATTATTTGTCCCCACCACAAGCAAGTTGGATGGAATGCCCAATCCGCCCATATGAGCCAAAACGGAATCCCCAACCCGCCTTTTGGAGCCAAAACAACGCGACGACGATCCCATTTAGAAACAATCAAAACAATGGTACATGATGCCCCATTCATAAACAATGGCAACCAATGTCACATTATGCGATGGCGATCAATGCATCGATGTGTTACCCGGTGGAGTGGTCGATGCAGAGAGACCTTGACTCCGGTTAAAAGGGTATTAGTCCCAGAGGCCGGCGGAAGGCGAAGTAGGAAAACTGGATTTGAGGAAAGGCCGATGAGGAATTTGCTCGAAGACAAAGACAACGAATTCTAATAAGAGTTTTTTCTTAAACTTTTTTAATACTAATGGTATTTTGATCTTTTAATCTTCCATCGATTTTTGGCATTGACCAGAATCTCAAGCAAAACCAGAATTATATAGGGACTAAAATACTTGGGGTTATACCTACACTTATCAAAGAATTTGGGATTATAATATTAGCACATTTTATCTTGTAATTTTTTTGTATTTTATCCCGAATACTTCGTAAGTGTATTGAAAAATGGTAATAATGTAATTAAGTTAATCTAAATTTCACCTATTCAAATTTTAACTTGAACTGAATGAATCTGAATTGGACTGAATTAAAATGCAATTAAACTCTTGAGAACATGACCTCCCTTCTATTTACTTATTAATTAACGACATACTTTTTATCTACTTATTCTTATCCTTATTATTTATTTCAATTCTTTCAATTTTATTATTTTTTGTGTTTGAAATACTCCCTCCGTTTCTTTATTAGTGGCTCACTTTCTTTTTTGGATTGTTTCTTTTATATTGGCACACTTTCCATATTTGACAAGATTTCTTCAATTTCATTCACTCATTCTATTTTTTACTTTCTACATTCAATTTCATCCACTTATTTCATTCACCTAAATTCAAGTACGTAAACCTATAATGTCACTATTAATGGAACGGAGGGAGTAAGTACGCTACAAATTTGAAAATGGATAGTATCTTTTATGATCACGTTGGCCAAATACTAGAGTTAAAAAAGAAAAGAAAATAGAGTATATGCACACTGCTGCCGCCTGAGCGTACAGACCAGTGACAATATTGAGGTGTAAATGAAATTAAATTGAGTCAGCTTTCACTGAGGCCAGTGCAATCCAAATTACCCAATACATTCATTCCCTCCTCTATTCCATATGCGAGATTTTACCTGCCCACACTTTCTTTAAACTTGTGATTGCACACCAAATGTGAAATCTTCTCTTACCAAATTGCCTACCGAACCATACTCTTCCCCGTGACACAATGACATTCCTATTTTAACTTTCAGAACCAACGACATCAATTTTTAACTATTAATATATATATATTTATAATATAAATAAATTTTGAAAAAATTTTAGTTAAAAAATGGTATTTCCTCTGTCCCTTTCTAAATTACTTATTTACTTTTTGGAAGTTAAATTTTAAAAATTTTGACTCTAAATATAAATTAATATATGAATAATAAATGTATCATGTGAGATGTTGTTAGATTTATCTTAGAATCTATTTTCTAGGTGTCAATTTTTTATGTGACATTACTATATGTAACTAGGGATACTCACTGCCAAACATGCTCATTGAATATCGTAAGAAAACAAATAAGCAATTTAGAGTGGGACGGATGGAGTATATGCTAAGATGAAGCTAAAATCATATCACATGCTAATAATTTTACATATATATTAAGAGAATTTAATAGTTAAAATTGGTTCCCTAAAAATCAAATTAGAAAACCATACTCTTCCCGGTGACACAATGACATTCCTAATTTAACTTTTAGAACCACGGCATCAATTTTTAACTATTAATATATATATATATATATATATATATATATATATATATTTATAATATAAATAAATTTTGAAAAAAATTTAGTTAAAAAATGGTATTTCCTCTGTCCCTTTCTAAATTGCTTATTCACTTTTTGGAAGTCAAATTTTAAAAATTTTGACTCTAAGTATAAATTAATATATGAATAATAAATGTATCATGTGAGATGTTGTTAGATTTATCTTAGAATCTATTTTCTAGGTGTCAATTTTTTATGTGACATTACTATATGTAACTAGGGATACTCACTGCCAAACATGCTCATTGAATATCGTAAGAAAACAAATAAGCAATTTAGAGTGGGACGGATGGAGCATATGCTAAGATGAAGCTAAAATCATATCACATGCTAATAATTTTACATATATATTAAGAGAATTTAATAGTTAAATTTGGTTCCCTAAAAATCAAATTAGAAAAACCATTGTGATACCAAGAGAGTATGGTCCATGGCCTCCATCCCAAGAAGTTAACAAGGCTACGGATCTTATGCCATCTTATCTGCAAGAATAACCCCTACTTCATTGATATGATCCCGACGACATCGATTTTTGGAGAAAGATTTTGATTTTGTCTTCCGTATTTGCAAATTTATAATCTTTTCAGTTTCAGTTGGATTTAACCGACATTGACACAAGCCTCGAGTCAATTCAGAATTATACCAGCACTCCAAGTCATATAAACACGGACTGAGCGCTTATTTCCTGAATCAATTCCTATAAACAATTAAAATAATCACTAGCAACGGCAAAACTACAAGTAAAAGAATAACAGATAGCAGGTCAAAAGCAGCACGTAAAGTTCATATACAAATGCACTAACAAAACAAGACAATCTCAACCTCTGTTTGACACTAACATGGAATCCAACCACTAAAGAATGTCTTTCTTTATTCCACCACCACCACCCGCCGCCGCACCGACAACCACCCCTGTCCTCATCAGTCATATACAGTCAGCTGTCGGAAAACAAATGTCGGTGCTTGAACAGATCGTACGGCTTCCACAAACTGTCCAAAGGGCACGGCTTCTCGGCGTCTAGCCGCAGCCACGGCTTCCCTTTGCCGCTCCAATGCAGTAAACTCACCGGACCCGGGTGGAGATCCCGACACAGCCCTTCAACGTTGTCGCCGCCGAGGCCGTGCTGGTTCCACCGGTGCTCCACCCCTTCGACGTCGCCGGCGAATACGAGGAGGAACGGCGGGAGAGACCCCAGCTCGTAGATTCTGTACCGCTTCTGGATCTTCATCCAGTGCTCGAGCTTGCTCGTGTAGTTGTTCATCCTCCATTTCTCGAGATTCATCACTATTACTCCGGTGTTGAAGTAGCACGGCAACCGGTTTTTGAAATGGCCGGAGAAGGTCTCGTGGGCCCAGAATCTGGGGGTGAAGTAGTGCGTGAAGTTGGCGTGGCAGTACTCCGGCGCGCCGAGGACGTGGCGGCGAAGGTCGATGTTCCAGAGCTTGGCGATGTCATCGACGATGATGAGGTCAGAGTCGAGGTAGATGATGCGGGTGACGGCGGCGGGGAGGATGTCGGCGAGGTAAATGCGGGCGTAGTTGAGCGGCTGGTCGAGGGCGCGGCGGACGGAGGAGGAGATGAGGTGGGCGACGAGGGCGGGGTTGAAGTGGTAGAGGCGGAAGTAGAGGTAGGGGAAGGCGGCGGCGATGGTGGAGTTGAGGCGGCGGAAGGGGGCGGCGCGGGTGGTCGTGAGGAAGTGGAAGAAGGTGTTCTCGGGACACGTGGCGTGCTGCAGCACCGAGAACACGGCGGCGACGGAGCCGCGGAGGTACGGCGTCGAGTAGTCCAACGTCATTGAGATGTGGATGGTGGGGTCCGCGCAGTCTTTCCCGTTCCGGAATGCCGGCGCCTCCCGGAACTGCGGGAGGTCCGCGGCGGCCGCCGGGAGGAGCAGGAGGAGGAGGAGCACGGCGGCGGTGGCCATGGTTTTTGTTTTGTTGTGTTATGTGGCGGTCATGGAAAATGATGGGATAAGAATTAAGATCATAGGGGTATGGAAGATTGGAGAGGGAATTGGAATGGGATCATTGTGGTGAATGAATATCTCAACTCCTGTGTGTAGTGAAGTTTAAATAATGGGAAATTGTTTGACTTGTGAAATGACAAGATTGCCCAATTGAGATTGGTATGTGATATCCTGCCGACTTCAATGTTGGGATTGTAGAAATAAGAGCAAATGGAGAAGTTTAGGAGGATCAATTTCCTAGCGTTTTTCTTACTCTCGTTTTGGTAATAAGAATCAACTAGCTACTACAAGGATTATTGATGATGATATGATAGTTGATGAGTGGTGATTGATAAGCATTCCTGCCAACTTTTATAATTAGGTATAACTATAATGTTTATGTTTATTTTCATATGATTGGATTGATTTGGTCAATAACGAATGTTAGATTGATGTGTTCTTAATGATTCATCGATTCATATAATTGCTCAGTATTTTTTTTTATTTTTAACCGTATGGATTGTGTATTTGTAATTTTTTTGTGGTTATAGTTATTTGATGTGCAAGTTCGTATTTTTCAAAGAGTCCGTCTTTTGAAAGACGGTTTTTTCATAAATCGTGAAAATATCAAGGTTTAGAGTGTAAATTAGAAGGAATGAAGATAAAATTTTCGGGTTGTATGAATTAGGTTATAAATTTTATAACTACTACAGATTGCATAATAAATGTTCAATATTGCAATTAAAACCTTTTACCTTTTATTATTTTAATTAAGTCACATATTTCCATAAATTTATGAAAAAACAGTATTTCTCAATCATTTTTCAAAATGTATACATTTTAATACCGGACCCCTTGCTAATATGATAGATTGATGCATGAGGTGTGCTTCCTGTTAAGCAGTTAGGATTCAGTTGTGGCTAGTTAATATCTTCAAAATTGGTATTACCTACATTCTTATAGGGTCTCAAATTTGTAATGGGATGTTTGATTGATATATCTTTTATGACAAAGTCTTGTATAAGACCGTCTCATGGTGAGACCATGGATTAAATTGCAAAGATTTCAAGATGGAGTTTCATATTAATATTTTAAAAATTCAGGGATTTAATGTGTAATTGTGATAATTTGCAATTTAGTCCAGTTCTATTAGTTTTTGGCCTCCAAATTTAGTTTTTTCTTTTCCTATTTTGCCTCTAGTCCTTGGTCTCACCGTGAGACGGTCTCACAAGAGACGGACTCATCTTTTAATTATCTTTTTATACATAAAATTTACTCATTATAGTCTGTGTTGGGTAATTTTCCAATGCCTTAAATCAATTGATTTTATTTCAAAAACAAACAAAGCAATACCCTAACTATTTTTGATGATTGTATTAGAGTTTCTCTTAATGAATTTCGCAAAAAAATTACAATCATAGTAATATATTTTAAATTAGAGATATGGTGTATTGGCAAAGTGTTGGGAAAGATTGTTTTTCCATAGACTTTTGGAAAGATGAAGTTTAATTTGAATAATAAAAAGTTAAAGGTTTTAGTTGCAATATTAAAATTGTATTATACAACGTGTAATAGTAATAAAGTTTATAACCCAATTCATGCAACCCAAAAATTTTATCTTCAATTTTACACTATAAATCTTGGTCTTTCTAAGACTTGTGAAAATACCGTCTTTCAAGACACGAACTCTTCTAATTATAAGATAGAAGGAACGTTACTCCGTGATCTATACATTTAAGCGTGGGATATTAAAACGTAAAGAGAAAAAGCCTTGTGAGCGTTGTATTTCCTAAGAAGCTAAAATTCCATAAGAAACAAACTTAGATTGCATTAGGCACATTACTACATAATAAACAAAGAGGATTTTTAAATGAAAACAATAAATCAATTTCTTTTCTGTTTTAAATTATGTGTGGTGACAAAAGTATCCAATGCACTCCAATTAGTAGTACTACTAATAAAGTTTAAGAAAGTCCAAAAGTGGAGAGGAAGGAAAAGCTCCTTGTAGATTAAGCAATGTTTACAGCAACCTTTTTGAGTCATCAACGTTAATACTCTTTGCAAATCACGGAGGAATAAAGTTCATGTACTTATCAACAAAGTTGTATGTCATATATTTTATCGTGTTTAACAATATAATTGAAGTGATGTCGTAAAACAATTGGATGTGATCATTTGAAAGCTACTAAACTAATTATTAAAATGTAGATGGCACGAGGTCAATTTAAACTTTAATTGCAATAATTTGGGTCATTTGTGGTTAGTTATAACAAATATACACATTTAGTAGTACATACTTTGTGTTCTTATGTTATATGTTAAGTAAAAGAAGTCTTAGTTAGAGTGCATAAGGGAAAAAGTGGTTTTAGATCTATTTTTACTTAATTTTAGGTACATTTCAGTATAGTTTAGATTAAGTTTATGTTCTTTTTAACTGCATTTTAATTTAGTTTGTATCAGTAAATTCTGATTTAATAAAATTTATTTTAATATAAGTATACTAATACTATTTCTTACTACATTGATTTTTAGTTTAATTTTATGCAAATCAGATTACATAAAATAGAGTATAAGGATATGCTATGACCTACCTCTCTCACTTAATTTTACCATTCTGGAAGCTTGTTGTACAATTTCCTCTCGATTTTATTTTATATTGATAAAGTGATTTGCCGTACGAAATAATAATATTGATGACTGAATATATAGAAGAGTACATTAAAGGTAAAATAAGGAATGAACTATAATCATACTAATCATAATATAATTGGTAATCTGATTTACTCTAATGTCCCCCACTCAAACGAAGCGTCGGATTCTCAGAGACGCAAAGCTTGGACCAAAAGAACTCAAACAAGGGATGAGAGAGACCCCTTGTAAAGATGTCCACAATCTGTAGAGACATTGGAACATGAGCAACACGAAACTTTCCCGAAGAGACCAACTCGCGAACAAAGTGGTAATCAATGTCGATGTGCTTAGCCCGCTTGTGAGCCACTGGATTCTGAGCCAAGAAGATCGCATTGTTGTTGTCACAAAGCAGAAGAGGCACACCAGACAGAGGAACATGAAGATCACAAAGCAAATGAGTCATCCAGATAACCTCAGAAGCAGTGTTGACCAATGCACGATACTCCGACTCAGTGCTGGACCTGGATACAATGGGTTGTTTCTTCGCACTACAAGAAACCAAGTTTCCACCTAAGAAGACAGCATAACCATAAGTAGAACGACGAATTTTCAAACATCTGGCCCCATCTACATTAGAATAACAGAGCACCTCAGAGGAAGAAGCTGCATGAAAACTGAGGCCAAAGTGTAAAGTTCAGCGGAGAATCCGAGTGACAGCCAAAAAATGACCCTCCCGAGGGTCTTGAAGATTCTGGCTGACAGAGTTACCTGCAAAAGCTATGTCCGAACGAGTGATGGACAGATAGTGGAGAGCACCAGCCAAAGAGCAATACAGTGTCAGATTCTTGAACCGAGGACTCGTACTGCTGTGGAGCTGAGAATTTGGCAGAGATGGCGTAGAAACAGGCACTGCATCTGACATACCGACCCGAGAAATAATATCCTGAGCATACTTTGCTTGACCCAGAAGAAGTCCCGAGGCAGTGGGCGTGACTTCCATGCCAAGAAAGTAGTGTAAGGCACCCAAATCCTTGATAGCAAATTCCTGATGGGTGCGATCAATCAACTACCGAATAAGAGTGGAATCATTCCCAGTCAAAATGATATGTCAACATAGACCAACAGATACAGCAATGACGAGCCATGAGAGAGCACAAATAATGAAGTATCAGAATAACTGCAACAAAAACCAAGTTGCATGAGGTAGGAACTGAAACGCTGAAACCAAACTCTAGGTGCCTGCTCCAGACCATAAATGGCCTTGCGTAGATGACAAACATAGCCCGGATGAGCAGGATCCTTATAGCCAACACGTTGCGCCATAAAGACCAGAGAATCAAGAACAACGTTGGGGAAGGCATTCTTGATGTCCAGCTGATGAAGAGACCAAGCACGCATAGTAGCAATTGCAAGAACTGTCCGAACTGTAGAAGCCTTAACCACAGGACTGAACATGTGGTCAAAGTCAAAACTGGGAATTTGAGAGAAACCTTGAGCTACCAAGCGCGCCTTATGGAAATCAACCAAACCGTCTGGTTTGTACTTCACACGATAAACCCGCTTGGACCCAACAATGTTGACGTCCGGGGGGCGAGGAACAAGGTCCCAAGTATGCTGACTACGGAGAGCTGTCATCTCCTCATCCATGGCAGAAACCCAAGAAGGATCCTGAAGTGTAGATCGATAATCAGTCGGCTCTTTCTGACTAAGAAGATCCACAAGAAGACCATGAGCATGTATATCCGAGTAATCACATTGCTGAATAACACCTATGGAAGAACGAGTAACCATGCAAGAAGTCCTCAGCGGCGGAGGACCTGAGACCCAAGGCGTGGCCGAGATAACATGAGGCACATCCGTGGCGCCACCGCGAGTCTTGACTGGGGGGCTGTAGCGCCAACACGGGACGTGACCGTGGCACCGGCGCAGGGCAAGATTGAGATACCGGCACGGGACGCGGGCGAGACACGAGCCTGTGGTGCGAATGCGGGACTAGGAGATGGGGTGGAACTATGCCTGGAACAGCTTGCAGAGCACCTGATTGAGATGTCTCATTGTCTGGAAAACGGAACCGAGGCGGTGGTGGAGCTTAGTCTCGAGACGGGACTGTCATAGAGTCTGGATCAATAAATGCTGAGACATCCAAACTTGAAGAGGGAGAACCAGTCTCTCATGTTGGAATAAGAGGAGAGTAATTCTCATCAAACCGAGCATGGCGAGTAACATGAACCTTTCTAGAAGAAGGGTCGAGGCACTGAAACCCCTTATACTGCAACGATACAACGATAAATTGGAATATGTGAGTGAAAGAGCATGGTGAGACCCATCTCAACATCATGATGATGCTTGCGCTATACACGCCCACTCTATTCTGGAGTAGACGGACAGGAAACCTGATGATGGATAGCTTTCGCCGCAAAATGATATTTAAGCCTAGTGTTCAAAAATTCAGTGCCACCATCACTTTGAAAAAATTTAATCTTTGCTGAAAATTTTATTTTCAACAAGTGCCTCAAACTGCAAATAAGTGTCAACAAAATCTGATTTGCAACGAAGAGGGACAACCAAGTAAATCTCGAAAAATTGTCCATAAATAATGCATAGTACGCAAAACCATTTCCAGATAAAACTGGGGAGGGACCCCACAAATCACAATGTATTAAATCAAGAACATGCTCAGCACGTTTAGGGTTCTCAACAAAAGCCAACCGTTGGCCTTTTGCAATAACAAAGAGGGCGTGGGTATGCAGTTTAGGCAACAAAGACAAAACTGAAAGCAAGCCGGACTTATGTAAACTAGTAATAATTGCACTAGCAACATGACCTAGGCATGCATGCTGCAACTCATATGAAGCTAGACTCTTATTCTGTTGTAAAACTGATACAAATGTTGCATCTCCCAGGTCCAAAACATACAGTCCATCCTCACTATGCCCCCGGCCCACGATGGCCCTGGTTACTTTGTTCTGAATGACAAAGTTTCGATCATCAAATGTAATCAGTACACCCATATCTCTTGTTAACCGACAAATAGACAAAAAATTCTTAGTAATATCAGGCACAACCAGAACACCATACAAAGGCAAGTTTTCATAAACTTTAGAATCACTAATATGATATATCATAACAAGAGCACCATTACCAACAAGAACACGAGATTTACCATTATAAGAAATGACATTGTCTAGGCTTGAGGCAGAAGACGCCATATGACTGGTTGCTCCGGAATCAAGGTACCAATCTAACAGTCGAGAAGAAGTATCGAACTGCTGAGAAGGGTGACCATTTTTTTCCAAATGAGTACTAGTCGGACGATCAATCTGTGCTTGCATCTGGTAACACGTCGTAGCATAATGACTGAGCTGTCCGCACCAGGAACAGTGAGGACGACCGCGACCAGGGACCGGACCAACCGCCAAAGAATCGGAAAAGACTGCCGCCTGCCGTGCCTGCCACTGAATCCACCCGCTCAGCCGGCTCGTGGCGGCCACGCGTGGCCGCCACGCGTGGCCGCCTCAAGTCGGCGGTGATCCCACACGTGGCCAGCTTGAGGTGCATCGCTGGTCTGGAACGCAACCTGTCCAGCGGCTGGTCCTGAATGTCCCTATAAATTTATCAAAAATGCTTCGTGGTTTTTGGCACGAGCAAGAAGATCCACAATTAACGGAGCAAGAACATCATCAATAAAATGAGCAGAAAAATCCTTATACTTAGACCAAGAGTAGTAAAAAAAAACCATACAATTTGATCAACGTTCGAAACCGGATTACCCATAGCAGACAAATTTTCAAAAATCTCCTTAAATTTGAGATGAAGTTCATAAACAGTACCAGACTTACGAATACCATGTTGCATCTGCGCGAAGACGAAGAATGGTGGAGGCACTACTGTTCTGATAGATGAGAGCAAGGATATCCCAGATTTCTTTGGAAGTGGCACTATTTGGGAGTTCCGCGAGAACTTCGACGGTGAGAGAGGAAAATAGAAAACCACAGAGACGTTGACCTTCATCAACCCCTTGATCATACTCTTCTTTTGCTTTCAAATAAGCAGTCTTTTGATCAACATTGCTACCACCTGAACGAGTTGAGACTGTGGCAGCAAAGGACATGGTCGGCCGCAGTGGTGGGAGAGTGGGATGAGATTTAGTGCTATCAATGAAACCTTACAGACCTTGAGGACGAAGAACATTACCTGCTTGACACTTCCAAAGAAGATAGTAGGATGGAGTGAGTTTAATCTGCATCATCTAGAGCAGAGTGTTGTATGAGGGTTTTTCTTGAGCAATGATAAGGGAGAAGAGGCGCCGAAATTTTTTTCGGAAGGGGGAGGCGGACGGCCGAACAAATAATAAAAAGAGGGGCAAGGGTTTTGGGTTTTGGATCAGAAAACACTTTGATATCATGATAAAGTAATTTCCCATAAGGAATAATATTATTGATCACTGAATATATAAAATAGTACAATATAGGTAAATTAAGAAAATAACTCTAATCTTGCTAATAATAATCCTAACATATAGTCTAGAGAAATTAATTCCATACTAAAACCAACAGCAACGATCACCTACATTTGTTTGATTTGGCGCTGGTTCGAAGAAGTAGAAATATTGACAACACACGACATAACCAATAATTATAAAAACTGGTGTTGCATTTACACTTCAATGATCACTCAATTTTTAGACTAAATTATTTTGTATACCATGTTTTGGTCCTCATTTGTAAATCAACCATCACACAGTACCAAACAAATTTGGAATGATATATTTTGGTCCCAAAGGCGATTTTCAGGTGAACTAAAACTATTTTCCGATACAGTCAGGGGTATTTTCATAATTTTACAAATTATACCGTCGAAATTAGGCCAAACCACACTATCTCTTCTTTGATTTCCCACACAAATTGCAGCATAAACACTAAGCAAGAAAACATTAATAATGGCTGACAACAGATCTCCGATCCTCTCCGATCTGGTTGCCGAGTACGATTTCATCGTCGACAATCTTTTCGTCTGGGAGATCGTTTACCCGTTCTCATATGATGAAGAAGGAAACTGCAATGACAATTTCTCCTTCTCCACCAACGAAGCGGAGGTGGAGGCGGTTGCGATTGCGGTTGCAGAATTGGAAGAAGTCGTCGCCGGTGAAGTTAAGGAAGAGGCCCCAATGGAAGAAGGAAACTCCGACCACGATTTCTCCTTCTCCGCCGACGAAGCGGAGGTGGAGGCAGTTGCAGTTGCAGTTGTAGAATTGGAAGAATTTGCCGCCGGTGCGATCAAGGAGGAGGCGCCAATGGAAGAAAGAAACTCCGACGATGATTTCTCCTTCTTCGCCGACGAAGCGAAGGTAGAGGTGGTTGCAGTTACAGAATCAGAAGAATCTGCTACTGGTGCAGTCAAGGAGGAGGCGCCAATAGTGGTGCCAGTGGAAGAAGGAAACTTCGACAACTATTTCTCCTTCTCCACCGAAGAAGCGGAGGTGGAGGTGGAGGTGGTTGCGGTTGCGGTTGCGGTTGTAGAATCAGAAGAATCCATCGCTGATGCGGTCAAGGAGGAGGTGCCAATGGATTTGGCAGAAGCGGAGGAAGGACCATTTTTCTCTGGTTTTTACTCTGGCTTTTACTGATTTTCAGAAGCGGAGAAGCAGAGGAAGCACCATTTTCTCTGGCTTTTACTTCCTCTTCTTAGCCCATTTTTTATTTCAAGAAATTAGATTGTGGTTGGTGGAGGGCGGAGGAAGGCAGTGGTTTGTGATTGGTGGCGGCGTTCTTGATCGGCAGGATTGGCGGGATGGTGGCGGCGCTTCCAAAGGTTAACTAATTTTACCATTAACTTATCTGAAAACCGACATTGGGGACCAAAACATAACGTTCTGAATTTGTTTGGTACTGTCTGAGAGTTGATTTGCAAATGAGGATCAAAACATGGTATGATGCTTTGTAGGGGACCAAAAAAACAATTTAGTTCAATTTTTATGTTGGTTATATTTCCTCATTTATAATGAAACAAAGTGAGAGCACGTGCATTGGTGGTCTCCTAAAATTAAGATATTGCTCTAGAGACCGAAAATGCCCACAATGGTGGGTCTCTAGAGTGGTCTCTTAATAAGAGGTCACTTCATGGTGTCTTGGTAAGAGACCACTCAAGAACTCACTTTTTGCACATGAGTTGGACATGTGGGCCAACCTTTATTTTTTTTAATCTGATTTTTTTAAATTAAATTTTTGTAAAATCTAAATTGTTTGTAAATTTGAAATTTTTGTAAAATCTGGATATTTTGTAAAAAAAACTTTTGTAAAATTTGATTTATTTTTGTAAAATCTAAATTTATTTGTAAAATTTGATTTTTTTTGTAAAAAAATGAAATGAAATTTTAAAAACATAAATTTCACATTCAATTTATTTTGGGTGAACAAATTTATTTAAAATAAATGTAAAAAATTAGTATGTGGGATTGAGAAAATCAAGTGAGGTCCATGAATAGTAGAGAGTTGTCTCTTACCATTGTGGAGAAAAAAAAAGTGATTTCTTAAGTGATTTTTTAGGGTGAGGTGAAAGAGAGAGATTGAGAAAAATAATATATTTAATTGGTAAGAGACCACTAGTTATCTCTAGTATTGCACTTGATCTTAGTATTAAAGATAGGATTCTTTAGATGAGGTAGGTTGAGTATTTTTCAGCGTTCAAAGTTTTGGTGAAAGAAAAGAGAGGGCAAGTGTGTCAAACATAGTAAAACTTTAAACGCCGAAAAATACTAAGCCTACCACATCTAAAGAATCCTATCTATGTTCTTTTTGTTTCACTATGTTTAGCACACTTGCAAATTTCGTACTCCCTCTCTTTCACTAATAGTGGCACCATAGGTTTATGTGTTTGGATTTAGGTGGAGAAAATGAGTGGATGAAATTGAATGTAGAAAGTAAAAAGTAGAATAAGTGGATGAAATTGAAAAAATCTTGCCAAAATGGAAATTGTGCCAATAAAAGGAAACAATGCAAAAAGGAAAGTGTGTCAATATTAAAGAAACAGAGGGAGTATGTTTTTTTAAGATTGTCATGTGTCTTTTTATGGCAAAAAGCACATCATTTTCAAACACTCATTAAATATTTTACTCTCTTCATTCAATTTTCTCCATACATTTAAAAAAGATAACACATAAACTTATGATGTCAAACATACTCCCTCCAGATATTTTTACGTTGGCACCCTTTTCTTTTTGGGATGTTTTTTTTTGTATTTGCATCTTCCTCTTTTGGCAAATTCTAATTTATTTTCATCCATTAAATTTATTTTTTTACTCTCTCAATACAATCTCCTCCACCTATTTTATTACTTTAAAAGAATATGTCCATCATTTGGTGCCAATATTTTGGGACAGTAGTAAAACAGAGGGAGTAATAGACATGAATTCATCAACTTCCATAGTCAAATGGAGCTTTTAATAATTATATTTCACGATAACTATAACTCAATTAAGCTACACTTTAAATATTTATTAAATTAAAATTGCATAATTTTAATCTTGAATATGCGTTGACAAATAAGTTAGAATATTATATGATGTTGTTATGATGCATTTTTAAAATTTAAAATGTTTGTAACTTTTATTTATATACAATATTAATGATTAAATATTTTCAAACACCTGCGAAAAGTCTTGATTTTGGATAATTTATCCTTTAAATGAGAATATTTATTAATTTAATGAAGTGATTTGAAATTTATTTACATAAAATTTAAAATATTTTAAAATATATCTTAAAATATAAACGTAGTGTGACCGAATTTGTTTATAAAGAGCAAAGGGTAAATTAGTTGTAAATGATTTTTTTTTAAAGGTTGAAGTGGGACCGGACCTTAAATATGAAAATGAGAGGGACGGGATAAATAGAGAGGAGTAAGGTGAGCCAGGCTGGAATTTGGAAAGCAGCGTCCCGGGGCCTGGGGCCTGTGATGCTTTGTGAAGCAAAGGAGGTGGAGATCCCGTGGTGGCGGTTGCACGGGTGAAATCATGCACTTTATCTATCAAAGCACCATCTCATCACGAAAATTAAAAACGAAAGGAGTAATCGGTGTAATGTACGGTGAGGATCACATTTTTTGTACCGGTTGTGGTCCCGCGGAAAGCCATCTCCGCTCCCCATTGGTCAGTTACTCAGTTATAAAATAGTGGAGCAATTTTTATGGATTCGAATTTTTTAAACGCTGCGGTGCGAATTTCGGATACGCGTATGCATAGTGACGCCGTTGATCTCGAGGGGTGGATGTCTGCAATGCATTACAACTGAAGTTACGCCGCTAATTAATGGCACCAGCAATGTCCATCGGAATGCTACGCAGAGATTACTTTTATGAAAAAAATTCTTTTATAACCCTACCTAGTTGACGTAAGTGCCAATATAACCTTTCAATATTCGAAAGTTTCAATATAACCCTATATAGTTAGTGAAAGTGTCAATATAACCCTATAAGTTTTAAGGATGTACTGATATAACCCAACAAACGTTAGAAATATACTGATATAACCCTACAAATATTAGGAATATGCTGATATAACCCAATAAGATTGCATAATGTGCTGATATAACCCTACCTAATTTCAACGAACTATGGCGTTCCGACTAACTATGAGGGTAAAATTGTCCACTCAATTTCAGAGTTAGCCCAAAGGGTATTTTGGTAAATTTACATCGAGTCAATGCTGGAAAAATTGAGGTCAATGCTGGAAATGAGGTCTGAGGGTTATATTGGCACTTTCATTAACTAGTTAGGGTTATATTTGCACTACAAATTATCATAGGGTTATATTGGCACTTACTCAAGTAGATAGGGTTATATGGACACTTATCCCTATTTTTATTTGGTATAGATACATTTATAATTATAACTTTTGTTTTAAAATGTCAATATAACCTTGCAATCTCACTAAATGTTAATTTAACCCTAACTAATTATTGTATGTATTAATCTAACCATAACTTTTGAAACATTTGTGCTAATATAATCAAACTTTCTAATTCCGGCGTTCACCGATGACATTCCGACATTGACTAGAAATTGAAATGACCAAATTACCTCTAAAACCAAAACTAAAAATTTAATACCTATTTACCCTTGTTCTCTCTCATCTTGAACCCCACCTATACCAAGCCTGCCGCCTCCTTCCACCTCCACCACCCTAATCACGCCACCTCCCCCACCTCCACTACCATAACCCCACCGTCAACTTCCCGAAATCCTACCTCCTGTCGGCTTACTTCTCAATCTTGGCAAACTGGAACTACCTAGTGGACTTTTGACCTGATCGTGGCCCACCCCAACCTAAAGATCACCCTTCTCCGGGCACCGGGACAGTGAATCATCTTCACGGTGAACCCCCCATGGTGCAGCACATCCTTTGGGACAAACCCTGCCGATGGGGACGACTCTGTTGGACTCCAGTCTGACTTCGACTAATTACCCCACCATCGATCATACCCCATCCCTTACCCCCGCCACCACTTGTCCCTATTGAAATTTGATTTTACCTAGTTGCTTCATTTGTGATTAATGTGTTTCAACATAAACTAATTAACCAAGTACGTAATAAAGTAAGTAATCAAAGACACACCACTTGGTTACGCAGTTCGGTGAATGTCACCTACATCTGCGGGGTCTGGCCAATTCAAAATGAATCAACTAATCAGAAAGATAGTACGAAGTACACCATACAAGATACTTATCTTTTCTAATTAGGCACGTGAATTCTACTAGCTCCCTTAGTTGCCGATCCGCCTTGATCATACTCCCTCTGACCAGGGGTGGGCAAAAAACTGAAAACCGAACCAAAAATTGAATTATCCGAATTCGAATAACCCGAACCAAATTTAATATACGGCTTTTGGATATCCGAATTGAATAAACCAATTTCTGAATACGGTTTTTGGTTTGGTTTTGGATATTAAAACTCAAACCGAAATCCGAACCGAATACCGAATTATAATTAATTTAATTAATTAAATATGTATAATAATAAATAAATTTTAAAACTAAAAAACTAAATTTATAAGTAAATAAAAGTGGGAGGACTAATCTATAAATTTTAAAAAATTACCCCAAACATCTTAACATTAAATGGATCAAATAGACAAAAGACTGATATTCAAGTATTTTATAATCCATATTCATTATAAACAAGTTTAATAAATTAGTTCGTTTAAATTTCTTATAAATTTTAAAAACAAGTATATATATTCTTATAAATTCTTATTGGCATGAACGTAAATGGAAAGCATTAACTATAATCAATAAATATCCATATCTAAACTACAGCGCTCTTAGTAATCACAGTGATACGGTGCACGAATAATTGATTCTTCAACAGTAAGCTTTCACTACACTAAAGCATTCCTCAAACAATGGACATTTTCCTCTGCTCTAAAAAATTAACAAACTACAATGGACTCAGAAGAGATTACTTGGTGAAGAGATGAAGACGGTGAGATTACTTGGTGAAGAGATGAAGACGGTGAGATTACTTGGTGAAGAGATGAAGACAATAATATATAAATATCATAGTTAATTTAGGAGAACGTCTCCTATTAGACCATCTAAATGTCAGACTAATCATGAAAAATCTCGTTTCAATAACTATTAGGGTCAAATTATAATTATTTATACATTACCATACATTTTAAAAATTATAAGAAATTTGTTGCAATAAATAAAAACAAATATCAAATCAGCTTATTAGTTATATCAATTATAAAATAATATTGTATAATGATTTGTCAGTCTAAAACAAGACGTCGTGTTAATTTAATAGTGAAATTTTTGTATCACCCTCTAAATGCATTTAAATTACTTATATAAATAGAAGAGAAAGAAATCATAAAAATATATGAGTCTGTCTCTTGAAAAACGGTCTTTCCATAAGTTATGGAAAGACCAAGGTTTAAACTATAAATTAGAAAAAATGAAGATAAAATTTCTGGGTTGCATGAACCTGGTTATAAATTTATAACTACTATATGTTGCATACTAAAATTTTAATATTGCAACTAAGACCTTTTACATTTTATTATTCTAATTAAATCCCGTCTTTCCATAAACCTATAGAAAGACCGTCTTTCCCAAGACTTTGCCAAAATATATTATAAACACATTCATCATGTATGGAAAAGGTAAAAACATAAGTCAAATTAATAGGGTAATAATAATAAAAAGGATTTGAGATCAAACGGTATTAAATAATCCTCAGTCACAAAATACTCCTCAAATTAAATAAAGTAATAATAAATGGAAAAATCTTGGAAAATACCGTGTTTCCATTATTCCGTAGGCTTATGGAAAGATAGAGTTTAATTATAATAATTCAAAGTAAAATGTCTTAGTTGCAATATTAAAATTTTATTATGCAACGTGTAGTAGTTATAAAGTTTATAACCCGATTCATTCAACCCATAAATTTTATCTTCATTTCTTCTAATTTGCATTTTAAACCATAATATTTCCATGACTTATGGAAATACCATATTTCAAGAGACAGACTCATAATAAATTCAATAAAAAAAAGGAAGAAAAGGTGGAAATGGAACATGAAATTGATTATTGAAGGCAGCCGCATGAACCATGAAGTCAAGGACTCAAGAAGCAACGCAAGGCAGCAAAGGCCAAAGGCTTTAGATTTAGCCTCGCTACATTAGTCCCACATCGGAAGTGGTGGAGATTTTGCCTTCAATTTTCAATTATAAATACTATGGAACTCCTCCATTTTTTAAGGCAAAGCATATGATGCAAATGCCAAATGGGCCTTTAATGGCAAATTACTTGGCCTTAACTTTTGGGCTGTAATTATTTATTTGGAATTAAAATTTTGGTATGTTTATGGGCTTTTTGGTATGGTTCAGAACTGATTTAATCGAATTCAATTTGATAAAGATTGGAATCAATTCGGTTTATTCGGTTGAATTTGGTTTCAAACCGAATTCGAATTTTAAATTCGATTCGGGTAATTCGGATTATTTGAATGGTTTGGGTCGGATTCGGTTTTTGATTTTTTAGGAAAAAAGCTGAATAATCCGAACCGAATAGCCCGAAACCCGAATAAACCGAATCGACGCCCACCCCTACCTCTGACCACGAAACTCGTCGATGATGGATCTCCTCCTCCCGAGGAATTAAGGCTTACGTTCCAAACTTTAAGATCAAACGAGTTTGATCATGTTGGAACACAATAGTATATGCGCTACTTCTGAATGTTGAAAACCTGAGTGCATATTTTCTCAATATTAATCTGTAAGTAGCTTAGCTAGAATGTCCACAATTTATAGCATGGTCGCACGTCTTCAATTACTTGTGCGGTTGGAATTCTATCTCTACAAAATATTCTGATAACAATCAAATCTCTTAGAGACAGAATTACCAAATCTAATGCATTGGAGATAGAAATTAGAATATGACATCCTCATCCTTCATACCATAGCCGAATTCCAACTCTACAAATCTAATCCAATTTCACAAATATAGGAATTGATATATTTTTCAAATAAAATCAAGTTGGACGAGAAATCTTCTTCTCGCATTACATTCCATATATCGCAAAATCCTTCTTTGATGTTACAACATAATATTACCATATTTGCATACTTACCACAAATTGTCAATTTACCAACTCTGGACTTTACAATCTCTCCCTTTGAAATTTTGTGGACCCATCAACCTTTCGGACTTTCAACACAACAACTATGAAAATAAGGATATCAAGTTACCAGTATGGATGTTGGAACATGAGCTCAAAAGAAAATTTATCTACCCCTGAATACCACAGCACATATTCACCAAGACCTCAACATCTATGTTGAAACATCAACTTCTCAGAAAACAATGTTGGAGCATAGGACCAACATAAACACACATAAGTACTACAAATCCGAGACTAATAAACATTTATCATCCATCATGCCCCTAGCTTTCAGCTGGGCCCAAAATAGTACAGACCATAAATCTAGAATTCCAAAAAAAAACATCAATCAAATCCAAAAGTAACCCCCCCCCCCCCCTTGGGCTAGAAAACATGCCAAAAATAATTAGAATATCTAGAAAAAAATAGATCATGCATCAACTTCATTAGTAGACTCTTCCTGAGCATTTTCATTTTTATCCAACCTGGTTAGTTCTGCTTCAAGTGCATCAATTTGTACCTGTAGAGCTGCAATTTTTGCTTCTACCTTCAGCTTCTATGCCTCCTTAGCTTTTTGTAATGCTGCCTTGGATGAATTTCTAGCTTCAGAAGAGGTCCTTAGGAGATTATCAATAATCTTCCTAGTGGAGAAGGTCCTTGAATTTTCCTTAACAATCTTAGGCACTAAAATCTCATCTTCACTCTTATTTTTACCTTCCCAGCTCTAGTAAGTGCAGTGATTATACAGGGGTGCGGCAGAGAGTTCTTCTTTCTGGAAGACACATTCTGAAATACAATGTTTTCTTGAATTATCCTGCCCAAATTTTCAGGAATCTCCTAACCAATGCAGTATAGCAGCTTGGCCATTTCTTGGGTTAGAGCTGATGTGTTTGTAAACGTGATCCATTTGTTTATGGCTATTTGAAACATACAAAAATATCTATTGGTTAAGTCTGACATAGAAGTATTACCCTGTGCAGGTCAAGTAGACACCATCTCACCAAAGATCTCATGAATGACCTAATCATTAGTCAGCTCCAGGTCTTCTACATATATACCAGCAAACTCGAGAGTAGGCAGTCCAAGTATCTCATTTATTTTCTCAGCTGAAAATTCAATTACTTTGCCACGCACATAAGTCCATCCAAACCACTCATACTCTTAATCCAAATTCTATGGAATGACATTGGTATAGAACTCTTGAACCTGCTCCTTGTAGACCGTGGTAGCAGTGACAAAACCCAAGTGCTTAAGAAAGGTTGTAAAGCCACTAGTATTGTAAGTTTTCAGGTCCAATGGTCTCTTTGTGATGCTATTTCTTTCACTAATTAGATCACAGCTTTCTTGACATGTGGCATCATAGAAGTCTTCTTTATTGCAGCCCTGGTAGATGGAGCTCTCTTTGAACTCTAGCCTGTCTCCTTCTTCACCCTTTTATTTTTCTTCTCTGGTTGAACAGTTATTGACTTCGTTTCTATTACCTTCCTCTTGGATCTTCTAGTCTTAACAAATTCTTCCAGCACCTCATCACTTGTGTAAGTTAAATTCTCAGTAGGAACTTCTTGTGTTAGAACATCAGTTCCACCTTCTTCGTCAGCTTCGGGGTGTTCCTGTGTTGGAACATCATCAATTTCCACTTCTTCCATCTCTGGCTAGCCTGATGTTGGAACATCATCAAGACCAGGTTGCTCTTCAATCTCAGCTTATTCTTCTATATCATCCGGCTGATCTGATGTTGGAACATCATCAGCTTCAACTTCTTTTCCCATGTTTCCGTCTCTGGGGTCAGAATCACAAACTCTCATCCCAGATTATAATCTTCAATAATTTCCATGTCGGCATCAATATCCTCTCCCCCTTTATTTTCATTCTCTACTGGACCATTATCTCTAGCTTCCAGTTCATCCTCACAAGAGTCCTCGATCTCAATGACAACAGGGATAACTCCCTAAGATTCTTCAAATTTTCAGCCACACTAGTTGTTGTGCGGAATGGAGAAAGAAGAGAAAGTATGAACGAAAATAAAAAGACACAAGATTTACGTGGTTCACCAAGATTGGCTACCTCCACGGGAGACGGATTCACTATAATAGGTAGCAGGTTACAGACGCCAAGAAATTGGCCAAATTTCTACCTATCTAAGTGCAGAACAGAATTCATGAATTCATAATTTACAGAGAGAAGAGAGACCCTTTATATATTGTCTCTACTAAACCCTAACAAACTGGGAATAGGAAAATAACTACCATTCCTAATAGGAATAGGATTCCTATTCTGACCGGGCAGCGAGACCCCCGTTGTTTTCCCCCGGACCCCCAGGCCAGTGTCGTGGAAGCGGCTTATTACAGTATTCAAGGCATACCAACAAATCTCCACCTTGACTTGAATCCTCAAAGTAGAAAACTCCAGATGCACCATTACAGTGCCAGATGAGTAGACTTTGCCCTCCACTCCCGGGACTGCCCATAGAGCACCTAATCAGCTCTGATGTTCAGCAAGTCCAAACAATGTTGAAACTTGCTATGTGGAACAGGTTTGGTGAACATATCAGCGGGGTTGTCAGCAGTTCCCACTTTCTTCACCCTGATTCTCCTCTCACTCCTCAGGAAATGATATCTGACATCAATATGCTTGGTCCTCTCATGATGGACCTGATCCTTGGCTAGACAGATTGCACTCAAACTGTCACAATATACAGTAGCCTGATCATGATGTAGACCAAGATCACTAACCAGCCCTTTCAGCCATATTCCCTCCTTTGCAGCCTCTGTCAAAGCCATGTACTCTGCTTCCGTAGTAGACAACGTCACTGTAGGTTGCAAAGTCGCCTTCCAACTAACCACAGAACCTCCCAAAGTGAATACATAACCAGTCATCGATCTCCTCGTGTCAACATCACCAGCATAATCAGAATCCGAGTAGCCTGTAACTAAGCACTCGGTATCACCTCCATAAATGAGACCCACATCAGACGTACCTCTAAGATACCTGAAGATCCTCTTTACTGCTTGCCAATGTTCCTTTCCCGGTTGCCCTATGAACCTGCTCACAACACTGACTGCCTGTGCTAAATCTGGCCTCGTGCAAACCATAGCATACATCAAGCTCCCCACCGCGCTGGCATAAGGAACCCGAGACATATACTCCTTCTCCTCGTCTGACTGAGGAGCAAACATAGTGGTGAGATGAATATTTGCAGCACTAGGAGTGTCTATAGGCTTGGCTGTAGACATGCCAAACCTAGCCAACACTTTCTGAATGTAGCCTTTCTGTGACAAGAAAAGCTTCCGGTGACTTCGATCCCTAAGAATCTCCATTCCTAGTATCTTCCGAGCTGCACCCAGATCCTTCATCTCAAACTCAGCATTAAGAAGTCCTTTCAACTTCTGAACCTCGTGCTTACTCTTTGCAGCTACCAGCATGTCATCTACATAAAGCACCAGATAGATGAATGACCCATCTCTCAACCTGCTGTAGTAGACACAACAGTCATAAGCACACCTCGTATATCCCAGCTGAAGCATGTAACTGTCAAACTTCTTGTACCACTGCCTCGGAGACTGCTTAAGTCCATATAAGGACTTCTTTAACTTGCAAACATATTTTTCCTTGCCAGGAACTTGGAAACCATCTAGCTGAGTCATGTATATCTCTTCCTCCAACTCTCCATGTAGAAAAGCGGTCTTCACATCAAGTTGTTCAAGCTCCAAATCCTGATGTGTCACTATAACTAGCAACACCCTGATGGAAGTGTGTCTGACCACTGGTGAGAAAATCTCATTGTAATCTACTCCCTCTCTCTGACTGAAACCTCTAGCAACAACTCTAGCCTTGTACTTGACTCCCTCTGTAGGTGATATTCCTTCCTTCTTCTTGAAAACCCATTTGCAACTGATTGCCTTTCTCCCTTGAGGCTGTTGAACCAAATCCCATGTCTGATTCTTCTGAAGAGACTCCATCTCGTCTCCCATTGCAGCAAGCCATTTGTCAGCATCAGTACCTGAAACAGCTTCTCTGTAAGTGGATGGCTCATTAGTATCCACCTCCTCAGCAACCTGTAGTGCATAACCCACCATATCTTCAAACCCATATCTCTTGGGCGCCCCAACTCCAACCCTCCTGGGTCGATCCTGAGCT
The DNA here is from genome assembly GCA_037428765.1 of Rubia yunnanensis. Taxonomy (NCBI): domain Eukaryota; kingdom Viridiplantae; phylum Streptophyta; class Magnoliopsida; order Gentianales; family Rubiaceae; genus Rubia; species Rubia yunnanensis. The sequence goes on along the minus strand of CM075071.1, from coordinate 65,244,180 downwards.
AAACTGCAGACTGTAGCTCCTGATGGTTGAGAATCTGGTGGTGGAGATTCCGGTATCTCAGATTCTGTCTGTGGCTCTTGATTCACCTCAAATTTTTCCAATCTATTTTCACCTTGAGTGACTTCAAACTCCACCTGTTTATCAACTCCACTAGTTTCTGGCACAACTGTGGGCTTCACCATAGATCTAAGCTCAGAATAACCCTCTTCTCAGATGGAGACCATATCCTGGAGCCTTTAACTCCATCTCCATAACCCACAAAGACACCCATCTTGGCTCGGGGCTCTAACTTACCATCACTAACATGATAATAAGATGTACAACCAAAAACTTTTAACTTGGAGTAATCAACAACTTTACCTGACCACAACTCTATAGGTATTTTGCACTTTATACCCGTGTGAGGCCCGTGGTTGATCAGGTAACAAGCTGTACTCACCGCCTCTGCCCAGAATCTCGTTTCCAAACCAGCATTAGAGAGCATGCACCTCGCTCTCGCCAGCAATGTCTGATTCATCCGCTCAGCTACGCCATTCTGTTGTGGCGTATTCCTGACTGTATGATGACGAGCAATCCCTTCATCCCCACAAAACTGATCAAACTCAGACGAGCAGAATTCCAGCCCATTATCAGTTCGAAGCCTCTTGATCTTCTTCCCGGTCTGATTCTCCACCAAAGCTTTCCACTCCTTGAACTTCGAGAAAGCTTCACTCTTATGTTTCATCATGATAACCCAAGTCATCCTTGAGTAATCATCAATCAGAGAAACAAAGTACCTGTGACCTCCCAGTGACTCAACTCGGGAAGGTCCCCAACAATCAGAATGGATGTAATCCAATGTGCCCTTTGTTCTATGAATCGCCTTAGGAAACTTGCTGCGGTGATGCTTCCCAAAGACGCAATGCTCATAGAAGTCCAAGCTCTTGACCTTGTGGCCACCAAGAAGATCATACTTCGACAGAATCTGCATCCCTCTTTCACCCATATGACCAAGCCTCATATGCCATAACTTAGTCATATCATCCTGGTGAACTTCCGAAGATGCAACATTAACAGAATCCATAACCGTGGAACCTTGTAGAAAATACAAAGTACCATGCAGAACACCTTTCAGAACCAGCCTAGAACCTTTGCAGACACACAGAACTCCATCACTCCCTGAGTAGACAAAACCCTTTCTATCCAACGTAGGAAGAGAAATCAGATTCTTTGTCATCGATGGAACATGCCTGACATCGTTCAAAGTACAGAAACTACCATCATGCGTCCTGATCTTGATTGAACCAATCCCAACTACCTTGCACGCAACACCATTTGCCGTAGTAATGATGCCCTCTGCTTGCTCATAAGTTGAGAAATAATCTCTCCTTGGGCATATATGGTAAGATGCCCCAGAATCAAGAAACCACGCATTAGGATGATTATTTTGCCCAGTAGCAGCTAGAGCAAAATCATCTTCAGAACTGAAATCCCCTTCAGCCACAGCAGCAGTACCAGATGTACTCCCAGTAAACTTGTCGATCTTCACGTTCAACCCAGACATCTTTCTCCCCGATCAGCCCCGATCTGATGAGCCCAGAATCCGATATACCCACTACGGATATCACCGGAAAAAGAAACCGCTCTGATACCAGTTTGTTGTGCGAAATGGAGAAAGAACAGAAAGTATGAACGAAAATAAAAAGACACAAGATTTACGTGGTTCACCAAGATTGGCTACCTCCACGGGAGACGGATTCACTATAATAGGTAGCAGGTTACAGACGCCAAGAAATTGGCCAGATTTCTACCTATCTAAGTGCAGAACAGAATTCATGAATTCATAATTTACAGAGAGAAGAGAGACCCTTTATATATTGTCTCTACTAAACCCTAACAAACTGGGAATAGGAAAATAACTACCATTCCTAATAGGAATAGGAACTACCATTCCTAATAGGAATAGGAACTACCATTCCTAATAGGAATAGGAACTACCATTCCTAATAGGAATAGGATTCCTATTCTGATCGGGCAGCGAGACCCCCGTTATTTTCCCCCGGACCCCCAGGCCAGTGTCGTAGAAGCGGCTTATTACAGTATTCAAGGCATACCAACACTAGTATTATAAACCTGAATATCCTTATAACTGGCAGAACTCAAAACAAACATATCTTCAGGCCACTCTCTAATCTTCCTCAGTTTGAGCTTTCTCGGCCCAAAGACACTAGTGGACACACACATTACTTTCCTTTCCTCATACTCTATGCTTGCCGGTTCTGTCAACCTAGGGTTCCAATTTTCCATATACTTAATACCTCTAATAATTTGTTTCAATAAATGACCTAAATCATACCATTGATCTTCCCAGGCATGGACTTATATCCTCTTAAATCTACCCTCTTATTATGCTTCGTATAATACTTCATGCAATCTTCCAAAGACTTGAAGGTTTGACCATTAAAGGTAAAAAGGCAGTCCCGAAATACCTTGATTTTGACTGGCAGGAAAAGGTCTTGTTCTGGCTGAACTGGTTGAGACGGTGGTGGTATAACTTCTACCCCTGGTTCTAGATCACCATCCCAGGGTTCAAACAGGTTCTAGCTCACCATCCCAGGGTTCAAACATGTTGCTCATTGGCATTTGAATGCTCTTCTCTGGATTTCCAAAAATCTTCTTGAAGTTCTTGCTGGATTCCATGATGGTGGATTGGATTGACTGTTGTAAAGCAAGTTCTTGAGAGACCTAACTGAGTTTAATCTCCTTGCCGTAGGGTTTCACGATAAATTTAGGCACAATCACACAAAATCAAGAATAAGACAAGAAAATAGGAAGAGAGTCTGCGGGAAGGAAGAACAAGAGTGAGAGATGGAAAGTTAAAATTTGAAAAAATATTTACTTTCCCTTCTCACTAACTGCACCAACTTTTTCTCTTTCCTAGGCCATAATTACCTCCTTTCAAATTCCAGCCATCAAATCCAATAGAAACTCTCTTTTTTTTGATTGATTTGTGTTCCATATTCCAACATGCCTACACCACTTCCCAATTTTTGTGCTTTTTCTCCTTTTTATTTTTTTTGTGTTTTTCAATTTTCTGTACACAAAAATAAGAAGAAAAAACAATCTACAACTAATAAAAATGCTCAAAAAAATACCTCAAATATGACACACACCTAAGTGTTGTCTGAGGAACTCAGATGTGGCTGCGTCCAGTGGATTTGTGAAAATATCAGCTAATTGCTCTGATGTTGGAATATAGACCGTTGTGACTTCTTTTCTCTCCACATGATCTCGAATAAAATGGTGTCTTATATCAATGCGCTTTGTTTGAGAATGTTGGACTGGATTCTTGGATGTGTCTATAGCATTTTAGTTGTAACATAGAATCTTCAGAGGCTCTTGATGAATTCCATAGTTTTTTAGCATTTGTTTCATCTATAATAGTTGTGCACAACAACTTCCAACAACAAGATATTCAGCTTCAGCAGATGATAAAGAGAGAGAAATTTGCTTCTTGTTGTACCAAGATACCAAATCCATGCCAATAAAGAAACAACCACCAGTAGTACTTTTTCGATCATCTGCATTACCAGCCTAATCAGAATCACTATAACCAAATAGACCCGAGTCTAATTTTTAGAATACCAGATACCATACTCAGAAGTCTCACTAATATAACGATTAATCCTCCTTACTGCAGTCAAATGAGTTTCCTTCGGACTAGCCTGAAATCTTGCACATACCCCAACGCTAAAACATATATCTGATCGAGTGGCTGTAAGGCATAGTAGACTCCCAGTCATGCTCCTGTACAATTTCTGATCTACTGAAATGCCTTTCTCATCCTTCACCAACTTATATGTAGCCCCATTGGTGTTTAAATTGATCGAGAATTACTCAAGCCATATCATTTCACAAGATTCATGGCATACTTGCTCTGAGATATAAACAGACCATTATTCTGTTGCTTCACCTTAAGTTCTAGAAAATACGTCAGCTCACCAACCATACTCATCTCGAATTCATCTTGCATGAAATTAACAAAATCATGTACCATAGATGGTGAAGTTGAGCCAAAAACAATGCCATCTACAAAATTTTGAGCAATTAGAAATTTTGATGAGTCGTTGAGCACAAATAAAGTACAATCTACTCCCCCTCAACAATAACCTTTCTGAATAAGAAAGTTAGTAAGTCCATCATACCATGCCCTTGGCACCTATTTCAATACATACATTGCCTTTTTGAACCAATACACATGATGTGGATAGTATGGATCCTCAAATCCTTTTGGCTGTTCAACATAGACTTCTTCATTCACCACACCATTTAGAAAGACACTTTTCATGTCCATCTAGTACAATGTAAAGTTCATAGCACATGAAATAGCAAGTAAAATCCGAATAGATTCTAACCCGGCAGCTGGTGTATATGTCTCATCAAAATCTCCTCCTTCTACTCGAGTGTACTCTTGCACCACCAGCCTTGCTTTATTTTGAGTAATTTTTCCATCAACATCGGACTTGTTTTTGAAGATCCACTTGGTGCCAATAACATTTACTCCTTCGAGATGAGGAATGAGATACCATACATCTCAATGAGATACCTTACATTTATTCCTGCATTGCCGCAGTCCAATACTCATCAAGGAGGGATTATTTATAATTCTTCGATTCAATCAGTGAGTTGAAGCATTGTAATACTCTAAGTTCCTTGTAATTAACTCGTGGTAGAGGTCGAGTTCTCTTCACACTTGGTTCTAGTTCAGCCTGTGTTGGAACATGAGGTGGAGAACTGGGGGTCGATGTTCTAACATCAGCGTAATCAGGATTCTCCGAAGGCTATGAAGTTCTAACATCGACTTACTGACTAGTCAAAGTATATTGTGTTAGAACATGGTCGAGAGCTAGTTCATCGTCTCTTTTTCCCGATGCTTGCTTGTCATCTGAATCATCAACAATCACATTAATCAATTCCATGAGATTTTTGGTGTCGAGATTAAACACTCTGTATGCACGACTATTCACTGAATACCCTAGAAACATTCCCTCATTGCTGCAATTGTCAAACTTTCCCAACTGTTTTCTATCCCTGAGAATATAGCACTTGCTTCCAAAGACATGAAAATAAGCAACATTAGGCTTCTGCCCTTCCAGATTTCATAAGAAGTCTTGCTGGTGAATGGTCGTAGATATACTCTGTTTATAGTGTATCATGCTGTGTTGATTGCTTTAGCCAACCATTTCTTGTGAATTCCTTTTTTTACCAGTATAACTCGAGTCATCTCCTGCAAGGTTCCGTTCTTGTTTTCGACAATCCCATGTTGTTGAGGAGTAATGGGAGCAAAAAATTCATGTTGGATGCCAAGTTCATAACAGAATTTACTAAATTGAGAGTTTTCGAATTCTCTGCCATGATCACTGCGGATTCTTACAATCTTTCCAATAGGACTTCCTTTTTTCTGTCTGCAACTTAACCACCAGACTTCTGAAGAAATCCACTATATCTGATTTTCTTTGAGAAATGTCACCCAAGTGTATCTGGAATAATCATCGACACATACAAAAATATACCTTTTCCCAGTCATACTATGAGTATTAACCGGACCCATTAAATCTATGTGAAGTAATTCAAGATTTCTTGAAGTGGTAATACACTGAACAAATGAATAGGGAGATCGAATATGTTTACCTTGTTGGCATGATCCACACACAATTCCCTTTTTGTTAGTGAGGGTAGGAATACCTCGAGCTGCTTTAGCATTTGCAATCTTCACCAACGTCTTGTAGTTGATGTGACCAAGCTTCCTGTGCCACATGGTTCCTTCATCCTCTTTAGAGCTTAGGCACCTCGCTTCATGTTCCAGCAAATAACAGTTATCTGAAGAACAAACCACAGACAGTACTTTCTTTTCTCCATGCTTCACAAAGCATTTGTCCTTTTGAAACTCAACAATCATATTATCATCACACAACTGACTGGTGCTTAATAAATTAGCTTTCAGATCTTCTACTAGCAGAACACATGTTAAGCTGGGTTTTCAATCTGCAGTTCTATTTTCCCAACAACACGACTCTTCTTTCTATCACCAAAAACGTAATGAAGCCACCATTATATGGTTTGATGTTATTCAAGCATTCTTTAGTTCCAGTCATATGTATAGAGACACCACTATCAAAGTACCAAGAATCTCTAGAATGTGCAATAAGGGATGTGTGAGCAACAAAACACTTAATACTTTGTTTAGGGATTCATACCTTCCTGACCAATCTGGCTCGTTGGGCATTGTTCATGTTAGAACATGTAGACAGTTGTTGCCCATTCATAATGTCTCTGAGTAGCCTGAGATATTGGTCTTGTTCGTGACCTTAATAAGAACAGTAATGGCATAAAGTAGGCTTGTGTCGACGTGTCTTCATTATCCTTTTCTTTATAGCTTGTACCTTTGCTTTGTAATCAATCGGACCCTTTTCAGCCTTATTATATCCAATTCCTTGTCTATCTCCAACATTCTTTCCCATTGCCAGTATATGATCGAGCTTTGCCTTTCTAGTGTTCAACTTAGTGATTGTAGCTTCAGCCATCTCAGCTCTGACAGTTGCTGATTATATATTCTGTTTCAGCAAATCAATCTCATTTTCCAACTTTTCAACTAGATCTAACAACTCCATCTTTCTTTCCACAAGCTGGTGTTTTTCAGATTTTTTTTGCCTCAACAGCTTTGAGCCACATTGCATATATATTCTCATACTCCTGGTAGATATCATCATCATTCACTTCTTGACCATCATCGCTTGAAGAGTTTCTACTCAGCATCTCTGTGTTGGAACATCTCAACTTCTCTGTCTTCTCGATGTTGGAACATGCACTGTCAGATTCAATAATCATTGCTCCAAATGTGACATAGTTGCTAGTGAGTTCTTCTTCATCATCTCCTTCCTCACCTTCACTCCATGAAGTGGCTTATGATATCCCTTGCATTTTTCAAGTGTTAGAACATTCAGCCTAAATGTGACCAAAACCTTCACATTATCTTCATGGAATCCTCCCTTGCTACTTTGATTCACTATTCTGATTTCTCTGAAACTGTTAATTGTTTCATTCGATTTAGAGTCCTCGAGAGTTACCAAACTCCCATGAACGAGATCTATTTCCACCAGACCTGTCTTGTGATTTTCTATTCACCACTTTCTTCAGCATTTTTTTAGAAGTTCTTGGTTATGAGGGCAAGTTCTTTGGCTTCACTTCTGTTGTCACCTTCATGGTCATTTCTTGAGGCTGAGGCTTTGAATGCTAACTCCTTTTGCGTTATCTTTGATTGTTGTTCAAGAGTCATCTAAAATGTCTGTTGTGATCCCATTAACTCATCTAGTGTCATGTTTTCCATGTCTCTTGCTTTTTCAATGGCAGCAACATTCATAGAGAATCGTTTGGGGAGGAGATCTTAGTGTTTTCTTCACCAATTTTTCTTCCCTGTAGGTTTTCCCCAGTTGATACGCCATATTATAGATGTCTCTTAGTTTTCCGTTGAATATAGCAACATTTTCATCTTCTTCCATCTTTAAATCTTCATGTTTTGTAGCAAGCATTTGTAACTTTGAGTTACGTACTCGACTTGTTCCTTCGTGCACTGTTTGCAGTATATCCCAAGATTTCTTCACTTGGTAGCAATTTGATATAAGTTTGAATTTATTTTCATCAACTGCTGTGAAGATAGTATCCAAAGCTTTGGAGTTTTCCATTGAGACCTTCAGCTCATCTGAACTCCAAGTTGACTTATCTTTAAGTCGTTGCTTCTTTGCACTAGTTTCTCCTTCCTTTTCCTTTGAGCTAGATTCGACATCTCCCATAGGGTGATTCCATTCAGTTTGAACAAAATACTAGGCAAGTTCATCAAGTGAGCTGATAAATACTCACATTCGCACCTTCCAATAGTTGTAAGTCGTTCCTTCTAGCAGTGGAGACCGAGACACCAAAGCTCCTTATTTGGTGGCCATGGTAAAATCGGATCAACGCTTTCCTTGATACAACCAAGGTAAGAATAATTGACTTAGCTCTCATACCAATTGAAATTTTGTTTTACCTAATTACTTCAATTGTGACTACTGTGTTCCAACATAAACTAATTAACCAAGTACGTAATAAAGTAAGTAGTCAAAGACACACGACTTTGTTATGTAGTTCGGTGAATGTTACCTATATCTGGGGGACCTGACACGGTTCAGAATGAATCCACTAATCAGAAAGATAGTACAAAGTACACCATACAAGATACTTATCTTTTCTAATTAAGCACATGAATTCTACTAGCTCCCCTAGTTGCCAATCTGCCTTAATCAGACTCTCTCTGATGTTGAAATTTGCCAACGCTAGATCTCCTCCTCTCGAGGAATTAAGGCTTACGTTCTGAATTTTAAAATCAAACGAGTTTGATTATGTTGGAACACAATAGTATAGCTTTGCACTACTTCTGAATGTTGAAAACCTGAGTGCATATTTTCTCAATATTAATCCGTAAGTAGCTTAGCCAGAGTATCCACAATATATAGCATGGTCGCACGTCTTCAATTACTTGTGCGACTGGAATTTTATCTCTAGAAAATATCCAGATAACAATCAAATCTCTTAGAGATAGAATCACCAAATCTAATCCCTTGGAGATAGGAATTAGAATATCTCGCCCTCATCCCTCATACCATAGCCGCATTCCAAATTTACAAATCTAACCCAATCCCACAAATTCAAGAATTTATATATTCTTTAAATCAAATTAAGTTCGACGAGAAATCTTCTTCTCGAATTACATTCCATATATCATGAAATTCTTCTTTGATGTTACAACATAAGAATACCATATTTGTATAATTACCAAGAATTGCCAATTTACCAACTCTGGAATTTACACCTATCCCCGAAAACCCCCACCGTCGCTCATCCCTATCCCCAAAAACCCCCATCGCTGGAAATGACCACCACACAAATCAGAAATGGGCACTAACTACGCTTATAATTTATAGCAGAAAAAAAGTATGATGAGGGAATTGGGAAGTTCAACGGGGAAGACGACGGAGAAATCTGGTCAAGTCTGTGAATGAGGAGGGAAGTTCAACGGGGATAAGAAAAGAGAGACGAGGGCATTACTTTTCATTTTTTTGTCTTTTTAATTCAGGGGCAAATACATCATTTCACTAAATTTCGGTCAATTCACCGTTGACTATTAAGTCAGCAAAGTCCAGGGTTATTTTTGCACGTTTTGAGATTGCAGAGTTATATTGGCACTTTCAGCGTAAAGTTAGGGTCATTTTAACACTTAACTCTTTTTATTTTGCAGGAATGGGATTAATAGAAACAAAGATTATGTGGAGCATTTTCTCCATCACCTATGAGTGATTAATTATAAAAAATATAGAAAGTGGATTGTTATTTTTAAAAAGAGTAAATAACTTACGTGGCCCTCGAACTATTGTCATCGTTCACCTTTGGCCCACAACTTTTTTCCCATAGTTTTGGCTTGTGAACTTACAAAACTTGTGAATTGCAGCCATTAGGTTGGGACAATCAGTTAATGTATGGTCAAAATGTTAATTTTAGGGTTAAACCTGACATTTTTCATTTAATTTTCCTTTTCCTTTTCTTTTTATTTTAATTTTTCCTTCCTTTTCTTTTGGTTTAATTTTCTTTTCCCTTTTCTTTTTCCTTTTCTCCGTCCCCACCCCACCCCTTCGCTTTCCTTTTTTCCCTCTTTTTCCTCTAAGTTTCTTCTCTGTTGATATCCGCCGGCACGACCGGTGGAGCTCTACCTTGAACCACCACCGTCCCTCACTTCAAGTTCTTCAACTCCTCAATTTCATGCCTTGGTTTCAAAACTCCTTTGTTGAACCCCTCTTTTCCTTAAGCCGGTGGCCCACACAGCCACCACCGATGACCTCCAAAAATGGCTCTAGTGGGCCAAAAACCCCGTGAACACCATCAGTACAAAGTTCCTGGACTCTGATAACGGCCCGGATGTGCGACCCCTTTAACCACCGAAATGGGTTTGGTTTTGAGCATTCAAAAACTGGGGTTTGATTCCAAGGCTTGAAACTAAGCTTATTGTTTCAAGGGCCTGATACTGAGCAAAAATGGGAAGGGTAAGGATGGGGTAACAGAAATAGAGAAGGGGAAGTTTTGGGTGGTGGAAATGGAGCAGGGAGAAGGGTTGCAGAAATAGAGAGGGAGAACGGTGGCAGGAGTGGCAGAAACAGAGTCGGGGTGGCGGATGGCGGGTGGCAGCGGTGGAAATGGAGCAGGGGTGGAAGATGGCGGATGACGGGTGGCGGCGACGGAGGAAATAGAGCAGGGGTGAAGTGTGGGAGAAAGAAGGGGAAAATGATGTGGGATAAAATGGAAATAGAATGTGGGCTTAAAATGGAAAAAGATGTGGGCTGAAAATGTGGACTTAGGACAAGGAAATGGAAAAAGGGAAAAACTAAAAAAAGAAAAAAGGAAAAGGAAAAATGACCATTTTATCCTTGAAATTGACTCTTTGACCAAAAGCTCACGAATTGACCTGACGGAAGTACCTGAAGTTGCCAGTTTTGTTAGTTCACTGACCAAAGGTATGGAAAAAAAGTGGAGGGCCAAAACGATTGGGATAGTTTAAGGGCCACAGAAGTCATTTACTCTTTAAAAAATATCATAAAGTGGATTGTTATTTTACCCCATGTATTTTACTGTATATGCCTTGTATTTATACCTTATAAATAAAAAAATATATTAAAAAATTAAATTAAAAAAGAAATAACTTCAAATACAAATTTAAATTTCATAAAAAATAGTTTATTATTGGTGGCAGGGCAGGGGATACCGGCAGTGGTCCGGTAGCGGCAGGGGATGGTAGGCCACTTTCCAGCGGTATTCCAATGATTTTTCGTCCAATTTCTGATCAGATTCCAGTCTATTCTAGACTACTCTTCGACGAGCGGTGGATCACATCTTATGGCTTGCATCACAATTTTGTATATGTCGCTCGCATCACATGGCTCACATTTGAAAATTTGTATTTGTGGCTTGCATAACATGACTCACATCACATTTTTGTACTTATGGCTTGCATTACATGACTCGCATCTCAAAAGTTGTATTTTGGCTCGCATCCAAAATGTGTACTTGTGACTCGCAATGAAATTTGTACATGTGACTCCCATCACATTTTTGTACGTGTGGCTCGCATCACATTGCTCACATCCAAAATTCATCACATGGCCCGCATCAAAATTTCAACTTATGACTTGCGTTGGACCACTCACATCCTATGACTCACCTTTGGTTTTTTGCATTGTGGTTCTGATGAGAACCACGTATGAGAGCCACACTATTTACAAGCACTCTTTTTTCCCCTATAAAGAAGACTGTAAAAACTTGATTGCATAGGAAAAATTGGATTTTTTTGTGTGAATTTCAGCTTTGGAAACTCCATGGCTTTAGAGGTATTATTTTTATTAAATTGTTATTTAGTTGTGTATTTGTATAGTTTTATATTTCATCATTAATAGTTTGAAAGATAATTTATTATTTTTTAAATGAAAATAACATTTCATGATCATGGTTAGTAGTTGTTGAAAATGTAGTCTTATATTATATTTGAAATTTAAATTTGTGGACTTCATTATATTATTAAATATTTATTTGCTGTTATACTTTTTATTAGTTACTAGCTGGAGTACCACCGCTATTTTTGATAAAAAAAAATTGATTTCAATAAAATTTGTTTTTAGACTTCAGAGATTAAGTATAAACTAAAATTAAATTCTAAATATAATGAGTCAATCTCTTGAAAGACGGAATTTCCATGAGGTATGGAAAAACCAAGGTTTAAAGTGCAAATTAGAATAAATAAACTTTGTTAGTCAGTCTAATACTCCCTCCGTTCCACTAATATTGGCACAATAGGTTTATGTGGTTGGATTTAGGTGAAAGAAATGAGTGGATGAAATTTAATGTAGAAAGTAAAAAGTAGAATGAGTGGATGAAATTGAAGGAATCTTGCCGAAAATGGAAAGTGTGCCAATATAAAAGAAACAACCCAAAAAGGAAAGCGTGCCACTAATAAAGAAATGGAGGGAATATGAAATATTGTCTTTTATTTTTATTATAATAATCCGTGTATGAATTTCTCAAATAAATCAAGTAGTACTTGATTAAGTTAAAAGAATGATAAAAGAAAGGTAAACATTATAGGTATTTAAGAGGAAATTTATTCTCTAACTAATGCAATCAATACATATCTCATCATTCTGTTAGTAAAAAAAATGTATATCGTTATTCATTAAAATAAAGGAAAGTAAAATTAAAAAGATAATGATTCAAATTATATTTGAATCACAATATTCCCTGTATGACCCAAGTTAATCATGTTATATGGAATTAATTGTGCGTGCTATAGTTCCCTTTTAGTTTAGTTTGAAGATGTAAACTGAATGTCTTCTCGTAATATATAACAGACTGTTACTACAGATCAACACATAAATCAAGAACCAAAATATGACAAGACAAGTGAACTCCAAAAACACCTCACATATTGGAAAAATAAGCAAAACCAACAAATTCAAATTGCAAAAGAGCCAAAATCAGCGATCACTCAATGCACGTGTCACTCTATTTCAAATAAAAAAATTTACAACATCTATTTTCTTAAATTTGGCACACTTAAACCTATGGTGTCAAACATAGTGAAACAGGGGAGTACTAAACCATCAGAAACTGTCCCAGGCAGTATAGAAGTAATCTTACCTATGCACAATCAATATTCAATTAGGTGAATTGACCCTGGTTTAGTAGTAAGTCACACTCTCTATAACTGAGAGGTCCAGGGTTCAAAACACACCCCCGTCAAGAATTGCTAATATTAGAGAAATTTCTTGATGGAGACTACCCAGCGTCATGTGATCGTGTTGGTGGTCCCCGCTATGGTTTCCCAACCTACAGGTGATTGATGATGGTGAGATCATGGTAGTTCCAATTTTGGTGACGACGGTTCGTTGGTGGTGCAGCGTTTGAGTGTTCTCAGAAGGGCGTCCCTAGCTATTCCAATGGATGGAGTTTCAGGTTTCACTGAGCTTCAATAGACTTAATAGTGGTGTCCTAGTTATGTTCTAAATTAGAATGTTAATATTTAATTTTGTTGCTTGCATGTAATCTTTCAAAAAATATTAATCAGTATAAACTCTGCGATGTAATAAATTTCACTTTCAAAATATTGAGCAAATGGATAAAATAAGGTTAGACCACACTTTTTATTACACTATAAATTGAGACTATATAAAAGAATTAAGTAAATTTGTAATTTTCCTTCACAAGGAACTAATGAACTAAGTCAGCCAGTTCATCATACACAATACCAGCAACAAAGAATTTAGGATGGGGAACCTTCATTAGTTGGTTACAATTATCCCCACATTTGAACACCGTAATATTGGAGTATGTTGCAATCTATGAGCAATCTATTCTCAATCGTTAGTGGATAACTATTACTCCCTCGGTTTCTCTATTAGTGGCACCATGGGTTTAGCTGTTTGGATGTAGTTGAAGAAAATGGATGGATAAAATCGAATGTAGAAAGTAAACAGTAGAATGAGTGGATGAAATTGAATGAATTTTACCAAAAAAGGAAAGTGTGCCAATATAAAAGAAATAACCCAAAAGGGAAAGTGTGTCAATAATAGAGAAATAAAGAGAGTATCCATTCTCAAACAAAAGATTAACATATACACACGTATAAAGTCTATACCAACAAATTAGTTACTGAGAACACTATGGATTTCTTGTCAACAATGTAATAAAATTGTTAGAAGATATATTCTAGATTAAAGGGTTATAAAATCAATAAAATTTTGGTGTCCCAATGCCAAATAAATCATCTAAAACCACCCGACATTAATAATTAAAAGATCAAAATTAGTAATAATTTCATTATACAGGGAAAAATACACTTTTGACTCTAACTTTTGAAAAAAAGTACTAATATAACCTTGCAAAATACCCCTGGTTAGTTATCTAAGAAATTTTAGAGAAATTTTGGATTATATCAACATTTTCAAAAAATTTAAGTTATTCTTTGTTATATAGTTGTATAAAGTGCTGAAAATATATTAACCTATTCCCTAAAATTAATGAACCTCACTCCAAAATTTTATAATTATGTTTTGAAATTAAAGAGCATATTCTACAACAATTCCTCTAAAAACTCAATTATATGATTGCAGTTCCATTTCATACAAATCAAACAAATAAAAACACATTACGAGTTTGAAATCTTAAACAAACCATAACAATAACCAAGAACTTAATAAATGGACTTCTAGAGATTCAATCCCTTCATGAAGATACTGCTCGTGGCTTTCATCTGGGATATTGTATGAGATCGAGGGACCAACTTCAACAACTCCGTCTAAATCTCTGTAGCCACCCAAAGAAATAGCATCATTGCTGTCAATCGAGATGTATTTGAACTTGACCGCAAATCCCCACCCAAAGTCGAAATAGCACCATATTCACTAGTACAGAGTGTTTCACCTTCCCATATTTCATTATGAATACTCAGTACAACAGTTGCAAAGGTAGGAGTGTTAGAGTTGTCTAGAACTGTAGTATCATCAGTATAACCATGATATTGTTCGATAACAACATCTTCATTCTCGACTGGAAATACAGATTAGAGAACCTGCATCTAGGAAGTCAGCAAACGATAAAAAACATGAAATCTTCTCTGAAATATTGATAATTTTCTACTGAACAAGAGCATGAGAAACATGTGGTGCATGGATAGTAGGTTCTTGCATGCCAAAAGACAAACCTTCACTCTTTCATCTCGTATATGCTCTGCTTTATCGAAATAGGTTTTTCCATGGAAAGGAGATAGAAAACCTTCAATTTTATAATTTATTAGCCAAAGAGAGAGGAACAAAGGGGTCACTCTTGAATTCTTGATTTACAGAAACAGAAGAAAAATAACTATTCATGATTGATCGGATGTGCAATGACGAGTGAAATAGAAGAGGATTAAGATAAAAAATGCACCATTGCACCTCAATATTGTGGAAGCGGAATACATTAAAACTTCATTATTATAAGAAAAGCCACAATTGTTGACTTGACATATGAAACCCATGACAGATCCCTTGTAATGACACATTTTGCATTACTTATTTATTCATACAGAAAAAACATATTCCAGTAAAAGCGTTTTCAAGTAAATAGTAATTAGAAGTCTGCGGGATTTTGTTATGTTTTAAAGGAAATATTATGGAACGGATTATAAACATTTAAATTCATCTCCGGATTGTGTTTACCAATAAACATCACATATTCTGATACAGTTCTCACTTGAAGCAAGTGGTTTTGAATAATGTCACGAATAATTCTGCAGAAATAAAGAGCAAACTAAGAAGTCTAGAGATCAAATGGAAGCATAACACTTAGTGAAGGGAAAAGCTTAGGATAAAAGTCAGGATAACCATACCAATATTGATCAAAGTATCCCCCACGACCATCAGCTCCAAAATCCTCTCTGAAAACGATCTGCAAGAAAGTGAACCTTAGCCCTTAGGGAGAGCAAAGAAACTTTTCAATGGAGATTAACTCAATAGTTTAAAATGGAAACATATAAATTAAAGAAAACTAGTGATACTTAAATCTCAAGACACAAGTGAACGTAATGAAACAATAGAACTACATCAAAGATATAATGACAATCCCCGATCAACTATAGTACAAACTCTTAATTTTCCTCCATATGCCCTTGTAAACAAAGAAATTATGAGAAATCTGAAATGAGATATCTGGATGACTGACAATTCCTTGATTGGCTAAACTTCATTTACTGTGAGATTGTTAAAATATATACAGGGGCCAAAAGCATAATAATATCATAGTACTATTAGGAATCACCTGAACATTATCGATGTGGTCACGATTCCAAAGTGGTAAGAAGAAACGATTAGCAAAATGGAGTACCAACTGCATCATTTTACAGGAAAACCAGAATAAATGCATGAAAATCACATTAATGGGAGAAGTATTAACAATTATAGAAGCGTGCAGTACCAAGTTCTAAACCAATTTCTTTCGCAAATAGTGAACAATACGATAGATTTGTGGTTCATCGAATAATGCTCCAATTTGATTACTAAGTTCTTCTGCAGATGCCAAATTCTTCCAAAGGGTTTCTTAACAACAATGCAAGTCCATCCACCATGATAAGCTATAATGAATTGTACCATAAAGTCAATAATAGGCACACCAAAAGAAACTAACAAAATTGTATATTCCCTAAAGTTGTGCGATGTTTATCATATTTAACAAGAAAATTTGTAATTCAGCTTTTGGGTTCACTGACCACTGACCAATGCAAAGCCGTCTGTCCATCATTGTCTGCCGTATTGTCATCTCTGACACGCTTCAAACATCAAACGATAAAGTAAAAAATGAATTACTAAGTTTTAAAAACAAAAACTCAAAAAGCAGAAACAAAATAGTACCTAGAATGATGTACTGCACCTTTCATTAATTCATTGGCCGTTTTATGATTTTCTTTGTCCAAACATATAAACATGTTACATGTCCAATAGTGATACCCATTTGGCTATTACACAAGGTGATACCATACATGGTCAGTGAAGCATTTCGCAGTGCCTTGACTCGCAGCTTCCAACTCCTCAGTGGATGGAGTGAATATCTTACAACACTCAAAAAATATAGAGCAAACTTTTACCTTTAACCAGCATGCGCTTGAAAATTTCTCTAAAGTCGTATGGGCTCATATTGTAGTTGAACTGAGAATGCCCAGCAAGGGTGAATTAGATCATCATAACACACAGACATTGTGAGAGATATAAATTGAATTGGAGCATGAGCATAATGAAAGAAAATGAAATAAACTAGTAAAAGAAAATGCTATCGAGTACTGCATAAACAAGACACAATTTGGCACTTAACTATATCTAAAGACACACAAGATTAGCAAGTGTGGGTTCTAGGCCGGCGACATCTAGATAGTCAACAAATTCAAGTAGAGGTTTCACAGTGCAAAGTAGATGAAAAGTCCCCTTGTAAGGACGACCCCGAGCCACCACCTTCTTTATAGTATATTTAACACACAGATGAAGGCATCGTAGGAGGGATTCAAAACTTACTGGTAGAACTTGAACGGAATATTTTGTGACATTTGGGTCAACTGCTTTTCCTTGGTTCCTTGCCTCGTCTGGATACAACCAAAATTTTGACGTAGGGATCCCAAGGATAGTATCTCATTCCATAAAAATGAAACTGTGGGAAATAGCATACACGGAGCAGATAGTCATACCGGTTCAGGGTTATGAAATAGTTCTATAAATGGGTACTCCTTCTTCTGCCGTGTTAAATAAAAACCAGGATATTTTGGGAACTCAACCTGTCAAGGGAAATTGTGAGAAAGTTAAATGTGACTAACCTCTTAATCAAACTTTATGACCAGGTGACTGTGATATATGAATCCACTGGAGCAAAAACTTGATATGTACTCGTAAGTGGTCAAACAACCATGTAAATGGCATAAACTCAACAATATAAAGTCGAGTATAATAAAATTAGCTAGAAAACAATCCAAATCGAATAGAAGCAGCATCATTACTCTCGACTATTTGAGATTTATCATTCATCCAAACATACTTTCCACCATAGTATTCTAGTCAGGATTAGGAAAGTTGGAAAAACTGCACATTCAAAGCCAACAATGTAAAAAACATTCATTTCAGAGAAGTGTCTTTCAAAACCTGGAGCACCAGGTTTTAGACCACACGTAAATAGAAAGGAATACAAGAAAATCATTCCATACCAGCTATCAAGAGATCATCTGTATAGTTACTCTCTTTGTCCACATTTAAACTATTAGAGTCAGCTTTTGCACAATGGCACAAAATATTATAGTTCCGGCAGGTATTAATAGCAATTTAAGAAACCTCAAATTAAACACATACCACCAAAAAGATACCTTTGGCATATAAAAATAAGAATCAGCAAAATGATGCAAAATGATGCAAAAAGATTACAGGATTTAATTGAACCTACTTAAATCCCAATAGAGTATAACACATAACTAAATTGAAAACAAACATAAAGCAACTGGAAGAACACAATTGAAATCAATTTTTCTTCAGTAAATATAAGCAACATCAAATTAATCAATCACAAAACATTGATTACACACAAATGCTTGTACACACATAAAGCATTTTCATCACACTAAAACCCCAAACTTTTACACAAAACAGCAAAATCTACATACCAAAAACAATTACGATTACAAGTGACGGGATTTGAAGGGGCAGAAGCAGTCGTCGTGCCTGATCTCAACACCTTTATCAACAGCCTTATAGCATTGGTAGAAGTGATGGTTTCTTTGTTCTCATCGTAGAGTGATAGGTTTAGTGTTGCAGTGATGCCATACTCATTAAGTTGCTCATCCGACGAGGATATGATTTTCACAAATGGCTTGATCACGCCAACCCCGGCCATCTTATCCATCGAGAACGATAATATAAATAGTGTGAAACAAGTTTCTTAATAATAATGTATATTTCAACGTCTACCATTTAACTGACCTTGTAAACAGACTCCTTATTGAGTACTATTTTGGGGTCTGGAGCTTCCAACTTCTCTTCACCATCTAACTCAACACTATCATCATCATTCTCAATCTTTTCATTGTCAAGAAGGAAAGATAGAGCAGCAACCATGATCCCGAAGAGCCAAATACACAACTTCTTAAAAATTAATTTCACTAAATTAGCAAACACACTGTACAACCAAACCAACTCTCACTTAGTTGATGGATGAAAACAAGCATTACAGATGGAATCCGTTGTCCTCTCATCAAACCAAACCTTTCTTCGGTGAAGCTCGCACAATGTAATGAGAGCTCTTTTTGCTTTTGTCACATCCTTTTGCTAAAACAAAAAAAAATTGATTAAATAAAAAAACTCTTCAAAATGGGAAAAAATTACAATGTTGACAACTAAAAAGATGGCCATTGAATGCGAGACACAAACAAACCAACAACATGGGAAAGAGGATATTCTAAAGCGCACGATTCTTCAAGTTGTTCTTATGCTTCTGGTTCATCTTCTTGATACTATGAACAATGTGCGAAAAGGATAGTGTCTTAAGAATCCTATCCCCGAGAGTCTGGAGCTCCACGAACAATGCTAGTATCTCCTAAATATCGACCATCTAGAAAATATACGGAAAACAATCATTATAGATGGAATTCACTGTTCTCTCATCAAACCAAACCTTTCTTCGGTGAAGCTCGCACAGTGTAATGAGAGCTCTTTTTGCTTTTTTCTCATCCTCTTGCTAAAACAAAAAAAAGATTAAATAAAAAAACTCTTCAAAATGGGAAAAAATTACAATGTTGACAACTAAAAAGAATGGCTATTGAATGCGAGGCACAAACAAACCAACAACATGGGGAAGAGGATATTCTAAAGCGCACGATTCTTCAAGTCGTTCTTATGCTTCTAGTTCATCTTCTTAATACTATGAACAATGTGCAAAAAGGCTAGTGCCTTAAGAATCCTATCCCCGAGAGTCTGGAGCTCCTTGAACAATGCTAGTATCTCCTAAATATCAACCATCTAGAAAACACACAGAATTACCCCATTAGCTCAAGGTACTAACTTTCAGTTATTGTCTTTCATATTAAGGTATAATGCTTTCTGAGTCCACTAAATTACTACCATTCTAATTTCAGCACTACCATATAACACTATTTTGAAGAATATCATCAAGTATCCCTTTTTGAGTCCAATAAACTACCATTCTAATTTCAGTAATATATAACACAAATTCAATAAATACTATAAAATATAAAATTTGAAGTTCAAGTTAGGGATCGTATATATACCTTTCTGTAAATCAGGAGAATGAGAGCCTGGGTAACATGGACACGTAGGCCAGACGGGAGGGTCCAGGATGACGCCCGGAGGAAATCACCAAGCTCCTCAAGGTACAATTCCATGTGTTTTGGGTAAAATGGGGTCACGTGCGCCAAGAACATCGCACCGTCACCCATAATCTTGGCCACAATGGGGTCTGTCGTGATTTTGCTGATGGAGGAGAAGCTCATCATCGCCTGCTGGTTAAAGAGCTCCATCATCCACGTGAATTGGCTCTACACCAGTTGGAGCTCCATTTTGTAGCCTTCCGGGTCGGACTTCATTTTGGACAACAGAGCCGGAAGAATTAGCTTCTCCGACTCTCGTCTTGACGTCGTGATTGCCTCCGGATTATTAACATATACTTCACAGAATTCTGCATTGAACTGAATTTCAACGAAGAAACGATTGAAAAAGTTAACGATGGATGTTTGCGATTGAAAGCAGAGAAAAGGATTGCATTCAAAATGTCGCCATTTTTGTAAAGCAGGGTGTCAAAATGACAATCAATACCCCCGGTGGACAAACAGAAAGCAAGCAATATCTATTATAGGGTGCTTGGGATTAGAATAATGCATAGATGATATCTAAAATGAAATGTGGTCCTAGATTTCTTCATAAGTAGTGGGAAATTAAGTTTTTTTAATTTAATGTTATTTAATATTTTATTTCTATATTTATTTGGTTAACAATGAAGAATTTACAAAAATAAGTTATAATATTTTTGGGATGACACACGTAGGTAGGTGACTTATTTAATTTATATGCTAAATTGTGTTAATTTAATATATATATATATATATATACATATATATATGCTTGGTATTTTTATATATGCTAGTTAAAATGTTTTATATTTGTACTAATTTTAGTTCAAATAAAAAATTACTAAAACAAGTCATATACATGTGTAGGTGCTACATGCTGTGTGTGGGAAGCCCACACATTCAGCACTGAAATCGTGGCTACAAACATCTAATGGTTCCCTACACACGATATGGAGACGTGTTCATCTGCACTATACCAGCCAGATGGATAGCCTCAAAAAATCAAGGACGCGTCGGGGTCGATTGTACCGTAGAGCCTTGTTCAACGACTGCTCAATAGTGTTTCAAAATATTGATTAGATATATTGACGAATGAGAAAAAAAAAGGATAAAAAAACTTGGAGCATGTGTACGCTTTTTGGGGTTGCGTACTTTGTTCGGCGCATGGAATCCCATGTGCATGTGCCATGCAGAGGGCAATTAATGAGGGCCTCCTCTTATATTTGGATCACATTCACCCATTGTTCAAGACACTAGTATTGGGTGAAGGGTTGCACACAATGGGCAACATTTCCAGGGAAGATCAGGGTCAAGCAACGTTGAACAATCAATTGGAGGAGCTGCCAATAGTGACCCATCGATTCGTCGTGGGGTTGCTAGCGTCACAGAGGAGCATTTGCATATGGAGAACTCTGACGTTCAAGAGCCGGAAAGTGTTATGAGCACACAGGGTAGACTAAGCGAGCAAGTTCCGCGGTTAAGATATACCAGGCGGGCATCAAGCTACCACAAGCATATGAGTAAAAGGTATGGGAAATCTCCTTGTGCACGCAGTTCACTGTCTTCGGGTTGGGGTATAGCAAGGCGAGGGAGCGAACACGGTAAAACTTATAAAAATTCTTATATATTGGGAGGGACAGCGACAGATGGCGATCATTGGGTGGTCTGGCGGTCGGAGGTTCTCAGACTATGTTTAGTGGCTGAGAAATAGAGTAACCAAAGTGTTTTTACCCAAAAATTTACTCCCGCCCTCCTTTAAATATATTTTCAGATACGTAATACGCATACAGACTATGGTGTATATGGTAAAATACTATGCATGAAATAGCAACACCATAAGATTCTGTAAAATAAATTCAAAAATTAATTTAATAGAAGGAAAAAGTGCTTCTTGATGTTTAGTTATTATTAGAGTCCGTCTCTTGAAAAGTGGTCTTTCCATAAGTCATGGAAAGACCAAGGTTTAAAGTGAAAATTAGAAGAAATGAAGATAAAATTTTTGGGTTGTATGAATCGGGTTATAAATTTTGTAACTACTACACATTTCATAATAATTTTTTTTATATTACAACTAAAACCTTTTACCTTTTATTATTTCAATTACACCTCATCTTTCCATAAGTCTATGAAAAAACAGTGTTTTCCAAGACTTTGCTTTATTATTATGTGATAATATAATTCTGAGTTTTTCGATGATGCTGAAATAACCTTAGAGTGGGTCTCCTAACAGGCGGCCTGTCCATAAGCTTATGGACAGGCCACTTATTTCTTACCTTATACACTGCATTTCTTAAATTACATACAAAATTTAAAATTTTTAAAAATAATTTTTTATATCATATATTTTTATATTTTCACCTTCAAATACATATTATTACTTGTTTTAACTTATAAAATGCAATATTTAAATTTTATAAAAAATTACAACATTTAAGGCAAATGCCCCTGTGGACTGTCCTTAAGCTTATGGAAAGACCGTCTTTCCTGAGACTTTCCTATAACCTTAAGTTGAAATCAGGGCCGGTCTAAAGGCTTAGGCAAATAAAAGTTTTGACTCAAACCCCTAATATAATAATTATAGTGAGACCTCGTTAATTTTTAAAAATCGGTTGTATATATTATAGATAAAGGCAAAATTTTGGGAAAGACCGTCCTTCCATAGGTATATGAAAAGACGGAGTTGAATCAGAATTATAGAAAGGTAAAAGATTTTAGTTGCAATATTAAAATTTTATTATTCAGTGTGCAGTAGTTATAAGTTGGGTAATATGCAAATATAGCCCTATTTGTTGAAGAAAGTGCAGATGTAACCCCGAGTTATTTTTTAGTGCAAATATAACCCTAACTATTATACATAAGTGCAAATATAACCCTAACTATTATACACAAGTGCAAATATAACCCTAAAGCCATTATTCTGGCATTGACCGGCCATTTCCGGCCATTGACCGACCGAAAAAGACCTAAATATCCTTCTAACCTAAAGCCAGACACAAATGCCCTCCAACCCACCACCCTTAGCCGCTGAACACCACTACTAAACCACCCTTCCGCTGCTCCGCCGCCACCGGTCCACCACCACCTTCCATCCCACCACCTTCCAGCCCACCACCACAGTCAAACAAGTGAATTGCTTCTGTAAAATCTGCAAATTGAAGAACAATTTGAAGGATGACAACTTGAACATTTGTATAGCCCCTCCGCTCCACAATCTCACCATCTCCGTCATCTATTCCGCCATGGTTTCAGAGCACATCTCAACCCAAATCCTGCATGATTAATCCCCTCTCATCAGAGTATACAAAGATGTCTGAATCAAAAGAACATAAATCGATGAATTCATCCCTTCATCGCCAAACCCAAATCCAAAAACCAACGTCCAGACAAAATATGTCGTAATCTCACCGGAGTTCAGCGTATCGGCCTGGCTTTACCTTCCGACCATCGTCCCAGGTGAAAATATTTCTCTCTTAGTCTACTTCTATAGCGGTGGTTTTGTCATCGGATCCACCTCCTAGCGCCATCGTTGTGGCTACAGGCGGTGCCAATCGACGGGAGGCTCTGCCTGGATGCATCGCCGATAGTGTTCTTCGGCGAGCCTAGCAGCCCGAGTGGAGATGGTCTAAAAGAAGAAGTAGATCTGGGTGATGGCTCCGTCATGGCTTAGTGAGCACGGGCTCGCTGCCGAGTATGGCTGAGGAGCTGCGCCATGGGGAATACAACTCGGCTGCATCGGGTTCTCATGGAAATAGGTGGCTGATTTGATGGGAAAGGCTCTGGGTTTTTTTTTGGAAGATCGGCTGGGATGTATGAAGCTTGGCGGAGATTGTGGTGTATGAACGGGAGAGACGATGGCACGTTTGAGGGGCTAGGAGAAAGGAAGAATGAGCCGATCAGATAATAGAATAAGGCGCGAGGGGCTAGGGGAAAGGAAGAAGAAGCAATTAGGTTAGAAGGTCAAAATAGTTTTTTTTGGTTTTATTTCAAAAAATGACTTTTCATCTAATTCTGATCTAAATCCGCCAGGAAAGGTTATATTTGCACATAACCTAAATATGTAGGGTTATATTTACACATAACCTAAATATGTAGGGTTATATTTGCACTTTCAATTATCACACGGTTATATCTGCACTTTCGTCAATTATGTAGGGTTATATATGCACTTTGCTCTTATAAGTTTATGACTTGATTAATGCAACCCAAAATTTTATCTTGATTTCTTCTAATTTGCAGTTTAAACATTGATCTTTACATAAATTATGAAAAGACTTGAGTCATAGATAAAAACATCAAATACCACACTCTAATTAGCTACATCAGTAATGTTATTTTCCCATGCAAGACCCTTTTTTTTATTAATGTTACATGCCATGGATATCACCCCTTTTTATATTTTGTTTCAAACCCCTACAATTTTAGGGTGGGCCCTGGTTGGACTGAGCTTGTAGCCAATGTTGGTCAGTTAATAGTTAATTGGCCAAAAGGTTTTCGACTTTAATTTGATAAAAAAAAAAAGTGCTCTTGTAATCAAATTCCTTCATATGTGATAATATAGCTCCAAAAAAATTTTAAGTGCTTAAATATTCCCAAGTTGGACTGAAATCGCATTTAATGCTAGTCTAAGTCGTTTAAATGACCTAAAAACTCTCGAATTTAATCCGTTAAGAATTTGATAAAAAGGATTGTCATTTCTCTTTTGAATATCTTTGTCAAATCACTCACCAATCATCACATTTATACAGTTGTATTAAATTTGTCCAATGATTTTTTTTTGTACAAAAAAAGGAGACGTGCATTTTAGCAAGCCATGATATATGAATTCAGAAAAGAAGTGAAGTGAAAATCATGCTTGACCGGCAGAACGCGAACAATCACATTAACTATGAACCATCAAAATCTCCATCACTTACGTCATCTTCTTTATGAAGATTGAGCATCGTCGAGACGAGTTTCAAAGTCAAAAGAAAGAGCGACGAATTCAACCTAATTCATTGATTGTTGGGGCTTTCTGTAGCAAGAGACTTCTTGATGCCTCTCGCTGCATGGGAATGGGAAAAGTATCGCCGCTGCAATGATGGTGATGGTTGAAATTAATGGGTACAAATCCTAAATAATGGTGATTTGGAGTGATTCTAATGCGGGGAATGCATACGAAAAAAGCAAGACTCTGAGTGATGATGAACGATAAGGACTGCTTGAAATTTTCAGCGGAACCATAGATGGGAAGATCGAGGATTGCAGGGGAGGAAGGGGTCTACATTTTAACTTTTGTTCATAAATAAAATATAATATTAATAAATATGGTCACTCATTTCAAATCCTACATCGGAGTATCAAATTAGTACTACTACTAAACAAGCTTAATCTGGAACTTTACAGTCCATACCGGAAAAATTGAGTTTGGACTGGATCGGGCCAAACCTCGAATATTAAAAATACTTGGTCTGAAGACTGGGCCAAAAATTTATACTTTCATTGGTACGGATCGGGACTCACTCCAAGTGAGTATCAATTTGCAGTATCCTATTTCATTCATTCGTGGAACTGTTATCCTGCATCAATCTGCTGCAAAATGTACAGAGTAAAATAGTGATTGCTACCCAGAATTGCTGCTGTGCTTGGCATTCATAAAACAATGGCGCCAAGTGGCTCCGATTCGAATGACATAATATGCATTTTCCCTGAAACCACAAGCCTGCAATTGAGCTCTATGCAACTATTTGCAAGGTGTTCAACTAAAAGCCAGATTAAGATTAAACTAAGAGAAATGCTTCTAAAATGTGGTACATCTTCATTAACCTTTAAATTAATTACAAATCAGAAGCACTATTTCCATTCATTTCTCTCATAAAACCATCAGCTGCTGCTTCTCTTGCATCTCACAATTTACATTGCCCGACAACTTTGTTAACCTCGATCAGAAGCTGCACTTACCGAGGATATGCCGTAACAAGGGTGAGGTCTTGTCAAGGTTCAGGTTTCTTGTGTCCAGGTGGCAGAGGAGGCCCTGCGTATTTGAGAAGAAGATCCTTTGCTCATTTCAGAATCGTTGTTTCTTTCAGAAAAGAAAGTGAGATGGGAAGATCTCATACCGCTTAAATCTTGGCTGCTCAGAGCA
This sequence comes from Rubia yunnanensis, assembly GCA_037428765.1. Lineage (NCBI taxonomy): Eukaryota > Viridiplantae > Streptophyta > Magnoliopsida > Gentianales > Rubiaceae > Rubia > Rubia yunnanensis. The sequence continues at coordinate 65,218,081 of CM075071.1, read as the reverse complement.
TCGCTTGAATTTAACCCCATTTGGACAATGTTGTGAAGCTCATCCTCCCACACGTTAGATACCTAAAGACACGAACTATGAATCCCAAAATCACATACGGAGAATCGAAAGAAAACCTTGGAGATTATAGCTTACTTGAGAAGAAAGGTCCTTAAAGGTGCTACTACCACTGGCCGTTGCAAATTGAGAACTGATCGATTTTCTAAGGGAATCTGAGGTATTTCCGAGCTCGTGAAGACCTGATTGGTGAAGCCCTTGTTGCAACTGGTGTGGCAGATGATAAGCCACGGATACATCGGGCGAGAAGGCGAATGATGAAGGACCAGCACGGCTCTGAAGGATCTGTCGACAAGGGGGTGAAATAACGTGAATAAGCGAACATGATCAACATGAATATGTATGAACGTGGGAGTTTCTATACTTGTCTTACATCTTTTGTGAGGAGCCCTTCAATGTTGAATTCTAGCCTTGGATTCACTGTTGCTAGCTTCATAGACAGGAACTGTGAAACCGAGAAGGAATATCAAATGCATCAAAGTAAGAAAAATATAAATATGGTCACAAAACATCTGAACTACACATCTCGAATGCAGACACAAGAGCCACAATCAGAGGAATTCACTCATCTTTTCTTCACAGATTTGAGGAAGCAGGATTTTTAGAACGAGTGACATTAAAACCTAGTCTTACTAAAATATTTGGAAATTGGAACAGCTAAGTCGTATAGGTAAAGAAATGCACATTTAAATAGCATAAAAGCAGTTAAACCAAAAGCGAACAATATAAATTATAGAATACTTGAGAAAGGCTACGGCAGGATATACAAGCACGGGAGATGGAAGGTAAAGGGTAAACCAATATAAACTTGCCTCCACTTGGCGTTGTAGAGATTGAACATAATTAATAATTTCATCCAGCATTACGGCCTTTCCAGTGACCTGCAAAAACCAACAAAATTTCGCGGTCAGCCACTGAAATCATAATCCATGTAGCAAATGTGAGGCCATCAATATATACAACCTTACTGCAACCGGGAACAAGATCCTGAAGAAACTTCATTCTCTCACTTATCTTCTCCCTCCTCACCTATAATTCAATTCAATTAGTGCCGGCCGAAGGCTCTAAATATTTAACAACAAAGTAAATATCATTTTTACCATGAGAAAAAAAATGCATGCAAACTTTCCAATATGGACTTACTCTCTCTGCAAGACTATGACTGTTTGTAGCTTGGCCTCTCCTAGCTCTAATGTGGATATAATCCTCTTTCGCTGAATCGGATGCTTCAGGTCCCTGCTTAGCATTCTTCCCAGTGGGCTTGCTAGTAATTGAGGTCGGATTCTGGTCATTCTTATGCTGGACTTCATGATCTTCCTTCCTAACTTCAGCTACTTGCGGTGATTTTCCACTATTCTGATCATGCTCAGCTTTCTGAATATTTAACAAGAAAATATTTGACTAGGAAGAACTAAAGGTAAAACACTAAATTTGAAAGTTAAAACTGATGAAATAGAGTTCAAAGTCATAGTTATCTACCTGCCCTAATCTTTTTCTTTTCTTGGATCCAAGACCCTTAGAAGAGGACTCTAAACCAGGAGCTTCCGATTCCTCTTGAGCACCCCGGCCACTGAATTCACCTTGATCAGATTCATTGCTTGATGCACGGAGACTGCCTTTGGCCTCATCGTTGGACCTAATTAAACTTTCAGTGTTGTTCTTAAACTGATTTCCATCTGAGGCCACACGCTCAGCAGGTACGGGAGCACCTTTCGAGCTTGCGGCTGCATTCATATCGCTGCCGTGGGATGGTATCCTTGACATGGAATTCAATCCATTTCCAACCATGTTCATCTTGTTATTGAAGGACTGTAAGTCAGACATCGATAATTTCAGACTATTTCCAGCCATTGCCTCCTGTGATCCAAGCAATGGCGCCATACCCCTCGAGTATGAATTCATAGACTCGGGCATATTAAAGGGGCTCATGATTTCACTAAAATTCCCACCACTGAAGCACGAATATCTTGCAGCTCGTTCAATAAAACCCACATCAGCAGGAAAATGAGCCAAACTCTGAGGAACAAATCCAGGAGTACCCGGAACAAACATTCCCCCTTTCAACATTGCATTCGGTGGAGTCCATCCTAAAGCCCCAAAACCTCCATCTGCACCATGTCTCATTGGCACAAGATGACTCCCTCTGCTATCCGAATGATTTAAAAACCCGGCATTCTGTTGCCCACCATTGTCACTGAAACCTAAATTACTCGAACCCGATTGCTGATCCCACATAGCAGAGCTAAACGAGTCGATTAAATTAGCATTAGAGCAAGAAGGCTCGGGATCACCTCCCGACATCAGCCCCTCACTTAATTGCCATTCTGAAGCAACATTCGCCGAATGATAGTTCAGAAGATCCTCCTTCCTCTTCCCTTCCTCGTGGCTATTTTTTTCAGCCATATTAAATACACTCCCTAAACAGCTACTAGTAAACTCAAAAAACAACAGCCCCCTCTCAAGAACAATAAAAGGTCCCTCTCAAGATGTCAACTCTCTCTGCTCAAACTATACCATAAACAAAGATTGAAACTTTGCAACACAATGCCACTTACAAGGAAAAGGGTTCACCAAGAAATGGCCAAATTTAACAAAGATTCGAAATTTAATTGAACTGAAGCACAGTATCATGATTGGGTTCATTAAATGCAGATGAAAGAAACAAGACCATGCACCAATAAAAGCACCCAGCAAGGACCACAGAAACAAGAACACACCACTGCAAAAATCTACCGAATTCCCATCAGTCCCTTCACAACAACATTAAAGAAACACCCAAATGCCCCAAAACCCACAAGAGCCCAGTTCATAAATCACAGTCAAATGAGCAGAGACATTGATTTCTCCGCCATAAATGCTCATTCAGAGACACAACAAAACCCTAGACACATCACAGCAGAGAGCTAAAAGTGTGAGGAAAGAAAGATACCCATTTCAGATTCTGCTATACTTTTGGTCCTGCTGCATAAAAATAATAATGAGTAGAGTACAAATCTTTTTGGGGTCCGAGGACTATGTTGTTCAAAGTTTGAACATTAAATAAGTGCACCCACACGAAGAGGGAAAAGTTGGTTGACTGTGAGTGAGATGTGATAATGATCAGATTGCCTAAAACTCCATAAATCTGTAGAGAGATGGGGGATTGAAAGGGAAAGGGGAGTTCTTGAGCAAAGGAGCTGGATTTATACCCACGCCTGCATCAAAAATGGTGCTCTTGATGATTAACCACCGCCATTAAAATAAGCTTAACCCATTTCATTAGTGTTTAACAAAGCTGCTTACTTTGCTTTTATGTTCTACAGTACTAATGGATGGATGGACCACTAAATTCTCCCATCACTCCTTTTTGCCATTCTTATTTCATATTCACTCGTACTCTCGCAATCCCTCTGTTTTTCCTTTTGAATTTGAGGTTTTATTTTTTGAATTGAAAATCTCTCAGCAATACATATGGAGCAATTGATTTTAAATTGTAGTCATTTTTGTATGGATGATAAAACATGTTTGAAAAAATATGAGGTAGTTGATGAAGTTTATTGAGATTGTGGGAAAATATTTTAAGAGCTAAAATTTGTTTAGAACTAAATTTATATACTCCCTTTGTTTTTCTATTTATACCACCGTAGGGTTGAGTGTTTGGAATTGGTGAACCAAATGAGTTGATGGAACTGAATTTAGAAAGTGAAAAGTAGAATGGGTGGATGAAATTGAAGGAATCTTGTCAAAAATAGAAAGAGTGTCAAATAAAAGAAAACATTCATTTGTAATAAGTGTGTCATAAATAGCAAAACGTATCCAAAACTCCTAATGTTTTAGGAGTCCAGAGCCATTTTCGTACATTTCTCTGAATTGAATGTGAAGTATGTTAGTAATTTTTAAAAAGAAATGGTGGAGTATACTATGCTAACATACATTGGATGACTCACATCTTAGAAAGACAGGCGTTGATAAGCACATTAAACAATTTGTACAGTTGAGAGTTCACACAACCTAGATGCGGAGATACAATTATGACTGATACATATCTTAAACGAATAATCGAAAATATTATAAGATGCTGTCGAGATTAGTTATTGTTTTGCAAAATGTAGCATTCTGAAATTTCTATGCCTTAAATTTAATAGTATATTTGTAATATATTATTTAAAAATTAACATTAATGTTCAAAAAGTCAAATATGATAGTAAGGGATGGTTTTATTTTGCTCAAGTTAAACTTTTAATTCTCCTATCACATCTTGGTTCAAATTGATGAAAAATTGATATATATTCACAAGTTTCTGTTCAGAAAAGAGAATAGATTATAATACTATATTACCATGGAATCTGGGTTTGTTAACGAGTATCCTTAGGAAAAGCCAATAAATAAAAGCAACTGTGGCTTAATTACTTAAGATGCAATAATGTAGTCCTTCTTTAAACCCTCGACGTACTATCGTTACTTTACTAATAAAAAGTAAAAGATGAATTAAAGCTTTCTTAGCAAGACTCATTATGTAATGTTTCAACTTTAAATATTTGGAGGCATTATTTTCTGTGTTTATTTAATAGGGAAAACAGCGCATAATTGAGCTAGCAATTCTGACAGATTTGCCAACTCTTTACCAGTAGGAGCAATTAACTTAACCTTTTGACATTATCCTTCTTTGATTATTATTATAACTTCTTGGGGAAAGAGCTTTCTTATTACCGCCTAATCTTTGTTTATTCTTCATGTCTCATTCAATTTGCACACTTTGACTATCAACAGCTAACTTTAAAAAATATTTGATTTATATATTTTATTTTGGGACGATAGAGCGTAAAACTCACAAATAATTGTGGTTGTATGTATTCAGATATATATATATAGTTAGTACAAAAAGTATACAAAACCTAGACAAATATGAAATAAGATAGATACAAAACCAATCAGAAAAGGCTTTCATTTCTTATCTTGACTCTAATTTATTTATATCTCTATTACAAACCCCCCCCCCCCCCCCAATCCAAGCGAAATGTAGGACTGGTTGCAACGGAAAGTTTGGAACGTAAGAACTCAAATTGAAGACGACATAACCCCTTTGTAAAGATGTCAGCAAGATGCAAGTTTGTAGGAACATGAGCGATTTTGAGCTTGCCAGAAGATACCATCTCACGCACAAAATGATAGTCAATGTCAATGTACTTGTCTCTCTTGTGTGAAATCTATTTTGAGCCAGAAAGAGAGCACTATTATTATCACACAGCAAAAAATGAGGCACAAGTCGATACACGTAAACCTCGGAGAAGAATCATCAACCAAGCCAACTCCGCGGCAGTATTTGCCATAGCACGGTATTCTGATTCTGAACTAGAACGAGAAACTGTAGGTTGCTTCTTAGCACTCCAAGACACCAGGTTACCACCAAGGAAAATGACATAACCATATGTAGACCTACGAGTCTCAATGCAACGAGCCCAATCAGCATCAAAATAACCCATAACTGGTAAAGCAGATGAATTTACGTGAAACTGAAGACCATAGTGGAGCACAGAATTCGAGTGACAGCTTGGAAATGGTTATCAGTAGGGCCCTGCATGTATTGACTAACCGTGTTCACAACATAAGACAAACAGGGACATGTAATCAATAAATACTGAAGTGCACCAACCAGAGATCGATAATAGAGTGGGATTTCCAAACGGCTTACCGGAAGAGCTAGAAAGCTGCGAAACAGCCACAAAAGGAATAGCAACATGCAAAGAATCTTGTATTTCGACACATGCAAAATATTCTTGGCAGATGTACGACAACCTCCAAACCTAAAAAATACTGCAAAGTGCCAAGATCGGTAATCTTGAATTCTTGATTAACCTGATCTATAGACTTCCAAATGAGAATCATCATTCCCAGTAAGAATAATGTTATCAATATAAACCAACAAGTAGAGCAAAGAAGCACTCTGAGAAAAGACAAATAGAGATGTATCGGAGGAACTGCATAAAAAACCTAGGCCAATAAAAAATGAGTTGAAACGTTGAAACAAGCTCGAGGAGCTTGTTTCAAACCATAAATGACCTTGTGTAGATGACAAACAAAATCAGGATGCATCAGGTCTTTGTATCCAGCAGGCTGCTCCATAGAAACATGTGAATCAAGAACACCATTTAAAAATGCATTCTTGGCATCCAGCTGTCGTAAGGGCCAATTACGAGTGACAACCAGAGATAAAATAGTACGAACAATAGACGCCTTCACCACGGGACTAAATGTATGATCATAATCAAAACCATGTGATTGTAAAAATCCTTGAGCAACTAATCTTGCTTTATGTTTGTCAAGAGAGTCATTATCTTTATACCTAAAACGAAAACCCCATTTTGAACCAACAACATTAGTATGGGATGGACAAGGAAATAAATCCCACGTCTGGTGAGTGCGAAGAGCATCCATCTCTGAGTCCATAGCAGTAACCCATTCACGATCCTTGACAGCCGAGCGATGTGATCGAGGCTTGGCTTTAGCAAATAAAGCACTTGGTAAACCAGTAGTATTATATTCTGAAAAATTCATGTAGCGAAGAGAGCCAGTGCATGACCTAGTAGCCATTGGATAATGAGAAGAATGACTTGATGATTGAGATGGTGCAAATCTCGAGGTGGACATGAAACCTGAGGCAGGCATGGAACCCGAGGCTGGTGGCGGTGAAGATCGAGCAAGGGAAGCTGGCATCAGAGACTGCACAGATTGAGCAAACGGCAATTTTCTTACGGAGGCCCCCGGAGCCGGGGATGGTGGTGCGTGAGCCGCATGTGCTGGCAATGGATTGGATGGACTGGATGCTGGTGGCGCGTGCTGCGGCTGGGTTGGCGGCGTGTGCTGCTGGTCTCCGTGCGGAAGACATATACAATTATCAGTAAACCCTAAGCTCTCAATATCAACTCTAAATCAACATCTTCCAAAATAATGGGTAATTAGGTTTTAGAGGATGGATCAAACACCTCTGATGGTATAGACAAGGGATCCAAAAATGTAGAAACATCACGTGAAGGCAGACCGGTGATAGTACCAGTACGAGTTGCTGGAAAAAAATCTCATCAAACCAAGCATGGCGAGTGATGTACACCTCCTTCGTAAGAGGATCTAAACAATGATGATCTTGTGTACTATGAACTGTAACCCAAAAATCTACAAGACATACTCTGAGGTGCTAATTTATGCGCAACATAGGGCCTCAAATGTGCAAAAACTTGACAACCAAATGGATGAAAATTGGAGTAATCAGGAATAGTACAAAAAATAGCAGAGAGCAGAGATTGACCTGATAAAATCAAGTAGACCGTCTGTTGATGATTTATACTGCAGTCGAAAAAACATCATACTAAAAAAATAATAAATTCCATAATGAAAGAGCATCAACATACCTGTCCAAGTAATATGATGATGTTTCCTCTTTGCACGACCATTTTGATCTCGAGTGTAAGGACACGAAAGCTGATAATGAATGCCCTTAGACGCAAAATGAGATCGCATGAGATGATTCAAAATTTTGGTTCCACCATCACTCGGAAATACTTTGATGCTGGTAGAAAACTAGCTCTCAACCATAGCCTCATAATTCATAGAAGCCTCCACAAAATCATACTTTCGTCGCAAAGGATATAACCAAGTAAACCAAAATCATCAACAAAAATGACATAATAAGAGTAGCCGGCTTGAGAGATAACATGTGAGGGTCCTCAAAGATCATAATAAACCAAATCAAGTATGTGTGGTATGCATTTTAAATTATCACTAAAAGAAAGACGTTTTCCTTTAGCCATTTCCCAAGAGGGACATAAATGAGGCTCAGGCAGGAAACTTGTAACTGACAAACATCCGGAACTGCTTAAAGAGGAAATGATGTTGTGGGGAACATGTCCCAATCTATTATGCCCAAGTTCAAAAGATGTTTAAAAAGCACTTGATGCAACAAAAACAGATAAAGCAGCACCACCATAATCCAAAACATATAAACCCCCATCACAGTGGTCTTTGCCAATAACATCACTAGTAAACTTGTTCGAAATAATGAAAGAAGAATCATCAAATCAAATAAAAGCATTCATATCCTGAGTCAACTTGCTAATAGATAGCAATTTTTTAGTAATTTGTGGAACAACCAAAATATCAGACAGGGATAGTGAATCACACACTCGACAATGACCAACATGGGTAATGTTAAGAACAAAACCATTACCAACAACAATGCAATTTTTACCAGAATAAGGATTCACGCGATCAAGAGCGGACTTAGAAGAAGTCATGTGGTTAGTTGCGCTATCCAACGAGCATGCAGAGAAGAATGTGGTAAAGAACCTGGAGAAGAAGCTCGGGAGGCCAAGTGAGGACACATCAAAGCAATGTGGCCAAATTTCTTACACCACTCACACTGCAACTAGTACCATTCACCGTGCAGTTTAAAGCAAGAAGAAGCGACATGACCCTGAATGTCACACCATTGGCACCATGGTTGATCAAAATGAGCCATAATACAAAAGAAACCCAATATATTTTTTTAAGAAGTCGTTGTTGACTGGGCGTTAATGAGGCCCTAACGAGGCACTGACTGGGTTGCTGACTGGAAGTGAAAAACTTGCGAGAAAATGTTTCAACTCACGAGAAATCCTCAACTCACAAAAAATTGACACCACGAGAATCTGCTTGTTGATGAGGCGTGTTTAAGTCACATGCTAAGAAGGCAGGCATGTGCTCGATTTGGCTTGTGGATCTTAGAAAATGTAGAACGAAGGCTTCAACATAAAACAAAACTGAGACGTCGTACCAAACCAAGACAGTCGGCGAAGAAGACAACAGAGGTGTAAAAAAATCAGACCCTCATTTTGCTGAAGAAATTGATTAAAAGAGAACCAGCTACAAAAACCGAAGAAGGCGATAAACAGAAACTGAAGTAAGAAACTCTTGAGTGAAAACCAGGAAACGGAGCAGAAAATGCCAGCCACTGATATGACTTGAGCGATGACCAAAGAACCATGAAATAGGTGGCGGCGATAGGAGCTGCTTACGGCAAAAATGATATATATGAACTGGACGGTGGTGGTGGACATCGGCGAAGACGGTGGCGATGGGCAGTGGCTGATCGAAAAAGGGATGAAAATTTATTTGATAACTTCAATAAAGATAGATAAAAGCCAAGAATTTTAGAGAGACATGACTGATACCATGATAGAATGTAAAACCCACAAATAATTGCGGGTTTGTGTATTCTTATATATAGTGAGTACAAATGGTGTATGATAGAATGTAAAACCCATAAATAATTGTGGTTGTGTGTATTAATATATATATATATATATATACATATAGTGAGTACAAATGGTATATACAAAACAAATCAGATAGGGTATTCCTTTCTTATCCTGATTCTAAATCAACTATATCTGTATTACACCCCACCCCCTCAAGCGAAGCGTAGGGCTGGTCATAACACTAAGGTAGGAACACAAGAACTCAAACTGAGAAAGGGGTAACCTCTTTGTAAATATGTCAGCAAGCTGCAAGTCCGTAGAAACATGAGCAACCTTGAGCTTGCTAGAAGACACCATCTCACGAACAAAATGATAGTCAATATCAATGTGCTTGGTTCTCTCATGCGAAACTGGATTCTGAGCAAGAAAGAGAGCATTATTATTATCACACAGCAAAACAGGAGGCACTCGAGTCGATACATGTAAATCCCAAAGTAAATCCATCAACCAAGCTAGTTTCACAGCAGTATTGGCTAAATCCCGGTATTCTAATTCTGAACTAGAACGAGAGACTGTAGGTTGCTTCTTAGCACTCTATGAAACCAGGTTACCACCAAGGAAAATGACATAACCATATGTAGAACTACGAGTCTCAAGACAACGAGCCTAATCAGCATCAGAATAACCCAAAACTAGTAAAGTGGACAAATTTACGTGAAACTGAAGACCATAATGAAGAGTATCACGTACATAACGCATAATTTGAGTAACAGTCTGGTAATGGTCATCAGTAGGAGCCGGCATATACCGACTGACCGTGTTCACATCATAAGATGAGTTGGGACGTGTAATCGACAAACATTGTAGTGCACCAACCAAAGAGCGATAAAGTGTGACATTTTTGAAAAAGCGACAGGTGTCGAATTTTGCATACCAGCACGCAATAAAATGTCTTTGGCATATCTGGCTTGACCACGGAATAAGCCATCGAAAGTACAAACAACCTCCAAACCCCAAAAATACTATAAAGTGTCAAGATCAGTAATCGTAAAGTCCCGATTTACCATATCAATAAACTTCCGAATGAGATAACCATTATTCCCAGTAAGAATAATGCCATCAACATAAACTGACAAATAAAGTAAAGAGGCACCCTTTGAAAACACAAATAAAGAGATATCGGCAGAACTGCATACAAAACCCAGGCCAACCAAAAAGGAACTGAAACGTTGAAACTAAGCACGGGGAGCTTGCTTGAAACCATAAATGACATTGCATAAACGACATACATAATCAGGATGCATCGGGTCTTTGTATCCAGGAGGTTGTTCCATAAAACCGGGGAATCAAGAACGTCATTTTTAAATGCATTATTGACATCAAGCTGTCGTAAAGGCCAATTTCGAGTGACAAAAAGAGATAAAACAATACGAACAGTAGATGATTTCACCACCGGACTGAATGTATGATCATAATCAAAACCATGTAATTGAGAAAAACCTTGAGCAACTAACATGGCTTTGTGCCGGTCAAGAGAGCCGTCAGCCTTGTATTTTAAATAGTACACCCATTTTGAGCCAACATTATTTACATGTGGAGGATGTGGAACCAACTCCCATGTCTATTGACTGCAAAAAACATCAATCTCCAAGTCCATAGCAGCAACTCATTCAGTGCGTGAACGATGACTATGAGGCTACGAGGCTCGATCTTAGCAAATAAAGCACTCAATAAACCAGTAATATCATATTGAAAAAATCCTTGTACCGTAGTGAACCAGTGTGCGAACGAGTAGCCATCAGATGTCGGGAAGAGGGACAAGAGCAGCGACAATGGAAAGCACACACGGCGGAGAAAGACAGCAGCGGCGGTGGGCAGCGACCGATCAAAAAATGGACGGAAAATTATTTTGTTAATTTGGGGAAAAAGAGATAAAAGCCAGGAAATTTCCAGAGACCTGACTAATATCATGATAGAATGTAAAATCCACAAATTATTGTGGTTGTGTGTATTAATATATATATATATATATAGTGAGTACAAATGGTATATACAAAACCAATTAGAAATGGTATTCATTTCTTATCCTGATTCTAAATCAACTATATCTCTATTGGTATACAAAGCCTAAACAAATTTGGATCATGATATGTACAAAACCAATCATAACGAGTATTCCTTTCTTATCCTGATTCTAATTGATTTATATCTCTATTACGGGAAATTAAAATTTGTGAAAAGTACAAACCCTAGCCGCAACCTTTTCATTCTCTCTCTAAAAAAATTCTACGTTTCTCTTCAATTGTCTTTCCCCATCTTCCCATTATGGGAAGATAAGGAAACAATAGTTTTTCAACTGAGATTGTTTGAGTGTTTATGTTATTGAATAAGTATGGAATTGTCTTCATACATTAGTAGTGTTCTTTGATCTGATAGATTAGATTGTTGTGTTCATCGTGATCAATCGATTTAGTTGATCGCGTCAATATTTTGTTCTCGATCTGGATGAACTGATATTGTTTTATGCAACTTTTGTTTGTGTTCTTGTATTATAGTTTCCCTTAATTTGGACGAGTTCAAATCTGTGTTTTTCAAGGTGTTTACAGCTCGGACAACATAGATTGTGCTTTGGATTATATGGTGTTATGGTTATGAAGATCTCTGTTTGGCGAAGTGATTGATGCTGATACACTCCTCTTTGCCAAGTGGTCCTGATTTTTGCAGAAAGTGAGTTAATATCCCGATGGTGATGTTACAGTTTTCATTGGATATTTGATATGTAATAGTACAAAAGATTAGTCTCATTCCGCATGTAATTTATATATTCTTGCAATAGATTAGTTATTGCTTGAGTCTAGTTGATTTAAATGTCAATTCCACTTATTATAATCGTCGTTGAGGATTTTTCCTATCACGTATGAATGATTATTTTAAAAAAAAATTGCAAAAAGTTGATATTCTGTTATAAAGAATCTAACAAGGAATCACTTAATAGTATTATAACTTATACACTAATTTAATTTTATGGTCAAAATTAAGAAGTTTTGACTAAATAAATAGTTAAATTGCATTTTAAAATGAGACAGGTGGAGTAGTATGTATTTTCACAATCTCGTTTTAAACTACACATTTTCAAATTAAAATGAATACGTTCTGTAATAGATTTTTTATTCATTCTTTCTCATCATTTATACTTTTTTTCATTTTTTTTTATATTTACTTTCATTTAATTATTTTTTGTCGTTTACAGAATTATTAATTTGAGAACTTCTTCATGTTGTGACACTTGAGCTAGGATCGAGTAGTTTGTATGCAAATTGCAGTTGGTTTGGTCAATAACATACCCTTCTGTTCATACTGGTTGTACTATATTGCTAATTAATTGCTTGTTTTCAGTCTTCGCAAATTAATCAAATGGGTTAGCTAGCTGTTTCTGGTGCAGGTTTTTCTTAGGTATAAACATACTCCGTATTGATAGCTTCAATGACTTATTGTGCTACTGCTAGATCATACTCCAGCTGGTTGAATATTCATTCAATTGTACGTTTAATAGGCTGCTATAAATTTCTTCATTCGGAAAGATTAAGGTTAAGTGCTGTGAAATGCGACATTTGCATGCATTTCTCCATTTTAATCTGCACACTTTGACTCTTAACTGTTGACTTAAAAATAAAAATGATTCCTTAATATCTTTCATCAAGGATAACTAAAACTTCTAAAAGATTGATTTTGAAAATATATGTTTTAAATGACACAATAATATTTATATACTAATTCAATTTTATGGTCAGAGCTAATAAATTTTGACTAAATGAACAGTTAAATTGCAGTTTGAAATGGGACACGGGGAGTATTAAATAACATTTTTATCTTTTGATGCAATATATGTATGAGTTTAAAAAAGGAGTCATTTTATAGTTATGAGTAAAATGCAATATATGTACTTTCTTTGTTTTTCTGTTAATGATACACTTACATTAAAATGTTTTCTTTTAAATGATTCATTAAAACTTTTGGGAAAATTCCTTCAATTTTATCTATTCTATTTACTCTTTTACTTTCTACCTTCAATTTTATCTACTCATTTTCTTTACCTAAATCCAAACACCAAAACTTTTGGCGTCCCTAATAAAATAAACGGAGGGAGTATAGGAGTTAAAAAAGAGAGCCATCTATAATTTGTTGCTAGGTTATTGAGCCATTTCCTCATTGCATCACTTTACCAACTGTTTTTTTGTAATACTCCAATATTTGCATTGAAATTTTTACACGACAAACCAACTCTAGTTTATTTACTTTAACTATGTTTAGGCTTATATATAAGGCCCCGAAAGAGAAGATCTGTTCTAATGATACTAAAAAATCTGCCCAAGAAATGAATTGACTGATTTCAATAGCATGACTAGAAAGAACAAATTTTCTTACATTTGGGAAATTGATCTTGGGTTGCTCGACCCGATCCTAACCCAGCCCATTTGAATCGGGTCCCATTTAGGTTAAGTGAGTCGGACAAAATGGGTTGGGTCAAATTTTGACCCAAATCAAGCTATTTTAACCCATTTGTAATTTTGCCTTACTTTATTAAGAAAATATTTTATTAAAAAAAAGGTAAAGTCTTGGGATAGACGGTATTTCCATAAGCTTATGGAAAGACGGGGTTTAACTAGAATAATAAAAGGTAAAAGGTCTTAGTTGCAATATTAAACTTTTGGTATGCAACATGTAATAGTTATAAAATTTATAACCCGATTCATGCAACCCAAAAATTTTATTTTCATTTCTTCTAATTTACACTTTAAACCTTGGTCTTTCCATAACTTATGGAAAGACCGTCTTTCAAGAAACGGACTCTTAAACAAATTATAAAAAATAATTAGTTTAATTCAACATATCTACAATTAATTCACTTCATAAACAAGTTTGAGTATTTGTTAAATTACATACTAAATTTAGAAAATTTGAAAATATTTTCACATTCAAATACATATGATTACTTGTTTTAACCTTTAAAATACAATATTTAAATTTTATAAAAAAAGTTACAACATTTAATATAAAAGTCACTTTGGTTTGCTTATGGAAATGCCGTCTTTCCATAGACTTTCTCTACAAGTTTAACATTCTAGAAAAAATATATACTTATAAAAATAAGAATAATTTTGTAAAACTACTATTAATTATATATAATATATTGATTAAAATATGAAATATATTTTCATAATTACATAAATAAATTTTAGTGAAATTATATCCTTTACTTGAATTATTAAAAGTATTCTAACTAAGTAGAATGAAAATAATTGTATTTTTTTCTTTATTAAGTTAATCATTTATAATTAAATATAATATAATATTCTAATTTTAAATTATATGAAAATAAATTATCATTTTATTTATTATTTAAATTTTAATATATTTAAATTTTAATATATTTAAATTTTAGATCCAAACTATGAAAATTTTGACCCAATTCATTTTACCCTAAATTTTAGATCGATCTGGGCCGGGACAACTGATCGGCCCGGACCTGCAAGTCAGCATGACCTACCCTACCCTACACAACAAAGATAACAGATAAAGTAGAAAATAAAAACAATGAAATTTTATAGAAAGTGATTAAACAGTGTGTAGTTTAATATTTTGCCACCGTCACAGTAACTCTGATTTTGATCTAGAATCAATACATATTGTCTGAGATCAATTCGTACAATTTTACTATTTGATATGTGATCAAACGGTCTCTTAGTAATTGAACTACTCCCTCTGTTCCATTTATATTAGCACACCTGCCTAAAATGGATGTTTCTTTTTTTGTGGCACCTCTGAATTTTTGCCAAATAAGGGGGGGACAACTTATATGTTTTCCCATGTTGCCCTCATTTATTTTCAGAATTTACTCCTGCTTCCTCAGTTAAGCATCCAGTTTAGGGACATAAACCCAATCACTAAGCCAGCAGGTTAAACCTTTTCCTCCTCAGTACGAATTGGGTTGAGCCCAAAGTCTGACCCAATTTTGAATTTTCGACTTGCTGGGTCAACTATTTGGCAGAAATGGGATAAGGCTAAAAAATCAGATTTCATCTCTTCAATCCACATTTGTCTCTGTCCGCCTCCTCTTCCCTACGAACTGAAAACCCTAGCAGAGTAAGTCACTTCCCCCGGTATCAGAGGCTCGCCGACGAAGCTGGCCGACGAATCCCGCCACCGACGCTCGCTTCTATCCCACCGACGACGACGCTCGCTTCCATCCCGCCGTACGAACCGAAGCCCAAATCCCTCCGCCGTACGAAGCTCGGCTACATCCCGCCGCCGCTCGAGCAGCAACGCCTACATCCCACCGAGCTGAATTCCACCGTCCCTCCGGGCCACCGTATCTCAGCCCGAGTCCGCCGATCTGCCACGACGGCCGATGTCCGACATCTGTCGATTTGCCACGGCGGCCTCTGTCGGAACCCCAGATTGGTCCATGTCCGACAATCACCTGCCCCTTCCCGGTGATTCCGAACCCCTTTTCCCGTACGAGTCCCAGCCAGGCGATACCTTCGTCGACGAGACGCAAAGTTTCACGGTGACCGCAGCCGAGAAGTCCGTATCACTGGCAGACATGGTGTCGATACCTTCGTCCTGGAGCAGCTGCCCACGAATTCAACACCGGAGGATAAGATCTCTGGCACCGAGGCGGGTCAGGTCAGGCTGTCGGAAGTTCGTGGATACTCAGGGGTCACCGGGCGTCACCGATACGTACGAATCTGATGAGGAGGACGGGGTTCATATATTGGAGGATGATGCAACGTATTCAACTCCACAGCCGAGTGGGGAGATTCAGGCGACAACATCAGCTTCAGCATTCGTGTACGAGCTGAATGGGGTACCAATCGATTTGTCCGAGGTAAACCTTCCATGGAGCCATGTTGTACTAATTGAATGCGTGGTCAATACTCTGTGTTAGTGAATGCGTGGTTAGTCTGTAGGCTGGATCGTGGTCATTACGTGTTCAATGCGTGGTCAATACTTGCTGTTAGTGTGTAGGCTGGATCGTGGTCATTACGTGTTCAATGCGTGGTCAATACTTGTTGTTAGTCTGTAGGCTGGATCGTGGTCATTACGTGTTCAATGCGTGGTCAATACTTGCTGTTAGTCTGTAGGCTGGAACTATGAAGCATGATTCCTTCACATATACGTGTCATTCTTTGTAAACATTGAACGACTGGCTGTCAACTATTTTCAGGTACACCCTTCCGTGCACAAGTTATTGTTGAGTCAATATCGGAGCGACGAACATGGAAAACTGCCACCGAAAGCATTAATGGAAATGTGGAAGGTCATCTTCCATGTGTAGGTACGATTGTAGTTATTCACTCTGCGTATTGAATAACAATATTTGAGATTTCACATGCTGTAACTTTGTATTATTCTGTGTGGCTGGGTATGAATTTTTTAGACTATGTTTGTGGCTGTGTATATGGCTGTCTTGGCGGTGTGGTTGTGGCTATCGTGTTCTGTTAGGCTACATATGTGGTTGTGCATGTGGCTCTCACGGTTGTGTTCTGTGGCTGTCGTGGCTGCGTGTTTGTGGCTGCAGTGTCTGTGTGTTTGTGGCTGTCTATTTGATGTTTGTCTGTGTATGTGGCATGTGCTTCTAACTGTGTATGTGGCTGCAAATAGTAAACCTGTAGGCATTGGTTTTTAACACATAGTAAACTACCATTGGTTTTTAACACATACATGGTTGGATTGCAAACACACTAACAAAACCTAGCATTATGTTTGCAACCTGTAGGCATGCCTAGCCCAATCCAACCACAAAAAAAACCTGTGGGTATTTCAAACCTACTAGCTAACCTATTAATTGATGCACAATATATTCAAGCCCCATTGCTTTGTTAGCTGCTATCAAGTGTTGTAAGCCCTCTCTAACCAATTCAGTGTCCACCTCTATGTCACTTGGTAATAATCCTTGTAGTTGGAGCGCATCTTTCCCCATATGTGGTAGCTTGTAACGGTTTGACCCTTTGCATTTCATAATCTCCACCATGACACACTGTAGCGTTAGAAACACTTTGTTCAGTTTTTCTGGCTGCAACTGTTCGAATGCTGTTTCTGTGGCTGAAATTAGTTCATCCAATGTGCGTGTCGTTGACCGGTGCTGCAAACTTTGTATCGAGTTAAAAAAGCCCAAATCTAGAACATTTAAGTCAGGGCTATTTGGGGGCTGAAAACCTAATCTGATGTTGAAGCCATCCGAACTAGCTGCCATTCTAAATTCAGGATCATTATCACATATGTGGGGTCTAGCATTGTCTTGCCGAATTGTTATGTTTGTGCTAGCTAGTAATGGCCATTTCCTTTTGATAGTTGGGACCAACTTCGTCAACATGAACTCTTTGGTAACTTCACGGTCAATTGATGGTATTGGTTTAGTTTCCAAAGTGCCGGTTGGTCTATTTTTGCTTGTATTTTTCGCAGCTTCTACATGTGAGAATGGCCATATCCCTATTTTCCCATCAAACAAGACCTCCCCCTCATTATTGATGCTTGGCCGACATATGGCACATAGGAACATTATTTTCTTTATGAACCTCTTGTTTTGAACCATGCAGTGAGGCTCTTCCTCATCCGGAAGAAGGTAGTACTTTTCTGCAACTCTAGTGATGTAAAACCATTTCTCGTCTATGTGTATAATGTGATGCATATCCATGAATGTTGTTTTTCCTAGACTTGTATCATGTTGCAAGTGAGATATGGAGTAGTGTAACCTTTGCAGCTAGTTTGTGGCTGAAATCAGTGGTTTTATTGCATTTGAATGTCTCCGAACTTGACCCTTCTTGATCTAGCGATGCATAGTCGTAGTGCTTACTCCAATTGCAGCTGCAAATCCCCTTTGTGATGTGCGTAATTGGAGGGGAACTACCATAGCTAACTCCTTGTTTATTTCAACCTTTTTATTTCCTTCTTTTCCTTTGGCCTTGCTGCTCCAATCTGTACATAACCCCAGCTGATGTTGTCTTTTGTGCAGGTTCGCCATGCGGCTTATAGTGCGAACCGAAGTGTTCCATCGTCGGGCTGCCTCCTTACGGCGATGGGTCACAAGCTTGCCTTCGCTCAAATTTTGGAGGATGAACTCTCCAATTTGACACCGCTGAGAATCATTCAACCGTTTCCGATCCGGCATTCAGTGGTGGCTACGTAAAACACGAGAGTAAGACAAATTCCAGAGGTTAAGAAGAAGAGAATGAGAAGTTTTTGAGGTCTTCACACTTGCTGGTCTCTTTTTTAATCTAGGCTAAGTGGTGAATAGTTTCACTGCCTTGTAATGGCTGCTGTTAAGGTGGGAATTTGAATTAAAGTGCATTTATTTCCCTCCTTTCAGCCTTACGCAAGTGGGTTTGTAAAGTACAATTTGGGGGCAAAAATTATGCTAATGATTCACAATCATAGTCATGTAACTGCTACAGTAATTTAGTACTATTTCCACCAAGAATAAGGACCCCAATCAGCTTTATGTACAATGTTAGAGGTTGCAAAAATCCAAGAGCTTCCATGGAGGTGCCAATATAAATGGAACGGAGGGAGTACCAATTACTATGTTCAAGGTGTTTATTGGTGTAGAGTCCTCGGGAGTTGGATTTATTTATGGCATATTGTGAATTCTGGTGATCTGGTGTTTTAACACCGCTATCCAGGTTTTGTCCGAACGCAGGATTTTGTCCACGATTTATGGAGCATATTATGGAGTATATTTATGTGATCAAATCAGAATATTGTGAAGATTATTATCTTATTTCGTGGAAATCTAATTCTGGTAAACGAATATTCCTGTAATAGTTAGGAATTGATTAAGTAGTTTATTTATGGTACAAGTCCTATTGAGGAAGGATTGTCCATTTAAATACCAGATTAGAATTAGATCTTTCCTTAGTTTAGAAGTCTATTTATGGTAGAGTTAGACAAGGAAAGATGTTGACAGAAGGCAGGATTGCGATGGATATACATACAAGAAGATACAACGCAATCAATTAAGCGACCAAGAATTCATCTCTACGTGAGAAGTTTGGAGCGATCTGCCTGTGGTGTTTGGAGGAGTGTTTATTCATCCGACCAAGTTCGTAAAGATCAGAAACAAGGAAGCCTTAATTCCTCGGGAGGAGGAGATCCAGGGAGACGTGTTGATCGTGAGGGTTCAACGACGTAGGATCGGCAGTGAGGGGATCTCACAACATTCACTCTGTAGGTTAGCAATGGATTAGTATTTAAGTTAAGCTTCTTGTACTAAAGACTGCTTTATAGTGAATGGTTTCTGATCTGGGCAAGGCCCCGCAGATGTAGGTGTAATTGCACCGAACTGCGTAAACAAGTTGTGTGTGCACTGTGTTTTTATTTCGTGTTTCAACACCAAACATTAAACAACTTGGCGTAAAAGTAGAGACTTTAGGTGAAACAGACTTTCAATTGGTATCAGAGCAAGGCACTTGCTGACCCCTATACAGGGAGAGTGAGATCAGGTTTCACCATGGCACCAAAGGAGGGGGCTTCGGTCACGCGACCACCGTTGCTGGAACAAGGTAATTATGCTTATTGGAAGGCACATATGAAAGTGTTCATTGGAGCACTAGATGATCAAGCCTGGAACTATGTCATAAATCAGTACACTCCACCTTCAAGTGACGAAACTACAGGATCAAGCTCATCGACGGCCAAACCATTCTCTAAATTTTCTCCTAACGAGCATAAAGCACACGTGTCCAACTCAAAGGCTTTGAATGCCATCTTCACAGCAGTGGATGAAGATCAATTTAAGATGATTTCAAATTGTGAGACTGCGAAGGAAGCATGGGATGTGTTACAAATGTATCATGAGGGGACAAGCTCTGTTAGGGAATCAAAGTTGCAATATTATACGTCAAAATTCGATGAATTGAAGATGCGTGAAGATGAGACTATTTCCGAGTTTAATGGACGAGTCCGAGATATTGCAAACAAAGCGTTTCAGTTTGGCAAAAAGTACAAAGATCAAAAACTTGTCAGGAAAGTGTTGAGGGCGTTACCTCCACGGTTCAATATGAAGGTCACAGTAATTAATGAAAATGGAAGGATTGGGACAATGACTCTTGATGAGCTTATGGGATCTCTGGAATCTTATGAGATGGAGATGCTGGAAACAAAAATGGGAAAGAAAGAGATGGCTTTTTCAAGCACAAACTCTGGAAAGGCAGATGATCTTACGGATAATGAAGATTCCGATGAAATTGCGAACATTACCAGAAACTTCTCCAGATTTATGAAGAAGATGGGCAGGAAATCTCAAGATAAGTCAAGTGGGAGCAAAAATCCTAACGCCAACTCCACTCCAAGATTCGGTCAAGCAACTGGTGTTGAAACACCAAAGATTAAATTGACAAATCTGAATCTGAACAGGAAAATCCAGTGCAGAGAATGTGAAGGTTCTGGACACATACAAGCTGAGTGTGCCAATACGCTTAAAAGGCAAGGAAAATCGTATGCTACAACCTGGAGTGATGATGACGGAGGAGATGATGTTAAGGATGGAGAAGAGTATACAAATCATGTTGCTTTTGGTGTGTCAATGGTGGAGTTAGAAGACTCTATTACGGACGGTCTCGGTATGCTGAATGAAGAAGATAGTAGTAGCTCAGATGAAGAGACTATAAGCATTAGTGATGATGACATTCGCAAGGAAAGCATGGAGATGTACAAGATGTGGTTAAAAGTGGCTGATGAAAACAAAGAGCTCAAGTTTGAGAACAAGAGACTGAGTGAGAAGGTTAAAGTGAATGAACTTGAAAAGGAAGAGGCAATTGGAGAACTGAATAAGTTTAAGAAGGAATTTACTGAAGTGGTGCAACGAGCAGAGGCAGCAGAACAAGCTATTAGACGTCTCAATACAGGGAAAGCTAAGCTCGAAGACTATCTACGAATGGGACAGACGACCAAATATGGAATTGGTTATGAAAGGACAGTGAATGTGTTAAAAAATGAGGCAGATCAAGGTGTACCAGCTCCAAGCATAATCAAGAAAAATTGTCCTATCAAGAGGATCAGACGATATGGATACTGTAGAGCTCAAGGGCATGTCAGGAACAGGTGTTTTAAGTTGCTTAGGACACTGTCTGTCAACACAGCAGATTGGTGTTTCAACACCATGCCAGAATATAAGTCAAGGCATCGGCTTAACACTGGAGGATACAGAACTGGATTTCTGAACACACGTGTCAATCAAAATCCTAATCACATCCATCGATCAGTAAACCAGGTATGGGTTCGAAAATCTCAAGATGTTTGTTTTTCAAGTTTCGTTTGTTTTGGGGCACATACAAGAAACTCCTAGTATTTCGATAGTGCGTGCTCAAGGCATATGACTGGAATACCTGAATTTCTTCAAAAATTCAAACCTGGATTTGGTGGACATGTTAGATTTGGTGATGGGAAGCGAAGTAGAATAATCGGCAAAGGTGAGTTAGTCATTAAAGGGCTTCCTGTGTTCTAAGATGTATTACTGGTGGAAGGTCTGAAAGCTAACCTGTTGAGCATTAGCCATATATGTGACAATGAAATGACGGTGTTTTTCGACAAAGAGAAGTGTGTAGTCAACCATGGTACTGAAGCATTCACTGGTTCTAGATCAATGGATAATTGTTATTTGCTCGACCAAGATGTCACATGCTTCAACTCAAAAAATGAATTCAGTACATGTGGCACAGAAAATTGGGACACATAAATTACAAATCCTTAGCTCGTATTTCCAGACTGAAGGCAGTCAGAGGTATTCCCGAGATCAGTGATAACAAGGAGATAGTCTGTGGGTCATGTAAAGAAGGAAAGCAAACACACCATGCCGTACATGATGTTTCAACGTCAAGACTTCTGGAGCTACTACATATGGACTTGATGGGGCCAGTCAATACTCCGAGTGTGGCAGGAAAGAAGTATATTTTCGTCTGTGTAGACGACTTCTCGAGGTATACGTGGGTATCATTTTTAAAAGAGAAGTCAGAAGCTGCTGGGGTATTCAAGAACTTGGCGCACAAACTACATGTTGAAAAAGGAACCACTCAAGTAAGAATTGCACGTATCAGGAGTGACCATGGAAAAGAATTTGAAAATTCTACGTTTCATAACATCTGCGAGACACTTGGCATACACCACGAGTTCTCTGCCCTCGTAACTCCTCAACAAAATGGTATTGTGGAGAGAAAGAATCGAACACTGCAGGGAATGGCACGAGCAATGTTAGCCGAGAGAAAAATTAATGCTAGATACTGGGCTGAGGCGGTACACACTGCATGCTACACCATCAACAGAGTATATCTGCGTCCGTTTACCGAAAAGACACCATATGAGATTTGGAAGGGGAAGAAACCAGATGTGTCGTATTTCCATGTCTTTGGCAGTAAGTGTTATATTCTGAAGGACCGGGAGCCCTTAGCTAAATTTGAATCTAGAAGTGATATCGGTATATTCTTGGGTTATTCTCCTACCAGTCGAGCTTACCGAGTGCTTAATCAACGTTCTGGTACGGTTATGGAGTCTATCAATGTGGTGGTTGATGATTCAGAGGATGACACTGTCGGTGAAAATGATGCCTTTGAACCAGTGACTCCTACTGGTGTTGAAACACCAGCATTGTCAACTGGTGTTGAAACTCTGGAAGCTGGAACTCATGAATCAGAACAGCATCCGACTAGACACATGCAATTAAGGGATCAACCACGGGTAAATTACAGAGAATTGGCAGGACTATCTTGTTTCATCTCTCTCACTGAGCCAAAAAATTACAAAGACGCTCTTCTCGATGAATATTGGGTTTCGGCAATGCAAGAAGAACTGCAGCAATTCGAGAGAAACAATGTTTGGTATTTAACCCCCCGACCGGATAATGTGAATGTGATCGGAACCAAGTGGATCTTTAAGAACAAATCTGATGCGGAGGGTAACGTCACAAGGAATAAAGCGCGATTAGTTGCTCAAGGGTACACTCAAGTTGAAGGGGTTGACTTTGATGAAACTTTTGCACCTGTAGCCAGATTAGAGTCGATCAGACTGATGTTGGCAGTATCATGTATTCTGGATTTTAATCTTCATCAGATGGATGTCAAAAGTGTGTTCCTGAATGGCCTAGTAAAGGAGGAAGTTTATGTAGAACAGCCTAAGGGATTTGAAGATCCACACTTTCCTGACCATGTCTATCGATTGAATAAAGCACTGTACGGACTCAAGCAGGCACCTCGTGCATGGTATGAGCGACTGACAACCTTTCTGATTCAGAAAGGATATCGTCGAGGGGGAGTGGACCGTACACTATTCGTGCTGCGTAGGGGGACAAATATTCTCATCGCACAAATTTATGTGGATGATATTGTCTTTGGATCTACCTCTTCAGTATTAGTGAAGGAGTTTGTTGACTTAATGACTCAGGAGTTCGAAATGAGCATGGTAGGAAAATTGTCATACTTTCTGGGATTACAGGTTACTCAAGAGAAGAATGGGATTTTCATCAATCAACAGAAATATGCTGAAAACTTGATCAAGAGATTCGGACTTACAAGTGCAAAGGCAGTACGCACTCCAATGGCTACCACCGACAAGCTTACAAAAGATGAACTGGGTCAAAGTGTTGATAAAAAATTGTACAGGAGTATGATTGGCAGTCTGTTGTACTTAACTGCAAGCAGACCAGACATCTGTCTGAGTGTTGGTATTTGTGCTCGCTATCAAGCTAATCCAAAGGAGTCACATCTGTCAGCCGTGAAGAGGATTATTCGGTATATAAGTGGAACAGTGGAGTATGGAGTATGGTTTTCTCGAAACAAGGAGTCGCAGTTGGTAGGTTTCAGTGATTCTGACTGGGCCGGGAATGCCGATGATCGTAAGAGTACCACTGGTGGATGCTTCTTTGCTGGATCAAATCTTGTTAGTTGGTACAGTAAAAAGCAGAATTCTATATCATTGTCTACGGCTGAAGCAGAATACTTAGCTGCCGGGAGTTGTTGTGCGCGGTTATTATAGATGAAGCAGATGATGAGAGATTATGGGTTCAATGATGTGAGTCTGACAGTTCTATGTGATAATAAAAGCGCCATTGATATTTCCAGGAATCCTGTGCAACACTCGAGGACAAAGCACATCGATATTCAACATCACTTTATTAGGGACTTGGTTGAAAAAGGAGAGGTCGTAGTCCAGTATGTACCAACAGCAGAACAACTGGCTGATATCTTTACAAAACCTCTGGATGGTGAGACTTTTGAAGGCCTCAGACAGCACTTGGGTGTCTGTCGAATGTAAGGTACTCTGATTTTTCCTTGTTGTAGTATTATTTACTGTTATGTTTTCTTTTAAATACAGTGAAAAAAAGGAAATATCGAAAATACTAAAAATATGAGAAGTGGTGTTTAAACACCGGGGAATATAGTGGAAGAAGACCAGAAGGATTAACTTTGGGCCAAAAGGTTATACTGGGCCTAAAATTGCGCATGTGGTATTGTGAAAGAAGAAAAAGTAGAGTGGCTTTACGGTATTCGAAAAAGGTAAGTGAAAGTGACAAGTGGTTGATTCCCACACAAACTCAAATTCTTCAACTGTTCATCTTCCCAAACAGAGCTCCCGCAAGTATTGTTTTCGAGCAACCTGAAGTTTGCAGAAACCCTCATATTTTTGTAGCTCAACCAACAGCCCCTTGACAATGGCGAGTTCTACGTTCAAGAAATTGGTCCGAGATTCTGTCAATGTGCGAGTGCCTGAAAATCTGAGAATTGAAGAGCTCGACTCCGATGCAGACCTGGATGAGCTCTGTGGAGGTCGAGAACAGAGAATGACACCGTGGGGTGGAATAAAAGGTCGACGACCTAAGCCAAGGTTTGATCAGTCCTTCGTTTTCGATGGAATTTACTTCTGCTCTGTTCTTGAATTTATTGAGTGGATGGTCCAGAATAGAGATTATGTAGATCTTCGAAAATATAAGAATTTGAGTGGAAAGGTAAATGGATTTAATCTAAAGGATTTGTTAACCGGTGGAATTGGAGAAATCTGTGACATTAGTAAGTTTAATGCCACGTTGGTTGGAGTAGATTTTGGAGAACAGTATAAAGTAGGAGATGAAATAGATAAGTACTTCACTATCTACACGAGAATAGGGTCCCTGCACAGGCCTGTTATTAAAAGCCTAGGTGATAATGTTGTTGTACAACCCTGGGTTAAAGTAGTTAAATCTACTGACTTTGCCAAAGCAAGTGGCAAAGAGATGGAAATCTTTGATGAGTCTGTATTTCAGTTTCAAGAACGGTTGAGACAGTTACCTGTTCCAGTGATAGAGATAAGTGATAATGAAGAAGAGGAAGTATGTGCTGAGGGAGTCAGTGAAGGTGAGACAGGTTCTAAAAATGCTCTTGTGAGCAGTGAGAGTATGGCTGTGGAAGGTTTAGAGGAAGCTGATGTTCTTGATACTGGTGTTCAAACACCAGTTGTGAGCTCTGCAGAGAGGGAGCACACCCCTGAAGGTCTTGGTATTGGTGTTGAAACACCGCCAGAAGCCAGAAAAACCCGTGGACTTAAGAGGAAGAGTACAGAGGTGGGTGTGGAAACACCACCTGAGTCTGGGGAAATACCTACCCCTCAGTTGTCCAAGAAGACCAGAGGAGATGTGGCCTCTGCATCCAAAAAGGTTCGACGGTCAAAGCGGTGCAGAAACAAGAGTATGGCTGCAAGTGATGATAGTGATGAGCCAATTGGGCAGAAATTGAAGAAGTTGCGGGCAGATCGACAGAAGAGATCAGCTGAACAAATGGAGTCTCGGACACTACCTGCTCCTGAGGTTAGTAAGGCTATCTGCTTTGAGTTTTATGATGAGGCTAGTCAAGAGAAAATGGAGTTCATCAGTGGAAGAAAAATACTGGCAGAAAGGCCAGCCGATGCCGAGAAGTACAGAGAGTGTGGGTTCACTGATTTCCTACAATACCTCAAAGTACTTAAAGCCGCCACGTGCTTTGCTGAGTACAATAAGCAGATGGTAATGGAGTTTTACGCAAATCTGAAGGAGGATTGTGAAAGTGAAGATTCCTCTTGGTTTCATAGAGTGTACGTGCGTGGGGAAATTTTTGAATTCTCCCCCGAGGCTGTGAATAGATGTCTGCAGCGGGGCACTACCAGGAATGTCCAGGCGGTGTTCCAACACCGAATGCCAGAAAACTATGATGAAGTGGCAGTGGAGTTAACAGGAGGGGTGGAAAGCACTTGGCCACTGACTGGCAGACAGCAGATACCTGCATCAAATCTAACCTCCAGATATTATTGCATGTACATGGTAGCCGTTCACAACTGGATCCCTTCGGTTAACAATACAAGTGTTACCAAAGAAATGGCTACACTTCTCTATAGTCTGGGAGCGAGGCATAGGGTTAATTTGGGAAGGTTGGTATTCAACGATGTTATGGACTGTGCTCGGAAGACTAGGAAGGAAGCCCTAGTACATCCCTGTGTCATCTCAATGGTCCTGCAAAAAGGGGGTGCTGTCGCAAGGGAATCTGATGAAGTGATATCTACCCAAGCTTTACGGCCGACCCTCAGAACCTTGAGTGGTCGTATTGTGAAGGATCTACCCTGGACGCCTCCAGCAACAGAATGCTCGGTTGCAGGTGCAGCTCGGTTAAGAGCTATTGAGGCGAGAGCAGCAGCATGTCAAGAACTTCTTGGGCGTCATCAGGCTGCTATAGTAAAAATTCAGGGGGAGTTGGCTGCTTTGGAAGCTGAACGAGGAGATTTGTTGGCAGCAACTCAGGATGCAAATGGGTCGGATGCTGGTGCTTCGAACAGTGTTGGATCAGAGGAGTCAGATGATAGTTTGGAATAACTGTTTTTTTTGGTTTTCTTGGTTTCTTGACATATTACTGAATTCAGGGGGAGAAACTTAAAGATTTTGATTTTGAATGATTCTGAATTGATTCTGAATGCTTTATGTTCGGTCTGAATATTTGGGGAATTGTGCTATCTGGTTGTCTATGTTATTTGTGCTGATGAATTCACCAATATGCCAAGGGGGAGATTGTAGAGTCCTCGGGAGTTGGATTTATTTATGGCATATTGCGAATTCTGGTGATCTGGTGTTTTAACACCGCTATCCAGGTTTTGTCCGAACGCAGGATTTTGTCCACGATTTATGGAGCATATTATGGAGTATATTTATGCGATCAAATCAGAATATTGTGAAGATTATTATCTTATTTCGTGGCAATCTAATTCTGGTAAACGAATATTCCTGTAATAGTTAGGAATTGATTAAGTAGTTTATTTATGGTACAAGTCCTATTGATGAAGGATTGTCCATTTAAATACCATATTAGAATTAGATCTTTCCTTAGTTTAGAAGTCTATTTATGGTAGAGTTAGACAAGGAAAGAGGTTGACAGAAGGCAGGATTGCGATGGATATACATACAAGAAGATACAACGCAATGAATTAAGCGACCAAGAATTCATCTCTACGTGAGAAGTTTGGAGCGATCTGCCTGTGGTGTTTGGAGGAGTGTTTATTCATCCGACCAAGTTCATAAAGATCAGAAACAAGGAAGCCTTAATTCCTCGGGAGGAGGAGATCCAGGGAGACGTGTTGATCGTGAGGGTTCAACGACGTAGGATCGGCAGTGAGGGGATCTCACAACATTCACTCTGTAGGTTAGCAATGGATTAATATTTAAGTTAAGCTTCTTGTACTAAAGACTGTTTTCTAGTGAATGGTTTCTGATCTGGGCAAGGCCCCGCAGATGTAGGTGTGATTGCACCGAACTGCGTAAACAAGTTGTGTGTGCACTGTGTTTTTATTTCGTGTTTCAACACCAAACATTAAACAACTTGGCGTAAAAGTAGAGACTTTAGGTGAAACAGACTTTCAATTGGATATACACTTCATGTGATAGTTGATTTATGAGTCCGTATGAAATACGATCTTTTTATAAGTCATGAAAAAAATCATGGTTTAAAGTATAAATTAGAATAAATAAAGATAAATTTTTGGGTTGCATGAATCGGATTATAAACTTTATAACTACTATATGTTGTATGATAATTTTTTTAAAATTGCAACTAAAATTTATTACCTTTTATTATACTAATTAAACACCATCTTTCTATAAACACGTAGAAAGACGATTTTTCCCAAAAATTTGACTTGATTGATTACCCCAAAATTAGATCATGTTTATTTCATCAGATTTTAATAAATTGAAGTGAACTAAAACTAACCAAACTAAATAATAGTATTATATAAATTAAATTTCATTAAATAGACCTAAAATAAAATTAAGAAAAATGATTCATTTTAAATTGAATCCAACCTACTCATAGAAATACATTTAAATTAGAAAAGAAAAACAACCAAGTCCTTACCCATACATATTTGTATATTCAATGCGCAAAAAAATTTCACTAGTGATGCATATTTTGTGAGTATGATATAATATTTGCTTCTCTTTCAAGCGTCACTAAATATTTGTGAGTATGTCACTAACTCAATACATGTCACAAAATTTAATGATACTTCTAAATTGAACTGCATCGTAAAGCGTCACAAAAATAATGATACCTCATTGTATCATAATATTCTAGTGACACGCTGAATATGAGCACTTCACAAGGTGTCACTATTATCATTATTTTTGTGACGCTTTATGATGCTGTTCAATTTAGAAGTATCATTAAATGCTGTGACATGGATTCAGTTTAGGGACATGTGCACATCATACAAATATTTAGTGACACCTGAACGTATAGTAAATATTGTGACATTCTTTGCCTGTCACAAAATAAGCGTACTAAATGAATATATTTTTTTAGTGATTCCACTTGCTAAATCCATTGGTCATAATTACAAGAATCCTGCATGCATATATTTACCAAATTCACAGACTTTGATGATCATTGTGCCTCGACAATGAATGCAAGCAGGAGTTTCTGAGAGAGACTCCTACATATTAGATTCCGTGATCATTTTTTCACAGTAATAAAGCTTTTTCCTGGAAAAATGTTTTTAAAAGTATTAATTTTAGAACATGCGAGTACATGAAAAGTACCTTTAAAGGTTAAATACTAAAAACAGTGAAATACTTCTGATGAACTCTGAAAGCCAGTCATCTTTAATATACCCTGGGTTTTAGATGTATGTGATCAGACTCTCTGACTTCGTTCAGCCTTCGTGATTTCTGTACATTAAATCGATCCTCTGAACACGTCACATTACTGCAATATTAGTTCAACGTTTTATTATATTTTTCGAAACGATTCATTCAATCTTGTTAGGGGAGGGGTTCTTTTCTTTGCTCGGAAAGGGACTTTTCTAGGAGACCTTTCATAAGCGAATGCGTGGATTGCAGAACGCCTTTTTGAAGCGGTAAAAATCGAACAAGAGCCCATTAGGTAAGGGGACGTGTGCACTGTGCACAAATGTTCAACACACAAAAAATTTTTTTCAAAGTTAAAATCCCCCACCCACGCCCACTGAGTGGGGGTGATTAATTAGTTCCCAAACCTATAAAAAAACCGATTGAGCTCAAGAAAAGAGCCAAGGCAACCAAAATTGCCTCCAAAAGATACAATGAACACCTGATAATAGAGCGTATACATATTTGCATTGACTGAAGTAAAAGAGAATCAGAAGATGTGTTTCCAAAGCAATCAACCTCCACCAAAATGATTTGTTTGGCCAGGCATCTTCTGGCTTTTAGCTGATTCTAACTAACGAAACCAAGGAGAATGATGAGTTGTTTCTTTTTGTGAGAAGAACATATGTTGAAAAACCAAAATTTTTGTCTGAAATCTTTGTAACTTCCTTGTCTGAGAGGCATGAAAAAATCGCTACGACTAATGAAATCAGCTATAGTTGTTGAGATCGAAATGTTAGTCACATTGGGATCACAAAGATCAATCAGTGGACTATGGGTTGTCCAATTAGATTCCTAGAAATTAGCAGAACCTCTTCAATGAATGACCATAGTGTTATCTTGACCCAACTGATTCACTTCCATTATTTTGCTTTAAATTTTTGATTTTCTAGAATAGGCTGGGAGAGACCATATAAATTGGGACCATCGTGTAGTTCCAGATTGGAATTTCCACCATAGTTTCAAAGAGAAATCTTCTACGATCTTCTGAAGATCCCTAAATCCTAGTCCATTTTCATCTTTAGGAAAACATAAATCAGACCATGTTTTCCATATTTTTTTGGGGCCCTTATCAGTTTGTCCCCAGAAAAAGATATTCACTTTCCTGAGTAGCTCTGAAATGACTGATTTTGGTGGTTGGATGACAACACAAATATGCTGAGGAATTGAGAAAAGGCAGGTTTGGATCAATGTGGCTTTACCAGCTGCACTTAGCCATTTATCTTTCCAATTAGATAACTTGGGTTAAAAGTCTCGAACAGTGGTTGAAAGTATGATTTTTTGTTCTTCCAAGGAAAATTGGAACTCTTAGGTATCTAAATGGATAAGAACCTTGAGTCATATTTAAAGTCTTTTAAACCAATTAATCTCAGCTTGGGAGGCATGTTTTCCAATGTAAAAATTACTTTTTTGGTAGTTAATTTTTTTATCAGTGGCAGTTTCAAATTTTCCTATAAAAACTTTAATTCTGATGAGGTTAAGCTTAGTAGCTTTCAGAAAAATAATTGTATCATCAGCATAGCTGAAATGTGAGGAGTGAATTGCATTCTTAGGTAACTGAAAGTATTCCAACTTTCCAGTTTCAAAACATAATTGGAGGTTTCTTGAGAAGGCCTCAGTGAAAATGTTAAACAGGTCGGGGGACAAAGGGTCACCTTGTTTAATGCCCCTACTTGGTTTGAAGAAACCAGTTGTTTTTCCATTGATTAAAATGGAAAACCAGGCCTGTGAAATATTGTTCAAAATGCATTTAACAAAAGTACCCGTAAAATCTATTTTTAACAAAATGCTATTTTGAAGTCAACTGACTCTATCAAAAACTTTGGTTAGGTCAAGTTTTAGCAAGAAGTTAGGTTTTTTCCTTTTAATGTTGATGAATTTCATCATTTCCTGCAAATAAACCACATTGTCAGAAATATCTCTATTTTGAAGAAATGCATTTTGTTGAGGAGATTTGATTTTGTTCATCAAAGGCTTCATCCTCTCCATGAGTATCTTAGAAAAAATTTTGTTAGCAAAGTTAGAAATACTTATAGATCTAAAATCACTTTATGTAGAGGGTGTTTGTTTCTTAGGTATTAGTGCTACCCATGTTGAAGCAATCCCCCTAGGAATTAGGTGACCAGCCATGAATTCATTAGATGCTTCTAGTAAATCATGACAGATGAGGTCCCACATATGAGTGAAGAAGCTAGAAGAGAAACCATATGGCCTGATGCACTGTTAGAATTCAAGTTAAAAATAGCTTGTTTGGGTTCTAACAGTGAAACATGAGCAGTAAGAGTGGAGTTGTCAGCCTGAGTGATTAGTTCAGGGATCTGGTTCAGGAAAGGGTGGAAATAAGAACCATAAGTGATATCTTGCTCATCTGAGAGAAGTTTTTTTGCAAAAAGTGATAGCTTCCTATTCAATCAGGGTCTGATCATCTATCCAATGTCCATTAGAACTTTTAATTTTGGAAATCATTAGTCTGGACTTGGATTCTTGACATGATGTATGGAAAATTTTTGTATTATTATCCCCCTCTTTCAGCCATTTAACCCTACTTTTTTTGCTTCCAAAAAAGCTCCTTTTCTTTTAGAGCTCTAATCAAAATTGCTTTAGCCTTATTCAGATTAATCAGGTTAGATTCATTGTTATTATTTTGGAACAAAAGTTCCTCATTCTATAAGTCCTCTTCATCTTTAATGATATTACCATCTATATTTCCAAAAGGGTCTTTGTTCCAATCTTTTAAAATTGGTTTCAGTCTCTTTAATTTAAGAAAAGTTTTTAGCATAGGACTAGCTAGTATTGGCTTATTCCAGTTTTCAGCTATGAGAGGTTTAAGATCTTGCATATTAAACCAAACATCCAATAGTTTGAAGGGTCTTGGAGCTAATAATATATTAGAGTCAATTTGTAATAGCAATGGGAATGGTCAGAATTTTTTTTATTTAAGACCTGTATTGAGCTAGCTGGGAAAGTGTTTGACCACTCAAGGGTACATAATCCTCTATCAAGTCTTTTAGATGTAGGTTATGTACTCTTCCATTGCACCAAGTGAATAAATTACCCACAATATCAATTTCTTAAAGTCAATTATCTAAGATGAACTTTAGAAATTCATTAATACTTCCTCTATTAGGTTGGCTAGGACCTCTAGATTCATTAATAGAGGATATATCATTGAAATCACCTATTAGGATCCTACGCTGAACATGTAGGTTGTTTAGATTTGACCACATTGATCTTCTACCTATTATATTGGTTAAGCCATATACAAAAATAGCTTCCATTCCTATATTGAGAGATTTAAAAATGACCTGAGTGGATATGAACTGAGCATGTTGCCCATTAAGGGTAACCTGAACATCATTAGTCCACATAAGCTAGATTTTTGCATTATCAGACTGTAAACAATCACTATATTTGAGTTTTGTGCATGTATAAAGAGCATTCCAGATTAGCATGCATGGGTTCAATCAGACATAACAATTTGATTTTGTGAATCTGTAACAGCTTTTTAAATCTAATTAGAGAAGTGTCCATGCCTCTTAAGTTCCAGACTAAAACATTGATTTTAAGGTTTTGTCTATTCATATTTATCGGTTTTTGGATCTTTTTGAAGGTGATCTCATTGTCATCTTATTAATCTGAGAGAAGAGTGTTGCTTTTTTAGGCTTAACCGTAGTAACATTTTGATTACAAACCTGATCCACCTGAAGCACTTTAGAACTTGAACTTCCATCCTGAATCGAGTCATCATCTGAGTCTTGATCATTCAACAGTTGTAAAAACCTGTTTGTGACAATTGGAGAGGACCTGTCCACTTGATGGGAAATATGATCAGTAGAAAAAGAAAGCCTTCCAGTAGTTGGAAGGCAAAGATCATCCTTAGCATAGATTTTTCCTGATACCTAATTCTCAGTTGGCTGAGAAACTATCTGTGTTGTTTCCTTGTTTTTAGGAGTTGTTTTTTTGGATTGAGTGTTATGGAGACTATGGATATTGGTGGGGGAAAGAATCCGGATGGAGCTGGTAGAGGGCTGGTTGGATGGAGGGGTAGGTTTTGGGGTGATGGTTGATATATGCAGATCATTAGTTTGGTTGGGTCGAGGGATAGAGCTCTCATCTGGACAGTAATCCCGTTTGGTGGCAGTAGTAGGTGAATTTTAACCAGCAGTGGTATTTAGGGGCCTTTTTGGTTCTTCTTGTTGGGTGAGATATTCAAAATCCTCATTAAGCACAGTAGGTGGGATATCGAAGGTTTTACCAGTGGGATGCCAATTGTATTTCTTAACAAGGGTTGGGTTTTTTATCAAACAGCTGTCTATATGGTGACCTAGTTTCAGATAGTGGGTACAATAAGATGGGATATCTTCATATTCAATACTGTATTTTTTGTTGTTATTGATAATACCAAGTCTTATTGAATCAGGTAGAGGGTTTAATAGGTCAAGTTCAGTACATAACTTAATAGCAGAGGGACGGGTTAATGCCTTTGTAGTTACATCCATTTTAATGAAGATTCCAAGTAGATTCCCAATAGATTGAATTGAAGCAACATTATAATAGTAAAGTGGAGCATCGCACATAGTTACCCAGATCGGAACAATGGAAGATTCAGCGTTTGGGGAGAAATATGGCGTTCAGAGGAGGACTTTCATTGGAGCTCCGTTGAAGATCCAACCTCATTTTATCCAGCAATGCATGAAATCTTCTGTGAGCTTGAATCTGATAAGTATATGCTTGTAATCGAGGGCGCCAAGTTGAAATTTCCCTTAAATCCAGCGGTCGTGAAAGAGGTTTAAAGTATCTCCATTGTTTGTCTACCTCGAATGAATTTTCCGATGAGGGCATTATTGTAGGGTTCATAGAGTTTTTGGATTTCCTCATCGGAGTAAAGGAAGGCCAATTCGCCTCTGATTTCAGTGATTGGATTGAGATTGACGTTTGTAGGGAGGGTTTGGGAAAGGGGCGGTGTGGACGGGAAGTGAGTATTTGGAGAAAAGACTTGTTACCACAACAGGCAGAGTGGCAGCCATGGTTGAGGTAACCGCCGGTGTGGATTCCGGCCAGTAGTGTACGTTATCAGTTTAGAAGAAGATAAGGTTAGAGAGAAGAGAGAGGGTTTAGAGAGAGGACTTATAATACCCTTTATAATACTTGGAAATTGATGACAAATATTCAACACATAGGTTTAAAGTAGAGTTCCGTCACATAACCAATTGTACTCCTCACCAAACTTAGTCCTGTCCAGTTCAACTTACTTCACCTCCAGTTATCTCAACTCAATTTTTTCTCATCTCTTCTCAACTCTTCTCAACTTCGATAAACTCAACTCAACTCTTCTCAACTCTTCTCAGCTCATCTCAACTCAGTTCTTCTCAGATCCACTAATAATTTTAGATCGTCTACTCTCAACTCCATTCAAATCTTTTTGTTTACAAAGTTCTTTAATCTATTTTGAATATGTAACTTATAGTAAATGTTGTTCATATTTGACTATATGAATTATTATAATTATTGTGATTATGAAAAGCATACATAAAGTTATAGATGTTTAATTAACATACAATTAACATATTATATTATTAATTACTAATAAATTGTTAAATACCATGAACTTTTAAAATCATTTAATTAAGTTTCACTTGGATGTTAAAACTATAATTATGAATTTTACTAGAATTGAATACTGTAAAAACTACAAGGTAAATAATGAGAAAAACATATAATGATCACTTTTACATAAATTCTATCTAAATTATTAATCAATGTTCTAAATTATGGAAGTATACTCCATAATTATCATTTTTTGCGCAATACTGATACTTTATTCATTTACATTCATACTACCAACACTGATGTGCGTAGAGCATGTCCAAGCTACGGGGTCTCTCGTGTATGTATATTGTAACAGCATGTCGAATATACACCTGCGTATATTTGGAGTTGTTTGTTTTAAAAACTTTTTCCACCACCCTAAATTTGTAATCTCACGTTTCTTATTTCTTACAAATAAGTAATAATTTTAATATATTTCACATAAACGTCATATTATTAATAACTGTATTTATTAATTTGTGAAATGTTTGCAATTATAAAAAAAATATATTTCATTTCATTTCAAACTCGATAACGTCAGGGTTCAAATTCTATAATTATCACAAAATTTACTTCACATATTAAATTTTTAAATAAATTATTTAATTCACATGCATTATTATTTATTTCATACTTAATTATTAATATGTAATATAATTTAACCATTATCTTCTTTTAATTATTTTTTGTTCAGTTTAGTTTTATTCAGTTTAGTTTAGTTTTATTCAGTTTCGTTATGTTAAACTCAGTCCATTTCAGTTTGCTTCCGTTCAATTCAACGTGATTCATTTCATTTCAGCTTTATTCAATTATGCTTATTCTGATTAAGTTCGGTTCATTTTGACTCAATTTAGTTCAATTTGATTATTTTTAGTTCATTTTGACTCAGTTAAGTTCAATTAGATTTGGTTCATATCATTTTGATTAAATTTAGTTCATTTTGGTTTTGTTTAGTTCATCGACAATTAGTTCAATTCAGCTCCGCTCCAATCATAAGTATGGATCAACTCAAATTAACTCAACTCAACTCTTCTCACCTCTTCTTAACTCCAATAAATTCAACTCATCTATGTTTCAGGCTTTTAGTGGAACTGGACAGGGCTTTATACGTAAGACTACCAGTTTCTCTACTTTCAACGTGGAATACTCTAACATAAGCATAAAATGTTCAAAAAATTCAAATTCACTTACTCCCTCAGTCCCAAGTTAAATTGCACAAAATCAAAGATTATGTTCAACTTGGAAAACTTTGACTACATACAACCTCTGTTCCGTTGGATGTGGCACCATAGCCTTGTGTGCTTGGATTTAGGTGATTGAAGTGAGTGGATGAAACTTAATTTAGAAAGGGAAATGTAAAATGAGTAAATGAAATTGAAATAATCTTGACTTAAAAGGAAAGTGTGCCAATTTTACAAAAATAACCAAAAAATGAAAGTGTATCACACCCAATGAAACAGAGGGAGTATTTGTATAGATATATATTGATAAGGAAATAGACATCCTTTCCCTTATACGAAATGTTATACTTGGTAGTTACCTTATAGAATTAGAGTCCGTCTGCAAAATAGGAAAAGAACAAACTAAATTACTAATAGAACTGGACTAAATTGCAAATTATCACAATTACACATTAAATCCCTGAACTTTTAAAACATCAATATGAAACCCCATCTTGAAATCTTTGCAATATAATCTCCGGTCTCACCGTGAGACGGTCTTATACAAGACATTGTCATAGAATTAAGGGGGTGTTTGGTTGAGGTGAATCAGGGAAGGGAAAGAGAATCTGAGATCTTGATTCACTTAGTTAGTGTTTGGTTCGACTTTTTTATCATTCCCTTTCCCCATTTCTAGTTTTATCATTCTCTCGATTTGGTGTAATGTGATTCTCTGGTCTTACATTGAGACTGAAATTCCCTTTCCATGGTCTTCCATTTCCCTCTTTGTTTTATCAACTCCAAAATATAATAAGATTAAACATTATATTTATTATCAAAATAAAAATTATAAAATTATGATTATGATTCAATTAAAATATTATAATTTTATTTTTTGTATTGTATATAGGCAAATTTAAATGAACTATAAATTTCATATGAACTCTTTTAAATTAAAAACAAATTAATTAATTTTTAACTTTATGCTATTAATAATAGTTATATTATTTTATAATAAATATATTATTTT
Source organism: Rubia yunnanensis (assembly GCA_037428765.1). Taxonomy (NCBI): domain Eukaryota; kingdom Viridiplantae; phylum Streptophyta; class Magnoliopsida; order Gentianales; family Rubiaceae; genus Rubia; species Rubia yunnanensis. The sequence goes on along the minus strand of CM075071.1, from coordinate 65,180,872 downwards.
TATATAAATACTATTATTTTATACTTATATAATATAAATATTATTATATTAATGTTATACTTTAACTTAACCAAATTCATGACAAAAAATTAGTTTCATACGTAAAAATTAATATTATAGTTTTACTTTTTGAGTTGTATATGGGTGGAATATTAATAAAATTAATATTTATAATTTTCATAAAAAATAATATTATTTCATAAATATTATTATACTATAGAGGTTAGCCAAACAAATTGAATTTTACCGCCATCCTACTCAGATGAAAAGGCAACATGTGAAGTTTTAACTTAGTTCTGATGCTTTTGATGGAAGTGGTGATATTTAGGTGTAATATGGTTCTTGATGTTGAATAATTAATGTTTGATTTATAAAATTTAATTATTTTATTATAAAAGTATTTATGTGTTGATGGATATAATACCTTATGTAATATTTTGGATTTGCATCGATCTTATGTTTTATAAATAATATCCTCTGGACGTCTATTCTTAAAAGATTTACGTAAGTGATTTTTTTGACATCATTATTAACACATTTTTATATTAAATGAACTACAGATTTTAAATCACTACGTCGCATGTGATATGAAATAAAAAAATATGTTAAGATGACAATATGTAAATAAAAAATTTACCACAAATTATAAATAGATTTACATTTTTTAAATCACATACAATATATTAATAAATTAAAGATGGTGCTAATAAATAATAAAATAATAATAAGGATACTGTGGGCGAAAAAAACACAATAACAATGCGATTCACTCTGCCATTAAGCGCGGGCGCTGCCAGCTGCAAAGAGAGGTGGTGTTGTCGGTGTCGGTGTAGAGTAGATCGATGCAGGCAGAAGATGCCGAGACTGCCAGTCAATAGGAACAGGAGGGTTCAGAGAATGGAGAACCGATTGGAGTAAAAACGGAGGATGAAATTCGTATGGAAGTGGAGGTAAACACTATGAGAACTCCCTCTGTAGATAGAATTGAGATTATTACTGGTGAAATTAGGGAGAGACATTGGGCAGATGTAATTACTGGTAATAGGGAGAAGTCAAATGGTATGAAAATTGGGTATGTACCTCCTATGGTTGTAGATGGAGAGATGTATGTTGAAATTGAATTCGATGATGTGTAAAAGGAGTATGAATATTTGGAGAATGCCCTAATTTTGTATGTATTTGGGGGAAATCTGACGATGGCTGCTGTTCGAAAATTCATGAACAACTCTTGGGCGTTTGTGTCAATGATGGAGTTACTGTATAATGAGGAAGGTTATTTTGTAGTCACATTCCGATCTAAAGAAGATGGGGATACTGTGATGAGGAAGGGGTCATACACTATCTATAGTATGACAATGTATTTGCAAATTTGGAGGCCAAAACTCTCCCTAAAGAATGACATGGTTAGAGTTGTTCCTATTTGGGTGAAGTTCCCTGGCTTACCAGTTCATTTGTGGGGGTCATCCAGTCTTGGGAAAATTTGGCAATACTGTTGGAAATACTCTGTTTACCTATGAATGCACAACTAACAAATTGTGGATCTCTTTTGATAGAATTTTGGTGGAAGTTGATATCTCTGTGAATATTCTTGAGATGATCAGTATCAAAGATGTGGATGGTAGTATAATTAAGTAGGCGATTGAGATAGAGGGCAAGCCATTGTTTAGTGAACTCAGTCAGATGGGTGGTCATACATGCAGGGAAGAAAAGAGGAGGGTTATTCAGAAATGGCAACCAAAAAACAAAGGTGATTCAGTGGTGACTGAAGAGAAGCAGAAGGAAGACAAGCAGAAAACCATGGTGCAGGAAGATACTACTGAGTGGAATACTGTAACCAAAAATAGAGGAAAATATATGTGTATGGTGGCTATAGCGGGGGTTACAAGAGGAGAGGAGATTTTTGGGGAAAGTTCAACTTTACCATCGGCAATAGATGGACTTTGGAGGAGAGTGTGGATTTGTCCCACGATTATTTCATAGAATTTGAGAGGGTTGAATAAAACAGTAAAACAGGTTGAGATTAGCTCTCGTCTCAAGGGCATGGATGTTATGTTTGCTGTATTTTTAGAAACATGAGTCAAAGAAGAAAATGCAAAAAAAAGTAAGGAAAATGTTGGGGGAGAAATGGGATTTCATTGATAATTATGATATGCATTAGAATGAAAGGATACAAGTGCTTTGGAGATTATAACAATGTGCTTAAACCAGAAGACAGGGTTGGAGGGAATGAAGTTCAATCTAGTGAAGTGGTTGACCTAGAGAATATGATGAGTATTACAGACCCGAGTGAGGTAGAAAGTAGTGGAAATTACTACACCTGGTCTAATAAACATACAGAAAGGGTAATATACTCGAGAATCGATAGAGCATTGGCCAACATGGGTTGGTTTTTAAAATTTTCAGGTTGTTGAAAACATGGAACCAAGAGTCTCGGATCCTGCAATGCTGCGAGTTAAAATGGGAGACCAGAGAAGGAGTATACACAAGCAGTTCAAATTTATAAATTGCCTCTTAGAGCAGGAAGTGGTAAAACAAGTTGTACAAGAGAGCTGGAATAAGCCAATGGTGGGGAGACCGATGTTTACGGTTTGGAGGAAATTACTGAGATTGCAAAGGGACTTGCGGAGGTTCACGAAGCAAGTTAGGGGGACAAAAGTTAAACTTGAGAGAGCTAGAATTGAATTGGTTGAAGCCCAGCAGAATCTCATAGGCCATAGAATGGAGAAGCCGCGGATTGAAAAGGTTATCAACTGCATTAAAGAGGTTCAGAAATGGGGAGATATAGATGAAAAGTGGCTAAGTAAAGATCGAAAGATGAATGGCTGAAGCTGGGAGATGGGGGACGGGAACAATGCATATTTCTATGCCTCTGTGAGAGCAAGAAATAAAATGTTGGGGCTATTGAAACTGGAAAAGAGAATGGTGAACTGGTTACAGATCAGGAGGGGATTGAAGAGGAAATCACAGGCTTCTATGAGGAGCTGGTTGGTACATCAGAGAGAAGAGAAGAGGCAGTGGATAAGAGGGTGATCAGAAGTGGAAAAATACTGACCAATGAAGCAAGGAGAACTCTAGTAGGTGAGGTGACAATATAGGAAGTAGGGGAAGCGTTGAGAGGAATTAGAGATTTAAAATCACCAGGGTGCAATGGGTTCACAGCGAAGTTCTTCAAGTCTATGTGGGGTGTAATTATAGATAATATCATGAAGGCCATGGAGGAATTTTTTGTTAGGGGTAAAATGTACAAAGCTATAAATTGCACTTTGGTTACATTAATCCCTAAACACCCAGCTGCGAGGAAGGTAAAAGAGCTGAGACTGATTTCCTGCTGCTCTACGCTGTACAAAAGATCCCCAAAATCCTGACTAATAGACTGAGTTGAGTGATAACTGAAATAGTCTAGGAGAATTGGGCAGAAGCATTCACAATCACATAATGATTGCATATGGGCTGATTCGAGGGTATATCCAGAAGAAGGGCAGTCTGAGATGCACCATACAAATGGACATACAAAAAGCTTACGACACAGTAAACTAGGAGGCACTTGAGAAGGTCCTTAAGGGAGTGGGGCTACCAAACAGGTATGTATAGTGGGTAATGTTGTGTGTTTCATCAGTTTCATACAAGTATGTGGTGAATGGAAACCCTTCTAAAACTGTCATGGCTAGAAGAGAGTTAAGGCAGGGTGACCCATTATCACCGCTGTTTTTTGTCATTGTTATAGAGACCCGATGCATTCAACATGTGGGTAGAGAACAAGGGTATAAATTTCATTCGAAAGGTGACTTGCTGCAACTTAGAAGTCTTACATTTGCAGATGATGTCTTACTATTCTCCAAAGGTGAAACTGAATTTGTTGAGGCCTTGATAAGAGGTTCTAGGAAGTTTGAAGCAGCAACTAGGCTTAAAGTGAATAAAAGAAAATGCAAAGTTTATTTTGGTGCGGTGGAGGAAGAGCACAAGAAAACTATATTGAAAGTAATGGGTTTTGATGATGGTATGCTTCCTTTCCGCTATTTGGGAGTGCCTCTTGCAAGCAGGAAACTCACGGTGTATATGTTCAAGCCACGGGTGGATAAAATTGCAGCCAGAATCAGGAATTGGAGTGCTAAACTATTAAGTTACGCATGGAGGCTGCAGTTGGTGCAAAGTGTTCTATTTTCACTCACTAACTACTGGTAACAAGTATTTCCCCTTCCTAAAGTTGTACTTAAACATATTGTGGCCTTGTGCCAATCTTTTCTGTGCAGTGGGGGTGAAGAGATCATGTGGAATCTCTAGTAGCATGGTCGAAAATATGTGAGCCAAAGAAATCTGGTGGGTTTAATGATATTTCTCTCCCTGAATGGAACCTGGCATGTTTAAGTAAAAAAATGTGGAATTTATGTTGGAAAACAGATAGATTATAGATTATGTGGATTCATGCCATCTACATAAGAGGGAATGATGTGATGAATGTGAATTTCCCAGCCTCTAGTTCATGGATGGTAAAGAGATTAGCAAAATGCAGATCTGAGGTACAAGGTTTGGAGGAGTGGAGGAAACAGAATGAATACGATAGGTTTAACACAAGAATGGTCTATGATGGGCTGAGAGAAGTGCAGTCAAAAGTGGCATGGAGGAAACTAATGGTCAGCAACTTAGCAAGACCAAGAGCCAAGTTCATCTTGTGGCTTAGTTGTCACAAAAACCATGCAACAAGGGATAGACTAAGGAGATTTGGTATGTGCACGGATGTGAAATGTTTATTTTGTGGCAATGAGGAATCCTTACAACATCTAATTTTTGGATGCAGGAAGACCTGAAGCATATGGAGAGAGGTTCTAAGATGGTTGCAGATGGATAAATCACCTGGGGAATGGAACGTAGAGCTGGAATGGTTGATCAGACAGTGCAGAGGCAAGGGATGAAAGTCTAAAATGTTGAAGATTGCAATAGCTGAGACGTTGTATGAACTATGGCGTTGGCGGAATGAGAAATATTTCAATTCTAGCACTTGAGAGATAGATGTACTTAAACGTATTCTTGAATGTATAATGAGTAGAAGTTGGATGAACCCAAAGCTTAAAGGAAAGTGTGCTAGGCTTATGGTTGTGTATGAATAGGCGGTAGGAGTTTTTGTAAACTGGATGGATGTACAGAGTTTTAGAGATGTTAATGAAAGTTATTACGTTCCAAAAAATAAATAAAAAATAAATAAATGAAAGATGATGAACTACATATTTTATATTAAATATTTTTTATTTGAACTCAATATGACAATAATTCATGAAATACTTTTATATATTTTTTTCCAAATTTGATAATGTGAAATAATCTATACTAATGTATGTTATTTTATATATAAGGCTAGAAATTAATATTTGTTTCCCTAGTGTGAACCAAATAGTAACAAGGGGAATGAGAAAGAATTTAATTCCCTTTCCACACTTGAACCAAACCAAATGGCCCCTAAGTTTCTTTGTATGGTAGAGAGTTAAGTGCCTATATGACCATATGTTTTGGTCAAAAGTGTCAATGTGACCCTATAAAGTCAGAAAGTGCCCATATGACCCTAAATTTTGCTCGCAAGTGCTAATATGACCTTGGAGGCCGCAATTTGGCCAGAATTCTATGAATTGACTATTATATCCCTGTTCAAAAAAATATAATTCAGAATTTGTAAAAGGACAATTATGCCCATCTTCTTTTTCCATCATTTTCCATCTTCATTTTCTAGTTCGCTCGTCGAATCAATTCTTTTTCTTCTTTTATGTTTGGGTAGCGTACTCCAGTTTGCTCGCCAGATCCTAATTGATTCGGCACATTTTACTTCCAGATCCAAATTGTTTGGGTGGAGTACGCCACCACCACCGTCGTCTCGATCCGAATTGATTGCGCTGAATTGATTTACCTTAGCAATCTTGCGTGCACCAGGGAGATGTGGCGTTTGCACCGGTGAGGGGTGGCATTCTAGCAGCAGTAGCCAATTTGAGAGGGGTAACGTCGAGCTTCAGCAGAGGTATTTTCCGGTGCTAGGGTTCGTTGGGGGTAGCAGAGGTGGTGAAGCAGCAAGGTGAGGCAGCGACATTGGTGGTGGGACGAGGTGGTGGCAGACTCCAGTTTGCTCGCCAGATATGGTATACTACTTGGTTCCAATTTAGATTTTAGATTGAGGGAAGGCTACGGTTGTTGATTGATGCTTAAAATTGTGGTTTTTGTTTCATAGTAGGAAGACACCGGGATGGGGTGGCAGCAGTGCACCGGCGGAGGTGGCAGAGCAGCAGTGGCTGTGTTATGGAGAAGAAGAAGAAAAACAAGGGGGTATTTTCTCTTTACAGTTTTAGTTTTAAGACTAGGGTTATTTTAGTCTTTTTAGTTATGGTCAATGCCGGAATAGTGCCAAAAGGTTATATCGGTACTTCTGATGCAAAAGATAGGGTTATAATAGCACTTTCTAACTTCACAAGATCATATTGGCACTTATGACCAAAACATAGGGTCATATATGTATTTTGTCCTGGGGTAGATTATACATGGTAAAGAACGAGAAATGTTGCCTTCACTCTAAAAAATATGCTCCCTCCGTCTCAAACTAAACTTCACAGAATTCTTTTAATGATTTTCAATAAACATGTTTGACCATTAATATGTTTAACTTCGTATAATAACTGCAAATAAAAAATTATATTTAGAAACTACTTACTACTACGAATCCAACAACATCACATACGACATTATTATTGTTTATATATCTATTTAATTATGTGGTCAGAGTTTGATGGTGTTGACTGCTAAATAATAAATGTGCAGATTAGTTTGGGATAGAGGGAGTACTACATTGTGTGGATTTTATGACATGCTTAAATTTTTATGGGTGTTGCTATATCACGCCCTATATTTTACTAGTTTACGCCCTAATACATATATACATGTATAATACTAATTTAAAATTTTCAAAATAAAACACAAATAAAAAATAATAATAATAATCCGCCGCCGCCACCATCAGAAACGCCGCCGTCCCCAGCTCCACCATCGGAACCCGACCATCCGTCCCCAGCTCCACCGTAGCCTGCCGCCGTCCCTCATCTCCTCCTTCGTCCCCATCCCCAGCAAAACCCTAGCCCACTGTCGTCCCCGTCCTCAGGAAAACCCTAGCCCGACGTCCCTCTTTCTCCTTCATCCCCGTCGAGCGAAACCTAGCCTGAGAGGAGAAACGAGAATCGAAGAGGAGAAGCGGGACAGGAGAGCGGCGGAGAAGCGGGAGAGAAGAAAGACGGAGAGCGACGGAGAAGCGGAAAAAGAGAGTAGCGGAGAGCGGGGGAGAACCGGGGCAGGAGGAGAACCGGGTTAGGAGGAGAACCGGGGCGGGAGAACCGGATGAGGAGAACCGGGAGGAGAAGGAGAAGGAGAATGAGAAGGAGAAGGAGAGCGAGGAGAGGAGAACGAGAAGGAGAATGAGAAGGAGAAGGAGAACGAGGAGAGGAGAACGAGAAGGAGAAGGAGAGGGATGAAAGGAGAACCGGGAGAAGAAGGAGAAGGAGAGCGGGGAGAGGAGAACCGAGAGGAGAATGAGAAGGAGAAGGAGAAGGAGAAGGAGAGCGGAGAGAGGAGAAAGAGATTGAGACCGGAGGATAGTGGGGAAAAGAGTTGCCGGAGCACTGCGGACGGCGGAGAGCGGAGAAGGGAAACGGAGAAGAAGAAGAAGAAGAAGAAGAAGAAGAAGAGGCAAAGAAGAAGAGGCAAAGAAGAAGAGGCAAAGAAGAAGAGAAAAAGAGAAGAAGAGGAGAAGAGGAGACCGCCGGAGAAGAAGAAGAGAAGAGGAGGAGACCAGCGGCGGCGTCAGTGGCAGCAGATGTAGTAAATAATAAATTTTATTTAATATTAATTAAATATATTTAAATTAAATTTAAATATACATATTATATACTAAATAGTATAAATACATGGCGTAACCAAGTAAAATACATGACGTGATATAGCGATTCACATTTTTATTAATAAAAGAAATATACTCCCTCCGTTTCACTAAGAGTGACACACTAGGTTTAGACTCTTGGATTAATGTGTAGAAAATGAGAGGTTGAAATTGAGTGTAGAAAGTAAAAAGTAGAATGAGTAGATGTGATTATAGGAATCTTGCCAAAAATGAAAAGTGTGTCATTTAAAAAAAATTCCAATAGTAAAAATGTATCACTCTTAGTAAAACGAAGGGAGTACATTGTACATGCTTCTTAAATTTTTATTACGTACGTATGCGTATTGGATACGGTAGTCTTTCAAAGGATTTAGTCAATCACGTGAAAAAGATAAAAAGATAATATATTCAATGCTAGAAATTGTACCATTAAACATGTTCTTCTGCATCCAAATTAGCTTGCAAATTTTGAGATCTAAAATTCACACAAATTAATTAAGGCAAAGTCTTGGGAAAGACGGTCTTTTCATAAGCTTATGGAAAGACGGGGTTTAATTCGAATAATAAAAGGTAAAAGGTCATAGCTGCAACATTAAAATTTTAGTATGCAACATATAGTAGTTATAAAATTTATAACCCGGTTCATGCAACCCGAAAATTTTATCTTCATTTCTTGTAATTTACACTTTAAACCTTGGTCTTTCCATGACTTATGGAAAGACCGTCTTTCAAGAGACACCCTCATTAATTAAACGAGTCTGTTCAAATATTGGGATCCCACAAATAAATTAAGAGTCTATCTTGAAAGACGATCTTTTCATAAGTCATGAAAAAATTAAGGTTTAAAGTGTAAATTAGAAGAAATAAAGATAAAATTTTTGGATTGTATGAATTGAGTTATAAACTTTATAACTATTACACGTTGTATAATAAATTCTTGATATTGCAATTAAAATATTAAAATATTTTATTTTTATTATTCAAATTAAATTCTTTTTTTCCTATGAAAAAATGGTCTTTCCCAGTATCCAGTATTTTACCATGAATGAATACATCTAATTAATTTTTCCCAATTAATGCAAAACGAGGTAGATGGCGTATGATTGTTTTGCATGGAACAAAGCAAAACCTAAGAGTCAAATTGCCAGCCCTAATTAAATTAATTAAAACAAGTGCTGTTTTAAAGCTTTGATTCTATTTTGTTGTTGACTGTTTATTGCTTCGAGCATTTTGCAGGATTTGGCAACACTTTCAAGAAAGCTTTTGCATATTTTAAAGCAGACTTTTTTTAAAGTAAAAAAATTGGAGTGGTTGGTCAGAAATCAAGCTGACCCAACCGACCTCTGAATATTTTTTTTTCACATGAACTGAGTTTTTAACAAAGACAAAAGCAAATAGAATGATGACTTTACTTTGTACACGTGTGTGTTTATGTACGTTACGGAATATGTAATTTACTTAATTATTACTCCGTCCCAGTTGAATGTGCACACTTTTTAGTCAATTTTCTCAGATCATGTTTAACCAACGATAACTTTAGTTACATATATTAACGGTGTGTTAAAATATGATATTTAGAAAATACAGCATGCAGAGAATCCAACAATATCTCACATGATGATATTGATATCTATATACTAGTTAAAATTTATGGTCAAACGTATCTTAAAAAAATTGACAAAAAAATGTGCAGATTTGGCTGGGACAGGGGAGTAGCTTTTTTTTTATACTGTTTTACCCATTTTTACGTATATGGTGATTGATTTCCAAGTAAATTTATGTGCCCCATTAATGTTCTACAAAAGGAAAACAGTATTTCAACCGTAAAAATGGTAAATTTCAAGCCAATAAGCTATAGAACATGATTAAAAGTAAAATTGACTTATTTTTTAAGTAGGAAGAGAAAGCGTCTATTCTTTTTTCAAAAATAGATTTTGTTATCAAAATAAGCTATGTTTTAGAATTTTACCAAACACTAAAAAATATTTTGCTTATAAGCACACCAACTTATAAGTTCTGTCAAACATAGCCTAAATTCTTCCAATACTTCTTCCTGATTCAAACTTCAAAGATAATTTTCGATTCTAAATTCAGTTTCATACTTAATGAACGCGTCAGGTGGTGAGATTGTCATATATAATCTACAATTCGTATACCGTATTCATGAGATACCATGAATGTACATCGTTAATTTGTAGAACGTGCACTTCATTATTATTATTTGTCCATTCAATATTTATATAGTAATTAAAGGTAAATTAGAATAATGCACGGCCTCACATAAAATGATGCACATCGTTATTATTTAAAATACACAAAACATTCATAGGGATACAGGGGCGGATCCAGGAATTTTATTTCGGTGGGGCAGTATTTAATATTTTTTAAAAAAATTAATGGAAAACAATGTCATACAACTAATTTAATAAATGTGCTCATGTTGAGTTTTCATATTATGAAATTTAGCAACAAAATCATCCAAGACAACACTGAAGAACAAATCTTTTCAAATATAGGTAATTAGATAATCATTAAAATTGGAGAAATTGAAGAATACAGATGAAAAATATGATGGGGAAACCGTCAAAATATTCCGTCAATCAAGTTTTAAAATTTTAAAAAAATAAAAATGGTGGGACAACTGCCCTGGTTTGCCCAGGGCTAGCTCCGCCACCGTTGGGATACGATATTCATGTACCCTATGGATACCATATAATTTGCTTATGACCTATATAAAAATACAAAGACTTGGGTGAGACCGTCTCACCATAAATTACATACTTTCAGGGGTATGAAAGATATTTTAGATATTTTTCAATCTTCCGTATTTAAATTCAACCGCCCAACAAACCCCTCTGTTTCTCTCTCTCACATTAACCCCTCCGTTTCAATTTTCCGCACTAACCCTTTCTCAAATCTCTGAAAATCGTTGCCATAAATTCCCAATTCACCTGCTCAAATCCGTTCAAATTTGCAATTTCTGAGTTTCATTACATTGTCTTCTTCAATCCGGTCCTATAGAGGTTAGAATTTCTTATTTTCACTGTATTTGAGGTTTATATTTAGGGTTTTTTGTTTTTCTTCTTCGTCTCCTATGATTTCTATATCATTCCGGCGCTTATCTCTGTAAATCCAGCTGTGCATGTTTTTTTATTAATATATTGTGTGTTTCTGAGTATTGTTTCGGCATTTTGTAGATATGACGAAGTCCAACGAAGATTGCCTTGAGGTTGTTGATGTTGTTCGTTCCTCATCTGTGCATGAATCTCAAGGTTTGTTCTATTTTTTTGTTAATTTTTGTATTATTAGGGTTTTTCGTTCGGTGTTATTGAATTTGCTCTGCTCTGTGGTGGTTGCTCTGTTTTATATATGAAACGGTGTATAACAAATTATTTAGGATGTTCATATGTTTAGTTAGGCAATTCATGTGTTTAGTTAGGAACTTAGGATGTCCATGTGGTTGGTTCAAGCTTTGTTGTGCCTCTTTTGTGGTTTATTTTATGCTCTGTTTACATTGTATGTTTTCTTTTTGAATTGTCTTTATATTAGGATATTAATGTGTTTAGTTTTCATGTTTATGTGTTTAGTTTAGGCTCGATTTAGTTTGCATTATCTTTCTGTTATGTTGTTCATGTGTTTAATTAGGTTGTTTGTGTGTTTAGTTAGGCTATTTATGTATTTAGTCCAGGCTTTGTTGTAGATCTATTGTGGTTTAGTTTAGAATCTATTTAGTTTGCATGTTATTTGTTTTCACTTTTTTTAGTTAACCTATTTTTGTGTTTAGGTCGCATGTTTATGTGTTTTATGTTTTCACTGCCTTTGTGTATGTGTATATACACAGTTATATTGGTTTGTGTACTTTAGGTGTTTCAGTTTTTACCTTAAGTTTTTATGTGATTACTTTTCAAATGTAGGTGATGGAATTTGCTTGAGAAAATCAAGTAGATTGCAGGCTAAGTTGCTGGATGGTATGTATATTGGTAGTTTGTAAATTTTTTTAATCTTAATGTTTTTATTTAATTGATTGTGTAATTGTCAGGTTCTAAACCTCCTTTGCATAGAACGAAAAAAAATAGAAGAAAACTGCTAGCACAGGTAATTAAATATGATTGAATTTTATTCGATTTTTTTGTTTTTTTAAATTTATTGCTTTATGTGTTGCTGATAATTGCTTTTTGTTTATAGCTGATATTGTGAGGAGATTGCGTAAAAGTGCTAGTAAATCTGATGTGGATAGGTCACATAGAGTTGCTGGTTCGAATTCTAATTTTCTTTGTTTTACTTTGAATGTTTAGTGATTTTTTTATGTGTTTAGTGCGTTCCCTTTGGTATTTCTGCATTTTGTTTCGTTATTGTGGATGCATGTGATGTGATTAGCATGCATTAACACATTATTTGTCCTACTACTTCAACTAATTTTGAACATATTGGTTAGCATTTGAATTATTAGTTCATATTTATTGCTGTTTAGTTTTGCTATTAAACTCATTAGTTTTTGTATTTTTTTGTATCAGAGCCTGGAAATGTTTCTGTTGAAAGAAATGAGGGTTCTATTGAAAGAAATGTTGATGGTACGTTTAAATATATTTGTTATCGTGTATCTTTCATTACTTTATGTTTTATTTGGAATCTGTTAATTTTTAAAATTTGTAGGTTCTACTTGTGTGGCTGCAAGTCCCATAAGTGCCCAGATAAATGTTGTTATTGAAGATTTGAGATGTGAAACCAATTCTGGTATGTATTGATTTCTCTGCTTCTAATTTTGTGTTTTTGATTTAGTATTTATTTTTCATTTGTGTGTTGTAGGTCAGAAAATGTGTCAAAAGAAAGGTGTTAGGAAGAAGGTTAAAGTTAAAAGAATTATTAGTGATGAAGATTATATGGAAGATGATGATTTTATTGATCTGCCTCCTGCTGGTGTGAATGCAAGTGAAGAGGGCAAACAAAAGGTTTGTGAAGGGAAAGGAAATGAGCCAGTTGTGAAGAAGGCGGCTCCAAAGAAGTCGGTTGCGATGAAGGTAGCTCCAAAGAAGCCTGCTGCAAACGAGTCGTCTGTGAACGAGCCTGCTGCGAAGGAGCCAGTTGTGAAAGAGCCGGCTGTGAAGCCTGCAGCGAAGAAGCCCGCTCCAAAGAAGCCTGCAACAAATGAGTTGACTGTGAAGGAACCTACTGCAAAGGAGGCAGTTGTGAAAGAGCCTGCTGTGAAGCCTGCATCTAAGAATCCCTCTCCAAAGAAGCCTGCTCCAAAGAAGCCTGCAGCAAATGAGTTGGCTGTGAAGGAGCCTGCTGCAAAGGAGGCAGTTGTGAAAGAGCCGGCTGTGAAGCCTGCAACTAAGAATCCCTCTCCAAAGAAGCCTGCTGCAAATGTGCCTGCTGCAGTGGAGCCAGTTGTGAAGGAGCCGGCTGTGAAGCCCACAACGAAGAATCTTGCAGCGAAGAAGCTCGCTCCAAAGAAGCCTGCTGCAAACGAAGCGGCTGTGAACCAGCCTGCTGCAAACGAGCCAGCCGTGAAGGGGCCGACTGTGAAGCCCGCAGCTAAGAAGCCTGCAGTGAAGAAGGCTGCATTGAAGCCTGCAGTGAAGGTGTCTGCAGTGAAGAATTATGTTGAGAATAAGTCATTTGGAAGCAATAATGAGGATGTTGTTGCAGATGGGAGTGGGTCATCGAAGAATTCTTCTATTACGAGAAAGCGCAAGCTTGATGAAGATGGTGTTTCTGAACCTACCTCAAAGAAAACTAATGATGGCACGAAAGTGACACGGAAAATTAAACAAGTTTGTGAAATTCAGCTTCCTGATGGTTCTAGGTACGTTTTATTACTTTAAGTATTTTTTATTTTACTTTATATATGTATGTATACTTTGAATATTTCAGTTTTAATATTTTTGCATAATATCTTGAATAATTTAGAGTTTATTAGTTTAGGTATGTTGTCATTCTTTGGTTTTTCAGTGTTTTATTTCACTATACTTTTAATTGTTTGTGTAGAGTTACAGTATAAATAGTTTATGTACTTGTTGATTTTATTTATGTGTTTACCTGTTTAGTTTTGTTAAAAATAAGTTGCTTTTTTTATTATTAATTTCATATTGATTTTGCTGTTTATTAATTGAACTTTCTTTTTAAAATTACTGTATGTTTACTTGATGTGTTTTATCTCTTAGTTTGGGTGTTTGTATGCACAGTTGTTATATTTACTAACTTGTGTTATATTGTTTTATAGGTTTTTAAAGAAGTTTATGCCTGGAAGCCAGCATGTAAAAATCACAGATTTGTGCGCTGATCTCAGTGCTAAACAGAAGGCTGATGTTGAAGCCATTGGTTTCGGGGGCATTTTGAAACTAAGATTGGAGATTGCACTTCCCTCAGGTATTGTGCCTTGGTTGGTGAGTAATTTTAACCCTGGTACATGTGTTCAGCTGGTTGGGGTAGATAGATACTTTGTTACCGCTGATGATGTTTATGATGTTCTGTGCTTGCCTCGAAACCCTGGTAGGGAAGTTGTGGAGAAGATACATTCTGGTATGCAATTGAAGGATAGTTACAAGGCTAGGTATGGTAGGGAGAATGAACATGATATACCCCTTCACTTGATATTAGATAGGATAAATGAACTTAAGGAGGGAGGGGATGAGTTCAAGAGACTTTTTGTGATCTATTGTTCTTCATACTTTTTAGCTCCTATAGCTACTGGGAAGGTAGATATGAAAATCCTTGAAGCTATTGAAAATGTTGACGAGATTAAGAATCTCGACTGGTGTACTTTTGTGTTAGACAAAATGACTTCAATGATTAGGAGGTATAAGAACAATGTAGAATACCAAACTTGTAGTGCTTGTGTCCTTATCCTTTTGATTCTATATTTGCACCGATTTCCTGTCCGTGGTGTGTTGGAGCCAACATGCCTTCCTCTAGTCCATCATTGGACTGATGCGAAGTTGAGGGAGAAAGTGAAGATGTTGTACATTGGAGGAGGTTTTGACAGGACAATCATGGTGAAGGGTTATCCAATCAGTTGTGCTGGAAAAGTGAAAGAGGGTCATAGAGGTAAGAGTGATGTTGGAGCTCAGCCTGAGATTGGAGCTGATTCTATTCCTGAAGGTGATGAAGTGTTGCAGTTCAAAATCCCACGTGGAGTTTTGACTGATTCCAAGATTAAAAGTCTTGCTAAGAATGTAAGTGTTTAAAACTTTACCTGATGTCTTTGCTTTGTTAGTTATGTGGTTAGCATGATTTTTTATGTGTTTCAGTATCTTTAATTTTTATGTGCCTATTTAGGCTTTTAGTTTCATTATTTTATATTGACTTTTAGTATAGTTAGTTCATGTGCTTAATCTTTCTGTTTGGGTGTTTAATGGTTTGGTTTGGTTTGGTTTATGGTTAGTTGATTATGCTTTCATTGGCTATTTAATATGTTTTTTTTAGTTTTATGTATAAACTTATAGATTTTTTTTCTTGTGTAGGCTTATGATGAGGCCTTAATGATCGTGAAGCGTAACTTTGAAGTTGTTACCGCTGATATGTATCAGAGGTTAGAGATGGTGAAGGCTGATGTTGGGGATGAATCATTGCAAGACTTGCCACCTATTGTTGGGACGAGTGCAGAACTTCCGAATCAGCAAGATGACTCACCACCAATTGAAGAATCACCAATCGAATGGAATGACAAGTTGATTGCTATGGTTGATGAAGCATGCAACCAATGGATGAGAAGGAAACAGTACCAGACTCAGAACGAGCCTCTTCCGTCTTTTAACTTGTTTAAAGATGGTGAATTGGATGGCATGGGAGGAATGTCCACAAACAACGTAGATATGAATTGATTTGAATGATGTGATTTGGATTTGTTATGTAGTGATTTGAATGGTACATTTGCTAGGTTGTTGGAATGATTGATTCTGAATGATGTTTTTTAGATGATTTTCGAATGGATTGAAACTTTAAATTTTTTTATGATGATTCCAGTATGATTTTAGTTCTTATGTTTATCTATTTAGTTGCATTGTTTATCTCTCTTGTTTCTATTATAGTTTAACAATTTGTCTAGTAATTATATTTTTGTATGTTCAAAGCCATGTGTCCTTTAGGTAAATTGTTCAGTTATTTGGGTATATAGTTCGGTTTATAGTCCTCCTGCCTCGATCCCTCGAACCTCCTACCTCGAGCTCTCGAACAATTTAGTCTTCAATTTTTGACATATTTTTATTTACTTTTTCTATCATTAGTTCATGTATATTTCACTTTAGCTCATTTGTTAGAATCATTAGTTTCAGACACAGTTTACTTGGTGAATATATTTTTGTTTAATTAAACAGCACTCGTTAGTTCAGGTGTTTCAAGCATTTGAAGGGCAATTTAAGTGATTTGTTCATGTACATAATGTTAATATAAATAAATCTCAAATTGGAACTCATAGGTCAAGAATTGTTGCTTTGGTGTCTTGGTACCAAACTCCTTTGTTTTTGGTTTCTTTCTGTGCTTCCATCCTTCAATTCTCTTGCTTCTTCCTTTTGTCTTTGTGGGAGATGGATCTTGGATTGTTGGCGGTTTAGTGATTGAAGATTCTGCTATGCTGCTTGAATTTTCATGTTCTTTTGTACTTTTTGAGACAAGAATTTGGTCTACCTTTTCATTGTATTTCTTGAAGCTTTCTTTAAGAATTTTCTGGGTTTCTATGTCACCTTCACATTTTAGTACCAGATTGTAGTAGTTTCTTGCCATTTGGTGTCGCCATGGAACTTTGTCTTTGGTTTTGTCTACTTCTTGATTTTCTTGTACTGCTTTCAGTTTGTCTCATACTTGCATTTTAGCAAGCTTTGTCCATCGCTTCAGGATGTATTGTGATGGTATCTCGCTGATTGAGTTGATGTGCAATATACGGATAGAGTGAAAGCAGAGCATTCCTAGCATAAAAAGATAACCATGCATATATTCAAGTTAATTAGATAAACATCCAAACCCTAAAGCATATAATTAGCTCTAAAGCATATAATGTCCTGCAGTTTAAAGTTAACTATGCGAATGAAGAACTAATGACATATATATAAGAACTAAACATATTAACATATAAGGTAACATGTAAATTGTATTTCATCAGCACATACCTGTTTCTTCAAAAGTTTTGCAAGAGCAGTTAACTTCCACCATTCCACTTTGTTGTGTGAAGGTGACAATTTCAACTTTTGTATCATCTTCTTCTAGACTTACTTCATACTTTGTTGCCGATCCTAGGGTGAAAACTCTACATGCTTTTGTTGCTTGTGCAATCTTGTATTCCTTCTCAAACTTATAGTACATTGATAATGTGTACTCTTGAGCTGCATGTTTGAGTAGTTTTGATCCATGTATAGCTGATTTTGGCACTGATTTTGAGCATTGATTTTCCTTCGCTATTTCCTTTGCCCTCCAGTGATCAATAGTCTCATTAAAGATGGTTAAGAACCTGCTTAGTGTTGTCACTTTGATGGCATTGAATGACAAAGCTTTGTTTGTGCTCTCACTTCGTTGTGATGAAAGAGTTCCCGCGGAGAAAAAGTCTTTGCTCATTGCAGGGCACCACTTATCTCTAATAGAATATAGCCTCTTGAACCATTCCTTGTCTTCAAGCTGAAAATTCTTGATCATATTGTTCCACGCCATTTCAAATTCTTCTTCTTTTTTACAGTATTTCAAACAATGCTCAAATGCTTCCTTGAAGGGACCATCCTTTTTTAATTCACCAAAATGACTAATGGCATTTTGTGTAATGTGCCACAGGCACAATCTATGCCTCGTGTTTGTGAAAACCTGTAAAATTTCATGAATAATTTTATTCAAAACAAGTTCATGTATAAACTTATGATCTAAAAGTAATTAAACACGAACTAAAATGTAAAGTTTAAATGTAATTGTTCCTGATTTTTTCCCCAATTATCAGGTTTTTTTTATATTGACAATGATTACTGAAATTACATTAGATGTTGTGAACATACATAAGAACTATTAAACTAAATACTAATTGTAAGTACATAAACATATCAACCAATTATATACCAGATCAATCAAATTAAATAATGGTTACCTTTTCGATTGCTTTGGCCATGGCCGGATCTTGGTCTGTAAATATTGTTACTGGCTCTTTACCACCCATTGATTTTTTGAAAACATTAAGAAGCCATTCAAAAGTTGAAGCTTTTTCGTCAGCAATGAAAGCACATCCAAACATCACTATATTGCTGTGGTTGTTCATTCCGACTATTGGAGCACAGATCAAGTTGTATTTGTTGGTCCTGTATGTTGACAAATCACTTAACAAAGTTAGATCATGTTAACTGATTTTAGACTTTTGTGAATTATCAAGTTGAATTATATTACTTTTATTCATATTTTTATACTGTAATGAATCTACATCGTGTGTATAACATACTACTTAATGTGTTTCAGATGTTACTTCATGTGTTTATATGTATTTTACAAAATATAAATCATACCTGTATGCGGTGTCAAATACCATTAGATCGCCAAAGAGGGAGTAGTCTTCTTTCATCATTGAGTCCCTCCAAAATAATGTTGTCAGCCTACCATTATCATCCAATTTAACTCTAAAGAAGAAATCTTCCTCTTCGGTACACTTCTGTGAGAGTCTTTCAATTACTTGCTGAGCATCGCCTCTTTCAATCTCCTTCATGCGCAACCTGTTCACGTAGTTTAGATGATCCTTAATCGTGTGCCCTAGATTCTCAATACCACCAGCTTTAAAAGCCATAAACTTGAATCCATGACTTGGTTTTAATCCTGCACTTTCCATTCCTTCTATAGTTTTCCCTTTTTCTTCGGTAATTCTCCTTTCACTTCTCTGCAAATACTGCCATTCGACTCGAGTGAAAGGATGATTGTGAGATGTCACATGATGCAAAAATTCATAGGCACCATTGATAAATTTAACCCGAACTCCAGCCTTGCATCCAGTTCTCGTAACCACATTTTTCTTTGTTTTTCTTCTTTTCTTCTCAGAGCCCTCTTCAATGATATTGTTATTGGAAGGTGTGTCAGGTGTTTCATTCTTCAATTTTGTGTTTCCCTGATTTGAGCAAACAAAATACTTCTCTAGGATGGTTCTATCTTTTTTACCTCTTTGGGTTGAACATCGCACCCCAAATCCCAATGCATTTGACTGTTTTCTGTATAAATCATGGAACTCTAACAGTGTTTTTGCTCTCAAACCTTTGAAGCAATCTGTGACATCAACTTTCGATAAGTCGCTTAAATTGGTGACAGAATCTGATCCTGTTGCAAAATTGCATTGTTTCAGTAACTCATTACATCAACTATTATATTAGTTTGTTCGTGTATTTCACAATTTAGTTCGGCATTCATTAACAGTTGTTAAGTCACTGATATATTTGTACAATTTCTAAATATTTTGATAATATATCCTACTAATTAAATTTCAGACATTAATCACAACAGATTATATTTTTATTAAATTACATCGTGTATTTAACATATTACTTGTTGTGATAAAATAACTTTGAAAATATGAAAATAGTCTTAACCAAATGAATGTAACTAATTTTCGTTCATGTGTTCATGTAGTCACATCATTGATTTACTATGTTACTTCAAACATTTCAGGAAATTTAAAAACACCTCCCAACAATCTGCATATAACCATATTTTAGACCTTGGGGATTTGTCAATCAGATAATTTTCACGTTACATCATGTGTTCATACAGTTACATCCAATGTTCATCATATTACCTCATGTGTTTTAGAAAATTATAAAACACCTACATTTTCTCAAAAAAAAATCAGAATAACATCACGATACTTCATGTGTTTATGCAGCTACATCATTTGTTCATCATATTACCTCATATATTTCAGAAAATTTAAAAACATCAACATCTTCCCAACAATTTGTCTACACCCAAATTTCAGCCTTTGGGGAATTGTTTATTAGAATATTATTGTGTTACTTCATGTGTTCATGCAATTACATCCAATGTTTCTTATATTACCTAATATGTTTCAAAAAATTGTAAAACACCAGCGTTTCTTCAGTACATGCACATAACTGAATACCATATCTGTCACAATAAGATTCAGAACAAATAAACATTACTTCATGTGTTCATGCAACTACTTCATGCGTTTAACTGTATATACAAAATCAAAACCTAACCTGGATGTAAACTAGTTGAATTTTCAGATTGAACATAATCGTTGCTTTCTCCTTCATACAGAACAATGTCACTGCCTTGAATTGCTTCGTCTTCGATAGTGTATACCAGCTACACCTTAGATTGTAGATTTCAACCGTTAAAACTAAGATTTTAAACTGTAAAACTAAGATCTTAAAATTCCAGATCTCACCTTCGCAGATGTAGAAGCTTTCTTTGATGTTTTCGTCGCAAAGTTGTCTCTGAATCCGATTCCGGCGCAAATCCGAAGCAAATCCGATGTAATTCTGTCGCAAAATTGCAGACCTAATTTTGGAGATCGCAAGCTTCAACCTGAACTCAATCCGATGTGAATTTGAAGCAAATCCGATGCAGACCTAAAAACCTGAGGACAATCCGTTGATTTCAGAGGATTGATTGGCGATTTGCGACATTAAGTCCGTTTTTATCAGATTGAATTGCATAGGGATTCAGATTCCTTGATTTTGGGGATTTTGTTTCCAAAATATGGCAGTTGGTTATGAACCAGATTGGTGACCCATTTCCCTTATAATCTGAATTTAGACCCATTTTCTTTTGCCCTCATTTTCTATATATTTGCAGTCTGATCCCATTTTTTAGTTTCTCTCTTATTTATTGCAATTTGGTCCCCGGTCTCACCATTTCCTACGGTGAGACGGTCTCACAGGAGTTTTTCTCAAATAAAAAAATTAAGAATGACATGAGTATCATAATCTCATTTTATTTTGGTCCATAATTTCTGGGACCTAAACCATAAATAAGAATGATAGGAGTATCAAAATCTCATTTTATTTTGGTTCATAATTTTTAGGATGTTAAAATTTGACTCTTTTTCCTACAAGTTTTTTAGTAAGGTAGTATGCTCACGATAATTTCAAAATTATTGTAATATTAGAAGATTAGTTTAAATTTGATTATATTCATTCAAATATTCAACCAATATTTGAATTGATTTATTTAGACTAATTCAACCATCATTTAGGTTAAATTAAGAATTTTAGTTTGATTTGATTTTAACTTCTTAAATCTATCATAAGTCGTTTCAGTTTATGACAGGAATTATCAAAACTCGTCTTCTTTTTTATTTGTACTAGGTGAACCTATTTACTATAAGTAGGGGATGGTCTTCAACATTTTAATAACATCTTATACACCATGTATTCCGAATTTCCGTTTATACTCTTTTCTTATAAAGCGTTTAAAGCGTTAGGTTTGTTTCATTATAAATTAGTGCTTGGAACCGTTGAATTCTTTGTGTTAATTTGGTGTAACTAGTGCTTGGATTTGTGTGAATTAGTCCCTTGTGTTAATGAAAATCATAAAGTTATGTTCTTAATTAGATTTTGTCTGTTTCTTCTTGATTTCAATAGGGTGCTACGATAAACATTGCTTAAGAGTACTTTTTCAAAATCCGCATCCAAAATTTTCATTGAGAAATTCATACTCCCTCTGTCCCAAATTAAATTGTACAGAATTTTTTTCACAGTCTCTAACACACACGTTTTACCATTAATATATTTAACTACGTATAATATCGGTAAACAGAAAGTTACTTTCTAGAAACTACTTGTTATAACGAATCCAACGATATCACATACAACAATATTATTATTTATATATCTATTCAAATATATAGTAAAATTTTTCTTATTTTAACTAAGATTAAAGTGTAATTTAATTTGAAACAGATGGAGTATCACTATTCAAAATTCTACCAAACGCACCCTTTTCAGTCGACCCACTTTGCTCTCCAGTACTCCATCTTTGTTGATAGCCCAATGCACGGACGGGGATATTCAACTTCATACATGGGCTTGTTATAAAAGACGAGCTGCCAATAGAAAAGGATAAGGCTCTCTCTTTCGTATTCAACTTCATTTATATTATGATTTCGATTTCGACCCAGTTTCAACGGACCGGGCTAGTAAAAAATTATGATTTCAGCTCCCAATTCAACTATAGTTTTTTTTTAATAACAATTCAGCTACTCTATCCGTCCCACCCTATTCTGCATAAGTTGACTT
Organism: Rubia yunnanensis; assembly: GCA_037428765.1. Classification (NCBI taxonomy): domain Eukaryota; kingdom Viridiplantae; phylum Streptophyta; class Magnoliopsida; order Gentianales; family Rubiaceae; genus Rubia; species Rubia yunnanensis. Next base: position 65,158,765 of record CM075071.1, on the reverse strand, counting down.
TCGTTAGTTGACTCAAAAAAAGTTTGATCATTGATATCTATAATTGTGTGTAAACACAGGTTATAAAAAGTTGATATTGTAAAAATTAGTGCTATTACGAATCTAACAAGATCAATATGACAATATCCTAACTTATTTATCGATTCAAATCTAAGGTCAAAGTTAAGCAATTTTAACTAAATGAATAGGTAAATTACAGAAATGGATGAGACAAGGGGAGTATAGTGATGCAAACCATTCAACGCAAAAATCGTATTTTGTGTGAAAGTTTATAAAACACTTCATATCTAATGAAGAGGGAATTTTTATAGCAACCTCCAACAATAGATTTCTAGTTTAAGCACTTTCAATTGGAGCGTCCTACATTTAAAGTGAAATTCCAACTATAGTAATTTCTAGAGACTTCTTTAGAAGGTGATAATGTATGGGCCATAAGGCCCAATAACAGCCAAAGGCCCCAGACCCTCATGAGAAGGCAAGAGGAAGGCATCGAGCTTAGCAAGTGGCTGATGGGACCTAGTGTACGGAAGGCATCCCATCAACCACCAAAATGCATAAAACAAGGGACACGCATGACAAAAAAGGTAACTTACAATCAAAACTACTATTCACCCAAGATTCTCTCTGTGCAATGTCCATGACTGACCGGAGCGTCAGAGCAGGCACGACCCTATGCCTACCTGTTTTGCAAGTCCAGAAATACGCTGGACTCAAGGAGATCATCTATGGGTGAAGATATAAATTTTGTCATTAACGTTGGCGCAGTCTGTGGGAAGCGCTATACTCTTTTCAAGCATATGCGCAACTCAGACGACATGGAGGCACAACCAACAAGTAATCTGTTCAACTAAGTGGTAATGCAGGATGTGACACACCTGGAGCTGGACTCAACCCCGACCTTGATGCCGACAGGGGAGGGACACCAGTTGCGCACCTCGACGGACCTGGAAAACAACTCGAAGGTACTTCAGGCGCTCCTAGCATCCCAGAATGAAATGCTAAGGAGAATGAAAATCCCGGAGGACCGCCAGAACGGTGAGACAAGGAGAAGGGGCTTAAACCTGCGGCTAACGCGGCTATTCCCATAGAAAGGAGCGGAGAGCGAGGGACCCAGTCGGAAGGATAGGGGCTCGGAGATAGCCTGGAGCAGGACCCACTCCAAAAAGAAAGAGTCAGTTGTAGAGGGGGAAACAGCGGAAGACCGTTAATGGAGGGAAGGTTATGTGCCACAGGCAAGGAAGGAAGGAAAGGGATCCCCTTTCACCATGAGAATCCAGGTGTTTACAGCTAATTTGAAGCTGAAAATACCGGTGAATTTGGGGCAGTATAACGGTGAGGCAAATCCAAAACACCACTTGCACACATTCTGTACCACTATGGCTACCTTTGCGATACTGCAGTCCATTTGGTGCAAAGTGTTTGCAACCACCCTGACAGCTGCAGCCAGGGTGTGGTTTAAGAACCTGGAGAACGAGACGATTGACAGCTTTAGCCAGTTGGAACGAAAGTTCTTAACATTTTTCATGCAGAGAAATAAGTTTCAGAAGATACGCTCTGAGCTACTGGCCATTAGACAGAAGCTGGTCGAGACGTTGTCAGCGTACTGGGAACGTTTCAACGACGAGGCTAATCATGTAGAAGAAAGGAGTAGCCAGTTCCTCATTGACACGTTCATCAATGGTTTAAGGCATGAACTATTATTGAGGGACTGCACCCTGGACCCGCCAGAAATGATTGACGACCTGATGAAGAGAGTAGGGAACTTTAATAGGGCGAACCTAGCTGACAAGAGAAGGAAGGAGACAAAGGTCAATCAGGGGGAGAGAAGAACTGAAACAGATGGAAAGTCAAAGAAGGCAGAATGTGCTAAGGCGTCTGTCTCTCTATTTCCCATCAGGTTTAACAGGTCGGACAAGGTCTTCACGCCACTCATCAAAACACCCAAGGATATTTTTGCCCTATACGCAGGGAAGAACATCTGGGACATGCCGCCAAAGATGAAGAAAGACCCCGACAAGAGGAATAAGTCTCAGTTCTGTGATTATCATGGTGACCACGACCATGATACGAATGATTGCATTCATTTAAAACACAACATCAAGGATTGTGTCCAGAGTGGCGAGTTTGTGAACCTGGAAAAGAGTGCCAAAGCTCATAACAAAGCCACCTGGAAGAGCAAGAATAAACATAGAGGGTCTCGCAGACAGGAAAAACAAGGCAAGGCCAGAAGCCCAGACAGAGAATGCGGGAATGAGAGAGGCAAGGAGGTTAGCAGGGCCGAAGTCATGGATGAACGAGGGAAAAGGCAAAGGGAGGATTCCCCAACAGAAAATAGCAGGCCCGCCAGGGTGACTGATATATATATATATATATATATATATATATATGTCATTATAGGAGGAAGCGTTGGAGGCAGAACAAAATCCCGGAGAAAGGCTCGCTGTAGGCAGACCCCACAGTCGATGCTGGAAGATAGGAGGCTGGGGCCAAGCGAAACAATAACGTTTGACTCCAGTGATCCCATGACGAATAGGCCAGCAGGAAGAGATGCCGTGGTGATAACAATGAGGGTGATGGATAAAAGAATTCACCAGGCGTACGTGGATGAAAACACGAAGAGGAAGCTGAGCCTATAGAGATCCCACTGGTGGATTTTGCAGACAGAATAGTATGGCCGAAATGGAATGTTCACCTCCCTGTAACAGTGAGGGAATGAGAGGAGTAAGACTGTGGACATGGAGTTCATAGTTGTGAAAGTAAGCAGTCTGTATAGCAAGATTTTGGGTATGCCAGCCCTAGCCCAACTGAAGGGGATTGTGTCGACCCTTTACCTGCTTATGAAATTCCCTACGAAAGGGGGGATAACAGTTGTGCGAGGGGATCAATAGAAATCTAGGGAATGCCACAAGATTGCTCTCAGCAAGTGGAAGCGAGAAAACTATAACATAGGCTGGGAAAGCCAAGGAAACCACCCCGACCTGTCACGATGGTAATGGGCGGAGATAACCCATCCAAGTTGGATGCAAAGGTGGAGGCAACAAAGATAAACAAAGACCAGACAGTGCAGGTAGGCGTGTCACTCCCTCTTGAGGTTAAAATGAAGCTGATAAGGGATTTAAAGGAGAACAAGAACGCCTTTGCATGGAGGCCAGAGGATATGATGGGAGTTCGGAAGAGTGTGGGTTGTCACGAGCTGAGAGTAGACCCGACTCACAAGGCAGTGAAGTAGAAGAGGAGGTTGCTCTGCAGGGAGAGAAACGAGGCAGTGAACAAGGAGGTAAGCCAGCTGGTCACCGCGAGAATCCTATAAGAATTCCCCTACCCGACCTGGCTGGCCAACCCCGTGTTGGTAAGAAAAATAGATGGTAGCTGGAGGATATGTGTAGACTACACAGACCCGAACAAGGCATGTCCCAAGGATTGCTACCCATTGCCAGTTATAGAACAAAAGGTAGATGCTATTGCCAACTATCCAATTAAATGTTTTCTTGATGCATATAAGGGGTATCACCAAATCCTCATGCTAGAGAGCGATGTAGAAAAAACTGCTTTTATTACTGAGACGGGAGCCTTTGGCTACCAAATGATGTCATTTGACTTGAGGAATGCTGGAGCCACGTATTAAAGTGCAGTGGATAAAATCTTCCAAAAAACATATTGGAAGGAATCTGGAGGTGTATGTGGATGACATGGTTATAAAGAGCAGCCAATATGAGACCTTCATGGAGGATGTCAAGGAAACCCTAGTGCACTTCAGGGAGACATGAATGAAGTTGAACCCAGCTAAATTCCAGTTTAGTGTGGGGACAAGGAAGTTCTTGGGGCACATGGTGTCAAATGAAGGGCTCAGGGAAAACCCAAAGAAAGTTAAAGTAAATGAGGAAATGAAATCACCCGACACGGTGAAGGAGATACAAAGCTTGAATGGGAAACTGGCAGTCATAAACCACTTTATGTCCCGGGCAGCAGAGAGAGCACTCTCTTTCTTCAAAACCTTGAAGGGGTGTGTGGATAAGAAAGGGGCAATATAGTGGGGGGAGCTCGAGGAAAGGGCATTTGAGGAGCTCAAAGCTTACCGGAAGAACCTTCCCATGTTGACCAGCCCAAAGAAGGGGGAAACCCTGTATTTGTATGTGGCAGCTAGCGAGGAAGCAATCAGTGGGGTGCTAGTGAAAAAGGAGAACATAATACAACGACCGGTGTATTTTGTGAGCAGGGCCCTGCAGGAGCCGGAGAAGTACACAGATCATAAGAATTAGTGTTGGCTGTAGTTCATTTTGCGAGGAGGCTCAGACAGTACTTTCAAGTGCACCCTGTGATAGTACTAACCAACCATCCGTTGAAGGCAATATTGACTAAGCTGGAAGTCTCGGGAGGCTAATGAAATGGGCAGTGGAGCCGGGATAACACGCTATTGAATATGCCTCAAGGAGAGAAATGAAGGTAATGGCAGACTTTTTGGTCGAAATGCCCAGAGGAGAGAAAACAAATGCACCAGAGGAAGTAATAGGCCAAGAAAAAAAATTCAACTCTCATTGTCTGACAGGACCACACGTGTGGAAACTGTATGTTGATGGGGCATCTGGAGTGGAGGGCGCAAGGGCATGCCTGGTAATATCGGACCCAGAGGGCCTAGAGGCAACTAACGCCCTACGTTTCAAGTTCCCTACATCAAACAACGAGGCTAAGTATGAGGCACTGATAGCAGACATGGAGATAGCCAGGAAATTAGGAGCGAAGAGGTTGCAAGCCTATGGGGACTCCATGCTGGTGACTAACCAGTATAATTTGCAGTACGCTGCCAGAGAGCCGACCATGATGAAGTACAGAGACAAGGTTAGGAGCCTGTTATATGGTTTTGAGGAGTTTGATATCACCAGGGTTCCAAGGTCTCAGAACACATCCCCCGCACATGCCTACTTGACTAGGTCGGTATTGGTCGAAGAGTTAGCAAGTAGGTCGAAAGATACGGGCCTGGCGGCTGTGATACAAGATACAACACCCGATTGAACGACCCCCCCTCTGGGCGTACCTGAAGTATGGGGTGCTACCAGCGGATGACAAAGAGGCAGGAAAGATCAAGGAGAGGACTCTGCAGTTTACCCTGAGAAATGACTTGTTGTACAAAAGGGAATACACAAGCCCATGACTTAGATGCGCGAAGCCAGAGTTGGCAGACACGGTACTCCATGAAATACGGAAGGGGGTGTTGCGGAAGCCACCAAGGACCAAGAACAGTTGCGCTACGAGCTATGCGATTAGGCTAGATAACCATAAGGACAGATGCAGAAAACCTAGTGAAGACATGTCATAGGTGCCAGGAGCACACTAAGATCCAGAGGCTCCCTGCAGAGCGAATGACTAGCCTAAGATCGCCATGGCTCTTTGCCACATGGGGGATTGACATTTCCGAACCTTTCCTGGAGGTAGTAGGGAAGGAAAAATTTCTAATGGTGGAAATAGATTACAAAGTGGGTGGAAGCAGAGGTTGTAGCAAATGCAATAGGAAGAAAGATTATGAACTTTGCATGGAGGAATATAATGTGCAGGTTCAGAATCCCACAATTGATAGTAAACGACAACGGGAAGCAGTTTGCTAATGAGCCTTTCAAATCGTAGTGCGCGGGCCTGAACATAAGGCAGCAGTTCATGTCAGTAGCGCATCCCCGGGAAAACGGGCAGATAGAGGTGACAAACAGAATGATTGTGCAAGACTTTAAAATGAGGCTAGGATAGGCCAAAGGAGAATGGGAGGAAGAACTGGCAAGTGCGCTGTGGGCATACATGACCACACCCAGGACAGCCACAGGGGAATCTCTCTATAGGCTATGCTTTGGGACGGTGGCCATCATCCCTCCTAAAATAACTGTTCCCAGCATAAGGGTAGTCAAGCAAATGAATCAAGAAGAAAATAGTCAGGAAATTTGGGAAAGCTTGGAGGAACTGGAGGAAGTTAGAGAAAGAGCATCGCTTAAGGAGGCTGCGTATAAGTTATAGATGGAGCAACACTATGATAGCAGATTCAGGAACAGGACCCTAAGGGAAGGGGACTTGGCACTGAGGAAAAATGAGGCAAGCAGGGTCCAGGGACAGAAAAAGTTGGATGCAGGGTGGGACGGTCCATACAAGGTAGTGATAAGGTATTTGTTAATGTGGGTGTGGATGATGAACATTATGAGCAACATATTCCCATTGAAGGTAGTGATAAGGTATTTGTTAATGTGGGTTTAGATGATGTACTGGTGGATGCCGTGGTTATAACAGTCTTTGTGAAGACTTGGTTGAAGGTGTTGGTACTCACGACCTAGCTATTAAGGGTGGACATAATAGTGGTGATGAGGTGTTCATTGATGTGGGAGATAGTGATAAGAATACGGATGGAGTCTTCATTGATATATATGTTTTCAGGAGAGGGAAGGTGATATACCTATGTAGATGTGCTGCCTAGGGTTGCACTTGTTGATGAGGTTCTAGCTTCTCCTCATGTTGAGGTACCAAACATGAACGAATTTGTTGATGTTCCCATATGGCAAGGTGATGTGGTAGAGGATTACTCTCAGCTTGAAGGTCCTCATGAGAACTACTCCCAGCCTAGTGGTGCTACAGATGAGGATGATGTCCTCACAAAAGATTCAGGGAAGAAGAGTCACAAAATTCATCAATCCATAGCATTTACGCCCCCCCCCCCACACACACACAATACAACTGAGGTACCCTTATTTAATTAACATTATATTATCATTTAGTTTATTATGCTAACGTAAGCGTTGTTTCCTCCTTTCTCAGCAAATGCCAATATGGCTTCTTTATAACTTAGCCGATAAAACCCCTATTGAAAAACTCACCCTAGTTAATCCTGCTTCTTCCCAGGTAATGTCATCTTCTATGCTGAACGTGGATTCAACCTCATATGTACTTGAATCAATTGTACATGACCTTAGTTTCTCATTTGTACAGCTCTCTGGGGAAAATTTTAGGCAACTCGGAACAGTATGGGTCGAGGGATTCAAGAACCTTGTTTGGGGCAAGACTTTTATGGTGAGCGAAAGGGCTGCCAAATTGTTGGGGTCAACTCTTGCTCCAACTGTTGGGGATGGTTCTCCGAGCGATGCAACCCCTTATGGCTCAGAATAATGTAGAATTCATTCACTACAACCTCCAGAGATGGGCCCATCAAAATGTACCAGGAGTCAATCGATGCCGTCTCCGAAGCCTAATGTTTGATTGTGTGTAACCACTTTATGTGGCTTATTTATCTTGCTTATGTTAGGAACCACTATATGACAACTTCCACTATTATTTTTGTGGAAGTTTCATAAGTTAGAACCGTTGCCCTATTTTAGCACTTTCATATATGGCACCTTCTAGTTTTTGCAATTCAAGTATTGTTATTAGGAGAACCTCTATAAGGATAACCTCTACATTTTGAACTTGTACGTAAGAAGTACTTGGCAAACTCAATTAATGATGTATGCCTCATTATAACATTTGCATCCATGTCTTCTCTACGTACTTGTTGCAAGGATTTGGTGTTAGCCGTACCAAAACAAACAAATATTCAGCTGTCACAATCATTTAGGTACAATCAGTATATATTATATGATCTCAGGGTTGGATCAACACAAATTTTATAATCACATGGTTATATTGGCGCATATTATATAATCTAAGGGTTAGATTGACACATAATACATAACTAGATAATACATGTAGATGCACGAATCATGAACGAAAAAAATAAAAAATAAAAAATTATAATTTCAATAAGTAATAAGTTTTTGTTATATCTATATAAGAATTACACACTATGCATTATTTTAAATACATTCATACATTTATAAATATTATAATATATTTATTTAAAAAATTAAATAATTGACTCAATATTTATTAATATATAATAATTAACTTTTTATGTTTAAACAAAAATAAATGTAAATTTAATATAGAAAAAAATTAATCGTAGTATAGAAATGCTTCACATTATTAAATGGCAAAGTCTTGGGAAAGACCGTCTTTCCATATGCCTATGGAAAGACGATGTTTAATTTAAATAATAAAAGGTAAAAGATCTTAGTTGCAATATTAAAAATTTATTATGCAAGGTGTAGTAGTTATAAAGTTTATAACTAGATTCATGCAACCCAAAAATTTCAATTTCATTTTTTCTAATTTACAGTTTAAACTTTGGTCTTTCCATACCTTATGGAAATACCGTCTTTCAAGAGACGAACTCTTATAAAATTATATTGATAAAAATAAAAAATATATATTGATAATGAATCAATTATTACTAATTTTGGAATAATCATTTTCAAAAATCCTAATAATTAAGATCTATAATCTAAATTATATTATTATATGGTAAACACTAAACTAATCACGAGAATGCTTATTATTATTATAATATTAAACATAAAAAAATAAAGAAAAAAATAATTAAAAGTCATATCCCAACTAAAATTATAGATTGTTAATTCACATTAAGAAGAAAGGGTTTTTTCATATCTCAAGGCACTTTTCAGCTTTCAAGAAAGAATTGTACATAAGATTATTAAATGAGGAATCATAGTTTTAGGTTAGCAATTGTAAAAGTTGATATGTCAGGTTTTGAGCCACATGCCAATAATTTGTGAAAGTTGATGTGGTTAAGTGTGAGTTAGACTTGGCAAAGGAGTTGCTCTTTTAATATATAGTATAGATCTCAAGTTAGATTGGTACATATTATATAATCTCAGGGTTAAATTGACTCATATTATACAATCTCAGGGTTAAATTGACTCATATTATATAATCTCAGGGTTATATCAGCAATTATTTAAGGGTTTTATCAGTAACCTTGTCCAGGGGCAGAACTACAAGGGGGATGGAGGGGGCTCCTGCCCCCACCGAGACAAAAATTATGGGGAATATGGGTAGTAAAATTGTTTTAAAAAAATTATCATCCCTTTCTAAAAAGGGGGAAAATGAGAATATATTTTACTGTTAAATCAACCCCCGCCATATGTATATCCTTGCTCTGCCCCTGAACTTCTATATTATAACACCTGCAACTTTGTACATGGAATATATTGAACTCCCTTTACATGAAAATGAATCAAGAAGTCTAATAAGATAGTTCACATTCTAATTCAATCGAAATGACAACAATAGTCTTTCTACATCATACCCAAAAGAGCACTAAACTTGACGTCCCACGACTACCACCTACATAGTACAATAAACCACACCAACAATCCTAACTTGTTTGCACGTTTGCACCCAACAAAACTAAATTCAATGCCTTAATGGCCCTAAATAATCATTTCCAAAAAACAACAACATACCCAAAAGACCACTACACTTGACATCCCACGATTAGCACCTACGTAGTACAATAAACCACAACAACAATCCTAACATGTTTGAACCCAACAAAACTAAATTCAATGCCTTAGCGTCCCTAACATTCACCGAACAATTGCAAACTATTTGAGGTCCAATGGTACCTTCAATACGACCATCAAATTGGACTTCAATCTCGTTCGCACAATCTTTCTTCGTTACCCTTCTACGAATGTCAGCCTTTACATGAAACAAAGAGATGACACTCTCCTTTCCGGACTCAAACACATCAGGATTGCTGCCATTCATGCTCCTTGCATCGATAATACATTCTTCTGAGATTTTTCAAACTCCTAGACATACATACAATTGTTTCAACGCTGCAAACATTGCAAATTACACATTCCCAACACACTCTATTAGCACTGCAACTTAATGAATCCATCATGCAGATTTTCCACAAAATATATGGGCACTTTTTATCAACCAAAACAACATCAATATGTATATGAATCCGTACCTTCAGTCTTAAACTGATGGTACATGCCCAATTTTCTAGATTTTTAATTTTTTCCAAATCTGACCTAGGATTAGACCATCAAACCAGTCAAGAAAAAATGGTTACCTATGATGGAAGAGGCCGTGGAGAAGCGATGGAGAGGCAAAAAATAGGCAATAGAGAGTCGAAGGAGAGGCGACATACGTAGAGTTCAAGGAGGAAGAAATGCGGGAGCCTCGACAGTGGTGCGCGGCGGAGGAAAAGCTGTAGGAGGAGAAAGTTGAGTCGGGAGTATTGGAGAAAAATAGAAAATGGGTTTGGAGAAATATAACCATTTTCAACATAAATGGCTGCCACGTCTTTGAGGGGTATTTTGGGGATAAAATTTTCAAATCTTAGTCAAGGGTATTTTAGTCATTCCACTTTCTTCTTTTTTTAGAATTTAGAGGGTCAACATCGGAAAAGGGACTTTGGGTATATCGGCACAAATTTTCTGAAAGTTAGGGTTATATTGACTCATCCAATAATTAGTTTGAGTTAAATTAACACTTTATGAGATTGCATGGTTATACTGATCGTTTCAGGCTAAAGTTAGAATTTTAAATGTATTTTGCCCAAAAATAAATGACAAAGTCTCGGGAAAGACCATCTTTCCATAGACTTATGGAAATACGAGGTTTAATTTTAATAATGAAAGGTAAAAGGTCTTAGTTGCATATTAAAAATTTATTATGCAACATGTAGTAGTTATAACATTTATAACCCGATTCATGCAACCAGAAAATTTTATCTTTATTTCTTTTAATTTGCACTTAAAATCTTGGTCTTTCCATAATGGAAAGACCGTCTTTCAAGAGACGGACTCAAAATAAATATACATATTTGTTTTGTTCGAAAAAAGAAACGGCTGAGTTTTGGGAAAGATTGTCTTTCCATATGCTTATGGAAAGACAAGGTTTAATTAGAATAATAAAAGGTAAAAGGTCTTAGTAGCAATATTAAAAATTTATTATGCAACGTGTAGTAGTTATAAAGTTTATAACTCGATTCATGCAACCCAAAAATTTTATCTTCATTTCTTTTAATTTGCACTTTAAACCTTGGTCTTTCCAGACTTATAGAAATACCATTTTTCAAGAGAGAGACTCAAAAGAAAGAATAAAATACATCATCAAAAGCAAATTCGCTTGAACTTTACTTTGCTTACGAGGATTATGGAAAGACTATTTTTCATGAGACGGACTCAAGATAAATATACTTATTTGTTTTGTTAGAAAAAAGAAAGAAGCAAATACATCATCAAAAGCAAATTCACTTGAGCTTTACTTTACTTATGAGGATTGCTAACGCTTTCCCGCCTATGATGATGACGATGATAAGTTAAAATTGAACATAATTCAAAGAGGCAGATAAAGAAATTAATATGACTAATGTTATATTTGTTAGGTTTAATCACAAGCACCCTATAATAGATATTGTTTGCTTTTTGTCTGTCAACCAGGGCTATTAAAGTAATTTGTTGACATTCTTACTTTGCAAAAATGACACCATTTTTCCATCTTCTAATTCACTGTGTCTTTCTCCTCATTTCTATCATTATTTTGACATTCCTTATTTTGTCATTATTCTGACATCCCTTATTTTGACCTCCCTGGAGTGACAAATGACACTGTTCTTACCTTTTCTCTTCCTCCTACAGAATCAACTGATCAACTATTTTTCTGTGCTTCTCTTTCTCCACCAGAATTGATGCCAACCCCTTCTCCTCCACCAGAATCGACAACTCTGCCTCTGCCAATTCCTGTTGCTCCGCCAAGGGTTTTCACTTCATCAACTCTATCAACGTGCGATGGAATTTTGCATCGACCTTGACCTTCCACGATTCCATAAATTTGAGAAAGGTATTTGATTTCTATTCACTCATCTCCTTCCAGGTACCATCACATCTGAATCCGAACTTAACGTAGCCAACTTTTGTACTATGGTGAAGAGTGCTTTTCTATTTTCCTAACTCAAACCGATTTTGCTATGAGTTCTTATGCTATGTTCATTGTGGAGCTTCATTGAAATTGTGGTTTTATATATGGTCAGGTGCTGTTTATAAAATGTACTCCTTTGTATCACTTCCAAGGTTATGTTCAATGCTGAATCCAATTTCTATAACAAGCATTAATGAATCTCGAGAACTCTGAGTTCCTTTTGAATCTTAAGGTATTGATGCCAGTGTGTAGGTTTTGGCAACACGTGAACTTTACAGTGTTTTAAAGATTTGTTCTTTTGGTTGTATGAGTCAATGACCACAATGGTTATTGAGGTTAATGAAAATAGAACTTTGATACTATTACTTATCATGTGCAGAGCTTAATGGTGCTAATTGTTTGCTTACAAATATATATATATATATATATATGTATATAACACTCTACGTTGCGATCTGGATGAGCACAGTGGTGATTATTGAGGTCTGTGTTTTAATGTACACGGTATTAGGGTGTTTAGTTTCTTGAATCCCTCATGTATCCAAAAAAAATAGTCATGTCCTAAGGAGGATTCTCTTATTGTCATTGAGGTGACTGGTCTAGGTGGGTTGAGTTTTGTTTTATTTTCTACTTCAAAAAATTTGGTGTGGAGTGATGAGACTACAAATCTGGTCATTTTCATTAATGGAAATTTTGTTTATATTCTACCCATCCATTGTTGTTGTTTATGAAGTTAAAAATCCATTCTAAACCTTTCATTTCAGCCGTTGAATGCTCAAACATACTGTATCTGGTTCGTTTCCCTGTTCAATGATGTAGGTTTAACGATGACATATCATGCCAAGAATGAGTATTGCCTTCTATCTGATATGTGCCAATGCTAAAAAGTCTTCACAAGTGCCATCTCACTATTGGAAGATTATAAATATGTCACGTACTAAGCTGTCTCCAAGATTTGTTGAGGAAAGACAAGAACATTCTGATTTTCATATCGTTGAAAGGTTGCAACAGGAGGGATAAGGAGACATCCTAACAAGTCTCCCTCGTCTACAAAGGTACCGCTGTGTAATGTCTCACAAATTTCTATTCTGTTGCTAAGTATGTGTGTGTAAGCCTGTATTTCAAGTAAACTAGCATTATGATATTGTGTTTTTCATTTATAGATTCATTGTCAAAATTTCCATATTTAATATCTATAAATAGCAAAGTAGATGGTCTTCGTATCAAGTGACGTATTGAATGATTAAAATTGTTTTAGGTTCACTCACGGAGAGCGTACAACTGCCCGGATTAACCCAAAGAAGAAGCCAAAACTATTTTCCCCGATTGGTAAACATTTTCCAATCAATGCTTATTTTGCAAAGATAAGTCAGAACTTCTGATTTAGGACACATCCCATTAACCAGCCATGTCTTCTCTGTGTACTGTGCGATGTTTGTGAGTAAACAAACCACTCTATGCCATTAATGAGATGATACAAAAAAATCTGACATCTTATACAGATTGACAGTGCAACCTTGTAAATTTGTGTACTATGTGTATCAAGATTGCTGTTAAATCACCACATAGACTCGCTCAACAATTATGTGTCTACTTACGAGTTTCTTTTCGAGTTACATTTGTGGTCAAGTTATGTATTTGTACCTCTAATGTGAGGCATGGTTGGAACTTGCCAAGTATATATTGATACAAGTTCATGTATCATACTAAATGGCATAATAAAAAAAATATATAAAGGAGGATCATGCTATTGTGTTTTTCTTTTGTCAGCAACTGAGGATCTAGATCCTTTGGTTCACAGCAGTGTGATATTCTCTTATTAGTGCTTTATTTATACGTTGTCTGTATACAAAGTGCAGTGACTTGGTTGTGCTTTTCCCCAATTCAGAACGGATCATTACAACATCTAAAGGTGGTTCAATTAGAGTCTGGAACATCAATGGTAAGCTAAGCTCTGGTAAATTTGAATTCAATATCTTGTATGATGGTGCAATATGTAAATGACTTCCAAACAGTGGCCTTTACTATTATAAGAGTTTGTTGAAGTGATGATTCATAAGAAGTTGGTTAAAGCGTTATTATTCCCTCATTAGTTTTACTTTGTTAATTCATCTACTAGCTATATATTCATCTTAGGGTACTTGTCTTTGATGTCTGTTCAGCGAAATAAGTAGTGCTTATTTATACTCTATTTTCCTTTTGAAGTTTTCTATCATATGGATGAGGACTCAAAAACTTTGAAGGTGTTTACCATACCACTCCGGAAATGGTTCATATAATGAAGCATCTTTGATGCAACACCAGTATTTAGTTTTTGGATTCTTACTTACTTTTTTGTTTGGCCTTTTTGAAATTTGGATTGCTGATAGTTTTGCACACTATTTGAGTTCTTCCTCACAGCCGAGTCAAAGAAACCATGGACATGAATAATGTCTTGAAGTTGCCGTGAGAGAATGTTTCATAAGATCCTGCTGTATTTAAAGTATAGATCAGGAAAAAGCTCAAAATCTATGGACTAATTTTTGTAAATAGTTCATAGTGTCCAAATTGAATCTGGCCCTCTTGGCCACTCTCTTGTAAAAACCACTTTATAATGGTGAATTCTTGCTACTCTTATCTTCATAAATCACACCATAAAAAATTGATTTGTTTACTATAGCTAACTTAATTTCATTTTTAGTCTACATGATTTGATCATTCCTTTTGAGCGGTGTGTATTTGTTGGTGAAAGATCTCGTCAACAAGGTGAATGAAATAGACGCTGGAATCAAAACTAAAGACGGTCAAAGATCCTAAGCATTAGACATTGATTTTGCTTTGCATTTTTAAGCATACCCCCTTTAATATGTAGACACTTCAAGATCTAGACTTTCATAGTAAATAGCAGAGATCGATGACTCTCATTTGAAATCTATAGATCATTTGGAATCATATTGTGACTTTTACTTCTTAATATATATACTGCCAAAATCAATTCAACTTCTTATCCAAAAAGAAAATAGATATGCCATTGCATTTTTTCTTTAATTTTTTTATAGCTTACAACCTAATTTGTTAAGACAAGCGGCCTGCCAATAATTTTATGAACAGTCCACTGTATTTTTAACCCGAAATGTTGTAAATTTTTATAAAATTTAAATATTGTGTTTTAAAAATTTAAAAAAGTAATAATGTGTATATGAATGTCCCAATTTAAGCTGCATAGAATCTTTTTCACAATCTTCAAGAAACATGTTTGACCGTTAATATGTTTAACTATGTATAATAACGTCGAATAAAAAATTAAAACTTAAAAACTGCTTATTACAGCGAATCCAACAATATCACATATGATAATATTATTATTTATATATCTGTTCAAATATGTGATCAAAGCTTGACAATGTTGACTGTCAAATAGTAAAAGTGCAGTTTAAACTGGGACAGAGGGAGTATGCAATTTAATAAATGCAGTGTTGAGTCAAGTATTGTGCAGCTTGATTTTGCTCCTTGTATACATGGTAGAAGGTCTTTTGAATGTGTTGCAAAATCCATTAAATTCTATATAGGTCCCTGGCCATTTTCCAAGGAATTTTTGTTTCTCCTTTCAGCCAATGAAAAACCTGCAAAAAATCAAGTTCCACAGTTATTGAAGAGAAGTTATACTGCAAATATATTTCGAGATCATGAATATAAAACTCTTAATTTTTCATGAGCAGCTTCACACACATCCATTAATCTTTTTGAGCCTATAGTCTTTATTTCTTCCAATCGTTCAAAACGATAAAACCAGGTTTGGGGATGTTGAAGGAAGAAAATGATGCATCTGTATTCAATTTAACACCCCTTTCGGGTATAACCCATTTATAAGCCTTTATTATCTTTCTCTTAGGCTGTAAGAATTTAGAAAACAAATCTCTCTCTTTAAACACTTCACAGTCCGCCTTAAAGTGTTGTGGGTGAATGGTAAGAATGATAGAGCACAACTTATACATTTCCATTTTCATGAACAAAAACTGAACTTTTATACCTTCAAACAAACACTTGTTTCTACTTTTCTAAAGGATCCAAACAAGTACATTAGGTAATATATGGGCCATGTTATTTTTTTTAGAGAAAATAGTTAGTGACCAAAACCATGACATCTCATAAAAAATATGGGGAAAATTATTCTCATGCATAGAGAGAATATTTAACACTTCTTCCCATAGCAATAATGCGGGTTGGCAATCATAAAATAATGATTCACTGAAGCCTCACTATTACATGTCAATTGTAATGCATGTTTTAAAAAATAACCTAAGGAAATTGATTCATTGAGTCCTCACTATTATTCACAAAACTGCTATTTGGTAATGCTTTATACGCTGAGGAAATTGAGAAGTTACTAGAGTATGTATTTACATTATTTTACGTTAATTACTTGTATTTTTGAAAATACATTTTATTTCTCTATAAATTGAATATCCATTTTTAAAATAGATTTTACTCTATACATTATTTCTTGAAAAGTTAAATAATTATTATTTTATTTTATTCATTATTTAATAAATTCTAGCTATTGATCATTTCACTTTATAATCTATAGATTTATTTTTTTTAAAAATTCTTATAATATTTTTTTGACTTTTAAATGTGAGATGCAAGTATTATAAGTTAATTAAACAAAATATTTTACTAAAAACACCGCGCAACACGCAGCGGGACTCCCGCTAGTTTAAACTAAACTAAATTGAATATAATTGAGAAATATTAGTAATAAATTTAATTCTAAATCTAAATTTTATTAAATCTAAATTAACCGAATGAACCTAATCGAACTTAGCTACTTCCTCTGTATCATCTCTATTTGCACTTTTGTTTTTTTTTTACACTGTTTATTATCAAAGTTTGATCATATTTTTAAATAGATATATGAACAACGAAGTTATTATTTAACATGGTTGAATTCGTCGTAACAAGTAGTAGTTTATAAATATTAACTTTTATTTTTTGTTATTATACGTAGGTAAACATATTAACGGTCAAGCATGCTTCTTGAACAACGTGATAGTAATTGCAGTGTAAATAGAGTTGGGACGGAGGGAGTACTTTAAATAAAAAAGAAAAGTTGAGAGACTTTTTCTACACAAAGTCTTGTTTTATACCGACTAACTATTAAGTGTGGTTATTTTATAATTGATGTAATTAATGAGGTTATTTGATAGTTGTTTTCATTTATTATAACCTTGAAAAAATTTTAAGGCAAAGTCTTGGGAAAGACCGTCTTTCCATAAACTTATGGAAAAACGGAGTTTAATTAGATTTATAAAAAGGTAAAAGGTCTTAGTTGCAATATTAAAAATTTATTATGCAACGTGCAGTAGTTATAAAGTTTATGACCCAATTAATGCAAGCCAACAATTTTATCTTCATTTCTCCTAATTTGTAGTTTAAACTTTGGTCTTTCCATAACTTATAGAAAGACCGTCTTTCAAGAGACAGACTCAACTTTTAAAATACATCGCAATGCATATAAAATTATATTTTGACCGTAAAAGTTATTAAAACGAGATTTTTCATGATTGATATAATTATTTAGTTAGTCTAACATAAGAAATTCTCAACTTTTTATTCGTCATTTGTAATTTTTTTTAATTTTTTTTAAAAAAAGATAATAGATATTATTTGCTTTCTGTCTGTCAACCGAGGGGTATTTGAGTCTTTTTGACTACCATATGAAAGGGAAATGATGTCGTTCCCATTAGATGTGATGTATTTACGCATACAGGTATTCTTGTTTGCTTTGTTCCCAATCGATCGTTGCGGTGGCGATGGCGGCGGCAGGGCTCCGTCTCCTCACTTCTTCTTTTCTTCCCCACCTCTCTCTCACCGTCTTATCCTCACTTAACACTGTGATTTCTCGGAAGCCCTCTCTATTTCCTCCCGACGTCGTTCCGGCGACCCCAAGACACTATGATTTCACACTGCTCACTATTTCTGTATGACACCGTTCCAGCGAGAAGCGCTTTCCCCTCTCCCTGTTTCCATACCCAGATCCTCGAAATCAGCAACAAAAAAGTAAGACTTTTGGTGCGCCCTGACATCTCCAGGAAAAAGAAGGTACAAAGGAAGGGTAGTGGGATTAAAGGTACTTTTTTCCCCTCTAAATTTTATTGGTTTCAATCGGAATTAGTGCAAAGGTTCTTGTCGCTATATTATATATTAATTCGTATTCAGAGACTGATTTTGGAAGGCGATTATCTATGTTCGATATTGGTTGTTAATTCAAATTTCTTGAGTTCGTGGATTTCAATTTTGACTGAATTTCCATAGATATTTTTAGGTCGGTTTAGACCAAAGTGTGTTGTTAGTAGATGTAAATTTGCATAATGTGAAGCCCGATTTGACACTGGGGGCGATATTACTATAATTTGCATATTTCTGGCGTGTTTACTAAGAGTGGTTAGTGATACGGCAGCCTAGCTGGATTGGTGGTCAGGACTTCAGTTAAGGTTTTGCTGGCAGAAGATTCAAAGAGGGAGGCACTCAGAGCAGCAAAGAGAAGTACTAAGAGTGAGTTATCTCTGAAGTTTGAATGATGATTTAGATGTCAATATGTAAGTAAATTAATGCATCCATTATTTACTGCTCTGCTTCATGTTTTTATATTGTAAATGAACCTTATTAATAAAACTAATTTGAGGGGCCTAGTTGATCAATTCACTACAAGAAACAATACCTATTACTTTGCTTCTTCTACCTCATTTTTTTTGTTAACACCCAATAATCGAGGTAAAAAGTTATTTTACCTTGGCTTTTTTGAAGTAAAAGATATTATTTACCTCGGTTATAAAAAACCGAAGTAAATAATTGGTTTTTACCTCAGTTATTTTTTGAACCGAAGTAAAAGTTTTAAAAACGAAGTAAATAATCTTATCGATTAACATGCGACGTCGCATATGTTCTTTGAAAAGGTTGCCCAACTTTGCTGGATACGTCGTTGATGCTGGGAGGTATTGCGAACTATTAGCGAAGTCGCATTATTTGGTGGAATGTAATAAGGTTATAAGTTAAGCACAACATTGTGCTACAAAACACCCTACAAATACTGCCCTAATTTAAACACAATCAGTACCTCATTTGTTCAATGTTCAAATAAGACAGATGAATAATTAGAACAACAATAGTCATTAATATCGTTACAATTATATAGTACATAACTTAATTTGAATAAGAACTATCTTAGTTCCAACATATTAGAAATTACCATACACTCAATCAGCTCGGACAATGATGACCTTGAAGATGATTGACCCCCTAACTTGCATCACCTTGAAGAACAAGGTGTCCCTGATGCGTAGGTTGTTGCCCCTAAGTAGCTCGCCAACACCCTTTGGGGATATGGCCTCGACCCTCCCACCACTCGAGTAGTTCATATGCCACTCTGTCCAGTAGCACCTCATCACTATGTGGGGTCTTCTCAGTCTGTAGGACTGGTATAATCTCCCATGGGATGCACTAAGTCACCATAACAAATATTGATTAGAAATATTTACATATTTAAGTGTATATATATATATATATATATGAAATTGTCAACAAACAAACTTTATTTCAAAAAGCTTTACCAAAGTTGGTATTTTTCCAAAGTTCAGCTGCTTCAAAGTGTAGTCGAAATGTGGGCTATCAATAGCCATCGAATGATGTTCAATGTCGAAGAAAAAAGGCTCTGGGTGCCTCCGTTGTGAGGTGAAATGTACGAAAACTAGAATGTATTAGTTTTTACAAATTAAAGTGTGGTGTTTGGAAACATAAATATATATATATATATATATGTAAATAGGTGAAATACCTGAAAAAGGGCGGATTAGACGATCCTTTGCCAGCCAATAATCCTGCATCAGAAGTGAAAATATGAAGTGATGAACCACACCATGGAATGCCACGTGCAACATGGCAACAACAATCGCATGTGCTTGTCGGTATGAAGCAGTGATTTGGTCGACCTTACATGTGATCTTGGTTGTGTATCAGTTTAACCGAATAGAAAATAGACATAATACATATGTCTCATGGGGAAATTCAAAGTAAACTTAAGGGCTATAATACGGAGTCGGTAACATTTCGGGCAAACAAAATGTCATACCGAGATACATCTGACGTCATAAAATGAAGAATTATCACCTTGAAAAAAAACTCAGCGAGGTCGCACATTTATCGTATGAACCAAACTATGTCAGATATACTACCGACATCGCATATATCACATGTTACTATGGGAAGAAACACATCAAACTAGAAAAAAATGAAGCTTTATCAACATGAAATAGAACAAATACCCCTTGGGAGACATACCATAACATAGTACCAATGCTCAAAGTCAAGGAAATTTCACACTCTCATAATTTTGAAAAAAAAGGTAGAAAGCAGGATACACAAGACAAATTCACAGACTACATATATGACATTGTGAAGCAAGAAGTACAAAACTTATGTGTTAGGAGATTAGAAAAACCATACCTTTTTTCCAATACACGAGAGTAGGGTGGAAGGTGGAGAACGTTGGAATTCGCAGGACATTTGTGAAGAAAAGCTTGAAGTGTCTGTTAGGGTTACCATATTTATAACCTATTTTGGAACAACGTCATTTTAACCATGTTCTAAAGTTATCTTGTTAAGTACGATGTCGCAGGTCTGTAGGTTCATGCGAACCCATACCGACCTGAGACTGACGTCACATCTATATGGGTCTAACACCCAACCAGTCAACAATCCCAATTTATAAATACAATTCTAAATAACATTGATTAAAATGTTATGTTAAATATGAAACATTGAATAACACTAAAATAGCATTAAAAAAAGAAATATGAAATTTTAAAATATTTGATACAAAATATGTCCCAATCCAAATTCAACACAATTCAAGAAAATAAGTTTTGAATTAATAGTCATATGAAGTCTTAAATAGCCCTCTAATGTTCACGGGGAAGAACAACTACACGGAAAACTATGGGCTCATGACCCTTTATGAGCTCAAAGTATAGTGTATCCCTAATCTCAAGTTCCTCTTCGTCAAGAAACTGGCCAAACCCCTTCGGGGCAGGGTCTTGAGCATCTTATTCCCCGAGTAGTGCATTTTGTACTCCCTTTCTTTGTACCTAATCACAACATCCAATTTGTACGGCGGGAGGTACTCAACAATTTTGTCTAGGATGTACTAAATGTTACTTTTTTAGAGGAGGGTTCGATTGAGGGTTTTGATTTAAGAGGCCAATTTTGGTTTCAGAGGAGGGTTCGTTCGGTGGTGGTGGCGGTGAAGGTGGTGGTGGTGCGGTGAAGGTTTTGGCGGTGGGGTGGGGTGGGGTGGGGTGGTGGAGAACGTGGTGGCGGTGTGTTGAAGGTGGCGTAGGTGGTGGTGGGGTGACGGTGACGGTGGTGGTGGTGTGGTGGTGATTGCAATAGTGGTGGCGGTGGCGGTGGCGTAGGTGGTGGTGGTGTGTTGAAGGTGGTGGTAGTGGTGGTGGTTAAGGAGGTAGATAGAGTGCATTGTTGTCGATTCACATGGTCACTATTTTGAGATGCACTTTCTGTATCCGCAGAAGTAGGTGGGACGGAGGGAGTATAAAATAGTAATATAGACTCAAATCATCCAAATAGAACAAATAAATAAAATAAAATAAACTAAAATTGAAATAGGAATTAATTGTTCTTACAAAACTGGAAAGAAAATTAATTAGTAACATTAATGTTGAAAAAGGAAAGTCGCAGTCAGACATGAGCACCACCATTTCTGCCATAAATAAAGGCTTCCTGTCTTCATCAATTCCGTTTACCTCCACCGTCAATCACTCCACCCCTAACCCCCAACCAAAAAACCACACTCTTATCCCCTACAATGTCACCTTACCTTCACCGTCGCCATTAACACGAACAAACACACACTCCCCACCCTCAAAAACACCATGTCCCCGCTCTTCCTCTCCGCCCTCCTCCTCTTCTCCGCAGCCCCCTCTCTCTCTTACCCCTTCAGTAAGTTAACGCCTTTTCACCTTCGCATTGCTTCCAACTGTAACTAACTAGCTGACATTCTGTTTTGGCAGATTTTTCCCTCCACGTTGACTGCGGGGGGCTAACGAACTCCACCGATGCGTTCAACACTACGTGGCTCTCCGACCGCTACTTCACCGGCGGCGCCACCACCGTGGTGTCGGAGCCGCTGCACTTCGCGAACCAGCAGGAGAAGAATCTCCGCTACTTCCCGATTTCCTCCGGCAAGAAGAATTGCTACTTGGTACCGGATGTTCCTACTGGAAAGTACTTCGTCCGGACGTTTACTGTGTACGATAACTACGACGGCAAGTCGAACTCGCCGTCCTTCGACACGGCTGTTGAGGGAACTATGGTTTTCTCGTGGCGGTCGCCGTGGGAGGAGTCAATTGCGAGATCCGGGGCTTATTCGGATCTCTTCGTGACAATCTCCGATTCCGACGCCGACATCTGCTTCTACAGTATCGCTACTGATTCTCCGGTGATCGGTTCGTTGGAGCTCATCCAGGTTGATCCCGATGCCTACATTTTGAGAAATGATACTCAGTTTAATTCTTCAGTTCTGGTCAATTATGGTAGAATTACGGCCGGGTCGGGTCAATGGGGTCCGGGGTTTTCCAACGACACCGACTGGTTCGGCCGGTCGTGGCAGTCTGAAACCGGGCACTTGCAAACTCCTCAAAATGCTGATGCCATATCTGCAAAGAAGGACGTAGCCAATGTAGATAGAGCACCGAATTATTTCCCACTGAAACTGTACCAAACCGCCACTATTCTGAAGAGTGGGAAATCCTTGGAGTACCAGTTGTTGGTCGATGCGAAATTGGATTACTTGCTGTGGTTCCATTTTGCGGAACTCGATGTTAGTGTCACCAAGGTGGGGCAGAGGGTGTTTGATTTGGAGGTGAATGGTGTAAATGTGAGTAGAGTGGACATTTATAAGAATGTAGGGGGTTTCGCCGCGTATGACTGGAGTTACGTGGTTAAAAATTTGAGTAGTACAAATCTCATTATTAAGCTGAACACTGTCGTGGGAAGGCCTGCGATTTGCGGGTTTGAAAGTTATGCTATTGTTCCAGCTGATCTCAAGACACTTCCTGAACAAGGTATGTCTTTGTTTGTATAATGATTGCAGTTTGGATTTCTTTTTATGATTTTTGTTTCATATGATATTTAGGCAATATAGAGGACAGAATTTACGTTGGGTAGGTTCCAAGGAAGTTTCAATAATGAGTTTTTGATACAATGTCAAGAAAGGAGAACATAAAGAAAATGCCTTTTTTAGCTTTCTATATGTGTAGATTAATTAATGAAATCTACTGTCGTAGGGACTATTATGGTCCTTCATTTATCATTGGTATAAGCATGTTAGAGACTCGCATGCTATCCACCGCTGAACTTCTGATTGTAACAAGTAACAAGTTGCATCTTTGTACTTGTGCACCTTATCCTGGTTTATATCCCTTTTGTTATAGGTTTCTTCTCATTATCAGCTAATGAGAATTTGGAACACTGCCTACTTTTATAAATTTGTGCTAGGATAGAAGAAAACATTAGAAATCACTAAAGAATCACTTAGCATTTCTGTTACTTTCTTTGCAGCGGCTGCAATGCGAGCATTGAAGGAGTCACTTCGGATTCCAGACAGGATGGGTTGGCATGGCGATCCGTGTGCCCCTACAACATGGGATGCTTGGGAGGGTGTAACATGTCGTCCAACCAAAGATGAGTCTGCCCTCGTCATTTCCCAAATGTAAATTCTCTGTCTACTAGTAGTTTCTTTGCTTGTTAGCCTAGCTCTCCTCTGGACCGATTGAGCATTGGAATATTATCAGATTTAAAGGACAATTTGTAGAAATAGTGGCATTCCTTACATGAAAAGAGAACTACCGACCCTTCATCAATAGTTATAGACATGTTATCAATTAGGCTAATGGGATGGTGGCTCAGTTTATTCTTTCCTCTGCATGTAAATGACCTCATCAGTGCGTAACTGTGGCCTAAAATGGAGTTTGTCATACTCAAACTGAATCAATTGAATTATGCTCTCAGTCTGTTATGGTTTTCACCCATTCTCTTACAGTTCTGAAGCCGACCCTAATAGACTAGCTATTAAGTAACTTTAAATCCAGAGGTTGAAAGTAAGCCAACTTGCTGCTAATTTTCTAATAGGCATAATGATCTTTTAGAGCAAATTCTTAAGGCATTATTTTATTTGTTCCATTTTTCAGAGATCTTGGAAGCCAAGGTTTGAAGGGGACCATCAGTGATCAGATCCTTCTGTTATCAAATTTGGTGAGCCTGTATGTGTCGAATAAGGAACTATGAGTACATCAACTGAACATTTTACTGATACAAAATTTGTTTTCTTGTTACTGGTTGATTTTATGTTAAAGTTGATTCTGATGGTTTCTTATGTCATATTTTAGTTTTGTTTATTGTGTCTACTCACATGTACATTTCCATGTATTTTTTGGTATGAGCTACCAACCTTCACTTGCCATCACATGTACATTTCCATGTATTTTTTGGTATGAGCTACCAACCTTCACTTGCCATCATATGTGCATGTACTATATTGACCTCCACACTTGAGCCCCTCCGCACTAATTTTCATTAATATGGTGCATGTGTGGCACTCTGGGTTTTTGTCATTTTCTCTGGCTTGGGTTGTTTGGATCTAAGCTCACCTATTCAGTCTATGAGTTTTGTGAATTTTTATCTCCCACCCCTTCAACTCTAATTGTATTATCTATTTGCACCTTAAGATCCTGACTAGATGCACTCAAACCCTCATAATTCCATTGAATGTGAAGTTGACTTCTTTCACTCCGATCTTTTGCTATTGGGATTTTTTTTCCCATGGAAGAAATGGTGTATATCTGGACAATGGTTTCTTTGGTTTCTCATAAAGGCAACCTAATATTGACTTGGTTACTTTGTGAGCTTGCTGATATATAGTAAACTTTGTGATATGTAGGAATCTAAGCTCAAATTCTTTGGGAGGAAGTCTACCATCAGGGCTGGGTGAAAATTCCCTTGTAAAGCTGTAAGATCAATTATTCGCCACCTTTTCTCCCCTTCTGAGATAATTTGATTGTGTGTGTGTGTTTTCGTGGTAAAATATCTGTCTTTGATCAATTTTATTTTGGCTTTACCATAAGCAAATTGTCATTGATGTATTGAATATGCAGGGATCTATCAGATAACAAGTTAACAGGATCCATACCAGATAGTCTAACTTCCTCTCAATTGCAACTTGTGTAAGTTGTCTGTTCATGTATTTGTTTGCTTTAAAATATTCTATGAATTGATAGAAATTGTTATACAATAGATGGTCTAAATGATGCTTGTAATGTGGGGACAGAAGTTTCTACTTGAGTAGACGACTGTATTGGCTAAATCTTGTGAGAAGTTGTTATTGAACTGGAAGACGACACAAAGAAAAAGAAATAAGCTTTTGTCACACACTATATTGGATTGGCCATGCAAATCATATTTTGATAATTTATTCTATCAAAATACTTAAGTTACCTTTTAAATTTAATTAAGTTTTCTTGGGAAGAAGACCTTTGAGCCCCTCAGACTTTTCCAATAATGTACTTTTAGCCTTTCAACTATTTAGGTATCACTTTTACCCTTAAAACTATTCAATGGTTCTTCCATTTCCACCTATACAATGGCTGAATTTAATAGAAATTACCATTTTGGGGGTGAAAGTGGATCCCCCAAAAAAGAGAGTGCAATGGCTAAAAGTAGAAACTTCTAAGGGCCTCCAAGATCTTTTACCTAACTTTCTTTTTTTTACATATCTTGCTTCTCTGTGATGCCCTAATAATCTTCTTATTTAACATTGAGCTCCGTTGTAGACCTCCTTCCCTTTGTCTTCCCAAATAATTGCCCACTTTCACATTCTTCTTTATATGATGTACTGTCTTAACTATTTTTTTAACCTATCAAAATCCATGAATCTACATTTATCATCAAATGAAAACTTTATTTAATACATGCCTATCTCAGCGAGTGGAATGGTTTGGTAGTCAATGGAGTTCACTTATTGATACTTGTAATTATCTCAAACCTCATTAATTTTTGTGTGGGTGTCAGTTAATCAGCTCCAGTAATCACCAGATAGTGATGTAATTGATTACAATTATCAAATCTACCACTCAGAGTAATGTTATAATGAGATCATAATTGCAGAACCAATCAATATTAATGAAATTTAAAATTAGCTTAAATGAACATTTATTTAATAACAAGCAAAACAAATGTTAACTAATTGTTTCAAGCTGGGTTTTAAAAAGCGCGCTTAAGCGCGCTTAAAGCGCAAAAAAGCTCAGCTCATGTGGGCGCTTTGTATTGAAAAGCGCTGGCGCTGACTAAAAGCGCACGCTTCCGAGCGCTTTTTAGCGCTTTTTTTGAAGCGCAAAGCGCTCGAAAAAGCGCGCTTTTCGTTTTGTACTAAAATGGGCCTTTTTTTTCTTAAATGAAAGGAGATTGGGCTTAATTTTTGGGCTCAAATAAATAGCATTAGACAAAAATTATGGGCCAAACCAATAATTCAGGGCCGAATGATTTATCATTCAAGGCCCAATTGGCAATTGGCAGTTGCAACTAAAAGCTGTTGCTTGGCAATGAGAACCAGGATGAGTGAGTCTAGTATTTATAGTGGAAAGATAGGCTAACTCTCCAAGAGATTTCCGATGTGGGACTAAATGAGTATAGCATTTTCACTGCTTTGCCAAATATTTGCCTTGGCTAGTTGGCTTCCTTCACGGCTTCACCAATCACCACAGCCTTCACATGCAAAATTAATTTCAAAATTTCAACTTCATTACTTTTTTTTTTTTTTAATTTATTATGAATCTATCTCTTGAGGGTATTTTCATAAGTCATGGAAATATTATGATTTAAAATACAAATTATTTATCTTGTGTTGAATGTTTTATTTATCTTTTATGATATTGTGTTATTATTCTAAATTCTTGTTGTGTCTTTATTGAAATAATCCTAGTATATGATTTGCGAGCGCTTTTTTCCGAAAAGCGAGCGCTTGCGCTCAGCGCTTCGCGCTTCGGTAAATTTTACCGTTAGCGCTTCGCTGCACTTTGCGCTTTTTAAAACCCAGGTTTCAAGATAGTGGCAGTAAAAATGATTAGTTAACTAATTTCTTACTCTGTGTGAAACTAGTTGGACAATTCTTCACTGTTGCTATTGTAGAATGCAGTGAGTATTTTTTCTTCTTCTATTAAACTTTCTTGTTACTATAGTCTCTTAACAATTCCACAAACTGACTATAGTTAATATGTTGTTTTTAGTCTTCAAAGGACATGTAAAGCCAACTTTCTGAGGTTCTTCTAATCCTTAATTGGGATTATTACTTGGAAAAATAGCTTACCATTTTTCACTTTTATACTGCTTTGTTCACGTCCAGAGTTCTGATTTTACTATAATCTGTAAAATTTCTAGATTGCTTGCCTTGGTTTAAGGACCTGGGGTGGCTTCAAACTTATTCACTACACATCAAATAAGCCGTCTGGCAAAACACTTTAAGTACTATAATACATTAAATTTGTGTCAACTCTGAAATCTCCTGTTTAGAATTCTTCAAGGTTGCTATTTGATATTCTTTTTCTCCTCCTTCAGCATCTAACTTCTCACTACTAAAATCTAAAGCCTTATTTGCTTCATTCATGGTTTGCCACTCTTTCTAAAAAGTAAATGAACAATTACTATGTAGTGAGTAGTGTTGCCGAGCTTAGTTAGTAGTCTTGTGTAGCTTAGCTGTAAGTAATTATGTAATCTCTGAGATAATTCAGTTTATCTTCCTTGTATTATTACGGAGCCAATTTCTCTGATTCATTGTTTAATTTATGGAAACCAAGGGTATCATGTTTGAAGAATCTCTCTAGCATGCCTCTCGATGATTCTTTTACATTCTAATTTCCTCCTAACAAGATCTATGTGCACAGGATTCTGAATGGTAACCAGTTGTCTGGGAGAGTCCCCGAGGAACTTTACTCTATCGGAGTTCACGGTGGAGCTATTGAGTATGTATTTATTGTAACCTTATACTTTTTTGCCATGATGCTTGTATGCTTTATGAGTTGTAACTGCCAATTATATTCTATCATGCTTATGTATGTACCTCATATGAGTGACCTGCATTTTCTTGATGTGCTCTTGTAACATGTTATTAACAACAATCGAAGGCTTGGATGAACCCTCAAAACAAAAGGAAAAATAGGACCTAATCCTGAAGATGATAGAAGGATGTAGCGGCAAACCCCCTCTTTGGCTTCAACTTCAAATATCATCCACTAAAAGTCATAGATAGGCTATCCATGCTAAAGACCATTAATAGACCAGAATAATTCACTTTTGGACCTTAAGCTTTTCTTTATAATGCACAAGCTTGAAAGTCTGGATGACCGTGAAACATGCTCAAGCTTTATAATGCTCTAGGTAAAACATGCTCTAGAAGATGGATTTGCTTGAAATGAAGTAGCATTTAGACTCATTGGATAAATTATGCCTTTCTGAAAAAAAGCCATACATTCTGGAAATTGGAGAAATTGTGTAAACTAACTTGGCAGATTATTATTTAAATGGGTTGGGGCCAGAACACGTTTTATGTTTTAGATTAGTTCAAGTGGCTCCACGAGCGGTGATAACCTTTTTATTTTCCTTTAATTTTTAAGGCCATAATGCCTTTCACTGAGTTCTAAATCCAAAGAAAAATTAATGCATTACTTGATATCGAAGAGAAGTGCCATTGTTATTTAGATGCTATAATATGCTCTCAAGCACCTTGATGCTGGTTGCAAAATGATCAGATTCTTTCTTTATAGTTGGTGGTTTTATAATTCTTATGCTAATTTGGGGTTTAATCTCTCTTTACAATAGCCTCTCTGGTAACAAAGGGTTATGTGGGGTGCCTTCTTTGCCGGATTGCCCTTTATTTTGGGGAAAGGACGGTTTGTCAAATGGTGCTAAAGTTGGCATTGCTCTGTCCTGTGTGTTGGTGGCCGGCCTTTTGATATTTGGAATACACACATGTATCAAGAGAAGACGGAATGATTACGACTTTGCTTTACCGCACGAGTTGACGTGTAAGTACTCTTCAATAATGGTTATTCTGGTATTCTTTCAATGTTAACGCATCCACGTTCTCATCACAATCCCTGTTATTTTCCAGCATTGGCTGTTTCAAAGAGAAATCGGTACCATAGATCAAAATCTTTGATGGCACTTGAAATGGAGAGCCAACATGCCTCCAAAGGATTCATACCAACATACAATGAAAATTGACCTCTACTTGTCATCAAAGATAGAGTTGCAACCTGCCAAAAGGAGGGATCTGATCAGTTTTGTTGATAAATTGTGATTTTTGTTGCCAAAAAAGTCCCGATGTGTAAAGTTTAGGTGAAGCATAGTTGCAACAAAAAAGGGAAAAAAAGAGCTGGAAACATAAGGGATTGAAGGGAAGAGTTAAAGAGTTCAGAAATCCCTCCAACTCTGTATTATAGTCCCAAATTTTGAAATTTGATGAAAACATAATTATGGATTTAACTTGTAAGTTGCATTGCACATATATAGTGTTTTCCCCCTAGAGAGACAAGAGCATGTATTTCTAGAGTTGGCGTGGTTCGGACTCCCCAAAGATGCTCAAAGTACGGTCGTATTAGAAAATAGCGAAAGGTTTCTTGGTAATTTGTATAACCATTAGTCTTATTGTAGTTTTATTTTTGATCAAATTGTAGTACAGTATTCATTTTCATTGCGGTAAGTTGACATTGTATATAACTGTGTCTAGAAAGGGTGAATCATTTGATCAAGAAAAGAGAAAAATTCGATCACAAAATAGAAAAGATAAAAAAAGAAGGGTAAATAAAATATGTACTATTCCAAACTATAGAATAATAATTGAACCAACTCTCATAAGCAATTTTTTTTATGAAAACGTGCACTTATATTACCATCATATTCATGATTACATATTGGGCTAGATTATGGGCATTCCTTACTATATATCTATACACTTTTGTAACATGGATGTTATGGAAAACCATTGCTAACATTATGAGGCTCCTAACTAATCCTTTGAGACCAGGTGGGATAGACGGAAAGTTGCTGGTGTGGGTGAGGACCATTTCGCAGTGTGTGAGGATGCAGATGTGAGTGACACCCATATTACTAGCATGTGTCATTGCTTCGTGTATGGCTATGAGCTCCGCTCGTGTTGGTGTTGCCGCTTGTATTGCGCGATATCCATGACAGCTAGAATTGTTTGATCCTTGTGCAGCGCACCATGCCGCTACTGCCTTGCCATCTTGTTTTCGGAATGTCGCGTCTGTGTTGATGCACATCCAACCCTCATATTCCTGGTTCTTGTCATCGTCCTCTGTGTACCATAGTAGTCTCATGTCTCCCACGTGTTCCTCCTTTAGTTTGTCAGTTTGTGTCTGGTTCACCATGTGTTCCAGTGCCATTTGTGATGAGTTCGGGTTAGCTATAACTCTCTGTCTTGAGTGAGCGCCGCCCATATCGCCCTCATAGGTTGCCCTGATAATTGCTAGAATCATCTCAACCGATGACGCTTGTTGTTCAATTGTTGCCTTATTTCTTGCACACCAAATCGCCCATATAATGATGCACGTTAGGTTTATGTCATCCTTTTCCAGCGCAGTCTTGAACCATTGTCGAAGCCACGGTTCCAATTGCAGTGGGGTTCCTTGACCAAAATCAAACCCCAGTCTGGATGTTCTCCATACCCTTCGTGCGATGTCACACTCGAGGATTATATGAGACGATGTTTCTACCTGTTTGTGGCACATTTGGCAATATGGTGATACCTCAATCTTTGTTGTTCTGGGCGCTGGTCCTGTTGGTGCTGCATTCTGTACCAGTCTCCATACGAGGAACTTAACTTTCTTTGGTATGTTCAAATGCCATAGTGTCTTCCAGAGGTGTTTATTTTCCTGCGTGGGTGATTCTAAGGTGGAGGAGGATGGGATCTGGCTGTTCACCTTGTTCCATGCCTCATGGTAGCCGCTTTTGACAGTGTAATTTCCGAGCCATTCCTTGTCCAAGAATTGGAAATCCTTCAGTCCTAATGGGGTGTGTGGAATGGGTATTCCTGAAATGTGGTTTGACTATTTCTGGGCTAAAGAATAGTCTCAATAGAGGCATACGCCACTGCTTATCACTATCGATCAGGTCACTCACCTTGAAGCCAAGTTGTGGAAGGAGTTGTGTCTCATACCTGATTGGGTTGCCGTGATTTGGAATCCATTCATCTTGGATGTTAATATCATGCCCATTGACCACCTGTCATTTTAGGCCGCTGATGATGAGGTATCTTCCCCACATTATGCCCCTCCAACCCCACGTTGAGCCTTGTTTCAGTTTGACCTTGTAGAATTCCTCTTTGCTGCAGTACTTGCTGAGGAAGAATTTTGAGAAAAATGATCGTTTGTCTGTAACCAGCTTCCATGCTAGCTTTCCTAACAAGACCTGGTTCATCTGTCGTGTAGAGTGCATCTCCAGTCCTTCCTACCACTTTGATTGGCACATCGATTTCTACGACTTCCAGTGTATTCCTCTTCCATCTGTGTCCCCTGCCCAATTGAATCTTGTAAGGTGGCTATCGATTTTCTGAGCAACCGTCGATGGTATTCGGAAAGTACTTAAGGTGTACAGGGTTGTTGATGCTAGTACGTGTTTGGTCAGGGTGATCCTTCCCATGTCCGAGATGTCCCCAGTTTCTATATGGAGGTTTTCGCATTTACTCTTTGGATTAATTTTCTGAACATTCCCACTTTAGGGCCATTGAAATCCATATCATGGCCAAGGAATTTTTCCTTTAGTAGGTCTGCAAATATTCGAAATGTCTGGCTGAGTCGCTCCTTTGTCGTTGGTGTGCATTTGGGCTGACTAGGATTGCAGACTTCTGAAAGTTTATTCTTTGGCCCGAGTAGGCTACGAAGAGATTTAGTGTCCGTGCGAGTTTTGTTGAGCCTGATTCTGAAATGTTGAAAAAGAGGATACAATCATCTGCAGACATCAGAAGTGAGACAGGTTGGACGGGTCGGCCATTTTTAACACCTGGGCAGACACTTTGGAAACCCTCCGATGCTATCATCAATGAGAATGCTTCTTGACAAAGGATGAATAGGAATGGCGAGAGAGGACAACCTTGCCGTAGTCCCTGTTTTGGTTGGAAGGCCGTTGAGATCCTTCCGTTGAGCTTAATGGAGTAGGAGACGGTGGTGACACATGCCATGATCCAGCGTATCCATTTCCGAGGAAAGCCCATATGTTCCATCATTTTCTCCAAAAATTCCCATGACACCCTATCATATGCCTTGTTCATGTCCATATTCATTGCTGCCATCGGCTATTTTCTGTCTTCTTCTTGTATATGAATTTAATTATTCATGCGCTATAAGTAAGTTTTCAACAATGGATCTTCCTTGAACAAAAGCCGATTGGTTTCCTGAGATCAGGAACCCCATGAATTTTTTTATTTTATTTGCTAGGATCTTCACAATGATTTTGTACGTGACATTGCATAGGCTTATTGGTCGTAGGTCTGATGGTTCCTTTGGACATCTCTTCTTTGGGATAAGGGCCAGAGTAGTGTGATTCCACTTTGTTGGCATAGAGGAAGTAGAGAAGAACCTCTGAATTGCAGTTGTTACCTCCTCCCCCACTCCAGACCAGTAATGTTGGTAAAATCCTAGTGGTAGGTCATATGGCCCTGGTGCTTTCCATTTGTCCATTTGAAAAATGGCAGCTTTTATTTCCTGTGTGGTTACTGGGGTCTCCAGGGCCATCTGTTGACTATGATTGACCCCTTTGGTTATGTGTTTTAGGATGTCCTGCACAATCGACTGTCCAAAATCATCCTCCGGCACTACAGAGTTAGTGAGAAAGATAGAGCTCACATGATTGTAGACTAGTTGTTGAAGGTCCTCTTGCTTTGATATCCAACCTCCTGCTTTGTCCTTGAGTTGGGTTATGTAGTTTCTCCTCTTCCTTTTTTGCACCCATTTGTGGAAGAATTTTGTGTATCTATCTCCTTCTTTAAGCCACAGAGACTTGGATCTCTGTCTCTAGTAGTTATCCTGCATGGTGAGAAGTCCCTCCAGTTCTACAGTTTTGTCGCACATACCATCTGCATCCTTCTGTCTTTGTTTTGCGCCAAGTTGTTTCACCGTTCTGATTTTGAACTCCAACTTACTAACACTCTCTTGAACCCAGTTGTGCAATCTAGTTGCAGTTTCCTGTAGCTTCTTATTGAAACATGTTGTGGTATTGGGTGCATGATCATTGTTATGTTTCCTGATTGGCTTGCCATGCACTGGACGGGCCTCCAGATGCATTTTACCAGTTCCTTTGTCTGGTCATATCTTACCCACCATGACTCAAACTTCCTTATAGTGTGTTTGTCTGGTGACCTAACACTTTAGTGTGTATTGATGGTGAGTGCCCCATGGTCAAATCTCATGATTGTATGGTTTGTTAGGCTGTATTTCTGGAATAGTGACAACCACTTAGCATTTGCAAACACTCTGTCTAGTCATTCTAGTATCAGGTCACTGTCTCGTCTGCCATTGGGCCAAGTATACCATTGTCCCTTGAGCATAAGTTCACTTAGGTTGGATTCCTTCAGTAGTCCGTTGAGGTCCCTTGTCTCCTGTGATAGGACCAGCCTACCACCATATTTGTCTTCCCTGTCTATGACTGGATTAAAATCACCTGTGATCAGAACAGGTAGTTGGGTACCCTGTAGGACCACATGTAGGTAGTCCCACACTGGTTTCCTTTATGGTCGGCCTGGATACCCATACACAATGATCAACATCCATTCCTCGCCCTTGGCGGTAGTGATTTTACAACATACAAAATTTTGCCAGCTTTTAACTACCGATACAAGGATCTCCGCCGACCAGGCTACACAGAGCCCTCCACTTGATCCTACTGAATCTACCACTTCCCAACTAGTGAAATAAGTTCTACCTTGCCACTTTCTAATTTTACTATAATCACACTTAGTTTCCATTAAAAACACAATATTGGGGTTATACTGATTGATGGTATTGTTTAAGAAATTTACCGTCTGAGGATGCGATAGTCCCCTGCAGTTCCAGTAGAATAGATTCATGTACCTCGGGTGGTTGTTCTGGACCAACCACAGAAATACCGCAACTTTCTTCTCCCTCCCCTTGCAACACTATTTGTATCACTGAATCAAAGATTCTTGCTGTGACTATAACTTGCTTGCCCTGTTTCTCACCAAGTTCTAAGTCAAATTCCATGAACTCGGATAGTGACCGATACAAAAGCTCTGCTCCTGGTCCTCTGTACATATTCTCTTGTTAAAAGTAATGCCACATATCTCCTCCTGGAGGAGTCTTTTCCTTTTGACACCCAACACTTCTGCCACCGGCATATATTCTGCTATTGCCCATAGAATAGCCTTTCTCTGTGTGTTGATGTGACCAAAGTCAACATTTACCTTTTGGTCCACCAAATCTTGTGTGGCTATTGATATTGGCTAGATTGTCGCACCACGACTGGTTTCCTTGTAACTTATCATCACCAATTTTCAGCTTCCTTACTCTTTCTATATTATTTTGGATGAAAATTCTAGTATCCATTGTTGATCTGGTCGGGGCAAGAAAAATTTTCCCTCTTCTGCCTGTACTGCGGGTAATTGTTCAAAATTTTCCTTTCCATTTTACTTCAGTTCGCAGTATTCTATTAAAATTTGGCCCATCTTGTGTGTGATCTTCTTGGCCCAATCCCGAAACCTCTCCCAAAACTGGTTGTTTTCCCAATCTTCTCCCCTGATGTGGGTCATACACCACTAACCCATTGACCCTAATTTCCTCCTGGCTTATTCTCTCCATGATTCTTCCTCCCTAAGCCTCTCCCTTGTTTCCTAACAACATGAGATTCAAGCAGTGTTTCTTGTCCACAAACTGGTCCCCAAGGATGACCGATTGTTCCTCTCCCTCTCTCCATTCCTGATCTTCCTCATGGCGTGTCCTACAAATGCTCCGAACCCACAGTTCTATACCGTAGATCGTTGTTTGTCCCACCGTAGGTATGTTGTCTCCGGTAGATCCACCATTGGCGGCACCACCATTGTTTGATATTTTCCCTGTCTGTTGGTGCTGAATCATACTGTTGCAGATCACACGTTCATCTTGGTCATCTCCGCCACCGATTTGTGTCTGTTTATCTCCCAGTGTTGCCACCATTCTACCGCCGATGTCGACTATGCAATTGTCATCCTTGTGAATGGGTTCGACCCAACCCATCTCCACAGCACTGATGCAACTTCCACCTTCGTATTGATCAGCAATGTTTTCCAGCGATGGTGTCACACTGGTACTCTGTTGGGTCGGTGCAGGTACTGTACTTTCTTGGGTTGGAGTTTTCCTTTCGTTGTTAGTTTGGTTTGTTGGATTGATAACTGGCTGTGTGTGATGAGATGTTTGGGTTTGTGTTGTGGAAACTGATCGGGCTGTGGTACTTGGATTTACATTTTGTTATTTCGGTTGGGCCTTTGTTGATAGTGGGGGCAGGATTATCTTGTTGAGAATAGGATGGATCGGTGGGTTATTGTTTCCTTATGGGTTGTTTGGTTGGTAGGGTTTGGGCTTAGTTTTATTTTATTTTGGGCTAGGGGATGTTTTTTACTTTGTTGTTGATGTTGACTTGATTGTTGTGGGCTGTTTTGTATGCCTAAGGAATGAGTTGACCCAATAGAGCATATAAGGAGAGATTGATCATTACCTGGGTCCCTGTGCATTGCTGCTATATGTATTGAACTGTCGGTTTAAGTGCTCCACTTGCTTGTATTGAATTCTCACTGCTTTCCCCTTTGAAGTCCATCTGCTTTCCACACTCTGTCACATCTCCCTTCATATCCCTTTTTTCCTTCCATCTTGTCTACTTAACTCCGCACACCTTTTCTTGCCAACCATACCTCTCTTTTCATCATCATCCTCTGAGTGTAGATGTGGCTGTATTCTCGAGCTGCTTGATTCTCCATTGTGTCTAGTTTGTGGCTCGGTTGTGACTAGATCATTGGGCTCTGGCTCTGAGTCTGAGCTTAGGGCCTGTAGAAGTGATGTGCTATTGGGTTCATTAATGGGAACACCAATATTGCGACGTTGATGGCACACCTTTCTTCTTCCTGCTCTCCTAAATGTTTTAACCATCTTGGACTTGCCTTTCTCCAGCTCAGCCACTTTTTCACTTTCCTCAGAATTGATTGTGGTAGGTAGACTATCTTTGAATGTGCTCTGGATACTCATCATGACATCCGTCTCATTGTCGAGATCACCAAAACTAATGGTAAGATCCATATCAAACTTGAGCCCGTCACTGCTTTGGTCTAAGTCAACTCCAAAATTAAGATCTTCCGAAAATGCCCCGTTGGTGAAAAAAGGTTCAGTTACTGTTCCATTTGACAAGGTGAATTGTTTGAACTCCACCTTGTTGACTGTGTGACACTGTTATGCTCCTGCTTCGACAAATATGCATCTTCTCCCGCCGGTGATCATGTACTCTTCAGTTACAATTTCACCGTTTTCACCCTCCACATGTCTTGTACAGACCATTGGACCCTCCGTATTTGGTTGTTGCTGCTGGTAGATTTATTATGGGAATGGCGTAGGGTTAAGCTCCTGCATTTCCACGCCGGAGTGGCTATTCTATGAAATGAGACCTTGACCCACTTATTCCCTGAAATCTGGTACTTCTGGGAGGTTTAGCAGCCTCTCACGTGCTTCTGCAAGTCCCTGTAGGTAAATTTGATTAATATCAATCCTTCAAGTAGCCTCCTCCGAGGTTAGCTCTTCTTGTTCTTCTTCTGGGTCTTCCTCCGGGTCATCTTCCGGGTAATCTTTCGTGTATTCCTCTGCTAGGTTTAACATTTGCAAGTCTTCTGGATTATACTCCTCTGCTTCCCTCAGTTCTTCAGGGGTGGGGTAAATTTCTTCTTCATATTTAAAGCCATCTAGAAATGCTTCATCTGGTATATGTTGAAACATGTGTTTATTTGTATAGAAATACTGTGGGGGAAACCTTGTGAACCTTCTTATCGGCATGTGCCTGTGAACCCAGATGACAGGTGGGTAGAGCTCCTCTGAAAGGTCTCTATAAATCTCCAGCTATAACTCCAACCCGAGTGTTGTGAATCTTTCATCGATATGCCGTTCAAGAGCCTCCACATTCTGCCAATGACACTGTGGATAGGTATGGCCTAGAGCTCCACATTGTCGGCACATTTTCTGGACTCTTTCATATCCAATAGTTATCCAAACCATTCCACCCCTTCGTAATTTTAGCCAAAACCCAGATATTAGTGCTTTCTGGACCAGCGTCCACACCTGGACACTTACATACTTATCGTGTTGTAGCAGCCTTCCTCCAAAATCCACTTCTTCAGTATCGCCAACAACGGATGCAACCTTTTGTATGGTACTCCTGCTAAAATATTCCAGCGTAAGCCCATAAATGCGGATCCAGATTAGTACTTTGGTGACCGTCATGTGTGACAGAGCCATATCAGGGACTAGTATGTGCAAAGCCAACAGACCAGCAACGATGTTCACAGGACCATTGTATAGTACTGCTAGGAGCTTGGAACGCTGTTGAAATTGGATAACATAGAATTTCCCATTCTTCGCAATGACATGTACACCTTCTCCCCAATAGCCTGATATGAGGAGTTGCATTCTTGTTAGGGCAAAATGGCGATAGTCGAGGAAATACCCTACTAGACTATCCTTGAGTAGACTCTGGCCCCTTTGGTATTCCTCCTCTTCCGGGGTGAAAATGACTCCCCTTCTGGGTGGCCGTTGAGTCACTCTGTTGAGTTCATCCTCAAAGAAGACATCTGTTCGCTTCTTAGAGTTTTCTGAGCCATCACGAGACCCTTCTGACAAGTGCTCTTCCCTAACTGTATTAGCCGTGTTTCCTCCGAAAATTTTTCAGTCGGATACATATTTCTTCCTATTACGCTTTTATGTTAACAAAGACTGCATGTTGTTTATGGTTTTGTCTGAATTTGTAGGAATTGGATGTTGGAATTGTGTTTGGAATGTATTATGTGTTTTGTTTTCCACGTGAATTTGTTTCTTTGTGGGGTGCAGGATTTGTTAGGCTGAAGCTTGATGCTTGACTTTGGGATTGTTTGGCTTTAAGAGACTACTGTGCAAGCTTGCAAAGTGAGTTCAGGGATGGATTTGGATATGGGATTAGTCTGTGGCTTTGGGATGGATTTGATGGTGTATTGATGATGAACATATATTGATATTGCTGCTTGCTTTGCTGGGCAAAAGGAATGGAATTTACTCTTCTACTGTTGCTCTCAAATTGTTTGAGAGAGAATCCTCAAAAAATTATGTTGTATTCTCATAGCTCAACAACTACTTTGTTGGTTTGATTGAGTCTTCTAGACCTTATAGTTGTAAGCCCGCGTGGAAGGCAAGCTCTTACAGATTTAAGCTTCGAGATTTGGATTTTGTCAAATTCTAGATTTTCTATTGAGTCCGTCTCTTGAAAGACGGTCTTTCCATAAGTCATGGAAAGATAAAAGTTTAAAGTGTAAATTAGAAGAAATGAAAATAATGTTTTTTGGATTGCATGAATTGAGTTATAAACTTTATAACTAATATACTTTGCATAATAAATTTTTAACATTGCAACTAAGACCTTTTACCTTTTATTATTTTAATTAAACTCCATTTTTCCATAAAGTAACACACAAAACTCAAAGAAGTGAAGAACTCCAATCTGGTTCCTGCCTTTTTTCATTGATAAACTGCTACTAATATACAAAGTGAGACAGGCGTAATGCCAGAAAAAGATAAGAAGCAATCCCATAAATTACGTAAACTTCCCTAGGTAAAAGCTATGAGAATATTTATAGAATATATGCCATTACCCCTCCCCCCCTAAGTTGGAGTATGAAGATTTGAAATGCCCAACTTGACAAGTAGAGTCTGGAATTGGTGCGACCCAATGCTTTTGTTGTGCGGAATGGAGAAAGAACAGAAAATATGAACGAAAATAACAAGACACAAGATTTACGTGGTTCACCAATTTGGCTACATCCACGGGAGACGGATTCACTATATCAGAATTAATGTTTACATAGAGAAGAGAGACACTTTATATGTTGTCTCCACTAAACCCTAACAAACTGGGCCAAAACACAATTCGGCCCAAATTAACAGCAGTCCAATAAAGAGACAAGCTATACCGTCAAAGCGGCTAATACATATTCAAGGCATACCAACAAATCTCCACCTTGACTTGAATCCTCAAAGAAGAAACTCCAGACGCACCATTACAGTGCCAGATGAGTAGACTTCGCCCTCCACTCCCGGGACTGCCCATAGAGGACCTAATCAGCTCTGATGTTCAGCAAGTCCAAACAATGTTGAAACTTGCTATGTGGAACAGGTTTGGTGAACATATCAGTGGGGTTATCAGCAGTTCCCACTTTCTTCACCCGGATTCTCCTCTCACTCCTCAGGAAATGATATCTAACATCAATATGCTTGGTCCTCTCATGATGGACCTGATCCTTGGCTAGGCAGATTGCACTCAAGCTGTCACAGTGCACAGTAGCCTGATCATGATGTAGACCAAGATCACTAACCAGCCCTTTAAGCCATATTCCCTCCTTTGCAGCCTCTGTCAGAGCCATGTACTCTGATTCCGTAGTAGACAACGTCACTGTAGGTTGCAAAGTCGCCTTCCAACTAACCACAGAACCTCCCAAAGTGAATACATAACCAGTCATCGATCTCCTCATGTCAACATCACCAGCATAATCAGTCAGAGTATCCTGTAACTAAGCACTCGGTATCACCTCCATAAATGAGACCCACATCAGACGTACCTCTAAGATATCTGAAAATCCTCTTCACAGCTTGCCAATGTTCCTTTCCCGGTTGCCCCATGAACCTGCTCACAACACTGACTGCCTGCGCTAAATCTGGCCTCGTGCAAACCATAGCATACATCAAACTCCCCACCACGCTGGCATAAGGAACCCGAGACATATACTCCTTCTCCTCGTCTGACTGAGGAGCAAACATGGTGGTGAGATGAATATTTACAGCACTAGGAGTGTCTATAGGCTTGGCTGTAGACATGCCAAACCTAGCTAACACTTTCTGAATGTAGCCTTTCTGTGACAAGAAAAGCTTCCGCTGACTTCGATCCCTAAGAATCTCCATTCCTAGTATCTTCCGAGCTGCACCCAGATCCTTCATCTCAAACTCAGCACTAAGAAGTCCTTTCAACTTCTGAACCTCATGCTTACTCTTTGAGGCTATCAACATGTCATCTACATAAAGCACCAGATAAATGAATGACTCATCTCTCAACTTGCTGTAGCAGACACAACAATCGTATGAACTCCTTGTGTAGCCCAACTCAAGCATGTAGCTGTCAAATATCTTGTACCACTGCCTCGGAGACTGCTTAAGCCTATATAAGGACTTCTTCAACTTGCAAACATATTTTTCCTTGCCAGGAACTTGGAAACCATCTGGCTGAGTCATGTATATCTCTTCCTCCAACTCTCCATGTAGAAAAGCGGTCTTCACATCAAGTTGTTCAAGCTCCAAATCCTGATGTGTCACTATAACTAGCAACACCCTGATGGAAGTGTGTCTGACCACTGGTGAGAAAATCTCATTGTAATCTACTACCTCTCTCTGACTGAAACCTCTAGCAACAACTCTAGCCTTGTATTTGACTCCCTCTGTAGGTGATATCCCTTCCTTTTTCTTGAAAACCCATTTGCAAGTGATAACTTTTCTCCCTTAAGGCTGTTGAACCAATCCCATATCTGATTCTTCTGGAGGGACTCCATCTCATCTCCCATTGCTACAAACCATTTGTCAGCATCAGTACCTGAAACAGCTTCTCTGTAGGTGGATGGCTCATGAGTATCCACCTCCTCAGCAACCTGTAGTGCATAACCCACCATATCCTCAAACCCATATCTCTTGGGCGCCCCAACTCCAACCCTCCTGGGTCGGTCCCGAGCTAAACTGCGGACTGTAGCTCCTGATGGTTGAGGATCTGGTGGTGGAGATTCCGGTATCTCAGATTTTGTCTGTGGCTCTTGATCCACCTTAAATTGTTCCAATCTATTTTCACCTTGAGTGACTTCAAGCTCCACCTGTTTATCAACTCCACTAGTTTCTGGCACAACTGTGGGCTTCACCATAGATCTAAGCAAAGAATTTTCATCAAAGACAACGTCCCTGCTCAGAATAACCCTCTTCTCAGATGGAGACCATATCCTGGAGCCTTTAACTCCATCTCCATAACCCACAAAGACACCCTTCTTGGCTCGGGGCTCTAACTTACCATCACTAACATGATAATAAGATGTACAACCAAAAAAATTTAACTTGGAGTAATCAACAACTTTACCTGACCATAACTCCATAGGTATTTCGCACTCTATACCCGTGTGAGGCCCGCGGTTGATCAAGTAACAAGCTGTACTCACCGCCTCTGCCCAGAATCTCCTTTCCAAACCAGCATTAGAGAGCATGCACCTCGCTCTCGCCAGCAATGTCTGATTCATCCGCTCAGCTACGCCATTCTGCTGTGGCGTATTCCTGACTGTATGATGACGAGCAATCCCTTCATCCCTACAAAACTGATCAAACTCAGACGAGCAGAATTCCAGCCCATTATCAGTTTGAAGCCTCTTGATCTTCTTCCCGGTCTGATTCTCCACCAAAGCTTTCCACTCCTTGAACTTCGAGAAAGCTTCACTCTTATGTTTCATCATGATAACCCAAGTCATCCTTGAGTAATCATCAATCAGAGAAACAAAGTACCTGTGACCTCCTAGTGACTCAACTCGGGAAGGTCCCCAACAATCAGAATGGATGTAATCCAATGTGCCCTTTGTTCTATGAATCGTCTTAGGAAACTTGCTACTGTGATGCTTCCCAAAAATGCAATGCTCACAGAAGTCCAAGCTCTTGACCTTGTGGCCACCAAGAAGAT
This sequence comes from Rubia yunnanensis, assembly GCA_037428765.1. Taxonomy (NCBI): domain Eukaryota; kingdom Viridiplantae; phylum Streptophyta; class Magnoliopsida; order Gentianales; family Rubiaceae; genus Rubia; species Rubia yunnanensis. The sequence continues at coordinate 65,116,879 of CM075071.1, read as the reverse complement.
CATATTTCGACAGAATCTGCATCCCTCTTTCACCCATGTGACCAAGCCTTATATGCCATAACTTAGTCATATCATCCTGGTGAACCTCCGAAGATGCAACATTAACAGAATCCATAACCGTGGAACCTTGTAGAAAATACAAAGTACCATGCAGAACACCTTTCAGAGCTAGCCTAGAACCTTTGCAGACACACAGAACTCCATCACTCCCTGAGTAGATGAAACCCTTTCTATCCAATGTAGGAAGAGAAATTAGATTCTTTGTCATCGATGGAACATGCCTGACATCGTTCAAAGTACAGAAACTACCATCATGCATCCTGATCTTGATTGAACCAATCCCAACTACCTTGAATGCAGCACCATTTTTCGCAGTAATGATGCCCTCAGCTTGCTCATAAGTTGAGAAATAATCTCTCCTTGGGCATATATGGTAAGATGCCCCAGAATCAAGAAACCAAGCATTAGGATGATTATTTTGCCCAGTAGCAGCTAGAGAAAAATCATCTTTAGAACTGAAATCCCCTTCAGCCACAACAGTACCAGATGTACTCCCAGATTTACTAGCCTTCTTCGGACACTCCTTTTTCCAATGCCCCTTCTCCTTACAGTAGTTACAAACATCATTGGCCTTGGGACCCTTTGAAGATGACTTCTTGCCCTTCTTCTTACTGCTGGTTCCCTTTCCCTTTGTGTTTCCGTCACTAGCAAACAAGCCAGAGGCCTGACTTTCTGTACCTGTACCATTTGCCTTATGTCGCAACTCTCTACTATGGAGAGAGGATCTAACTTCCTCCAGAGACACGGAATCTTTACCAACAATAAATGACTGAACAAAATTCTCATACGAAAGCGGTAAAGACACTAGCAAAATCAAAGCAGCATCTTCATCTTCAATTTTCACATCTATATTTCGCAATTCTAATAACAAAGTATTCAATTGCTCTAGATGGTCTCTGAGTTGCGTACCTTCCTGCATTCGGAGACCGAAGAGGCGTTGTTTCAGAAGCAGCTTGTTGGTTAGAGATTTTGTCATATACAAACTCTCCAACTTCAGCCACAGTTGTGCAACAGTCTCCTGATCTGAGACCTCAGTGATGATTTCGTCCGCGAGACACAACATAATCGTCGAGTGTGCCTTTTCTTCCAGACCCACCACATCGCCAGAACTGCTAGCGAAATCCTTCGTCAGCGGAGTCCACAAACCTTGCTGTTTCAGCAAAGCTCGCATCTTGATCTGCCATAAACTGAAAATGTTTCTCCCAGTAAACTTATCGATCTTCACGTTCAACCCAGACATCTTTCTTCCCGATCAGCCCCGCTCTGATACCAGTTTGTTGTGCGGAATGGAGAAAGAACGGAAAATATGAACGAAAATAACAAGACACAAGATTTACGTGGTTCACCAATTTGGCTACATCTACGGGTGACGGATTCACTATATCAGAATTAATGTTTACAGAGAGAAGAGAGACACTTTATATGCCATCTCCACTAAACCCTAACAAACTAGGCCAAAACACAATTCGGCCCAAATCAACAGCAGTCCAATAAAGAGATAAGCTATACCGTCGGAGCGGAAACCAACCTGTCGTTTCCAAACAGTGAGATCCCTGTACTAACCTGTCGAAGCGGCTAATACATATTCAAGGCATACCAACAGCTTTCATTAGAGTATCAGCCAGCTGAGAAGTCGTATGAACATAGAACAGTGCAATTAGTATCTCATTACGCACGAAGTGATAGTCAATCTCGACGTGTTTCGTTCTTTCATAAAAAATATGATTATTAGCTATATGCAGGGTAGCTTGACTATCACAATGTAGAGATACGTTCTCAATATGTTCAACACTGAGACTCCGAAGCAAACCTTTCAACCATATAATCTCACAAGTAGCGGAAGCCATAGCACAATATTCTACTTCAGCGAAAGAATGCGAAACTGTCGCCTACTTCTTTATTTGCCAAGAGATTGGGGAACCCCCAAGATATACAAAGTATGTAGTAAGAGAGTGCTGACTGAATGGACAACTTGCCCAATCGGCATCGCAAAAAGCTTCTGAGGTCAAAGTTGAATCAGCACGAAGTAAAATACCTTGTGCAGGATTCAAGTAATGGACAAAACACAAAGCCGTATCTCACTGAGATTAAGTTGGATGTTGCATAAAATGTTCTAAAAAAATTAATAGAGTAACAAAGCTTAGGGCGAGTAATAGTAAGATAAATCAATCTCCCTACCAATCGCCTATACCGTGCAGGGTCTGTCATAGGCATGTCTGATGCTAGAGCTAGCCGATGATTCTCCTCGATTAAAAAGCTAGCTGGTTTAGAACCAAGAAGACATGTCTCTGTCAAGATGTTGAGAGCATATTTGCAGTGATAAAGAAATATCCATTTCAAACTCCGAGCCACCTCAATGCCAAGAAAGTACTTCAATTTTCCCAAGTCTTTCAAATGTAAACAATCACTTAGGTAAACCTTAAACTCTGCAATGGCGGTACTATTATTTGTAGCAATAACAAGATTGTCCACATATATAAGAATGTTCTAGACAACATCCTTCTTGGGATACACAAATAGAGAGTGATCAGAAGAGCTAGCACGATAGCCTTAATCATGCAAAACTGTTGCCAATTTTGCATACCAATATCGTGGAGCCTGACACAAACCATACAATGATTTGAAAAGTCTACGATTTGCAAATTCTACACCCCTTCCTAGCCAAACCATGGCTGAAACCAGGTAGGAGACGCATATACACCTCTTCAGCCAAATCACCATGAAGAAAGGCGTTGTGTACATCCATTTGATGTAACTCCCAATTCTTAACAGCAGCAACAGTGAGAAAAGTATGAACGGTGACCATTTTCACAATAGGAGCAAAAGTCTCAAAAAAGTCGATGCTCTCCTTTTGATGATTGCCAAAAATGACTAGCCTGACCTTGTATCTGTCAACCCTGCCATCAGATTTATGTTTAACTCCAAACACCTATATACATCCAATTACAGTTTTCCCTGCAGGTAAATCTTCTACAGTCCAAGTGGCATTAGCTTCCAAGGTCGCAATTTCTTCCTCCATGGCCTTTTTCCATCGCGGATCACACAATGCCTCCTTAAAAGAGGTAGGCTTCACATCAGCTGAGATAGCTGCAACAAATTTACGACGGGCAACAGAAAAAGCATTACAATTTACATAATGTGTTATAGGGTAGGGAGTACCTGAGGTTCAGATCGGTATGGGTGAAGCCGTTGGGGGAACCAATGTCGTGTTAACCTTCTCATGTACATTATTCCACCATGCATAATCCTTATGCCGAACATTTCCAAATTTCTCACATTTGCTGAGACCAAGCACTCCATCAACCAACTCATTTCCATCTACATCATTCCTCACCATATTCTCTTCAATCTCAATAAATCCATCACGGCGCTGGGCACTTTGCATGGCATCATCTCTTGCCGCATTCTCGTCGCCTGCACTAAAGCTATCATCAGGTTCATTTCTCACCAAATTCTCATTGCCTTCAATATAGCTATCATAAGGTTCATCATGCACCACCTCAGGACTTGGAGCTGCCACACTTTTAGCAACGCCAACTTCTTCACAACTTGGACCATTATCAAAGTTGAGACTAAATGCATCATGAAAAGGTGAATGCTAGCGATGCAACTCAGTTTGATTGGCTATAGGAAAAGTTTCCTCAACAAAGTGAACATCCCATAACAGAAAATAATCCCCTATTTCAAGATCAAACAAGTGCCATCCCTTCTTTCCAAACTTATCACACAGATTAAGATTCTTCGCATAGCACAAACATCTAAAAATTAGAAGAGAGCTAAGATCGGGACTACGTCCATGGAGAAACTCATAGGGTGTATTTCCTCGAAGCACTCGAGAGGATGTTCTATTGATTAAATATGCAGCAGTCAACACACATTCACCCCAAAAGTCAATCGGCAAATAACCTTGAAAACGTAAAGCTCGAGTAACATTAAGAATATGACGGTGTTTACGTTTGACTCTAGCATTTTGTTGAGGTGTTCCAACATTAGATGTTTGGTGAACGATGCCATTCTCTCGGAAATAATTACCAAGACCCTTAAACTCAGTCCCATTATCACTCCACATGATTTTAACTCTCTTGTCAAATTAACGTTCAATCAACACAAAGAATTTTAACATTAAGCTAGGCACTTCATCTTTTGACTTTAGTAAATAGATCCACACACATCTAGAATAATCATCAACAATCGTAAAAAAAAAGAAGAGAATTTCAAGAACGATTCTCACGATAAGGACCCCTATGTATTGCAATGTATCAACTCAAACAAAGTATCTGCCTTATTTTCACTCAAAGGAAAAATATCACGAGTTTTATAGCTATATGACAGATATCACAGGCTTTGAAATCCAATTTACCCTCATTTCTACTAACTTGAGGAAGAAACTCAATCACTTGTAGTGATGGATGTCCCAGCCGTTTGTGCCAAAGTTCAGTAGTATCATTCCTTGTCACGATGTTAACACGAGCTGGTTCCCCCATCATCAAGAAATATAGTCCATCGTTCATCTTACCCACACCAATCTTCGTCCTCAAGGTACGATCCTGGACAACACATTAAGAGTTAGTAAATTGTATGCTTAGTTTTTGTGTAGATAAGAGTTGAGAAATTGACACCAAGTTGCAATTTAAAGCAGACACTAACAAAAAGTTTGACAAAACAAGATCATCGTTCAACTTCACACTCCCTACTTTGGTTGCCTCTATGCTTACACCATTAGGCAAACCAACTTGAATAAGATAAATGGATCGAAAGAAACAAACAAATTTTCATCACTGCAATTGTGATGTGAATCACCACTATCAATTATCCAAGTACAAACATCATTACCATTCAAGCCAACATGGTTCAAAGCAGCCGTTAGCCCACCAAAAAGCATTGACTTTGGCTGGTTGGGCAATATTTGATGTCCCCGACCTATCTCTGCCTCATCCAGCCCCATCCCCATATCGCCTTTGTTCCTGGCTCTTCGGGTATCCATGTTTCTCCCAAGATCGATTTTCTAGATGCCCAGACCATCCAAAGTAAGTGCACTTCAATGGAGGTCATGCACTTGGTCTTTGCATCGCATTACCACGAGCAACAAAAGCCATTGGAGCTGCTGCTTCTGTCTGTTGCTGGGTCAAGACTCGAACCTCTTCCTCTTGCAAAAACCTTGTGTATACAGTGTGAAGAGATGGCAAAGGTTCTATCCCCAATATTCTTGATCGTACAGTAGCATAATACGTTTCAAGATCCATAAAAAAATCACGCATATGATCAGCTTCACGTCTTTTACGAAGAACTTCATTCAGCCCGCACTTGCACCCAGAGCACGAGCAGTGTTGGTATGTCTTGAATACTTTAATAGCCGTTTCTGCGACCCTGGCCTGGGGGTCCGGGGGGGCGGCAGTCGCCCCCGGGAAACAAACGGGGGTCTCGCTGCCCGGTCAGTGAGTCGGGGGGTCCAGGGGGCGGAGCGCACCCTGGCCTGGGGTCCGGGGGCGGAGTCGCCCCCGGTCCGACGGTATAGCTTGTCTCTTTATTGGACTGCTGTTGATTTGGGCCGAATTGTATTTTTGGCCCAATTTGTTAGGGTTTAGTGGAGACAGTATATAAAGTGTCTCTCTTCTCTCTGTAAACCAACTCTAATTCTGATATAGTGAATCTGTCTCCCGTGGATGTAGCCAAATTGGTGAACCACGTAAATCTTGTATCTTGTTATTTTCGTTCATATTTTCTGTTCTTTCTCCATTCCGCACAACAAGCAGAATGGTAAAGCATTAAAGTCATTGATGCCATCCCATAGCTTCTTCAATCTCCCATAATAGTCTATAATCGACTCTCCACTCCTTTGCTTGCAATATGCAATTTCTGATTTTATTTGATAAATTTTGACGCCATTATCCAACGAGAAACGCTGTTGAATATCCTCCCATAATTCACAAGCAGGGCCGTGATATGATATGGTGGAACGAATACATGGATCAATTGTATTGAAAATCCATGCGACAATCATGTAATTAGCCGTCCACCAATCATCAAGATCGGCAGACTCCTTAGGTTGTTGAAGAGTACCATCAGGTTGTTTAAGACTCCTTAAGAGTACCATAAGTGAATCCCAGTTTCCGTTTTGCTCCCAACGAAACTCGAAACCCTTTAGCCCATTCTTCATAGTTTAAACCCTTGAGAACAACGCGCGTGATGACCGTCCTTGGGCCATCATTCGAAGCAAGAGCATAAAGAGGATTTGGAGTTCGTGGTGGTGGTGTATTTCTATCGTTGACCATGTTTTGCTAGCTCTGATCCCATAAAGTAACACACAAAACTTAAAGAAGTGAGGAACTCCAATTTTGTTCTTGCATTTTTTCATTGATAAGCTGTTACTAATATACAAAGTGAGACTAGCGTAATGGCAGGAAATGATAAGAAGCAATCCCCTAAATTACGTAAACTTTCCTAAGTTAAAGCTATGAGAATATTTACAGGATATATGTCATTATTCCATAAGCATATGAAAAGACGGTGTTTCCCAAAATATTTTTTTTTTGATAAAAGGTGCTACTCGATTCTAATATAACAGGGAGAATATTACATGGGAGCCTATCTACTTTGACAATTTTTGTAGGAACTGCAAAATTCAGATTTTGCCAAAATCTGGTTTGGTATTTAGATTTAGAGGTTATAACCAATTATTGAATTAGTTTAAAATAAAATATTAAACCAAGCATAAATAAAATATTTAATAATAATTTTCTTATATATATATTATGTCGCAGTTGTGCTTAATTAATAATAGACCTGTCTCTTGAAAGACGGTCGTTCCATAAATCATGTAAAAACCAAGGTTTAAAATGCAAATTAGAAGAAATGAAGATAAATTTTCGGGTTGTATGAATCGGATTATAAACTTTATAACTACTATACGTTGCATGATAAATTTTTAATATTGCAACTAACACCTTTTATTTTTTATTATTTTAATTAAATTCCGCTTTTCTATAAATCTATGGAAAATGGTCTTTTCCAAAAGTTCACCTTAATAATATTATTGTAGTAGTTATTTTTGAAAGAAAAATACATGAGCGAGGAATTATATAGACTCCTCTAATCTCTTATAGTCATTGGGATTTTTAAACACCAGTTTCATGATCGGAAGCAACACAAAAAAGTCTTTGAGAATTTTCATATCCATTATTTTATTTTAACCGAGTCACAATTCACAAAGGTTTTGTTTGGCGATCAGCTGTTCATGGTTGGATGTTGGCGGTTTTACATAACTGGTTTGACCAGCTATTTATGTTAGTTATTTGATCATTAGCCATATACAAAAGTATTTAATATATATAACTATTGGCTATTAGCGGTTTTATGAAAAATAATATTTAAGATCATGACGACCATTGATTATATTTATAAACTTATTTTACATATTTTATCATTGTTATTTTCATTAATATTAATATAATTTATTTTTATTTATTTAACATATGCACTATTATTGAAATAATAGATTTATCAATTTATTTCAACTATTTTTTTTACTATTATTCATTATGAGCATTAATATAAGAGAATAAATATAAAATATACTAGTTGACTTATTTTCATTAGATATAAGAAATTAATTATATTTAAAATGTAAATTTTATAATATTATATGAATATCAAATAAATATATGAAATTGAAACATATTTCAGTTTTCTAAATAACATAAAAAATAAAAAAAGAAACTACTGAATTTTTTAAAATATAAGATTAACGTCCAACTCGGTTAGCTCTTTGAGCTTCAATCAAACTAAAAGCAATATTATCACAGAGAGCTGACATTTCTCTAGCTGTTGATTCTTGAGTGTCTTGAGTCGGATTAACTTCAACATCATCACGACTTTCAGTGGGGAAGAATGTAGGCTCTATATCAATGAGTATTTGCATTAAATATAATTGGATAATTCTAATTTTGCATGATACTCAAGTCTATATGATAAAAGTGGATGCATAGTACTCATCTGTTTTGTTATTTATGACACACATACTATAAATGAATGTTTTCTTTTATTTGACACCATTTTCATTTTTGGCAAGCACCTAAACCTATGGTGTCATAAATAGAAAAATGGAGGGAGTATAAGTTTTTTAACTAACATTTATACTTGAATAGCATTCAAAAAATTTATTTATTTTTCTTATTAATATTTTTATGTGAGGGAATGGTTTGTCGATTCAAATATCTAATTTACAAAGTGTATCATATATCTAATTGTTAATGTATATTAGTATTAGTTCGTATAAAAATATATACTACCTTTGTCCCAGATTCAATTATCCACTTACTTTATAACACTATTCTCTATTAAAGTTTGACTGAATATTTAAATAGATACATGAGACATAATATTGCCGTATATGATATTGTTGAATTCGTCGTAACAAGTAATTTCTAGAAAGTAGTTTTTTGTTTGCCGTTATTATATGTAATTAAGCATATTACTGTCAAACATGTTACACGAAAGGTGTGCAATGATTAGGGTGGGAGTATTAGTATTAGTAAATCACATCAATCTAATGAGTTAAAATTTAAAACTTTTGAAATAAGAGAGGAAAAATAATTGAATTACATTAAAATTAATAGTGAAAAATTTTAAATCGCAAAAAATGTTGATAAAAATTTAAATTTAAATCTCAAAAGAAACGATGTCGTATATTAATGGTGCACCACTGGCGTAGAGAGAGGTAGAAAGTTTAAAAAATAATTGTTAAACGTAAAAGTCAAATGCTACTAATATTAGATTGATGTGATTTACTTATGCTAATACGCTATGTGATGGAAATGCTATGTGAAAAAGCCAAACAATCAAACGCATTTTTTCATATTTATTAGCAGTTTAACCGAGTGAAAACACCAACAGCAAAATGCCAATGCCAAATGGAGTCAAATCATTTTAATATTATAGAGGGTTTTGGTAGATGGTGATTTTGTGAGAAATAAAGATTATTTCAGTAGGATTGGGAGCCTAACTTGAGAGCCAATTAGTTGAAAGATATGTTGCAGACAGGTAGGAGAAATTATTGGGTTAGTTACAGTCACGATCAATCCCAAAAATGAGCAGTCAGCAAAGTGGGAGAAATGTATCCGAGGACTAGCAAATAAATCTCTGTTTCACTCTGCTATTTCATCTCCCTCATGCATCGGATCCCGTTCATTAGGTCATCCCCGAAGCCGAATATAATCTCTGTTTATTGGGAAAGGCTTACATTTGGATCTGTTAAAATTAATATCGATGTGTCATGATTTCCAAACAAGGCAGTAGCTGGTATGATAGCTAGGGATAGTTCTGGTGTACCGATTAAAATTGTTTCTGAAACTATTTCTGCTGCTTCACCACTGGAGGCTGAAATTAAGGCAGTTTTTTTTGCTTGCCAAAATTTTCCTGGTTTAGATCAAAATTGCATACTTGAAACAGACTGTAAGCTGGCTGTACAAATGATTAATGATCCCTACTCTGCACATTGGAATCTTTTTGATCTGGCTTTCAAGGTGAAGGCTCTATTAGGATGCGCTCATCTTAAACATGTTTTTAGAGAATGTAATTCGGTGGCTAATGCAATATCTAAACATCACTCTAGCCATAACTAGAGCCTTAACCTCCATAATATCCCTCAGCACATCAAGGGTCTGATTTCCTTAGATAGGATACATACTCCACAAATTAGAATGCATAAACATGTTTCGGCTAAGGATTGATACTGCTAACCAAAATCTTTTCATGCAGGTTTAAACACGGCCCCGACGGCTACTATCAATCAACCATTGCTATGCTCTTTGATGCTCAGAGATACTGCTCCTAGTATTGCTGCAATTTACATTACTGTCTCTTTCACTGTCTTCTTGTACAAAAAATCGATCATTACAGGTTACAATTTTGTTTGTTTAAGTTGCCTGGCCAAACGAAGAATTCACACTTGGGGTGGAGATTCTTCGATTTGGAATCGCAACTTTAAACAAATTAAAATACTCTAGAGTTAGTCTCTTATCCAATTCGATCTCTATGTACTCTTTATTTTCTAGTCAAGGTTTGGGGAGCCTAATAATACTATCCCTCACCTACTGGTGTTTTTATTAAAACAAAAAAAAAGAGCAGTCAGCAAAATCAAGTTGCATAATTATATGCAGAAGCTCCCGTCGAAGAATGAAAAAACAGAGAAGATATTAAATGGATGAGCGCCCACAAAACCTACTCGCCACTTGCAAATTGCACCACTATCAAGTGGCTATGTGCACCGCTATAATTCGATTTAATATCTACTTTTTCCGTCTTATTTTAAACTTTCTAATTATTTTTTTATAATATTTAATAAACATGCTTATCATAAATATGTCTGATTACATATAATAATTATATATGTATATATAAAATTAATATTTGAAAGATGGATATTAAGATAAATTTAACAAGATTTCATATGATATTTTTATTATGTATACATTAATTTTTATTTAGGACCAAAATTTGATTTTTAAATAGCAATTAGAAAGCTTAAAGAGGGACGGTAGGAGTATTTTATATACGTGAAAATTTGTAATTATGATCCCACACGGCCAAAAATATCTTAAAAGTTCATGGAAAAATCTAAACGTGAGGGATGAAAAGTGGAGTAACTATTGAATTAAACGTTTACTGTTTAATTGATATTTGTGATTAGGGATGGCAGTTAGGTCGGATGGGTAGTAGTAGGCAGGGTTGGCGAGTTCGATGTAGAAGGTTGTTAGGTAGATAAAAACTTTTGAATCAAAGCTCGTTCTAACAATAATGTTCGGATCACATAACTTCATCCCGAACCCAATCTAATCTTAAAAATCTAACAAAATTTGATAGCATATATATAACCTAAAAAAAACGAAAAATACCTAATAAACTTTAAAATGATCTAAAGTATTAAAATATTACATTTGTATGATTTATTTCTTACATTAATAATTCCTATAAAATTGAAATTTTAGATAATGCTAGCATAGTTAAACACCCCCTTAAACATATAATTCAATAAATCGTTACATTTAAAGGTGTCAAAGGTTATTAAAAAAAGATATATTTTAACAAATACAGTTTTTCTTTTATTGTTGCAGTGAAGTAGTAGTATTTCTTTTTTAGACTTTTGAAGCTTGGGGATGACTTTAGCAAAAGCAATTGTAACTTGTAACTAGCTAGAGTCACTGGGCAAAATATCGTACGGCTAAACACATATTATTATAACTAAGAGTGGGTCTCCTTACAGGCAGCCTGTCCATAAGTTTATGGACATGCCACTTATTTCTTACCTTATACACTGCATTTTTTAAATTATATACAAAATTTTAAAAATATATTTTTATATTATATATTTTTATATTTTCACTTTCAAATACATATTATTACTTATTTTAACTTATAAAATACAATATTTAAATTTTATAAAAAATCATAACATTTTAGGCAAATACCCCTGAGGACTATTCATAAGCTCATGGAAAAGCCGCATTTCCTGAGACTTACTAATGTTCGAGAAGTATAAACCAATTTAGAGTTTAAATTAGTTAATGAATTTACTAATTGACATGTTGAGTATGATTAGCTGATTAGAAATTACGCATTCATTGTTCGACGTGAGTTGACCCGGTAAGCTGGGCTTTCGACTTCCAAAGAAAATCAAGCAGCTGTCAGAGATAATTGCTTGTTATTTTATCAAAATAATTAATTTATAAGAAGAGAGGAACAAGAGCATTAACGGTAATTTAATATTAAAAAATTGCTTCCGAGTTTTCAAAATGATTAGAAAATTGTTTCTGAAATTTCCAACTCCTTTCTACATAACAATATAACTTGATCTTTTTTAGAAATAAAAAAGTGAAATATGTGAAACTTAGCACGAGCTTGCAATCAAGACCATAAATAACCTAAATGTTTTTAAATTTTATTGTAGAAAATAAGGGTAATGATCTATATTTTATTTATAGCATCAGAGTCCATTATATAGTAGTACAAAATACATATACAAGCTAGTAAAAAAAAATATAATCTAATTACAATTACAAGTAATATTTATATTCCTTAACACCCTCCCTCAAGTTGGAGCATGGGGATCAGAAATGCCCAACTTGTCAAGTAATAAATGAAACTGGTTACGCCCGAGAGCTTTAGTAGAAAAGTCTGCATGTTGATCTGTAGTGCAGATATAATGAGTAACTATAGTACCATACTGCACAAGATCCGGTACAAAATGTCAATTAACTTCAATATGCTTCGTACGTTCATGGAACATTGGATTTGCTGCAATATGAAGAACAGTTTGACTGTCACAGAACAAACCCATATGAGCAGTATGCGCAACCCCTAAGTCTTTAAGTAAAGACCTAAGCCATAACAACTCACAACAGGTAACAGCCATAGCAAGATACTCCGCTTCAGCAGAAGACCGAGAAACTGTAGGTTGCTTCTAGTCTTCCAAGAAATCGGAGAATCACCAATCATCACAAAGTAACCAGAAAGAGAACGCTGGGTAATATGGCAAGCAGCCCAATCAGAATCACAGTAAGCAGTCAATTGTAACGCACAGGATGGCTCTTCAAGTAGTGCAACACAATAACTGCAGCTTGCCAGTGAGGAACACAAGGGGACTTCATGAATTGAGCAAGTGTGTGAACCGAATAACTAAGCTTGGGACGTGTGATGGTAAGGTATATCAGGCGCCCAACTAGTCGCCTGTACTGCTCATGATCATGGTAAAGCGGGCCATCAGCACGCGCTAGATCGTGTTGCTGCTCCACCGGAAAGTCAGTCGGTTTAAAGGCAGATAAACCTGTATCAGATAAAATGTCCAAGGCATATTTCCTTTGCGAAAGAAACACCCCCTCCGGTCTTCTGGCAATCTCTATGCCCAAGAAATACTTAAGTAAACCAAGATCTTTCATATGGAAACAAGAACTCAAGTATTTCTTGAACTCATAGATGAGCGCAGAAGAGCTTCCAACAATGACCAAATCATCCACATAAACCAGAACATGCAAAAAAATCGATCCACGTGAAAAGACAAACAAAGAGTAAGCTTCCTTACTCTGAACAAAACCAAATGCTCATAAAGCCTTATCCAATTTGGCAAACCAATTTCTAGGAGCCTGGTGAAGACCATAAAGAGATTTCTGAAGGCGACATACCTGACCATGGGGCGCGGCATAGCCTGGTAGGGGTCACATAAAAACCTCTTCATGCAAATCACCATGCATGAAAGCATTATAGACATCCATCTGATGCAGTTCCCAACCACGAATGACCATAAAAGATAAGAATAGGCGAACATAACTCATCTTTGCAATCGAAGCAAATGTCTCAGTATAATCAATCTCATTAACCCGGCGATTCTCGAGAACCACTAGGCGTGCCTTATGATGTTCAATAGTACCATTTGACTTGAACTTCGTCCGGTAAACCCATTTGCAACCAATCGCCTTCTTATCTAGAGGCAGGGGCCAAAGTCCAAGTTTGATTGCGCTCAAGCGCAGTAAGCTCTTTAGTCATAGCATCTCACCAATGAGCATGTTGTGATGCCTTAGAATAAGTGGTAGGATCTGCACTAGATGTTACTGCACCCAAAAATCTAGAATGCATACTATAAAAATTATCACAATTTACATATTCAGTAAGAGGATAGAGAACACCTGAGGATCGTGACAGCGTAGGAGTGAATGTAGCAGTAGGATGGAGGTCTTCAATAGTAAGATCACATGCGTAATCATCACAATCATAATCTTCCAAATAAGGAGTAGATCGGTGAGCGCGAACACTCTGTCTGATATGAAGCAACTCAGCGATGGGAGGAGATGTCGGAACAACAGGCAAAATAAGAGGCAGAGCCGACAGAAGCAAACACCGAGCAGAATTAGTTGGGGACGGAGACACCGCATAGGGCGGCGGAGCAGAAGGAGTTACCAGAGTTGGCGGTGCACTAGACGCATGATTACCAATCTTCGATGGTGTCCTGGGCGAGGCATCGTCAAACTGGGCGGTCAAGGGTTACTGGTGATCTGGGTCTGTCGCCAGAACTGGAGAAGTGGCCAACGGTATAGGCGTGGTAGCATCCGGCGGTAAAAGACGACGACGGCCGGTGGAAAATGAGCGGTGGTGACCGGCGGTATAGGGATGGCAAGACCGTTGGTGCCGCGATCTGGGAATGTGACTCTGGCGGTGGTGGAAGTAATGCCGGTGGTGAGGCGGTGGTGCCACCGGGATCTTTGGAAGAGGCTGATCACGAAGTTGCTGTATACGGGAACTGTTATTCAAAAAAAATTGGCATCCCAACTGCTAAAAATGATGCGAGATTCCTGGTCAAAAAGAAGATAGCCTCTCTTTCCAGCAGGATAACCAAGAAACAAACATTGCTGACTTCTTGGTGCAAACTTTTCACGGTATCTGGGAACGTGAGAAGCAAAACACAAGCATAAAAAACCTTTAAAGATGAGTAATTTGGAGCTTGTCCATATAGCATCTCAAAGGGAGTGCGACCATTGAGATGTTTCGTCGGTGTCCGGTTAATCAGATAAGCAGCAGTAAGAACACATTCTCCCCAAAACTCTATTGGAAGACTGGCTTGAAACCGTAAGGCACATGCCACGTTGAGTAAATGCCAATGCTTTCGTTCAACCTCTACCATTCTGTTGGGGTATATCAACCATATATGTAATAAAAATGATCCCAGATGTAGGAAAGTGAGATCTCAAAGGCAAAAATTCAATCATGTTGTCAGCCCGGACATGCAGTATAGTTCGGCTTCATTGATTCTTGACTAGAGCACAAAATTCCAAAAATCTAGAAGCTACTTATGACTTAGCCACTAATAAATAAGCCCAAACAGCTCGAGAATAATCATTAACTACTGTAAAAATATAAAATGCACCACTAGAAGATGGTGTTCTGTAAGGACCCCAAACATCACAATGTACTAATTCAGATAATACAGTAGCATTTGTAGAACTCAATGGAAAACTATGTCTAGTCTGTTTTGTCCTATAACATACAGAGCAAGATATAGTACTATTATTTTTGCTAAAATCAAGAGTTGGAATAGAAGACAACAACGTAGATGATGGATGACCAAAATGTTGATGCCATAAGTCAGATGAAGAAACCGAAGCAATGTCGGAATAGACTGCATGATATGAGGACGAATGCAAGTATCCAACAGATGATGCCAATAAACCCTCTTCCCAACTTGCTGTTCACCCACGCCAATCACAGTCCTCGTACTGATTTTCTATAAAATGCAATAATTTTTTGTAAACAAAGCTAGACATTACAAGGCAAATAACAATCTAGAGCATGATAATAAATTGCATCAAAAAGTAGGTATGTAGAGAACATGAGTGAGTGTGACATCACCAAAACAAATAGAACCATATTGTGTGGCAGATGACATAGATCCATCGAGCAGTATGACATTCACATAATTGGTAGCAGTAGTAGTATCAGTAAGAGAACTCTTGTCAACAGTCATGTGATAAAAGGCTCCTAAATTAGGAATCCAGGGTAAAGTAGACTTACCTGACCAATGGTCAGATAATGAATTAAATTGGTTAAATAAATGTAAGGTCATACTCCATTGATCATCAGATAGAGTAGGACCGACACCTGTTCGTGTAGGGATTCCAGAGGAATCGGCCGTCGCAAACCCTTGCGGCGACGTCACTACACCGGCAAGAAGAGCCATAACACAAATGGCAACCAATGGTAGATGTACAATCAAAATAAAAGGATATATAAAACAACTTTGCAAACAAATTGTTTGCAATAGCCGTCGCAAAAGAAGCTCTGGTGCATGGAGACACGTGCGCTGGAGGGAAAGCACGCGTCAGGAACAACCGCGCGTGGTTACACGCGCTGCATATATGGTGCACACATGAATCTCATCCACGCCTCTGTCGAAGCGCCTCTGTCGATTTGGTGTCCAGACGGCACTGTCGATGTGGTGTCTGTCGCTAGAGGGATGGTGATCTTGTGTCGAAGCAACCAAGCGGCGGCGTTGGTGAAGTAGTTGCTGCGGCAGAAAAACAACCAAGCAGTGGCAGTATAGGCGCGGCGGCATCCGACGGTAAGGGTACAATGACAGTCGGCGGGATAGGATCGGCGGCGACCGGCGGCATAAGGTCGGCGGGACCGGTGGTGCCTCAATCTAGGCATGTGATTCCGGCGGTGGTGGATGTGATGCCAGTGGTGAGGTATTGGTGCCACAGGGATCTACGGAAGATGCTGATGTCGAAGTTGCTGCATACGGGAACTGGTCATAAAAAAAATTGGCATCTCAACTTTTAAAGATGACGCGGGATTCCGGGTCAAAAAGGTGATAGCCTCTCTTTCCTGTAGGATTACTAAGAAAAAAATATTACCGACTTCTTGGTGCAAACTTGTCACGGTATCTGGGAACGTGAGCATCAAAACACAAGTATCCAAATTCCTTTAAAGATGAGTAATTTTGAGCTTGTCCATATAGCATCTCAAAGGGAGTGCGACCATTGAGATGTTTTGTCGGTGTCCGGTTAATCAGATAAGCAGCAGTAAGAACACATTCTCCCCAAAACTCTATTGGAAGTCTGGCTTGAATCTGTAAGACACGTGCCACGTTGAGTAAATGGCGATGCTTTCGTTCAACCTCTACCATTCTGCCGTGGTATATCAACCATAGATGTCTTAAAAATGATCCCAGATGTAGGAAAGTGATCTCAAAGGCAAAAATTCAGTCCTGTTGTCAGCCCGGACATGCAGTATAGTTCGATTTCATTGATTCTTGACTAGAGCACAAAATTCCAAAAATCAAGAAGCTATTTATGACTTAGCCACTAATAAATAAACCCAAACAGCTCGAGAATAATCATCAACTACTGTAAAAATATAAAATGCACCACTAGAAGATGGTGTTCTATAAGGACCCCAAACATAACAATGTACTAATTCAAATCAGTAGCATTTGTAGAACTCAATGGAAAACTATGTCTAGTCTGTTTTGCTCTATAACATACAAAGCAAGGTATAGTAGTATTATTTTTGCTAAAATCAAGAGTAGGAATAGAAGATAACACCGTAGATGATGGATGACCAAAACGTTGATTCCATAAATCAGATGAAGAAACCGAAGCAACAGTAGGAATAAACTGCATGATGTGAGGACGAACGCGAGTATTCAACCAACGAAGCCAATAAACCCCCCTGCTGTTCACCCACGCCAATCACCGTCCTTGTACTGATTTTCTGTAAAATACAATAATTTTCAGTAAACAAAGCTAGACATTTTAAGGCAGATAACAATCTAGAGCATGATAATAAATTGCATCGCAAAGTAGGTATATAGAGAACATGAATGAGTGTGACATCAGCAAAATAAATAGAACCATATTGTGTGGCAGACGACACAGATTTATCAGGCAGTATGACATTCACAGAACTAGTGGCAGTATTAATATTAGTAAGAGAACCCTTGTCACCAGTCATGTGATAAAAGGCTCCCGAATTAAGAATCTAGGTAAAGTAGACTTACCTGACCCATGGTCAGATAACGAATTAAATAGGTTAAATAAATGTAAGTTTGTACTCCATTGATCATCAAACAGAACAAGACTGAAATCAGTTCATGTAGGGATTCCAGAGGAAGCAACCGTCGCAAACCCTTGCGGCGACGTCACTGCACTTGCAAAAAGAGCCATAACACAAATGGCAACCAACTGTAGATGTACAATCAAAATAAAATAATGTATAAAATAATTTTGCAAACAAGTTGTTTGCAACAGCCGCCGCAAAAGAGGCTCTGGCACGTGGAGACAATGGCATGTGGAGACATGCGCGATGGAAGGAAGGCGCGCGTCTGGCACAAGTGCGTGTGGTTACACGTGCTGCAGGTATGGTGCGCATGAATCACACGTGCGCCTCTGTTGATCTGGTGTCCAGACGGCGCTATCGATCTGGTGTTTGTCTCTGGAGGGACGGCAATTTGGTGTCGAAGCAACCAAGCGGCGGCGGTGGTGGAAAAGTTGCTGCGGTGGAAAAAGAATCAAGCGGCGGCGGTATAGGCACAACGACATCCGGCGGTAAGGGTACGACAATGGCCGGTGGGATAGGAGTGGCGGCGATCGGTGGCATAGGTTCTGCGGGACCGGTGGTGCTGCGATCTGGGCATGTGACTCCGGCGGTGGTGAAAGTGATGTCGGCGGTGAGGTGGTGGTGCTGTCGAGATCTACGGAAGAGGCTGATGTCGTAGTTGTTGCATACGGGAACTGGTCTTAAAAAAATTTGGCATCCCGACTGTTAAAGATGATGCGGGATTCCAGGTCAAAAAGGCGATAACCTCTCTATCCAGCAGGATAACTAAGAAACAAACATTGCCGACTTCTTGGTGCAAACTTGTCACGGTATCTAGGAACGTGAGGAGCAAACCACAAGCATCCAAATACCTTTAAACGTGAGTAATTTGGAGCTTGTCCATGTAGCATCTCAAAGGGAGTGCGACCATTGAGATATTTCGTCGGTGTCCGGTTAATCAGATAAGCAACAGTAAGAACACATTCTCCCCAAAAATCTATTGGAAGACTGGCCGTAAGGCACGTGCCACGTTGAGTAAATGGCAATGCTTTCATTCAACCCTAGCATTCTACTGTGGTATATCAACCATAGATGTTTAAAAAATGATCCCAGATGTAGCAAAATGAAATCTCAAAGGCAAAAATTCAGTCTCGTTGTCAGCCTGGACACGCAGTATAGTTCGGCCCTATTGATTCTTGAGCAGAGCACAAAATTCCAAAAATCTAGATGCTACTTATAACTTACCCACTAATAAATAAACTCAAAAAGCTCGGGAATAATCATCAACTATTGTAAAAAATAAACTGCACCACTAGAAGATGACGTTCTATAAGGACCCTAAACATCACAATGTACGAATTCAAATAATGCAGTAGCATTTGTAGAACTCAATGGAAAACTATGTCTAGTTTGTTTTGCTCTATAACATACAGAGCAAGGTATAGTACTATTATTTTTGCTAAAATCAAGAGTAGGAATAGAAGATAACACCGTAGATGATGGATGACCAAAACGTTGATTCCATAAATTAGATGAAGAAACCGAAGCAACTGTCGGAATAAACTGCAGGATATGAGGACGAACGCGAGTATTCAACCAACGAAGCTAATAAACCCCCCTGCTATTCACCCACGCCAATCACCGTCCTCGTACTGATTTTCAGTAAAATACAATAATTTTCAGTAAACAAAGCTAGACATTTTAAGGCAGATAACAATCTAGAACATGATAATAAATTGCATCGAAAAGTAGGTATGTAGAGATTATGAGTGAGTGTGACATCAGCAAAAGAAATAGAACCATATTATGTGGCAGACGACAAAGATCCATCAGGCAAAATGACATTCACAGAATTGGTAGCAGTAGTAATATCAGTAAGAGAACCCTTGTCACCAGTCATGTGATAGGAGGATCCTGAATTAAGAATCAGGGTAAAGTAGACTTACCTGACCCATGGTCAGATAACGAATTAAATTGGTTAAATAAATGTACGGTCGTACTCCATTGATCATCAGATAGAGCAGGATCGAAATCAGTTCGTGTAGGGATTCTAGAGGAAGCGGCCGCCGCAAACCCTTGCGGCGACGTCACTGCACCGGCAAGAAGAGCCATAACACAAATGGCAACCAACGGTAGATGTACAATCAAAATAAAAAGATATATAAAACAACTTTGCAAACAAAGTGTTTGTAACAGCCGCCGCAAAAGAGGCTCTGTCGCGTGGAGACATGCGCTCTGCAGGTATGGTGCGCGTGTGATTCTCACGCGCGCCTCTATTGGAGTGCCTCTGCCGATCTGGTGTCCGGACGACGCTGTCGATGTGGTGTCTATCGCTGGAGGGGTGGCGATTTGGTGTCGAAGCAACCAAGCGGTTGCGGGGGTGGATTAGTTGCTGCGGCGACAAAACAACCAAGCGGCGGCAGCGGCGAAGCAACTAAGCGGCGGTGGATTTCTGGACGTGGCGGCGAGCAAGGCTGAGCAATTGAAGATTTTATTTTTTTAACTGCTAAAAGGTAATTCGGATCGGCGGCGCGTGGAGATTACACACGGACGACGGTGAAAATTTTAGAACGGAATTTTAAGGTTTTAGGTTTAGACTCTGATACCATGTAGAAAATAAGGGTAATGATCTCTCTTTTGTTTATAACCCTGGTCCGTTATATAGTAGTGCAAAATACCTATACAAGCTAGAAAAATGAAATATGATCTAATTATAATTACACGTAATATTTATATTCCTTAACATCTATTATTTAAAATTGAGTGCGTCTCTTGAAAGACAGTCTTTCCATAAGTCATGGAAAGACCAAGGTTTAAAGTGTAAATTAGAAGAAATTAAGATAAAATTTTTGGGTTGCATGAACCGGACTATAAATTTTATAACTACTACATGTTGCATACTAAATTTTTAATGTTGCAACTGAGGCCTTTTACCTTTTATTATTCGAATTAAACCCCATCTTTCCATAAGCATATGAAAAGACCGTCTTTCCCAAGACTTTGCCTTTAAAATTAATATCTATTATTTAAAAGGTGCTTCCGCACTCGTTAATTTCTCTCCCATATAATATTCTCAAATTGTTTAAAAGTGTTGAAACACGTGTGTTTCCGGCCAGGCAACAGTCATATAATCTCTGCTTGTAATCATTGTTTTTATAATTTTGGGCGATGACTTCGTATAAACCTTGGAATCATTTTATCAGCTTAGGATTAGGGTAGAATATTATTATTTTCTAGGAGATTCATGTTTTTCACGGCCTCTCTAAGTGGAAGGATTAATTTTAAGTGGACAAGTTTTATACTCCCCTGTTTTGTTATTTATGATACATCTACTATAAATGAATATTTTATTTTATTTGGCACTATTTCCATTTTTTTTATAAGATTCCTTCAATTTTATCCACGCATTCTACTTTTTACTTTCTAAAATCAATTTTCATCCATTCATTTTCTTTATTTAAATCCAAACACTTAAACCTATGATGATATAAACAGAAAAACGGAGGGAGTATATGAATTTCTGAAAATGAATGAATTTTTCTTGTAGAAAAGAATGGTGTTAAACGATGAGGTCCGGGGAGCCTCTAATCAAATCTCCTCCACCTTTTTGGAGGCTTTTGATTAAAAAAAAAGAAAAGAATGGTGTTAAGCATAATGTGTATTCTTTGTCACAATAACACCTCCAATTCCCAGTTATCCTCACCAATGAGGATATGACAAAATGCGTCCTCCATCTGGATAATTACACTTCAGTTCCAGATCAAATTTGAAGATTTTTTTCTTCATTTAAAATTAATAATCCACAATCATAAACATTTAAATTATAGATAAGCTACAACATAACCGTGTGCAATGTTGAATTTACCTAATGTATAATTTTTAAATATTAATTTTTTACACATAATTATATACTAAACGTATTTAAAAGAAATACTAGATGATGATCAACAGTCTCTCGTGAAAATCGTAAAATAAGATTCTCTTCAATCATAATTATTCAATTACTTTTTCTTTTTTCTTACGTATTGGTTAATGTCATCTCATCTGATGATGATTTCCTTTGAATGTAGTATAAGTGGACATGTGTGATTGGCACAAATTCGTTCATGATTCGTATGCCTAGAAGATCAGTTTTGATGATGATCATAAGAAAAATAATTCATTAGTGCAAGTTGGTGTCTGACTCTGTCGCAATCACGCGCAATCGCATGTAAATCATCTGTGCTTTCTAAGAAGCGTTTTACTCATGCACTATATTATAAGTGCTTTATTTTGCCCAGAAAAACAATCTTATATTTATTTTTTAAAATAACAGTTCAATTCCGTTTGTTTAATTTCATTTTAATTACATAATTTAACAAAATTGATTTTAGTCTAATGTTATCACTATTACTATTTTCAATTTACTTAATTTTAATTCTTAAAATTAATTTACTTAATTTTAATTCATAAAATTAATTTACTATAACTTAAATTAATACAATTATATTATTTATTGTAAAATAATTAATTATGTTCAATTCAAAATAACACTACTGCAGGGGACCTCCTATAGCACCGGTATTTTGGTACATAGGCCTACCGGTGCCTAAGTAGGTTGGTGTTGAAACGTAGTTACAAAGGCACATATAGTGTATACCGGTGTTGGAATATAGATTTCGGCACCGGTATACACTACTGGTGCTAAAAATCTATATTCTAGCACCCCTTACTTAGGCACCAGTCAAAATACCGGTGCTATGATCGTTTGCATCGGTGCTAGTAAATAGGTGATCAATAAAAATAATTCAACCGGTGAAAATAAACTTACTGGCCAGAATATGAAGCCCAGTCAAACAAAACACAAAATAACTAGAATTTCATGTAAGAAAATAGGAAAACTCATAACCACAACTTTGAAGTTCATTACATATATCTAAAAATACATAACAACCCACAATTCATGAAACAAGCTAGACCTAAACATAGATTAACAACATCAATTATCATAAACACTTGAACCTTATATCCATATACCCTAGATAACATCAACACACCAAAATCGTGAAGGTGAGGTCAAAATCAAGGGCTGAGACGCGACACGGTGGTGGCGCTAAGAGCTGAGGCGCCATAGATCTAAGCTCGGGGAGATGGCATCGAGGCTGGTCCAAGAGATGGCATCGAGGCTGGTCCAAGAGATGGCATCGAGGCTGGTCCAAGAGATGGCATCGGGGATGGTACGCTGCGGGGAGGGCGGAGAGGGGGTCGTCGTCGTCGGGGAGATGGCGTCTGGGGTGGTCCGAGAGATGACGGCAGTGGAGATAGAGAGGTGGTGGAGGAGGAGAGAGATGATGGAGAAAAGGTAGAGGAAATGAGGGTGGGTTAGGTTTAGGGTTTCAGATTTAGTTTATATAGATAAAATTTTAATGGTTGAGATTCAATCAACAAAATAAATCAATGGTTCAAATGAATCCAAGTTGGGCCTTTTTTTTTAAACTCTGTAGCACCGATTTTTGTACCGGTGCTAAAAAGAAAAACCGGTGCTCAAAGCGGCTTATACCGATGCTCAAAGCGGCTCATACCGATGCCTATATATATGAAAAATAGCCGCTTAAGGCCACTTTAAATATCTTTTTTTTTAAAAAAAATTGAAGCCGAGAGCAAATCTGAGAAAAATTTTCCAAGTATGGAGCACCGGTACAAAAACTGGTGCTAAAAATAGTTGATACCAGTGCCTATGTATATGAAAACCAGCTGCTTATGACTACTTAAATGTGACAAATTTATTATTTTCTGGACCCGAGAGCAAACATTTGGAAAAAAAATCTAAGTATGTAGCACTGGTACATATACCAGTGCCAAAAAGTAACTCATACCGATGCTAAGTCCAATGTTTCAAAATTTTAAACAATCTCTCCAAAATTATGAATGAAAATTTAGGAAATTCATTTTCTTGCCATAACTTAGCACCGGTATAAATGAAAGCAATGCCGGTGCTAGTATTATTTGATCTCTAAGTTAATTTTTTAAATATTATTATTAGGTCCATAGAAGAAATTTGGAGTCGGTGAATCCCGAAATTGAAGACACCAAAACGCAATTAAATAAGAAATGATTGTGTCTTTAAAATTCTATGTACGGAAGAGCCTCAAACATATTTATGAAAAATTACGCTATGGCTCAAAGTTTTTTTACGACATTATCCTTCTCTCCAAAATACACGATTTTTGTTATTCTATAGAAATAAAATAAATGATTTTTTTGATGAAATTTTGAAAAGCGCTAGTACATGTTCTAGAGTAACTTAGAGTTGATTAATTAGAAGTAAGAAAGGGAAATCAAAAAAAATTATGGATATGGTCTTGAGCCCGATTGTTGATAAATAATTTTTTATGGACTTGGAAAATACAATGGGGGTGCATAGAGTAGCATCATGTTCAAGCGGATTTCAATTTGCTACGAGTAACTTTTTTCTTTTTGCACTTAGGTCCCCCCAAGAAAGTTGGAGTTGTTGAATCACAAAATTGGCGACACCAAAATGCAATTCAATAATATACAATTGCAAATTTGCGATTTGGGCATGTATTGAAGTCCACATTGATTACTTCTACATAGTCTTGGAAAATTACACTATGGCCCAAAATTGTGTTACACCATTATCCATTGCTCTAAAATATATGATTTTGTTATTCTTGCCTAAATATAGAAATATAAAATAAATTAAATTTTTGGTGAAATGTTGAAAAGTGCTAGTACCTGTTCTAGAGTAAATTAGAGTTGAATATTTAGAAGTAAGAAACGAAAATTGGAAAGGATTACATATATGTTCTTATACCCAATAAGGGTGTATGGGGTAGCTTCATGTTCAAGCAGATTCAATTTGGAGTTACGAGTAAAGTTTTTACATTTTGCACTTAGGTCCCTCCAAGTAAGGTTAGAGTTGCCGAATCACGAATTTGGCGACACTAAAATGCAATTCAATAATATAAAATTACGAATTTACGATTTGGGCATATATTGGTGAATGGAAGGGCCTCAAAATTCAACATTAATTACTTCTACATAGTCTTGGAAATTTACACTATTGCCCAAAATTGTGTTACACCATTATATATTGCTCCAAAATACATGATTTTTGTTATTCTTTCCTAAATATAGAAATATAAAATATATTATATATTTTTTTGAAATGTTGGAAAACGCTAGTACATGTTCTTGGGTAACTTATACCATAAACACATTTTCAAGAGTAAATCATACTATAAAACCAATGTTGAAATCTACCAAAATCGGTGCCGACAACAATAAAAGCAGCTGCTTATGGCCGCGTCAAGTTTTTTTAAAAGTCTTTACTCAACCCGAGAGCTAATCCAAGAAATTTTGTCTAAGTACACAGCACCAGTGGTTCTACCGGTGCTGATATAATGTGTGCCACTGATTTAAGGCACCAGTTTCAAAAATATGGTGCTGGAAATAAATTTCAACACCGGTTCGGGTTGAATACCGGTGTTGGAATTGAAATTAGTACCGATTTGGAGGGTCTTTAGGGCTCATATCCGTGCCACAATACATGTTTTCTAGTAGTATAATTCAGTTCAGTATAATTGTAATCTGGCGATATGACCTAAAATCTTTTCATATATACCGTCTTCACCAATCACCACTACTACAAACTAGACCTATCCTAACACTTTTCTTGCAACACTTATTAAAATGTTACAATACCTTATAACACTACAAGAAACATGATCCATTATTTCGCCCATTTTACCTAAGTTTTTTGGTTAACATCAAATAATCGAGGTAAAAGAACTTTTTACCTCAGTTATTTTTCTGAAGTAAAAGATATTATTTACGTCAATTATAAAAAAAAATTGAAGTAAATAATTTGTTATTTTACCTCAATTATTATTTGAACCGAAGTAAAAGGTTAGAAAATGAAGTAAATAATGTTACCGAATAACGTGCGACGTTCCATATGTTCTTTGAAAAGCTTGCCCGACATTGCTAGATACATCGTTGATACCGATAGGTATTGCAAACGACTAGCGAAGTCACATATATGTAAAATACAAGTTAAAGTAAAGAATTTGACAGTGATAGAAAAAAATAAAATACAATAAAATGGATGTCGTGGGCTTTTCTCTGTTGTCTTTGGTGTCTCTCTCCTCCTAATGTCCCATCATCACGATTAATTTGGGGGAATGTAAAATTAAGGTTAGTTAAGCACAACAGTTGCTAGCAATCATTATGCCACAAATACCCTACAAATCCTCCCCTATTTCGTACACGACCAGTACCTCCTTTGTTCAATGTTCAAATAAAATAGAAAAATAATTAGAAAATAGTTTTCATGAAAATATCCTTACAAATATAGTACATAATTTAATTCGAATAAGAACTTTCTTAGTTCCAACATAACAGAAATTACAATACACTCAATCAGCTTAGATAATGATGACCTTGAAGATGATTGGCCCCCTAGCTTGTATCATCTCGAAGAACAAGGTGTCCCCGATGTGTAGGTTGTTTCCCCTAAGGAACTTGCCAAAGCCCTTTGGGAAAAGGGCCTTGACCCTCCCACCCCCCTAGTAGTTCATATGCCACCGTGTCCCGTAGCACGTCAGCACTACAGGGGTCTTCTCAATTGGTAGTAGTGGTACAATCTCCCATGAGATGTACTAAGTCACCGTAACAAATATTTACTAGTAATATATACACACACACACATATATATGTATATATACATACTAATATATACACACACACACATATATATATAGATATGTATATATACACATGCAATTGTCAACAAATAAATTTTATTTTAAAAACTTTACCAAAGTTGATATTTTCCCAAATTTCAACTGCTTCAAAGTGCAGTCGAAGATGTTCAATGTCGAAGAAAAAAAGCTCAGGGTGCCTCCGTTGTGCGGTGAAATGTACAAAAACCAGAATGTATTAGTTGTTACGAAGTGTGGATTTGTGTTGTGAAATATATATATATATATATATGTAAATAGGTGAAATACCTGAAAAAGGGCCGATTAGACGATCCTTCGCCTGCCATTAGTCCTGCATCAAAAGTGAAAATGTGAAGTGCGAAACCACACTGTGGAATGCAAGGTGCGACATCGCCACAAGCGTCGCAGGTGCATCTCGGTCCAAATCAGTGATTTGGTCGACATGTAAATGCGACCTCGGTTTTGAGTTGGATAAAATGAACTATAAACCGACACAATACCGATGTCGCGTGTAAAATCCAAAGTAAACTTAGAGGCCATAATGCAAAGTCGGTATCAATTCGGGCAAACTGAAGGTAAGACTGAGATACATCCGACGTCAGAAACTGAAGAATGAGCAACTAGAAAAAAAATATGCGACATCGCACATGTATCGCATGAGCCAAACTGTATCAAACAGATTACCGACGTTGTAGATATCAGAGGTAGCTAAGAGAATAAACACATCAAACCGAAAAAAATGAGGCTTCATCAACATGAAATTAAACAAAACCCTTTGGAGACATACCAAAACATTGTACCAATGTTCAAAGTTAAGGAAAGTTCACACTCTCATAAATTAGAAACAAACGCTATAAAACAGGGTAAACAAAAGAAATTCATATACCACATATCTGACATTGTGAAGTAAGAATTACAAAACTTATGTGTTAGGAGATTAGAAAAGGCATACCTTTTTTCCAATACAGAAGAGAAAGGGGGGAAGGTGGAGACTGTTGGAATTCACAAGAAACTTGTGAAGAAAAGCTTGAACTCTCTGTTAGGGTTACCATATTTATACATGTTTAGGAACGACGTCGTTTATCCTGATTATGAGGTTCGCTTCATATGGTGCGATGTCGCACGTATGTCGGTTCATATGAAAAATTACTGACTTGGGACCGACGTCGCATGTATATGGGCCTAACAATTTCAGCGTCTACCCAACCGGTCAACAATTCCAATTTATAACTAAAATTACGAAGCAAAAAATATTTGCTTCTTACAGAATAATTGGAAGAAATTATTCAGTACACACAAGTCTTTTATAGTTTCCTAAATGATCGTTAAATTAAAATTTTGTTCATCATATGTTATGTTAAATATTAAACATTGAATAACATTAAAATAAAAATAAACAACCAAATTTTAAATTTAAATATTTCAATTCTAAAATAGGGTAATATGCAGATATAACCCTATATGTTGAGGAAAGTACAAATATAACCCTCAGTTATTTTTTAGTGCAAATATAACCCTGATTGTTGAATGAAAGTGCAAATATAACCCTCCGACCATGATTTCGGCATTGACCATCAGAATCTGGCCGTTGACCAACTTGCAATGACTAAAATACCCTTATGGCTGAACCCTTGACCTGGAAGGACAATTTTGCCCTTATTATCATTGGGCCCACAAAAACCATATGTTAACTTCCTTTGTTTTAAAAAAAAATTGGTTGTTCCTTCTCCCATCAGTGCGGATAAACCCTGGTGGCCGCGCCACCGCATTCATCTTCCACTTCACCATTGCGGTTCCCTAGGTCTTGTTCCCCCATCCTTTTCCCGGAAAACTTGTGTTAATAGCAACCTTGTATTCCTTCCCGGAGATTCAGATCATCTGTTCTCTACTGAAGGTAACTAATTTTTAGTGCTGAACCCTAGATTTGAATTTGGAGAAAATCAATTTTTTGGTCTCCGTAGACTAAACTACGGTGGATGTGATGATTAGAGTGTTGTGTTAATGAAGTAGTTATTTCTCTGTTCTTGGCAAGGGATTAGAATGGCTTCGTCAAGTTACAGTATAAATGGAGTGCATTGCGAAGAATTCGAATACTGGGTTTGTAAGAAGGGAACGATTGTTTGTGTGTCTCGGTCGGCCAAGAATCCAGGGAGACCTTATTATCTATGCCCTCACAATCACGGGTTTCATGGTTGGGCTGTGTCTGATATGTTTGATTCGGGAAGAGGAAGTACGGGAAGTTCGTTGCCACAACATGAGTTTCGTAGTCGAGGTCCAAGAGGCAATAGTGATGGCCATGTTGAGGTCGAAGAAGTTGTGGTTGTGCCAGGTGAAGGTTATATTGCACTGCAAAATGGTTGCAACTGTTCATTCATTCTTGTTGGGGTTGCTTGGAAGTGAATGTTAGGGGCTTCAATAGTTCTTGACTTTGCTCACCATGTTGTAGTTGTGGTTTTGGTTTGCATTCTGTTACTAGTTTGACTTGATTTAGACTTTTCGAATGTTTGCCTTCAATTTATTCGAGGTGCACAAGCACTTGAACTTGTTGGCTGATTTATGAATGTGATCATTTGTTGCAGTTGTAATGAATTACATAGTGTCACTTAGTGACATATATCAGTACTGATTTAACCTCACATAAGTCAATAAAAGTACAGATATAACCCCGACTAGTTCATTAAAGTACAGATATAATCTCAATTGATATTATGAAGTGCAGATATAACCTTACTTATGTAGAACTATTCCTAATATAACTCTCAGTTTAGGTATTTTGTTTATACAAACAAAACTGATCCATCCACATTCAATAATTATCAACACAATCTTAGTAGATTATTTGAAAAACATTCTGAACAACAAACATCACACTACATTAATATAGGTTCAAATGTATGACAATGGATGTGGATCACACCCAATGTATAGTGTGCCACATAGTTCCTATAAACGCCTGTTGAAGGCAGCAAAGCTTGCAAAATAGCCAAAAGAAGGTGCCCTGTCGTAGTGCTACAGGAAAGTGTACAAATGAAACAGTACATTATCAAGTGCGTTCAAAAGATTAAGCTCGTTTATCTTGTGGTGGTTGTGATGCACTTCTTCTTGGACTTGTTCTTTCGCTCTCTGGGTCAAGTGGGACAGGAAGAGGTGGTTGTGAGCTGGAATGTGGGACATCAGCACTGGGGGTGGTATTCACTGACAGAGCCAAAGTTGTGCCGAGCAACCTCGCTGTCATCGGATTGTATAGAAAAATCCTTCCCCAAATTCTGTTGCGGGTAGCCGCCACTACCAAATATAGGGAACTCTGTTGGTGGTGGGGGCCCAGATAGCTAAAAATAGAGGGCGATACCAATATAATCAAATGAATAAATTGCGGATATAACCCTAAACAATATCAACATGTGCAGATATTACCCTACATAATATTAATATGTGCATATGTAACCCTATCTTATCGCATGTCAGTGAAGTTATGACCCTGTACTAAAATTACCTGCGGGTCAGATGGATCCAGATGGTTGACAGTTTCGATCACAGTGTTACCCGGTATTGTGTGAAATACGACTGGTCCTATGCCTCCGATGGGCGGGGGGAAATCATGAGCATTGTAAAATTGATGGAATGAATTTTAATGCTTTAACTATGATCTGTAAACATTTTTTGATGAAGAAATATAAACATGGAAAATCATAATCCCTCCACAAGAATTTGCACTGGAATCCCCTTCCTGTCATGGACATTGGATGTAATAGTCACCTCTTGGATGTTGAACTCCTGCTCCACACCATCTAGTGTTTCTAGCATATCATTTCACCCCGATCCTTACCCTGAAACTCGGCTTGATCCTGATGACGAGTGGCAGTTAGAATTTCAGTCCATTGATAAGAATTTCTTGATTTTGATTTAGAAAATATTGTCTTACCTCATTGTCAATAGCATCCTCTGCTATGTTACGCTTAACCTTCTGCTTAGTCCTCCTGTATTTCTGCACATTCTTTGGTTGTGGCTCCGGTAAAGCAATTTCACTCTCCACTTGTTGAATAATTGGCATCACATCCATTATCAACAATAGAATATTGCCATATTAGTAAGACAACATTGATTCAAAACACAAAATATATATATTAGCATATCTATAAGACATTGAAGTTTACTTCTATTTCGTTCAAACATTGTGGTGGGAATTGCATCTCCGTATCAAATTGCAACCCCGTATCATCAACTGCTTTATCCTACAGTTCATAATACAAAAACGGCTTTAGTAATTACAGATGCAATAATTTCGATGCAACTCTACTTAATGTTATTAAGTTCAGATTTAACCCTACAAAATTTTAGAAAGTTCAGATACAACCCTACATAATTTTATTAAGTTCAGATATAAACCCTACACAATATCAATATGTGCAGATATAACCCGATATCATTTTAGATAGTTCCACCATAACCCCACATAACTTAAGTGAGGTCATATATAACCCTACATAATTATAATCATAGCATCCACAACTCATGGTTTACCTCGACAACTTTGTTACCATCGGTTGGAGCCTTGTCCCTGTTCTGAATTTGAACTTTTAGATCACCACATTCTTGGACCTTCATAACGAAATTTAGATGAGGGACATCCACAAAATGAACATAAACTAACAAGATTGTGCCAAAAATGAACATAATTCTACCTTTCTTTATTTTTTCAAACTAGCAGTTGTTTTCCCTCGCTTTGATGCATGGCTCAAATCTGAACCCTTTGCAGCCCTTGTCCGCTTAGGAAGTTGCTTAGAAACCTGCATGGTCACTGGTCTACCTCTCTTGATTCCAGCACGTTGGGTAGCTTGTGAAGTACCTTCTCTATTAACCTGTTGAGCCTGTAAAGTGCCTTCTGTAGTGGCCTGTGAACTGACATCCACAACCTGCAGCCAATTTACAAAAGATTTCAAAAATGAGATGGCCTATGTAAAAAAGTTTTAAAGATTTTAAAAATGAACTTGTTATAAATACCTGGGATGCGACAGTAGATTTAACCTTCTCAGCCGCCTTTCTTTCTTTAGCCGTGGGTCCACCTTGACATCCCCTTTTATTGAGACCAAATTCTCCACATTTGCTACACTTTCTTTTCTTGCTGCTTCTCTCTCCCTCCCAATCCTCTTTTATTCTCTTTG
The DNA here is from genome assembly GCA_037428765.1 of Rubia yunnanensis. NCBI lineage: Eukaryota > Viridiplantae > Streptophyta > Magnoliopsida > Gentianales > Rubiaceae > Rubia > Rubia yunnanensis. Next base: position 65,085,354 of record CM075071.1, on the reverse strand, counting down.
TCCTTGGTCTCCCAATCCGACGATGTAATTCTGGAGGTTGGCACGGTTGGGCAGTTGAGCTTTTTGGCCAGAACTCCCTGTGAGGTAAGGGCTCGATCATATAGGAATAAGCTTTCAAAATGTGTTTTTAGATAGCATGGGATCACATGATTCGTGGAGGGGGTGTCTTTTGTGCAATAGTATCGTCGTCGCATGTCTACATGGCACCCCCGTGTGATCCCAAACACTACAGCCGCATGACCGCTTATCAAGCCTCACCCTAAAATGAACATCACCATGACAACTTCATAATTTGTATCTGAACAAGGATTGAAGGTAACTCGGCGAGATTGTTTTGAAACAAGCTTCAACATTTCTTCAGTCAGTGGACACATTACATTATCCCAGGCTACACACTTCTTGTAACACTCATCCAACCTTGCCATTATCTTCTTCCGCAATCCCTCCATCAAAGTCAGTACAGGCTGGTTTTTCAACCCTCCAGCCCAATTGTTGAAAGACCCTGCTGGATTGTTAGTTATGTTGTCACACTTCAAGGCTGTTGAGAAAGTGTATCTAGCCCACAAATCGTCACCAATTTCATTCAAGTAAACATAAGCCTCCTCATTCAATTCCTTCATATGCTTCATTGCTTTTGTGAAATCCATTTTATTATATGCCATATCCGCTCTCCAGAACGACTTCTTGAAAATATCCGCAGGGTGCTTCTACAAAAAAATGGCATATATGTGACGGTTGCATCTTCTCTGTGTAGCGTGGGGCGCAATCTCATCAATTAACTTATCAAGGCCCTATTTTACAAGAACAAACAGTGAGTGTAAAATTAGAAATGGTAAAATTCAGTAAGGCTTATATCTGCACATAGCAAATTCAGTAATGGTTACATCTGCGCAACATTAAATTAGTTAGGGGTACATTTGCACATAAGTCAATCAGTAAGGGTTATATATGCACATATGTTAATCAGTCAGGGTTATATATACACATAAGTCAATTAGTCAGGGTTATATTTGCACATAAGTTAATCAGTCAAGGTTATAACTGCACATCAGTCAATTAGTCAGCAACAACACAATCTGTATAGTTTATCCACCCCAGACCTAAACTAAACAGTCACACAGCTCATCCATAATCTAACAAATTGAAACACCAAAATGAAAAGGATAGCATGACTCACTTTCTGCCGGTTAGTCATGAATGTCCACGGTTTGTTTTCTTGAAATCCTCCTAAGAAAAACTCCATTTGTTAGAAGAAAAATAGATAGCTGTCTTTGGATTCGGACTCCACATAAGCAAAGGCGAGGGGGAAAATGCCATCATCTGGGTCATTGGCAATTGCACTAAACAGAACCCCACCGTATCGACCCTTAAGATGACATCCATCAAACCCCAAAAATGGCTTGCATCCAGCCAGAAATCCCTTCTTCACAACATCAAAACCAATGAACGGCCTTTTCACAAATGGAAGTGGTTGGCCCAGGTCGTACTGCATCATCGCTTGACTGCCCGGGTTGCTCTTATGCAACTCTTTGTAATACTGAGGTAGGGCTTTGAATGATTCGCTGTGGACCATCCAGCAATAATTTGGCCAATTCCCTTGCTCTTATCAAGTTGTACCGGCTAGGCTGAACACCAAAAGATTTCAGGTGTTCCAACAACACCTCATGGACACCTGCCGATCAGCCTGAAGCATTTTAACAAGCCTCTTCGATATCCATCCCTGCGGCAACTTCACCTCTTGCCTACAGGTGCGTATCCCTTCCACTAAACGAATTCTAAATGTATGACCATCGGGGAGTGTCGAGCTATGGAGCCTCCATCCACAATTATGCACCGTACAAGTCACTGTCACTCTACTCTTCTCACTCTTCACATGTTTATACACAAATCCTTCCTACACCGAGTAGTCGAGCAAAGCAGCCTTGAAATCTTTTTGGGTCTGAAAATGCATCCATGTTAACAGTTTAGTTTTTTCATCGTCTTTGATTTTAAACTTGTTTTTGTTGGTGCAGTTCTTCATGGGATCATCTTCCAAATCCCGCCCCATATCACTGCCACCATCCCCATCAGACTCAATCTCAGAACCTGCCTCAATTACCGATGATACCAGTCCCAGTCTTGTTCTTCGTGGCCTTCTTCAAGATTGGGTTGCACATAATCTTCATCTTCAGAGCTGTGTTCTTCCACCAAACCCTCGGCCACAGCTTTATCACCTTCTTCACTATCTTTCTTCCTTGATTTTTCCAATTTACCTGTTTTATTGCTCTCACCCCGAGAACCACCTTCAGGAGGGTTAAGGACCTCACAATATACCTCCAAATTATTTCCTCCACAGCTTGATGCAAACATTTTGGTGACATCCTCTTCTGATTGCAGGATGATCCAATCATCACTATAACTCAACGTTAATTCCAGTGATTTCCATACCTCAGCGTCCCCGAAGAAATGCTCCGTGCAATCCAACTTCAAGACTACAAGAGAGTATCTGTTGGGATCAATACCGTCAAGCCTCTTCCAACGAGTACCATGACGTAGGATAATTGTGTATACTTCATTCTACAACATTGAAAAACAAATCCAAAATAAAATATATATATATATATATATATATAAATATAATCTAAGGGTTATTTCAACACATATAAATATGTTCAGGGTGATATGTGAACATATAAGATATACACATAGTAATATATGCACAATGAGGAAACAGTCAGGGGTAAAATTGCTCTTCATTTAATTCTGTAGGGTTATATATGCACATATAAGAAATAGACGGGGTTATAAATACACACATCTTGAACATACTGGGTTATATATGCACATATAAACAACAAACATGGTTATTTTTGCACTAACAGGAAACAATTTACAAAGAGAAGATTCACCAAACTTGCTATCAATGTTTGGTTACCCAACAAGAAGGCCTAATGTCCAGGTTCAGTAACATCACAGAAACATTGAACATTCGTCATATGGTTACATAACTTCACTAGGTTTTCCATCTACGACAATCAATATATTCTTAAATCTAGTTCACAAACTTGGACCAAACCACCCACTCCATATACACAACATAGCAATTAGCCAACAAATATTCAAAATTATCACACCCCCTAAAGAATAATCACAAAGAGTGATATACCACAAACATGTTCAACATCATCCACAATAATGCATTTCCACACATTCAACATACAATCTAGCCCAATACAAAACAAAATCTAAATCATGAAACGCACTACCAAGAGTACCATAACAACCACAAAATAGGAAACATAGTACCCCTTCAACAACTTAACCACCATCACCATTTTACCCTAGGTATAGAAACATAGCACAACAACAGCCACACACACAAAACTAAACATATTCAAATCACCAATCCAGATGATACACAACAAAATTGAACAAGAAGGGTTTAAAAACCCTGGTTTCATAAGAACTATGCGGTCTTTCTATATACAAGGGCCCCAAAAATTAAATAGATAAAAAATAGACTCTGGAACAGCAATAATCTGCACATTCCCACGGATTTAATGAAGGCTTACCATTTTTTAGGGTTCTACTATAGCAATTCTGGGTTTCCTTCACGTCGCGACATTCACAACCGGGCTCCCTACGTCGACCTCAGTGGGTGACCTATGTCGTTGCCAGACTGCAACTGAAGATCAGCCACGATTGGCTGGAATGAGTAGAACGGGTTGAGCGGGTCTGGGTTTGTGATCTTTTGCACTGAGAAGAGTGGGAGAAGACGAGAAGTTAAGTTAGGGCAGGAATGGAAGACACAAAAGGGGTATTAATACCAATGGGGGTAATATTGTCATTTGAGAAATGGAGCTTTTTCAGTTTGTTTATTAAAAACAGTCAGGGGAAATTGGTCATTTCATCTTACTGGCCTCAAACTGGCTGAAAAGGTTATATTTGCATATAACCTGAATAGATAGGGTTATATTTGCACTTTTGAATAACGCAGGGTTATATATGCACTTTCTTCAATTACATAGGGTTATATTTGCACTTTTCTCTATAAAATACGCCCGAATAAAAATTCTTCAAAATACAAAAAAAATTAGTTTTAAATTCATGGTCATGCGAAGTCTAAGCCAACACTCTAAAGTTCGCGGGGAAGAATGACAACATGGAAAACTACGGGACCAACACCATTTATTAGCTCGCAGTATAGTGTATTTCCAATCTTAAGTTCCCCTGCGTCAAGAAACTGGCCAAACCCCTTTGGGGCTAGGGTCTTGAGCATCCTGTTCCCTGAGTAGTGCATTTTGTACTCCCTCCCTTTGCACCTAATCACAACATCTAACTTGTACAACAATAGGAGCTCAACAATTTTGTCAGAGAGGTACTGAATCATAAACAAAAAACCTTTGATAGTACTTATGAAAGTAATCTATAGAAAAATTTAATTGAAATTCATTTTGTTTGAATCATAGCGGAATTACCATAATTGGAATTGACCCGAAGTTCATCTGGGTCAGAGTATGTACAAAATGCAGATATCTGCCTGAGAATGTGCGACGCAGACTGTCGTCATCCAAATCAGTACGGATCTATATTGGTCAATGAAATTATTTAAAATTCAATTAGATTCTTAGTAATGAAATAGAAGGAATATTGAAAACGTAACAAAAAATATCTCACCTCAATCGGTTCACGACTGGAACTAACATTGTTAGCCATGATTGTTGTAATTCATATTGTCGTGGATGTTAAATGTTATGATAGTCAGACAATGGAGAATAAGGACATAAAATCTATTTTGTTGAACAACTCAAGGCGACGTCGCGATAACATCGGTATAACCGATTGGTTAACCGATGAGGGTGTGATGTCGCATTGATTTAGCCCTCTACAGAAAGCATGATTGCGACGTCGCCTAAGGATTGGTACAATAGAAGCACGATCGATGTGTCAGTGATGTCGCATCCAAGCAAAGAACAATAAACAACAGCAGAAACTTCACTTTTACACCATATTGTAGCACCCCAATCCATATTCTAACACCCTAAAACCATATTCTAGCACCCCAAACCATAGAAACCTCAAAACATAAAACAATTAACACATTCACACCCTAATCAGAATACATAACAATTTCAAGGATAAATACAAAAAACAAAGGTAATGTAACCACATGTGGAAACCATACCATTTAGAAGATGGGCATTGAGGAGTGTTGAAATTCGAGAGAATACAAAAGCTTTGAAGTGATGTATGAGAGGTGGGCTCTATTTATACATTCGCTATGAAACGTTGTAACTTTTGCCTAGGGCAGCATGTTAGTCAAACTTACCAACCTCAGACCAACAGTTGTGCGGCATCGGCTAATGTAAATGTGGGCCTCACCATTACAACCCAATATCATCAGAATGAGTCTGTGTTTGACCAATGACTGTGCGAGGTCGCATATTATTTTAGTTTAGCGACATGAAACTGACATGAGACCGTTCTCGGTGCCTATAAACATGGGCCTCACTATTTCAGACCTCTAACATGTCAATTGGGCCCACGTTTAACCTGGACGAATGTAATTGACCTTCAAAATGAGGAATTGCATGTTAGATACTTCTAATTTAAATTTATAATTGTCCATGAACTATGTTAACGTTTGGTTCGATCGGAATCAATTTTAACATAGCCGGTGAACTTTTCAATTTTTACACTTAGGTCACTCCAAGATGGCGGGGGAGGACAAAATGCAAAATTGGAGCTACCCAATAATCTAAATCGCATTCTCATGAGTTTTACTGAGGGATGGCAGCGGTCCCGTCCGCAAACCGGGGTAATCGTCCATCATTTTTAGAGTATTCCATTAATACCCTAACTATAAACGTTATGAGAACGATCTTTTCCACCACATAGAATCACATGAAATTAATATTCTAGGATTTTTATAAAATTAAAAGCTAATGAAATTCCGTTCATCAAATTTTAAAAAGATCTAGTACATCGTGTAGAGTAAATTGTACATGATTACTTATAATACATGGTTCATTCAAGATGAACTTAAGGAATTCTCTGTGGGATCATGCCAACTTCTTTGTCATGACTAACGATGGGGGATGGCAAGGGTCCCGTCTGTAAACCGAGGTAATCATCCATCATTTTTGGAGTATTCCATTAATATTCTTACTATAAGCGCTATGAGAACGTTCATTTCCAACACATAGAATCACGTGAAATTTAACATTCTAGATTTTTTATGAAATTAAAAGCTTATAAAATTCCGTCCATCAAATTTTTAAAAATGCTAGTACATCGTGTAGAGTAAATTGTAGACAATTACATATAAGTTCACAGGGTTCATTCAGGATAAACTTGTGGAATTCTCTGTGGGATCATGTCAGGTTCTTTGTCATGACTAATGGTGATCATGAATTCGACTGGAGGATGACAAGGGTCCCGTCCGAAAACCGGGGTAATCATCTGTTTCTTAGGCCATTCCAAGAAAGTGGGAGGCGTTGAAATGCAAAATTAGAGATAACATTTTTTGATTCACATTACAGGATAATGTTGTTCCTATTTGGCATGAATGGGTCGTCAAACGGGGCCACAATCTTGACATGGAGTCTTTTATGACAATTATAAAAAAATTATCATTTGGCCCAACTCGTTCGACTTTGCAAATGCTAGTCACATGAAACGAATCAGTAACCGACAACCAAGCGGTTTCGCTACGATTGAAAAATTCCAACAGGAACTGAAATTTTGAGCCCAAATTCTCCCTCAAACCCATCTTATTACAATAATATCCAACACCAACACAATCATTTCTCATCTTCAACACATTTGGTCTCAACACAAATCCACACCATCCTTTCCATTAACTCCATTACAAACACTAAAGAGCTCAATCTAATTTCTTCTATTGAATATCAACAATTATTCTAGGGTGGAGCATATCCATGTTCAAATAAATTGAGGTAGTTCATTTTAACATCTCCTCAATTGTATATGTTTTTTTCCTCATTGACTAATCATTGAATATATACTCATGGAGTATGATGATTATGTTACATGTTATATAATTTACAATGTTTATCTTTCCAAAATAATGTCTTGTTTGTAAGGATTGTGGAAAAATCATAGATTATGGCTGATTGTGAGAATAATCAAATTTTCTTATGAACACATGTTGAATGTGCGACGTCGCACTCTGTTCATCGCCCTATATGATATAGAGCCGAACGTGGAGCAACGTCGCATTGTCCAGGAATTGACATCCCCATCTTGAATGTCCGAAGTCACACCTCCATTGATTTAATCGATTTCATAACCAAGCAACATCGATTCCGTCAGTACATGTACTATTTCCATGTTTAAATTATTGTCACCTGCATTTGACAATATTATGTGTACATCATTCAGGGGCTGCCGAATTCTGACATAAATTTTGTTTTGTGTATTTGTTTTAATAAGAGAAAGAGAAATATCGATGAACTTCTAACCCGGACTACATATTTCCCTAATCCCAGTGACATTTTGAATGTCGTATGGCGTAGGCAAGGGATGTTAAATACAATTAATCTTCACATCAACCAGATGTATTTGAATACATTCTTACATTTATTGGTAATTTATGTTCAAGGATTTTTTCGTTTCATCAGAAAGTAAATACTAGTATATTATTGTACGACAACCGATTTCTTCACGATTCATACCGCGAAATCGAATGAACCACTAAAGATACGACACCTGATCAACGTCGCATATACCCTCATCGACTGCATGCTGACATGGGAGACTAACCAATACGATCTCGCTTACAATCATGAGTGACGCCGCTTTAATTATCCGCATTGTCGATCTTGTCGACGTCGCAATATTTCTAGTGCCATTGACTGCCTTCTTGTTGTGATCGACTTCGCTTCTTATGAATGCCGACATCAATTAAAGTGATGTCGCAGCTACGAGGTACTGTAGCTGGCCTACTTCCTTGGAGCGACGTCAGTCTCACAATCTGCCAACGTCGGTGTAAAATCGAGGTAAATTGTTTTTTACTTCACCCACATTTACCTCAGTTTTTTTGGGGCAAAAAACCGAGGTAAAAAGACCTGAAAAACTGAGGTAATAGGTGCTATTTGTTGTAGTGGAAAGTGTTATTTAAATCTTTTAAAAATGTTACATAAATTTTAAAAAGTGTTTGATTAGATCTAATGCAATATCACCAAATGTAATACTTGTAAAAGTATTGTAACTGGTTCAAATTAACATTATTAACACATAAAGTAACACTTTCAAAGTATTACAATAACCGAAGTGCGCGCATATGCCCATAATACACTAAAAGCCATGCAAAATTAGGTGCAGAAATAATTCGATGAATGCTCCAAAACTTGGGCAAATAATTCATGGATCAGTGTATTTTCCTGCCTTCTAGGCTCGGAAGCCGCAGAATATTTCTTGTTTGATATTCGGCATACGGTATGGGGGGAAATAGACAAGTCGTAGTACAACCATGAAGTAGGTAATCTGCATCACATCCAACTTTGGCAATTGGCATTTGGACCACAAAAATTATGTAATTCAACTCGTGGGCTGCCAACTATTCTATGTTACTTGTATCTTCATCTTCATATGCCGTGTCTTTGGAAGTAGGGCATAGTTACCTGATTTATGATTCAAGTGCGTTTAATGAATTTGTGTTAATTAATTTCAAAATGTGAGACATATTTTTTTTCCTCCTATAATATACAGATTAATTTTAAATAAATTATATTTTAATACTTTATCAAACAGTTAATAGTGTTTAATTTATAAATTTTTTAAAAAAATTTAAACCATCCGAGGATGGGGGAAATATATTAGGCTCCCCGAACCGAAAAAATAAAAAAAAATTGAAACAGGCCCGAAAAGGCATAGTTCAATACAAAAAGATCATCCAATTGATGATCCAAGAGCCATAATAAGCTCTTGAAGCAATATAGCACTTGCTTCCAAAAGCGGTGTTTCTACCTAATCAAAAACTAAACCAAGCTAGTGTACATCAATGATCCAGCAGGGGACTTTCTTTATATTCCATCTAGCTGTTATACCACGAACAAATTGGCGAATCGAAAAGTCGAAACCCCTGTTTGTCAATGGTATGTCAGCCGAATGGTTTGTAAATCTAAGTCCCAGAACACTAGTGAAATTCCAGGAAGCAAAGTTCAGGGTGACATGCTGGTGAGGTTTGGAGGAAGTATTGGCTGCTAGTTGAGATCCTTGCTGCTCACTGTTTTGAGAGGTGGCCTTCCTTGTCCACGGCCACCTGGAAAAACTCCATGCAAAGATAGCTGGCCTGTGAAGACAACATAGCAGAATCATTGTGTAGTTTTTAATCATAAACATCATTAGAAATTTATAAATAAAATAATTTATAAGCCCGCAAACACATATTTTAAATCTTTTCCCATATCTTTTCCTCTTGTATTTGTTAATCTTTGCTAAATTACTAGTTACATACTCTACAACACAAAAATTATGTTAATTAGTACGCTAAAAATGGTCCAAATAAGTTTCTATTAAGACGCTTCTAAAATCGTTTCATAAACGCCACGTTATCTCGATTATCCATTGATCTTGAGTTACTATATAATAAAGAGACTTTATAGATAAGATATGAGGTTGTTTTTATCCTTTCTATTATACTAGGTCGCTTTTTAACGTTTTAGTTACATATGTATTGGGACGTTTAATTTATAAGCGTTCTAACATACATCTATTAGGACACTTATAAATGTACTAATAGTTTAAATATTAGGTCACTTTGTAATGTCCTGACTATATATATATATATATATATATATATATATATATATATATATATTATGTATCGGGACACTTTTAATATGTGTCATGCAACATTATGACGTTAAATTTTATAAGCATCATAATATATATATATATATATATATATATATATATATATATTATGTATCGGGACACTTTTAATATGTGTCATGCAACATTATGACGTTAAATTTTATAAGCATCATAATATTCATTTGTTAGGATATTTTTATAAAGCGTCCCTATTTATAAGTGTCTTAATAAAAAAAATTGATGTTGTAGTGATGGATTTTTACACCAAATTGTAATTAAGTAGCAAAAAATTTCCAAGGTATTTGATCTTTCTTATGCATGTATATATAAGTTCTTTTACTGAGTGATCAGTGATCATTGATCAGAATGACAAATAACTGAGGTAAGTTGGTGAAACTACATGTGGATTATTTTACGATATGAATTACATCATGATCCAAGGTGATACAATAATGTTGGTTTGAGCAATTTTTTTCTTTTATTTTCAAAGAAACAAAGACTAGCAGAGCCGAAATCTTTGAAAACTTTATTGTGAGAATGAACTTGCATCTGTACGTAACATTGGAGCCTTTATTTTGTTCTTTTAAATACTCAATGTCGAATTTGAAAAGACATCTTACTTGAATAATTTTTGTTTTTTTAAACTATGAATATGAATTTAATTTAATGAACTTGTGTTTTGACTATAGACTTTTGATGTGAGTACATAAAATCACGAGTTGGAGAATCAACCATTCTTTTGTGAAAGGTTGCCTTATTCATTAGTTATTAATATCAAGTGTTACTGATAAAAAGACTATTCGTATTAAAACTGTTTTTTTTTCCACCCACAATACCATTTTTTTGTCTCAAGATCAATACCGCCACTACTATAGAAACCCCTCTCTAGCATCGATTTTTTAGAAGCGGTTATTAAAATCGGTGCAAAAATTTTAATAACACCGGTTTTTTATTTGTTAGCACTGGTTTCTAAACCGGTGTAAATTTAACACCGGTTTTTGTACTGGTATCACCATTTTTTTTCTAATAATCTGTGTAAATTTAACAGCAGTCAAAAAGCCGGTGCTAAAAATGATGAAAACCGGTGTAAACCTAACACCGGTTAAAAAACTAGTGCTAAAAATTATAAAAACCGGTGTTAAAATAGCACAGGTCAAAAAATCGGTGCTAAAATTCTCTAAAACCGGTGAATTGAAAATTTTGGTACCGGTTTTTAAAACCGGTTCTAAAAAATTACAAAAAATCAGTGCTAAATTGGAATGTAAATCCAGTAAAAAAACCGGTGCTAGAAACCGGTCAAAAAACCAGTGCTAGAAATTAAAGAAAACCGGTGAAATGTCAATATTTGGCACCGGTTTTAAAAATCGGTGCTAAAAAAAAATTAAAGAAACCGGTGTTAAAATAATTTCGGAAAAAAAGCAGAAAAATTGCACCGATTTTTTTTTGGAAAATGGTTTAAATTTCATTACCAAAACTGCATATTTACATCGTCTCTCCTATTCTATTCTTCTTCTATGATAAACTTTACACATTTTCCCCTCAACTTTGGCTTCATCCATGCTCTATACACTATGCAATCTATTATCACGCTTTTCCAGTCCCTTCCATGCTTCCCCGTGTTAAAACTGGTCTCATTCCTTCGTCTCCACAGCTCGTAAACTGTCTCTGGAAAGGCTAACTTCAAAAATTCAGACTTTGTTCCTTTCCTGCTGCAGTTTGCCATCAGCCAGTAGCTCTCTTCTTTCCATCCTTTTGGCTCCCTTTCCACCTGCATACAGTTGAGTACTTCTCTCCAAACAGCCTTGAATTTATTGCACTCAAAGAATATATGCTCTAAGCACTCCAGTTCATCACAAAAAAAAGGCACTTACCATCAGTTACGATGCCAAACTTTGACATCCTAACCTTGGTTAACAGCCTACCATGATAGGCCATCCATATAGTAAATTTTGCTCTCGGCCTGGCAGCATTATCGTACAGTAGTTTCCTCCATGCATTATCCTCCTTCATTCCCCTGATTTCCATGTAAACTGTACTGACCTTATATTTTTCTTTGGTCAGTTGAGCTTTCCATTGCTTCAGTAATCCTACTTTCTCCGTGCAATGCGTAAATCTTTTTATCATCCAAGAGCTATTACTGGGGATTATAGCCTCCATAGCATCTTTCTCCTTGATGTAGTAGTTATGAATCCATTTGATCCATAGACTATCAGTCTTCCTGCAAATATTCCACAAAGTTTTCATCATCACAGCCTCACTCCAGTCCACCAAAGCTATCACATTCAGACCTCCTTCCCTCCTTGGTGAGCATATTTTTTCCCAAGCTACAGGAGCTTTTTGGGTGATCTCCTCCCCTCCACTCCATAAGTATGACCTGCAGATAGCCTCTATGTGTTTTAAGAAAGTTTTTGGCAGGGGGAAGCATTGGATCCAGTAGTTTACCATAGCAAAAAGGACACTTTTTTATCAATTGTAGTCTTCCGGATTAACTAAGTAGCTTTGCACTCCAGTGCCTGATTCTATCTGTAATCTTCTCTATAAGGGGCTGGCAGGCTTGGATTGTCACTCCTCTGCTTGTTAAAGGAACCCCTAGGTATTTGAAAGGCAGTTCACCTCTTTCAAATCCAGTAATATCAGTGATCTTTCTCCTTTCATCTTCTTCTACCCCTCCAAAAAAAAGTTTGCATTTAGCCTTGTTACCTTCAGCCCAGTAGCCTGTGAGAATTTTAAGAAAGCCTCTATCACCAGTTGCACAGATCTTCTATTTCCCTTGGACAGTAGCAGTAGATCATCAGCAAAACATAGGTTCATTATTTTCAATTTATCACATCTGTCATGGTAAGCAAATCCCTCTTTTCCATCCAACTCCTGCATACATCTATGCAAGTATTCCATAATTAGCACAAACAGAAGTGGAGATAGGGGGTCTCCCTGCCTTAAACCTCTCTTGGCACAAACATAGGTTAAAAACTGGCGCTAATGGGAAAAATGGCACCGATTATACGTACTATTCACAAAAGATGCTTGTGTCGTGAATGGTTTGATGATCGTGGACTTGTTGGATTTCACTTGCTGATGAACGAATTTGATGGAGGTTACATTGTATGGACATTTCATGGAGAGGTTGAGCAATGACATAATGGTGGTGGGTTTGACAATGTAGATGGAAACAAACGTACTGTTAATGCTATATTCGATGACATTGTAAGAGATTTTCAGGGGAAGCCTAAAATGTTTTCAGGGGAAGCCTAAAATGTTGAGTGTTTTGCTCGACAAATAAGAGAAGACATTGTATCTGGGATGTAAAAGTAAGGATACCATAATCTCCTTTTTTATGGAGGTTTTCAATTTGAAAGCTACAAGTTCTTGGAGTGATACAAGTGTGAATTCACTCCTAAAGCTTCTAAATGATAAGTTTCCGGAAGGGAATGGAATACCGAAAAACTTTTACAAGGCTAAGAAAATATTGTGTCCACTCGGTTTGGAATACAAGAAAATACACGCATGTCCTAATGATTGTGTGTTGTATGACGGTGATTTGAAAGACGTGGTTGAATGTCCCGTGTGCAAACATTCAAGATCAAAGGGTGTGAGGAATGATGATGATGGGCGTTTGGCTAAGAAGAAGAAGAAGGTCCCATTGAAGTGTATGTGGTATCTTCCTTTAATTCCTAGGTTGAAGAGGTTATTTTTGAATTCAAAATATGCAAAGAACTTGCAATGTCAGGGAGAGCGGGAAAGACCAAGTGACGACAAGATAAGACATCCTGCAGACGGTGAACAATGGAGAAATTTTGACAAGCGATATCCTTCATTTGGTTCGGTAGTTAGGAATTTATGCCTTGCATTGTGTACTGATGGGATGAATCCATTTGGTAATATGTCATTGAAGCATAGTTCTTGGCCCTTGATGTTGGTTATATATAATTTGCCCCCTTATTTGTGCATGAAACGTAAATATGTTATGATTCCCCTGTTAATCTCAGGTCCAAGACAACCTAGGAACGAGGTTGATGTGTATTTGAGACCATTGATTGATGATTTGAAGATATTGTGGGAAGAAAAAGGGGTGTTGGTATTTGATGCCCATATGAATGTGGAGTTTCAATTGTGTGCCATGCTTTTTTGCACGATCAATGATTTTCCAGCCTATGGAAATTTTTTGGGGTATGTTGTGAAGGGCCACAAATCATTTCCTATTTGTGAGGAGAAGACAGAATTCATACAGCTAAGACATGGAAGAAACACAGTGTATCTTGGCCATGGAAAATGGTTGCACGGAAACCATAAACACTGAGATGATGTGGTTAATTTTGTTGGGGAAAGAACGAAGGAAATCCCCTACACCACTAACTGGTGTACAGATTCACAAGAAGGTTAAGAAATTGAGAGTGGTATTGGGAAAGTATAAAGGCAAGGACAGAATACATTGTGATGGTCCATGGAAGAAAATGTCAATATTTTTTATCTACCGTACTGGGAGCATCTTGAGGTTAGGCATTGCCTAGACGTGATGCATATTGAGACAAATATTTGTGAAAGTTTGATAGGCACCCTCTTCAATATTCCCTGGAAGACGAAAAAGTAGTTTGAATGCCCGGTTGGACTTGGTAGATTTGGGAATCAGAAATGACCTCGCTCTAGAAATGAAGGGTAAGAGGACCTACTTGCCCCCTGCACCTTGTAAATTGTCAAAGGAGGAGAGAATCTCAGTTTGTGATATTTTGAAATCAGTGAAGGTCCCAATTGGTTATTCACCGAATGTTAGTCGGGTAGCTACAAAGGATTGTCGGAAGACTGGGTTGAAATCTCATGATTGTCATGTTCTGATGCAACAACTGTTACCTATTTCTATTCGCGGGGTAATGGAGGCCGATGTAAGATACTCAATCACTAGACTTTGTTTATTTTTTGGTTCCATATGCCGGAAGTCTATTGACCGGGACCATTTGGATGTTATACAAAAAGAGGTTGTTGTTGTGCTATGCAAGTTGGAAATGCATTTCCCTCCATCTTTTTTTGATATAATGGTTCACTTGGTTGTTCATTTAGTGCGGGAGATAAAGATATGTGGTCCGGTTGGTATGCGTTGGATGTATCCTTTTGAGTGTCACATGAAAGTATTCAAGGGATACGTGAAATGTATGAGTCGGCCGGATGCTAGTATTGTTGAGAGGCATGTTACCGAAGAAGTAATTGAATTTTTCCTTAGCTATTTGGAGGAGCATAAAAATTTTGGGGTGCCCCAGAATCGACATGTTGGAAGGAAAGTGGGCAAACCGAGGGTCAAGGGGAATGTTATTTACTCCATTGAATAGTGATCTAATGTCAGTTCATTTGTATGTCTTGAGGAATTGTAGGGAGACTACTTATGTGACCAAGTACCTTAATTCGATCACAGAGTTTCATCCCACGTGGCCCTCAAATAAAGTTCAGTTGGAGCACAATGACAAGTTTGTGAATTGGTTATATGATCGATGCAATGTAGGTGATTATGACCCAAAAATTAGAGCATTTGCAAGGAAGCCTAGCTACACGGTTTTGAGGTATTCTAGATATAACATGAACGGTTTCTCTTTTGCTACTAGGGACCAAGATTTAAAGAGCACAACACAAAATAGTGGGGTATACATTGAGTCGGAGACAATGTGGCAAGCAAGTAAGAAACACAACAAACATGTCCTAGCTGTGATGTCATTTTATGGTGTTATTGATGAGATTTGGGAGCTTGACTATGGAGAATTCAAGATTCCGGTTTTCAAGTGCCAATGGTTTGATAACACAACTGGAGTTCGAAGTGATGACCCAATGGGATTTACCCTTGTTGACCAGCGTCATGAAGCATATGACAATGATCAGTTTATTTTGGCATCCGTGCAATGTAGGTTGGTCTGTTATGTTGCACGGTAAAAAAAACTCTTTCCGTGAAGAAATTGATTTTGAAACTACAAGTGAAAGGTTAGAGTTCCCCTCTATTTCTCCCCTACTTATTAACGATGGGATTGAGGCGGGAGCAATACGGAGGAAACACAGAGATGACATTTAGATAGATAAAAATGGCCAAGAAATTTGAGACGTTCAATCCAAAATGGTTGAAGACTAGCGGCTGAAGAGCAATGAATTTGAGGGCTAAAATTTATGTATTTTTGTAGTATGTTGTGTTTTGTATGACTGTTAACTATTCTACAACTATGTTCTAATTGTACCTATTTTGAGCAGCTCTTCATTTTCTTATGGTAGCGGCTGCCAGCTGCAGCGCGCTGCAGCTCTTTTGGTAAAGCTTGGACAAAATAAGCTTCATTTTCCTATGGTATTTGCTGCCAGCTGTAGCGTGCTGCAACTCTTTTGGAAAAGCTTGGACAAAATAAGCTTCATTTTCCTATGGTAACGTCTGCCAGCTGCAGCGCGCTGAGCTAAAAATAGCTGCAGCGTGCTGCAACTCTTTTACACACACATTACCTATTTTGAGTTTCTCGTTCAGTTCTTCTAAGACAAAAATATGAATACGTTACAAGCCTAGAACTGTGAACTTCCAAAATCAGAGCAAATAGATGCCCACAACTAATAGCATAAAAAGTCCACAGTCATAAAGTACCAAGTCAAATCCACAGATAAGCAACATATGTTTTGGAAATCAAAAACCCGATAAAATAGAGATCCATATAAACCAAGCAAAATAAACAACTTGAGAAAATCAAGACGTGAGCACAATGAAGGTAGTCAATCCCCGCGCGAGCTATCCTCCCCAGTGTTGGAAGATGGTGAATCTATAGTAGGGATTGGACCCAATTCCTTGATTCTGTCACCACACATGGCTGTCAGAATCTTCCCAACCTGCCCTGTCTATCACACTAAGTGATCCACTTTCACTTTCAATGCTGCCATGTCCCCATCCGAATTCTCCTGAGACGATTTACTTGTTGCTGGCCTTGATGACTTAGCAATTTTCTTGTTCTTTGAGAATATTTGAGGGTTGATGGGAAGCTTTGGCATCAATGTGTAATCATCATCTTTAAATTTGCAACCTGCTTCCACGCATAAGGCAGTGATGAGGGAGGAGAAGCCTATACAGTTGTGGGCATTGACACAATCCCAGATGTACGCCAGTATCGTACCCCCAACATTGATGCTCAAAGTTCTTATTGATCTTGTATAGCAGCAACATACGGGAACGATGAACCTCATTATTCATTTTCACTGGCAGCAGGCGGCCAGCAATGAATGTGTACCACACATTCATGTCGTTACTCAAGTATTTTTTTTCAATGCTGGACCATTCGGGTAGAAGGTTTCGGATAACTTCATCACCTTCATCACAGATTTCTTTTATGATCTGTTACCAAGAAGCTTTTTCAACAGCTTTTTCCACGACTTCGTAGACATTTGCGGGCTTTAGTGAGATCTTGTAGAACTCATTGATCACATCCGGTGCAAGCACAACGAACTGACCACGGAAGAAAACCTCTGCTAAATTCTTGTACTTCATGAGGGACAAGAACTCACATGCTAGGGTCTTGTTCGCACGATCCGGTTGTGCGATGAAGCCTTCCCACCCGTGCCAATTGACATAGCCCTTGTAAGGCTTTTCCAGTCTCAACCATATCTCCAATATGAGGCCTCGGCTAATGAATTCTTTGTACACATTTTTGCCTCATGACAGTCTGCCTCTGTCAGTGGTATTGCAGAGTTCCCTTACACCATTAGAGACCGGTTGTCTCACTCCTCCATATCGCCAACTCTGGCCTTTTTTCTTTAGTTCTGGTTGTTGGTCTTCCCCTTGGGTGAACCTTTTTTGGGGGGCCATACGTGGTAAAATAAATGTTGTATGGTACGAAAGGCACCTGCAAAATGTTAACACAAGTAAAATTTGCATCCAGAATGTCAGCACATGAATAAATTTGCATCTAGATGTCAGCACATGAATAAATTTGCATTCAGATGTCTGATGAGTTCTTGTAACATAACATAGTCATAGAACTGTATTTCCATAAGCAAACTAGGATTCGCTTAAAACATAGTCATAGAACTGTATGAAGAACAGAGGCATAGAATTGTTCCTTGAACATATGCATAGAACCAATTCAACAAACATAGGCATAGAATGGTATTCGCATAGAATATAGGCATAGCATAAAATAGTAATAACTCTCGTATTTCCAAAATAAAATCACAATTAGGTTTTTTCACAATTAGGTATTTTCATGAAATCAAACAATCAGCATACCAATAATATAGACAATCCCTAGGAAACCAAAAACGAAAGGGTAAGCGCTTACCTAGTTCGGACAAGGGCCTGTTGACGAAAGGTGTTTGGAGGGCGGACGGGGCTTGGCAGACAGAGCTTGGTGGAGGGAGCTTGGCGGACGGTAGCTTGGTGGATGGTGTATGGACGGCGGATGGTAGATTGACGAATGATGGAAGGCGGAGGGAGCGTGGGACGGTGGAGCGGGGAATGTGGAGGGAGCTTGGCAGAGGAAAGGTGTTAGGGTATTAGGTTGAGTGACCAATTTTACACACACATTGGCTAAATTGTACACACAAATGGGATGAATTTTACACACACATGGGTTGAAAGGTGTTAGGGTATTGGGTTCCATGGCTCAAGGCACGAGGGCTAAAGGCTCGAGGCAGGAAGTTCTAGGTTCGATGGCTCGAGAGGCTTGAGGGTTTGTGGGGCTCCAGGGCTTGGGGTTCGAGGAACAAGGGTTATGAGGGCTCGAGGATTCAAGGGGTAAGAGGGCTTGAGGTTCGAGGGGCTCGAGGGATTGAAGGGTGCAAGGATTCGAGGGGCTCGAGGGTTATGTTGGGTTTGAGGGGCTCGAGGCTCGAGGGGCTCAAGGGGCTCAAGGGATTTGAACATTCAAAGGGTTTGAGGGCTTGAGGGTTGCGAGGCTTGAGAGACTCGGGGCTCGAGGGCTCAAGGGGATTGAGGGTTGCGAGGGCTCGAGGGCTTGAGGTTCGAGGGCCTGAGGGGTGCGAGGAGGTTCGATGGCTCGAGGGCTCAAGGGGCTCAAGGGGTGCAAGGGCTCGATGGCTCGAGGGTTTGAGGATCGAGGGTTTAGGTTGAAGTTGTATAAAATCTCAGGGCTGATTTCCAAAAATTATATTACGTATGATATATTCGTAAGTCAAGAAATCGATTTACATACTCCTCTGTTTCACTAAGAGTGCACACTAGGTTTAAGCTCTTGGATTATTGTGACGAAAATGAGAAGTTGAAATTGAGTGTAGAAAGTAAAAACTAGAATAAGTGGATGAGATTGTAGGAATCTTACCAAAAATGTAAAGTGTGCCAATTAAAAGAAACATCCCAATAAGACAAGTGTGTCACTCTTAGTGAAACGGAGGGAGTATCAGTATTCTATATACACTAGTTAACTATATGTGATCGTGTTCAATACAACTAAGGGTTGGTCAAACCCTAGTCGACATACACGTGCACCAACTTCACCGTATCCATTACTTGATAACCCATACGGTGGTCTACTAGTCGCCCGTAGTCAGTAAGTATTCCATGTACACTGGTTAATCGACTATAACTTAATTGGTGATCCGTATACACTAGTTATAACTTAATTAACGTATCCATTACTTGGTAACCTATTAAGTTAACTAAGATCATCCCTTGCTTACTGAGACGACACAAATACAGTCTTCCTCAAGTGCAACTAAGCGAGCCTACATTAATTTTCATTATATTATCACATAAACATGTTTGAATTGGCTTATACTAATTCCTGGTTAAACTCTATTTCTCTGGCCGTTCTATGTATACAAGTAATAGTCAACACACTAAATACACAATTCTAGATAGGTGCATCGTCTATTGTAATTAAACAGTATCCAGACCTTAATTCATTTGTCATTGGATATTATTCAAAATTATTTACCTAACTCAATACAATGTAGTATAAAAATCTCATGAAAATGAGCAAGTTGGCCAACAAAGGAGCTTCACAAATTTAACTCCTATGTGACCCAACAAAGCAGCAAGAATGGTCAAATTAAACTCCCAATTGGCCCAACAAAGCATCATTTAGCTTCCCTCCCAAATTTTCCCTCTTCCCTCCATAACCTTATCACAAAATTTTCTCAACTCCCACCCCAACACACACACCCTTCGCAACTCCCAACATAACACCCCAACACACACGCCCTTCGAGGGCTCGAGGGCTCGCGGTTCCAGGTCGAGTAAAGCTGCTGCATAGTTGGCCGGTGGCAACAAACATTGACGAGAGTGTGTAAAAATAAGGTATGAGTGATTGCTTTTTTCTCGGGTTTAATCAATATGTATATATTGGTGGGTCTCTTATTTTGTGATTTTGTGCTTTAATTTGTTGGGTTATTAGTGTAGGTAGTTGTTCATGTGGATAGATGATTTGTTTGCTAATAATTTTAGACTTTTGCCTACTTTGTTTTTGCCCCCGTACAAATTTTTTGCATATTATGTTGATAGGTCAATATGTTCTCAGTTGGTTTTTTGAGGATATCCATCTTTGGATGTGTTATGTTAAGATTTTATTTTTTTGATTGACTCATACAAGCGAGTGAATGGCGAAGCCGAAGAAGAAATTGTTTGACTTTGGTACTAAAGCAGTAGAAGACAATTGTGTTACCCCTACAAAAGATGACAATTGTGATGTCAATAACGAGGAGGTGGATGATGCACCCAAATCATGCTCGGGATCTAAAAACTCGGGGGAGGAAGAAGATACTATATCAAAAGATGACATGAGTGGGAGCTTTGACAAGTTTGAGATTAAAGAGTATTGCAAGCGTAGAGGCACAGCCATGTGCAAGTCCGTGTTTCTAGCAAAGCAAAAGAAGCCCCTTAAAATATTCTTCGACCATGACTTTGAACCCTTGGTTATGTGCAGCCAGTGGTCGATGTATGTTAGCTATGTCTTTCAACAAAGAATCTGCTTCGGGACATGGCATAATTGGAAAGCAGTCTCAGACCATGTAAAGAAAGATGCATGGGAAGACATTCTCGTAAGTGTGTTCTAATCCTCTATTTTCATTTGTTTATTTCTACTTCATTACATTTTGCATTTACAACACGTATCTTTGTCCGCTAAATTAGCTGGGATATACAAACCAAAATGACATTCAATGAAATGAATAAGTTCCAAAATAAATGGACAATTTATGCAGGTGAAAAGTGGAGGAATTGGAAGGTTAAGGTGGCTTGCAAGTACATCGTGAAAAAAAACAGGTTCTTGTGCATAGACAGATTATCGATGGATGGACAAAAAAGAATGGGAGCTATTTGTGAAACACAAATCAACCCCTGAATTCAAGGTTATTCCTTAAAAATTCTTAATTTCTAGTAATTACTTTGTGAACATTTTAAAAATCGATGAACATATAGGCATTAAGTGACGCAGCAAAAGTAAGCGCCTCACATAAGGAGTACATCCATCACACGGGCAGTGGAGGGAATCGTAGGCTTGCTATAGAACTCAAGAAGAGGAAAATAAGGGCTAAAATTATGGATCTTATGGATCAAGGTCAAAGTGCAGAAGAAGCGAAGGCTTTAGTTCAAATCATGAATTTCAAACCGGACCGCTCGGAGGTGTTCCTAGAAGCTAATTGAGACAAGAAATTATCAACCTACACCAACGACTGCGTTAAAAGAGCAGCCCCCACTATTGTGAGCCAAATTCATAATTGATTCTATCTCTATTAATATTCTTAGATGGAATGCATAGTAATGGCTTGCATATGTTTTGTTTAGTAGAAAAACCATTTGGATAAGAAGCAAAAAGGAGAGTTGGTTATACAAGGAAAATAAGATATTCTCGTTCAAGCAACGGGTAAGAAGGATCATGGGGGTGAGCCGTTATGTATCTAGTCGATGTGGGAGCACAAACACAAAACCATCTAAAGAAATCTCAAATTCAAACAAACTACCAACAGATGTCAGCGAGCTCAACAAAATATTTGTTGCCTTATATGATGCCCAAACAAATTGGCTGGCTGGACAATTGGGTAAACCTATTCCCCCACACTTAGATGCTCGCAATTTCCTTGCTTCATCTTCGAACCCCGCGAATAAAGACAACCGGGTATTCGTTCCTTCAGCATCTGGATGTAGTGACCCACAAGGAACCGTTGCGGATGATAAGGTATTGTATACCATGAACCTCGTAGTTAGTTGTTTTCTTGCTCTGTGCTTGTTAGTTTCTGGATTTCGATTTTGTGTCAAATTAATTTTGGATGCTTTTAGTTGTGAGGATATATTTACTGCTGTCATGTTCATTTTGGATGTTGGTAGTTAGGGCTTCTAACATCTTCATCTTGTTCTTTTCTCCGTTGAACTGAGAAAAGGTCAACGGAGAAAAGGTCCCTTTGCCAATATAATTTTAATTGAGAGACAGTTTATCCCAGATGAACGCTGAAAGCTACAGTGCGCTGCAGCTTTCAGTCTTAGCTGAACACTGAAAGCTGCAGCACGCTGCAGCCTTCAACAACTATTTATAGAATTCATTTCTTCTTATAGTCAACTTTTCGGGCCAATTACATCTTCAACGACCCTTGGTCCCTATTAAGATTGATAAAATTTATGACATTATTTAATTTTGATTACTTAATAACACTTACTTATTGTCCAACTGATGTTTTCCCCCTTTTTCTGAATTTTGTTCTCAGAAAGGAAAAAAAGTGCCGCCTATATGTTTTGAACCATAATGGAGATAGGGATGTAGCTGCATTTGGTATCTTGTTTCCAAAGGATAAGGAAACGTACTTACCCATCAAGTGGGAATGAGTAAAGCTTTGTGGACCTGTGATCATTCCCAAGGCACCTTTGCCGATTCAACACAAAGAATTTGAGTTTGTCACTGAGGCCATTGGATATAACATTCTTTGGCCGGGAAAGTTGATAAGTGTCATTGGACAACAAGATGATGAGGTGTGATAATTGTATTCTTCTCTCATCCTATCATGTCTATCTTTCTAGATATTACTATAACATAATTTCTTATTCATCTGCTTACGTAGGAGAACGAGCAGCAATCGCCTCGGAAGTAATTGGTAGTTAATGAAGATGGAAGTCTTGAAATAAACTTCATACCAAAAAATAACATGGAGACCGAAGAGGTTAAACAAATAATTATACTAACTAGCTATGACATCCAGATACATATTAACACACTCTCCTTCACAGGAGGCGGTGGCTCAAGAAGATACTCCGAATGGAAAAGTGGGCGCTCGATCAGTAAATGGAGAGGTCAAACATACCCCCAGACTTTTTCATTCTGACCTATTTTTTTCAATGCTTGATTAACATTTTACCCATTAGCAAGTAGCAAAAGAGAATACTACATCGACGGAGAATGGGCAACCAAATCCTCCCATGTCGGTTTCTGACCATTACATTTTTGTGAGAACTAATTTTAACCTTTACAATATGATCCACCACTGAATTATATACATATACCCCGCAACTATCATTATTATGATTCTCAATGTAATTAGGGTGTCACGGAAGACAAAGAATGCATCGCTGCTGTTCAACAAATTAATGATGTTTTAAGGCTATCTACACAAATATGTGGACCTAACAAAGTCTTCTGCATCAATTTCAACGTGGAGGTGTTTGGATCAGAAGAATTCCACACAGCCATATTTACTGACAAGCTAAAACTGTTCATGAGCAGCTTGGACGTAGAAAATGAAATGGAGTGGATCAGTGGGTGCCAACTTGATATATGGGTATCGTAAGAATTGCATGGTTACATTATTTATAGATGTATCATTATATTTTTTTCACTTACAATATTATTTTTGCAAGATACCTATGTGATGGGGTAGTTGATCGAGGCCACGTCCAGTTTATTCTGCCCGGTTCAAATTCAATAGCTCAAAAGGCAAATCAGAGGGTCGAATTGACTGCAGACGAGGTTTCAACTGTCATAAGCCGCACTCAAGCAAGGATGTACGTCTTCCCGTACAATCGAGAGTAAGATTTATTCTTTTTTGTGTTGTTTGACCCGACCGCATGGAAGCAATAACAACCATATGCTGTGATTTTATTTTTTAAAAATATTAAAAGCATTTTGGTGTTTCCTTTTTTGTATAGAAGCCATTGGTTTTTGCTCATCTTCGTACCGGAAATCGATCGAGTATATTGCATCGACTCGATGAGTGGGGGAATTTGCAAACATAATAGGCTATGCCTTAAATTGATTCATTTGTAAGTGGAACACATTTTTGTCATTCCTTCTACTTTAATGTTTTACAAAATTGTTTGTTCCCGTAAACGTGTTCTTGTAGGTTTCTCACTTTCTTTTCTCGATTATTTACGATTAATGTTAATAATTGGTACAATGACATTCGTTGTTCTATTCATTACTTGTGTTCATCATTGCATGTTGGAAAAAGTTAGACCTAATTAAACTATTATGTGTGATCCCCAATTTCTGAAAATATATTTTTATATATTGACATAAATATATTTTCATCAATTGTAGGATTACAACAAACTATCGACGGTTCAATTCCGACCAAAATACATCCTACCCTTCGAACTATACATGGAATGTCATAAACATCAATGTACGTATTATCCCGTAACATCATATTTCCTCTGTCATTTTTATGTTCGTAATCATTTCAACAAATTCTCTTTTATATCAGCACAAGATACAAAGTAGTACTTGGGAATGTGGATACCATTGCATGTATTACGTGGAAAAAATTGTTAGGGATGTGAATGACATTGACATTATTCCGGTACGTTTTCCTATATTGATTTTTTGTATTTGTCAGTCTCTCAAATATATGTCCTTTTCTAACATGAAATTTAATACATTGTTTCAGCAATTTCCAGAAGATTACACTCCTCCGGGGAGCGATCAACTGCAGAGCATTGCTCTGAAATGGGTTTATATTTTTGCGAAATGTACTCTGCCAAAATGCATAGCTCAATTGAATGTCATACAGGGACTTACCTCCATCATTGGATAGTAGTTAGTATTATCTCTTATGAGAAAGGTAATTTTCCTTCACTTTTGATACTCTTCATTTCCATGATAAGGGGGATTCCAGTATCTTATGTAGGCCACTAAGAACCACGTTTCATGCACTTCTTTCACTAGTCTAAAATTATAGTTGATCAAATTCAATGTTTTTTTTCTACCTACTTGTATATGTGAGATGATTGTTGTATTTATTGGGAATTGATGTTGGGTATATGTGCTATTTTTATTGGTGCACCCATATAAGTAATCTACGCACAAATGATAATCGGTGCCATCTATGAAAAAAATGCACCGGTTTGGAAAACAAGCGTAAATGTGAAACTGGCTGCGTGAAGATGGACCGAAAGAGCGGCAGCGCGCCGCAGCTTCCAGCGACCAGATTAGTCCCACACTTAACACCGGTTTTTGCTAAAATAATAACCGGTGCTAAAAACTAATCGGTGCTAGCCTATCATATAATTAGCACCGGTTTTAAAACCAGTGCTAAAAATACACTTTTAGCACCGGTTTTAAAACCGGTGCTAAAAATACACTTTTAGCACCAATTTTAAAACCGGTGCTAAAAATACACTTTTAGCACTGGTTTTAAGCTAAAAAAATTGTGCGAAAAATACACTTTTAGCACCGGTTTTTAAACCGGTTCTAAAAATAACCGGTGCTAAAAACACCCTTACCGGTGCTAAAAATACATTTTAACACCGGTTTTAAAACCGGTGCTAAAAATACACTCTTAACACCGGTTTAAAAACTGGTGCTACTAGGACACAAATTTAACACCGGTTTTTTATAGCACCGGTTATAAAAACTGGTGCTAAATCAATACATATTAGCACCGGTTTTTTATACCGGTGCCAAAAAAATGGTGCTAGATTTAGGAATTTAGCACCGGTTTTTTTCAACCGGTGCAACCGTTTCAACTGTTACTTAGGCACCAGGTTTTTTCCGAAAATAACCGGTGCTACAACATAAAAAAATTGGTGCTACAGGGTGGTCTTTGTGGTAGTGCGCGTATGTTCAGCAACCAACAAATACAAAATGATTTGTTTGGTCCCCAAATGTGATTTTCAAGTAAAGTCAACGGAAAATTGAACAAAAATTTGTAAATTGATCATTATACCCCTAAGTTAAAAAAAGTAATAAAAAAGAAAAGCCAAACAGGAAGAAGCCAAAGGAAGAAGAGAAGAAAACAGAGGAGGCGGCGGTGGCTGAGGAAAAAAACCGGATGAAGAACCCAAACTGGAAGAAAAGCCACCGGAAGAAAAGGGTACACCTGGCTCGGATGGCCGGAGACACAACTCACATGGTGACAAGAGGCAAAGGGCGCGATCGGTGGAGGAGGCGACAGAGACGCAGGCAGACAGAGGGATGGCGATGGCCAGCAGAGCGCTCGTCGCGGCAGATGGACATATCATTTTGTATTTGTTCAATTTTCCCGTTGACTTTGCTTGAAAACCACCTTTGGTGACCAAACAAATCATTTTGTATTTGTTGGTTGCTGAATAAACACGACACTGGCCTTGAGGACCAAAAGATGGAATTGCGACATATGTTGGGGACAAAAAAAGTCTAAAAAAATTCCAATTTAAATTTAGATTAAGAGTGGGTCCTTGACAGACGGTCTGTCCATAAGTTTATGACAGTCCGTTTATTTTTTACCTTATACACTACATTTGTTAAGTTACATACTAAATTTAGAAATTTGGAAAATAATTTTTATATTATATATTTATATATTGAGTCCGTCTCTTGAAAGACGATCTTTCCATAAGCCATGGAAAAACCAAGATTTACAGTGCAAATTAGAAAAAATGAAGATAAAATTTTCAATTTACATTAATCGGGTTATAAACTTTATAACTACTACATCTTGCATGATAAATTTTTAATATTGCAACTAAGACATTTTACCTTTTATTTTTCTAATTAAACTCCGTCTTTTCATAAGTTTATTAAAAGACGGTCTTTCCCAGACTTTGTCATTCAGATAATACAGGGATATTTCAGCGCCGTATAAATTGCGATAGATGATGAACTATACATTCCATTCGATCCGGTAAAGAACAGCTCCAAATTCAATTGAATTTGATCAAACCTTCTTGGTACTACATTTTATCTTCAGCTGATCTCTAAAATATTTAAGACCAAGATATCAAAATACAAATATGTTGGAATCGAAATAAATGGATGTGACTTCGGTTAGACAAAGTCTTGTGTGAGATGTTCTTGCAGGGAGACTAAGGATTAAATTGTTAAGAATGTAGTTGAAGTTTCTAATTAAAGTATTTAAATGTCTAGGGGTTGGATGTGAAATTTCACTATTTTACATTTAAATCCAGGTATAAATATCAATTTTCCTTCATTATTTCCTTATATTTTTTTAAAACTTTCTCTCTCTTCTTCTTTCCTCTCTCCTGCGAAAACAAACATTCATATTCTTACTCATCTCTCATCTCAAACTCATATCTCCTTCTTCACTCTTTTCTCCATTTCTCTTTCATCTTCTTCAATTCTAGCTCGTTTTCTTCGATTCAACAGCTCATTATCTCCAATTTTCTTTCTCTTTCTTGTGCGCAAAGATTCATCGCAACTTTTGGAATTTTTCGGTGATTTTCTGGCTTCCAAACACTATACAAGCTTCATTTTGTGTTAATCTTCGAAGGCAATGTATTTGCTCAGTGTTTTTATGCATATTCTGTTGTTTTTTTTTTCTTGTTTTTTTTGTTCATATGATTTTCTAGGGTTTATATTGTTCAATGTGTTAATATTTGGGGATTTCTCTATTTTTTTGTGTTTTGTGAGTTGTTCTTACGAATTTGTGCTATTATTTGTGTCGTTGCTTCTGTTTGTTAAACGTCTAAGGAGATTTGCATCACCATTGATGCAATCGAGAAGGAAGAATCGTTTGTAAGTTTTCTGAATTTTCGGTCGTGATATTTTAGCAATAGGTATTGATCTTTCAGGTTTTCAGTGTGATGTTTTAGGTTTCAGGCTTAAAGTACTGTTATCAGTGTTGTTGTGATGTTTTAATTTTAGTGCTTGATACTTGTGGTATTTTCATGCTTAAGTGTGCAATTGATGTTCAATTTTGATTGTATGTGATATCTTAGAGTTATGTTTCAATTTGTGCTAATATTTTTGTTGTTGTTGATGTTCATTAGATGTCTAAGAATTATTTTGCCACTGTTGCTGCAATCGAGAATGAACGAGGATCTTTAAATTTTGTTATTTTGCAGATGTGACTTTCTAAATACTGTTGTTAACCTTTCAGGTTTTATGTTTGACCTTTCATGTTTAGGTTTAAACTGTTTATCTGTATTGGTGTGATGATTTAATTTCAGTATTTGATGTTTGTAGTGTTTTAAATGTGTAATTGATGTTTAGTTTATTTTTTTGACCGTGTGTGTGATATCTTAGGGTTTTGTTACGATTTGTGCTAGTTTTTGTGTTGTTGTTGCTGTCTCTTAGATGTGTAAGAATGCATGCCCATTGTTGCTACAATTGAAAAGGAAAGAGAATTTGTAAATTTTGTTATTTTGCATATGTGACTTTTTAAATATTGTTGTTGACCTTTCAGGTTTTATGTTTAATCTTTCATGTTTAGGTTTAAAGTACTGTTTACCTGTGTTGGTGTGACGATTTAATTTCAGTATTTGATGCTTGTAGTGTTTTAGGTGTGCAATTGATGCTCAGTTTTGTTATTTTGATTGTGTGTGTGATATTTTAGGGTTTTGTTACTAATTGTGCTAATTTTTGTTTTGTTGTTGCTGTTTGTTAGATGTGTAAGAATGCTTGCCCACTGTTGTTGCAATTGAGAAGGAAAGGGGACTTATATATTTTGTTATTTTACAGATGTGACTTCTTAAATACTGTTGTTAATTTTTCAGGTTTTATGTTTGACCTTTCATATTTAGGTTTTAAGTACCGTCATATATGTTGGTGTGATGATTTAATTTCAGTATTTGATGCTTGTAATATTTTAAGTGTGCAATTGATATTCAGTTTTGTTGCTTTGGTTGTGTGTGTGATATCTTAGGGTTTATTTACGATTTGTGCACTAATTTTTGTGTTGTTGTTGCTGTTTCTTATATGTGTAAGAATGCATGCCCATCGTTGTTGCAATCAAGAAGGAAAGGGGATATGTACATTTTGTTATTTTTGCATATGTGACTTTTTAAATATTTTTGTTGGTCTTTCAGGTTTTAAGTTTAATCTTTCATGTTTAGGTTTTCAGTACTGTTTATCCGCGTTGGTGTGATGATTTAATTTCGATATTTTATGCTTGTAGTGTTTTAAGTGTGCAATTGATGTTTTGTTTTGTTGCTTTGATTGTGTGTGTGATATCTTAGGGTTTTGTTACAATTTGTGATAGTTTTTGTGTTGTTGTTGATGTTTCTTAGATGTGTAAGAATGCATGCCCAATGTTGTTGCAATCGAGAAGGAGAGAGGATCTGTATATTTTGTTATTTTGCGGATGTGACTTTTTAAATACTGTTGTTGATCTTGCATGTTGTTTATTTCATCTTTCATGTTTAGGTTTTAAGTACCATTTATCTGTGTTGATGATGATTTAATTTTAGTATTCGATGCTTGTAGTGTTTTAATTGTGCAGTTGATGTTCAGTTTTGTTGCTTTGATTGTGTGTGTTATATCTTAGGGTTTTGTTATGATTTGCGCTCATTTTTGTGTTGTTGTTGATGTTTCTTAGATTGTGTCAGAATGCATGCCCACTGCTGTTGCAATTGGGAAGGAAAGAGGATCTGTAAAAAAAGAATTTATTTTGCATATGTGACTTTTTAAATACTGATGTAGATCTTTCAGGTTTCATTTTTTATCTTTCATGTTTAGGTTTTAAGTACTGTTATATGAGTTGGTGTGATGATTTAATATCAGTATTTGATGCTTGTGGTGTTTTAAGTGTGCAATTGATGTTTCAATTTTGTTGCTTTGATTGTGTATGTGATGTCATAGGATTTTGTTACTATTTATGCTAATTTTTGTGTTGTTATCGTTGTTTCTTAAATGTCTAAGAGCACTTGTCCACTGTTGCTCTATTCGAGAATGAAGTAGGAGTTGTAAGTTTTCCTTTTTTTAGCTGTGATCTTTTACCTACTGTTGTTGATATTTCTGCTTATATCTTTTGAGTTTTCATGTTTGAGCTCTAAGTATTGTTATGTGTGTTGGTGCAATATTTTTAATTTCACTGTTTGATGGTTGTGGTGCTTTCATATTGAAGTATGCAACTGATGGTTGTACTGTTTGATGTTTTTAAATTTTGAATTGATATTTTAAATAATGTATTTGACTTTTCCTCAATGTAGTTGTCATTGATGTAATCTATACTTTTGTTTTGTTTTAATAACAGATATTGACGTTTTAATTACTACATTTGATATTTTATATTATTTCACAGGAATACTTTTCAAGGTAGAGCTCTACGATGCCATTGGTGAGTTAATAAAAAATGGTATGAGAAACCATGCTCTGAAGGTGTTTCCTTGTATAGAGAATCGTAGTCGACCTTTGATCTTTGCATTGACGGAGTATGGGAATCGTCCTCTTCAAAACCAGCAGGAGAATGCAAGTCCGTGAAAAAGCCAATGACGAAGGGAAACAATTCGGGAAAAAATAAAATTTGATTGTTTAGAATGTATTGTTTGACATTGATTTTTCAATTATAATGGTTGATTGTTAGTGTTAGTGTTGAAGCACTTGATTGTATTTGATGTTTTACCTTGATTTGAAAATTTTCAATTTTTATGTTAGCGATTTTTTAGGGCATTTGAACCATTTTGTAATGAATGATGTTTGATGGTTCGATGGTTATGGCGATTGATATTTTTACATGTTAATGTAACATTTCAAAATAAAGTTTGCCACTTTCATATGCTAATTTTATATCTTTTTGTTGTGACAATGATGATTTATTTAATTAATTTAATTTTGAGTTATCGGTGTTTGATGTTTTATGTCTTGTTTATCTGTAATATACATAAGTGGTACGTATCATCTTGCATATGTGAATTATCATGTCAAAAACTAATAACATTAGTGGATAGAAGTGGAATATCAAAATAGTTTTTTTTCCAAATGCAATAACAGTGGAATGTATATGTTCAGCACTAGTTTGAAATATTTTACTATCTTAATTTTGATGTTTTAACATATATTTTCTTTTTGATTGATGTGTTGCCTTTTCAGTGTTATTTAAAAAAAATTCATATTGATGTTTCTTATTTTTTAATGTTAAAATTTCATTTGATGTCTTCTTAATTTTTTAATAGTGTGAATTGATCTTTTAAATATAAATATTGATGTTTTTAATGTTTTGATTTGATGTTTTATTATTTTGATTTAATGTTTAATTATTTAAATTTGATGTGTATTTTTAGTAATTTATTTGATATTTCACTATTTTGACGTGTGTCTTTAATGTTTTCATTTGATGTTTTTGTTATTTCTATTTTGATGTTTGACTATTCTAGTTTGATATTTATTTTAGTATATTATTAAATTTGATGATTTAGAATTTTTATTCGATGATATTTTTTTATGTATTTATTTTTAATTTGATGAAAATTAGAGTACTCCATATTAAGGTTCAATATCAGCCCAAGAAATATAATTTTTCAGACTAAATTATTCTAATTTTGACTCATTCAACCTGAATTCACTACAATCTTATCGGAACCCGATCCGACAAAGCCAACATTCTACAAATTCTCACCGAGTAAAACTCTATCAAAAACAGTTCTGAAATGAAACAATAGAGTCGATTCCATTTACCTTTCCTAACTAATAACCAATTTACCTTTCCTAACTAATAATCAAACCAAATAATATTCACTAATATTGAAGAGTAAACATGTTGTCACTACGCTCAGAGGTGGGGATTGTTCTTTATCCCCTACTCCATCCTGTTCTTGCGTAGGCCCCACAACTCCAGAGTACCGACCGCGCGCCCCAGATTTCTGCAAAACTACAACACCAAACGAATTGGACGTTTTGCAAATCCGACCCCAGCGTTAGGCCATGGGCAGTGGTAGAGACCGCTACCGGTCTCTTATCAATTAAATATATTATTTTTCTCCCTTTCTCTCTTCCACCTCAGCTTAAGAGACCACTTAAGAGACACCCCCTTTTTTTCTCCACAATGGTTAAGAGACCACTGTACACTATTCATGGAACCCACTTGATTTTCTCTATCCTACTCATTAATTTGACCATTACATATTATTTTAAATAAATTTGTCCACCAAAATAAGTTTAAATATTTAAATTTAAATTCGTTTTTAAATTTAAATTCGTTACAAAATTTAAATTCGTTACAAAATTTAAATTCGTTTTTAAATTTAAATTCGTTTTTAAATTTAAATTCGTTTTAAAATTTAAATTCGTTTTAAAATTTAAATTTTGTAACGTTTTTGAATTTAAATTCGTTTCCATATTATTTTAATATAATGTTTAAATATTTAAATTTAAATTCGTTTTTTGAAAATATTTTAAATAATTTGTTTTTCTCGTTCTTGTCAATACGATGCTTCAGTGTAAAAAATAAAATGAATTTTAATTTTTTTGAAGAAGCTATCGAAACGAAATTAAATAAATGAATACTATGAGAATTCATCTTTTCTATAAAATAATATGGAAAACATGAAAAGTGCGCGAAACCAATTGTAACAACTATGAACATAACTTTAAATACTAAATAATATTACAATTTAAAAATCATTGTGGAATACTTAAAAAATCAAAAATAATATTAAAATTGAAATACTTAAAAAATAAAAAAAATTAGATTTTTTTTAAAAATATATGCTTGGGACACGTGTCGCCACCAGAATGGGACACGTGTCCCATTAAAATTTTTGAAGCGTCCGTCTTCCATTAAAAAATGTTGCGGACACGTGGCCCAACCCGTGGGTGCCACGTGTCAGCAACAGAAAATTTAAAAAAAAAAGCCAGAGGCTGAGTGGGACACGTGGCCCACTCAGGTGGCGACACGTGTCCCACCCATTGAAGAATCAACAATTGCGGCCGAGCCCATGTGCTTGGTCAGTGGCTTTTGGCAAGAGGCCGGGCTCTTAGTAAGAGCTCGGTCCGCGGTCTCTTAACAAGAGACCGCTTAAAAGACCACCACTGTGGTGGTTTTCGGTCTCTTAAGCGGTCTTTTAATTTTAAGAGACCACCACTGCCCATGCCCTTATGCAAATCCTCACCGGAGATTTTCTTCAAATCCTCGCTCACAGCCCTCGCTCCACTTTGTTTGCGTTTTTCATTTTGGCACCGAAAAAATAATCATTATATTTTTACCACCGAATTTGATTTGCCATTTCTCCATTTTCACTCTAATCCTTCGTCTTACGGTAAGATGATCTAGCAAAAGACAGACTCTTTTGATTAAAGAGATAGAACCGATTTGTTATTGTATGAGTGTGATAAAATATAAAGGACTTTATTATGGTGCACCGATATTAATCAGTGACACACCTCATCAATCATGAGGATTACAATATATAGGGATACAACAAACCAAATTCTAACAGGATTAAGATTCTAAGTCTATAAGAAATTACCATATATAGCCAATTCTATGAGGAAACTAATTCTATAAGGTAACTACGATTTATAGGTTTCTGTTTCATTAGCACCCTCCCTCAAGTTGGAGCATAATGACAAGAATGCCCAACTTGCAAAGAACATTATGAAATTGCTAATCTTTTAAAAAATCTCAGTAGGGGTAGAAGTAGCAGCAACAACAGTAGCATTAGCAACGGAAGAGCAGTATTCAACTTCATTAGCGGTAGTAGTAGCGATAGAGTAGTATTCAACTTCAGTAAGAGCAGTATTTGTAGGAGATTATTCAAGGTAATTCTCTTGACCATTCAGGATGGTAGGTGCAATAACCAAACCAGACACGTCAGAAGAGCCAATGAAGTAGGGGTTAGTCGACAAACGACCAACATGTATAGGTATCTTAGGGCCAGATTGCAACTGCAATTGTTTCAGTAAAGTCGCAATTACCTCATAGCCATTCATGTTCTGAAGTGCAGTAGCCTCAAAAGCAGCATCAGTACGGGCCTGTTCTTCGGGATTACTTTTGGAGGTAGACATAGTGCAAAATCAGGTATGGATCAGCAGCAGGTGCAGCAACCGGCGGCGGATCGGATCGGTGGCGGCGCATGACGACAACGCGGCGGTGCATGAGCTTCGAGATCGGTGCGTGTGGCTTAACGCACGGACCGATCGGATCAGGAGAGACGGCGCACGGATTACAACAGCCAGACGATGGCGGTGGTAATCGGCGGAACAGAGCAGATTGCGGCAGTGGCTTGGAAAGGCAGCGAAATATTTTCTTAAAGGTTCAGGATTTTAGGTTATGATACCATGATAAAAATAAGGGACTTTATTATGGTGCACTGGTATTAATCAATGACACGGCTCACCAATCACGAGGATTACAATATAGAGGGATACAACAAACCAAATTCTAACATGACTAAGATTCTAAGTCTATGAGGAATTACCATATATAGCTAATTCTATAAGGAAACTAATTCTATAAGGTAACTACGATTTATAAGTTTCTATTTCCTTAACAG
Organism: Rubia yunnanensis; assembly: GCA_037428765.1. Classification (NCBI taxonomy): domain Eukaryota; kingdom Viridiplantae; phylum Streptophyta; class Magnoliopsida; order Gentianales; family Rubiaceae; genus Rubia; species Rubia yunnanensis. Next base: position 65,050,952 of record CM075071.1, on the reverse strand, counting down.
GGTGTTTTATGGTGACTGGTGAGGTGCATAACTCATTGGACATGAAACCACCACTACTACAAATTGTAATTATCGTAATACCTTTCTTGCAACACATATTAAAATATTACAATAACTTATAAATTGTTACTCAAACTTTTAAAAAGTGCTGTGTTAGATCTAATGTAATATCACCTAGAGTAATAATTGTAAGAGTGTTGCAATAGGTTAACTAAGTGTTATTAATACCTAAAATAACACGTTCAAAGTGTTACATTACCCTTAGTGTGTATTAGTGCACATTTTGATGTTACTTATGAGTAAGATCGAGTTTTATGGGGCGATTCTTGAAAATCAGGCAGGGGTGAATGTACATGGGTTTGAGGGGGCTCCGGCCTTTGTTGGGAGGAAAATTCTTGGAAATAATTTCAATTTTTTTATTAATCCCTTTCGATAGGTGAAAATTTTAGGATTTTTTTTTACCAATCCTATCATATATATATTTCCTGGCTCCCTCCTTCAGATTAGACATGATTGAACCCTTCAAGTTGGATTCAAGAAGTAAGGATCGGGCCATATAGTAATTCCTTTTAGAGTAAGTCTCGTGACATGCGGTTTGTCCGGGACATGTCACTTATTTCTTACCTTATATATTGTATTTGTTAAATTATATACACAATTTAAATGTTTTTAAATTTTTTTATATATCATATATTTTATATTTTCACCTTCAAATACATATTATTACTTATTTTAATTTATAAAATTTAATATTTAAATCTTATAAAAAATTACAATATTTAAGATAAATATCCTTATGGACTGTACATAATCTTATAGAAATACCATAGACTTTCCCTTCTTTTTAATAGTTACATCCCTTGTAAACTCTTTGTATAGTTAATTTCTATTGTAGAGATTTGTAATTGCGATATTTGATCGGGGTGGGTGAACCTGAATTTCTTAAAACGGCAAGAAAAAAAAAAAGATGGAAAATTTTCATCACCAAGGACAAATAATTACAAGAAGACTTGTGAGAGATTGGGATTGAGGTAGTCAATTTCCACGGATTAAGACTCAACGAAACTAATAAATTACGATAATTCCCACTGGTCAATATCATAGCATTCATTCAGCTGACTGTATCCCATGCATCTCACAAATATCATTGGTTGCTTCCGATCACTACTAATCCATCTACCAACAAAACTACATGTCAAAAATTCTTTATTCCAAGTATCACATCTCACATACTTATCCAACCAACAATTAATAATTATTATGCAGATATATTACCACATCAGAAGAAGAAGAGTGCGTCTCTTGAAAGACGGTCTTTCCGTAAGTTATGGAAAGACCAAGGTTTAAAGTGTAAATTAGAAGAAATTAAGATAAAATTTTCGGGTTGCATGAACCGGGTTATAAATTTTATAACTACTACATATTGCATACTAAAATTTTAATGTTGCAACTAAGACCTTTTACCTTTTATTATTCGAATTAAACCCCGTCTTTCCATAAGCCTATGGAAAGACCGTCTTTCCCAAGACTTTGCCGAAGAAGGAAGAAAAAATCAACATTGCATTATGAAAACTATTACTATGTAACACGCACAAAAAAGAAAAGTAGTTCTTCGGGATTCGTCTATTTTATCATAAATATATTAGATATTTCTTCCTTCCTTTTTATTAATTTAAACTAAAATAGCTAGAAACCTAAATTCCTACTTAAAGTCGTGGGAATATGTAATTATGAGTTGATGAAATTTCACCGTTGAAATTGACTAAGGAAATCTTGTATGTGATACTAAATGGAATGGATGGTGTAGAAAATAAGGGCAATGATGTGTGTTTGTATTCATGATCTTAGGGTACATTATATAATAGTACAGAATACTTGTACAAGCTAGGAAAATGAAATATAATCTAATTATAATTACAAGTAATATCTACATTTCTTAATACTCCTCCTCAAGTTGGAGCATGGGGATCAGAAATGCCAACTTGCCAAGTAATGAATGAAACTGGTCACGCCCTAGAGCTTTGGTAAACAAGTCTGCAGGTTGATCTGAAGTGTGGATATGATGAGTAATAATAGTACCAGATTGCACAAGATTCAGACAAAATGACAATCAACTTCAATATGCTTCATACGTTCATGGAACACCGGATTTTCCGCAATATGAAGAGCAGATTGACTATCACAAAATAAATGCACAGTAGTATGCGCACCCCCAAGTCTTTAAGCAAAGACTTAAGCCATAAAAATTCACAACAGGTAACAACCATAACACAATACTCCGCTTCAGCAGACGATCGAGAAACCGTAGGTTGCTTCTTAGTCTTCCAAGAAACTGGAGAATCACCAATCATCACAAAGTATCCAGAAAGAGAATGCCGGGTAATAGGGCATTCAGCCCAATCATAATCACAGTAAACAGTTAACTGTAATGCACTATGTGAAGAGAGAAATAAACCTTGACCAGGATGACTCTTCAAATAGTGCAACACACGAACTGCAGCTTGCCAGTGAGGAGCACAAGGAGACTTCATGAACTGGGCAAGTGTATGAACTGAATAACTGAGCTCAGGACGAGTAATGGTGAGGTAGATCAGGCGCCCAACCATACGCCGGTATTGCTCAGAATCATTGTAAAGTGAACCTTCAACATGCACCAAATCATGTTGGTGCTCCATCGGAGGTCATTCGGTTTAGAAGCAGATAAATCTGTGTTAGATAAAATGTCTAGGGCATATTTCTGTTGTGAAAGAAACATCCCATCCAATCTTCTGGCAATCTCTATACCTAAGAAATACTTAAGCAGAACAAGATCTTTTATGTGAAAATAAGAGCTTAAGTATTTCTTAAATTCAGAGATAAGCGACGAAGAACTACCAGCAATAACCAAATCATCAACATAAACAAGTACATGCAAAGATACTGAACCATGGGAGAATGTAAACAGAGAGTAATCTGATTTACTCTGATCAAATCCAAATGCACACAAAGCTTGAGCCAATTTAGCAAACCAATTACGAGGAGCCTGGTGACAACCATAAAGAAAATTCTAAAGGTGACATACCTGTCTAGGGGGAGGGGTATGATAGCCAGGGGGAGGCTGTATGAAGACCTCTTCATGCATATCACCATGTAGAAAAGCATTATGCACATCCATTTGATGCAGTTCCCAACCACAAATAACTGCAACAGACATGAACAGGCAAATCGAACTCATCTTTGCAACAGGAGCAAATGTCTCATCATAGACAAATCCTTCAATCTGACGATTAGCAAGAACCATTAGCCGAGCTTTATAACGCTCGATAGTACCACAAGACATAAACATGGTACGGTAAATTCATTTGCAACCAATGGAAGTATTATCCAGAGGTAGAGGAGCCAATGTCTATATGTGATTGCGCTCAAGCGCAGTAATCTCATCAACCATAGAAGTTGATGCCTCAGAATAAGTGATGGGATCTGCCCTAGAAGTTACTGCAGCTAAAAATCTAGAATGCGTACTAGTAAATTTATCACAATTTACATAGTCAATAAGAGGATAGAGAACACCTGAGGATAGTGATATCACATGAGTGATCATAACAATGGAGAGAGGGGGGTGGTTTCTTCAGTAGTAATAGCACATACATAATCATCATAGACATAATCATCCAATTAAAAAGGAGGTGACGATTGCAGACACTCTGTCGAGGATGAGGCAGCTCGGTGGTAAGAGGCAGCACTGGAGTGACCGGTAAAGTAGGCGGTGGAGTGGGCAGTAGCTAGCGGTGGATAGCAGAGCTTACAGCCGAATACACAGTGTCGAGCGGCGGTGCAAGCGTCGGGTCCAGAGACGATAGTGCAAGAGGTGCATTGTCGATGGGCACGAGCGGCGGTGGCAACTCGGGCTGCACGTCGTAGAACTAAACCAGAAAAATAGGTGGCCAGTGGTCGGAGCTGATCATTGGATCCAACTGCAAAGGCGAAGCGGAGACCGACGACAATGGTGGGGCGACAACCGGTGGGAACTTGGGCTACATGTCATCAGACTGAACCGGAAAAATAGGTGGCTGCCCCCAAGAGCCATTCTAGTGATGCCTTTTATATTTTTAACCATCTTCTAGTGATGCATTCTATCAGTACATCCCGGCAATGAGGTGGTGGTGCTGCCAGGATGCACTGATGAGACCAATGTCGAAGTGACTGCATAAAGGAACCGGTCTTCAAAACAAAATTTGCCTCCCGACTGTTGAAGAAAGTGCGGGATTCCAAGTCAAAAAGGCGATAGCCTTTATTTTCGACAGGATAACCAAGAAACAAACATCAACAACTTCTTGGCGCAAACTTGTCACGGAATTTGGGAACATAAGCAGCGAAACACAAACATCCAAACACCCTGAAAGGTTGGTAGTTTGGAGCTCGTCCACAGAGCATCTCAAATGATGTGCGACCATTGAGGTGTTTGTCGATGTCCGGTTAATCAATAAGAAGCAGTAAGAAGACATTCTCCCCAAAAATCAATTGGCAGATTAGATTAAAAATGCAAGGCACGTGCCACATTCAACAAATGGCGATGCTTGCGTTCAACATGACCATTCTGCTGTGGTGTATCAACCATAGATGTCTAAAAAATAATTCCAGATTCAGCAAAGTATGATCTCAAAGACAGAATTTCAGTATCGTTATCAGCCCGGGCGCGCATCACTGGACGCCCAAACTGGTTCTTGACCAAAGTACAAAATTCCATAAATCTAGAAGCTACATCTGACTTAGCTACTAATAGATAAATCCAAACAGCTTGGGAATAATCATCAACTATTGTTAAAAGATAAAATGCATCACTAGAAGATGGTATTCTATAAGGACCCCAAACATCACAATGTATTAATTCAAACAATGAACTAGAATTTGAAGAACTCAAAGAAAAACTATGTCTAGTCTGTTTTGCTCTATAACACACAGAGCAAGGAACATGAGTATTATTTGTGCTAAAATCAATTTAAGGAATAGAAAAAAAACACTGTAGAAGACGGATGTCCAAGACGCCGAGGCCATAAATCAAAAGTAGACACAGAAGCAACTGTAGGAAAAGACTGCAGGATAGAAGGACGAACACGAATATTCAGCAGACGAAGCCAATAAACACCCCCTTGTTGTTCACCCATGCCAATCACAGTTCTCGTATTGATTTTCTATAAAATGCAATAATTTCAACCAAACAAAGCAAGACAGTTTAAGGCAGATAACAATCTAGAGCATGATAATAAGTTGCATTGCAAACTAGGTATGTATAGCAAATGATGAAGGGTGCCATCACCAAAGCAGATAGAACAATATTGTGTAGTAAGCTACACAGATCCATCAGCTAGTATAACAGTCACAATATCGATAGCAGTAGTAATATCTGTAAGAGAACCCTTGTCGCCGCTCATCTGACATGATGCTCCTTAATCAAGAATCCAAGGTAAAGTAGACTTACCTAACTCATGGCCAAAACAGAGAATTAAACTGATTAAATAAATTCATGGTCGTACCAGACGGCGCAGGGCCAAAATCAGATCGGGTAGGGGCACTGCCATTGGAGGCCGCTGCCGCAAACCCTGGTAGCGCTAGCGAATGGCGGCGGAGATGGATGAGCTGCGGCGGCGATCGGCCATGCAGCTTGTGCCATCTTCTTAGCGGCATTTACTTTCTCCCTCATGTTCGTGTACCATTCTGGATAGTCTGTGAGGTGGAAACAAGAATCTTTGTCGTGGCCCTTGCGATGATAATGCGTATAGATGAGATTCTTGCGATCAACTGAAGTGAGGACAACTGTCAAAAACCCCGTAGGTGGTGGGCGTCATGCGGCTTATGCCATTGAGTCAGAAGAAGGCTCGTGAGGCCGGATGATGGCTCGGTGATATACACACGAATAACTAGTGGCAGTGGATCAAGACTTATGAATGTGATCACAAGGTGTGATAGCCCTCATTAAGAACAGAGATAAACTGATAGATCAAACATTTTCTCTCTCTTGGAGGACACGACTACCAAGGTTACAGGTGCAGAACGATTTGCAAGCTTCAGAGGGGCAAACTAAAGGAGGCTGTAGAGAATTGTAGTCCCCAAACAGCTTCTTCAGACTGCCAAATTAAATGGCTATAGTCTGACCATTTGCCGATAGTTCTCAATATCTTCACATCTGCAGAATTTTCATACCATCACCACGTCTTCAGTTATCCCACAATTCCTTAATTGTGGTAAAGGTGCTTGTAGAAGATCTCAATGTCGGATCTAAGGTCTGTAAGATCCAGCAGACAAGAGTAGCATTAACTCCAGGCCAATCAACAACATCAACATGATCATTCGGGGGTTTGGTAATGGACCTATCAATGTACTCAATCTTGTGCTTGGCAAGCATAGTACAAAAAATTCCATCAGACAATTCAAGGTAATTCTCTTGACCCTTCAAGATGGTGGGTGTAATAACCAAACCAGGAACAGGTGACTTAGGGCCAAATTGCTACTGCAACGATTTCAGTAACGTTGCAATTCCCTCATAGTCGTTCATGTTCTATTTGCCTCAGATTCAGCATCGATGCGAGCCTGTTGAGCGGCATCGGGAGTAGGTTCAGAAGTCGACATAATGTAATATCAGGATCGGTGGCAACCAGGGAATCAATGGCGGCGAATCAGAGACAGAGGTGCGACGACGCATGGATTGGATGACGGTGGTGCGTAAACTTCGGTGTCGGTGCGTGAGAGTAATACACAGACTGATCTGGGCAGTGGACGACGTCAGGCGATCGCGAATGGTTGGCGGAGCACGGCGGCGGTCGGCGGACGGCGGACGGAGTTCGGCAAGTGGCAGCGGTGGCTGGACGGAGGTCGGCAAGTGGCAGCTGCAGCTGGCAGGATTTTAGACCCTAATACCATGTAGAAAATAAGGATAATGATGTGTATTTGTATTCACGATCTCATGGTACATTATATAGTCGTATAGAATATCTGTACATGCTAGGGAAAAAAACAAAATCTAATTATAATTACAAGTAATATCTACCCTCCTTAATAAATGTATTATATATATATATTATAATTTTTAGTTATAAAACATTAAAAATGGTAATTGGTCAAATGCGTTTGTTAGAGGTTATGAGGTCAACAAAATGTTAGCTACGGCTCTCCAATTCTTGATGTCATAGTGGCTGTGGGTTCACATTGACTCAATTCGTTTTGGCATTTGATTTAGAAAAGGGTAGAATTAGTGGTGGATAATCGATTAAAAGTGTAAAAAACAAATTAAGTGAATGAAAATAATCTAGAATTTACTAAAAAGGGAAACAACCAATATTAAAAAATCATCCCCAAAAAAAGCCAATATTAAAAAAATCATCTTAAAAAAAAAGAAGAATCGAAAGGAATACTTCAAATATACTTCAAGCCGTGTCGATTATTTAAAAATTAAATACGTACATTATTTCACCAACAATGTCAAATGTCTTACTACACAAACTTGGTCAATAAAAATGTGACCCCAAACCTCTCCGCATACGGTTCATAATAAACTAATGTATCAGGAAAGTCATAATGTTCATAACTAATGGACATGGACCCTAAATTTTTATTTTAAATGCAGTAAATTTTATAATTTAAATATTATATTTTAAAAGTTAAAATAAATAACAATATATTTATATGTAAAAATTTTAAAAATACATAATATAAAAATAATATTTTTAAATTTATGAATTTAGTATGTAATTTAACAAAGGTAGGGTATAAAAAAAGTACCATAAATTTATAAATATGCCACGTGTGAAAAGATTTACTCTAATCTAATTATGCGTGTTTGGTGCAACCTATGATGCCCTTTATTTATAAACAGTGGAGGTTTTGATGTTTGATAAAATATCAAAATTATTTTTTAATTAAAAATAAATAAGGAAAACGAAGCTGATCTCTCTCAAAAATAATTAATTAACTTTTATTTATAAATACAGTTGTGTGCCTATATAATAAGGAATATATATATTACTTGTAATTGTAATTAAATTCTATTTCCTTTTCCAAGTTTGTACAGGTCTTTTGTACCATTATATAATTACCCTAAGATCATGAATACAACACACATTATTACCCTTATTTTCTACATGGTATCAGAGCCTAAAATCCAAAAATCCTAAGAAAATTCTTGCTGCCTTTTGAGCCGCCGCCTCCAGTCGTGCGTTCTTCACATGCCCCGCCTCTGCTTGTTACTCGCCGATCTCCGTACGCCGATTGCCGCACCACTCCACCAGTTTGCCGCGATCGTCTACCACTGTCCCCTTCCCAGTTCTACCAATGCATGATCCACACGCGTCGTCATCCCGTTCCACGCGCCGCTGCCTTGAAGCACACGCGCAACGGCGCCGTTGCCCACCGATCTGATCTGCCGCCGCTGATCTTCTGGTTTTCCGTTGATCCTGATTTTGCATCATGTCGATTTCTGAGTCTAATCCTGGTGCCGCTGAAAAGGCTCGCATCGATGTTGAAGCTGAGGCCAACAAGCTACAGAATCTGAATGCCTCTAAGGTGATTGCAGCTTTACTAAAACAGTTGTAGTTACAATTTGGCACTAAGTCATCTGTGCCTTTTGCTCGACATCCGAATGATCCTTAATATCTTGGCTCTTCTGACGGTCCCGGTTTGGTTATCTGTCTCGTCGTACCGAATGGCGAAGAGATTTATCTTGAATGGACTATTTGAATTTGTAGTGTTATGCTTGCAAAGAATAAGATTGGTTTCATTAATGGAATCATTACCAAACCCCTAGATGATCACCCTGATGATGTTGATTGGCCAGGAGTTAATGCCACCCTTGTCTGCTGGATCTTATAGACTGTAGATCCAGCATTGTGATCTTTTACAAGCTACTTTGCCATAGTTAAGGAATTGTGGGATGATCTAAAGGCACGATTTACCCTTAGTGATGGTATGAAAATTCTGCAGATGCGTGATGATATACAAAATTATCTGTAGAATGGTCAGATCATTACCATTTATTTTGGAATACTGAAGAAGCTGTTTGATGACTACAACTCTTTGCGGCCTCATTTAGTTTGCACATATGAAGCTTGCAAATCATCGTGCACCTGCAACCATGCCTCTGTTACCTTCCGCGAGCGTGAAAAAGATTTGATCTATCAATTTCTCCTCGGTCTAGATGAAGGTTATCACACCTTGCGATCACATGTCACAAGTCTCGATCCACTGCAACATGTCATGTGCCTTCTTTTGACTCCATGGAATATGCCGCACGATGCCTACCACCTTTGGATTCTTAGACAGTTGTCCTCACTTCAGCTGATCGCAAGAATCTCGGCTGTACGCAATGTCATCAAAAGGGTCACGAAAAAGCTTCACGATTCCAGCTTACAGGCGATCCAGAAAGGTACACGGAGATGAGGGAGAGAGTCAACGCCGCCAAGAATATGGTGCCAGCTGCTGAGCCGATTGCGGCCACCGTGAATGGCATTCTGGCTGCCGGGGCCCGTCCGCCTCCACCGCCATTCGCTGGCGCCGCTGTGTCGCTGCCAGGGTTTGCGATGGTGCCCTTCAACGGTGATGCCCCTACCCATTCTGATTTTGGTCCTACTCTGTCTTACGACCAATGGAGCATGACTATGCATTAATTTAATCAGTTTAATTCTGTGTCTGACAATGGGTCAGGCAAGTCTACTTTACCCGAAATTTTTTATACGGGAGGCTCATAACACACGGCTGGTGACAAGTGTTCTCTTACTGACATTACTACTGCTATCGAGTATTCTGCATGATGGATTCTTGTCGTCTGCTACACAATATGGTTCTATTTTCTTTGGTGATGTCACCCTTACTCATTTTCTCTACATACCTACTTTGCGATGTAATTTAATATCATGCTCTAGATTGTTATCTGCCTTAAATTTCTAGCTTTGTTTAATGAAAATTATCGCATTTTAAAGAAAATCAGTAAGAGGACTGTGATTGGCGTGGGTGAATAGCAAGAAGGGGTTTATTGGCTTCGTAAGCTGTATACTCGTGTTCATTCTCATATCATGCAGTCTAATCTGATAGTTGCTTTAGTTTCTTCATCAAATTTATGGCATCACCGTCTTAGACATCCTTCCTCTACGGTGTTGTCTTCTGTTTCTTCTCTTGATTTTAACACAAATAATATTTTTGTTCCTTGCTCTATGTGTTATAGAGCAAAATAGACTAGACATAGTTTTCCTTTGAGATCTTTAAATGCTAGTTCATTGTTTGAATTAATACATTGTGATGTTTGGGGTCTTTATAGACACCATCTTCTAGTGGTGCATTTTATTTTTTTTAAGAATAGTTGATGATTATTCTCGAGCTATTTGGGTTTATTTATTAGTTGCTAAGTCACATGTAGGTTCTTGATTTATTGAGTTTTGTGCTTTGATCAAGGATCGGTTTTGACGCTCCATTTGTCTTGTTTGTGCTGATAATGGTACCAAATTTCTGCCTTTGAGATCATACTTTGCTAAATCTTGGATCATTTTTTAGACATATATGGTTGATACACCACATTAGAATGACCGTGCTGAATGCAAGAATCGTCATTTATTAGATGGGGCACGTGCTTTGCATTTCCAAGCTAATCTGCCAGTTGATTTTTGGGAAGAATGTGTTCTCACAGCTGCTTATTTGATTAACCGGACACCAACAAAGCAACTCAATGGTCGTACTCCATTTGAGTTGCTTTATGGCCGGGCTCCAAACTACAAGCTTTTGCGGGTATTTGGTTTCTTTTTCTTTGCTTCTTACATTCCCAGAATTCGTGACAAGTTTGCACCAAGAAATCGCTGATGTTTGTTTCTTGGATACCCTGCTGGAATGAAAGACTATCACCTTTATGATATAGAATCCTGTACTTTCTTCAACAGACGGGATGCTGATTTCTTTGAAGACTAGTTTCTGTATGTTGATTCTTTGACTTCGGCCTCACCAGTGCATACCAGTGGCGCCACCACCTCACAGCAGGTATTACCGCCGCCGTCAGAGCCCTACCCCCCGCCGCCGTCTTCCCTGTCGCAACCAGATGCGATGGCTAGCCAGGATCATCGGCTTACACTGCTGGCCAATGACCAATCCTCCGATGCACCGCCCGACCTGACGCCAGCCCTTCCGTACGAGCCTCATGTGCTGCCGGCCACCGTCGGTCATGCACCTTATGTGCCGTTGGACAAATTTCCAGCTCTTCGAGTTTTAGCATCTGACGCGACATCCCCTGCTCCGAACTCTGCCGTCTGCCACCATATGATGCCCGCTCAGCCTCCTGCCTCACCGATTTTCCAACGCCGACATTTGCAGCTGAGTTGCCTCCTTCCCGACAGAGTGTTTTCAATCGCCGACCTCCTCCATACTTGGAAGATTATTTTTTTCTGTTATTGATATTGAAACCCCCTACTGCTACGATCACTCATGTGCCATCACTACCCTCAGGTGTTCTCTATCCTCTTACTGATTTTGTAAATTGTGATAAATTTTCTAGCACGCATTCTAGATTTTTGGGTGCAGTAACTTCTAGTGCCAATATCACCACTTACTCTGAGGCGTCGAAGCCTGCTCATTGGCGTGATGTTATGGCTGATGAGATTAATGCTCTTGAGCGCAATAAGACATGGACTATGGCTTCTCTACCTCTGGATAAGACTGCAATTGGTTGCAAATGGGTTTATCGTACCAATTTCAAGTCTGATGGTACCATTGAACATCACAAAGTTTGTCTCGTGGTTCTTGGGAATAGTCAGATTGAAGAGAGTGACTATACTGAGACATTTGCTCTTGTTGCGAAGATGAGTTTGGTTCGCATGTTCTTATCCGTTGCAGTCATTCGTGATTTGGAACTTGATTAAATGGATGTGCATAATGCTTTTCTACATGCTGATTTGCAATGAATAGGTGTTTATGTGTCCCCCTGGCTATCCTGCGCTCCATGGGCAGATATGTCGCATTCAAAAATCTCTTTATGGTTTTCGGCAAGCCCCTCGCAACTGGTTTGCCAAACGGGCTCATACTTTGTGTGCATTTGGATTTGTTCAGAGTAAAGCAGATTACTCTCTCTTTGTGTTCTCCCGTGGTTCAGTCTCTTTGCATGTGCTTGTTTATGTGGATGATTTGGCTATTGTTGGTAGTTCTTTGTCGCTTATCCTTGAATTCAAGAAATACTTGAGCTCTTGTTTTCATATGAAAGATATTGGTCTGCTTAAGTATTTCTTGGGTATAGAGATTGCTAGAAGACCGGATGGGATGCTTCTTTCACAATGGAACTACGCCATGGACATTTTATTTTACACAGGCTTATCCGCTTCTAAACCGACTGATTTTCCTATGGAGCAACGAAATGATTTAGTGCATGTTGAAGGTCCTCTTTACCATGATCCTGAGCAATGTCGGCGCCTGGTTGAATGCTTGATCTACCTCAACATTACACGTCCTGAGCTTAGCTATTCAGTTCATATACTTGCACAATTTATGAAGTCTCCATATGTTCTTCATTGGCAAGCTGCAATTCGAGTTCTTCACTACCTGAAGAGTCATCCTGGTCAAGGCTTATTTATCATTTTACGTAGTGAGTTACAGTTGACTGCTTATTGAGATTATGATTGGGACGCATTCCCTATTACCCGATCACTACCACAGAGACCCCCCTCTAGCACCGGTTTTTTAGCATCGATTTTTAAAACCGGTGCTAAAAATTTAACAGAACCAATTTTTTAAAATTTTAACACCGGTTTTTAAAACCGGTGTTAATTTAACACCAATTTTTTAATTTTAACACCGGTTTTTCAAAAATCGGTGCTAAATTTTACAATAGCACCGGTTTTGGAAATATTAGCACCGACTTTTTAAAACTGGTGCTAAATATTTGTAAAATTCTATATTCCCGCCAAAGAATTCAAAATAGCACTGGTTTCAGTAAAATATAGCACCGGTTTTAAAACGGTGCTAAAAATTAAAAACTAGCACCGGTTTTTGCAAAAATTAGCATTGGTTTTAAAAACCGATGCTAAAAATTATAACTTAGCACCGGTTTTTTGTAAAATATAGCACCGGTTTTTAAAACCGGTGCTAAAATTAAAAAATAGCACCGGTTTTTTGAAATATAGCACCGGTTCTTAAAAACCGGTGCTAAAAATTTTCAATGCTCATTTTCCCACCAAAGAATAGCCCAAAATTTTAAAATAGCACCGGTTTTGGAAAAATTAGCACCGGTTTAAACCGGTGCTAAAATATTTTAAAATTTTCCCGCCAAAGTAATTGGCAAAACAAAAATTCCCACCAAAGAAATCGCCAAATTTATTTAATATAGCATCGGTATTGCAAAAAATAGCACCGGTTTTAAAAATCGGTGCTAAAAATTATAAAATAGCACTGGTTTTTAAAAACCGGTGCTAAATATTTGTAAAATTCTATATTCCCGCCAAAGAATTCAAAATAGCACTGGTTTCAGTAAAATATAGCACCGGTTTTAAAACGGTGCTAAAAATTAAAAACTAGCACCGGTTTTTGCGAAAATTAGCATCGGTTTTAAAAACCAATGCTAAAAATTATAACTTAGCACCGGTTTTTTGTAAAATATAGCACCGGTTTTTAAAATCGGTGCTAAAATTAAAAAATAGCACCGGTTTTTTGAAATATAGCACCGGTTCTTAAAAACCGGTGCTAAAAATTTTCAATACTCATTTTCCCACCAAAGAATAGCCCAAAATTTTAAAATAGCACCGGTTTTGGAAAAATTAGCACCGGTTTAAACCGGTGCTAAAATATTTTAAAATTTTCCCGCCAAAGTAATTGGCAAAACAAAAATTCCCACCAAAGAAATCGCCAAATTTATTTAATATAGCATCGGTATTGAAAAAAATAGCACCGGTTTTAAAAATCGGTGCTAAAAATTATAAAATAGCACCGGTTTTTAAAAACCGGTGCTAAAAATTTTCAATACCCATTTTCCCGATAAAGAAATAGCCCAAAATTTTAAAATATTACTGGTTTTGGAAAAATTAGCACCAGTTTTAAAAACCGGTGCTATTTTTGGAAAAATAACACCGGTTTTGGAAGAAAATAGCACTGGTTTAAATCTGTGCTAAATTTTTTTAAATTTTCCCTCCAAAAAATACCAAAAACAATTTCCCACCAAAGAAATCGCCAGAAAAATTTTAAAATAGCACCTATTCTTGAAATATTAGCACCGGTTTTAAAAACCGGTGCTAAAAAAAGAAAAATAGCACCGGTTTTGGAAGAAAATAGCAACGGTTTAAACCGGTGCTAAAAATTTTAAAATTTTTCCCGCCAAAAAAATTCCCCCCCAAAATAAATTGCCAAAAACTTCTAAATATTTGTCGAAATTTTTGAAAGTTCATTATTTTTGCGAAAGAATTCAAAAAATTCGCAAAAAATTTCAAATAATCTTCGCAGAAAGTTCATGAGCTGGAAACAGCTGCGCAGCCGCTCGAAGCTATTTTTTTAACTTTCAAAATCGCCCACTTCTTTTGTTGACTTTAACTAATGACTAAGTTAAGTTAAATTAATCAACGATCAACCTTTACTTACCTCATATGTACAAATAAGAATAAAATTTGTTTACATTAACTAATTAATGTTCAACCCTTAATTGATTTAGTATACTCCCTCCATCCCAGATTAAATTGCACAAGATCAAAGATTCAGTCAAACTAAGAAAACTTTGACTACATATTTGAATAGATATATAAACAATCGTTCAAACTATACTTGACTTTCAATATATAAACACTAATAATGAAGTTGAGTTTAACTAATTAACGGTCAAACTTTATTTGAATTAGTATATAATAAATACTAATAAAAATGTTTGACTTTTTCTAATCAACGGGCAAAGCTTACTTGACTTTCTATATATAAATACTAGTAACTAAATTGACTTTAACTAATCAACGGTCAAACTTTATTTGACTCTCTCTCTGTATAGAAACACTAGTGACTAAGCTGAATTTAACTAATCAACGATCAAACTTTACTCGACTTTCAATATATAAACACTAAATAATTAAGTTGACTTTGACTAATTAATGGTCAAACATTACTTTAATTAGTATATAATAAATACAAATAAAAATGTTTGACTTTGTCTAATCAACGGTCAAACCTTACTTGACTTTCAATAAATAAACACTAATAACAAATTTGACTTTAACTAATTAACGGTCAAACTTTATTTGAATTAGTATGTAATAAATACTAATAACTAGGTTGACTTTGACTAATCAACGGTCAACTCGTACTTGACTTTCAATATATAAACACTAATAACTAGGTTGACTTTAACTAATTAATGGTCAAATTTTATTTGAATTAGTATATAATAAATACTAATAATTAGGTTGACTTTTTCTAATCAACGGTCAAACCTTACTTGACTTTCAATAAATAAACACTAATAACAAATTTAACTTTAACTAATTAACGGTCAAACTTTATTTGAATTAATATGTAATAAATACTAATAACTAAGTTGACTTTGACTAATCAACGGTCAACCCGTACTTGACTTTCAATATATAAACACTAATAACTAGGTTGACTTTAACTAATTAACGGTCAAATTTTATTTGAATTAGTATATAATAAATACTAATAATTAGGTTGACTTTGTCTAATCAACGGTCAAACCTTACTTGACTTTCAATAAATAAACACTAATAACAAATTTGGCTTTAACTAATTAATGGTCAAACTTTATTTGAATTAGTATATAATAAATACTAATAACTAGGTTGAATTTGACTAATCAACGGTCAACCCTTACTTGACTTTCAATATATAAACACTAATAACTATGTTGACTTTAACTAATTAACGGTCAAATTTTATTTGAATTAGTATATAATAAATACCAATAACTAGGTTGACTTTGTCTAATCAATGGTCAAACCTTACTTGACTTTCAATAAATAAACACTAATAATAAATTTGACTTTAACTAATTAACGGTCAAACTTTATTTGAATTAGTATATAATAAACACTAATAACTAGGTTGACTTTAATTAATTAAAGGTCAAACTGTACTTGACTTTCAATATATAAACAATAATAGCTAGGTTGACTTTAACTAATCAACGGTCAAACTTTATTTGAATTAGTATATAATAAATACCAATAACTAGGTTGACTTTGTCTAATCAACAGCCAAACCTTACTTGACTTTCAATAAATAAACACTAATAACAAAGTTGAATTTAACTAATTAACGGTCAAACTTTATTTGAATTAGTATATAATAAACACTAATAACTATGTTGACTTTAATTAATTAAAGGTCAAACTGTACTTGACTTTCAATATATAAACACTAATAACTAGGTTGACTTTCACTAATCAACAGTCAAACCTTACTTGACTTTCAATATATAAACACTTATAACTAGGTTGACTTTGTCTAATCAACGGTTAAACTTTACTTGACTTTCAATATATAAACACTAATAACAAAGTTGACTTTAACTAATCAACGATCAAACTTTACTCGACTCTCAATTTATAAACACTAATAACTATGTTGACTTTGTTTAAACAATGGTCAAATTTTACCTGAGTTTTAATAAATAAACACTAATTAACAAAGTTGACTTTAACTAATTAACGGTAAGAATTTATTTGAATTAGTATATAATAAATACTAATAAAAATGTTTGACTTTGACTAATCAACGGTAAGAATTTATTTGAAATAGTATATAATAAATACTAATAAAAATGTTTGACTTTAACTAATTAATGGTCAAACTTTATTTGATTTTAGCTAATGAAAACTATAATGGGCTCAAACCCATAATTTTGGCCCAAACCCCATGTCCTAATTTCATACACTTAGCCTTCATTCTCCCTTGCCCCAATTTCATTCGATAAAACCCTGGATGCAACTTTCCCACACCCACCGTCCCTCCGTCTCCTCTGGTTTTCTCCGCCAATCAGCCATCGGCCATGCATCATCTGAAGAAGTTGACGGAAGGGGAGATGACACCGGAGCCCGCGCCGATGAGGGAGGCAATCTTCTCGCCCGTCTTCCCTGTGAGGGGCCCCTTCGCCCACGTTTGGACTCCACCACCACCCGTGCTTGGAATCCTCCTTCCTCCACCACCATCTCCCCCGCTACAGAGACTCCACCACCGCGGTGGAGGGGCTTGCATAACCGCTTTGGATTGTTCCTCGTTTCTTTGACCAAGGTATTCGATTATCCCATTTCTTGTTGTCCTCAATTTCAGTTTTCTCATGCGAAAAGCCCAGCCGAATTTAAGGAAAAAGTGACAATTTTTAACGAAAATGAAAATTGTAACCGTGGAATGAACACTGCGCCATGTTTTCTTTTTATTTGCTGTCCGCATTAGCTCTGTATTGTTTGTAGTTAATGAAATAGTCTCATTTTCTGAGAAATAAGTAATGCAGCTAGTGATGTGCATAACTTTGCCGAGTGGGTTTCTTTTGTGAAAATGCTTTGATGGGCTGACTTTCTTTTTTAATATGATGGTATTTTTGTGATGAAATGTAGTCATGCGATCATTTTGTGGAGCCAAAGACGAAGGCAGAGCTTGCATTTGTGGATCGCCGGAGCTGCTCGTGGTGGTGGCTTGCGTTTGTGGTTCACTGGAGCAACTTGCAATGTTGGGTCTCGCAGCTCTGGTTCTCCTCTAGTTTTGCGGAGGTGGGTCAAATTTTAATTAAATTCAATTAATTTGTAGTGATTAAATTCAAATAATTTGTGTGAGCACTAGCGGTTTTAAGGCATTATTTGACTGTTGAATTGTACTTGTAAATTTATTTTAGATATTAGTTGATTCTTGATTCTGAGACATGCTCTTAACATTTTCTATTGTCCTATCTCGTTTAAATAATATTCCTGTTCGTCTTACAAATTAAACCTCTGTACCTTGTTTACTGGAAACTATGAAATTGTATTTGCTTAGTCTACAGGAGGAAATGAGTGTCTAGATGTGGAATACTTCACATTTTCATTGAGCATATATAGCCGATCACCTGAGATCTGCATCTTTAGTTATAAGCCATGCAGGTTAGTTTATGGTTAATTTGAATGATACCTTCTAATCATCTAGTATTAGTCTCAAGAGGAGTTTCTTTTCCTTGTTGAGGTATAATGCAATGGTTAGAGGTGATGGGGGAATTTTTTTGGCAACAAAAGAAATTTGACTAGCAAATAAATAGTTAGTTTAAGAAGCCTGATTGCGCAGTGTACGTCATGATTGCGCATTGTGTTCTCCTCTGGTTCGCTGCTCTCCACAATTTTGTCTGGTCTTCTCTTTAGGTATCCTAACTCCTAAGTGCGCACGCATGTTTTCTGTGTGTGTGTTGAAATTGTTATGTTAGTTTGTTGTTCTAATTACTCATATGAGAAGCTTTAGAATACTGTGGCATTTGCAAATGCTGTGTCTGGTGTAGTTTATCTGGAAGAATATGATTGTTTAAGTAGCTGCAGCATCGGATGATAATTCAAAATATCATTAGTTCGTATTTTTCAGTTGTGTGATTTGATCTTCTAATTTAGTTATTAGGAAAACTCCGTGTTACAGAATTATTGCATTGTTGCTCTTATTTGCGAAGGTAGATAAACAAGTCTTTCCATGGGTGTTTCCTTATACAATTGTCTTGAACGCTACTCTCCGACTTTCTCGAACGCTGCTTGCTACGAAACAATTCACTTTTTGTAAGCTACCTTGGTTATAAGGACTTTTTTTATATTTGTGTAGATTGATACGAGTTGTTTTTAGCTACCTTAGTTGAAGAGTAGTGTTGAGTAGATTGATACGAATTCAATTCACATTTTTTAAAATATATTTTAGTGCAATTTTTATTTTCTAATAAACATTATGATTTCTAAATTTTTTATTAAAAATGAGCACTGGTAAAACCGTTGCTCATTTTCTTTATTGCTCCTTTTCATTTTCTTTATTGATCACTAGGGGCAATCGCACCGTTTGTTATGAATGCTACAAGTTAAATGATGACTTTTGAGGGAAAATCAAACATATTTTGAGTCCCACTTAAATGAAGTTTCTGTTCATGCTTGATGATATGTTTCACTTTGGCATTTTAATGTTGTATTTTACTTTAAACGTTTTTTTGCTCTGTAGCATATGATTTATGTGAGTAAGATTGTTACAGTCATTTCATTAATGTTATGAATCAGCATAGGAAGAATATGATAGATACGTGTTTATCTTGGTGGATTATTTTGTGCTTTACTTTACCGAATGTTGATGTGTGACTGAATCAAATTGAGTTATGTAGCCTCGTTAAGTACTCAAGGTTGATATATACTGATATGAACGTCTTTATTCTGGTATAAGCTTCTGGCATGGTTTACAGTGATCTATTGAATAAGCTTTTGGCATGGTGAGATTGATTCCTCTCCAAGGTCTCTGCCGCAATGTTTAGTCTCATTGACTATTAGTTTTGTATCATAATTTTTTTGATTTTATTTCTATATTATCAATTTTGTGAAGTTAATTTTATTATTAATTCATGTCCTATTAAATTGTTAGTTTCACGTCTTTTTCTCTTCCTCTGAAAGCTGCAGTGTGCTGCCGCTTCCTTTGTTTCAGGTATTTTTCTCTTCCTCTGAAAACTGCAATGCGCTGCCGCTTTTAGAGGAAGGGGTTTTTTTATTCGTCGTAAATATTTTAGCACCAGTTGGAAAACCGGTGCTAATTTAGCACCGGTTTTTCAACCGGTTCTAACGAAAAAACCGGTGCTAAAAGTAGCACTGGTTTAAAAACCAGTGCTAAAAGTAGCACCGGTTTAAAAACCGGTGCAAACAAGAAAAACCGGTGCTATAACGGTACATTTGAGCACCGGTTTAAAAACCAGTGCTAACTAAAAAATCGGTGCTAAAAGTTGGGATTTAGCATCGGTTTTTTTCCAACCGGTGCTAAAGTTTCATCGGTTACTTAGGCACCAGTTTTTTTTGCTAAAAAACCAGTGCTAGAACATAAAAAAAACCGGTGCTAAAGGGGGGTTCTTGTGATAGTGGACGCTCTCTTTCCGGATACTTTGTGATTCTCCGATTTCAGGAAGACTAAGAAGCAACCTACAGTTTCTCGATCTTCTGCTGAAGTAGAGTATCGTGCTTTGTTTGTTACTTGTTGTGGCTTAAGTCATTGCTTAAAGACTTAGGTGTTGTGCATTCTGCTCCTATGCGACTGATTTGTGACAATCAATCTGCTCTTCATATTGCGGCAAATCCGGTGTTCCATGAACCTACAAATCATATATAAGTTGATTGTCATTTTGTCTGGGATCTTGTACAATCTGATACTGTTGTTACTCATCATATCCGCACTTCAGATCAACATGCGGGCTTGTTTACCAAAGCTCTCGGACGGAACATGTCTCATTCACTACTTGCCAAGTTGGGCATTATTGATCGGCATGCTCCAACTTGATGATGAGTATTAAAGAATATAGATATTACTTGTAATTGTAATTAGTATCTATTTTCTTTTCCTAGTTTGTACAGGTATTTTGTACCACTATATAATGTACCCTGGAACCATAAATACAACACACATTATTACCATTATTTTCTACACTATACTATATCACCTAAAGTCGCCGCACTAATAATAGTCACCAGAAATTGTTGCTTGTTTGCTGCTGATCTTTCTATTTTGTCACTTTGTATACACTTGCTTTGAAAATTTATTGTGACACTTAATGCTAAATTTAAGACAATCTTTCTTTGGAAGAAAATCCTTCCACGCAGCTATAAATTATTATTGTTCCCATGTTGCTAATTGCCATTATAAATTGCTAAAAATCGGAATATTAACTCATTCCACACTGTGCCAAAAGGTCTACAAACCATAGGTAGCTACTAGCTAGCATCTCAAACGTTCCATAGTTCAGTTACCCTATTTTCAGGTCTCTCTGTTTTAGATCAAAACCTTCCCTTGGAACAGATTAGAAAAGAAAATTCTAAAAATAGCACTCCCTCCTATCCACTAATAATAACATTGTTTGACCTTATTGTCGCACATTTAATTACCGATTATTTTTTATTACTGAAGTTATATATTGGTGATCGAACATGTATTCCAAAAATTCCAGGAAAAATATTTTCATTATTAGTGGATCGTAATTGAGTTAACATTATATAATTTTACTTAATTGTATATGCCATAAATAATCTGAGAGATAATCAGATTAAATAAATCACGAGTTTTTTAATAAAATAGATTGACATATAAGAATTTGACCAAGTTAATATATGTACTACTGATCACTTGTTTGGTGTGGGCATCAGAAAGTGACCATCAAAAAATTAAAATTTTAACATTGTAATTTACCTTCTCATTGACTCGTGATGCTGAGACGACGGAGTTATGAGGACACGGTGATGCTCGGTACGTGACATTCATAATTTGCGTTGAAGATGTTGATTTGTGGGTCATTTTTCTCATGGCAAGTGGTGTTGCTATAGATTCTTGTGGGGATGATGTATGAAACCTAAAAGCAAGACTTGAATGTTTATCTGCAACAGAAGAAAACTAGAGTGGTGATTAATCAAGTTGCAGAATTAGCCAACTACAACATACCCAAGTGGCCAAATAGTTGTTGACTTCGTGGCAATTCATGATATGGGCGCCATGTCGGCAACATAGGCTCCATTTCTACAGATAATAATACCCAATTATCTCATCACAATTTATGATTTTTTTCCACATTATCGTACGTATAGGGGCATGCACTGTAAAGGAATTTAATGGACGGGGACCCTATGCATACACTGGGGAAGATTCGATCATGTGTCACTATATCAATATTCACTAAAAATAATTCCAAACGTAAACGATTTTTGTAACAAGGTAAAATAGTGTCACAATTCAACATGTTTTTTTCACATTCACTTGTCACTAAATGTTACTGCATCTATACATGTCACTATCCATACTTTTTTTAAAATGAAAACACCCAAGGATGGGGGATTATATATTAAGGTTCCCCAAGCCTTAGTCGAAAATTCAAAAAGATGTACATAAAGTGTAGTTTGTTCATAGAGAGCGGTGAAGCAACATCGTTGCCTCCAAAAGTCCTAACTATCTATAACTAGGATGTATGAACATTTATCCAAAAAAAGTAAATGATAGATATTGAGGTTGCGATCCAAAAGAAAGAATCTACACCCCTTGTGTTAATTCTTTCCTTTGGCCAGGCAACATCAATCCCAAAATTTCGAAGCCTAATCTAAAGAGCTTCCAAACCAGAAGTTAGATTAATGAGTAAACTGACTTGCAGCTGAAGTGTACTTGTTATCAGCTCCAGATTTAGTACTTTGCAAAATCTTGAGTTAGTTAGTCCAAGAGTATGTTGCTGAGTTGAGCTTCAGGTCGATACCTTCTACCAAGCCCAAGAGCTAAAAGGAATACAAACCAGTAAATGGAGATTTCTATAGGTTTTCCTTTGGAGGACATCAATAGGCACAGGCCGCTTCAGTAATCACCAAAGTACTTGATAAATAGCAATTTGATCAGAAACCTGCATAAAAACAAACCACATATTAGCAGCATCTATTCTACACCTTTGCATTTTTAAGTACTCGAATATGTGGTGTGTATTCTTTGTCCAAGGTAATAAGGCCTCTGATATACATGGGGATATTAGTTAGGTGGAGGCATTGATTTTGATTGGAATGGTGTTTGGCTATAGCATTAGCTACAGAATTGCACTCTCTAAATGCATGTTTGAGTTCAGCTCTGCCAAGGAGGGATTTTACATTAAAAGCCATTCCAAAAACTTGCCAATGTGCAGAATAAGGGTCATTAATCATCTGAACCGCCAGTTTTGAATCAGATTCAATTATGAAAGTATGATCAAGATCTGGAAAAATATGGCAGGCATGTAAAATTGCTTTGATTTCAGCATGTAATGAGGATGCCGCAGAAATGGTTGCTGAACTAATCTGTATAGGGTGACCAGAGTTATCCCTTGCTATAAGACCAACTGATGCTTTGTTAGAACACCAAGATGCATCCACATTAATTTTTATAAATCCAGTCTTAGGCCTTTCCCAGAAAACTGTCATTATGTTTGGCTTAGGGGGAGGTCTAAGCAGAGGCGTGAGATGCCTAAAAGATGGTGGGATAGATGCAGAAGATAGCAATTTAGGAGGACAAACATTTAATGTTAATTTAATCAGGTCCTGCACCTCTTTACAAATAAAATCCGAAGAGAGAGGCTTGTGGTCAAATAGGAAGCTATTTCTAGCTTTCCAGAGACTCCAACACACCAGAGAAGGTAGAATCTTACAGTAGATTTGGTGAAAACTAGGAAGGTCATGGCAATTCCAGAATAAATAGAATCGATCAGGAATGGATTGTTGAACATTAAGGTTAAACTGAATTAAAGAAGCCATATTCGACCAAACAGCATGAGCAATATGACAGGAGATGAAAAAATGTTGGATCGAGTCCGACTGGTAACATGCTGGACATTTAGAGGCTAACCTAAATCCACATGTAATGAGCACATCATCAAAAGGAAGAAATGCATTCAATAGTTTCCAGGTAAATATAGAGATCTTTTTCTGAAGTAGAGTGTTCCATAAGAATTTACTTACAGGGAAATTTCCTGATGAATGAGTGAGGGCCCTATAGGCTGACTTAAATGAAAAAAATACCTGTGGGTTCCGGTTTCCAAATCAGTCTATCATCCCTGTCCAATGTGAGTTCTGCAACCTGTAGAAATGAGAGCGTATCATGTTCCAAAAAAGATGAAATCTGGTCTAAAATACTATTTCTGCTGCTGATGAAATCTGCCACAGAGATATCAGACATAGCAGAGGATATGTTATCTGGAACATAGTTGAGAAGAGGGTCATGTGGACACCAATTGGCAGACCAAAAATTACAACTGCCTTTACCATGAATAATGGTAGAATTATTTTCAGCAAAAGAGTTTATAAAACAGATTCTTTTCCATGTTACTGATTTTCTGTGGGATGGTGGGAGAGACCATAACAGTTTAGACCACAGAGAAATACCTAGTTGGCTCTTCCACCAAAGTTTAACCGAGCAGGAGTCTATTATAGCTTTGATAGATCTAAAACCTGTAGGTGTTGCTAGATCTGCCCATCTTTCCAGACTCTATTGTTTTTACCATCTGATTGTCCCCAGAAAAAGTGAGACCGTTTTTTCTCAAATAATTTTATTATGCCTTTAGGGGGGTTGGTTACAGACCAGAGGTGCTGAGGTATTGAGTACAAGCATGACTGGATAAGGATCATTTTCCCTCCTCCACTAAGCCATTTGTTTTTCCAATTTTGAAGCTTATGATCAACATTAGCCAGCAGAGGATGGAAGTATCTATTTAAAGTTCTTCCTTTAAAAATAGGGCAGCCTAGATACTTGAAAGGGAAAGATCCTTTTTTCATTTTTAAGATCGCTTTTACCTGGTTCAGCTTAGCCTGTGTAGCTCTTCTACTTAGGTAAAAGTCAGATTTGTCAAAATTAAACTTTTGGCCCGAGGTATATTCAACGATTTCTAGGAAAGCTTTGGTCCTAATGAGGTTCGGCCTTGATGCTTGCATAAAAATGATCGTGTCATCCGCATACATAAGGTGGGAAACTGCAGAAATTGAAGCCGGAATCTGGTAACTAGCCAGACTTCTATTGAGGAATATAAAAGATAAACTCCTAGAAAAGGCTTATGAGAATATATTAAAAAGAAAGGGGGATAGAGGATCACTTTGTTTAATACCCTTGTGCCTTGAAGAAACCTACTGGATTGCCATTAACAAGTACTGAAAAGTAGGCTTGTGACAAATTATTCATTACAGCACTTAGAAAATTACCATTAAAACCGAACTTTATCATAATCTGTCTAAGAAAATTCCAGTTAATTATATCAAAAGTTTTTTTCTTAGATCCAGTTTAAGAATACAATTTGGTGTTCTATATTTTTTATCCAGAAATCTAATCATTTCCTGTAAATACAGAATGTTATCTGAGATATCTCTGTTTTTCATGAAAGCAGTTTGTTTTTCATGTCACTATCCATACTGCTAAACCAATTCATGTCACGAATTTTACATTTCAAGGTGTCTCAATATAAGTGTCAAAATAACTGCACCACCTGTAAAAAGTGTCTTTATAATACGTGTCACAATTTAACTTCTTTTCTCACACATTTATGTGCCACTAAAATATTACTGCATATGTACATGTCACTATCCATGCTGTTAAATCAATTCATGCCACAAACTTTACGTTTTAAGGTGTCTTAGTATATGTGTCAATAAACAACCGCCACACCTTAAAAAAAGTGTCTATAACATGTGCATCACAATTCGACTTTTTTTTTTCACATTCACTGCCTCTAAAACATTACTGCACCTATATATGTCACTCTTTGTACTGAGAAATCAATCGGTATCCCAAAATCTACATATTAAGGTGTCTCATTATACGTGTGAAAATATAACTGCGACACCTTAGAAAGTTACTCAACTAATAGTATCACAAAAATAGTTGTCACGTAAAAGTATTGTGACACAAGTTGATGTAGTGATATACAGTGACATAAAAAAGCGCAGTAAAGATTAGTGACATAAATAAGCGTTGAATATGACACTTCCTTACATGACATAGAAATTGCGTCACTTTAAATAATTTATAGTGTTCATAGTATTGTAAAAAAAATTTCTTTTAATTTTTTAATGAAAAAACAAAAGATTTTTTTTCAATATACTTGAAATTATGTTTCACATGTACAGTGAATAGAGTTATGTCTACCGAAACAATGGGAATTTAATGAGTCTAATTCTAAGAGACGGGTCACAAATTCAGCCCCTTCACTGAGAGCTAGGTCTATCAAAACAATTAGAACGATAATAACTAGTCTAATTCTAAGAAAGGGGTCATAAATTCAACCCCTTCATTGCTGCCGTGGAATCCTCCAAACGTGAGATAAAATTTATAAGGATAAGAGCATCTCCAATAGAAGAGTTAATTTTGGGGCCTCTTTTATCAAATGATATATTTTAATTGAAACTTAAATATGATGTAAATAACGTAAACTAATTGACAATTTTATTTACATTTTTATCTCCAGTGGTACCATCACAATTTCAGCTTCAGTATATCCTTTCAATCATTGATTGAACAAAGTTTTAGTTGGGTCCATGCATATTCACGAATTTCTATTGATTTTTAATGGAAAGAGAAGTGAGGCCCTTCATATGAGTTTCTCTATGTAGAAGCTCTAATTGACCCCCTTTAAAGAAAAGTGTATCATATCATATTGATGCCCTAATTTGATCATTGCATTAGAGATGTTTTTGTGGGTTGAGGGTCTATCAATATGATGTGACAAGTGACTTTTAGCAAAGTAACCATTGCATTGAAGATGCTCTAAATACATTTCTAACTCTACCTTTAGGCTGAAAGTGCCAATATAACCCAGCAAAATTAGAAAGTGTCAAACTAACCTTAATTTTATAATGAATTGTGCCAGTATAACCTTCAGGCTATATTCCGGCATTGACTTGCCAATTGAGTCATTGACCGGATCTAAAATGATGGATATACCCTCAACCATTTTAGCTTTTTTTTTTCTCATTTTACCCCTCATGTTGCCACCAGTAACCACCTCCCACCGCCAACCACTCTCTCCCGCCACCCACCACAACTTGCAACCCTCTCCCGCCACCTCTTACCACCACCTTCCCACCACTTGATGCACCCCAATTTACCGCCATTGTGTGCGCCGCCGTCGTGGCCGGAACCTACAAGACAAAGCCCCCGAAGGTTTCCAGGGGGAAGAGGCTCCGACGATCAAGTCAACAAACAATCTTGCAGATAAGAATGAATAGTCCAACTTGTAGGGTTACCTTTATCCTTTCTATAGGTCGACAAGTATGGCAACTGTTTTGTTTGCTTGTAGAGCAAGTACTCCTCCCCTGGGTTGGCCCAACGGGTATTACCCAAGGGGTAAAATAAGAGACATGGGCCGACTAGGCTAGGCACTTGGGCCTAGTATGAATTTACACATTATCACCACTCACCACCACCTTCCGCCCAGTCACCCCTACATCCTCGCCACCTCTACTGCCCAACCGCCGCCTCCCATCAGAATCAATATTTATTTTACCTGGCATATGTTAATCCTCAGAACAAAACTTCTCGATGTCAACATCAACCACCACTACCACAGCAACCCACCTCTAGCACTGGTTTTTTTTATGTTCTAGCACCGGTTATTTCGTAAAAAAAAACCGGAACCTAAGTAATCGGTGCTAAATTAGCACCGGTTTTTTTTCAACCGGTGCTAAACTAGCACCGGTTTTTTTGTTAGCACCGGCTTTTCAACCAGTGCTAAATTAGCACCGATTTTTCTTTTGTTAGCACCGGTTTTTCAACCGGTGCTAAATTAGCACCAGTTTTTTTGTTAGCACCGGTTTTTTAATCGTGCTAATTTAGCACCGATTTTTTTGTTAGCACCGGTTAAAAAACCGGTGCTACTTTATTAACGACGTTGAAAAAAAATCCCTTCCTCTGAAAGCTGCAGCACGCTGCCGCTTTTAGAGAAAGGGAAAAAGACTCAAAATTAACAATTTTATTCCAAATTAATTTAATAATAAAATCAACTTCACAAAATTAATAATTTATTTCCACATTAACGTAATTTATTTCGATCTATTCGGTTCGGGTTATTCAAATTTTTTCCTAAAAAATCAAAAATCAAATCCAACCAGAATTATTCAATTAACCCAAATTATCCAAACCGAATTCAAAATTTGAATTCAGTTTGAAACCGAATTCTACCGAATAAACCAAATTGTTTCCAATCTTAATCAAATTGAATTGAATTCAATCAATTTTTTGGCCCACAACAATTATGGGCCAAACTAAAAAACAAACAAGCATGTTAAAATTTTAACTTTAAATTAACAATTACATCCCAAAAATTCAAGGCCAAGTAATTTGTCATTTATGGCCCAATTGCACCTAATGCTTTGCCTTAGAAAGAATGGAGGAGTTCCCTAGTATTTATAGTTGAAATTTGAAGGCTAAGTCTCCACCACTTCCAATGTGGGACTAATGTAGTAAGGCTAAGTCTAAAGCCTTTGCTGCCTTGCTTCTTGACTTATGTTCCATTTCATGTTCCATTTTCCATTTCATGCTTCTCTACGTCTTCAATTTCATGTTCCATTTTCCACCTTTTCTTCCATTATTATTATTTCTTTGTTGAATTTATTATGAGTCTGTATCTTGAAAGACGGTATTTCCATAAGTCAGAAAAATATTATGGTTTAAAATGCAAATTAGAATAAATGAAGATAAAATTTATGGGTTGAATGAATCAGGTTATAAACTTTATAATTACTACACGTTGCATAATAAAATTTTGATATTGCAACTAAGATATTTTACTTTGTATTATTATAATTAAACCCTGTTTTTCCATAAGCCTACGGAATAATGGAAAGACGGTATTTTCCAAAAACATTCCATTTATTATTACATTATTTAATTTGAGGAGTATTTTGTGACTGAGGATTATTTAATACCGTTTGATCTCAAATCCTTTTCAATTATTATTATTACCCTATTAATTTGACTTATGTTTTTACCTTTTCCATACATGATGAATGTGTTTATAATATATTTTTATGATTTCTTTCTCTTCTATTTATATAAGTAATTTAAATACATTTAGAGGGCGAAACAAAAACTCCACTATTAAATTAACCAATGCTAGATTTAAAGGCTCCGGCAGCGGAGGGTGGCAGCGCCAGTGGTAGAGGATCCTCCTCAACCCGTTCAGCTCAACAACGAGCAAGGACCTGCTAATAACAATAAAAAATCAATTAAACAGTGAAAAGATGACGGAATCATCATGTCGAGACCGCAAATCAAAGATTAAAATGAGAAAAAAACAAGTAAAGTGACGAACCTAGGATTTCATAGCATAGTGAAGCAACGGAGCGTAGCAAATCGGAACAGAGGGGAGCAACATAGCGGAGCATATCTGAACAGGTCAGAGCATATCTCAACTCGTTCAGTTCGAGAACGAGCAAGGACCTGCAAGTAACAATAAAAAATCAATTAAACAGTGAAAATATGTTGGAATCACCACGTTGGGACCGCAAATCAAAGATTAAAATTAGAAAATGAGAAAAAAACAAGTAAAGAGACGAACCTAGGGTTTCATAGAAGAGTGAAGCAACGGATGGAGCAATTCGGAGCACAGAAGAGCATATCTGAGCAGATTGGAGTGGGGTGGACCATGGAAGAGAAAACGAAGGAGGAGCGGAGCTGCGGAGGAGAAGCGGTGGAGGAAAAATGGAGGAAGAGCAGAGGACGAATAGAGAACGGTTGGTGAATTGGGGAAGAAAGATGTATTATTATTCTAATATAATTACATAGAAGTCCCTACCCCTTTTCTTATTTTAATATAGACCTCAGTCTCACCATAATTTTGGGTGAGACCTTTTCACCCAAGTCTTTGTAATTTATTAAATACTAGTTAAAGTAAGGCTTGGTCATTGATTAGTTAAAGTCAACTTTGTTATTAGTGTTTATATATTGAAAGTCAAGTAAAGTTTGACAGTTGATTAGTTAAAGTCAGCTTAGTCACTAGTTTTTATATATAGAAAGTCAAGTAAGGTTTAACCATTAATTAGACAAAGTCAAACATTTTTATTAGTATTTATTATATACTAATTCAAATAAAGTTTGACCGTTAATTAGTTAAAATCAACTTTACTATTAGTGTTTATATATTGAAAGTCAAGTATAGTTTGACCGTTGATTAGTTAAAGTCAGCTTAGTCACAGGTTTTTATATATAGAAAGTCAAGTAAGGTTTAACCGTTAATTAGATAAAGTCAAACATTTTTATTAGTATTTATTATATACTAATTCAAATAAAGTTTGATCGTTAATTAGTTAAAGTCAACTTTGTTATTAGTGTTTATATATTGAAAGTCAAGTATAGTTTGACCATTGATTAGTCAATTATAGTTTGACCGTTGATTAGTCAAAGTTAGCCTAGTTATTAGTGTTGGGAAAGTCTCAGGAAAGGTGACCTTTCCATGAGCTTATGGACAGTCCTCAGAGATACTTGCCTAAAATGTTGTAATTTTTTAATAAAATTTAAATATTGCATTTTATAAGTTAAAACAAGTAATAATATGTATTTGAAGGTGAAAATATAAAAATATATAATCTAACAAAATTTCAAAATTTTTAAATTTTGTATGTAATTTAAGAAATGCAGTGTATAAAGTAAGAAATAAGTGACTTGTCCATATCATGGACAAATACCAAGATGGATACATGCAGAAGACACTGGGATTGAAGGGCAAAATAACTAGAGGACCATGGCATTTCGACTGGTATGGCGGTTCAAGTGCTGGAGGCTTTCGAGAGCTCGAGCAGGCATTCGAGTCCTGGAGGCATTCGAGTCCTCGAGGGGTATGGTAGAGGTTCGAGGGATTGGGTGGCGGTTTTATAGGGGCAAAATGACTCGAGGGCCATGGCAGTTCGAGGGGAGATTTTGAGTGGTGGAGGTCTCCGAGTGCTCGAGGAGGCTTTCGATTTCTCGAGGCTTTCCCGTCCTCGAGGCATTCGAGTCTTCGAGGCATTCGAGTACTGGAGGTATTCGAGTCCTGGAGGCATTCGAGTCATGGAGGCGTCTGAGTCATGCGGTCGTCCGAGTCCTCGAGGAAATTTTTTTTTGGCGATTTCTTTGGCCGGAAAATTCCAAACCGGTGTTATTTTTTCCAAAACCGGTGCTATTTTAAAATTTTGGGCTATTTCATTGGCGGGAAAACAATTATAGAAAATTTTTAGCACCGGTTTATAAAACCGGTGCTATTTTTTAAAAAACCAGTGCTAAGTTTTAATTTTTAGCACAGGTTTTTAAACCGATGCTATTTTTTTACAAAACCCGGTGCTATTCCTTAATTTTTAGCACCGATTTTTTAAATCGGTGCTATTGTTTACTAAAACCGGTGCTATTTTGAATTTGTTGGTGGGAAGATAGAATTTTACAAATATTTAGCACCAATTTTTAGAATCTCGGTGCTAATATTTTTAAAACCGGTGCTATTTAAAAAAAATTCTATTTCTTTAGCGGGAGAATGAGTCTCGAAAATTTTTAGCACCGGTTTTTTAAAACCGGTGCTATTTTTTTACAAAAACCGGTGCTAAGTTTTAATTTTTAGCACCGGTTTTAAAAACCGGTGCTATTTGTTTTGCAAAATCGGTGCTATTATTTAATTATTAGCACCGGTTTTTAAAACTGGTGCTATTTTGAATTTTTTTGGCGGGAAGATAGAATTTTACAAATATTTAGCACCGGTTTTTAGTACCCCCGGTGCTAATATTTTCAAAACCGGTGCTATTTTAATTTTTTTGGCGGGAAAAATAAAATTTTCTAATTTTTAGCACCGATTTTTAAAAACCGGTGTTAATTGTTTCCAAAACCGGTGCTATTGTAAAATTTTGCACCGATTTTTGAAAAACCGGTGTGGTTTTGAAAATCGGTGTTAAAAATTTAAAAATCGGTGCTATTAAATTTTTAGCACCGATTTTGAAAACCGATGCTAAAAAACCGGTGCTAGAGGTCGGTCTCTGTGGTAGTGCACAAAATTTTCCTCTTTCTTGGGCTTCGGCCTCTCTGACGACGATGCAGGCCATGCCATCTCT
This sequence comes from Rubia yunnanensis, assembly GCA_037428765.1. Taxonomy (NCBI): domain Eukaryota; kingdom Viridiplantae; phylum Streptophyta; class Magnoliopsida; order Gentianales; family Rubiaceae; genus Rubia; species Rubia yunnanensis. The sequence goes on along the minus strand of CM075071.1, from coordinate 65,019,237 downwards.
TTTACCTCCGCTTAGAAAACTCCACGATGTCGTAATAATCCACAAACTTCTCTTCCTTGGGCTTTGGTCTCTCCGCCGACAATGTAGGCCAACGCCATCTCCACCACCCCAATTTTTGACATCTCCATCGCCGCCAGGGGCTCAACATCTCTGAAACCCTAGGACATCTCTGTCGTCGACATGGATTCTTCCACCGCCGAGGAACTGTCCAAAGAACTAGGGGGGAGAAGGGGCAAGGAACCATGGTTTTCTTCCACTGCCAAGAGCTTATTCTCCTGCCGCTGCCATGGTGGGGCTAAAAGTCGTCGGGATCGACCTAGGGGAGGAGCATAACAGATAGGGATTTGTCTTTTTTTTAAAAAATTCAATTTTTTTTTCAATTCAGAGGCAAAACCGTTATTTACTACAAAACCGTCCAATTCTAGCGTTGACAATTGGAGCCAACATCTCCTTGGGTTATATTCACACATACTTCATAAAGTTAGGGTTATTTTATCACTTTCTGATTTTATAAGGTTATATTGACACTTTCAGTCTAATGTCAGGATTCTTTTGGCACTTTACTCACATTTATATATATAAATATATTTATAGTCTCTTCTTTAGTTTTATTGGATCTTCTTTTGTTATATTTATTTGTATTTAATTTGTATGCTACTATTATCTTCACACTTAGACTAATTTTAATCACTAAATTCTAATTTTATATCATTAAGAATATGATCATCACCAAAGTTGCAATCAGCTAATTTGCTATAAACTTTGCAACAAAACAACCAAAAACAAAGGAGCTAATGAAAAACCTAATTACAACTTTGGCTTGACCTACAATTACTACTCCCTTTATTTTAACAACTATTTATTAAGAAATAGGAGTCGCTTTAATAAGAACACCTCCAAACAGTTACCTTCATACGCTATGTATTCAAGGACCTTTTCCTTAGCAGACATTAAATGTCTCCGTAATTAGGCACCGCCACCTGATTTAATTTTTGCAACTATGTCCTATACAAAGTTTTATTTTTGTTGGAGCAAACTTAATGTGGCACAAAAACCACGCGAGGACACTTTTCTTGACTCTAATTAGTTAATGTGGCACTTGTATAATTTTTATTCTTGAAAGCAATTTCCAATTACGCACATAAAGATATTTTTGTGGGCCACTAGTGGTGCCTTTGTATGAATAAATTTTTAAATAATAATAAATATCAACTGAATAGGAGTACAAATAATGAAAAGCAATTACTGGAGTGAATTTCTATCACAAAACCATGTCATGAACATGGCGGAATTTCAAAACAAATTAGTTTTAGTTTTTTTTTTCACAAACTCTTCTTTTAGCCACCCTAAACTTTTAATTAGGCCAAAGATTATTGTGAAATTATAAGAAGTATCATATGGGATGAAGTGTTTTTTTTTTAAAAAACATATGCTAATAAATTAGGGGACCTATTGTGTAATTATCAAAATACTATATATCACTAAAATATATTGAATTTTCATTTTCATTTTTTTAGATCCCGATTGGAAATCACCTCCGCCGATCAAAAAACGCCCCCTGACGCCGGCAACCACCATCGGATGCCAGAATCTCGCCAATTTTTTGCCGGATTTTGCCAATCTGCTAAGTCAGCCAGTTTCCCCCCGGTTTCCGCCAAATTTTCGCCACCTCCACCTCCGTTTTCCATCGCAAAACTGCCGGTTCCCCTCAGCGTTTCTTCTCCTCCGGCGAGCTCGTCACACGCTTCACCGTGTCGTGCCCTAGCTCACCGGTGCACCGATTTGCAGTGATTCTCCGGTGAATCGGAGGCGTCTTCGGTCAGTACAAGCTGAGGAAAATTCCATCGGCAACGAGCAACAGAGATCAGTCGGCGACGAGAAGCAGAGGTAACGAGTAGCAGCAGCAACGAGCAGAGGTTCTTCCGTCGGCGAGGAGCAGAGGTTCTTCCATCGACGAAGATTGCTTCATTTTTTGTTTAGCTGCGTGAGATCCACGTGCCTCGGTGAGGACACGCGGACAACAACGGCGGCGGTGGCGTCCGACGGTGGCGATGGCGGAGGCGGACGGCTGAGGTTATGCTCATGAGAGGTGAGATTCAATATTGTGGTTTTCATTTTCCAAAGACTTACTGAGGTTTAATATTTAGTTGACTGAGCTTATTGCATGCATTAATTGTCTAGTCTAGTGGTTAGTACTCTTGTTGTTAAGGTTAGAGGTATGGGGTTCGAACCTCATTGTGACCTTTATTTTGAAGAATTTATGTTCTTGATATATGCTGAGCTTTAATATTATTTGACTGAGTCTATGTTTAATAAGAATCTTTGGTGTGGTGGATATTGCTCTAGTCTTTGAGGTTGGATGCCTGGGTTCAATTTCCACTAGTTTTTTAAAAATAATTTTTATTCTTGAGGTACTATATCTTTTTGTTGATGTTTTTAGCTTTTTTTTTCCTCTTATCTTGATGTTTTTCATTATTCTTGTGAGATTTAATTGATATGAGTTGAGGTTTTGTAGTTTTTTGGGTCATATGGATTGATATTTGTGGTTTTTTTCGAATGTTTATGTTTTTCATTTTTCGGCCGAGGCTTTGGTAATTGGAGTTGATGTTTGTAGTGTCTTTTTTCTTATGTTGATGTTTTTTATTTTCCGGTTGAAGTTCAGATCTTAGGAGTTGATGTTTGTAACTTTTGGGTAATATATGTTGATATTTGTAGTTTTTTAAAATAAAAAGTTGTTCATGTTTTATGATTTTCATAGTGAATAATTTATACTTTTGAGATACTGTTGCTTTTTTTATGATGTTTTTAGTTTTATTTTCGCTCATGTTGATACTATTAATTTTCTAGGCGAGCTTTAGGTGATAAGGGTTAATGTTTGTAGTTTTTTTGGTGATATGGTTGATGTATTGTAGTGTTTGTTTTTTCCGTTATGTCGGTGTTTTTCATTTTTTGGGTGAAGTTGAGATGATAATAATTGATATTTTTAGCTTTTGGGTGATGTTTTTTTTTAATGAAAACACCCGAAGGTGAGGGATATATATATTAAGGATCCCCAGGCCTTATAAGAAAATTAGCAGGTATTACATCAAGTGATTCTAGTTCCCAAAAGGTAATAAGGCAACATGGTTGCCACCAAAAGTCCTAAACTAACTATGTCGAGGATATATAAACAGCTATACACAGGTAAGTTAATCTGCAATGAAGTTACGATCCAAACGAGAGAATCTCCACCCCCTGTGTTAATTCTCTCCCTTGGCCAGGTAACTTCATTACATAGAAACAGTCACTAAGTTGAAAGATTGAAAACCAGGAGAATGAGTGGAGGATTGGGCTAAACCCGAGAAGGCAAAACAACATCCATGGAGTCCCTTTGTGTTATTCTGATGATCTGAAGTCCCAGCTTCCATAGGCTTCATCATGTTCAGCAGATTTCCAGTCTATCATCATGTGCAGCAGATTTATAGCAGTCCTACATGAAGAAAACCAAAACTCAGCAGTATCTATTCAAGCATTAGGACTTTAGAGAACTCGAATATGCGGTGTGGATTGTTTATTGAAATAAATAAGGCCAGATATGATCCTAGAGATATTAAATAGATTTAGGCCTTGATCAAACTTAGAGTGGTGTTTGGCGACTGCATCAGCTACAACATTGGTCTCTCTAAAAACATGTTTAAGTTTAGCTCTACCAAGAAGGGACTTAGCTTTATAGACCATGTCAAACATATTCCAATGTGCAGCATAAGGATCATTGATCATTTTAACCGCTAGCTTAGAATCCGATTCAATTATTACAGTGTGATCTAGATGAGGGAACATATGACACGCATGCAATATAGCTTGAATTTCAGCATGTAGTGGAGAATCAGCAGAATAATGAGCAGAACTAATCATAATAGGGCAGCCGAAGGAATCTCTAGCAATTAGACCTACAGATACTTTGTTATGATTCCAAGATGCATCCACATTGATTTTGATGCAACCAGGCTTAGGCCTTTCCCACAGAATCTTTGATATGATAGGCTTGGGGGGGGGGTCTGAGCAGAGGTAGGAGATGTCTGAAGGGAGCTGGTATTGTTCCAGAGGAAAGCAATTTAGGAGGGCATGCATATAATGTCAATTTAATAAGTTCATGCACCTCATCACAAATATGGTCAACAGATAGTGGTTTATTATCAAATAAAAACCGATTCCTAGCATTCCATAGACTCCAACATACCAACGAAGGCAGGATGTAACAGTAAATATACTCAAATTTAGGTAGGTCACTGCAGTTCCAGAATAAGTAAAACCTATGAGGAATGGAGTCCAGAGCATTTATCTTAAATTGAAGTACAGATGTCAATTTTGACCATACTTCATGAGCCAGATGACAAGAGATGAAAAAATGTTGGATAGAGTCAGAATGAGAACAAGCATGGCATTTCGAAGCTAAACTAAAACCACAAGTAGTGAGCACATCATCAAAAGGGAGAAATGAATGCAACAATTTCCAAGTAAAAATGATAATCTTTTTCTGCAAAGGAATGTTCCAAAGAGAAATACTTGCAGGAGAGTTACCTGATGAAAAGGTTAAGGCCTTATAGGTTGACTTAAAAGTAAAGTTACCTGAGAGTTCAGGCTTCCAAATCAACTTGTCATCCCTGTCCACTGTAATTTCAGCTCCCTGCAAAAATAGGAGAGTATCATGTTCCAAGAAAGACGAGATCTGGGTCAGAATATAGGTTTTGTTACTGATGAAATAGGCCACAGAAATGTCAGGCATATCAGAGATAATATTCTCTGGGATGATGTTCAAAAGAGGGCCATGTGGGCACCAATTTGCCGACCAAAAATTACAATTACCTTTGCCATGGATTATAGTCGAATTATGTTCAGCAAAGTAATTAATAGCACAAATTCTTCTCCATGTTACTGATTTCCTATGGGAAGGTGGAAGAGCCCATAGCAGTTTAGACCACAAAGAGATCCCTATTTGGCTCTTCCACCAGAGTTTAACCGAACAGGACTCAACTATGGATTTAATTGCTCTAAAACCTAATGCATCCAGTTTTGTAGGTTTAGCTAGTTCAGCCCATCTTTTCCACACTTTATTGTTCTTATCCTCAGATTTACCCCAAAAAAAGTGAGACATTTTTTTCTCAATCAGTTTAATTATGCCTTTAGGGGGATTTGTAACAGACCAAATGTGTTGAGGAATAGAGTATATGCAAGATTTGATTAAGATCATTCTACCCCCTGAACTAAGCCATTTATTTTTCCAGTTTTGTAGCTTATGGTCAATATTAGCCAGTAGAGGATGAAAATATCTCTTTAAGGTTCTTCCTCTGAAGACTGGACAACCTAAATATTTGAAAGGAAAAGTTCCTTTTTTCATTTTAAAATAGCTTTGACTTGATTAAGCTTTACTGGTGTAGCTCTCTTACTTAGATAGAAATCAGATATTTCGAAGTTAAACTTTTGGCCAGAAGTATACTCAAATATTTCAAGGAATGCTTTGATCTTAATTAGGTTCGACCTAGATGCTTGCATAAAAATAATCGTGTCATCCGCATACATTAGGTGAGAAACAGCAGAAATTGAAGCAGGTATCTGATAACTAACCAAACTTTGATTGGAAAATATGAAAGATAAACTCCTTGAGAATGCCTCAGAGAAAATGTAAAATAGGAAGGGAGAAAGAGGGTCACCTTGTTTAATACCCCTTGTAGCCTTAAAGAAACCTACAGGATTACCATTTACAAGTATAGAGAAGTAGGCTTGTGACAAATTATTCATAACAGCATTTAAGAAATTACCTTCAAAACCAAACTTTAATAAGATCTGTCTAAGAAAATTCCAATTAACTCTATCAAAAGCCTTTCTTAGATCCAATTTCAGAATGCAGTTTGGTATTCTCAGTTTTTTATCTAAAAATCTGATCATTTCCTGGACATACAAAATATTGTCGGAAATATCTCTGTTTTTCATAAATACTGATTGATTAGGAGAAATTAAGTTCTCCATGTATGGTTTCAATCTTTCCATTAAGACTTTAGAACAGATTTTATTCAACACATTAGACAGGCTAATTGGCCTAAAGTCTTCAAATGAGCTAGGGGTGGGCTTTTTTGGTATCAGTGTAATCCAGGTACTTGAAATGCCTTTAGGCATTTCAGATCCAGCTATAAAATCATTTACTGCTGAAATCAAGTCCAATTTAATAATAGACCAGCATTTGGTAAAGAGTTTTGGTGAAAATCCATCAGGACCTGGACTGCTCATTTTATTCAACCCTTTGATCACTTTATATAGCTCAGATTCTGTAACTGGAGAGGCTAGAACTTGATTATCACTATCCTTAATAATATTTGGTATCTGACTAAGGAAATGAGGATAGTAAGTTTCATCAGATTCAAGGGAAGGCTTAGTAAGCAGATCAGAGAAATATTTAATTGCAGCAGTTTGAATTTCCAACTGAGAGTTAAGCCATAGACCTTCAGCATTTTTTATTTTAGATATCTGCAATTTACAATTTCTTTCCTGTACTACTTTATGGAAAAAAGTTGTATTATTATCTCCTAACTTGTGCCATTTAAGTCTTGCTTTCTGCTTCCAGAATTTTTCTTTTTCTTTTTCTTTTAGGGCTTTGAGTAGAAATGCATTTTTCTGATTAAGTTTGACACGTTCCTCAGTAGAGGGGTTTAAATCGAAGATAATTTCCTGAGCACGTAAGGATTCCTCTGCATTTTTGACATTAAGGTCAATATTACCAAATCTGTCTCTATTCCAAATCTTAAGGACTTTCTTTAGCCTGATCAGTTTTAGGTAGAATCTAAGCATTCTTGTTTCAGCTAAAGGAGAATTCCAGCAATCATTTATTAAACCTCTAAACTCATTTCTCTGAAACCAAGCATCAATAAACCTAAAAGGCTTAGGGTTGGAAGAGAACTGAGAGGAGACTTGGAGAAGGAGAGGAGCATGGTCTGAGGTCTGCCTATTCAAGACTTGAATCGATGAGGAGGGGAATTTGTAGTTCCAAGAAATAGTACTAAGTCCTCTGTCTAGTCTTTTGGAAGTTGGGTTCCTAAGCCTAGAATTACACCATGTGAATAGGTTACCCACCGTAGTAATTTCTTGTATCCCATTCAAATTTATCCAAGAATTAAAGTCACTAATACTACCCAAAGCAGGTGAACTAGGACCTCTATATTCAAAGAGAGAGGTGATGGAATTAAAATCCCCAATGAAAATGGTATCTCCTGTTGAGATAGGCTGCAAATCTGTCCAAAGAGTCTTTCTACCATCTCTATTCCTAAGGGCATAAATAAAAACAGCATCCATATTCCAGTTAAAGTAATGGTGTGATATAGTAACATGCAGAAATTGTTCATGGTAGGATAACAGAGAAACAGATAGAGAGTTAGACCACATTAACCAGATTTTCCCATTAAACAAAGTTAAGTTATGGGAAAAGGAAAGTCTCTCCATATATGCTTGACAAGTGGTATTATCATGCATAGGTTCAATGATACAAAGTAACTTTATTTTCTTAAGTCTACATAAGTTAATGAGTCTAAGCATTGAAGTATCCATTCCCCTAAGATTCCACACTAAACAATTAACATGACTGTTTCCTGTCATTGTTCACTAGATTTATTGCTTTTTGTAGCTGATCTAAGCATCATTTTGTTTAATTGACTTAGACAGTTAGTTTTCTTTGGTTTAGACTTACCTTGCTGCAAACCTGCAGTAGGAGAAGTAGAGAAATTATGATGATCAGTATTAGGCTCCATAGGTAGCCCAGCCACAGACGTTTCCTCTTGATCCCTAGAGTGTTCCTCCTGTACCTGCAAAACAGAAAATCTGTTTGCCATCTTTCCAGGCTGGGAAAGTGCAGTTTTATGATCTGGACTATAAATTGATAGAGAAAAGGATCCAATCTGGATGTCATCTTTAGCATATGCTAAAAGAGTTGGTTTAGAAGTAGCCGTTTCTTTAAGTAACTTTAACATAGAACTGTCTGGCCTATCCTGAGGTTGGGATTTAGTATTTGGAGATGTCTCTGTAGTTATAGCAACCCGAGTAGGTGGACTAGTTGTTAAACTATAGTTAGAGGTATTTGGAGGAAATGCAATATGATCCATCTCAGGAAAGGTTTGATCTTCCTCAGTGTCTAAAATCAGTGGGGGCCTGTCAAATTTCTTACCAGTAGCCTGCCAATAGGTTTGGGGTACACTCTGAACTAGGTTTGTGTCATGAGTTTTACCATTGTTAGACAAAGAGCTGACTTTGCATTGAGATAGAGAATGACCTAGTTTTGCACAGTGATCACAGTATAGTGGAACATCCTCATATTCAATTTGGAATTTCCTGTTATTAGACACAGAGCCCAGCCTTATGAATTGACTCAATGGTTTTTGAAGATCAATCTCCACACAAATTTTAATTGCTGATGGCCTAGTAAGCATATCAGTTGCAAGGTCATTTTTGATAAAACTACCAATGCTGTTCCCTATTGCCTCAGTTGAGGCTGAGTTATAGTAATATAGTGGAACTTCCCTAATAGTACACCAGATAGGAACTATTGGTGATTCAATATGTGTAGAAAATTCAGGAGTCCATTTAAGTATCTTAAGAAGAATACCATTAAAATTCCAGATACATTTCATCCAACATCTTTGATAATCGTTAATCAGCTCAAACCTAATTAACACATGCTTGAAATCAAGGGAGCCAAGTTGGTACTTACCTTCAAACCCCACTGTTTTGAAAGCTTGTTCCAAGAGTTCCATGGAAATTCGACCTTTGGTGAACTTACCTACCAACACATTTGCATAGTGGGCAGAAAGCGTGGCAATTTCGTCATCTGAGTACAGGCATGAAGGATCCCCAAGTGGTGAGTTTTAGGGACAATTTTGGGGTTGCTAGGTAAGATTTTGGATAGCGGTGGTGATTTGTTCTGTAAGACCGCTGCAAAGGTTTTGGAGGGAGTATGACCGCTAGGGTTTACCGCCATATCGGTCGACATCATCGGGAGGGTGGCCGGCCTAGCTGAGGTTGAATGATACTAGCCGTTTCCAGCAAATTAGCCGTTAATGGCAAACGGAAAGAGGAAAAAGGAACAGAGAACGGTTGCAGAATAGAGATTATCGAAAGTCATGCCTGAGAGGATTTTTTCTGAGACAATGTCGTGCAGTGAGCTTTTGGGTGATGTAAGTTGATGTTTGTAGTTTTTTTTTAAAAAAAATTGATAATTTAGCTTTGTTGATGTTTTATGATTTTCAGTTGATTTTTTGTTAGTTGTGGTCCACGGGTTTTTTTTCAATTTTTTGTTGATTTTTATTTTATTTTTTGTTGTTTCATTGATTTTTTATGTATTTTGCACTGCAGATTTTTAGTTGATGTTTTATGATTTTACATTGATGTTCTGCTATGTTTTTGCTGATGTTTATAATTTTTAGTTCGCTGATCATATTATATTTTACATTTTAAAAAAATTGATTTTTTTTTCACATTTCAGATGACAGGAAAATGATGAAAAAAAATTGAATGAAAAATCCCCTAGAAAAATATTAGCGACAGGTCCCTGTAAAAAAAATTAGAGATAGGTCCTTGTAAAATTATTAGAGATTGGTCCCTGGATCTAGAATATTGTTACAATTGCATAAAGGTCTCAGCGAAGTTTAGGCCACCTCACACAATAGTGGAGAGTCTTCTACTGAAGGCAGCATTGGAAGGCGGTTTTGAAAAATCCGCCTAAAAATGCCTTCCAGAGGTTTTTTTTATAATTTGAAGGTGGTTATGTAATAACCGCCTTTAAATGCGGCCAATAGAAGGCTGTTGAGGTCAGAACTGCCTTTAAATGGCTCTATTTAAAGGCGGTGGGTCATAACCGCCTTTAAATTCACATATTTTCGACTTCAGAAATGACGAGCGATAGCAATTCCGAACTCGTAAACTATAGCTTCCCTGATACTGAAGAGAAGATATTTTTTTAATTCAGAATTCCTTCTTTTCTTGTTTATAAGTTTGGAAAGTTACTAGTCGTGCCTTATCGTTCATGATCATTAATTTTCGAGTTTGGAAACTGCGGGAGTATATAAAAAAAATTCTGTGCCCTTTCATTTACTACCCACATTTCCAAAATTGTGTGAAGGGTTTGCTCCCATTTCCTTGTTCATTGACGAAGAGGTGATTTCATACTTCATTAGAAGAGGTTAGTGTGTTCCATACTATTTACTACGTTATGCAAATTAAATATTAGCTAGGGTCGTGTTGATTTAAATGATATATATGTATATGTATATGTTCAAATAATGGTTGTGATATGGGCATTCTAGATTGTCGAATGAATGGTCATGAGTTGCATTGTAATTGACCTGTAGGAAAATGGATCGAGATGAACTCATTGGTAATGATCTTAGAAATTCACCAGAGTACATGCCCTTGGTAGAACCATTTATTTCTTTAGCATTTGAAGATGCTTCTAAAAAATGTGGGGTACGAGAACGATGCCCATGTAAGGATTGTAGAAATGATGCTTATTTAGGGAGGAAGAAGATGCGGGAGCATCTCGTAAGGAGGGGTTTTCAAACTACTTACACTCGTTGGGTATGTCATGGGGAAGTCATTGAGGACCCCTCTGAAATTATTGAAGTGGAGAAAACGAAGGTGGGAGATGAAATAGATGGAAACATTGAGTTTGATGAAATGGTGGAAGACATTGCAAGGGAGTTCAAAGGGAAACCCGAGTCATTGTAGGCACTGATTAATGACAAAGGGATGCCCTTGTACAGTGGTTCTAAACACTTGGTTTTGAGTGCGACATTGCAAGTAATGAATTTGAAGGTGAAATTTGGTTGGACTGATAAGTCGTTGACTCAGGCTCTCATGTTATTTAGGGAATTATTTCCAAAAGGTAATGTGTTGCCTAATAGGTCGTATGCCACAAAAAAAAATCTATGCCCCATGGGATTGGAACTACAAAAAATTCATGCATGTCTAAACGATTGTATGTTGTGTAGGGGGGAATTAGATAGAGATCGAGAAAGTCGTCAGGTCTACGGTGGGTTTTGATACAAGTTGAAGAGGGGGGGGATTGCTGTGGACACTAAAGTTGTGTCCCAATCAAATCAAAAGGCACCGAAAAAAGTGTTATGGTATCTCTTTATCATTCCCTGTTTGGAGAAGTTTTATTCTTCTAGAGAAGATGCAAAGTTGTTGTGTTGGCACGCGAATAGGGTCGACCGACAGATAATGTGATTAGACATACTTCACATGGTGAGGAATGGAAGAAATTTGATGACTTGTACCCTGAATTTGGCAAAGATCCCCGCCATTTGAGGTTAGGGTTGTGTGCCGACGATATGAATCCATTTGGTGATATGAGCTGTACACATAGTAGTTGGCCTGTTATGTTGGTAATTTACAACCTTCCGTCTTGGTTAACCATGAAGCGCAAGTATGTTATGTTGTCTTTAATGATATCGAGGCCCAAGTAGCCGGGTAATGATATTGATGTGTATCTTGCTCCTCTCGTGGAGGATCTGTTGACTTTGTTCAAAGATGGTGTTCAAAAGTATGATGGTCTGGTAGAAGAATTCTTCACTCTGAAAGCTATGCTATTTTGCACGGTTAATAATTTCCCGACATATGGTAATTTGTCGGATTATTTTGTGAAAGGGAACTTAGCTTGTCTCATTTGTGATAGGCATACTGATTTTTGTCAACTAAAACACGGTTGTAAAACAGTTTATCAGAGACATCGAAGGTTTCTTCCGAAGGGACACCAATGACGCTTGGCAAAGGAATTGTTCAATGGGAAAGTGGAGGATAGAGGACCTCTTGTGCCACTAAATGGTACACATGTTTTTGATAATGCGAATAACTTCCCCAATGACTTTGGGAAGAACAAAAGAAAAGCGGGTGTTGATGGTCCTTGGAATAAATGTTCTATTTTTTTCAATCTCCTGTACTGGAAGGATTTGGATATTAGACATTGTTTGGATGTCATGCACATTGAGAGGAATGTATGTGATTCATTGATTGGGACGTTGTTGGATACCCCAGGGAAAACAAAGGATGGGTTGAAAGTTAGGTTTGACTTGGTTGAGATAGGAATTTGAAGAATCTTGGACCCATCAAGGAAAGGGAAAATTTTTATTTGCCCCCTGCATGCTATTCTATGTCGCAGTCGGAGAAGAAATCTTTTTGTGATACCTTGAGTATTAGTTGAAGAGCTGAAGTTGGTTGGGTTGAAGTCACACGATTGTCATAACCATATGCAGGAATTGAATGCCATTGCGATATGAGCTTCACTCCCATCACATGTGGGATTGTGAATTACAAAGTTGTGTTTGTTTTTTAAGTCGATTTGTTGCAAGAGTATAAGTATTTCAAAGTTGGACAGGTTGCGGGTAATGATTGTTGAAGTTTTATGTCGTATGGAAATGTGTTTCCCGCTCTCTTTCTTTGACATTATGGTCCATTTATGTGTTCATTTGGTTTGGGAGATAAAGCTTTGTGCTCCAGTTTTTTTGAGATGAATGTACCCCTTTAAGAGATACATGAAAATATTCAAGCATTTTGTGAAAAATTGGTACATGCCAGATGCAAGTATTGTGTAGCGGTACGTGATAGAAGAGGCCATCGAGTTTTGCACTTAATATATGAAGAAAGTTGAATCTGTTGGGGTTCCGTCGGGCAGACATGATGGGAGGTTGGAGGGTGTAGGGGTGAGACATGGGTAACTGTTTAGTCCTAGTGCCAAAGATTTAGCTACTGCTCATCTTTATGTGTTGCAGAACCATGAAGAATTGGATCCTTACATTAAGGTGCATACTAATGCCATACGAGTTGCACACCCATATTCAATCAATGAGGGTCAGGTCCTCTAAATGAACACTGGGACATTTGCGTCATGGTTGAGAAACCACATAGCTGTCGAGAAACATTCCTCTAAAGTTAAATGGTTAGCTTGTAGACCACTGAGAACCGTTTTGTCCTATGTAGGTGACGACATCAGCGGTTTCACTTTTGGTACTAAAGAAAATTATGGAAAGAGTGTGTCTCGGAACAGTGGTGTGTCACTCGTCTCTGAAGCATTGCCTGTACGAGGTGCAAGTGTAGAAAATCCAATCTACGCTCAAAAGTGTTATTTCAGCATGATCTCTAAGATTTTGGAGCTTAACTATGTCACCATGAGGGTCCCTATATTTAAATGTCAGTGAGTGGATATTAACAAGGATCAGCGCACCGATGGTTTGGGTTTCACCCTGGTTGATAGAAGTAGGGTAAGCTACAAGGATGATCCATTCATTTTGGTGTCTCTGGCCCATCAGGTTTTCTATGTTAGAGATTCTGTAGATTCTGGGTGGGATGTTTTTGTTGAAGGAAAATGAGCTTTTGTTGTAGAGAATGAATTAGAGGAGATCATCGGATTCGGGCCGCTAACCCCAAGTGGTGGATGACAAGATGATATTTTTCTTGAAGAGGATGACACTAGTCTTCACGGTTTGCTCGGCAATGCCCATGACGAGGGTATGTGGGTTTATGCTAGAGGGAAGGTTAACCATAGAAGAAAAAAAACAAAGAAGATGATGGGGAAAAGGAAGCATAAGTGATTAATGGTACATCCTTAAAGTTTGTCATCTACGAGCTGTTGCGTTCGTAGTCAAAACAAGATGATATTACAATATAACAAATCCTTAGTCAAAATAAAAGTGAAAACATCATAATGATCCTTAGTCAAATCCTTAACTTAGCTAGTCACTCTTCTTCATTTGCAGTGGTGGTCGTAGAAGCGTCACGGGTGACTTGTGAGCAAGAGGTTGACAAGAAGTGCCACTCTTAAGCAATTCGTGACTTCTCCAAGAATTTGATTTTCTTCTTCTTTGCGCATAGTTCTTTGAGCATCCACTTGTAAAAATCCTTGAATCCCCATAGATAAGCTTTTTTGGTACCTTTAATACAACAAATGAAGTTAATATAAAAAAACAATCAATTTGGACCAAAAAGTTTTAAATATACAAGATTCACTAACCTTCCTCATTTTGTGGGATTTTCTCCACCCGTGGTCTTTTGTTAGGCTCTGAAGCTTCCTCGGCCTTTTGAAACCACTTCTGGTCAATCAACACCAAACTTCTCTTCTCGAAGTATTTTTTTGTCAAAATACTCTGGCCCCTTCTCCTCCTAACAAATGACCAACCCCTCGACAGTCTTCAAAATTAGTGTGATCAAATGGCCAAATTGGAGGCCTTTGATCAACTTCTTGGATGTAGCAATATGCAACATATGCTTAAAAATTTCTGCCCCGGGATTAATTCTCCTACCCTATATAATGTAATAAAATAGATTAAGCATGGGATAGTTAGGCTCGGTTACATGTGAACCCAAGAGAACGAGAGTTCTACCAATAATCTCATATGTGATATGATCATCAACTCGCAAGACTTCTAGATCAAAAGTTCCCGGTCTACCTAAACCCTTACTATCACGTCCAAAATATCTCACGCTACATTGCACAATGTCAACATTTGTGGTCTCACTATTTAAAGACCACTTCTCCCTATGGTAACAAACATCCAAATGCCCACCATTTTTCAGATAAACTAGTTCTGGATTAAGGTAAGGGCAATCCAACAACTTATTGATTTCCCATTGACTAATTGGAATTTCTATCCCACCAACCCTAGTTGCATGGTCCCCATTACTAACTCCACGTAAATTAGCATAAAATTGGCAAGTTAGGTCAAAATAAGTGCTCTCATTACAAGATAGCAACCTATCGACACGTTGCTCGCTAAATTTGTTAAGGGGGTCGGCCAAACTTATATTAAAATATTGAATAAAATCAATCAAATACCAATTTAAAAGCCTCCCATGCTCACATAATTCTTCACATCTCATTTTTGCAAAAGTAGAAACGAACCTTGAATCCGATGTGTTGACGGTGGATTGTGCCTAGGGTTTCCGCCCTTTGATGCTCCACCTCTTACCATTGCACTGAATTTGTGAGTTTTTTAATTGATTTGGGGGTTGGGTAGAGTTCGCAATCGCAGCCTAGGGTTATGAAATTAGGGGCGGAATGTGAAGAATGAAAGAATCAGTCCATTTTTTTATATATGCTAATAGTTTCTGTGTTCAAAAACTCTGAGGTGTGTCATCGATGGCAGCTAGTGGTAAGTGAAGCGCATGTTGCGATGTTAACTCCAGAAATGTGGCGTTGGATCGGACCACCAAAGAAGTGGGCATGTGATCGGGGCAGGCGGATCGGTGACCGCCGCGTAAGGCTCCAGTAGAGGCGGCAGTGATACTTGCAGTGAGGTGGTGGAGCCCACCGGGATGCATTGGGGCTGGTGTTGAAGTGATCGCATAAGGGAACTGATCTTCCAAAAAAATTAGCATCCCAACTGTTGAAGAAAGTGCGGGATTCCAAGTAAAAAAGGTGATAGCCTTTCTTTCCAGCAGGATAACCAAGAAACAAACATCGCTGACTTCTTGGTGCAAACTTGTCTCGGTATCCGGGAATGTAAGCAGCAAAATACAAGGATCCAAATACCTTCAAAGGTTTGTAATTTGGAGCTTGCCCATAGAGCATCTCAAAGGGATTACGTGCGAAAACCCCGACTGTATTGAAGTCAGTGTGCATGTAATAGCTAGATTTTAACCAAAATTTTCAATCTCTTATCTAGTTTCCTTGACTATTTTCGGTTTAAAAAAACACCGAAAGGTGAAATCCGGGCAAGTGGACTTGAAAATTTATACAAAGTGAACTTCGGGCAAGTGAACACTAAAACTTATCCAAATGAGGGTTAAATGGATAAAATTCTAGGTGTTAGGTGTCAGAACCCTATGTCGTCATCTATTATAAATAGTAATTTCTACCTTCCCAAACTTACAGCCTTGAGATATTTTATTACCAAAATAAGAATAGCGGTTGAGCGGTGGTAATGTAGAAACGGAGGTTGCCCAAACCGAGTCTAACTGAGGTGAGTGTTGCATCGGTTTAGCACGAACTGAATTAAACTGAGTATATATATACATTTACATATATATGTGATGCCGAACCCCCACTGAAAACTTCATCTCTCGAATCCTTCATTGAAACCTTCACCTCTCGACCCTCCACTGAAACCGTCACCTCTCGAACCTCCACGGAAACCTTCACCTCTCGAACTTCCACTGAAACCTTCACCTCTCGAACCCTTCACTAAAATCGTCACCTCTCGAACTTCACTGGAACCTTTAACTCTCAAACAGAGAATACTTCTCGAATCCTCCACTGAAACCTTCACCATCTAAACCTCCACTGGTAACCTTCACCTCCTGAACCAGATGATACCTCTCGAACTAGTAAAGCTGAAACATTTACCTCCCGAACCATACCTCTCTAACTATACCTCCCGAACCGTACCACCCGAATTGTACCTCTCAAACCGTACCACCCGAATTGTGCCTCTCAAACTGTACCTCTCAAACTGTACCTCCCAAATTGTACCTCTCAAACTGAACTCCTAAATTATACCTCTCGAACTGTACCTCTCGAAATGTACCCCCCGAACTGTACCTTTCGAACCCTAATCCCAAACTATACCTCTCGAACCGTACCTCTCGAACTGTACCTCCCAAACTATACCTCCCGAACTGTACCTCTTGAATCGAACCTCCTTAACTATATCACTCAAACCGTACCTCCCAAAATGTACCTCTCGAACCGAACCTCCTGAACTATACCTCTCAAAATGTACCTCTTGAACTGTACCTGTTGAATCCTCCTCCCAAATCGTACCTCTCAAACTGTACCTTTCAAACTAGCATCCCGAACTGTACCTCTCAAACTGAACCTCTCGAACTGTTCCTCTCGAACCAAACCTCCTTAACTATATCTCTCAAACTGTACCTCTCGAACTGCACCTCCCGAACTGTACCTCTTGAACTGTACCTCTTGAACCTTAGGTCTTGAACTAGTACTACTGAAACCTTTACCTTTCAAGCTAACCTCTCGAACCTTACCTCTCCAACTGAACCTTACCTCTTGAACCTCACCAACTTAACTCGTACCTCTAGAACCTTACCAAATTAACACGTACCTCTAAAACCTCACCAACTGAACCTCACTACTCGCATCTCACCATTCGCATCTCACCATTCGCATCTCACCACTCAAACTAGTACCACTTGAACCAGTATACCCATACCACTTGAACCTTCTCCATTCGAATCCTCTACTCGAACCCAACTACTTGAACCCTGTACTCGAACCATATACTCAAATCCTGTACTCGAACCCATCTACTCGAAAACCCTGTACCGAACTTTATACTCGAACCTCTCTACCCTTTACTCGAACCTTGAGTACTCGAACCCCATTAGAGAAGGATATGCATGTTAAACTTAAAATGATAGTATACAATGACTGTTAAATTAAGTGTGTATTTTATCATACAGTGCTTAATTATCATGAAACTGAGTTTATGAACTGCTCTGATAATTTCCTATGAATGACCAGCTTGTACTTTATCTTTCAGTGTCAAACTTGAATCATATACTGCTATGATATTTTATGTATATGACCGGCTTCTACTTTATCTTACCATGTAAAACTTGAATTATCTACTACCTGATTACTTGTTTGTGATTTTGGGGTCCCCGATACGATTGTAGTTTGGTCAAAGTTGGTGGAAACAGTATAGACTGGACCATCTGACTAGACCGGCTACACGTGGAGTTTCTGGTATGCTAGCATAACCATTTGGATCTGATACAAGCTCGTAATCGAACATCTGATTTGGAGTGGTTGGGGAGAATGAATTCTAGACTGATAGCCTTCAGGCGCTACTGAAAAGGTTATGCCTTGTATGTTAGTTAGAGTTCCCATATAGGCACTTGATAGCATTAACCACCTTCATCCTTTTACTGTTTGCTAGGACTTATGTGGCTATTTCTTATTTGTTTTTTTTGTGATCACTAAAACTCAAATGGGTAAATACTGGCAATGGAACCTCACTAAGTAAGGAGCTTACCCTAGTTAAACAATCCTTTTTAGGTGCAAATGAACTATAGAAGAAAAGAGCACTGGTGCCTTTACTTTTATTGAGAAATGATCTCGGTGGTCCAGTAGAATTTTTGGATATATTTTAAAATAGTAATGTTAACGTGAACTGATCCATACCGAATCCTTTAGAACGGTGATCTGTAATGGTTAGGTGAAACTTTTGTTCAGCACTTGTACTAATAGTAAGATAGGTTTTTAATTATTCAAATTTGCTTCCGCATAAACTTTATCTGCTCGTTACAGCTAGAATTCTCTATAGCACGCTCAAATCTGACCTGATACTTGTGTTAAGCAGGTAGGTCTTGGGTTTGGGGGTGTTACAGATGTGGTATCAAAGAATCCTCAAAAAAAGTAAAGGAAAACTCATATCTACCTTAAATAAAAGATTTTAGAGGAACTGAATAAATTTTGAATAAGGTATGTTATAGGTCCAAGCTATCAAACTAACAAGTTTGTTATTTTGATAGATGGACAATAATGTGGAGGTTGCGAATAAGGATTTTCAAGGCACCATTGATGTAAGGAGACATTCTGGAGCTCCCCCAGAGAGGTTCATTCCATGGATGGAGATAATAGACAATTCGCTTTGGGTGGAAACTCACACCTACCCAAACTAGGTTGTGCACGCTTTAGCCATGGAGCGGGAAAAATTAATTAGCAGAGTCCTTAGCCTCGAGACCCATGAACAATTAATGAAAGACGTAATGTGGGAAAAATGTATGCATGCTAACGCAGAAGAGGCAAGGGCGAATGTGGTGGTCGTTGAACACGATCGACTGAAGAATCAAAGAATTCTAGAGTACGGGCAATGGGACACAGAATGACAGGAAGTCATCCGAGAAGTGGACCTAGCCCTGGTAAATGCTCAATTACTACAAAGAAGTATGGTAGATTATCATAGAAAACCAATGGAACCTATTTGGAGGCACAATAGGGAAACCCGAGGTACAATGGATTAAACTCTTGCTACACTGCGTGATAATCTTGTGAATCGAGCATTCCCTGGAGTTGAGCAAGAGGAAGGAGTTGGCTCCATTGAAGATTCAAGGGTTGTTTAGGACTAGAATATGACTTTTGGTAATAGAATATGGCTTTTGGTACTTTCATATCCAAATTTTGCACCCGATGGATCCTGCAAGTTAAGGTTAGGAACCGGTTATAGACTGGAAAAAGACTAAGCCTAACATGTTGTAAAATAAGTATTAGGACTAGGGTGAGTCCCAAATTTGGCTTTGGGGGACGTCGCTCGGTTGAAGTGGTGTAAAAGTAGCTGAACTATGAAGCTAATGTAAAATATTATGTGAATTATATGGTGTTCTTTTGGGTAATGAATAAATATTAGTATAATCCGTATCCAGACACTCGAAATAATAATAATATTAAGCTAATTTATTGAGTATAGGTTTCAATGGAAAGAGAACAAGGGGAATGTTCTAATTTTCCAACGGGACAAAATCCCCCAACCACTGGGATGGAATTGTTTGCAAGTCAAGTTACTAAAATATTGAGTCGCATGATAGAAAGAGAGAATCAAGCTCAAACTCCTCTCAGGGATTGAAGTCAAAGGCTGGAGACAGAGTATGCAGCATTGGAAAGATTTCAAAAGTTTCATCCCCCCAGGTTCAACGGCGGCCCAGATGATGAAGTCACCGAAAATTGGATCGAAACAATGACTCAGACTTTTCGGGCCCTGGGATACACTAATGAACGGAAGGTGAGTTCTGCCATATTCGAATTGGAAGGAGCAGCGCAAGATTGGTAGAACATAGTGCAGAGAAAGTGGGACATGGAGGAAACTCCCAGAACTTGGGAGAATTTCGAAAAGGAGTTTAAGAAGAAGTACATTCCACCTCTAGTTAACAAAATGAAAGAAGTGGAGTTCATAAACTTGAAGCAAGGCATAATGAATGTAGTGGAGTATGAGGAAAATTTTTCCCGACTCTCTAAGTTTGCAAAGAAGATGGTCTCACTGATGATGAACGCAAGAGGAGATTTTTCCAAGGGTTAAGGCTGCAGTTGAAGGATGCTCTAGCCTCGACATATCAAAACAATTTACCGCAGCCTTTGAATCTGCTTGCAGAGTGGAAGAAACCAAAAATGCCTTACGGGTCATTCACCAAACGAGAAGGAAAAATGTGAAATCTCAGCCATTATACACCCCAGGTCCACAGAGAACAAACTTTGAGTAAAAAAAGTCCCTAGGAGAGATATAACCTGGCCCTCGGCCATGTCAAAAAGCTTAAGCATTGTCCCGAGAGGAGCGACTCAAGTTTTTTGCACGTACTGTGGAAAGGGAAACTATGATGGGAAGGATTTATGGAAGAAGGCAAATAAGTGTCTACCGTGTGAGAGTTCTGAACATATAATATCTGAGTGCTCGATAACTCCGCCAAGTCGCTTGTCTCAAACCATTGGATCCCAGACATCAGTCACCAAACCTACTCAAAAAGGAGGAGCAACTGGAAGCAGTCAATCAAAGGTGAAAGCTCGTGTTTATGCGTTGGAGGATAATGAGGCCCCAGTTTCGACTGAGGTCATTGAAGGTACCCTTCCTATTTTGGGTAAACTAGCTAAAGTTTTGATTAAGCCTGGTGTTTCTCATTCTTTTGCTAGGTATGCCTTTCTTGAAAATATGGAAGATAAGATAGAGAATTTACCCTATACGTTGGAAGTTAGCACTCCCACAAACGATGCTAAAATCCTAACTGGACGGGTATGTAGAAACTGTGGGGTAAATGTGGGGCATGGGGAATTTACCATAAACCTAATTGCTCTACCCTTAAAGGGATATGAGGTAATACTTGGAATGGATTGGCTTTCTAAAAATCACGCCCAGTTAAATTGTCATACGAAGGAAGTTAAGCTGTATCGACCAGGGGAACCTCCAATTGAAGATGTGGGAAGAAAGAGATCCTCCTCATTACTTGTTGCTGGTGTCAAGGCTCGATGAATGATTTGCAAATGAGCAACTGGAATATTAGCTTATATCTTGAATAAGCCAATGGACTAGTTAAAGAAGGAGGTATAAATGTTGTCCAAGACTTCCCTAAGCTATTTCCGCACGAACTAGTGAGTTTGCCTCCTGAAAAGGAGACTGAGTTTACCATTGATATGGTTCCAGAAGCCGCACCTATTTCTAGAACCCCTTATCGTATGGCGCCGCTAGAACTACAAGATTTGAAACTACAACTTGAAGATTTATTAACTTGGGGGGTTCATTTAACCGAGTACCTCGCCCTGGGGAGCCCCAATGTTGTTTGTTAAGAAGAAAGATGGCTCTCTTTAGATGTGTATCGATTATCGAGGCTTAAACAATGTGATGATTAAGAATAAATACCCTCTTCCCATTATTGAGGAGTTGTTCGATCAGCTCCGAGGAGCAGTCATATTTTCCAAATTGGATTTACGACAAGGGTACTACCAGTTGTGAGTAAAGAGGAGGATATACCCAAAATAGCTTTCAATACTCGATATGGTCATAACGAATTCCTGGTAATGCCATTTGGAGTAACAAATGCACCAACCGCTTTTATGGACCTCGTGCATCGAGTATTTCAGCCATACCTAGACGAGTTTTTTTTCATCTTCATCGATGACATCCTAGTTTATTCCAAATCCCAGCGGGAGCATAAAGGGCATCTAAGAAAGGTATTACAACTGCTTAAGGAACATAGATTGTACGCCAAGTTTAGCAAACATGAATTCTGGCTAAATCAAGTGAACTTTTTGGGGCACGTGATTAATAAGGAAGGAATATCATTGGATCCCTCTAAAGTCGAGACAATTCTAAATTTTAGGGTGCCAAACAATAGTACAGAAGTCCAGAGCTTTCTTGGACTGGTAGGGTACTATAGCCATTTCGTTAAAGACTTCTCTAAACTAGCATCCTCCTTGTTCCGCCTAACTCAAAAGGGAGTTAAGTACGAATGGAATGAGAAGACTGAATCCAGTTTCCAAGAATTGAAGAAGCGTCTGACCACTGCCCCAATTCTTTCCCTACCTGAAGGAAAGGATGGATTCCTATTGTATACCGATGCTTCAGGAGATGGTCTAGGATGCGTCTTGATGCAAAGGGGCCATGTGATTGCCTACGCATCTCAGAAGTTGAAACCTTATGAAAATAATTACCCCACCCATGACCTAGAACTAGCTGCAGTGGTGTTTGCTTTAAGGAAATTGCGACATTACTTATATGGAGTCGCATTTGTAGTAATGATAGATCATAAGAACCTGAAATACCTATTTTCCCAAAAGGACATGAATATGCGCAACCGTCGGTGGATGGAGTTTTTGTGAGATTATGACTGTGTGATCAATTATTATCCTGGCAAGGCAAATGTGGTGGCAGACGCACTTAGCCGAAAGGTGAATTTGGTGCATATATGGATAAATGCGGAGATATTATTGCAGGCAGAGAATTGGGAATGCGAGGCTAAACCTGACCGACTTGTATTCTTCAATCTAAGGGTACAAGATGTTTTACCCACAGAGATTAAGAAGGCTCAAGAGTTGGATGAATCATTGGTAAAGAAGAAAAAGATTATCGCTAGAGGGAAGTTGCCGGACTTTGAAGTGAACAGTGATGGAGTGCTGACCTATAGAGGTAGGTTTTACCTATCCCGAAATTCAGCGATCACACAAAGAGAGTTGGAAGAAGCTCACCGATCAGGAGGGACAAAATGTACTAAGACCTGAAACAGCAATACTGCTGGGATAATATGATGAGGGATATAGTGAAATACGTGGCCGAGCATCAGAAACCATCGGGGTTATTACAACAATTGGAGATTCCCAAATGGAAATGGGATCACATCATGATGGACTTCGTGAAAGGACTACCCCAAACACCGAAGAATTTTGACGCAATATGGGTGGTGGTTGATAGGATTACTAAATCGGCTCACTTTCTACCGATCAACGTTAAATACTCCTTAGAAAAACTGATTGTCCTATACACAGGAAATTGTAAGATTGCATGGGGTGCCGATAACTATTGAGTCTGATAAGGACCAAAGATTCACTTCCCGTTTCTGGAGACAACTGCAAGCAACATTGGGAACCAAATTGAACTTTAGTACAAGTTTTCATCCAAAAACAGATGGGCAGTCAAAGAGAACAATTCAAACCTTGGAGGAAATGCTCCAAAGCTGTGTTATGGATTACGGGGGAAGTTGGGACGCTCACTTACCTTAGGTAGAATTCGCTTATAACAATAGTTATCAGTCATTCATTGGTGAGACCACATATGAAATACTCTATGATAGAAAATGTCGGACACCCCTCTTTTGGAATGAAGTGGGAGAGAAAAAGATTTTCTCAGTTTCCAGTATACCTTGGATTGAGGGATCCATGGATAAGGTCAAGCTGATAAAGCAATGCTTACAGACGGATCAAAGTCGACAGAAGAGTTACGCAGACCATCGAATGGGGGATTTTGAGTTTGGAGTGGGTGACCAGGTATTTTTGAAGGTAACCCCTCACAAGGGTCTCGTTCGGCATGGTAAGAAAAGAAAGCTGAGTCCTAGGTACATTGGCTCTTTCGAGGTCATACAACGAGTTGGGCCAGTTGCGTACCAACTTAACCTACCTAGCCAGTTGGGGATATTACATAATGTTTTCAATGTGTCGCTTCTGAAGAAGTACCACCCTGACTCCAAACACGAGTTAAACCATGAAGACCTAGAAGTGAATGAAAAGCTTATGTATGAAGAAAATCCCGTAAAGATATTGGATCGAAGAATCAAGACCTTGCAAACCATAGAGATTCCTATGGTTTTGGTGTTGTGGATAAATCATAAGGTCGAGGAAGCAACTTGGGAGTTGGAAGCTGACATGAGGGATAATTATCCAGAGTTGTTCACAAGGAATGGGAATTTTGGGGACAAAATTCATTAAGGGGGGAAGATTGTGAAAACCCCGACCGTAATGAAGTCAGTGTGCATGTAATAGCTAGATTTTAACCAAAAAATTCAATCTCTTATCTAATTCCCTTGAATATTTTTGGTAAATAAATAAATAAATATATATATATATATACTGGAAGGTGAAATCCAGGCAAGTGGACATGAAAATTTATCCAAAGTGAACTTCAGGCAAGTGGATACCTCTCGAACCTCCACTGAAACCTTCACCTCTCAAATTTCTACTGAAACCTTCACCTCTCAAACCCTCCATTGAAACCGTCACCTCTCAAACTTCACTGGAACCTTCAACTCTCGAACAGAGAATACTTCTCAAATCCTCCACTAAAACCTTCACCTCTCAAACCTCCACTAGAAACCTTCACCTCTTGAATCATAGGATACCTCTCAAACAAGTAACGCTGAAACCTTTACCTCCAAAACCGTACCTCTTGAACTGTACCTCCCAAACCGTACCTCCCAAACCGTACCTCCCAAACTGTACATCTCAAACTGTACCTTTCGAACTGTACCTCCCGAACTGTACATCTCAAACCGAACCTCCTGAACTATAACACTCAAACTGTACCTCTCAAACTGTAACTCCCAAACTGTACCTCTCGCATCCTCCTCCCGTATTGTACCTCTCGGACTGTACCTCCCAAACTGTACCTTTCGAACCCTCATCCCGAATTGTACCTCTCAAACTGTACCTCTCGAACAGTACCTCTCGGACCGTACCTCCCAAATTGTACCTCTCAAACCGAACCTCCTAAACTATATCTCTCTAACCATACCTCCCGAACTGTACCTCTCAAACCGAACCTCCTGAACTATACCTCTTGAACTGTACCTATCGAACTGTACCTCTTGAACTATACCTGTCAAATCTTCCTCCCAAACTGTACCTCTAAAATTGTACCTCTCGAACTGTACCTTTTGAACCCCCATCCCGAACTATACCTCTCAATCGTACCTCTCAAACTGCACCTCCCAAACCGTACCTCCTGAATTGTACCTCTCGAATCAAACCTCTTGAACTATATCTCTTAAATCGTACCTCTCAAACTGTACCTCCTGAACCGTACCTCTCGAGCAGTACCTCTCAAGCTGTACCTCTCAAACCTTAGGTCTCAAACTAGTACTACTGAAACATTTACCTCTCGAGCTCACATCTCGAACCTTACCTCTCGAATTGTACCTCTTGAACCTTACCTCTCGAATTGTACCTCTCGAACTGTACCTCCCAAACCATACCTCTCAAACTGTACCTCTCGGACCTTAGGTCTCAAACTAGTACTACTGAAACCTTTACCTCTCGAGCTCACCTCTCGAACCTTACCTCCCAAACCTCTCCAACTGAACCTTACCTCTTAAACCTTACAAACTTAACCCGTACCTCTAGAACCTCGCCAACTTAACCCGTACCTCTAGAACCTCACCAACTTAACCCGTACCTCTAAAACCTCACCAACTGAACCAGCACCTCTCAAACCTCACTAATTGAACCTCACCACTCAAACCTTTCTGCTCGCATCTCACCACTTGAACTAGTACCACTTACCACTCAAACCAGTATGACCTGAAACTC
This sequence comes from Rubia yunnanensis, assembly GCA_037428765.1. Classification (NCBI taxonomy): domain Eukaryota; kingdom Viridiplantae; phylum Streptophyta; class Magnoliopsida; order Gentianales; family Rubiaceae; genus Rubia; species Rubia yunnanensis. Next base: position 64,993,709 of record CM075071.1, on the reverse strand, counting down.
ATACCACTTGAACCTTCTCCACTTGAATCCTCTACTCGAACCCCCTGTACTCAAACCCAACTACTCAAACCCTGTACTCGAACCATATACTCGAATCCTGTACTCAAACCCATGTACTCAAAAACCCTGTACGAACCTTATACTCGAAAATCTCTACACTTTACTCGAACCGTGAGTACTCAAACCCTATTAGAGAGGGATATGCCCGTTAAACTTAAAATGATAGTATATACTGACTGTTAAATTAAGTGTGTATTTTATCATACTGTGCTCAATTATTGTGAAACTGAGTTTATGAACTACTCTGATAATTTCCTGTGAATGACCAACTTGTACTTTATCTTGCTGTATCAAACTTAAATCATATACTGCTATGATATTTTATGTGAATGACTGGCTTGTACTTTATCTTGCAGTGTCAAACTTGAAATATCTTCTACCTGATTACTTGTTTGTGATTTTGAGGTCCCCGACATAATTGTAGTTTGGTCAAATTCTATGAGGAATGGTATAGACCAGATCGTCTAATTAGACCGGCTACACGTGGAGTTTCTGGTATGCTAGCATAACCATCTGAATCTGTTACGAGCTCGTAACTGAACATCTGATTTGGAGTGATTGGGGAGAGTGAAAAGTTTATTCCTTGTATGTTAGTCAGAGTTGCCATAGAGGCACTTGACAGCAACTCGGCATTAACCACTCGTATCCTTTTACTGTATGCTAGGACTTATGTGGCTATTTGTTATTTGTTTTTTTGGGATCACTAAAACTCAACTGGGTGAATACTGGCGATGGAACCTTACTAAGAAAGGAGCTTACCCTAGTTAAACAACTCCTTTCAGGTGCAAATGAACTGTAGAAGAAAAGAGCACTGGTGCCCTTACTTCTTTTGGGAGAGGATCCTGGGTGGTCCACTAGAATTTTTGGATATATTTTAAAATAGTTATGTTAACGTGAACTTATCCGTACCGAATCCTTTAGAACGGTGATCTGTAACGGTTAGGTGAAACTTTTGTTCAACACTTATACTAATCCTTTCACTGTAATAGTAAGATAGGCTTTGAATTATTCAAATTTGCTTCCGTATAAACTTTATCTGCTCGTTACTGCTAGAATTATCAGTAGCACGCTCATATTCGACCCTATACTTGCGTTAAGCAAGTAGGTCTTAGGTTTGGGTGTGTTACAGTACATCCATTGAGAAGCTTCGTCGGTGTCCGGTAAATTAGATAAGCAGCAGTAAGAACACATTCTCCCTAGAAATTAACTGGAATATAATCTTGAGTAGTATGGGAATAATCATCAACTATTGTTAAAAAACCATACGCACCACTAGAAGTTGGTGTACTATAAGGACCCCAAACATCATAATGTATTAATTCAAACAATGAAGATGCATTTGAAGAACTCAAAGAAAAACTATATCTAGTCTATTTTTCCCTATAACATACAGAGCAAGGAAAATAAGTCTTATTTGTGCTAAAATCAATAGAGGAAATAGAATACAACACCGTAGAGGAAGGATGTCCAAGATGCTGATGCCATAAATCAGAAGATGACATGGAAGCAACTGTCGAAAAAGACTGCAGGATAGGAGGACGAACACGAGTATCCAGCAGACGGAGCCAATAAACCCCCCTCCCCCTTCTATTCACCCACGCCAATCACAGTCCTCGTACTGATTTTTTGTAAAATGCAATAACTTCCAGTAAACAAAGCTAGACAGTATAATGCAGATAACAATCTAGAGCATGATAATAAGTTACATCGTAAAGCAGGTATGTATAACATATGATTCAGAGTGACATCACCAAAGTAGAAATAACCATATTGTGTAGTAGACGACAAAGATCCATTAGGCAGTATAACATTCACAGTATTCACAGCAGTAGTAATATCAGCAAGAGAACCTTTGTCACCAGTCATGTGATATGAGGCTCGAAAACCAAGAATCTAAGGCATAGTAGACTTACTTGACCCATGGTCTGAAAGAGAGTTAAACTGATTAAATAAATGCATGGTCTTGCTCCATTGGTCATCAGACAGAGCAGGGCCAAAGTTAGAATGTGTAGGGACACTGCCGGTAGAGGTTTCTGCTGCTAACCCTGGCGGCAACATGGCAGCTCCAGCAAACGGCGGCAGAAGTAAAGGGGACGCCCCGGCGGGAACCCTGAGGCCAACAACGGCCGGCGGCTAAGCTGGCGCCATCTTTTTTGTGGCTTTGGCTTTCTCCCTCAACTTCTTAAACCATTCTGGAATGCCTGTGAATTGGTTACAGGAAGCTTTGTCGTGACCCTTACGATGATAATGTGTACAAACGAGACTCTTGCGATCAGCTGAAGTGAGGATGGCTGTTGAAGAACCCGTAGGTGGTGGGTGTCATGCGACATATGCCACGGATTCAGAAGAAGGCTTGTGAGATCGAATAACAGCTCGGCGATTCTCCTACTGGATAACAAGTGCATACACGTGGTTGACTGATGCAGTGGATCAATACTCATTATATGGGATTTCAAGGTGTGATAGCCTTCATCGAGACCAGAGATGAATTGATAAATCAAATTCTTCACTGTCTATAAGAAGGAGTGTGCATCAAGATTACAAGTGCACAGAAATTTACTAGTTTCACAATCGCAAACTAAAGGAGGTCGTATGGAATAGTAGTCTCTAAACAGGTTCTTCAGGTTGCCAAAGTAGGTGGCGATGTTCTAACCATTCTGCCTATAGTTCTGAATATCTTCGCACATCTGCATTATTTTCATATCATCACCAAGAGTAAAATGGGCCTTCAGGTCATTCCATAATTCCTTAACTATGGCAAAAGAACTTGTAGAAGATTGCAATGCCGGATCCAGGGTTATCAAGATCCAGCAAACAAGTGTAGCATTAACCCTAGGCCAATCAGCAGCATCAGGATGATCATCCTGGAGTTTGGTAATGGATCCATCAATGAATCCAATCTTATGCTTAGCAAGCATAGCACACCAAATTTCATCAGACCATTCAAGGTAATTTTCTTGACCCTTCAGGATGGTAGGTAAAATAACCAAACCAAGTCCATCAGAAAGGCCAACAAAGTAGGGATTATTCGGTAGGAGACCAACGGATACAGGTGAACGAGGGCCAGATTGTAATTGCAATTGTTTCACTAAAGTCGCAATTACCTCATAGCCATTCATGTCTTGAAGCTTAGTAGCCTCATTTTCAGCAGCAATACGAGTCTGTTCTTCGGGATTTATTCCGGAGTCAGACATAGTTGTAAATTGGTAGGATCATCGGCGGGTGCAATAACTGGCGGTGGATCGGATCAGCGGCAGTCGACACGCGGCGCGTGGGATTAACAACAACGGCACGTAGATCCTTGGGTCAGTGCGTGAGCTTCACACGCGTACTGCAATGGGCAGCAGACGACAGCAGGAGATTGCAGCTAGATAGAGAAGCATGGAAACGATGGTCAGACAGAGATCGGCGAGCGATGTGGTGGTGGGGTGGTGGTGGGGTGGTTAGTGACGGGAACGTGTTGGCAAATGGCGTCTCGACGAAAAAAAGGCAGGAAAATTTTCTTTAGGTTATTAAGATTTTTGACTCTGATACCATGTAGAAAATAAGGGTAATAATATGTGTGTATTCATGATCTCATGGTACATTATATAGTGGTACAAAATACCTATACAAGCTAGGAAAATAAAATAGAATCTAATTACAATTACAAATAATATCTACATTCCTTAATATAATGGGATGAGAATTTCCCTTATTTTCTAGTTTTGAGATTATAATCAAATGGGTTTTATAGTTTGGGTTACAAGGAGAAATGGGATTGGGATCCCAGTCTTCCTATATACTCATTTAAATTTGGGTAATTATGGGTACCCAATTAATACCCGATCAATTATCATCTTTTGATAAAGATATTATTTAGTGTAACTAGACTCCACTTAATAGTGAATATTTTTTACTATTTTCTAACTATTTTTATGGTTACATATTCCAAACTTCATGAGATTCCTAACTAGGGTTGTAAACGAGTTTGTTCAAGTTCAACTCGTTTAAAATATTTTGAACTTAGTTCGATTCAATTGAACCTGTAAAATCAAGATTCACCTCGAGCTCGAGCAAAATCAATTTAGTTCGAGCTCAAACTCGAGCCATGAATAAATATATTATATTATTTACATTATATTATATTCAATAAAAATAAAAATAAAAATAATATAATATGTTGGCTCTGTAAACTCGAAATTAACGAACAATATTAGTTGGGTTCGAGTTCGAGCTCAAATACTATACGAGTTCGAGCTCGAATACTGTACGAGATTGAGCTAGAATATTGTACGAGCTCAAACTCGAATAATGTACGAGCTCCAATACTGTACGAGATTGATCAAATTGAAATTCAAGTTGAGATTTGACCGAGCTGTTCGCAAACAATTTTCTTTGTTTAAAATATTTCAAACTCGGTTTGATTCGATTGAACCTGTAAAATCAAGATTCACCTCGAGATCGAGTGAAATTAATTTAGTTCGAGCTCGAACTCGAGCCATGAATAATTATATTTTATTATTTACATTATATTATGTTAAATTTAATTAAATATATATATAATATGTTGGCTATGTAAACTCAACGAGATTAACAAACAATATTAGTTGGGTTCGAGCTCGAGCTTGAATATTGTACACATTCGAATATTGTAAGAGCTTGATACTATACTAGCTTAAACTCGAATATTGTACGAGATCGAGCTCGAATATTGTACGAGATCGAGCTCGAATATTGTCCGAGCTCGATCAAATTGGAATTCAATTCGGGATTTCACCGAGCTGTTCGCAAACAGTTTGCTTTGTTTACACCATAATTGTTCACGAGCTCGAGCTTTATAAAACTAGTGATGTAAACGAATTGAACTGTTTACGAGCATCTCTATATCAAAGCTCGACTCAAATTCAAGTTTGACCAAATTCTGATATAGTATTCGAGTTTGAGCTCAGGCTCGAATTCAATTAACACTGGTTGTTAAACAAACTTGTTCTACTTATCGAGCCAACATAATATATATTTAATATATATTTACTTAAAAAATGTAAAAATGTATAGAAAATTATATTTAATCATGGCTCTAGTGCAAAATCAAAATGGAGATCGAATCAAATTAATTTCACTCAAAATTGAATTCGAATTAAACTAATTTTATTCAAACTCGAGCTTGAGCCGATATACTACAGGACTACACTAGTTTGAGTCGAGTTGGAACTCGAGATATTTCAAACAAACTGAATTCGAAATAGTGGTTGTTTGAATTCAGCTCGACTCATTTATGGTCCTAAATGTTGTAGAAATAAAATGAAAGGACACGAATTGTACTCTGTTTGGCGGCATGTTAGAATATAATTTAAGCATGTGAATGAATGACGGTCTATCTAATAACACCAAACTATTAGACTATTGATTTATACATGCGTTAAAGATGTATAATTTGTGAATTATAGTGAATTTTTTATGTTAAATATTACTATGCATTTAATTGGATAATTTTTTGTATTTATTGGGTATTTGTTGGGTAATCATTGAGTTAACATAATATGGGACCCATTGGAATAAAAAATTCTCATTAACATAATCATTCCCATCCTGCCCAATCCCAAAATTTAAAGTGTATTTAATACTCGATCCCATTAATTACCCATTTATTAATTTCTTATCTCATTTCTTCCCAATCCCGCCCAATTGACCCCTCTAGTTTTCGGGCAGGAGCAAGTAAGTAAATACTACTACTTCGACCCTTCATTCCAGTCAAATCACAAGTAGAAAATGCTTGATTAAAGACACTCAATCTTCCGAGTTTAGAACTTCCTCCCGAGTCACTCAAAAAATTTCAAAGGCACTTTTAAATTAATTAAAGACGATTTTAAAAAACCGTCAGTAATTGACATCAATTAAAGGCAGATATATTGAAGGATCGTCTTTAAAAGGTTGCCTTTAAAGGCCCAATATATATGAATCCATTTAGGGTTTATTTCTTAGTCATTTTCATATCCAAACAGCCTCTCTCCCTTAGTCATTTTCACGACCTCCTCCCAGCTTATGCTCCTATTTCGCCAGCACTCCCTCAGATTCAAAACCCCCTCGTAGCCACACCCCAGCCTCCTACCACCCTACACCGCCCTCCAACATGTCGCCACCATACCCCCGCCTCCCACCACCCTCTACAACTGAGCCGACCTCCACCCGTTGAGCGCCGCCGGTGAGCACTCCTCCGCCGCAAATTTCTCCCCCACCGTGCGTGTCTTTCCTCCACCATCCACTCGCTGAGCCTGCCTCTACCCGCTAAGCGCTGCTCCAATGCCTGGTTGAGATATCGCTGTCGCAGAGTCTGTTTGAGGAGCTGCCGCAGCTGAGCACGCCCCACCGTGCGCTGCTCCTCCACCTTCTGCTAAACTGTGCCTCCGCATGTATAGCTAGGGTTTTCAGATCTGTATTTCGTGTCCTTTTTTTCGCTTCTAGCTTATAGTTCTTATTTTCTCGTTCTGGTTCCAGTTTTCAAAAGATTTGTGTTCATTGATCTTGTTTTTGGTCATAGGGTTACGGATCCCTAACTGGCAGCCTTTATTTTGGGATCTTGAAAATAGGTTCCGAGTTCGGAACCTATTTCGGAGCCCGATAGAATGTGGTTTTTGCGATCGCCTTTGATTAAATCTGTTGTGCGGAATGGAGAAAGAATAGAAAATATGAACGAAAATAACAAGACACAAGATTTACGTGGTTCACCAAATTTGGCTACATCCACGGGAGACGGATTCACTAAGTGCAGAACAGAATTATTGTTTACAGAGAGAAGAGAGACACTTTATATGATGTCTCCACTAAACCCTAACAAACTGGGCCAAAAATGCAATTCGGCCCAAATCAACAGCAGTCCAATAAAGAGACAAGCTATACCGTCGGACCGGGGGCGTCTTCGCTCCCCCGGACCCCCAGGCCAGGGTGCGCTCCGCCCCTCTGGACCCCCCGACTCGCTGACCAGGCAGCGAGACCCCCGTTCGACCGGGGGCGTCTGCCTCCCCCCGAACCCCCAGGCCAGGGTCGCAGAAGCGGCTATTACAGTATTCAAGGCATACCAACAAAATCGATCAAAGGCATGACCAGAGAAGAACTCGTTAACATATGTAACTAATGTTATAAGTGGTCAAACATGTTCTGAAAAAATTGATCAAAACGTGTGAAGATTCACTAGTGGAAAAAGGTTTATTGAAGGCGATTTTATCGGACCTGAGAAGGCACTAAAATCTCCTTCAATAGCCTTTTCCACTAGTGAATCTTCACACGATTTGATCAATTTTTTCATAGCATGTTTGACCACTTATAACATTAGTTGCATATGTTAACGAGTATTAGGATTTGAGATTTAAAAAATAATCATGTAGAAAATTCAACATTATCTCACGTGATAATACCGATGATTATATAGTAAATGAATTCTATAGTCAAAATATCTTTTTAGAGAGTTGATGGTACAAATTCTACTAACGGATGTAGCAGTTGTTATCCGTGTGCAACGGCGGAACTAGGGGGGGCGAGGGGTGCTAGCGCCTCCCCTAAGATCCGGCGGTCCGGAATTCAGGCCTAGAGCCACTGGAAGCCACCGGATTCCGCCCCCCTTGAGGTCGTCGGCGCCGGAGCTAGGCAGCGAGCGGAAGGAACTGGTCGTGACTCCGTGAGGTGCAGCGGCAAGCTCAATGAAGAAGATGAAGTTTTTTTTGGTAACTAAACAAAACGACGTCTGTTTGGCTTAAGTGAAACGACGTCGTTTTGTTTAGCTGAAGGGAAAAAAATGTAAGGGGCTCAATTGGCCCAAACAAAATTTAAATGACTAATGGCCATTATGGCCTAACCTAATAATATAGCTAGAGGCAGCAACAAAGCTTACATACGTTTGCCTCCAACTCCAAGCAGATCCACTGGCCAGCCACCGCCTCCTTTCGCTGTCGCCTGCCGCCGTCCCTTCTACAACCACTATCAGCAACCAAGGGCAAGGTATCGAGGGGCTAATATATTTTTGTTATGTAGTTTATGTTGAATAACTTGAATTTGTATGAAATTGTGAATATTGAATATAGATATGAATAATTTAGTGATTGTTGAAATTGTGAAATTGTACTAAATATAGATTTGAATAATTTGACATATTTTTGACATATTTAATTTGACATATTTAATTCGACATATTTAATTTGACACATTTTTGAGATATATTTAATTAGAAATATTTAATTAGACATATTTAATTAGAAATATTTAATTTGACATATTTAATTTGACATATTTTTGAGACATATTTAATTAGACATATTTAATTAGACATATTTAATTAGACATATTTAATTAGACGTAGTTTTTTTGCAGTGATAGTTCTTTGTTGTAAAAATCTAATTATTATGTATTCATATTATTATGTAAGTAATATTATTTTGTAAGTATTGTTTGTTAAAAATTATTTTATTTAGCGTTGAAAAAGAAATTTTAACCTCATTTTCGCCCCCTACTATATACTCCTGGTCCGTGTGTAAGCAAAGATTGGGCGAATATCCGGAGTGTTCAACTTAAGAGCCAATTAGGTGAAAGTATGTGGTACAGAGCAGTCAACAAAAGCAACTTGCTCGCATACACACTGCCCCGTTTTGCATGGAACCTAAAAACGAAAAGAAGCACATTAAAATAAATTGAAGGACTATCTCCCCACAGCCCACTTGGCGACTGCAAATTGCGCAATTTCTATCTAGTTGCTCTGTGCTGTGGGCTTTATGCGGCAGAATAAAGTCATCTGTTTTTGTTTTGATTCAGCTTCTGCAATCAGTTATAACCAGATTCCACTGACAATAAGTGTGTCTGGAAGGACACGATGCAGCGAAATTGGACCTTTGATACGCGTTTGTAAGAAATTTTGCTACCTACTTGTTTTAATTTTTTCGGGTTGGCGACCAGCGACAAGGAAATTATTTGGTTGGGATGGAGCGGAGGTCCTGGATTTAAATTTCATGAATCACGAATAAGCACTAAAATTATTAAAATCGCCTTCTGATATGGACAGACATTTTTTCTGAGACTTTCGGTTTATATTAAGCGTGTTAGATGGCCTTCAAACCTTATCTTGATCGCCGTTGACAATCCTTTCTCACACAATTGTGATCATAATCATCCTGCCACGAAATAGTTCAAAGTAATTGATAGACAAGATATTGAAACCAAGATAACATCAATTGAGAAGGAAAATGACACGTTAGGGTGGATAAAAGCTAAGCTAAGTCTTGACATCTCTACTAGTGATCACAAAATGCGTCCTTCGAAAACTGCCAAGGTTTTGTGTGGATGAGGGAGAGAATGTGATACGAATTGTGACACGGGGGTAACTACACAACAAGAATGGCAATGATGATCGAATTTTGGTTAATTTGTGACAATTTTTTCTTTGTTTTTGAGAAACGACATGTAAACGTAAAGGTTTATGAAAATAATCCTCCAAATAATTCGACAAGAATTATTGCTGGAGTAGGCGTTTCTTGATGTCAATCGCCATATATGTACTTCATTGGATCTAGTGTAGATATCTACTGCAAGTCATCATAAATGGTTGTCAAGCGGACTATCGGGCCATCGGCTACTTTCAAAATATGTTTGATATAATAATTAAAATTTATAAAAAAAAATGTTTGATATAATAATTAAAATTTATAAAAAAAATGTTTGATATTGACATATTTATCTTTTCTCAGTTTTCAGCAATTATGTTTAACTGTTAATATCTCTATCCACATACTCCCTCCGGTTTTTTTTTCATTGGCACACTTACTAAAAGTGGTGTTTTTTTTTAATTGGCACTTGCTATTTTGGGCAAGTTTAAGATTTTTACATCCACTCATTTTATTTTCTCTTCTTTCAATTCAATTTCATCCACTCATTTAGCATCTCCTCAATTCTAACACCAAAAGAGAGGTGCAATGAAAAAAAACGGAGGGAGTATTTCTTTTTGCAGCTTTCAGAGTTGTGCTACTTTTTCACTGCATGGTGAATTACTATATTTACATGTTTTTGTATATGGTTTTATGGTAGCGTTGGGAATTTGGCCGTCTATGTAATACTCACACAGGGAGTGAAGGTATTATATATAAATGGAAACACCAACAATGTTTCTATAAAACACAACCTTATATGACAATTTGATTGCCTTTTGTATCTAGTTTAAGCCTCATCAATGGTTCATCTTAGAATTGATCCATTTATTTGTACTATAACTTCAAACAGATTATTACTATGTTCGGAGAAGGCTTGGGAAACCTAAAACACTTCCTCCCATATTGTGGGTTTTAATTCAAAAAAAATAAAAATCTCTATCCACATATAATAATTCTGCATAAAAAACAATATTTTATAAAATTGATGTTAAGATGAATACAATATTTCACATGATATTTTTATTATAAATATATTAATTTATATTTAGGGTCGAAATTTACCAAATTTGAATTTAAAAAGCTAAATAGGCCAACATTTGTGGGATGGAGGGAGTATTATTATAAATATAATCCCCCCATCCTAGACTAAACTTCACATAATCCTTTCCACGGTATTCAAGAAATATATTTGACCGTAAATATGTTTAAATACGTATAATAACGACAAATAAAAAGTTGATATTTAGAAACTACTTACTACGATGAATCCACCAATATCACATATAATACTATTAGGGGATGTTTGGTTGGGACGAATCAGGAAAGAGAAAGAGAATCTAGGATCTTGATTCCCTTAGTGTTTGGTTTGCATTTTTTTTATCATTCCCTTTTCCTATTTTTAGTTTTACCATTCTCCCATTTTGATGTATCACAATTTTCTAGTCCTACCATAATATTGGGATTCCTCAATTTTTTTCTTCCAGCCTCTACGAAAAAACACACGCATTCTCCACCTCTTCCTAGCCTTCCTTGTTCATAAAACCTTCACCTTCACTGCTATTGTTCATTGTCAAGCGATCTCTGATCTCTAGTTTCTCAATTCCAAGACAAGATTGTACTTTATATTTATAATCAAAATAAAAATTAATATTAATAATATTATTTCAACGAAAATATTATAATTTTATTGTCAAGTTTTAAAAATATTAGAATTTTTTACTTTAACTTAAATAAATTTAAGACAAAAAATTAATATAATCAATGTTTGATTTTTAAATTTTAACTATTTCATTAAAAAATATTTGTGTTGGTGGATATTATACATTATGCAATACTTTAGATTTACATCGTTTTTTTTAAAAGATATTTGACTTCGTATTTTATATCCTTTGTAACATCCATTCTTAAAAGATTTACTTATGTGATTTTTTTTAACATCATTATTAGCACATATGATGAACTATAGATTTTTAAATTAATGTACCGTATGTGATTTATATATATTTAAAAAAAGTATATATGAACTAAAAAAGGCAAAGTCTTGGGAAAGACGGTCTTTCCATAGGCTTATGGAAAGACGGGGTTTAACTAGAATAATAAAAGGTAAAAGGTCTTAGTTGCAATATTAAACTTTTAGTATGCAACATGTAGTAGTTATAAAATTTATAACCCGGTTCATACAACCCAAAAATTTTATCTCCATTTCTTCTAATTTACACTTTAAACCTTGGTCTTTCCATAACTTATGGAAAGACCGTCTTTCAAGAGACGGTCTCACTAAAAAAATGTAGAGATGATAATATTTGAATAAAATATTAATTACGAGAAATTATAAATAAATTTACATTTTTTTAAATCACACATATTAACTAGTTAATGATGATGAACTAAAATTTTTTATATTGAATATTATTTTATATGAACTAGATATAACAATTGTTCATGAAATACTTTTATATTTTTTAAAGCAAATTTGATCATTTGAAATAATTTACACTTATATATATATATATATATTATTTTATAAAAAAAGCTAAAAAATAATATTTGTTTCCCTAGTATGAACAAACAGTAACAAAGGGAGTGAGAGAGAATTTGATTCTCTTTCTATAAATTGACCAAACAAATTTTATAAAACAGGGTTATTGATTTCCTTTTTTTCTTTCCATTTCTTGATTCCTTTCCCTTTCCCAGCTTGAACCAAACGACCCCTTATTGTTTGTATATCTATTCAAATATGTGATCAAAGTTTGACAGTGTTGATTGTCAAATATAGTAATATGCAGTTTAGTCTGGGACAGAGGTAATAATAAAATATCGTTAAAAAAATTCTTATAAGAACGACTAACAGTTAGATGAATTATGAAAAATCTTATTTGAATAAATTCTAAAAGGCTATTACGGCTAGCCCTGGGCCGCCCCGACCACCCGATACCACAGGCCCGGTCAGGGGGGTAAGTCACGGTAACCAGCTGCCAGGATCCAAGCTAGGGCCGTACTAACAGCCCACTAGGAGCCCCACCCGCCACGTGGCCCGAAAGCCACGCTTTGCGCAAGGACAACCCACACGGTAGCGTACGAGCTTCGATCCCGGGGTTCCCCCCTAAATTCACTTGTCCCAACCAACTGGGTACACCCGCGGTGTATTATTTGAATAAATTCTAGATTTTATTGATATAAGTAGAATATATCAATAAAAATTTAAGGCAAAGTCTTGGGAAAGACGGTCTTTCCATAGGCTTATGGAAAGACGGGGTTTAATTCGAATAATAAAAGGTAAAATGTCTTAGTTGCAACATTAAAATTTTAGTATGCAACATGTAGTAGTTATAAAATTTATAACCCGGTTCATGCAACTCGAAAATTTTATCTTAATTTCTTCTAATTTATACTTTAAACCTTGATCTTTCCATGATTTATGAAAAAATCGCCTTTTCAAAGACGCACTCAAAATTTAATGCATATGATCAATATTAATATTTTAATGGTTTCTTATCATTAAACTATTCGAGACCCACATTGATCAAGATTAAAATAATGTGGATGAAAAGTTGCTTGAAATATATATGGTCGTGGTCAAGGAACCTGGCATTCAGATTGCGGACACGCATTCATCATTTTAATGTAGGTTTAGACTTTTACAATAAATAAATTAATTAATTAATTGTTTTGACAAGAAAATTCTAAATACTTAGAAAGGGGACTTGTATTTTCTACTATAATCAAATAATAATCGTGTCTGTGTAGTTGCCTCATTTTATTTGTGAATTTCTATGGCTCATGCAATAGACCGAGTGGGCATCTAAACGCCACCCTTCCATTAGTATTTTAAACTTCCTTCTTCCTCTGAAACATTACGCTCCCATTCTCCCCGAAATTAATTAATTATTTCGCATTTACATGTGAGTCAAAGACGGTCTTTCCATAAGTTATGGAAAGACCAAGGTTTAAAGTGTAAATTAGTAGAAATTAAGATAAAATTTTCGGGTTGTATGAACCGGGTTATAAATTTTATAACTATTACATGTTGCATACTAAAATTTTAATGTTGCAACTAAGACCTTTTACCTTTTATTATTTTAATTAAACCCCCATAATGTAAAGTCCATGAGCGTTGGACTTAGTTGTGGCATATTGTGTGCACTAGTGAAGTGGTGCTCTAACACCATCACAATCCAGTTTTCTGGACAGCAAGTATTTAGCCACGATTTATGGAGCAAATTATGGAAGATAATCATGCGATCAGAACAGAATATTGTGGAGATCAATGTGTGATTTTGTGGCAACCTATTTCTGGTAAACAAATATTCCTTGTAATAGTTAGGAATTAATTAAGTAGTTTATTTATGGTACAAGTCCTATTAATAAAGGATTGTCCATTTAAAAACCAGATTAGGATTAGATCTTTCCTTAGTTTAGAAGTCTATTCTTGGTAGAGTTAGACAAGGAAAGAGTTACGCACAAGGAAGGAGTGTGCAGGTTATAAAAGAAAAGAGAGACAACGCAAACGGTGCGGCTGCAGTACCCAGTTTTCATCTCTGCGTGAGATACGTTGGAGCAGTTTGTCTCGATTTTTGGAGGTTCATAAATCAACCGACCAAGTTTGTAAAGATCAGAAACAAGGAAGCCTTAATTCCTCGGGAGGAGGAGATCCAGAGAGACGTGTTGATCGTGAGGGTTCAACGACGTAGGATCGGCAGTGAGGGGATCTCACAACATCCACTCAATAGGTTAGCAATGGATTAGTATTTAAGTTAAGCTTCTTGTACTAAAGACTGCTTTCTAGTGGATGGTTTCTGATCTGGGCAAGGCCCCGCAGACGTAGGTGTATTTGCACCGAACTGCGTAACCAAGTTGTGCGTGCACTGCGTATTTCATTTGCGTTTTAACACCAAAATGATCTTGGTGTTTCAACACCAAACTGTTAAAACAACTTGGTATAAAAGTTTAGAATTTAGGTGAAACAGAAATTTCAATTGGTATCAGAGCTCGGCACTTGTTGACCCCTATATAGGGAGAGTGAGATCAGGTTTCACTATGGCACCAAAGGAGGGGGCTTCAGTCATGCGACCACTGTTGCTGGAACAAGGAAATTATGCCTATTGGAAGGCACGTATGAAAGTGTTCATTGGAGCACTAGATGATCAAGCTTGGAACTATGTCATAAATCAATACACTCCACCTACAAGTGATGAAGCTGGAGGATCAAGCTCACTGACGGCTAAACCATTTTCCAAATACTCTACCGAGGAGCACAAAGCACACGTGTCCAACTCAAAGGCATTGAATGCCATCTTTACAGCAGTGGATGAAGATCAGTTTAAGATGATTTCAAACTGTGAGACTGCTAAGGAAGCGTGGGATGTGTTACAAACTTATCATGAGGGGACAAGCTCTGTCAGAGAATCAAAGCTGCAGTATTACACATCAAAATTCGAAGAACTAAAGATGCGCGAAGATGAGACTATTTCTGAGTTCAATGGAAGAGTCCGAGATATTTCCAACAAAGCTTTTCAATTCTGAAAAAAGTACAAAGATCACAAGCTTGTAAGAAAGGTATTGAGAGCACTACCTCCACGTTTCAACATGAAGGTCACAGCGATAAATGAAAATGGAAGGATAGGGACAATGACGCTTGATGAACTTATGGGATCACTGGAATCTTATGAGATGGAAATGCAGCAAACAAAAACAAGCAAGAAAGAGATGGCTTTTTCAAGCATAACCTCTAGAAAGATAGAAGACTATACAGATAATGAAGAGTCCGATGAAATTGCAAACATAACCAGGAACTTCTCAAGATTTATGAAGAAGATAGGCAGGAAGCCACAAGAGGAGTCAAGTGGAAGCAAAAATCCAAATGCAAACTCCACCCCAAGATTTGGCCAAGCAATTGGTGTTGAAACACCAGAGTTTAAATCAGCAAATCCAAACCTAAACAGGAGAATCCAGTGTAGAGAATGTGAAGGCTTCGGGCACATACAAGCTGAGTGTGCCAATACACTTAAGAGGCAAGGAAAATCGTATGCCACAACTTGGAGTGATGATGACGGAGGAGATGATGGTAAGGATGGAAAGGAGTATACCAATCATGTTGCTTTCGGTGTGTCAGTGGTGGAGTTAGAAGAATCCCCCGAGGAAGGATTCAGTGTGCTGAATGAAAGTGAGAGTGGTAGCTCAGATGAAGAGACTGGGAGCATTAGTGATGATGACATTCGCAAGGAGAGCATGGAAATGTACAAGATGTGGTTGCAAGTGGCGGATGAAAACAAAGACCTCAAGTCCGGGAACAAGAGATTGAGTGAAAATGCTAAAATGAAGGAACTTGAAAAAGAAAAGGCGATCAGTGAACTGGAAAGAGTAAAGACGGAACTTGCTGGAATGGTGCAACGAGCAGAGGCAGCAGAACAAGCTATTAGACGTCTCAATACAGGGAAAGCTAAGCTCGAAGATTGTCTAAAAATGGGACAGACGACCAAATACGGAATTGGCTATGAAAGATCTTCACCAGTGAATTCATGGAGCAACAAGATAGATCAAGGTGCACCGACTCCAAGAATAATCGAGAGAAATTGCCTCACCAAAAGGATCAGACGATGCGGATACTGTGGAGCTCTAGGGCATGTGAGAAATAGGTGTTTTAAACTACTTAGGACACTGTTCTTTAACTCAGAAGATCGAAGTTTCAACACCGTGCCAGGATATGATACAGGGCACCGTTTCAACTCTGGAGGATACAGAACCGGATTTCTGAACACACACGTCAATCAAAGTCCACATCACATCACTCGACCAGTAAGCCAGGTATGGGTTCAAAAATCTCAAGATGTTTGTTTTACAAGTTTTGTATGTTTTGGGGCACATACAGGAAATTCTTGGTATTTCGATAGTACGTGTTCAAGGCACATGACTGGAGTTCCTGAATTTCTGCGAAAATTCAAACCTGGATTTGGTGGATATGTTAGATTTGGTGATGGGAAACGCAGTATAATAATCGGCAAGGGTGAGTTAGCCATCAAAGGGCTTCCGGTGTTCCAAGATGTGTTGCTGGTGGAAGGTCTGAAAGCAAACTTGTTGAGCATTAGCCATATATGTGACAATGAAATGACAATGTTTTTCGACAAGGATAAATGTGTAGTAAACCATGGAACTGGAATATTCACTGGATCTAGATCAATAGATAACTGTTATTTGCTCGATCAAGATGTCACTTGCTGTAGCTTGGAAAAAGAAGTCAGTACCCTGTGGCCCAGAAAATTGGGGCACATAAATTATAAATCCTTAGTACGCATTTCCAGACTGAATGCAGTTAGAGGTATTCCTGAAATCAGTGACAACAAGGAGGCTGTTTGTGGGTCTTGTAAAGAAGGAAAGCAAATCCGGATACCACACCATGCGGTACACGATGTTTCAACGTCAAGACTTTTGGAACTCCTGCATATGAACTTAATGGGGCCGGTCAACACCCCTAGTGTGGCAGGGAAGAAACCGGATATGTCGTATTTTCATGTTTTTGGGAGTAAAAGCTATATTCTGAAGGACCGAGAACCCTTGGCTAAATTTGAGTCTAGAAATGATACCGGTATATTCTTGGGTTATTCTCCTACTAGTCGAGCTTTCTGAGTTCTAAACCAACGCTCTGGAATAGTCATGGAGTCTATTAATGTGATTGTTGATGATTCAGAGGAATATACTATGGGTGAAAGTGATATCCTCGACACAGAGAATCCTACTGGTGTTGAAACACCAGCACAGTCAACCGGTGTTGGAACATCGAAAACAGTAACACATGAATCTGAACAAAGTCCAACCAAATACATGCAGTTAAGGGATAAAGGAGGAACCGTGGCCAGATTGGAGTCGATGAGGCTAATGTTGGCAGTATCATGCATTCTGGACTTTACTCTTCATCAGATGGATGTCAAGAGTGCATTTCTGAATGGTCTAGTAAAGGAGGAAGTTTACGTGGAGCAGCCTAAGGGGCTTGAAGACTCACATTTTCCTGATCATGTCTATCGGTTGAATAAAGCATTGTATGGACTCAAGCAGGCATCACGTGCATGGTATGAGCGACTGACACCCTTTTTTATTCAGAAGGGATATCGTCGAGGGGGAGTGGATCGTACACTGTTTGTGCTGCATAAGGGGACAAATCTTCTAATCGCACAGATTTACGTTGATGATATTGTCCTTGGATCCACCTCTTCAGCATTGGTGAAGGAGTTTGGTGACTTAATGACTACGGAGTTCGAAATGAGTATGGTAGGAAAATTGTCATATTTTCTGGGGTTGCAGGTTACTCACGAGAAGAATGGTCTGTTCATTAGCCAACAGAAATATGCTGAGAACTTGATCAAGAGATTTGGACTTGCAAGCGCAAAGGCAGTATGCACTCCAATGGCTACCACCGATAAACTCACAAAAGATTATCTGGGTCAAAGTGTTGACCAAACATTATACAGGAGTATAATTGGCAGCCTGTTATATTTAACTGCAAGTAGAGCAGACATCTGGTTGAGTGTTGGTATTTTTGCTCGCTACCAGGCTAATCCAAAGGAATCACATATGGCAGCTGTGAAGAGAATTATTCGATATATAAGTGGAACAGTGGAGTATGGAGTATGGTTTTCTAGGAACAAGGATTCGCAGTTGGCAGGTTTCAGTGACTCTGACTGGGCCGGGAATGCTGATGATTGTAAGAGTACCACTGGTGGATGCTTCTTTGCTGGATCAAATCTGGTCAGTTGGTATAGTAAAAAGCAGAACTCTATATCATTGTCTACGGCTGAGGCAGAATATTTAGCTGCAGGGAGTTGTTGTGCGCAGCTATTATGGATGAAGCAGATGATGAGAGACTATGGATTCAATGATGTGAGTTTGACAGTCTTATGTGATAATAAAAGTGCCATTGATATCTCCAAGAATCCTATGCAACATTCGAGGACAAAACACATCGATATCCGACATCAGCTTATCAGGGATTTGGTCGAAAAAAGGAGAAGTTACAATTCATTATGTCCCAACATCAGAACAACTTGCTGATATTTTTACGAAGCCTCTGGATGGTGAGACTTTTGAAGGACTCAGACAGCACTTGGGAGTGTGTCAAATGTAAGGTACCCAGATCTGTC
This sequence comes from Rubia yunnanensis, assembly GCA_037428765.1. Taxonomy (NCBI): domain Eukaryota; kingdom Viridiplantae; phylum Streptophyta; class Magnoliopsida; order Gentianales; family Rubiaceae; genus Rubia; species Rubia yunnanensis. The sequence continues at coordinate 64,975,129 of CM075071.1, read as the reverse complement.
TATTCTGTTGAATTATTTACTGTTTTCCTTTCAATACAGTCAAATAAAAAAATAGAAAACCAGAAAATACCAAAAATTTGGTGAGGTGGTATTTAAATACCACAGGATAAAGTGATGGACAGTTGATTTAATACGGAAGTAGATTAGAAAGGGCTGAACATGGGCCAGAAATCTGTGATGATGGGCTTGGTTGTTCACGAAATCGGATTGAGCCCAGTAAGAAAAAGAACAGAGCTCGCGCAACAGTGTCTCCGGCAACCTGAAATCTTCAAAATCCCACAAATTTACATAGCCCACAAAAAACCCATCGACAATGGTGAACTTTACCTTCAAGAAATGGTTTGGAGGTTTCTCTAGTGTGCGAGTCCCAGAAAATTCGCGATTTGAAGAACATGACTCGGATGTGGACTTGAATGAGTGCTGTGGAGGTCGTGAACAGAGGTTGGCAAAGTGGGACGGAGTCAATCGTCGCCGACCGAAGACCAGGTCCAGAACCAAGATTATGTTGATCTTAAGAAGTTTAAGAGCTTGCATGGAAAATCAGTGTTTGTGCTTCAAGAATATCTCAGACAATTGCCCATTCCGGTGGTGGAAATCAGTGACAGTGATGTGGAGACAGCGTATGCAGGGGGAGCTGTTGAAATTGAAACAGTGTCTATGTTGAAGGAATCTGAGAGTGCATCTGTGATAGTGGAGAATGTGTCTGAGATAGGAGAAATCAAGGATGATGTTATGGATCAGCAAGCAGGTGCTGACAATGAGAACTATGAAGTGGATAGTACTGGTATTGCTACACCAGGAACTGTTATGTGTGAGACTGTGTCAGTGTTGATGGAACCAGCCTCTGACAAGGGAGAAGATGAGGATAGAGCTTTGGAAAATCCAGAGTGTGATGGTGTGACTGTTTCTGGTATTCAAACACTAGATGTGATCTCCAATGTTGATGACCAGATACCTGTGAATCAAGCACAGGATGTGGACTTTGCTGATAGGGAACCAAATCCTGAGGAGTATGACCTTGAAAACTCTGCAGAGTTGACTGAGATAGCCAGTGATAAAGGCAACTTAGAGGGTACTGGTGTTGGTGTTGAAATACCACTCGAGACCAGAAAGACACGTGGGAAAGTGCAGGAAGGTGGGTGTTGAAACACCACCAGAGTCTGTGAGAACTCCTGTTACTCATAGTTCAAAGAAGGCTAGGGGCAATGTGGCCTCAGCTTCCAAGGGTGTTCGAAGATCGAAGCGGTGCAGAGATAAGAATATGGTCACAAGTGAGGACAGTGATGAGCCGATTGGGTTGAAACTGAAGAAGTTACGTGCAGACCGGCAACAGAGACCAGTTGAGCCAATGGAATCCCAGGCACCACCTGCACCTGAGGTTAGTGACGCAATTAGCACTGAATTTTATGATGAAGCAAGCCGAGAAAAAATGGGAATTTATCTGTGGAAGAAAGATACTGGCAGAAAGGCCAGCTGATTCCGAGAAATACCGGGATTGTGGATTCACAGATTATTTACACTATCTGATAGTGTTTAAGGCTGCTACATGTTTTGGTGATTATAACAAGCAGATTGTGTTGGAATTTTATTCAAATCTGAAAGAGGAGTGTGAGGATGAAGAATCTCCATGGTTTCATAAGGTGTATGTGCGAGGGGAGGCTGTTGAGTTCTCACCAGCAACAGTGAATAAATGTCGTGGCACTTCAAGGAATGATAAATCGGTGTTCCAACACTAGATGCCAGAAAATTTTGATGAAGTGGCAGTGGAGCTTACCGGTGGAGTGGAGAGTACATGGCCAGTGGCTGGTACGACGCGGTTGAAAGCTATTGAGGCTCGAGTTGGAGTGTGCCAGGAACTGATTGAACGACATCAGGCTATTTTGGCAAAGCTTCAGGGGGAGTTGGATGCTTTGGATGCTGAGCGTGGAGTCTTGTTGGCTGAAGCAACTCAGGATGGTTCAGAAGCACATGATGGTGATGATGATGTTTCGGTTGATGCTACTAACGATGATGCTGTTGACGGTGATGATGATGCAACTGCTGAGGAATAAATAGAAAAAAAAAATTTTGGCACATTAATGAATCCAGGGGGAGAAAACTGGATGGATTTATATTTGATGTGTGTTTGCTTGCTTAGCATTTGGTGTTCCAACACGGAGTTTTAGTGATGTTGAATTCAGGGGGAGATGGTAAGTCAAAATCCAGTGCATGATGGATTCACAAATGTGCCAAGGGGGAGATTGTAAAGTCCAGGAGCGTTGGACTTAGTTGTGGCATATTGTGTGCACTAGTGAAGTGGTGCTCTAACACCATCACAATCCAGTTTTCTGGACAGCAAGTATTTAGCCACGATTTATGGAGCAAATTATGGAAGATAATCATGCGATCAGAACAGAATATTGTGGAGATCAATGTGTGATTTTGTGGCAACCTATTTCTGGTAAACAAATATTCCTTGTAATAGTTAGGAATTAATTAAGTAGTTTATTTATGGTACAAGTCCTATTAATAAAGGATTGTCCATTTAAAAACCAGATTAGGATTAGATCTTTCCTTGGTCTAGAAGTCTATTCTTGGTAGAGTTAGACAAGGAAAGAGTTACGCACAAGGAAGGAGTGTGCAGGTTATAAAAGCAAAGAGAGACAACGCAAACGGTGCGGCTGCAGTACCCAGTTTTCATCTCTGCGTGAGATACGTTGGAGCAGTTTGTCTCGGTTTTTGGAGGTTCATAAATCAACCGACCAAGTTCGTAAAGATCAGAAACAAGGAAGCCTTAATTCCTTGGGAGGAGGAGATCCAGAGAGACGTGTTGATCGTGAGGGTTCAACGGCGTAGGATCGGCAGTGAGGGGATCTCACAACATCCACTCAATAGGTTAGCAATGGATTAGTATTTAAGTTAAGCTTCTTGTACTAAAGACTGCTTTCTAGTGGATGGTTTCTGATCTGGGCAAGGCCCCGCAGACGTAGGTGTATTTGCACCGAACTGCGTAACCAAGTTGTGCGTGCACTGCGTATTTCATTTGCGTTTTAACACCAAACTGATCTTGGTGTTTCAACACCAAACTGTTAAACAACTTGGTATAAAAGTTTAGAATTTAGGTGAAACAGAAATTTCACATAAGCTTATGGAAAGATCGTCTTTCCCAAGAATTTGCCTTTACATGTACTACCTTTTCTTGAACTAATTCATTGTTCTACCATTCAATGTGACGTATGTTAAAGTATCCCACATTGGAAGTGGAGATGCTAGATGCCTCATATTTAAAATTGATGGGTTACTTTTTCTATTAGAGCATCTCCAATGCATGGAGGGTTTTCGATTGGAACATCGATTCACCTTCAGTCTGACGTAATATTAAATGTTTCAACTGTGGGTCTCGTTTCAAATCATTCTCCAATCCAAACTTCAAATGAATAATTATTATGTAATGTGAATATGTTACAAACTTCCAATTGTGAATATGCTACAAACTTCCAATTATTATGTGACGTCTTCAAATGAATAATTATTATGTAATGTGAATGTGCTACAAACTTCCAATTATTATGTGACGTGTATATATAATATTGAACTTGTATTTTAATATTAGTATTATATTTGATCTCAACAAATATTATATTCATACAATTAATTATATTTTGGATGCATCTAATTATTTGACAAGAGTAATGATGGAGAATAAATAATTATATTGGTTCAATAAAATAGTTTTTATGAAATCGAGTATAACATTAATCAGCAAGCTCTTGTCGTTCACTCTTTTTCCTCTCTAAGTGAACAGTAAAATGCGATTTTTGATCTCTCTTCTCCCCCTCCGCCGGTAACGGCTCCTTCGCCGGTAACGGCTCTTCCGCCGGCAACGGCTAGTGATTGGTTTGGTACAGCTACGGGGTACCAAATGGTGATACCAACTGAGATGGCGCTCCCTCCGGCCACTCAATTCCCCACCAAAACTTTCGCCACAGTACTTCAGGCCAAAGCTCCTCCTCTATCGAAAACCTTACCAAACAACCCAGAGCTCATTCCCAAATCCCAGCACTTAGGGGAGCCCTCGTGCTTGTATTCAGATGATCAGATTGCAACCCTCTCTGCCCATTATGCGAATGCACTGGTTGGAAAGTTCACAAGGGGCAGGCTTACAATGGAACAATTGGAACTGGCATTTAAAACTGTGGGCTTTGAAGGTAAGTACCAACTTGGTTCCCTTGATTACAAACATGTTTTGATTCGGTTTGAACATATAAATGACTATCAGAGATGCTGGATGAAATGTGTTTGGAATTTCAATGGGATCTCCCCGAAAATGCTAAAATGGACCCCTGAATTCTCTACTCATAAAGAATCACCAATAGTTCCCATCTGGTGTACTATTAAGGAGCCCCCCTTATATTACTATAATACAGCTTCGATTGAATCTATTGGGAATAGCATAGGCAGTTTCATTAAAAATGATCAAGCAACTGATATGTTAACAAGACCATCTGCAATAAAATTCTGTGTCGAAATTGATCTCCAAAAACCCCTGAGTAGTTTCATAAGGCTGGGTTCTGTGACCAATAATAAGAAATATCCGATTGAATATGAGGACATTCCTCTTTACTGTGATCATTGTTCGAAATTAGGCCATTCTCTGGCTCAGTGTAAAGCTAACTTACAGAATAATAATGTCAGAACTTAGGATCCTAATTTGAATCATAGTTTACCTCAGTACCTATGGCAGGCAACGGGTAAGAAATTTGATAAACCACCACTATTGGAAGACCAAGCTCTCTCTGAGAATGATTATGTTGTTATGATGGAATCCCCTAAAAATTTGAACAATACAGCTTTCCCTGTGGTGGTAGATCAGGAAAAATTGGGTACTTCCAGCAATAACACTCAATCTCTGGCAATTTCTGATAACCCTATTTTGAGGTTGATTGAGGATACTTCACTTGCTAAGCCAGCAATTACTGCTTATGCTAAAGATGATATGCAAGTTGGCTCTGGTTCATTATCCATGTACAACCCTTACCACAAAAACTCTTTCTCCCAACCTGGGAAAACGGGGAATAGATTTTCAGTTTTGCAGGTTGCTGACAGCTCTAAGGAAAAGGAATTGCAAACTGGGACATCTGAACCTCTAGAGGAGATCATATCTACACATCAAGAAACCTCCTGTTCTTCCCTTCCAGGTAATATCCAAGGTAAGAATAAGTCTAAGAAAAACAATTACCCAAGTCAATTAAATAAGATGATGCTTAGGTCATCTACAAAAAGTTCTAAATCAAGTGAACAATGATGACACACCTTAATGTTAATTTTCTAGTGTGGAATCTAAGAGGAATGGACACTTCAATGCTTAGGCTAACTAATTTGTGTAGGATCAAGAAAATTCAATTGTTGTGTATTATTGAGCCTATGCATGACAATTCCCAATGTGAAGATTACATGAAAAAACTTTCATTCACTCATAATTTGCCACTGCCTAATGGGAAGATTTGGCTTATGTGGTCTAATTTGTTAGCTATCTCTCTGATTTCCTTTCATGATCAGTTTATGCATGTTACTATTTTGCATCATTCTGTGAATCTGTATATGGAGGCAGTTTTTATATATGCTTCAAGAGATAGAGATGGTAGGAAGGTCCTCTGGTCTGAACTTCAATCAATTCCAAAGGGTGACACTATCTTCATAGGTGATTTTAACTCAATAACTTCTTTAGAAGAATATAGAGGGCCCTGTTTTCTTGCCTTAGGTAGTATAAGAGATTTTAACTCCTGGATCTCCTCTAATGGAATCCAAGAAATTAATACGGTAGGAAATATGTTTACTTGGTGTAATTCTAGGCTGAGGAATCCTACTTCAAAAAGACTAGATAGAGGCCTATGCTCAATCTCTTGGATCACTAAGTTTCCATCTTCTTCAATTCAGATTTTAAATAGACAAACATCGGATCATGCACCTCTTCTCCTACAGGTTTCAAATTTGACCTCTTCTAATCCTAAGCCATTTCGATTCATCGATGCCTGGTTTCTAAGAGATGATTTTATGAGTGTGATAAGAGACAGTTGGGAATCACCTTTGTCAGGAACGGGTATGATAAAGTTTTACCTTAAGCTTATCAGACTTAAAAAAGTTTTAAAATCATGGAATAGGGATAAATTTGGAAACATTGATTTAAATGTGACAAAGGCTGAGGAAGACTTAAGAACTCAGGAAGCTAACTATGATTTGAACCCTTCAACCTCTGAGCGAGTTAAACTCAATGAAAAAAATGCTCTGCTGCTAAAAGTCTTAAAGGAAAAAGAGAAATACTGGAAACAAAAAGCAAGATTGAAGTGGCATAAGCTAGGTGATAATAACACTTATTTTTTTCACAAGGTTGTGCAAGAAAGAAATTGTAAACTCCACATAACCAAAATAAAAAATAGATCAGGTCAATGGATTAATTCTCAGTTAGACATACAAAAGGAAGCTGTTGAATATTTTACTGATTTGCTGAGTGAACCTGATTTAGTCTTGGATGATACTTTTGACACTCATTTTCTAAGTCAGATTCCTGGTATCATAACTGATAATGATAATCATGAACTAGCTATGCCAGTATCTGAGGTAGAACTGGAAAAGGTAATTAAGAGTTTAAATAAGACTAGTAGCCCTGGGCCAGATGGATTCTCTCCTAAGTTTTACACCAAATGTTGGCAGATTATCAAACAAGACTTGATAGAAGCGGTTAATGAGTTTATTTCTGGTGCTGAAATTCCGAGGGGGATTTCCAGTACCTGGATTACTCTTATACCAAAAAAAACAACCCCAAGTTCATTTGATGACTTTAGACCTATTAGTTTATCTAATGTGCTGAATAAGATTTGTTCCAAAGTCCTTATGGAGAGAATGAAGCCTCATATGGAAAATCTGATATCCATGAACCAAACAGCATTTATGAAACATAGGGATATATCTGATAACATTCTATATTTACAAGAGATGATTAGATTCTTGGATAAGAAACATAGAATCCCTAACTGCATCCTCAAGCTTGATCTTAGGAAAGCTTTTGATAGAGTTAGATGGAGTTTTCTCAAACAGATTTTGTCTAAGTTTGGTTTCAGTGGGAACTTTTTATCAGCTATTATGAATAATTTGTCTCAAGCCTACTTTTCAGTCATTATCAATGGAAATCCAGTAGGATTTTTCAATGCAACAAGAGGAATCAAACAAGGTGACCCTCTATCCCCCTCTCTTTTTAATCTATTCTCAGAAGCATTCTCGAGGAGTTTAACCTTTATTTTCTTGAATAAATGTTTAGCTTCATACCAGATTCCTGGTTCAATTCCTGTAGTTTCTCATTTGATGTATGCGGATGATACCATAATATTTATGCAAGCTTCTAAACCTAACCTAATTAAGATCAAAGCCTTTCTTGAAATCTTTGAACATTGCTTAGGTCAAAAGTTTAATTTTGAGAAATCAGACTTTTATCTAAGTAGAAAGGCAACAGTGGCTAGAATGATTCAGGTGAAAGCAACTTTAAAAATGAAAAAAGGGACTTTTCCCTTTAAATACCTAGGGTGCCCTATTTTTAGAGGAAGAACTTTGAATAGATATTTTTTTCCACTGCTGGCCAATGTAGATGCTAAGCTACAAAATTGGAAAAACAACTGGTTAAGCTCAGGGGGGAAAATGATCCTCATTAAATCAGTTCTGTACTCAATTCCTCAGCATACATGGATGGTTACCAATCCCCCAAAAGGTATAATTAAAACATTTGAGAAAAAATTGGCTCAATTTTTTTGGGGAAAGACTGAAGGAAAACAGAATAAGATTTGGAAAAAATGGGCAAACATTGCAATACCTACTAACATGGATGGATTGGGTTTTAGATCGGTAAAAGCCATTGTTGATTCTTGTTCAGCCAAACTATGGTGGAAGAGCCAATTGGGAACTTCATTGTGGTCTAAACTGCTATGGTCTCTTCCACCATCATACAGGAAATCAGTTACTTGGAGGAGAATTTGTTACATTAATGATTTTGCTGTCAACAATTCTTCAATTATACATGGAAATGGAAAGTGTAATTTTCTGAATGCCAACTGGTGTCCTCAGGGACCTCTGCTTTCCAAAATTCCTGATAACATTGCCTCTACAATGGATGACATCTCTGTGGCAGATTTCATAGCCAACAGAAATTCTATTTTGAATCAAATTGCACCTTTTCTTGAACATGATACGGTTCATTTTCTCCAGGGTGCAGTACTTACATATGCTAGGGAGGACAGAATCATCTGGAAGCCGGAACCGTCGGGTAAATTTACATTTAAGTCGGCCTATAGATCTCTAGTTCAATCAAGAGGTAATTCTCCTATCTCTAAGTTTTTATGGAATCCACTGTTACTGAAAAAGATTTCGATCTTCATCTGGAAACTACTACATGCTTTTCTCCCCTTTGATGATGTTCTTATTACATGCGGTTTTAGCCTAGCTTCCAAGTGCCCTGCATGTTGTCAATCTGATTCTATCCAACATTACTTTATCTCTTGTCCCCTGGCCCATTCAGTCTGGTTGAAACTGACTCCTTCTATACATTTTAATCTTAATACTCTACATTCCATACCTCAAAGATTTTATCTGTTTTGGAACTGTCAAGACCTACCTAAGTTTTATCAGATATATTGCATGATTCTCCCATCTGTGGTGTGCTGGAGTCTATGGAAAGCTAGAAATAACTATCTATATGACCACAAGCCTTTTTCCATGAATTTTATCTGTACTGAGGTGGTTGATTTGATTAAATTGACACTTAGTGTTTGTCCTCCGACGATATTATCTACTGTCTCAGTACCACCATCTTTCCAGCATCTCATTCCTTTGCTAAGGCCTCCCCCTAAACCTAACTTAAGGACAGTTTTTTGGGAAAGGCCTAAACATGGAGTCATAAAAATCAATGTAGATGCAGCTTGTTGTCCTAACAAATCCTCTGTGGGTCTTATAGCTAGGAATAGTTTTGGCTTACCTATTAGAATTAGCTCGGCAAGTGCTACATCTGCATCTCCCCTACATGCTGAAATTGAAGCAATATTGCATGCTTGCTATTCTTTTGATCATCTGGAGTACAACATTATTGTGGAATCAGATTGTAAGCTTGCTGTTGATATGATTCTTAATCCTTATGAGGCACAGTGGCATGTTTTTGATTTGGTCTATAAAGCAAAATCTTTACTTGGTAATGCTGAACTGATGCACACATATAGGGAGTGTAACTCTGTAGCTCATGCCATAGCTAAACATCATTTCGATCTGAACCAAAGTCTGGATATGACTAATGTTACATCAGAAATCCAGGGTCTTATAGCTATGGATAGAAGATGTGTTCCTCATATTCGAGTTTCTAAGACTTCTTGGTTTTAGGAATTGATTCTGCTGAATACTATTGTTGATTTTTGCAGACCTAGGGACTTCCGGCACAACAATGGCGAGGCTTGTCTACTCAGATTGCTGTTACTCAGATGATAGGAAGTGATGTACCTATCCTTCAATGATATTCTCAACTCGAATGTATTACAATGCTTAGCATACTCATGGGTATTTCTCTCATTTTGTGATTGAAGTTGCCTGGCCATTACAGAGGATTAACACGAGGGGTGGAGATCCTCTTGTTTTGGATCGCAACTTCGACACCTATCCACCCACTTTGGATAGCTGTATTCACTATTTTAGCAAACACTTTAAGGACTCTTGGAGACAACCCTGTTTGTTTCATCTCTTACTCTCACAAACCTACTCTATCTGTATATTCGATCAATTGGGTATCAAGGCTTGGGGAACCTATAATAAAATATCCCTCACCCTCGGGTGTTTTCATTAAAAAAAAGAGTATAACATTAATTGGCACTAACTTATTTTTAGTTCATGTTTGCAATAAAATTGATTCTATTCTAGAAATTAATTTGTTATTCTAATTAAATTAACTAATTATTAAATAGACAATGAGTTAAGAAACTTTCTAATTTATGTCTCAATTTTCCTTTTATGGAGAAAGAGTAAAAAACAAAAATTAATTGAAATTAATTTTTATTTTTGCCAATCTATAATATATGCATCATTATTATTTATATATTATTAAATATAAATGAATATATTTAGCACTTAACATGTGGATTTTTCATTATTATTAAAATACATCATTCAATTATTTTATAACCTATAAATTCATAGTTACTTTTTAGAATTTTTTAAAAAAAATTGAATTCTAATTTTAATAGACTAATACTTATAATTTTTTGAGTATAAATTTATATATATATATATATATATATATATATATTACCACATATATTGAAAATATTTTTAAATCTCTTTAAATTATTATTTTATTTTATATACAAAAATAAATCAACGTTTAAAATTAATTTTGCCATTTCATTTTCCAATGTAGTTTGGTTTATTTTTAGTGGTGTACAAAACTATGGTAAACGTAAATTTGGGAATTTTTCCAAACAAAACTACATCAAAACACCAAAGTATCTACCCCAATAAAAAAATTAAATAAGGCGCTTCTTTTTTGTGGCTGATTTGGCAAAGTGCGGCCTTCGATATCATCCTCGGATAAGAGCATCTCCAATGCGGGTTTCGTTAGAGGAAACTTTAATTGCCACGTAAGATTTACTAACGCCTATTATTAAATTTAATCTCCAATCCAGGGGTCGGAGGTGAACGTCGATATTACGTGGCTAAAAATATAAGTGACTCCGTCGAAATAAACTTCTATTCTCTGAGGATGATATGGAAGGCCGCGCTTTGCCAAATCAGCCAAAAAAAACAAAAGCGCCTTATTTAATTTTTTTTATTGGAGTAGATACTTTGGTGTTTTGATGTAGTTTTGTTTGGAAAAATTCTCAAATTCACGTTTACCATAATTTTGTACACCACTAAAAATAAACCAAACTACATTGGAAAATGAAATGGCAAAATTAATTTTAAACTTTGATTTATTTTTATATATAAAATAAAATAATAATTTAAAAAGATTTAAAAATATTTTCAATCTATGTGGTAATATATATATATAAATATTTATACTCAAAAAATTATAAGTATTAGTCTATTAACATTAGAATTCAATTTTTTTTCCAAATTCTAAAAAGTAACTATGAATTTATAGGTTATAAAATAATTGAATGGTGTATTTTAATAATAATGAAAAATCCACATGTTAAGGGCTAAATATATTCATTTATATTTAATAATATATAAATAATAATGATGCATATATTATAGATTGACAAAAATAAAAATTAATTTCAATTAATTTTTGTTTTTTACTCTTTCTCCATAAAAGTAAAATTGAGACATAAATTAGAAAGTTTCTTAACTCATTGTCTATTTAATAATTATTTAATTTAATTAGAATAACAAATTAATTTCTAGAATAGTATCAATTTTATTTTAAACATGAACTAAAAATAAGTTAGTGGCGATTAATGTTATACTCGAGTTCATAAAAACTATTTTATTGAACCAATATAATAATTTATTCTCCATCATTACTCTTGTCAAATAATTAGATGCATCCAAAATATAATTAATTGTATGAATATAATATTTATTGAGATCAAATATAATATTAAAATACAATTTCAATATTATATATATACACGTCACATAATAATTGGGAGTTTGTAGCATATTCACGTTACATAATAATTATTCATTTGAAGTTTGGATTGGAGAATGATTTCAAACGAGACCCACAGTCGAAACATGACTGAAGGTGAATCGATCTTCCAATCAGATTCTACCATTTATACCCGTTAAATAAGGAAAACCCTCCATGCATTGGAGATGCTCTAATAGAAGTCCATTTCCGGTCACTTATATTTTTAGCCACGTAATATCGACGTTCACCTCCGACTCCTGGATTGGAGATTAAATTTAATAATAGGCATTAGTAAATCTTACGTGACAATTAAAGTTTACTCTAACGAAACCCACATTGGAGATGCTCTTACTAGTTGATTATAGGATTGAACCTCGTCGGCCTTATATGTTGGGCCTTCTGCTCCATTTTCCCTATTTGGGACTTGTGTCTGATTTCTATAACATTAAATTAATAATAAGACAGCAATTTTCCCATAACTGCATTTCATTTAGTTTATGAGTGCGTCTCTTGAAAGACGGTCTTTCCATAAGTCATGGAAAGACCAAGGTTCAAAGTATAAATTTTATAACTACCACATGTTGCATACTAAATTTTTAATGTTGCAACTAAGACCTTTTACCTTTTATTATTCAAATTAAACCCCGTCTTTCCATAAGCCTATGGAAAGACCGTCTTTCCCAAGACTTTGCCTTAGTTTATATCATGAATTCAATTTACAATTAATTAATTTAATTTAACTTTGTTATTACTTATAATTATTATACTTAATTATATTTCAGCTAACTCAATTTAGATCATGAGTAAAAAACCATAAATCTACATATATATAATCATGCGCCAAGTCATTAGATTTACTTAAATCAGTAGTTCACTAATGTTATGATAAAGTCCGAGTATAAATCTAATCAAATTAGAAAATAACGTAAAAAAAATTCAAAATATAATCATCACTAACAAAAAAAATAATTGACTATGAGTGCAACAAAATTAAAATAAACAGTACTTTAGTTAATTGCGTCAAACATGTACTACAATAGGTAGACTAGTTTCGTTTATTTCGTGTGTAAGCAACAATTTAGTTCTGAGCTAAACTTTAATTAGTTAGTCTTAATCAAAACTACTAATTAATCAGCATGTTGACGAAGATTAACGGTTTAAGAAGTCAATAATCTCAGTACAGGATTCGAACACGTGGGTTGACCAGAGAAGGTGGGTCTTCGGAGGAAAATCATGCATTAGTCAAAGATTTCCACTGAGTCTTATTCTTTTTCATTTAAAAAAATTAAATTTAAATATAGAGAATAAGCTATGCTTATTGCGTGTGAACAGAAAAAAACAGTTGGTATTTCTGAAAAACAGCGACACATACGTGTTGTCGACGTGGCTACTAATATTATAAACGTTTCTTTAGTTTGGGATTACGGTGGAATATTATTATTTTCTGGGAGATCTAGATTCATCATAATTTATCCAAGTGGAAAGATAAAAGTTCAGTGCTCATTGTTAAAGTAAGATTCTTCATCGTGTTACCGAAAAAAGTTCTTCCTTTTCTTTTTGTGACCCCAAAAACAACCTTGTATATAATTACAAGAGATGCATGACAATTAAGCATGTCCAATAGAGATGATACGGTGTAGATGGTATGGTAGGCTGGTAAATGATATGATATGATGGTAGATGATGGTAGATTATTGGAGATGTTTGGAGCTAAGTTAAATTTAAATAAATGTAATAAACTGAATTGATATGAATTTAAATAAATATAATATAATTAAATGAATTTAAATAAATATAATATGCTAAAATGAATTGAATAAAAAAGACAATGAACTGAACTAAAATTTATATGATGTACTCAACTGAATTGAAATAAATATAATGTACTGAACTGAAATGAATTTAAATAACTATAATGAACTGAACTAAATTGAATATCAATATGTATATAATATACTGAACTAAATTTAAATAAATATATTAAATTGAATTGAACTGAACTGAACTGAATATAAATATGTATAATACACTGAACTGAATTGAAATAAATATAACGTACTGAACGTAAATGAATTTAAATAAATATAATGAATTGAACTGAACTGAATATAAATATGTAGAGTATATAATATACTGAACTAAATTTAAATAAATATATTAAATTGAACTGAACTGAATATAAATAAGTATAATACACTGAACTAAATTGAAATGAATTCAAATAAATATAATAAACTAAAATGAATATAAATAAATATAATATACTAAATTGATCTTATAAAAATAATTATAAAACACTAAACTGAACTAAATTTAAAAATGTAACATACTGAACTGAATATAAATAAATTTAATGTACTAAACTGAACTGAAATGAATATAAATAAAAACAATATACTGAAATGAAATGAATTTAAATAAATACAATAAAATAAATTGAACCGAATCTAAATAAATATAATATACAAAACTAAACTTTATTTAAATATTATAAAAAACTTAAATGAATTAAATTTAAATAAATATAATATACTGAACTGAATATAAATAAATAGAATATACAATTGTTTTTCCCCCTAAATAGCATCTTATAATTTGTCTGGTCCCCAACGCCAATACCACGTTTGTTCAACAACAAAAAAATACAAATAATTTATTTGGTCCCCAAAGACGGTTTTCAGGTAAAGTCATTGGTAGAAATGGTCAAAATATGTAAAATGACTGTTATACCTCTGTGTTTTTTTAAAAATAAAAGAAAATGACGGCGGTCATCACGCGCTTATCTTCAATCGGCGCCCAATTTTTTTCCAAATTGAGCTCGTGAAAATCACGCACTCATCTTCCTCCTCAGGCCGCCGGTCATCATCTTCATCTCCAAGCCGCCCATGGATACGGCCGGTCATATTCCTCCTCTTCAAACCGCCGACTCTGCACCAATCCCTAATCTGCCACCTCCGTCTCCAATCTTCCTCGACCTGCGCCAATCCCTAACCCTCATCTCCAATCCACCGACTCTACTCCAATCTCTAACCCTAACTCCATCGCGGCCCTTGTTTTCACCGGAGACGAGGCCCTCTGTTCGAGTTTGAAGAAAAAAAAGAAGAAGAAGGCAGTAGGCAAATGGTGGTCGGTGGCGCGGTGGTGATAACAAATGGTGGTAGGCACGGTGGGCCGACGGTGATTACAAATGGTCAGCAGCGACGGTGGTGAAACGCTGGGCAAAGAGTGGTGATTACATATGGCGGTGATCGGCGGAGGCGGCAACGGTCGGCGATGTATTAGGGTTTCAAGGAAAAAATTAAATGAAAATGAAAAGGAAAGAAAATTAAAATGTTTTTAATTGGTAAAATTATGAAAATACCCCCCTGCTATATCGGAAAACAACTCCAATTTATCTGAAAACCACCTTTGGAACCAAACAAATCATTTATATTTGTTAGTTGCTGAACAAATGCGGTATTGGCCTTGGGGACCAAAGAATGGTATTGGATCATATGTAGGGGACCAAAAAATTTAATTTAGTCAATATAATATGTGTGGAAGGATTAGCTTACCTATCCAAAATATGTTTTTCATCATCCTCCTCCTGGTAAAAATTTTAACTCACAATATTTAGCGTCACTAATGATGATAATGTCTCATGTTTGTTCTTACAAATGAATATATGTAGGAAAATATTATTTGATTGATTCTGGATATCCTAACACTCTTGGATATTTGTCTCCAATTAGCAATGTAACAACCAGAAGGCACCTACAGGAATTCAGGAGTGCACCACCTTTAGGCATGTCTAAACATTTCAACAAACGTCATCCAACTTTGAGAATAAGAGTTGAAATGGCATTTGGTGAGTTCAAGAGTATTTGACACATGTTGAAATCTATGCCTCAAATGTCAATGCAAAGCCAAATGGCAATTATTGTTTCTTGTTTCACGCTTCATAACTTCATTAAAATGCACAAGCTTGAAATACCTATATTAGGCCATGAGATTGGCCAAGGAGTTCCAGATTTGCATATTTTTTATGAAGATAGCAAATGGGCTATGCGAGAAGTATGTAGTGGTATAGCTTTGCAAAATTGGAACGATAGTGGACGTGAGGATGAAGATGGGCGCGATGACGAAACACAAAGTTTCGATCATGAAATATGATTGATTCGAGATGAAAACGTGTGGTTTATATTTTTTAGCAGTATTTGAACTACCCTATATAATTTAGGAAAATAAGAATTTAACATTTGAGATATATTTCTTGTTATTTATTTGTATTGAACGTAACTAAGCTATATATTGAGTAATAGACCTAAATAAGGTCATTTTTAGAAGTTTACCTTTAAGATCCTGTTTAGAAATTTACATTCAATTCAATTAGTAATAATAGACCAAACTAAACTTATCTGAAATTGGACGGAATTGAACTAAACATTACTTAAATATTTCAAAATACTAAATTCAAATAAACTTTGATGTACTAAATTGAAATTTTCAAAAAAATACACATAGTTACTAAACCCTAAACACATTATTATGAAATTTTGTAAACTAAAATCAAATGATTTAATTAAAATTTAAAATATTAATGTTTAAAAAATATATGAAATAAGAATTTACTAAACTATTAATGGTTAAAATAATATTATTAAATATACAATTACTGAAATATTAATATTTAACATATGATTTTTTTAAAAAAATATTTAAAATATGAATTTACTAAACTATTATTATTGAAAATGAATATTTACAATAAATATTTAAAATATACATTTACTATTATATTTATATTCAAAATAAATATTCAGAAAATTTATTTACAATATTAATATTTAAAATATTTTTTTATATAAATATTTACTAAAATATTAACATTTAAAATAAATATTAATTATATATTAATATTCAAAATAAATATTATAAAATTGTTTGAAATATTAATATTATAAAAATATATTTAAAATAAATATTTTAAAATTATTCAAAATATTAATATTTAAAATAAATACTTTATATAAATATTTAAAATAAATATTTTCTTAAATAATAATTTTAAAATAAAATTTTAAAATCAAAATTTACAAAAATATCATAATTTAAAATAAATATTTGATATAAATATTTAAAATAATATTAATTTTAGAATAAAGAGTCTGTCTCTTGAAAGATGGTTTCCATAAGCCATGGAAAGACCAAGGTTTAAAGTGAAAATTAGAAGAAATGAGGATAAAATTTTTGGATTGCACGAATTGGGTTATAAACTTTATAACTACTACATGTTGTATAATAAATTTTTGATATTACAACTAAGAACTTTTACCTTTTATTATTTTAATTAAACCTCGTCTTTCCATAAGCCTATGGAAAGACGATCTCTCCTAAGACTTTGCCAATAAATATTTAAAATAAAAATTTACTAAAATATTAAATTAATAATAAAATATTATTATTTAAGATAAATATTTAATAAAATATTAGTATTTAAAATAAATATAAAATAAATATTAACTATAATATTTACAAAAATTAAATATTTAATATTTAATATATTAATACTAAAAATAAATATTTAAAACAAACAATCACTAAAATTTTTATATTTAAAATAATTTTCATAGCAATTAGAAATGAAAAAAGTTAAAAGGAGTTGAAAATAGTTTACAGATGATGGTAGATGATGGTTGATGGTGTGACAGGTTGGTAGATGATGGTAGGTGATATGATATGGAGGTATGATGATGATAAATGATATGATATGCAAGTAGATGGTATAATATGAAACTAGGTGATTTAATGTGAAAGATTGATTTCATTCGTGAAGGGATTTGCAATGTATAGAACAATTTAAAACTATAAAATATGGAATAGAAAAAGAAGTTTATTTGGAGTTGAACAACGATTTAAAGCTATAATATATACAAAATATGACTAATGATTTATGTGAAAATTGAAATATTAACTTCGTTTATTTTTAGTACCTTTGTTTATTTATTTTTGACCACTCATGACCACCTAACATTCAAAACAAACGAGAATCGATGGGTGGAACGAGAAGAATCTATCTAAAGCGGTAAGGAGATATTCATAAAGTCTGTCTTACAAGCTATTTCGAGCTATGTCATGAGCTCTTTCAGTATCCCGGGTACCATCCTAGATCAGATCCGAGCTATGATAAGCAGTTTTTGGTGGGGAGAAAATACAATGGGTGAAATTTGTTTTTACCGAATTATCTTAATTATTCCTACTATGTTCCAACATAACCTATCTAACCAAGTACGCAATAAAGTAACGCATAACGACACGAGACTTGGTTACGCAGTTCGGTGAAATCCACCTACATCTGCGGGGCCAGGCCCAGTTTAGAATGAATCCACAAATCAGAAAGATATAGTACGGAGTGCACCAAACAAAATACTTAACTTTACTAATTAATCATGTGAATTCTGCAAGCTCCCCTTGCTACTTATCCGCCTTGATCAGACTTCCTCTTACCTCGAAACTCGTCGACGCTGGATCTCCTCCGCCCAAGGAATTACAGTATATGATTCCGAACTTTGAACGGCAGGTCACATATATTGGAACATATATTTGCTAGATCTCGCAAGACTCTCGGAAAGATAGAAAATCTGTGGCAAAATTTTACAATTAAAATCATGAGTATAATGCAGTCGCGATATCCCATTTTAAAGCCAAGAGCAGATCAGAACTCTCCATGATTATCTCCATCATATTCATATTCCTTATCTAATTCTGAGCATATCCAATCTCATAAATAAATGAATTTTCTTTATCACCATATATCTCATATATTCCATAAATCCAATTCCATATTTGTAGGGATTTTCCATAAACCTAATATGCTTCTACCACTGCCTAATATGCAGAATATTCAGACTTCCATAAATCACAATATTCTATTTTTTCCCGTAAAACCTTGTTGGTGGTTGTGGCTGCTATCCGTATGTTCCAACATGGAACGTTTTTCATTTCCAAATTAGTTCACAAATTACCAATTAAATAGTCAATGAAAACCACTTGACTTTACAATATCCCCCTTTGGAATTTGTAGACCCAATCATTTTGGAAATAAGAATTCAACAAAAACACTTCCAATCATACACATAAGTCTTCCAGAAATCCACCTATTTTTGAACATATGACAAATGTTGAATCTGATTATACTAGAATAGCATAAGAGAACCAGAAAGCCAGAGTACAAGAACAAAAGAAATAATTCAGATTACAGTCATCCAATCAAAAATAATATCCAAAATATTCTCCCCCTAGGGCCCTGAATATGCTGAAGGCAATAAAGCACAGAAATAAAATCAGAAAGGACAATCAAATATGCTCCCCCTGAACCCATCATGTGATCTATGTTGGAACATGGACACTGCAGGACCATCAATCTTGTTTAGGAGCTGCAACCTGTGCTTCCAAAAGAGCCTTCTCTCTCCTCAATCTTTACCTTTTCTGCTTCAAGGGCCGCCATTTGGATGACTATAGCCCCCAACCCTGCAATCAAAACCACCAACTTGGCCTTAATCTCAGCACATGTAGAAGTGAAAACCTCTGGATTCCAAAGAAGATCATGCACTTGTCTCACCCCAAAGGTCTTCTTATTTGGCTGAAGGAACTCAGTATCAATAATTACATCATTTGTCTTACCCTTCACCTTGGCACTCCTATCCAATGAAGAAATCAAACACGGATAAACCAGTGCATGCTTAGCCTTGGGAGCAATAGCTTGCCAAACTAGATTCTGCTGAATGAATAACCCCAAGTTGACTGGTTTCTGTGTTCCAACAATGTACAACAGCTTTGCCATCTCTCCTGTCAAAGTTTCAGTGTTGGAAGACGGCATCCAGCAATTCACAGCCACCTGATAAAGTCCAAAAAATCTAGATGATAGGTAGGAAGCATGTGAATACCATGTGTCTGGCTACTCAGTCTTGTACCCACCATAAATCACTTCCAGAATTTTGTCATCAGTCACATCCAAATCATCAAAAAAGACACCTTCAAAATCTGGAGTTTTCAACCCTAATATCTTGTTCATCCTGGCAGTAGAGAAATATATCACTTTTAACCTTACATAATTTCTATTACACCATGGGGAGTCATCTTCCAGGTTTCCTGCCATCAAATTTGAGTACACCTCAGTAACAACCTACTTATTATACTGAAGTTGCACAGTGGCAGCTCTGTTTATCCCAATCAACTCCATAAAATCCGTAAAGCCACTAGGTCTATAAGCCTCTAAGTCCACTGGCCTTTCATAAATTATCTTTCTCTCCACAAAAATTTCTCCCGTCTCCTCACAATTACTGTCAAAATAAGTATCAGATAAAGCATCACTTACAAGAGGAGGTGGCAACAAATTCTTCATTTTCTTTGAAGCAGATTGGGTTTTCTTTTCGGATCTCTTTGCTGGTGGAGAATCCTCAGCAGCTGACATATTTTTCTTGGCCCTTAGAGCCTGAAAGAACTCATCCAAAACCTTATCACTGGAGTAGTTCAGATTTGGCTCCTGTGTTGGAACATAGTCAGTTTGTTCAACCTCTTCCTCCTGCTCAGTATCTCCTTCAACCTGTGTTCCAACATGCTGCTCATTGCCCGATTCCTCCTGCATCAAGTCAAACTCCCCTGTCTTTCCTCCTTCTGAATATTCCAGATCATCATATGCATTCCCAGTATCATCAAATTGATCTTGACCTCCCATATCAGCATCATTAACCTCCATATCTTCAACAGTCTCTGACTCTGCCCTCTGTGTTGGAACATACCCAACACTTTCTCCCCCTTCACTGTCAGTAATCTCAATGATCACATGCCTTCTAAGTTCTTCAATTCTCCAGGTTGCATCAGCATCATATAACCCTAAGGGCATCATATCAGTAGATTTAATTACTTCTAGTCCCTCAACCTCATCATCGTTGATCTCCTAAATCCTAACATTACTAGGGCCAGGAATAGATGAATACACATGGAACATATCATTCCCATTGTATACACTATATTTACCTCTTAACAGCTTATTATTATAGTTCTCAGTATCCTCAAGATCTCCAATATGCCCAGTAAACAACTCTTTGACATTCATATTAAGGAATTCCCCCTCCAAATTCTTAAACTTAAACAGGTCTATGGTGATCTTATTTGCCACAACCCATTCAAAAAAAACAATCCACGGATTTAAACTCCATGCCATGCAACTTAAAAGTTGGGGATCCGTACCAGTTACCTTGTGGTAGGAAGATGTGCCCTTGTCCTTGGATTCTTCCTTCGGACCACTGCCGCCAGTTGGATTCCCATCAATGGTTTATTTCCTCTATTCATTCTTGCTATTGGTATTCTCTGGAAGATGAGAATTTTCTTGGGTCTCTTTCTCGGCCATGGAGACCTTTTGGGTTTGAAGATATTTTTCGGCCAAAGCTTTCTTGTGAAGAGAAAGAACTTAACTCAAATTCTTCAAGATACACTCACAAACATTTTGGCAACAAGAAATCCAAAAATGCCAAGGAATATGGGAGTGTAGGCCAAAAATAGAGGGGGGTGGAAAGATGGAGATAAAGTTTGAACCAAAAATAATCTCTTCCCTTTTTACCTCTTTTACTGCGCAATGCCTTTTTTCCTTTCCAAGAAAAGTAATGATTTCACTTTTCTCACTTGTCAACTCATGTCATACCTCATTGCACTTCTAACATACCATGTCTTCACAACTTTCATTTTTTTTTGTTGCATTTTTCTTCTTTATATAATTTTTTTCATTTTTATGATTTTTGTACACAAAAATGAAGCGGGAAAAAATATTTACAGCTAAATAAAGCTATATAAAGAAATACATCAAATCTGACAAACACTTAAGTGTTGTCTGAGAAGCACAAACGTGGCAGTATCCAACGGTTTTGTGAAGATATTTGCAAATTGCTCAGATGTTGGAACATAGAAAACCACCACTTCCTTCCTTTCTACAAGATCTTAAATAAAGTGATGGCTTATGTCAATATGCTTCGTTCGAGAGTGCTGAAATAGATTTTTAGAAATATCAATAGCATTTGTATTGTCACATAAGATCTTCAAAGGCCCTTGATGAATTTCATAGTCGTTCAACATTTGCTTCATCCATAATAGTTGTGCATTCCAATAGCAAGATATTTAGCTTCCGCAGTAGACAGAGAGATCGAATTTTATTTCTTACTATACCAAGAAACTAGATTCGTGCCAATAAAGAAACACCCACCTGTAGTGCTTTTACGATCATCTGCATTGCCAGCCCAATCAGAGTCATTGTACCCAATCAGATCAGAGTCTTGATTATTAGAATGCCAGACTCCATACTCAGTAGTATCACTCACATATCGCATAATTCTTTTAACTGCGTTTAAATGGGATTCCTTTGGGTCAGCCTGAAATCTCGCACATATTCCTACGTTGAAACATATATCTGGTCTACTTGCTGTCAAATACAATAGACTCCCAATCATGCCCCCATATAATTTCTGATCAACTCCAACTCCTTTCTCATCCTTCACCAATTTATCAAAAACCCCATAGGTGTTTAAACTGCACGGGAATTGCTAAGTCCGAATCTCTTCACTAAATTCATAGCATACTTACTCTAATTTATAAATAGGTCATTATTTTCTTGCTTTACTTGCAGCCTTCGAAAGTACGTGAGTTCTCCAACCATACTAATTTCAAATTTAGCTTGCATGACATTAACGAAATCCTGCACCATAAATGAGGAAGTAAAACCAAACACAATATCATCAACATAGATTTGAGCAAATAAAATCTTTGAGGCCTTTCTGAACACAAATAATGTGCGATCTAATCCCCCTCGATGATAAACTTTCTGAATTAGAAAGTTAGTAAGTCGTTCATACCATGCCTGCGGTGCTCGTTTCAAACCATACAATGCTTTCTTGAGTCAAAACACATGGTGAGGGTAATGAGGATCCTCAAATCCTTTAGGTTGTTCCACATACACTTGTTCATTTACTACACCATTTATAAAAGCACTTTTGACATTCGTTTGATATAGAGTGAAGTTCATAGAGCAGACAACAGCAAGTAAAATTTGAATCGACTCTAACTAGGCAACTGGTGCGAATGTCTCATTAAAATCTACTCCTTCAACCAGAGTATATCCTTGAGCTACCAATCTGGCCTTGTTTCGAGTAATTTGTCCATCAACATCTGATTCATTCTTGAAGATTCACTTTGTGCCAATGACATTCACACATTTATGACGAGGAGTTAGATACCATACATCGTTTCGTTCGAATTGACCAAGTTCTACTTGCATTTCCTCAATCCAGTATTCATCAAGTAACACTTCCTTATAGTTCTTGGGATCAATGAGAGAGATGAAGCATTGTAATCCTGCTAATTTCCTGTAATTATCGCGAGGAATTGAATGAGTACTCCTTGTCATAGGTTATGGTTGCACCTATGGTTGAACATGCGATGAGTCAGTGGGGGATGATGTTCCAACATACTTAATATCTTTAGGTTCAGCAGGATAGTCAGTCTGCTCAGATGTTCCAACATTGGCTGGCTCGTTAGGTTGATTGTGCTGTGTTGAAGCATGGTTTTTTTCTGGTTCATCTTCTCCATCACCTGATACTTTTCCTTTGTCGGAATCATCCACAATGACATTTATGGTTTCCATGAGGGTATTTATCTATAGATTTTAAATACAATAAGCCCGATTGTTCACAGAATAACCAAGAGAAATCCCAATATCACTACGATTGTCAAATTTTTCCAATTGTTCTCTATCTTTGAGAATGTAGACCTTGCTTCAGAACACATGCAAGTATAAGACATTTGGTTTCCTGCCCTTCCAAATCTTGTAGGATGTTTTGTTTGTGAATGAACATTGATACACTTGGTTGATTGTATAGCAAGCTGTATTAATAGCTTCTGCCCACCATTTTTTGGGAATTTCTTTCTCAAATAACATGACTTGAGCCCTTTCCTGAAGATCCATGTTCTTTCTTTCCACAATGCCATTCTGCTGAGAAGTGATTGGTGCAGAGAACTCATGTTGAATTTCACGTTCGTCATAGAAGTCACTGAATTGAGAGTTTTCAAATTCCCTGTCATGATCACTGCGAATTCTAACAATCTTCCCAACTGGACTTCCCTTTTCAGTCTATTATTTTATCACAAGACTTCTAAACACTTCCACAGTATCGGATTTTTCTTTTGTAAAGCTACCCATGTAAATATGGAGAAATCATCAACACATACAAAGATATATTTCTTGGCACCTATACTAGGTGTATTGACAAGACCCATCAAATCCATATGCAGTAATTCCAAATTTCTTGAGGTAGTTATATACTGAACTGAAGAGTGGGGATATCAAATTTGTTTACCTTGTTGACATGGTCCACAGACAATTCCACTTTTTCTCGTCAATGTAGGCATACCTCGTATTGCCTTTACATTTGCAATTTTCACCAAGGTTTTGTAGTTGATGCGACCAAGCTTTCTGTGCCATAGAAATCCTTCATCTTGTTTTGAGCTCATACATTTCACTTCTTGCTCCAGTAAATAATAATAATCTGATTATTGAATGCCTGAAAGGACTTTAGATTCACTGTGTTTCACTATACATTTATCTTTCTGAAATTCCACGGTCATATTGTCGTCACACAGTTGGTTGATGCTCAACAAATTTTCCTTTAGGTCTTCAATAAGAAAAATACTAGTGAATACTGGAAATCTTTCAATTTGCAGTTCTCCTTTTCCAACTACTCTACTTTTCTTTCCATCGCCAAAGGTAACAAAACCACCATCATAAAGTGTGATGTTCGTGAGAAATTTCTGAGTGTCAGTCATGTGGCGAGAAAAACCACTATCAAAGTACCACAAATCCATGGAATGTGCTATAAGAGAAGTATGTGCAACAAGGCAATTACTAGAGCTTTTGACAACCCATACCTTTCTGACCATCTTTGATCTCTGAACCTCGTCTATGTTGAAACAAACTGAGAATTGTCATCCTATCATGATGTCTCAGAGCAATTTCAGGCATTGTTCATATGTGTGTCCTTGATACATACAGTATCTACAGATGAGGGGTTTCCTTTCATGAGGTTTGCCGAACTTTCTCTTTACCGTTTGGATCTTTGACTTGAGCGTGACTGTGTTCCTAGGTGGGTTGTCATACCCAATTCTGTGTCGATCTCCAAAGCTCATTCCCATGATCAGAATATCATTAAGTTTCGTCTTTCCAATGTTCAACTTTGTAATAGCTGCTCCAGACGTCTTAGCTCTCTTGGTTGTTGTAATTAGCTTCACATTTAACTCATCATTCTTATTTCTGAGTTCAGCAACTAACACTCGCAACTCCCTTTCTATCTCGACCGGATGGTTTTTCTCTTCCTTCAGTACTTTGTTTGTATCAACAATTTGAAGCCACATGACATACATCTTCTCGTATGTATTGTATATTTATTCATCATTCACAACAAGTTTGTCATCATCACTAAGCACATATGCCAAATCTATGTTGGAACATACAACTTCAATTGTATCTGACATGTTGGAACATTCATCATTTGATCCACCATGATTTTTTGCTCCAAATACCACAGAGTTGCTGGTAAGTTCTTCTTCATCTTTCTCATCTTCTTCATCTTCACTTCATGAGGTGACATATGATTTTCCCTGTTTCTTCCTGGTATTTGCACATTCAGCTTGAATATGACCATATCCTTCACATTCTCTGCATTGAATTCGTCCAGCCTGTTTTGATTCACCACTTTGATTTCTGGGGAACTGTGGATTTCCTTGTACAAACCATATCCCACGGTTATTTCCAAGTTCTTGTGGCCTTGGTCTATTTCCACCAAATCTTTCCTGCAACTTCTTGTTTACTACTTTCTTCAGCATTCTTAAGAAATTTTTCGTGATAAGTGCAAGTTTTTCAAATTCATCATCATTGCCATGTTCGTGATTGGCCTTCAATGACGATGTTCTGAATGCTAACTCCTCTTGAACCCTTTTTGTAGTATGTTGAAATGCCATCTCATAAGTATGTAACGATCACATTAATTCATCTAAGCTCATGGTAGCTACATCTCTTGCTTCTTCTATTTCTGCAACCTTCATTGCAAACCTTTTAGGAAGTGATCTCAAGGTCTTCTTAAACAATTTTGCCTCTTTGTAAACTTTTCCAAGTTGATACGCCATATTGGAGATGTCTCTGAGTTTCCCATTGAATACAAAAATAGTGGCATCTTCCTCTATCTTTAGTTCCTCGAACTTTGTAGCCAACATCTGTAATTTTGATTATCGAACTCGACTAGTTCCTTCATGGACAGTTTGCATAATATCCCAATCTTTCTTAGCCTAATGGCATGTTGAGATGAGTTTGAACTTATTTTCATCAACTGCTGTGAAGATAACATTCAATGCTTTTGAATTTTCCAGTGAGGCCTTGAGTTCATCAAGAGACCAAGTAGATTTGTCTTTGAGTTTCTGCTCCCTCTGACTTGGCTCTCCTTTTGCCTTAGTAGGGTGATTCAACTCAGTAGGGTGATTCCACTCATTTTCAACAAAGTGCAAAGCTAGTTCATCTAGTGAGTTAATGAAGACTCTCATGCATGCCTTCCAATAGTTATAGCTGTTGCCTTCCAGTAGAGGTGGCCGAGACACCTAAGCTCCTTCTTTGGTCACCATGGTAAAATCGGATCACACTTTCCTTGACACAAACAAGGGAAAAAATAAGTGACCAAACTCTGATACCAAATGAAATTTGATTTTACCGAATTATCTTAATTATTACTACTATGTTCCAGCATAACCTATCTAACCAAGTATGTAATAAAGTAAAGCATAATAATACGAGACTTGGTAGCGCAGTTCGGTGAAATCCACCTACATCTGTGGGGTCTGGCCCAGTTCAGAATGAATCCACTAATCAGAAAGATGCAGTACATAGTACACCATACAAAATACTTATCTTTACTAATTAAACATGTGAATTCTGCAAGCTCCCCTTGCTACTGATTTGCCTTGACCAGACTCCCTCTGACCTCAAAACTCGTCGACCCTCCCGCAATACTCTCAGAAAGATAGAAAATATATGTGCAAATTTTTGCAATTAAAATCGTGAGTATAATGCAGTCGAGATGTCCCCTTTTAAATCCATGAGAATATTGGAACTCTCCATGATTATCTCCATAATATTCATCTTCCTTATCAGTTTCTGATGCATATATAAATCTCATAAATAAAAGAATTTTCATTATCTCCACATATCCCATAAATCTAATTCCATATTTGTAGAAATTTTCCATAAACCTAATATGCTTCTACCACTGCCTAATATATTGCAGAATATTCAGACTTACATAAATCACAATATTCTATTTTTTTCGTAAAACCTTGTAGGTGGTTGTGGTTGCAGTTCGTATGTTCCAACATGGAGCGTTTTTTTTCGTTTCCAAATTAGTTCACAAATTGTCAAATAAATAATTAATGAAAACCACTTGACTTTATAATGGGCACGGAAAAGATTCATTGGATGTCTTGGGAGAAGCTTTCGAGAGCAAAATGTAATGGTGGATTGGGGTTCCGGAACTTGATGGCAGCAAACCTAGCACTACTAGGTAAGTAAGAATGGAGATTTTTAATGCACCCCAATGCCCTCGTCACCAAAGTCTTTAGAGATAAATATTTTTCCAAATCGTCGATTTTTGAAGCTCCATTAGGACATCGATCCTCGTGGTAATGGAGGAGTATTATGAAGGGAGTTGGAGTACTTAGACTTGGATGCCGAAAACATATTAGATCGGGGCTTCAGACAAGTACATGCCACGATCCATGGCTGCCTAGACCGAAGGATTTTTTTGTTAAAAATGCGGAGAACATTCCGGTAGAGTTGTCGCGGGTTGGGGACCTCATTGATGAACACACACGTTGGTGGCGGGAAGACTTATCAGCTGTGCACTTCCACCTGGATGATGCCTCGATCATTCGACAAATCAGACTTCCTATTGAAGTGGGAGCAGACAAATGGAGTTTGCACCATACGACTGCGGGTACGCATACTGTGAAATCAGCCTACCATACTCTAGTCGAGTCGCCATGTTCAGAACTCTTCCACCGCTTGCCATCAGAAGATCCGAAGAGGACTATATGGAATAAACTGTGGAAATTGCGCATCCCGCAAAGAGCAAATCACCTTGCGTGGTGTTGTGCGGAATATCTGAGAAAGAACAAGCAAAAAAAATAAAGCAAAAAACAAGACACTGAGATTTTTATGTGGTTCACCAATTGGCTACATCCACGGCCGACCAAGATCGGATTCCACTAGAGAGAAAGGCCAGAATTACAGATTTCCTACTCTCTACAAATCCTATCTCTTACAGCGAGACCCCCGTACCATCCTATCGAAGCGGCTATTACGTATTCAAGGCATACCAACACGTGGAGAGTCTGTACATATTCTCTTCCGACCTGCAAAAATCTAAGAAAGAGATGGAGGAACCCTTAACGTGTGTTCAATGTAGGGAAGAAAATGGCATTTGGGGTCATCTCTTTTTTGAGTGTAGCTATGCTACTGCAGCATGGACATTACTTACGCTACAAGGAACAATTGGAAGTACAAGAACAGCCCGGGGAGATTACTGGATCAGGAACCTGATCAAGACTTGCGAAGAAGGAGATGCGGAGTTGATAACTGTGATGTGTGATGGTATTTGGTTTCAAAGGAAAATTTTTTTTGAAAACAAGTGCTTACCACCGGAGGATTCTGCAGCGGGAGTTGTGGCGAGTCTCAGAAATTTCAAGTCTGCAAACCAGTGGACGGAGCGGTCATCACTCCCTATTGCGGCCACTGGAGGAGGGAGATCAAATATTCTTTGATGCCAGCACGTCTGATGGCTTCATGGGAATCGGTATTATCCGCCTTGATGGAGATGCTAAATTCCGAAGAGCAACAGCATTAAGAAGACCAGGTGGATAAGACGCGGCAACGGCGGAAGCTCTTGCGATACTAGAAGCTGTCCGATTGGCCGCAGAAGTTGAGGATGAACAAGTTACCATTGTTGGGGATTCTAGGTATAGTTAGTATGAGTTTTTGTATTTTTGGTGCATCATCTCATGATTTTGGATACAATTGTGCATCTTTTAAAATTTGGATATCATGGTCAGAATTTGTTCTCACTGATTTTAATTTTAATTTTTAATTTAGATTTGGAGGCATTAAGAGAATGCGTCCTCAATTTGTGTTTTTTTTAATTAAAACTTTTAAACTACACTATACTTTGGTAGGATATTGCACATACTAACCTAAATTTCATAGGATTACATTAACATTTGTTTACGTCTTGACAAAAAAAATGATTGAGGCCGTTAAATTACATGACAATACATATAATATGTTTAAGAGTAAACATAGATTTTTTTATTAAATTTATAAGATATGATTATCGAACAATTTTATTGTCAAGTAAAATTATTTTTGTCCATAAAATAATTACAAAATATTTAACAAATTATATGTAAAATATGAAATTTTCAATACTTATTAATACTTTAATATATAAATATTTATTAGTATTAGTAAAATCTTCCAATTAAATTATAGATTTAAGAGTAAAAATAATTTTTTTTGTTAAACTTATAAAATATGGCTATCGAACAATTTTATTTTGGGTTATCAAACTATTTTATTGTAGAGTGAAATTATTTTCGTTCATAAAATATTACATAACATTTAAAAATTATATATAAAATATAATATTTTTGACATTTATTAATAATTTAATATAAATGTATACTAGTATTAGTAAAACCTAAGGTGAAAATTTTATTTTATTTTAAATAATATTTGGATAAATATTAGGACTAAAACCATATTTTTTGTGCGATAAATTCAGTAAACAAAATTGAAACAAACTAAAAATCAAAATACTGCATACACTTAAAAAATTTATATTCCAAAATAAAATAAAACGATATCGTAATATTTGTGGCGCACTGGCAGAAGTAGAATAGCATAGACGATCCGAAATTATCCTATCGTACATGTTAGAAGGTTCGTGTATTTGCAAGACACGTACGCGTTTCACACCACGTACATCATTGCATACAGAATGTTTGCAGTACTATGTGTGTGCATTTAGACTGTATACAAATATATTAGGAGGTGGGTGCTTTCTTTGATGGTGTTAGATAAATTAAAGTCGGATGCAACTATGCAGGTTTTGAAAAATGGCCACTTTGTGGTGCGACCTATCGGTTTTGTTTTTTTTTTACCTGCATTTAGAGATGACGTATTCAGCGAATGCGTCCTCATATTTTTTGGCAGAAAATATGAGGACGCATTTGCTAAATGCGTCCTCATATTTTCTGCCAAAAAAAATCTAAATTCAAGAGCTCGCATTTACTAAATGGGTCCTCACTTTTGCATGCAATAAAAATAAAAATAAAAATGGCATAGAATGCATTTAGCAAATGCATTCTCTATCATGCATCCAATGGTATGTACTGTAGCCACCATTATAGAATTTTCTCTACTTCGTATAGTTGGAGAGGAAGTCGAGCAAAGCCTTGCTTGTTCGGATGTTATTTCACATATTAGAACGGTATTCAACCATAAGGGTTTTAAACCACCTTGTTGGATACCTAGAGATATGAATATAGTTGGTCACTCACTTGCTAGCTTCGCAAAGTCAAGTGAACTGCAAGATAATGTATGGGATGCACCCCGACCTTTCTTTTTCCAAACGATACTAGACGATTCTGGTAACATGAAATGAAATTTATTTATTCAAATTTTTTTTTGAAAAACATACAAGTCTTGGCCATTTTAATGGGTCAAACTGCTAGTTAGGGGGCAAAATTGCCTTTTCTAACTATACCTTCACCTCCTGAACCAAAATTTCAAACGACATGTTCACTTCATCCACCGGCAAAATCGCACCGTCAGCACTGCCTCAACCAGTAGGAGAAAGAGGTGTCACCGACTCCAAATTCTTCCCAACTCCCGTGCCTAAAAATTGACCTCGGGTTCAACAAATTCTCAACTCTAATCGCCGTGCAGATTAAGCACCAAATTCGTCGACAATCGGGCAAAAAGCCATCACGATTCCACCGCAAATCGCTGTCGTTGCGATCTCCTGCCATCATTATTAATCGCAAAACTTCTCGGCCTGTGGCAGAATGGGTTTTGACGGCTTCCCAATTCCCATTTTTGTTGATTTATGTCTTTGCATTAACTCCTCTTCATTACAAGGTATCTACAAGTATTATAGACGTGGTTATGAAAATTGATTAACCAGACTAGATAAATCTATAGAATACAATTAATAATTCAATAACAAGAGAATTAATACAATAAATAGGAACATAAAACTTTTTCCAAGAATCAAATAGGAAGTATAATCTTAATAGAGGTTAAGCACAAGAAGACCATTGGGTCGAACGTGTGGCATAGAGAAATATTTAATACTTTAACTTAATTACCGCATTCGTGAATAATTAAGGGTGATAATTAAGGAGAACGTTATTTAGGACATGGAGTATAAATACAAGGTGCATTTACTTGTCATTCATTTTGTCTTAATCATATCAAACGCTTGGGCTAACTTAGGCATCAGAGTGCCTGGAACCCAGAGACAGTTTTATTGCAGGTTCATTCGAGAAGAGCTCTAGCCAACGAATCGGTCGGTTGTTGGAGACGCATCAAGTGGTGCCGTCTGTGGGGAAGACTAAGCCGAATCGAGGGTTTTGAGAGTTTATGTTCACGGTTGTTTGAAGGAGTGAAAGGTTGAGGTCCATAGGTACACGGCCTGGATCTCCGCCAAGGTTAACATTGGAGAATCCAGTAGTAGAAGACGATGCCCGTGTCAAGGACATCAAAATGGCTAGTATTCAAACGCCGGGAACGGAGTTGGGTGCGAGGCCTATTCCAGGCATGAGCCACGATGGGGGGCAAACCTCAGTGGCGTTTGGCACAAATCCCCTAGCGCCAATCTAGAACGATGTGCCGGGGACCTCGAGGATGCTGGAAATGATGGGAGAGCAAGAACGGAAAACACTGATTCCCTGCTCGACTGGGTAGCCAACCTGGGGGATAGAAGGTTTGCAGAGGCTTCGAGAGACTCATATATGGAAGCCTACGGTCAACACGAACAAGGAAATCAGAATGCGGGGAGGGCGACCCCGAAATAAGATGTGGAACGAGCAGCTCAAGTCCTGGCTGCAGCTTGCTATCGAATCACCCCTCCTCCGAGGGATGATAGGGTCACGCCATGAGCATTACCGCCCTCACCTTTGGTAATAACTATGGGGTGGGCCTCTCAACCCCCAATAGCCTACCCTTATCAGGTATATGCTGGAGAACCGCTACATGCTAGGCCTTAGCCTTCTATTCCTGGTTACTCCCAAGGTCCTATATATTCGTTACCTCCGCTAACCCCATCTGCTCCTACCCTTGACCTGGCCGGTCTAGGAGCAGTATATGGAATAATGACCTCTTCTTACATGCAAGGATACGGGAGTATGGGAATCAATCAGGGGATTTACAATCCTTATGTCCAACCACCCCCACCACCATCATACCTAAACCTCGGACAGTATTGAATGAGCCCAGGATACAGAGCCATAGTTGGGCGGTCACAACAGGGGGTTGAACCTGCTATGGGGACAACAAGAACCCCCCTTGGATGTAAGTGAATCATTAAGAAAGGAATTGGATAGGTTGATCAGCCCCTTGGGCCAGACTGCAGGGTCTCCTTTCAGCTCGGTGATCGGCGGGATTCGATGGCCAATAGAAATAAAGCCCCTAGAAGGACTTCCCATGTACAACGGTGAAACTTACCTTCGAGAGTTCATCCAGACATTCTTGGGTTTAATGAATTCAATGGATTTTGATGAGAAATTGACATGCAAGTTGGTACGTAACTACCTGCGGGGAAAAACACAGGAGTGGTTCAATAAGTTGCTAAGGGGGTCGCTTCGATCATATCGGGATTTCAGCGAAGCATTGTTGACCTAGTACGCACAAAAGAAGAAGTTTACCCAAACTCTGTTGGAACTCTACCAGACAAAGCAAAAGGCAGGGCAAAGCACGAAAGCTTTCTATTATCGGTATGTAGGCGCGAGTTTGGGAGTGATAGAAACAACGGAGAATGAGGTAATCCAAGGGTACCTGTTGGGGATGTAAGATTCAGAATTGTACAAGAGGCTGAGTACTAATACCCCCAAGACTTTGCAAAAACTTCAGGATGTAGTGGAGCAGTATTCGAGGGTAGAGGAGGCAACTAGAAGGAAAAGAGATATCCTTGCAGAGAAAATGGGAAGAAATGTAGAGCATAGAGGAAAATGGTTGGTCGAGCCCATAAGAACACCATTCGAAAGGTATAATCAATTTCCACCAACGCTCGGAGGAATAACCCCTGCACATAACTTAAGCATACATAGAGAGTTGTTCCGAGCACCCCCACCCTTGTAGAGTTCGCACAACTCGGTTGCAGGCCGGAGGGCAACAAATCGATACGGTGATCATCACGGGGATTACAGCCATAACATAAACGATTGCATGCAGTTAAGGATGAAGATCGATAGGTGTGAGCGGGAAGGACGGTTCCAAGGGCAAGGACACAGGAACCAGGCAGCCCCCTCGAAGCCCAGAATGAACCAATGGTAGCCTTATAGAAGAAAAAATAAAAACAATGGGGGTAGAGGAGATAGAATGCCTCGAGAATAGGTGGTTCGAGACAGGGAGCAGGAGGGAATGCAAGATAGACCCCAAGAGCAACAAGGGGGAAATCAAGGTAACCAAAGCAGAGAAAACCCACCCGTGCAAAGGATGATTAATGTCATCAATGGCATGGTGGGAGAGAAATCTTCGAATGCTATCATAAGAGCTGGGGATCAAAGGGTTCCTATGGAAGAGCCCAGTCACAAGAGGTTCTGACCGGACGAGACGGTCACTTTCTCGGAAGTGGATGTCGTACCAGACCAAACACCCAATTCAGATCCTATGGTAAATTTAGCCATTATTGGAATGTTCTTGATAAGAAAGGTGTTCGTTGATGACGGAAGCAGGGTAGAAGTGATGTTTGTTGAGTGTTTTGACCAGTTAGACATAAGGCTCGAAAACTTGAAAAAGTCATCCTCCCCTTTATCCAGATTCACGGGAAACCCGATGTTCCCCATAGGAGAGATAACATTGCCCATTCAAGTTGCGCATACTGAAAAAGGAGTGACCATCATGTGTAATTTTACTGTCGTGGATACTCTTTTCCCTCATAATATGATTTTAGGAAGGCCATTGATGAGCCAGGCTTGGGCGATCTGGTCACCTTATCACTGAGAAGAGGGTAGAATCTATTCGAGGAGATCAAACTGTGGCCCAAAAATGTAACCTCACAACAGTACAGGAAGCAAGAAGGCAAAGGGATGTGGCGACGGTACACGCAGATGTGGGATTAGGTTATACAATACAGATGCTTATTTGGGATACATGGTCAGTTGTAACACCCCCGAACCCAAACGCAAGTATCAGGTCAGGTCTGAGCATGCTACCAAAAGTGCTAACAGTAACGAGCAGATAAATTTTATGCGGAAGCAATTTAGATAAATTCAAAAACCTAACTTTACTATTACAGTGACAGGATTATTACAAGTGTTAAATGAAGTTTCACCTAACTATTACAGATTCAAAGTTCACATTAAAACCCTAACAGTTCACCCAGGATCTTTATCAAACGAAGTAAAGACAACAAGCACTTTTTACTTATTGTTCTTCTTCACCTGAAAAAGGGTTGTTTAACTAGGGTAAGCTCCTTGTGTAGTGAGGTTCCATCGCCAGTATTTACCCAGTTGATTTTAGTGATCACAGAATAACAATTAACAATTAACAACTAACCACGTGGGTCCTTGCACACAGTAAAAGGATACGGGTGGTTAATGCCGAATTGCTGCCAAGTGCCTATATGGAAACTCTGACTAACATACACAATATAACCCAGTCAGTCATACCCGAAGGCTATCAGTTCAGAATTCACTTTCCCCAATCACGTCAGTGTTCAGTTACGAGCTCGTATCAATCAGGTGGTTATGCTAGCATACCAAACTTCACGTGTAGCCGATCTAATTAAACGGTCCAGTCTGTACTGTTCCTCGCCGACTTCAACCAAACTACAATCGCATCGGGACCCCCAAAATCACAGATAGGTAATCAGCTAGTAGGTAATTCAAATTTGACACGGTAAGATAAAGTACAAGCCGGTCATCAGAGCAGTATATGATTCAAGTTTAACACGGCAAGATAAAGTACAAGCCGGTCTTTCACAAAAATTATCAGAGCAGTTCAGGGGTTCAGTTTCACAATAATCTAGTACAGTATGATAAAATACACACTTAATTCAATAGTCAGTAAATACCATCATTTGAGTGTAACCATTATATCTCTCTCTCATGGTTCGAGTTTCGAGTAGAAAGTTTTGAGTATCATGCTTCAAGTATCGGGGTTCGAGCAGATGAGTTTGAGTACAGGGGTTCGAGTACTCACAGTGCAAGTAGTTGGGTTCGAGTACAGGAGGTTTGAGTACAGAATTTGAGTGAGGAAGGTTCAAGTTGTATGGGTATCAGGTGGTACTGGTTCGAGTGGTAAGTGGTACCAGTTCGAGTGGTGAGGTTTAGTTGGAGAGATTCCAAAGGTACGGGTTCAGTTGGTGAGGTTCGAGTGGTAAGGTTCTAGTGGCACTAGTTCGAGAGGTAAGGTTCGAGAGGTGAGTCCGTAAAGGTTTCAGCGGTACTAGTTTGAGAGGTAAGGTTCGAGAAGTAAATGTTTCAGTAGTACTAGTTCGAGAGGTAAGTTCGAGAGGTAGTGGTTTCAGTGGTATGAGTTCGACAGGTACAGGTTCAAGAGGTGAATTCAGGAGGTACAGTTCGAGGGGTACAGTTCAGGAGGGTCGGTTAGAGAGGTACGGTTTTTAGTGAGGAATTCGAGAGATATTCTCTGGTTCAGTGGGTGAGGTTCTCAAGGTACGGTTTCTGACGGTGAAGTTCAATAGGTAAGGGTTCGGTGGTATTAGTTCGAGAAGTATAGGTTTGATAGGTAAAGGGTTCAGTGGTATTAGTTTGAGGGATAAGGTTCGAGTGGTACAGTTCGAGGGGTAAAGGTTTCAGTGGCACAAGTTCGAGATGTGAGGTCGAGAAGTAAAGATTCTAGTAGTGAGGGTTCCAATGAAAAGGTTTCTAGAGGTGAAGATATCGAGGTTACTAGTTCAAGGAGTAGGTTCGAGATATATTGTTCGAGAAGTAAAGGTATCATTGGTACTAGTTCGAGACATAGGTTTGAGGTGTATTGTTCCATAGGTAAAGGTATTAGTAATACTAGTTCGAGATATACAGGTTTCAAGTGGCGATTTGAGAGGTGAGGTTTTCAGAGGGGGGTTTGAGAGGTGAGGTCTTTCAGTGGGTTCGATAGGTGAAGTTTTCAGTAGAGGTTCGAGAGGTGAAGGGTTCAGTAGGGATTCGATAAGTGAGGTCTTCAGTGAGTTTCGAGAGGTAATGGGTTCAGTAGGGGTTCGAGAGGTAGAGTTTCGGCAGGGGTTCGAGAGGTAGAGTTTCGGCAGGGGTTCGAGAGGTAGAGTTTCGGCAGGGGTTGGAGAGGTAGAGTTTTTCAGTAGGGGTTGGAGAGGTAGAGTTTCGGCAGGGATTGGAGAGGTAGAGATTTGGCAGGGGTTAGAGAGGTAGAGTTTTTTAGTAGGGGTTCGAGAGGTAGAGTTTCGGCAGGGGTTCGAGGGGTAGAGTTTTGGCAAGGGTTCGAGAGGTAGATTTTTTCAGTAAGGGTTCAAGAGTAGAGTTTCGACAGAGGTTAGAGAGGTAGAGTTTTGGCAGGGGTTCGAGAGGTGGAGGGTTCAGTTTGAGAGAGAGTCAGGTTCTGATGACATCATGTGTATATATACGTAAACATACACCCAATTTAACTCAATTCGTGCTAGGGCGATGCAACACTCACCTTAGTAAAACTTGGCTTGGAAACCTCCGCTTCTACTTCACTGCTTAACCTCTGAATTTTGGTATTCAAACTATCTTAAGGCTGTGAGTATTGGGGAGGATATCACTGGTATTTATACTAGGTAAAATATAGGGTTCTGACGCCTACTTAACCTAGGATTTTATCCTGTAAACCTCAAGCCTGTGTCTACTTGCCCAAAATTACTTTGGATAAATTTCTCATGTCCGCCATCCGTTTCTTCTTCCCGGTAATTCTACTTGCCCAAAAAATTACTTTGGATAATTTTTCACATCCGCTGCCAGCTTATCCTTCATGGTAATTTCTTGCATTTATTTATTCATTTTCTCATTTATTTATTTGCTTATTATTACTATTATTATAATATATATATATATGTGTGTGTGTGTGTGTTTTCTTCTCTTACTTATTTATTTATTTACTTATTGTTATTGGTATTATTATATATATTTTATTTATTTATTTATACATATATATTTTTATTTTTATTTTTTTGTCAAAAATTAAAGGAAAGATTGGAATATTTGATAAAATTTAATTATTACATGCACTCTAATTCCATTTCGGTCGGGGTTTTCACATCAGTAGCTGTTGAAAAGCTAATTCCTAAAGGAGTTAAGGGGAGACTGAGAGACTTGTTGGGAGAATATAGAGACGTGTTCTCGTGGGATCCCTCTGACCTTACGGGAGTACCTTCGAGTCTCGCACTGCATAGGCTGAATATTGACCCCTCGATTAAACCAGTGAAGCAGAAGAGAAGGGTGTTTGCTCCCAAAAATGCTGATGCAATCAAAGATGAGGTGGAGAAGTTGTTAAGGGCAGATGTCATCTAGGAGGTGTTCTACCCCGACTGGATTGCTAATGCAGTCATGGGTTGAAAGCATGATGGAGCATGGATAATGTGTATTAACTTTACTGATTTAAACTAATGCTGCCCCAAAGATAGTTACCCATTGCCGCCAATCGACAAGTTGGTGGAGGTCATAACTGGATATCCAATTTTGGCAGTCTTCGACGCGCATAAGGGGTATCACCAAACCCTCATGGCGGAGGAAGACAAAGAAAAAACATCGTTTATTACCGATGTGGGCATGTACTGCTATAAGAAGATGTCCTTTGGGTTAAAAAAATGTTGGGGCCACTTACCAGAGGCTGGTTTATAGAGTGTTCAGGGAACAGATAAGGAACAACATGGAAATATACGTGGATGACATGGTTGTTAAAAGCAAAAGTTATGAAGAATTCTTAAGAGACCTGGAGGAAACATTCAATGGGCTTCGAGGGGCTAATTTGAAGTTGAACCCGTATAAGTGTGTTATTGGTGTGGGGGCGGAGAGGTTTCTTGGATTCATGGTCTCGGAGAGGGGGATTGATGTAAACCCGGAAAAGGTAGAAGCTTTAAGGACAATAAAAACCCCACAATCGATAAAGAATGTACATAAGCTTATGGGATCTCTAGCAGCATTGAGCAGGTTCCTATCAAAGAGGGTGGAGAAGCACTTACCCTTCTTCAATGTTCTTCAAAGGGCAAAGAAGTTTGAGTGGAATGGCAAGTGCGATGAGGCATTCAAACAGTTGAAGGATCACTTTGGGACATTGCCTACCACGTACTTTATTCAAAAAAAATAATATTTTCAAAGTGATATAAGATGATCAATATCGAAATGCAGCAAATCGATTCCAACTATGGTGCATTCTTCATCACACTAACACATTCGGTTCCAAGAATTGCCTCACAAAAACGTTCTGTTCTCGCAGAATTCCAAATCACAGATTCCCATTTATCAATATCGATCGTCACCATTGAGAGAATGACAGCATAATTTTGCTTTATATGGTTGGTATTATTTTATTATTAATAGGGAGTATATGTTTTAATATTTTTATTTGATATTTAATCATTTTAATTTTGATGCATATTTTTAGTGTTTTTATTTGATGTTTATTTTCATCGTTTTATTTTATATTAAACTATTTTTATTTTAGAGAAGAGTGCATAAATAACCTTATTAAATTTTGAAAGTGCAGCTATAATCCTGTAAATTTGAAAGTGCGAAATAAACCCAAAGTTTTTCAGCAATGGTGCAAATATACCCAAATTGCACTATTCCGGTGTTGACTAGAGGAATTCAAACGTTGACCAATCTAAAAAGATTAAAATACCCATAAGTTTAAAACTAAAGTTTTAATGACCATCATACCCTTGGAATTTGCCACAGGTCAACGGTGATCAACACCTGTCAATAGTGGTCAACACCTATCAACGATGGTCAATGTGGTCAACACCAGCCAACAATAACTAATGGTAGTCGGGTTAGATCGGTACTTTTATTAATAAATCGGGGTTAGATAGCACTTTAGTAAAAATTACAGGTGTAAATTAGCACTTATGTAAAAAAGATAAGGTCAGATCAGCACTATCATAAAAAAAATCATTTTAAGAAAAGCAAACTTTTTTAGGGGGGAAGATTTTACAAGGTTATATTGGAACTTGCAATCAAATCATAGGGTTAAAAACACACTTTTCTCTTTATTTTATATGCATAGCTCTTAATTATTTAATGTTTAACTAATTATAAAGAGTGTATTTCTATCCTTTATGTTTAACCATTTTTATTTGATGTATATTTTATTATTTTATTTAATAAATTGAAGTTTAAATTTGATTATATTTATTTTAATTTTTTGTATTATCAGTTATATGTGAGTTTAAGTCATAGAATCCAAACACAAATTAACCCAACAACAAATTTTCAACGCAAATTTGACCTGAATCGTTCTGTACCCGAACCCTTTCCGAACCCGATGCCGATATGCTACAACCATCACCCTGATGGCATCCATTTGACCTTTTGAAATCGTCTAAATCATACTACATCCACTGTCTATCAGAAAAATCAGATGTTGAATAACCATCAAAGGCCGCAAATCACCAACGGCTAAACTCGGCGTCACCTTGTTGCAATTAGGAGTGTTTAAAAATATCTGACCCATAATATCGAGCCCGTTGGCCCGCTAGTCGGGATTAAAATAAATGGCTGCCTTTTCATTTTTTAGAGCAGGTATTCTGTCCAAAAATTTTACATTTTAACGGATCCGAGCTTGGGCCGTACAAATACTATTTAGAATTTTAATATATTTAATTAATTTAAATATTTTTTAAGATCTACTCCCAACTTCCAATTGCCCATATCTATGTAATATTAAGTATTAAATAATGCAAATCTACTATTATTTAAGTGCTATATTTTCAATGATTAATCTCTTTAAACCCCAAATTCTTTGTTACTTCTGAGTTCCGGCTCGTCCTTTTCAATCTCAAATTTTTATTTGTGCTCACAACCACAACTTTGTTCTCGCGGTAGGTCTAACTGAATTTTTTAGTTTTGCTTTGCATCAGAAATTTCATATCAAACTTTCATAACCCCTCCAATAATTTTTAAAAAAATATTAGCCCAATGATTTTCTTCCTGTCACTTCAACATATTTTGTAAAGTTCATCTAATTAGGGAATGACAATGATGATTACGGACTTGCTGCGCTTAGTGATTATTATATGCTGGATTTTTATAATGATACAGGGTGATAATTATTTGTACCAAAAATGTTGCAAAAATTCAATTGCTTATATCATCATTGTAAAGACATTTTGCTTGCACTAATACAAATTTATGTAACATAATGAAACGACAATTATCTAAAGAATTGTATTCTTGAAGGGGGCAGCCAGGACCTTGTTACCCAGCCTGAACAATTCAGGTATCTGCATTGTGGGTACTTGAGTCTTGCGGGCCAGGCCACAAGCTACATTTTTAACTATCCCCACATGGAGTATTCGAATGTGTGGGTAACAACCTATGAACACCCACAGTTGCAACCATCTCTCCGGCGGAATCCGACGAACCCTACTGCAATCGTCAGTGTCACTGTGTCTCACCCATTGGCTATTGGCTAAACCGGATGTTGGATCTCTATTATTGGCTACAATGGAGCCGGAGAACCATAAATGATCGCAAATCGAAAGTGATACCAGAACCCGTTGGCTATCGACGTGATTCCGTTGACAATTGCGGCATTCCTAACATTGATGGCGATGGATAAGTGCGACGATAAAGGATGTCGACGAAGGCAATTGATGGCAGCGAATACTGTTTACAGTAGCTTATGTTTTTTTTCAAGGAATTGTATTTTGTTCTCAGAGTTTCAGTGCTTGTTTTAAAATTAACTCAAACTAAAAGTAATTGTGTTTTTTGCTTCCAATATTTGTAAAATACTACTGGTTTTACCATAAGACGGTCTAGCGGAGGACGAACTCTGGAGAAGTATATATAGTTTGTATGCATAGCTACTTAGAGATTAAGGATGTGTTTTGCAAGACCCGTAATTGTTTTATTTATAATATAACTTTAATTATTTGAAAAATATTAAAAATTACTTAATTTTAAAATAAATTTTTTTTACATAAAAGTAAATATAAGACACTTCAATTTTATTTATAAGTATAACTCCACCAAACACACGCTAGTGGAGGGAGGGCCATTAAAGGCAGTTCTATCAGACCAGAGAAGGCACTTTGAAGTGCCTTCTATGGTCATGCCAATAATCGTGATTAATTAAAGGCGGTTTTGAGAACCGCCTTTAAAAATAGTGATAAGAGGCGATTATGAACCACCTTTAAAAGGCCGATGGAACCGCCTTTCATAGGTTCCAAGCTCAAAACCTAGACCCTCTCCCTCGGCCCCGGTGTCCGTTCCAAACTCGGAACCTGAATTAAAGGCTATTATTCCTCACTCAGAACTGGGTGACTTCCAGCTGACTTGGTGAGGTATTCCGAACTCGGAATGTAAATAGGTTCCTCACTCAGAAGCCATAATCGGCTCCCATTGTATGCATGGTTCTTTGATCGTGTGCCTTTTTTGGGCCACCTCTGTAATTTCACCAGCTATTTTTTGTTAGTATTTCTTAATTCCAAGTTCGGAAACCCATTTGTCCCAATGATTTCTAAAGGGCCAATTTTAGTTACGAGCTCGGAACTCTACTCAGCCTCAGTGGTAAAAAAACAAATTTTCATTGAATTTCTGGCTCAAATAGGCTTCTATCAACAGCCACAAATGTAATCAAATACACGCAATTGTACATCTTGCTAACAAAAATCTATAGAAAATACTAGCTGAGCAATAATCTATAAATAGGATTAGAAATCAATCAAATTCTATTCCAAAGATTTACATCACACTAATTTACCTAAATTTTGTTTTTCCCAAGAGGATGTGAGGGGTTGAGAATGAGATGCCCAGCCAAAAATATTGCCCAGCGGTGTTGATGTCTTGTTTCGAATATGGCCTTATTGCCTTTCAAATAACCTTTTTGTATAGCGAGTTAGTCAGAAATATTATTACTGACATTTAGACACTACTAATATCTATTACAACCAAAGGTACAATTACCTTGTCAATCTCAAGTAAATCCAAGTTCACGCCTTCCATGCACCCTATTGCGTACAACATTACGTAATAGCCGCACTCCCAATTTTGCGTTCGTTTCTTGTGTTGTTTTAAACAACATAAATATGGTAACGTATAGAAACACATAAATCAATCTCATTGGAAAAAATGAAGAAATTTATGCATATTGTACCTTGATTTCGACCACCTTAAAATTTACTCTCACCATCTTCGCTAGTGTCCTTCATGGCGGACTCCAAAGTCTTGACAAACGTGATTGATGGTTGTAAGTGCAATGGATCCATCCAATACACACACTTTTTTTTTCGGAACAATGATGATCAATCGCCAATGATCCCTGTACAAATATAATGTAATGTTTATTAAAATGCTTAAATTATGTTTGCAAACATAATGAAGATCGTAACTATATATAATCTTTCAATATAGGGCGTAATGAACAATTTCTTATCATTTCTCACAAGTTTTTTGCGAATGTAGTCGATTCTCTCTTGGTTTGTACAACCGATCTCTTGAATCATCACCGGGCACATGTATCTGACCCACCCTTCTTTTGATTGTACATGAAATACATGTACCTTGAAATTATGAATGATTTCACATTAGTTGTTAAATATTAGAGAAAATTAAAAAGTAAACAAGAATATAATATGTAAATATAAATTTGACTCACAAGATGTATATGGACATTATCGTCTGATTAACTTGATCACATTTCCACAGGTCCTCGAAATCACTCAACGCTGCGATGGTGTCTCTCTTGATACCAAATACGCAATTGTTTCCCATGAATGAGTAAGTTGAGTTACGTTAATGCGGTTGAAGCCAGTTGCATAGCACTTTTACGTAGTGGGGTGCGTCATTCAAGATGTGTGCCATTGGAACCGGTTGTCTAATCTTGTATGGTGTTATTTGAACCGGTTTTGGTGTCTTTTAGACTGGTTTGGGTGTAGTGTGGACCGGTCTAGGTGAAGTTTTAACCGCCTTTGGTGTACTTTGCTCCGCTTTTAGCGTTGTCATTGTTTGATTTTCAAATGGTGATCCTTTATAGGATCGACATATACTAGTCGATGCGGCCACAAAAGAAACATGTCGCGAGAGGTACCAACATTTTTTTATTCTCCGTACGGAAATGGCAATGGGACACCCTTCACCAATGTGTTCTCCAAAGAGACTCTTAACAAACCTTTTGGAATTGGTATGCTATGATGATGTTTCATTAACTCGTGCAAAATTCCATCGGCTACATGGAGTGGTCTATCACCTATGCCTTGATCTATGTATAGCTCGCACATACGTTAACCCTAATCGACACCAACTACATTTGTTAAATTTGACAAAAATTTTGAATAATAATTTGATAAATGTTAAATGTTTACCTTTTTATCACAAGCGATGATGCCCTTGTCGTGGTTGTGGGCTTCGTTTGTCGAAGTTTCAATAATTACCTCCCGATTGACCTCAAAATCTATTGGTGAATGGTGTGATCCTCTTCATGGCGATGTCCAATTGGGTGTCAAATCATCTAAATTCTCGGGAAGCACAAGGCCGGTGTGTTGGATCAACTTTCGAATGAGAATGTCTTGTTGCTCTATTCGTTTCTCTTGTTCAAGGGCGTGCTTTTGCAAAGTAAGGACACACGATGGTTGTGCATGACCATAGTACAAAGTAATTCCAAATGTCTCATGTTGGTTCAAGTACCCACTAACTCCCCTAACATGGCCCGCATGGTCGAGTTTCTTGGTAGCCGCAAAAGAATGTCGTTCTTAAAGATGGATATGAATTTTCCTTCCAATGCATCATTCTTCAATTTCTCCTACGTATTGAAAATACGTGACTTTTAAAACATAAATCTATGGTTATATGTACACTATATGAAAAAAGTAAAAAAACAGTTATAGGGTGGTCGAATTTACCACTTGTTCCGCAAGTTCTTTTTCTTCAGGCTTCTCTATAGACCCTTCTTGTTTTGTCGCCTTTGAGGAATAAATCACACCTCTCTATGTCATCCACATCCATTGTTGTATCGTAGCCCTTGCCTCCTCTTCCGTCATCCCCGCCTCGATTACATTTTGATCATCCACATCTCAAGACGTTCCTCAACATACTTAAGAGCCTCCAATCCATACCCACACGGCTCAATCGATGGGGAATCACATTCAAACCGGCATTGCGTTGTTTTTCTTTCCTTGTACACTACACACGCCTGTTAGAGGCATGACATGACTGAAGACAAGTAAATCTAAATAATTGTCAAATTCAATTTCGTTTAACTAACGTTAGAATCATTCTCCAAGGCCCTTCTCTTATGGATCTCCTAACTCTTCGGTTGAATGTGCATGTAAGTTATCCACGGTCAATCACCCTTCTCCGAAGAAAATACGTAGTCCCGTGATAAAGTGTATTTGTGCTCTCGCTAACTCTAGCACATCATGGTCATCACCTTCTTTTTTAGAAATGTTATATCCGGTGCATCGATTTTGAATAGTCTCTATGGGGATTTATAACGATAGAAATTGCAATTAGTTATAGTAAATTTTTTCAACAAGGGTATGGGAAATTTAGGTGGGGAATTTCAAAATTAGCCAATTTTTCAAATTATGGTATCTTGCACTCCATCCATAGGGTCCCCTTACAGTCTTGGGGAACCTCATGACAACTATCGTACTTTATGTCCAATCTCGTTCTACTGACTTTTGCTACCCAACTAAACCATTTTGCACACTATATAACCAACATTTGCCCAACTTATTAAAAACTAATGGAGTTAACTCTTTTCTAGCTATCCTACGTTCTAATGTTCTCCAATGTATTTTTCCTATTCCTACCTCGTGGGAATCATCATGGTCATCATCACAAC
This sequence comes from Rubia yunnanensis, assembly GCA_037428765.1. Classification (NCBI taxonomy): domain Eukaryota; kingdom Viridiplantae; phylum Streptophyta; class Magnoliopsida; order Gentianales; family Rubiaceae; genus Rubia; species Rubia yunnanensis. The sequence continues at coordinate 64,930,148 of CM075071.1, read as the reverse complement.
AAAATTCCAAAGTTGGGGGACGGCTATTTTGTGAACATGGCGTATCGTCACGAGTCCTTTTTCTAAACATTATTGAACCTACATCCAAAATTTTGGCACTAAATCATGAATCTAACTGCAAAATATATATTATAATTATAAAATACCTCATTAATAACGATTTCAAAATCTAATATATTTTTACGGAAATGAACCATCATTAGGTTTACACTTTAAGAAATGAAACAAAACTGACAATCATAATGTTATCACTACATAACATTATTAAACATTCGAACTAAAACCCTCACAGATAAGAAAGTAAAACCATTGACGTCGTACCCACCATAAGAAAGTAAGGTACCAAGTGATCTACGAGCCAACCATTTAAGTGCCAATGGATGGTCCCCCACAGATATATGATCAAGCAACCATGACGCAAAAGCCCTACTGTGTAATTTTAGGACTTGTGCTTCATTAAAGTTTAGCCACTCTGATAGCACCCATGTCAATCTCTATATATGGGACAACATCTTCGTGATTGCGAAGAACATATAGATGGCCAATACATAAATATGCAGCACTCGGACTCAAAAGTTTCCCCTGCCGAACCCCATAACCTTCCAACCGTCCCTCATGTCTATGAGTTGGAACTCCAACCGAATTAACTTCATTCATGTAATTAGTACAAAACTCAATGGCCTCATCTGCTACATACCGTTGTACAATACTTGCATCGGGCATGTACTGATTCTTCACAAAATGCTTGAATATTGTCATGTACTTCTCGAATGGGTACATCCACCTAAGAAACACCGGACCACAAAGTTTTATCTCACTCACATGATGAACACACAAGTGGACCATTATGTCGAAGAATGGTGGGGGAAAATACATATACATCCTGCATAACACTTTAACAATCATTGTTTGCAAACAGTCCAACTACGACACGCTAATTTTTTTTGCTACAAATGGACTTGAAAAACAAACATAGCTTCGTAATGCACAGTCTTACATGGGATGGAAATGACCCTCGAATTGCAATCACATTCAATTCCTGCATCAGATTATGACAATCATGAGACTTCAACCCATCCAACCTCAACTCCTCCACTGAAACACAAGAACTAATGTTGGAAGAATATGTCTTTGGGATCTTAACACTACTAAGGGTTTCACAATATGATTTCTTCTCACTTTCTGACATAGAATAGCAAGCACGCGGCAAGTAACAATTGTCACATGAACTCACTGGCCTCAAGTTCTTCTTAATTCCCATCTCAACCAAATCTAACCTAGCCTTAAGCACATCCTTTGTTTTCCCAGGGGTATTCAACAATGTCCCGATTGAAGAATCACACACATTCTTCTCAATGTGCATGACATCGAGACAATGTATAGCATCTAAATGCTCCTAATAAGGAAATATAAACAAAATTGAGCATTTCTTCCAACTCCCATCCACCGGCACTTTATGCTTCTTCTTCCCAAAATTATTGGGCAAATTCTTCACAGTTTCAAATATCTGAGTGTCCGTTCATACAAACTGTGCTTGTCTACCCTCTACCTCTTCATTGAACCATTTTTTGGCCAATCGCCATTGATGATCCTCCAGAAGAAACCTACGATGACCTTGGTATAAAGTTTTACAACCATACTTCAATTGGTAGTAATCAGTCTCCTTCTCACACACGGGAAAAGCAAAGTGACCTTTAGCTGAGTAGCTGGACAAATTACCGTAACAAGAAATTCATTAACGGTGTAAAATAATATCGCTTTCAACGTAAAATAATTAATAACACTTCGGTCATATGTCCAAACACCCTTATTGAATAGGGTCAACAAATCCTCGACAAGAGGAGCAAGATACACATCTACTCCCTCCGTTCCATAATAAATGGTACACTTTCTATTTTTGCCCGTCCCACATAAAATGGCACACTTTAATTCTTACCCAAAGTGGTAAAGGATATGTTGTAAAATTTCTACAATATCCTCTTTAACTTCAACAACTTTATGACTTGGCCCGCCTTTTTCGCAAAATATCCCTACTTTTTCACAATTATTGTTTTCCATCTCATCTTGCATAAAATACCGAGCCGATTTTCAAGGTATCATTTATTCTAGGATGGGGGGATTATGCCATTACCTGATTGCTTAGGACCAAAAATATCACAAATATCAACACATACTTACGTTTCATTGTAAGCCATGATGGAAGATTGTAGATAACCAACATAACTGGCCAAGATCTATGTGTACTACTCATATTACCAAATGGATTCATTCCATTGGTACATAGGTCGAACCTCAAATGCCGGGGTTCTTCACCAAACTTGGGATAAAGGGCATCGATTTTTTTAATTGCTCACCATTTGACGTATGTCTAATGACATCATCAGCCAGTCAATCCCTCTCTGCATGCAAACACATCAATTTCACATCTTCCTTACACGCAAACAACTTCTGCAATCATGGTACAATAAGGAGGTACCACATCACCTTTGCTGGAGTCTTTTTCTTTGTTTTAGTTACCACGTCCGCACCCACCGGAATTGCACCCCTCTTCAGTTCATAGCGAGACTCACCACATACCAAACATGTTTCTCAATTTTCATCTTCCTCCCCCCTCCCGATACAACATACAATTATTCGGGTAAGCATGGACTTTTTTCAATTCCAATCTCATCGGACAAAGAACTTTCTTCGCCGCATACAACCTATCATGCATCATGTTACCTGCAGGGAGAAAATCCTTAAGTAATTCTAGAGTTTCGTTCATCGATTTATCGATCCACCCAAATTTGGCTTTCAAATTCATTATCCTCAGAGTCGCACAAAGTACCAAATGTTTAGAATCGTTGTACAATGGCGTCTCTTTGTCATCAAGTAATGCGTGTAATACTTCAGGTTTACCTTTGAACTCTCTTGCAATATCCTCCACCATTTCGTCAAATTCTGCATTCCCATCTAATTCATCTTCCACTTTCGAGTTACTCAAATCATTTGCCCCAGTCGTTTCTCTAACTTTCCCATGCCAGACTCAGGAAGTGTAGCTAGTTTGAAACCCCTTCATTATGAGATGCCCCTCAATTTCTTCCTCCCTAGTTACACATTGTTTTTACAATCTTTACAGGGACACCGGGCTCGCACAACATCATTCTTAGAAGCATCCTCAAACGCAAAACTGAAAAATGTTTCAATCAATGACATGTAATCGGGTGATTTTCTAAGATCATTACCAATGAGTTCAATGCGATCCATTATCCTACAAGTCAATTACAACAGAAACTATTAGCATTATTACAACATTGATCATAACCCACCCCTGTTGAACCTAAATGCAAACCTTAATTTTAGATGTGTAAAACCCTAATTTCATGATAATTTTCAAAAATATATTTGAAAACAAATCCTACCTTCTTCAACGGAAAATGATGCTCTTCGATGTATATATTGACTTTACTTCTTCGTCAATGGATTGTGAAAGGGAGTAAAACCCTATGAATGTTTTTGTTTTCGAATTTCATATAAATGCCCGGTTTCTTTGTATACACAACGTGGTTCCGAGCTCGGAACCCACCTTCATGAAATCATTATCCCCGCAGCGTTGTTCCGAGTTTGGATACAGGATCAAATTCCGAGTTCGGAAAGGCGATCATCTTTTCATAAACGCAGGATGAAGCCTCTTCCGGACTCGGAAGAGTAATCGGCCCCTATTACAAACTCGAACCAATCAATTTTAAAGTCGGTTAGTCACAACCACCTTTAATTAACATCAATTAAAGGCGGTTATTTGAAAACCTCCTCAATATACAAAAAAAATTTCCTTTAAAATGTTGGTGCTAGTCCGGAAAGAAGGTTCCGAGTTCGGAACCGCTTGACCAAGGCGGTTCCGCATTTTTTAGCCCATGACCGCCTTTAATGTGCTTGCCTCTACTAGTGACAATATACTTCGAGTAGGTCATGTTAATGAATCTTTCTATTCTAATACTTTATCCGAAAGTTATAAGTATATATTCAATCTGCTCCTACTCTTTAATTACAAAGACTTAAGTAAAACAGTTTATTGAATATTATGATGAGATGGAAAATATAAATACAACTATCTAAAGATGTAAGAGGACAAGGAGTATTATCTAAAAAAAATTATACTATATTTATATGCTCATCTCCACTAGCGGAACTACACGGGGGCGAGCCGGAGCGGCTGTCCCAGCAAACTCCAGCGAACTAAGGGAGTAATTCTCTTCGTGTCTTTGTCCGTCTTGATTAACTATAATTGAAAAGGATTCTGCCCAGGAAGAGAATTTGTCCACCCAAAAATATCTGTACAATTCAGCGCCTCCTCAAAATTTATCCTAATTGTGCCACTATTATCGTTTTTTAATAAACTCATCCTCAAATGATCGACCGACTTGCCAATGAGCAACGCGGCATATCCGTATACGATAATTAAATCCACACACGTAAACATCGGTGACTAGGAATTCAGATATAATTAGGCATGCTAATTTGTCCTTTTTACTATAGTTCCCTAGTTTATTGCCATGTGATGATACCCCTTTGAAAATAAAACCTCGGGAGTTGGAAACTAAGCAAGTGGGCATGTGTGATTTCCACAAATTTATTCATGATTCAATCCGAGATAATTACAGACGATCACATTAATTTGATGATGATGATCAAAGGACAAAAGCAAAAGATCAACTTGTTTAATTGCACATTTTAAATTAAGCGAACATCAGCATTAACCAAGTTGATGAGGTTGATTCTGGCTTCTCTCTCAAACAACAGTTAAAAGTGTTTTTCTGGGCCAGCAGCGTCGCTTGTACATTACATGATCTTTTGCACAAATTACCTAACAAAGAAAGAAAATTATGAAATCTTTTTTGTGCAAAGAATGTGTCCAAACTAACGAAATGTTTCACCAATTAGTGCACGATAATTAATGATAAGACTTTACCACAAAGAAACGATAAGGTTTAAGAGAATAATGTTTGCATAATTAATTGCATGTTTTTTTTTAACTCAAAAACACTCATCATCGATGAGCGGGGGATTTATATATATAGGGTTCCCCACACCCTAATAGAGAACCAAAATGATTGTTATTGTACAAAACGATCGAAAAATGTTGATCCTAGAGCAAATTGTGAAGCTCCTGATGATTGAAATCCCTTGACTGTGTTTCCTTCTCTAAGCCCTCCACCCCTGTGTTAAGCTCATGAAGGCCAGACTATCAAGAGATTTCAAACAACGTGATTCCAATGATGCAAAGAGAACCTAGCTAATCATATGGGATTTTCATATGAACTGGGGGAATAAGATTTCCCTTCAGTTAAGAAATAAGAATCTCTGAGATATTTTAATTTCTTTAAAATGTGTGTTGTAGCCTGTTCTAATTGCTAATTTTGCTAGAAAATCCAGAGTTTGGTTTCCTTCTATGTGAATATGGCTGAAAATGACCTGTTAAAATCTTGAGGTTGCTGATTTAATCTGATTCAGAAGCTTCTTCAAAGGCCAGGGCCAGGGATGACCCTGAATGATTTTTATCGCCGACGAACAATCCGATTCAATTTGAACCTGATCAGTCCTTCCTATAGCAGCTTTTATCCAGTCAAAATAGATGTCATTTCAGCCTTTATGACTACAAGATGGGGCAATAAAGAGTTATCAGCCAGCTGCATACAACATGATCCAGCATGGATTACTTGTTTGTTAGCATCCCTAATGACACAACCTAAACCTATCATATTACCCTCTATAGCTGCATCACAGTTAACCTTAAAGCCCTGGTCTGGTGGATTCCATTTGATTAAGTTCAGCCTTTTTTTGCCTTTTCCTTTTGAAAGGTGGCATCAGTCCATTAATAACAAGATTACATTGTGTGTGCCAGTGAACTTTAGGATGAACTGAGTAGATCATGAAACAAAGATTTGAAATGTTTTTCCATTGAAGCTGAACATGGCTCTTCTTATTTTCATGAAACAATTTGTTTCTGGTTTTCCATAACCCCCAGCATATTAAACAAGGAAGAATAATAAATATGTAATAATGGGCAGACGAAGAACATTTAAGTGACCAGTAATATTCCAATCTCTCCCTGATGTTATTAAAAAACATAGCTGGTATAGTAAGAGCTTCATGCATTTTATCCCATAAAACATTAGTTGTAGCACATGAATGATAATGTGTCCATGCTTTCACATTCTGTGCATTTAGAAGGTAAGTTAAGACCAGTTTTCATGAGAATATCAGCAAAAGGTAGAGCATGCAATAGCAGTTTCCACATAAAGAAACTGACTTTTTTTGGCAAAGTCTGGTTCCAAACCTTAGTAAAAATATCTATGTCAGGTTTTATAGGTCTGAAAACCCGGTTTGCTGATTTAATTGAAAATGAACCATAAGTATCAGGTTTCCATATGATATAATCTTGCTGATCAGTTAAGGGAACATCCTTCAAAAGCTTTGAGTTTCTGGAGGAATTGAATAAATTGGAGAGTTGAGGGATGTAAATACCTTTGTTGAGCTGAAATTCAAGGACTGTAAGGAATGGAAAGGGGACCTGTACCTGAGTATCTTCCACCTGATTTATAAGAGGACCTAACCTAACCAATTAGCTATCCAAAAATTAGAGGATCCTTTTTCTATGGTAACCTGTGAGTTGGATTCAGCCATTTCATTTACTTCTATGTACCTAGTCCAAGTTTTAGACTTCCTAGCATGGGATGGTAGTGACCACATAAATTTTGACCAAGTTGATTGTCCCAATTGGAGTTTCCACCAGATTTTAGTTGAGAATGAGTTAATTATGGATTGAATATGCCTTATACCTAGACCTTGTTCTTTCTGTGGGTATGAAATTATTTCCCAAGAGCTTCAATGCTTGTTTTGTCCATGTTCAGTTTTCCCCCACATGAAATTACTGAAAATGGATTCAAGTTTTTGGATTGTGTGCTTGGTTGGTGCTGTAACAGCCCACGTATGCTGGGGTATAGAAGTTAGAACATGATTTATCAGAACTATCTTACCCCCTCCTGAAAGCCATTGATTTTTCCAGTTAGAGATTTTGTTATTAACTGAGTCAATTAGTGTTTTGAAATGGAGATTTAGTGTCCTTCCTTTAAAAACTGTAACCCCTAGGTAAGAGAATGGAAGTGTTCCTTGGGTCATATTAGTTATATCCTTAATCTCTTTTTTTCTTTTTTCCACTTATCTTCCCTGAGTAAAAAACACTTTTCTAGAAAATTTACTTTCTGACCTGTAGCATTTTGATAAATTTCTAGAAAAATCATTATGTTTTTTAGGGATTTTGTTGTTCCCTTAAGAAACACCACCGCGTCATCAGCAAAGGATAGCTGATTTATTGTGTTTGCTGATCCTTGTGTTTGGAATTGTTTAATGTTTCCATTTAAAAATTGGATCCTGAGGTTTCTGGTTTAAAAGTTCTGTCAAGATGTTAAAGAGGAAGGGTGATAATGGATCACCTTACTTTAAACCTCAGGTAGGTTTAAAAAAACCGCAAGGTGATCCATTTATCAGAACTCAAAACCATGTTGAGTTAATGTTGTTCATTATGATTTTGACTAGATGGCCATGAAACCCCAATTTTAATAAAAGGGTGTTAATGGTTGGCCAAGAAACTCGATCAAATGCCTTCATCTTATCGAGTTTAAGGATTAGGTTTAAAGATTCAGTTTTCTTATCTAGCAATCTAACTGCCTCCTTCATCATCAGAATATTATCCGCAATTTCCCTCCCTTTTAAAAATGCTAAATGTTCATAAAAAATTAGGGAACTCATGTAAGGTTTGATTCTTTCTACCATGATCTTTGACATAAGTTTATTGATAAAATTGAGAGGCTTATGGGTCTAAATTCACTAAAGGCTTTAGGAGTTTTGGTTTTTTGTATCAGTGCAATCAGTGTGCTTGCCATTGATTTTGGTATGGGAATGCCAGCTTGGTATTCCAGCACTGCAGTTAGAATATCATTTTTGATAATCTCTCATGCTTTCCTATAGAAGAGACCTGGAAAACCATCTGGCCCTGGAGCTGCAGTTGGAGATAATTCAAAAACTGTTGATTTGAATTCATCCATGGTTATAGGTTTTAACAATTGAATGTTATCCTGATCAGAAATAGAAGGTGGATGGATTTCCTTCATCAGGAATGAGAGGCATTGGCCTAAGGGATCATCATTTTCATCAGAGAGGAGTGTTTTGAAGAAAGTGACTGCTGCTTCACTTATTTGTGGGTAAGAGTTCAGCTAGTTTCCTCCCCGGTCCTGTATTTTCATGATCGATAGTCTTGCATGGTTTTCAGAGAGGGATTCATGAAAATATTTAGAATTTAAATCTCCATCTTTAAGCCACTTCATCCTAGTCTTTTGGGTTAGGAAAATGTTTTGTTCAACTAGTTGTCTAGTTAAAGCCTTAACCATGTTCAAACTAATTCTGTCATAAACTGAATGTGATGTATCATATAACGATTCCATATTAGAAATTTCAGTTTCTGAGGTTGTAATGTTATCATAAACATTATTAAAAACCAATTTATTCCATGGTTTTATTTCATTTTTTAGTCTTTTCAGTTTTGAGGAGAAGCCAATTAAACCTTGTTCCTGAATAGATTGGGACCAGCTATTGAAGATTAAGTCCATGAATTCATTTCTATTGAACCACATTTCCTAAAACCTAAAAGGTTTAGGGGATATGATAGTTGAGTTTGAAATGTCTAGTAGCATGGGGGAGTGATCAGATGATGTTCTGCTTAGGATTTGGACAGAAGAATGATTGAATGAGTTAAAGAAACTATTATTTCCCATAACCCTATCTAATCTCTTGGAGGTGGGGCTTACAGTTCTGAGGTTGCTCCATGTTAAATGGTTTCCTACTGTGTTTAAATCTGATATCTGGACATCATTTATAAAAGTATCAAAATCTGAGATAGAATTCAAATTTGGAGAGCTAGGACTAGAATATTCATCCATTGACCTTATGACATTGAAGTCACCACCAATTAGGGTTGGCGAATTATCAAACCTAGGAGTCAAATCAGTGTAAACTTGCAGTCTACCATCTCTATTGTGTGGAGCATAAATGAAGAAAGCCTTAATTTTTTTATCCAAATTTTTAATGTTTTTATCCACATGTATATAATGATTATGGTTTGCTATCAGCTTTAGGTCAATCCTATCAGAGTACAAGATCCATATTTTATTATGAATCATACATAGGTGATGCCTAAAACAGAACATCTTTGTGTACATGTCTAACTGATTTAATTGACCTTTAGGTTCAATTATAACTAGTAAGTCCAATTTATGTTTCTTAGACAGATGTTTTAACCTAACCTGAGAAGTTGATAAACCTCTAACATTCCAAATTATGCATTTAACTGTCATTAGAAACCTTTTTTAAAGCTAACCTGGAACTCCTTTTAGGGAGATTAACCTGAGTTGATATTTGTAGGCCAGATGACACCGATGTTGGGATCATGGGATTTTGATCTTGCTATTTAACCTTTATGTCTGCATCCTTGATATCTCTTATTTTGTTGATGTTCCTGTGCTTTTCCTTTACCTGTGGAGAGTCAATATCTGATATAATTTCCTTATTTGGGATCCAGGAAAACTTATCAGAGAGAAAGATATTCAAATTTTTAGGAGTTTTGATTTTATCACATATTGTATCATCAGTAAAGGAAGTTAAAAGGACATTCTTTTGTGGTGGTGATGGAGCTGTGTTGTAGCCTCTGGATTCATAACCTTCCTCTAAGAAATCTTTAAATGAGTTCTTTTCCGAGACATTTCCTTCCATCTCCAAGATTTGCTGGTTGTGGAGCAGTTCTTATAAAGAAATATTATTATCATCTGAATATTCCCCATGGAGGTAAGCCAGATTTGCTGCAGTCTGAGATTTAGAATGAGGGGCTCTGAGCTAAGAGTCACTATCCTCTGTATCCTTAGCCTTGCCTTCTCTATGAAAAGTTCCTTGTTGTGGTTGTTGGCTCAGAAATCCAGCTTCATTATAGTTGGTCTGTAAGGCTTGAGCAGGCTGGTCATCAGAGGTTAATTCCTCTAGGATAGCAAATCTATTCTTAAAACTGGTAGCTTTGGTCTTATCACATGGAGGTGGAACTACGGGGATTAGGGGGTTAGTTTTTTGTTGGTCCTGGTTAGGCTTAGGTTGGTAGAACTTAATGGTGGGCTGGTTCCTTTCCTTGGTATTATTTGTTAAGGCTTTGATTTCTCATGACTTGTCAACCGTAGGATGTTTAGGATCAGCTAGCTACCTTCTTTGTGTTTTGTACCCTTAAACTGTGAGGTTCCATTTGATAAACATTTGGCACCAGTTGATCCCTTTTACAGTAAGATTCACTATGTCCAAGCTTAAGACACTTTCTACAGTATTGGGGGAAGTCCTCATAGGTTATAGCATAAGATTTATTATAAGCTATCGAGCCCAGCCTATTCTTATTCGGTCTAGGCTTAGAAACATCCATTTCCACACATAGACGAATTGTGGATGGCCTAGTTAAGTTTCTAGTAGGGGCATCAGCAAACAAAAGTTCTCCTAAGGAATTCCCCAAATCAGTAATAGCTTTAGGGGTGAAAGAAGTATACCGGAGGAAATTCAACAGTAAGCCACACATGAGCTAGAGCTGATTCTTCATCGTAATCGAAGCTTTTTGTCCATTTGATGATGCGCATAATGGTACCTCCTAGAGACCGGGTTCTTTTTAACCAGCAACGATGGTAATCCTCCTCTAAATCAAAAGTGATTCTAATGTGCCTTGAATCTATAGCCGACAATTGAGCTTCGCTTTTGAAACCTATGGTCTTGATTTGTTTTCTGAGGAATTCCATTGTTGGGCGACCTTTGCTGAATTTGCCGATGAGGGCTTTCGAGAATCAAGCAGCTAGTAAGTCAATTTCATCCTCCAGATATACAACTGTGAGTTCCCCTTTGTAATTGAAATGGGGATGGAGATATGGTGTAGGTGGGATAGAGGAAGGAGGGGTTTGTTTCAGGGTTTGGGCGAAGGATGGGTTTGTCGTGTTCCATGGCGTCACCGCTATGGCTGGAAGCATAGGTGAAGGGGACGTTATACAGTAGAAATCGCTTTTTTCAGAGAGAGAGAAAGGAAAGCTACTACAAACAGGTAATTAATTGCATGTAAACTTGATGCCATAGCTTACGCATTTTCATCCCAATATTTCTATTACAATTATCTTCCTCTTTCTTTTCATGGTATTCGAAAAATATATTTAATTAGGTAAAATAAATCAAAATAAAATTTGAAATTACATACTTTACAATATGGTTAAAGAAATTTTACATGAAAATATTTTTTATCTACATCAAAAAATATATACTTCTTTAATTTGCCTAACTATAGCATAATTGTTATATTAGGATGTTTTTTAATAATTTTATCGTTTTTATTATAAAATTCTACTTGCTTATGTTCACTTATTACAACCATCATAAATTCAAATACCAATTGAAAGGATGAGACTCTTAGCCAAATAAAGAGAGAGTTTAAATTAAATATAATGACAAAATTATAGTGACATTGGAGAGAAGAGCAACTGAAAAGACCCGTGTCAAGTCATATTCCTATTGTCTACATTTTATTTAAACAAAAAATTAATTAATTAAAAATAGTTGTGATATAATTAAATTAAGATAATTTTATTAATGTGAACTACTCCATCTGTCCCACCTGAATTTGCACCCTCATTGTTCAAGAAATATGTTTGATCGTTAATATGTTTACCTACGTATAATAACAACAAATAAAAAGTTGATATTAAAAAACCACTTGTTACGGTGAATTGAACAATATCATATACGATAATATTGTTGTTCATATAATTATTTAAATATGTGGTCAAACTTTAATAAAATAATGTAAAAAAATAAATAAGAGTGCAAATTCAGTTGGGACAAATAAAGTAAAATAAATTAAGTAGTAGAATATTCAATTTGAAAGGGGTTTAAAGTTCCTCTCACTTGTTATATTCATTTGAAAATTACACATTTAAGTGCAAAATCTCATCTCATCTCTCTTGTATAAAGTAGTAGTTTCATCTGATAAAAATAGTTGATCGTTATATCACGCCATGTATTTTACTTAATTACACCCTTTATTTATACTATTCAGTATACAATATGTATTTTAAATTTAATTTAAATAATTTAAATATGTTTAAATTAATGTTAAATAAAGTTTATTTTAAAACACATTACCACCACCGGCTGCCGCTGTGGTTGGGTTCCGCCGGCATCATCTCCGGCTGCTCTCCCCATGCTTCGGTGCATTCCCTGAGAGCCATCCCCGGCCATTCACTCAGATCTCTGTCCCCCTCCGTCCCGACGTCATCTCCATCCCCGTCATCTCCTTCCAGATCTCAGTATCCGTCCCCGGCATCATCTCCGTCCCCGCCAACTCCGTCCCAGATCTTCGTCCCCATCCCTGCCATCTCCGTCCCCCATCCCCAGCGTCATCTTTGCCCCCGGTCTCTCGAGTCCTTCGCCATTCTCGTCGCCCATTCCGTCGTCCTGTTCTCGTCTCCCTAGCCCTCCCCGATTCTTGTCGATCGGTTCTCGTCACCCTAGCCCAACCCGGTTCTCGTCGACCCATTCTCGTCGCCCCAAACTCTTCACCCGGATCTCGTCGCCCTGGCCCGACCCAGTTCTTGTCGTCATTTTTGTCACTGTGCGCCTTCGGTTCTCGTCGTCGTTCTCATGGTTGGGGACGACGGTGGTCCTTGCGCTGGGTTTCCGTGGCCGGAGATAGGGGGCTGGGTTTCCGTGGCTGGAGATGGGGCTGGGCTTGGGTAATTGAGGGTTTTTGCCGGAGAAACGAGAAGGCAGGAATGAGGGCTGGGCTTGGGCGATGAGGTAGCAGGTGGGGTGATGAGGTGGTGGTAACAATGGTGAGGTGGTGGCGTCGTGATAGCAGCAGCGGTTGTGCTGTGATGGAGCGGCAGTGGCATCGTGGTGACGGTGGTGGCGCTATAGTGGTGCTGTGGTGGCAGCGACGGTAGTTCCTTGGTGGCACAACATAGGCAATGAAGGAGTTTGATTTTGTTTTGATTTTAGAAGTTAAAATTAGTATAAGCGTATTAGTGCGTAAATAAGTAACACAAATGTCTGATATAGCAAGACCCTAAAAATATGACCGAAGAAAAGTATGAACGATGTAGAGATATGCAAGGGGGGCTCCACATGGGCAATGAGATTAAATGACTAATGGATCATCCATTACTCCATTTAAGTGAAGAGCGGAAAATCCACTTTATAGGAAATATCACCATGGAATGCCTAATGAGAAAAATGAGCTAATTTTTAAGTGCCCTATGAAATGACATAATCTCTCTGTTTTACTAATATTGGCATCATAGATTTATGTATTTGGATTTAAGTAAAGAAAATGAGTGGATGAAATTAAATCTAGAAAGTGAAAATTAAATTGAGTGGATGAAATTGAAGAAATCTTACAAAAAATGAAAAGTATGTCGATATAAAAGAAACAATCAAAGAAGGAAAGTGTGTCAATAATAGAGAAACAGAGGGAGTAAGGAATCAAAGTTAGAGAAATTTAATTATAGCTTTAATGGGACAGCTTAATTAATTAGGTTGTTAAAGATAATTAGATAGTCGATAAGCTTGAATGAATAAGTGCTTATTCTATAGATAGGCTTTGCATTTCAGTTCAGTTCAATTCAATTCAATCTAGTTTAAATCAGTTCAGTGCAGTGTCAATAAAATTTGGTGGAAATTAGTTTAATTTAATCATACATTACTATTTTTTAAACGCTTATTTTCATTTCGGTTCAAATCAGATTAGTTCAGTTCAGCTAAACTCAAAAAAACAGGGGGTAAGTATATCAAAAAGTGATTGTTAGACTTCTATTCCTTAAATTCAAAATGAGTTAATTGATCATAAAGTCAATTAAATTTAAGCGATAAAAAAGTGGTAAGAAAATTTTAATAAAGTACTCCCTCCGTTTTCTATTTATGACATCATAGGTTTAGGTGTTTGGATTTAGGTAAAGAAAATGAGTGGATGAAATTGAATGCACAAAATAAAAGTATAATGAGTGCATGAAAGTTAAGGAATCTTACCAAAAATGTAAAGAGTACCAAATAAAAGAAAACATTCATTTATAGTAAGTGTGCCATAAATAATAAAACAGAGGGATAATTTTTTTCAATCAAATAAAGTAGTTTCAAACTGGTGTATATAAAAATTATTCATGACTTGTTGAAAATGATTCTGTTTTTGGCACAAAGGGAAATATGACAATATCAGAAAAACATTAAAAAATGTTTACTGTACCAAAAAATAGTGAAACGGACGGGAGTAGATGAATTGGATATTGGGATAAAGAAAGTGCTCCATTTACTACTATACAAAGTAAATTTTAGACAAAGATCATTATTTACATGTCAAATTACTAATGGTGATACATGAACTAATCAAACAAGAATGTAAGGGGGGTAAAAAATTCTGTGATTTTGTTCTCGTATACTAGTTTAAAAGGTCTCATAGATATTATTAGACCTTGCAAACGGGTCTCTTTGGTCGGATACGGGTGAGATCCAATCGGTTTGCGTATGATTTGGTAGATTGTTTTATCTTCGGGTATCGGGTCTTGATCGGGTGTGTTCAGATTCGGATGTCTTTCTGTAGTTTTGAAAAATATCTGAACGGGTCGGGTTTGGTTCTAGTTGTTTCAATTTCAATACAATTCGGGTATAATTTTTTTGAATCGGGTTCGGATCAAATTTGGTTCAGGTTGTTTCGGTTTCAGGTACAATTCAGTTTTACATTTTTTAAATCAGGTTCGGATCGGGTTTGGTTTGAGTCAGTTTAGTTTTGGTACTTTTCGGGTACATTCTCTTTCGGGTCGGGTTTGGTTGGATTCTAATATATTCAATCCAGGTCTTGTTCAAATAAATATAGTAAATTGTCATTATAATGAACATAAAATTTTAATATATTAATTTTGTAAAAATACTTTAGCTGAACTAATCTATTATATATATATATATAATTTTACTAGTCACTTTTTTAATGTATACTTTCAATTTTTTGAAATGAAAAATTATTTATTTTGTAAAGAATATGACATTTATGCATATTGCAAACATTGATATTTATACGTTATCGCATAAAGATTATATTAGTATGTAAGAACAAAATAGAATAGTTTGTATTTATTTATTTTTCTATTTTATGTTGTCGATCATAACTCACAAAACTCCTAGAGTCCGTCTCTTGAAAGACGGTCTTTTCATAAGTCATGGAAAGACCAAGATTTAAAGTGTAAATTAGAAGAAATGAAGATAAAATTTTCAGGTCGCATGAACCGGGTTGTAAATTTTATAACTATTACATGTTGCATACTAAATTTTTAATATTGCAACTAAGACTTTTTACCTTTTATTATTCTAATTAAACCCTTTCTTTCCATAAGCATATGGAAAGACCGTCTTTCCCAAGACTTTGCTAACTTGCAAGTTATAATATATTAATATATATATATATAGTAGTTCTCCTGACAGGCGGTCTGTCCATAAGTTAATAGACAGATCATTAATATTTACCTTATACATTCACATTCAAATACATATTATTACTTGTTTTAACTTTAAAAATACAATATTTAAATTTTATAAAAAAAACTTACAACATTTAAAGTAAAAATCACCGTGAACTGTCCATAAACTTATACAGTATTTAAATTTTATAAAAAAAACTTACAATTCATGATTGCTTGCGATACATTTTAAAATATTAGCATATTAAATTAAGATAAGAAAATATTCATAGAAAAACATGCTCATTTTTTCTTAATTAGGTGAAATGTTAGTATATTACCAATAAATCCCTTTAGAACTATTTAACTTTACATAAACAGTCTTGGCCGACTTTATATAGAAATTAAATATCCCCTATTTACTAATTATAAATTATGAGTCTCATAAACAGTCTTTGCCAACTTTGTGCACAATCATTCATTCAGATTCAGAATGCAGAGTTTGCATATTTCTACTACTCCCTCCATCTCATTCAAATATGCACATAATCTTTATTCACTCAAAGTTGTCAAACTTTAACCATATATTTGAATAGATATATGAACAATAATATTATCGTATGGCATGATACTTATGTTTTTGATATGCTATGGAGGAGTAATTATACTAATTAAGCATATTTTAAATTTAAGCATTAGAGAAAAATAGATCGTAAATGCAATATTATTTTAGATGTAATTTTATATTCTTACAAAAGAATTGGATGATTGAAAATATTGATTTAAATATTTTTTCAAAATTTAATGAAAATAATTTTCCGAAAGAAAATAATAATAACGAAAAGTTAATACTGTATGAAATGTTTTCTAATAATAAATAAAATAACTAATCAATATTAATTTTAGCTTATAAAATAATTTTAAATTAATAATTGACAATGTTCTTTTATTTAATACATAATATACTCTTAAAATAATTTCATCTAACTATGCTATTAATACACATTTTAAATTTATAAATTTAATTTATTATGTGATATTTTAATATTAAATAACATTCAACACTGTTTATAATCGTAATGTTATTTTCAACTAAATATGATCAAGTCAAAATTTTAGACAGTAACAATCGTAACACACTATTCAATCATATTCGAGTCTTGTTCGGTTTGAGTTAACATTAATCCAGATGTCTTCAAATTTGGATTAACATCAATTTGGTTCATTTCGAATTGAGTAGTAGTTGGGTATGATTAGGTTTCTTTCATGTACGGGTCCTTTTCGGGTTTAGATTCAGGTTCGGTCCAAGTGCGGGTCCTTTTCGGGTTTCGGTTCAGGTTCGATTCGGGTTCAGGTGTTATTCGAGTTTGGGTACTATCAGGTCTGGCAATTTAAGTTCGGGTACGATTCAATCGGGTGATTTCGGTTTTCGGTTATTGATTGGGTCTCACTATTTGAATGTCGGTTCGATTCGGTTCAATTATTTATTACCGAGTTTTCGGGTTCGATTATATTTTGTCAGGTCTAGATATTATGATTGACTTGTCATCGTTACCTATCAACAGAACATTAGAGCAACTTTAATCATACGCAATATTTGTGTTCCACGTAGATATTGTGGGATATATATTGATTTTATCATACGAAAATTAAATAATGAAAATTGAACAAGCAATTTATATATGGGAATAATGTACTCTTATTAATTATTCAGGCATACAATTAGAAATCTTAAATTACGAATAATTAAAGCAATACATAGGAGAAATAAATCATGTTTTAATCAATAACAAATTGATGGAGTCAAATGTAAACTCGTTGCCCTTGAAACGAATGAGTCCCGTCGTGGACATCATTCCCCAGAATAAAACCATCGAAGGTAACAATTAACACGTAAGAGTTACCTCATATTCACACAAGGCCCGAAGAACTATCACCTCGACAGAGCAACGGATGAAAACTTCGAGAAAGACAGAAAGATGACTCAAGTTTAGAATATAGAGGGACTTGAGAAAATGGTGTAAGTTTCTTGACTGACTTAGAGGCTCTATTTATACTGCTCTAAGAGATCCTAATTATGGAAACATGATATTCTGATTTGCTGTAATTAGAGAAAAATATTCTCCAGTCACCAATTCACTAAATCCGAGACATTCCATAAATACTCAAATTAAATCTGCTAGAAATGGAAGAAATATTTGCGCAAATATTCTTTAGCGTATTAAACATGGTAAATCACATATTCATTTAAAACAAGATATCTCACAAAATATGAAAATATTTCGTTCTTATCTCTTAAGAATTACACACAAGCAATTTCATACATACTATGTGGTTGGGCCTTCCGGAGAATGCGGTTGGGCCTTCCGGAGACTTTCACGCAATCCATACGCATTTTGGACAGTCCAAAAAAAAATTAATCTGAGCTAATTTTCGCCTAATTTTTCTCTTTCAATAGTGACATTTCAAACATTAATGTTTCATTCACCCTTGATCCATTTTGAGAGATTAAATAGTCGATTTTATAGTACTCGAGGAGAAGAACTCAAAAATGACATCCATCGACCCAAAATCCATTCGAATCACACTCAAAATGACGTCTAAAAGTTGACGATTTCAACCTTTTGACTATCATTTTCCAACAGATATACCGTATAAATATCACTCCAATATAACAGTAAAACAGGGTTTAAAAAATAGCGCATCCACGTTATTATGGCATATTTGACGCTCATTGTAGCAGACGGTATACTGATTTTTTAATTACTTTTATTTGTTTGCTAATGTTTTTGTATTTTTTTTTCCGTTTCCTTCCTTTTAACTCAATTATTTGTTTTACTCTACCTTATTTTTTTGGTTGTTTATATATTTTAATCTACATTATTTGTTTTTCTTTGCACATTATTTATAAACAATTATGTGTATGTAAAATTTTAAAAAGTTGAATAAAAATATTAATACGTCTATATTTTAATTACATTAAATTTTGTTTTATTCATTGAAAGTATTAATAAAAAAATCATATTCAAAGCAATTAATGGTTGTGAAATAATTTTAAAATTCAAAAGTTTGAAATTTTTATTGATTTTTGTGAAACTTTCTGTTATTTATTGTTTTTCATTAATGAAAATTAGTTATTATTTAATTAATTTTTTTGTATATTTAAATACAAATAGAGTTTTAAGGTAAATATGATATTGGAATAATTTTATAGTATAATAAAAAGATTAGAAAATAATAAAATTTATATTTATAAAAAAATATGAAGAATATTTCTTTTAGAGAAAAATTTAGAGTAAATTATTGAAGTAAATATACTTTAGCTAGTGTAAAAGACTATTGTAGCAACTGAAAACTGGAAAAAATTTGGAGATGCTCTTAGGAGCCAACCGCCAGTATATCTAGCTAGCAGATAACATAAATAATTTGGAAAATTGAAAAACTGAGAGAAAAAAAAAATAAGCTGGACCAAAAAGTTCTCCAAAAACATTATCACACGAGTTTTCTTGCAATTAGTGTAATTATGTCCCACTAAATTGGTTCTAAATAAAACCTACCCTACCACTCAAATTAGCATACGACGTTTTATACATTTGCGATCTCATTTTGAGTGGAAAGCCCGAAAGGTGATCTTGAAAGGATTGCAAATTGCAACACACCACTTTTCTTGAATAGATCTGATAAGGTTATCATTTTGATAATTATATTGGACTTTTATATTTTCAAGAATTTATCACATGCGAATAATTTAATTCTTTTTTTGTGCTATTGAGATATAAATACCCAATAAGAAAAAGGGAAGCATTATGTCATAATATCAATAGTTGCATAGCCTATTTAATTAGCATGAAGAAATCTCCTTAGAGTTTTGGAACAGACGATTTTTTCATAAACTTTTGGAGTATGTAGTATTAGAATAATAGAATTGTAAAAGGTTTAACTTGCAATACTAAACATTTTTATGCAACGTACAGTAGTTATAAGTTTATAACCCGTTTAATGCAACCTAAAAATTTTATCTTAATTTTTTTAAATTTACAGTTTAAACCTTGGTATTTTCATAATTTATGCAATTATCATCTTTCAGGATACGGTCTTTTTTTATGTAACCAAAATTAATTGAAAGAACTTAAGCGAGATACAATTAAATTAAATAACGGGAGCCCGTGTTTGGGATTCCACCCCAACCTAATTTACATTCAAACATTATACAATTTGTAATTTGGTTTTCCCGAAATTTCTAATTCTTACTAGTATGTTCCAATATAACCTATCTAACCAAGTATGAAATAAAGTAAAACATTAAAGACACAAGACTTGGTTACACAGTTCGGTGAAATCCACCTACATCTGCGGGGTCTGGCCAAGTTCAGAATGAATCCACTAATCAGAAAGATACAGTACAAAGTACACCATACAAAATACTTATCTTTACTAATCAAACGTGTGAATTCTGCTAGCTCCCCTGGCTACCGATCCGCCTTGATCAGACTCCCTTTGACCTGGAAACTTGTCGACGCTGGATCTCCTTCTCCCGAAGAATTAAGGTATACAATTATGAACTTTGAACAGCATGTCACGTATGTTGGAACATAGAATTCTGGCTCTTTGCAATTCTCTCGAAAGATTGAAAATCTGTATGCAGATTTCTCTAATTAAAATCGTATTGAATGCAGCCGTGGTTGTCCCCTTTTATAGCCATGAGCAGATCGGAACTCTCCATGATTATCTCCATAATATTCCTATTCCTTATCTGCTTCTTGAAGCATATCCAAATTCCATAAATAAAGGGATTTTTCTTATCACATTATCTCACATATATTCGATAATATCAATATTATATTTGTAGGGATTCTCCATAAATCAACTATGCTTCTACACGCCTAACATATAGCAGAATATTCAGATTTCCATATCTCACAAATACCATAATATTTTGACCCTTTATGCGTAAGATCTTATTGACGTTTATATGCTAATTCGCATGTTCCAACATGGAAAGATTTTCGTTCCCAAATATGTTCACAAAATTGCCAAATAAAATATTCAATGAATACTACTTGGTTTTACCATCTCCCCCTTTGGCATTTTGTGGACCCAAAACTTTTTGGTCATTAATATCACAACGAAAAACTTGTAATCAAACACATAGGTCTTCCCAACTCCACCTATTTTGGAACATATGCAATATACTGAATATGATAAAAATTGAATACCACAAACCGATAAAAATATGAATACCAGAACCAAGTGCCAGAATGAGTACCAGAATTCCAGAAATACCATTAAAAATAAACTTCATATTACAACCAATTTATCAAAAATTCTCCCCCCGGGGCCATAAATATGCCAAAGGCAAATAAAACCGAAAAAACACATATGCAGAAAGCAGGCTCCCCCGGACTGTGACATCTATGTTGGAACATAGAAAGAAAATTTTTCAGAAGCAGGCCTCCAGCTGCGCTTTTTCAATCTCCAGTTTTGCCTTTTCTACTTCAAGTGATGCCATTTGAATGGCTATTGCCCCCAGTCTTGCATTCAGGACCACCAGTTTAGCCTTATTTTCAGCATTTGAAGAGGTAGACCAAGAAGGATTCCACTGTAGATTATGGACATGCCTCATCCCAAATGTCTTCTTGTTCGGTCTTAGGAATTCCTTGTCTATAATCATATCATTTTCCTTCCCTTTCACCATGGCACTCTTAGCCAATGCTGAAATCAAATAGGGATAGATAATGGCATGTTTTGCCTTAGGAATTTTAGCGTGCCTTACAAGATTCTGCTGAATGAACAATCCAAGGTTGATTGATTTCTGTGTTCCAACATAGAACAACAGGTTCGCCATTTCTCTAGTCAAGGGAATCGTGTTCGAGTATGGCATCCGGCAGTTGACTGCTACCTGATACAGATTAAAGAACTGTGATGACAAACACGAAGCTTGTGAATAACCAGTTTCGGGCCACTTGGTCTTGTATTCTCCTGAGATTGTCTTCTGGTCATCTGTCACTTCTAGATCCTCTGGAAACACCCCCTCAAACTCTGGTGTTTGCAGCCCCAAAATCTTATTTATTTTGGCAGCTGTGAAGTCCACAATCTTTCCCCGTAAGTACACCCTTTCAAACCAGGGAGAGTCGGCTTCTAAATTTCCAGCCATCAGGTTTGTGTATACCTCAATGACCACCTGCCTATTATATTGAAGTTGTACAGTGGCAGCCCTCTTCATTTCTATTAATTCCAGAAAATTTAAAAAAGCACTAACCACGTATGCCTCCAGGTCTCCAGGTCTCTCGGAGATAAACTTCATTTATGCAAATACTTCTCCTATCTCTTCACATTTTAAATCAAAGTATGAGAATGACAGAGCATCACTTACAGGTAGAGGAGGCAGCACTTTCCTCTTGGTAGCTTCTTGATTCTTCTTGGCCTTTTTAGTTGGTGGGGGAAACCTCTGTAGTAGCCACCTTTCTCTTGCCTTTAGCCATCTATAAGAACTCATCCAGCACCTCATCAGTTGAGTAGTTCATCTCAGGATGTTCTTGTGTTGGAACATACTCAGTATCATCAGCTTCGTCTTCTTCAGCAGGTTGTGTTCCATCATGCTGGTCTTGGTGTTGGTCACTCGGTCTAGACATAGGATCTCCAGGTTTCTCTCTATCACTTGATACCTCAATCTGATCTTCACCCCTCATATCTTCATCAACAACTTCCATCTCGACAGTATTTTCAGCCTCTGCCTGCTATGTTGGAACATAGGCAGCACTGTCTTCTTCATCACTATCTGAGATTTCGATTATCATAGGTTTCCTCAGTTCTTCCAATCCCTGAGCTACCTTCAAATCAAAAAACCCTATAGGAAACCTATCTGTGGACTTGATCACATCACGTCCCGCTACCTCATCATTGCTAATTTCTCTCATAAAAATACAGCTCGGACAAAGGATAGATGAATAAAAGTGAAACTTGTCCTTCCCTCTGTACACATCATACCTCCCCCTCGGAAACTTCACTTTATGGTTTTCAATATTCCATAAATTTCCAATATCCCCGGTCACAAATTCTTTGACTTTAACACTCAAGAATTCACCCTCTATACTCTTAATCTTGGTCAAATCTACTATAACTCTATTTTCTTCCAACCATTCAAATATATCGTCTACAGTCTTGAATTCCATTCCATGAATTTTAAGAGTTGGAGGATCAGGATTAGTTACCTTTTGAAATGGACCCTTTCATTTGTTCCTGATGCTTTCATCCTGACCACCGGAGCTTGAACCACCAGTATCTACATTCTCTTCACCAACATCGGTTACCTCAACCTCTATGTTTTCTTCACATTTTCCGTCACCTTCGGGCATAACCGCCTTCACATTGTCTTTCATATGTTCATCATTCATGCCATCTAAAGGTTGAAGGGTTTCTTGAGTTTTCTTTTCACCCGTGGGAGAGTTTTGGTTCGAAGACATCTTTGTCAAGGATTTGTTGAGTAGAGAAAAATCGGGGAGGAGTTTGGCAAGAATCCAAAAAAACCAAGATGTGTGGGATAATGGCCGAAAAGAGAGGAATTTTGAGAGATTTAGACAATTTTGAAACCAACTAAAACTCTTCACATAACTTTCTTGGTTGCCGCAAAACCTTTTCCCTTTTCGAGATGAGTAATTTTGTAGTTTTTCGCTCTTGTCAACTCAAGACATCAACTCAAAACATACCAACTTCCAACATACCATAACTATACAACTTCTATTTTTGTAAAGCTTTTCTTCTTTCTATTTTTTTATTTTTTCTGAATTTCTCGACAAACAAATAAAATATTTAAGCTAAATAAAGGCAAAAATTACCTCAAATTTAACAAACACCTAAGTGTTGTCTAAGACTTTCAAAGGTGGCGGTGTCCAAAGGCTTTATGAAAATATCAGCAATTTGCTCGTATGTTGGAACATAGACTACCACAACTTCCTTCCTTTCAATAAGATCTCTAATAAAATGATGCCTTATATCAATATGCTTAGTTCGAGAGTGCTGGAAGGGATTTTTTGAAATATCAATAGCACTTGTGTTGTCGCATAAGATCTTCAGAGGGCCTTAATGAATTTCATAGTCGTTCATCATTTGCTTCATCTATAACAAGTGCGCACAATAGCTTCCAGTAGCAAGATATTCAGCTTTCACGGTAGATAAAGAGATCGAATTTTGTTTCTTACTATACCAAGAAACCATATTCGTGCCAATAAAGAAACATCCACCTGTAGTGCTCTTTCGATCATCAGCATTACTAGCCCAATCAGAATCACTGTACCCAATCAAATCGGAATCTTGATTCTTAGAATACTAGATACTATACTCAGAAGTCCCACTTACATATCTAACAACTCTTTTGACTGCCGTGAGATGAGACTCTTTTGATCAGTCTGAAATCTTACACATATCCCAACACTGAGACATATATCTGGTCTATTTACTGTTACATACAATAGACTCCCAATCATTTCCCTGTATAACTTTTGATCAACTGCAACTCCTTTCTCATCCTTGACCAAGTTTTTCAGAAATCCACATAGGTGTTTGAACTGCTCGGGCATTGCTCAAACCAAATCTCTTCACTAGATTCAATGCATACTTACTTTGATTTATGAACAGGCCATGTTTTCCTTGCTTGACTTTCAGCCCTAGAAAGTATGTGAGCCCTCCAACCATACTCATTTCAAACTCATCATGCATAACCGTGACAAAATCATGTACCATTGATGGTGAAGTAGAGCTGAATACTATATCATCTACATAAATTTGAGCAATCATAATTTTTGATGACTTATCAAGGACAAATAAAGTGCGATCTACTCCCCCTCGACGATAATCTTTCTTAAGAAGAAAGTTAGTAAGTCGTTCATACCATGACCTGAGTGCTTGCTTCAACCCATACAAGGCCTTTTTGAGGCGATACACATGATGAGGGTAGTGAGGATCCTCAAATCCTTTAGGTTGTTCCACATAAAGTTCTTCATTTACCACACCATTTAGAAATGCACTATTAACATCCATTTGATACAGAGTAAAGTTCATAGAGCAGGCAATAGCAAGTAAATTTCGAATTGACTCTAACCTGGCAACTGGTGCGAATGTCTCATCAAAGTCAACACCTTCAACTTGTGTATATCCTTGAGTTACCAGTCTGGATTTGTTTCGAGTAACATGTTCATCAACATCAGATTTATTCTTGAAAATCCATTTTGTGCCAATGACATTCACACCTTTAGAGTGAGGAGTGAGATATCATACATCATTTCTTGCAAACTGACTTAGTTCTTCTTGCATTGCAGCAATCCAGTTTCGTCCAGTAATGCCTCCTTGTAATTCTTTGGTTCAACGAGAGAGATGAAACATTGTAATCCAGCCAACTTCCTGTGATCCACCCGAGGAACTGGTAGAGTACTCCATGCCATTGATTCAGGTTGATCATGTGTTGGAACATAGGATACAGTAGTGGGAAATGATGTTCCAACATGCTTAGTGTCAACTGGTTCAACATCAGTCTACTCAGATGTTCCAACATGTGATGAATCTTCCTTGTCAGGTTGACGAGGCTGTGTTGGAAGATGAGTGTTACCAGGTTCTTCTTCTCCGACATCTGACTTTTGTCCTTCTTCAGAATCTTCCAAAATAACATTGATACACTTCATAAGTGTGTTGGTCCGATTGTTATAAGCACGATAAGCACGACTGTTGATAGAATACCAAAGAAAAATTCTAGTATCGCTGCGATTATCAAATTTTGCCAATTGCTCTCTGTCTCTAAGGATGTAGCACTTGCTTCCAAACACATAAAGTAAGAGACATTTGGTTTCCTACACTTTCAAATCTCGTAAGATGTTTTGCTGGTGAATTGACGTAGATATACTCGATTAATCACATAGAAAGTTGTGTTAATAGCTCCTGCCCACCATTTTTTGTGAATTTCTTTCTCGGCCAACATAACTCGAGGCATTTCCTGCAAGGTTCTGTTTTTCCGTTCTACAACACCATTCTGGTGAGGAGTGATTGGTGCAGAAAACTCATGTTGAATACCGAGCTCATCACAGAAGTCACTAAATTAGGAATTTTCAAATTTTCTACCATGATCACTACGAATTCGAACAATCTTTCCAACTGGACTTCCTTTTTCAATCTGTAACTTTATCACCAGACTTCTAAATACTTCCACCATGTCAGATTTTTCCTTAAGAAAAGCTACCCATGTATATCTAGAGAAATCATCAACACATACAAAGATATATTTCTTTCCACCTATACTCGGTGTATTGACTGGACCCATCAAATCCATATGCAATAATTCCAGATTTCTTGCGGTGGTTATATATTGAACTGATGAGTGGGGAGATTGAATTTGTTTACCTTGTTGACATGGTCCACACACAATTCCATCCTTGCTTGTTAAGATAGGCATACCTCGTACAGCTTTTGTATTTTCAATTTTCACCAAGGTTTTGTAATTGATGTGACCGAGCTTCCTGTGCCATAGAAATCCTTCATCCTGTTTCGAGATCATACATCGTACTTCTTGTTCCAGCAGATACCAATTATCTAATGATCGTATTCCTGAAATAACCTTGGCTTCTCCCTGTTTCACTATGAATTTGTCTTTCTGAAATTCCACAGTCATATTTTCATCACACAATTGACTTATGCTCTCAGTAGATTGGCCTTTAGGTCTTCAACGAACAGTACACTAGTGAATATTGGAAATCCTTCGATCTGTAGTTCACCTTTTCCAACCACTCTAGTCTTCTTTCCATCACCAAACGTAACATAACCACCATCGAAAGGTGTGATATTTGTAAGAAATTCTTGAGTTCCAGTCATATGACGAGAGCAGCCGCTATTAAAGTACCACGAGTCTCTGGAATATGATATAAGTGAAGTATGTGCAACAAGGCATGTACTAAATCTTTTGACAACCCATACCTTTCTAACCATTCTGGTTTTCTGGACTTCGCCAATGTGGAACATACCACGGGTTGACGTCCAGCCATTTGATCTCTGAATAGTTTCTGGTATTTATCCTAGGAGTGACCTTGATATGAATAGTAGTTGCAGGTGAGAGGTTTCCTTTCATAGGGCTTGCCAAACTTTCTCTTAACCTCTCAAATCTTTATCTTGAGATTCACTGGATTCTTGAGTAACTTGTGTGCCTCAGGCTTGAGTGTGCCTGTGTTTTTGAGTGGAATGTAGTACCCAATTCCGTGTCGATCTCCAAAGTTCTTTCCCATATCCAGAATATCGTCAAGCTTAGCTTTTCCACAATTCAGCTTAGAAATTACTGCTTCAGAAGTCTCAACTCTCTTGGTTGCTAATATTAGTTTTTTATTTAATTCTTCACTCTCCTTTCAAAGTTCAACAACTTTTACACGCAATTCTCTTTCTATTTCCATAAACTGCACTTTTGCTTCCTTCAGCTCTTTGTTTGTGTCAACCACTTAGAGCCACATAGCATACATCTTTTCATAAGTGCAGTAGATTTCTTTATCACTAACAGCAAGTCCATCGTCTTCATCATTGGATGCTTCATACGGGCCTATGTTGGAACATGCAGCTTCAACTTTATACAGTGTGTTGGAACATCCACTCTCCAATGCATCATAAATTTTTGCTCCAAATGCCACATAATTACTTACAAGTTCCTCTTCTTCTTTCTCTTCTTCTTCATCATCACTCCACGAGGTGACATAAGATTTTCCATGTTTCTTCCTGGTATTTGCACATTAAGCCTGAATATGACCATATCCTTCAGATTCCCTACATTGAATTTGTCCAGGCTGTTTTGGTTCACTACTTTGATTTTTGGAGAACTGCTGATTTCTTTTCTCAAATCTCCTTCCACGATTATTACCAGAATCATGTGGCCTTGGTCTATTTCCTCCAAATCTCTCCTGAGATTTCTTGTTTACTACTTTCTTCGGCATTCTTGAGAAATTCTTTGTGATAAGTGCAAGTTTTTCAAATTCATCTTCACTGTAAAATTCGTGATTGTCCTTTGATGAAGATGTTATGAATGCCAACTTCTTTTGGACCCTTTTTGTAGCTGGTTGAAACGTTATCTCATATGTCTGTAATGATCCCATCAGTTCATCTAAGCTCATGGTGGCTACATCTCTTGCTTCTTCTATTGCCGCAACCTTCATTGCAAACCTTTTAGGAAGTTATCTTAAGGTCTTTTTCACCAACTTCGCCTCTTTGTAGACTTTTCCCAGTTCGTATGCCATATTGGAGATGTCCCTGAGTTTTCCATTGAATATAGCAATTGTGTCATCTTCCTCCATCTTGAGTTCCTCAAACTTAGTAGCCAAAATCTGTAGTTTAGCCTCTCGAACTCGACTAGTTCCTTCATGACCAGTTTGCAGAATATCCCATGCTTTCTTAGCTTGATGACATGTAGAGATGAGTTTGAACTGGTTTTCATCAACCGTAGTGAAGATTGCATTTAGTGCCTTTGAATTCGCCAGTGATGCCTTGAGGTCATCAGGAGTCCAACTAGCTTTGTCTTTGAGTTTTTGCTCCCTTTAACTTGACTCTCCTTCTTTCGCCTTAGAGCTTGTATCAGCATCTTCAGTAGGGTGATTCCACTCATTTTCAACATAGAACCACGCAAGTTCATCCAGTGAGTTGATGAAAACTCTCATGCGTGCCTTCCAATAATTGTAGTTGTTGCCTTCTGGCAGAAGTGCCGAAGCTCCTTCTTTGGTTGCCATGGTAAAATCGGATCACACTTTCCTTGACACAACCAAGGGAAAAATAAGTGATCAAGCTCTGATACCAAATGTAATTTGGTTTTAGTGAATTTTTGTAATTCTTACTAGTATGTTCCAACATAACCTATCTAACCAAGTATGCAATAAAGTAAAGCATTAAAGACACAAGACTTGGTTACACAGCTCGGTGAAATCCACCTACATCTGCGAGACCTGCCCATTTCAGAATGAACCCACTAATCAGAAAGATACAGTACAAAGTACACCATACAAAATACTTATCTTTACTAATCAAACGTGTGAATTCTGCTAGCTCCCCTAGCTACTGATCCGCCTTGATCAGACTCCCTCTGACCTTGAAATTCGTCGAATGCTGGATCTCCTCCTCCTAAGTAATTAAGGTATACGATTCTGACATTTGAACAGCAGGTCACGTATGTTGGAACATAGAATTCTCTCTCTTTGCAATTCTCTCGAAACATTGAAAATCTGTGTGCAGGTTTTCTCTAATTAAAACCGTATTGAATGCAGTCGTGGTTGTCCCCTTTTATATCCATGGGCAGATCAGAACTGTCCATAATTATCTCCATAATATTCCTATTCCTTATCTGCTTCTTAAAGCATATCCAAATTTTATAAATAACGAGATTTTCCTTATCATGATATCTCACATACATTCGATAATATCAACACCATATTTGTAGAAATTTTCCATAAATCAACTATGCTTCTACACGTCTAACATATAGAAGAATATTCAGATTTTCATATCTCACAAATACCATAATATTCTAGTTGTCCCCTTTTATAGCCATGAGCAGATCGGAACTCTCCATAATTATCTCCATAATATTCCTATTCCTTATCTGCTTCTTGAAGCATATCCAAATTTTATAAATAAAGAGATTTTCCTTATCATAATATCTCTCATATATTCGATAATATCAACACCATATTTGTAAGGATTTTCTGTAAATCAACTATGCTTCTACACGTCTAACATATAGCAGAATGTTCAAATTTCTATATCTCACAACTACCATAATATTTTGACCATTTATGCGTAAGATCTAATTGACGTTTATATTCTGATCCGCATGTTCCAACATGGAAAGATTTTCGTTCACAAATATGTTCACAAAATTGCTAATTAAAATATTCAATTAATACCACTTGACTTTACACAATTAAAGAAAATTAAAAAGAGGAAAAACACCTGATTACTCCCTCAATTTCCTTAAGTTTGACCCACTTTCCATATTGATATATATATATATATATATGTGTGTGTGTGTGTGTGTGTGTGTGTGTGTGCGCGCGTGCGCGTGCGCGTGCGCGTGTGCGTGTGTATCTCTAAAACTGTCATATTTGCATTTGCTTTTATGGTAAAAAGTGAATAATTTTTAACAACTCATTAAACGTTTTATTCTTTCTATTAAAATTTCTCCACACATTTTAACTTTAAAAAAAAAAAAAACCATCCACGCATGTAGCGTCAAACATAAGAAAATTGAGTATCATTTGAGAGGGCCAATTAGTTTCACAAGGTGATCGTGACTGTATGCCAATCTGGCAGATAACTCGCTGTACATGCTCGTGCAAAGGAAAGAAAAGGGCATTACTATATCTCGCCCTGTATTTTACTATTCTCGCCCTAATACGTATAAATACACGTATTAATATTTTTTAAAAAATAAAAATTAAAAACCCTAAAATCCTCTCCCCCTTCCCTCTCTCCATTCCATCCGACCAGGTGCCGCTGCCCGCCGCCCGCCGCCCGCCGCCCGCTGCCCGCCGCCCGCCGCCCGCCGCCCGCCGCCGCCGGAAATCCGCCGGAAAATCGCCGGAAAACGTAAGTTTTGGAGGATTTTTTTTAGTTTTCGTGCGAATTTTTTTTGTTTTCGTGCGAATGAGGGGTTTAGTTGTAAATATAAGAAAATAGGAGGCTTCACTCTTAAATTAATTTATTTCATAAGATCATAGGAGATTAAGATGTAGAATAATTCGGAGAAATCTAATATTAGGAATTTAATGAATTTTGGAATTAAAACGAAGAAATTGTGTTTTTTAGAAATTATTTAGTTCAAATTTGGAAATGATTACTATTTCCGTAATTTGGAAAGTATATGTGACATAATAGAATATAGTTCTATTTAAATAAAATTTATTAATCCGATGTAAACAATTGTGTAGTAAAATTATTATGATATGTTTTAACAATTGTTTCCTTGAATGTTAATAATAGTGTGATGTGGTAAAAAAATAAGATTATTTAGTAATGTAATTTCCAATTTGTAACTTAAAAAAATGTCAAGTCTGAATCATTTGCTTCGCGTCCGCATGGAGCTTGCTGCTCTGTCTATGACCCTCGGGGTACACTGAGAAAGAGTGGTTGTGCATCCCTCGCCTAGGATCCTTGCACGGCACTACATTCCAACCATCCCCCGTGATGCTCTGTTTCAAGACAATCGCGAATGGGCAGTCACAACTTCTGGTCGAGCTGCTACTCCGTCGGACTCTACATCCTTATCCTTTCGGCCCCGATTGCAAATGCAATATAACCTCAGCGGACCATTCCTATTCTGTTTGTAGGACTTCGTGACAAGTTCAAATCCCACCTGCAGAGCAATCCGTTGCAGCATCAACATTAACGTTACAATAATTAAAATTAACGTTACAATAATTAAAATTAACGTTACAATAATTAAAATTAACGTTACAATAATTTTTACGTTACAATTAATAAATTAAAATACTCAGATGAGCATAAATTAAAAAATTAAGATGAGCATAAATTTCTTTCTCCCTAACAGCTAACATTGTGGCTAGAATTAATATTACATTCTTACAGTACAACAAATTAAAATATCAAAATAACGTAAAAATACGTAACTTAACGTTACAATAATTAATAGGACATAAATTAGAAACAGCATTACGTAACAAATATTAATAGGAGATAAATTCATAGGAGATAAATGTACAATAGTTTCTACGTAACAGTTAATAAATTAAAACACAAAGACGAGCATAAATTTCTACGGCAAAAATTATTCAATTTAACAACTACGTAACTAATTAGTAAAATTACCTCCGAAGACATGGAATTTCTAACACCCTTTCCGGAGTAATTTTTGCTCGTTTTGGATAGCAAAAAATTTCGAGTGCCCTCAAAATGAGTAGAATTCGTGCTAAAAAAAAAAAAAAAAAAAAAAAAAAAAAAAAAAGGCACGGCTCGCGCCCAGGCCACGGCGAGCCGTGGCTCGCGCCCGGACCCCGGCGAGCGGACCGACGGTGGCTCGCGCCCACCGCACGGCGAGCCGTGGCTCGCGCCCGGACCCCGGCGAGCGGACCGGCGGTGGCTCGCGCCCGGACCCCGGCGAGCGGACCGGCGGTGGCTCGCGCCCACCGCACGGCGAGCCGTGGCTCGCGCCCGGAACCCGGCGAGCGGACCGGCGGTGGCTCGCGCCCAGGCCATGGCGAGCCGACCGGTGGCGCCTCGCGCCCAGGCCGTGGCGAACCGGAGCCGGCGGCGGCGGGCGGTGGTCCGGCGGCGGCGGGCGGTGGTCCGGCGGCGGCGGGCGGTGGTCCGGCGGCGGCGGGCGGTGGTCCGGCGGCGGCGCCCGGTGGTCCGGCGGCGGCGCCCGGTGGTCCGGCGGCGGCGCTCCGGCGGCGGTGCCGGAATTTTTTTCTTGTCAGATTTTGGATTTTTTTTTTGTTGAATTTTTTAAATTTGAATTTAGTTTAATTTAGTTATTGAAATTAAATTAAAAATATATACTGTATACGTATTAGGGCGAGGATAGTAAAATACAGGGCGAGATATAGTGATCCACAAAGAAAAAGACAGGAAACAAAAGGAGCTAGTACTGCTTTCGATAAGATTAATAATGATCTAACCCATCTGATTATGATACCCTGATTTAGACAATAATATTCGTCGGTTGGAAATTAAGATTCCAGATTTCATACTAATCCGATCATAATCTCCTCATAAAGTAATCACATAACATTATCACGTAAGATTCCGGGTGATTAAACATTTTCTGTTGCTTTTTAGATTAATTAATCATTCATTGATTTGCTGGTTTTGCTACCTTTTATGTCGCTTACTGATAAAATATAGAGAACTTTATTATGATGCACTGATATTAATCAATGACATATCTCATCAATAATGAGGATTACAATATATAGGCTTACAACAAACCAAAGTCTAACAGAAATATAATTCTAACTCTATAAGGAAACTATCATCTATAACTAATTCGATAAGGTAACTAACATTTATAACTAATTCTATAAGGTAACTACAATCTATAACCTTTCATACAAGGAAATGTATTCTATTTCCTTAACACCCTCCCTCAAGTTGGAGCATGATGCAAGAATGCCCAACTTGCGAAGTTAATTATGAAATTGCTAATCATTAAAAAAAAGAATTTTTAAAAAATAAAATCTCAGTAGGGGTAGAAGTAGTATTCAACTTCAGTAAAAGTAGTATCGGTAGGAAACCATTCAAGGTAATTCTCTTGACCCTTCGGGATGGTGGGTGCAATAACCAAACCAGGTCCGTCAGAAGTGCCAATGAAGTAGGGCTTAGTCGACAAACGACCAACATGTATAGGTATTTTAGGGCCACATTGCAACTGCAACTGTTTCATTAAAGTCGCAATTACCTCATAGCCATTATTGTTCTGAAGCGCAGTAGCCTCAAAACCAACATCAGTATGGGCTGTACAAGTTGTAAACCTGGACCATCGTCAGGACCAATGAAGTAAGGATCAGTCGACACACGACCAATCGGTAAAGTAGTACGAGGGCCATATTGCAATTACAGCTGCTGAAGTAAAGCTGTAATCACATCATAATCACTCATATCCTGAATCTCCGGAGCAGCAGAACGAGTCTGATCTTCAGAGCCAGACATATTGTAAAAATCAGGTACAAATCAGGAGCACAGGACACACCGACGGAGAGTAAGCGACGGCGCGTGAGGGCGAGCAGCGGTTGTCGAACATTGGACGGCGGCGAACGGCGAACGGCGCGTGGCGGTGGTTGGCGTGTGGCGTCAAGATCGGTGGCGCGTGGACGTCGAACGGCAGGTTTTAATGCAGCGGAAAATTTTCTATTCAGGTTTCAAAATTTTAGGCTCTGATACCAGAACTTTATTATGGTGCACTGATATTAATCAATGACACATCTCATCAATAATGAGGATTACAATATATAGGATTAGAACAAACCAAAGTCTAACAGAAATATAATTCTAACTCTATAAGGAAACTATCTCTATAACTAATTCTATAAGGTAACTACCATCTATAACTAATTATATAAGGTAACTACAATCTATAACTTTTCATACAAGGAAATGTATTCTATTTCCATAACACTTACTCTTGTTGCATTCGAATTTTGGGTATTGCTTTCTAACGTTGTTGGTATTTGACTACCGGTATACTTTTGTGATGTTCTGTTCCCACGAGGGAGAATTACACATTCGGTTTATTTTTATATTCTTCTGTATAACAAATATGGCTGGGATGTTTGATAAAGGGCATTACTATATCTCGCCCTGTATTTTACTATTCTCGCCCTAATACGTATAAATACACGTATTTTGAATTAAAATAAAATAATTTTTAATTTAAAGAAAATAGAAAAAAGAAATATAAAATATTACAAAACCCACCAAAAATTCTATAAATAACCCTTACCCCCCTCCTTCCCTCTCCCATTCCTTCCCTCTCCCACTTCCCTCTCCCCCTTCCCTCTCCCTCTTCCCTCTCCCCCTTCCCTTCCATTTCCGCCTCCAACCAGCCCCTGCCCGGCGCCGCCGCCCGCCGACGCCGGAATCTCGCCGGAATTTCGCCGGAATCCCGCCGGAATCTCGCCGGAAAATGTAAGTTTTTGAGAAAATTTTTTTTTTCTTTTCGTGAGAATCGTTGCCCGATCTATTCGAATTTTGTTGAACTTGTCGGAATTGTTAGAATTTTGTTGAGCTTGTCGGAATTAATGACATAATTGGACATGATGACATAATTGGAAGCTTATTGTGTTTTTTAGTAATTATTTAGTTTAAATTTGGCCATAATATTTTAGAAATTGTATTTTTTAGAAGTTTGATTTTTTAGAAATTATGTAGTTATGTGACATAATAGAAATTACTTAGGAATTATTTGTTTAGAATTTGTGATGTTCTAAATTATTTAGGTATGTGACATAGTTGGAATTAAAACGAAGAAATTGTGTTCTGTGTAAATTACTTAGTTTAAATTTGGACATAATATTTTAGGAATTGGGTTATTTAGAAATTATTTAGTTATGTGACCTAATAGAATTTATTTAGAAATTGTATTTTTTAGATATTGGGTTATTTAGAAATTATTTAGTTATGTGACATAATCGGAATTAAAACGAAGAAATTGTGTTTTGTAGAAATTACTTAGTTTAAATTCGGACATAATATTTCAGAAATTGTATTTTTTAGATATTGGGTTATTTAGAAATTATTTAGTTATGTGACATAATCGGAATTAAAACGAAGAAATTGTGTTTTGTAGAAATTACTTAGTTTAAATTCGGACATAATATTTCAGAAATTGTATTTTTTAGATATTGGGTTATTTAGAAATTATTTAGTTATGTGACGTAATTGGAATTGAAACGAAGAATTGTGTTTTGTAGAAATTACTTAGTTTCAATGTGGACATAATGGTTTAGAAATTGTATTTTGTAGAAATTGGCCAATTTAGAAATTATTTAGGTATGTGACGTAATTGGAATTAAAACGAAGAAATTGTGTTTCGTAGAAATTACTTACTTTAAATTTGGACATATTGTTTTAGAAATTGTATTTTTTAGAAATTGGGTAATTTAGTAATTATTTAGTTATGTGACGTAATAGAAATTATTCAGAAATTATTGATTAGGAATTGTGTTTTTTGGAAATTATTTAGTTATGTGACATAATAGAATATAGTTCAATGTAAACAAACTTTAGTAATCCGATGTAAACAATTGTGTAGTAAACTGTTACGATATGTTTTAACTATTGTTTCCTTGAATGTTAATAATAGTGGTAAGAAAATAAGATTATTTAGTTATGTAATCTCCAATTTGTAACTAGAAAAAATGTTCCAGTTCGTTGATGCACTGTTCGGAAAATCAGTTCACACGTTGTTGAAATGTATGTTAATTTATCTTATCATATCAGTTTGATTCACTTGTTGTTATACTAATTACATATCTTGTGTCGTAGATGAGCACTGGTGGTCAACGTGACGGTCATGGTCGTTCCATACGACGAAGATGTGTTAGTGCCTCGGCGAGACAGGCTAGAGGCCGCGTGGTCGAGGATGAACCGTCGCCTCGCCCGCGGGAGTTTGATGTAGGAGCGGAGCAGCCTTCTCCACCGAGCGTTCGTGCATTCGATCCCATGCCGACATGGGACGGTCCGGAGATTAACATCCTCCCGCCCGGTGGTATTCGTCATGAAAGTGATTGGCAGATGAATTATGACCTGCCCGCAGATGTCCCCCCGGTGGGCCAACCTGGTTCGAGTGTTCCATTGGATGCCGGGATCGAACGTTATGCTGAAGCTGGAGCCAGGCACACCGTGAGGAACAGAGCTGGTCAATTCGCACAGTCTTCTGGTGGATCGTGCAATGCCGGTGAGCCTAGCACCGGAATGGCACGGAGGAATAGGAGGAAGCGACCCGCCGCCGATGAGACGTGGCTAGTGCGGGGACCAGTGGCTGGTGGGCCGCAGGATGACCTCGTCATACCAAGCTTCGGAGGACACGTCGCGCTTGACGTTTGGAATGGTATAGAGCGAGGTGTGTTGAGATGCCATGCTCGGTCGCCGCTATGCAAGCAGCTAGTCGACACGCTCCCCGAACTGAGCGATGTTGCACAGGCCCGGATACATGCGACCGGGTTGGGCCACCTGCCTGCGATTATGTTCCAGTTCCTTGACATGGCACTGATATCCGCTTTTGTCGAGAGGTGGCAGCCGGACACGAACACGTTTCACATGCCGTTTTGGGAGATGACCATCTTGATGCATGACGTTGAGATGATTCTTGGCATTCCCATCGATGGTGGCGCTGTTGCGAGTACCATTTCGGCGGAGACTATTGAGGAAGCGTGCGCCGAACTGTTTGGGAAAGACGTGGAGTCCTTTCTCGCGGAAGACTGGAACGGGGGTAACATAGATGCCCAATCTTTGATGGCGAGGTGTGTAGCGGGGGGGCAGAGCCAGAACTTCCAATTCATGTGCTACATGCTGACCCTGTTTTCATCCACGCTTTTTGTGGATAAAACTGGGAATAAGGTTAGAGCCAACCTTCTACCCCTGCTTGATTCGCAGTTGTCGCAGTTGTCGTGGGGCTCGGCGACGTTGGCCAGTTTGTATCTGCAGTTGGGAATTGCGTCCCGGTCCAAGGCGCGCGGCCTATGCGGATGTTGCACGCTGCTCCAAGCATGGATATACGAGTACTTTCCGATGTTTCGGCCGGGACCGAGTACGTTGCCAGCTCTTCCGGGTCACGCCAGTCGGTGGCACACAGGGGTTAGATCGGGGAGGGGTACGGGGAGGCTCGGTGCCATCAGGCGACAGTTGGATGCCTTACAGCCCGACCAGGTATGAATTCCATGCTTTTACTCTTATTCTGACAGTAGTAGATAGATCGGATTCCATAGAAACGTAACATGTCTGTGAAACTTTTTGCAGGTGGATTGGTTGCCATATGGAGTGGACGTGGTTAGGGCTGCGGGGGGGAGGACTCACTACCGCGGCGTGATCCGATACCTCGACGCAATGGAGGCGTACATGCCAGATCGCGTTGTGCGGCAGTTCGGTCTCCTACAGGGTATACCGCGGGGTCTTGCTATTGCGCCGGAGCCTTGTTTCCGCCCGGCTGATCCAGCCGGCTATTCAGTGACCTACCCAGGGAGGCTGCAGTTGACCCTATGGGAGATGGCACACACTTGGCACAAGGAACGGCTTGCGGCGTTCCCGGTAGCCACGCCCCAATCAGAGTGTACCATGGATTACGAGGACTGGTACGAGACTCATTCGCACCCAGTGATCGCAAATCCTGAACATGCTGCCGCGAGTGGCCCGGACAGGACACAGCATCAGGTCTCGGTAAGTTTTCACTAACTGTTTGCTTCGAGTAATTATATTACATTTTACTGTCTCGTTATTGTAAACTCCGTTTCCTGTGTAACAGATGCTGAGTGACGTGATGAGCGCACTGGATCCGTTTGGCTCGGCGACCGTTGATGGACTCGGCGACCCCAGCGTGAGGGAGTTGATGACGACTCTGCTCGGTCTTCGCGATGAGTATCGGAGGCTCGGTTATGGACCCATTCCTTAGTCGAATGTTTGTTTATGTGTGAGCTCACAGTTGTGCCATATTCTGCTCATTTATGTAATCAGCTATGTTTTTGCATATCACATTTATGCGTCATTCATTTTTGCATCGACAACGCTCTCAAAATTAATTACGCGACGCGTAGGCAATAACTGTAACGGTTGCGTACATGCCGAGTTAATAACAACAGTTAATTACTCTGGGAGTATGCTCTCCTCCAAGCGCTTAGCCTCCTACGAAAGGGTAACTCCCAACCTACGACATCAGGCTTCCTTAGCGTGGTCCACAGATTAACCACGGGGGGCATGGGACAGTTTTCCTTCATGTTTACCCGGACGAAATGGCTTGCACTGCGAACGTATACAATGTGCAGCTCCCTACTTGTTCCAGCCTCGCCCCCACCTGCCCTCAGTGGAAGGACTGTACAGCAATGGTCCGCCGACCCGTTCTCTAAAATGTAATATAAAACCACGACCGTGTTGTAGTAGGTGGCGACGGGAAACATGTCCGCAATGACCGTGAACCAATGCTCTGGACCACATGGACCGCTGGTGTGGTGTATACGGGCTCTGGCGAGTTCAACGTCATTTTGCGAACCGTAAATGGGAACGTAGTCAGGCCAATGAGTTGATATCTCGTTAAATACTGTCCGACGCGCTGTGGACCATTCACCTTCACCGTCTACGTGGAACGCATCAGCAACGCATCTGAAGCCACAGTTACCATCACTCACGACATTGTTCCAGCCTTGGATGTAACGCCTGACAATGTGGGGGACACTTTCGAGGAACGGGAATGTCGCTGCAGGACAACACATTAACATAAATATCTTGTGCAGGCGGCGATATACATTTAGATAAACAATAAGATAAACATGTTGTACTTACCGTGGCGGCGACCGCTCCCTGAAGCACGCCCCGGGGACCTTGAACTACTCCCGTATCGCCTGTTCACGTGCTCGTGGTAGCTCGGTGAACGTCGGGTTGATCTTGATCGGGGGACCTGCTCGCTTGGTCTCCCACGTGCACTGGTACAGATGTCCGGCTCGCCAATGCCGCTCTCCTCCGGATGCAACTGCGCATCTACGTAGGATGCAACTCGTCGTCGGACCGAAGGGTCGCTGCGTGCCAACTCCTCCAACAGAGTGTCGAACCGCGACTGATCCTGTTCGGCCCTCGAGCTGTTCTCCGTGCTCTGCGAGTGATCACCCAATGCCAGGCTCTTAAACAGCGGATGAATGTCGTCCAAGTACAAGGGGATTCCTTCAGCAACTGCCGCGGCCATGACGCATGCACACGGTATTCCGTATGTCGAGCGCAGCACACAGCCGCAGTAAGCATATACCTGTGCTCCCAGTGCATCAATCCTGCGGTACTCGACCCTCAATTTATCCAGGCAGAATTTGGACACATTGTTGGTCAAGTTGCTGAAAACGGCCATACGGTGCAATCTTCCGATACGCGTTCTTGACTTCTCGAGGCCGGTCTTGATCATAGTAATCTGCTGGGCTATCTGCAGGTCGACACGCCTCCATACCGTGTCCAGTGAACCAGTCGACGTGTGTAACCACCCTTTCAGTGACGAGTGTGCACTCTCGACCCTGCACGTAGTTGTGTTCCCGAAATGCAGAAATCTGTTCGTCCATGCCCTCACAAATTTCTCCTTATGGGGTGTGAGCCACGTCGTCTCAGCGTAGCTAATAACAGATGGGCTCCAAGCCCATGCAGCCCTCATATCAACCACGGCGGTTTCGTACTCTGTAACGGTGGACGCATTGCAAATCCGGAACCATGCACCGTTCTTGAACCCTGACCCGTTCCTCTTACTCCCCGTCAGCACGGTCACACGTGCCTCCACATCCTTGTTGATATGCCAGGTGCAGAGCAGATGTTTCGATTCTGGAAACACAGTCCGAAGTGGCCTAATCAGTCCCATCTCCCGATCGGTGACCACAACCTCAGGGAACGGTCCATCCACAAGCAAGTTCTTCAGAGCGTTCAGCACCCACTCATAGGTGTCTGCCGTTTCGTCAACAACAATTGCGTAGGCGATCAAGAAGTTTGTGTTGCAAGGGGACATCCCAACCATCTCAATGAATGGCATGCCGTACCGATTGGTCTTGTATGTTGAGTCCATGGCCACAACCCACGGAAACGTGCAAAATGCCACAACAGCATCGGGATTGGCCATGAATAAATGAGTCAGAGTGCCATCACCTGCTGAGCGGTGACTAGTGACATACCCTTTCTCGGTGGCCAGATGCAAACAATTCTCCGCCGTGTTGCGCCCGCCTCGCCTTTCTGTTGCATATGCCGACCTCTCATTGTACACCTGCCTAATGTTCTGATGCAGGTCCGGAAACGAATTACTGAGGCTGGCATTGATATGCCTTGGAGCTGTTTCTGAATCTGTCAAGTCTCTGATCATTTGCTTCGCGTCCGCATGGAGCTTGCTGCTCTGTCTATGACCCTCGGGGTACACTAAGAAAGGGTGGTTGTGCATCCCTCGTCTAGGATCCTTGCACGGCACTACATTCCAACCATTCCCCGTGATGCTCTGTTTCAAGACAATCGCGAACGGGCAGCCACAACTGCTGGTCGAGCTGCTACTCCGTCGGACTACATCAGATTCGCTCGTATCTACATCCTTATCCTTCCGGCCCCGATTGCAAATGCAATATAACCTCAGCGGACCATTCCTGTTCTGCTTGTAGGACCCCGTCACAAGTTCAAATCCCACCTGCAGAGCAATCCGCTGCAGGTACGAATAAGCCTCGTCAACATCTGGGAACACAGCTGAGGTGGCAAATGGAGAGTATCCATTCCGCCCTGCAGCAGCTTCACATGACTGACTGTCATCCTGAAACAGCAATAAACATCAGGTAATTAGTAGGACAACAAAATCAACGCTACAGTAATTAATCGGACATAAATTATTGTACACAAATTCAAAACAGCATTACGTAGTTAAATTAACATAGTATTTTCCATCCAATCAGAATTACAACGGAACAACCAAAATTAACGTTACAATAATTAATAGGGCATAAATTATTGTAGATAAATTCAAAACAGCATTACGCAGCTAAATTAACAACAAAATTAACGTTACTGCAACTAGTAGGAGATAAATTCATAGGAGATAAATGCGCAATAATTTCTACATAACAGTTAACAAATTAAAACACAAAGAGTAGCACAAATTTCTACGGCAATAATTAACAATTTTAACAGAATAACAAAAGCAACGCTACAATAATTAATAGGACATAAATTACTGTACATAAATTCAAAACTCCATTACGTAGCTCAATTAAGAACAAAATTAACGGTACTGCAATTAATGAGAGATAAACTCGTAGGAGATAAATGTGCAATAATTTCTACGTAACAGTTAACAAATTAAAACACAAAGACGGGCATAAATTTCTACAGCAATGCTTAAGAATTTTAACAGAACAACAAAATTAACATTACAATAATTAATAGGCCATGAATTACTGTAGATAAATTCAAAACAACATTATGTAGCTAAATTAACAACAAAATTAACGTTACTGCAACTGATAGGAGCTAAATTCAAAGGAGATAAATGTGCAATAATTTCTACGTAACTGTTAACAAATTAAAACACAAAGACGAGCACAAATTTCTACAGCAAAAATTATTAAATTCAACAACTACTTACGGACAGAAAACTAATTAGTAAAATTACCTCCGAAGACATGGAATTTGCAACACCCTTTTTGGAGTTTTTTTTCACCAAACTAGGACTGCAAAACAATTCAAGTGCCATTGGAAGAATGGAATCCGAGCACATTTATAGAGGTCAGATTTTTGAAAAAAAAAAAAAAAAAAACTGCCTGGCTCGGCTCGCGCCCAAGCCACGGCGAGCCGAGCCGCGTCCGGCTCGCACCCACGGCCTGGCGAGCGGACCGCGTCGGCTCGCGGCCAACGAACGGCGAGCCGTGGCTCGCGCGCTGGCGCAGGCGACCGGCGCCGGTCCGGCTCGCGCCCGGACCGTGGCGAGCGGTCCGCCGGCGGCACGCGGCCTGCCCGTGGCGAGCCGACCGGCGGCGGCTCGCCGTCCCGCGGTGGTGACCGGATGGCCGGCGGCACGCGGCCATGCCGCGGCGACCGGACCGCCGGTGGCTCTCCGCCACGGCTCGCGCCCAAGCCGTGGCGAGCCGACCGGTGGCGCCTCGCGCCCAGGCGGTGGCGAACCGGGTCCGGCGGCGGCGCCCGGCGGTCCGGCGGCGGCGCCCGGCGGTCCTGCGGCGGCGCCCGGCGGTCCGGCGGCGGCGCAATTTTTTTTTTTTTTCGCCAGATTTTTGTTTTTTTAAAAATTAAATTTTTAAAACTAAAATATAATTTAATTTAGTTATTTAAATTAAATTAAAAATATATACTGTATACGTATTAGGACGAGGATAGTAAAATACAGGGCGAGATATAGTGATCCACTTGATAAATTGTTTTATAAAATCAGTGGATTTTAGTTTTTTATTTAATAAAATAGTAAAAGATATAATACCACCTAAGCATTTACAGTGTTTTGAAAGAAATTGACACATAAATGAAGACAAGTAATGAAATTCACTGGTCCGCTCGTCTTCCCACACCTATTATTCCTTTTAAAGCTTCCAATACCTTACCTATTATTCCTTTTTAAGATTGAGTGAACCTTTTAATATAGGCAAAATTGCAAAATCTTGGGAAATACCGTATTTTTATATGGTGTTTAATTAGAATTATAAAAGGTAAAAACTCTTACTTGCAATATTAAAATTTTATTATATAGTATGCAACATGTAGTAGTGGTAAAGCTCGTAACACGATTCATGCAACCCAAAAATTTTATCTTAATTTATTCTAATTTGCTCTTTAAACCTTGGTCTTTCCATGACTTATGGAAAAACTGTTTTTCAAGAGACGGACTCCATAGTATATCATCTTATTTATATTTTTTTAGAAAAAAAAGTGTCTTTATAACCCTACCTAATTGACATTAGTGTCAATATAACATTTTGATAATTGAAAGCGCAGATATAACCTTACCTAATTGATGTAAGTGCAATTTTACCCAACCCGGTAGTTTAAGGTTGGAATCAATGGAAAAGTCTATTTTATCTCTCTTTAAAAAAATAATTTAAAAACTGAAAATTAGATAAAGACCATAATGCCCCCAGGCTCTTCAACTCTCCTTTTCTCTTCCATTCCCGCATAACCCAAGCCATTCACATTTTCTCCCCACCAATTCCACAAAAACCCTTGCCTCACGCTACCGATCGGCAACCACCAATTATCTTTTCTCTGGTGTCGTAGCTGCCGGTTCAGCCGGAATCGCAGGAGCTCCTGTACATCGAACCCTAGTCTCGAAAAATCCTAGTCTCAAAAAACCCTAGTCTCGAAAAATCCTAGTCTTGAAAAACCCTAGTCTCGAAAAATCTACTTTTTTTGCACGCTACTGTACATCGAACCCGATTCTCTGTTCAGCAACGTCGAAGTGGTGAATTTCGGCGGCTTAGATTGCGCAGATTCTAAAGCTGTGGAAGAATTTGATTCTTGAGTTGTCGAAAAGTTTCACAGGAAGGGCTTGACTAACGAAGGCGACATAGCTCGCATGCCAACGCCGATGCTCGGACGGTGGCGGAACAACTCGTAGGGGGAATGGTGTGGAGCGCGGATGCTTTTTATGAAACCTGGGGGACAAGACTAAAAAACAAATTTTAAAGCAAATAATACTTAAAAACAAAGTTGAGGTGGGGCCCAGGGACAATAAAGGGTAATTTTATCAAATTCAATTCAGTATTTCACATAAAGGGTATTTCGGACATTTTAAATAAAGCTAACGTCGGAAATTGGTAGTCAACGCTGGAAAGTGAATTTGAGGGTTATACTGGCATTTACATTAACTAGTTAGGGTTATATTTGCACTAAAAATTATTTGAGAGTTATATTGGCACTTATGCAAGTAGATAGGGTTATATTGGCACTTATCCCTATTTTTTAATAGAAAAAAGTGCAGATATAATCCTATATAATTGAAGAAAGTGTAGATATAACCCTGCGCTAATCAAAAGTGCAAATATAACCCCATATATTCAGGTTATGTGAAAATATAACATTTTCAGTCGGTTGAAGGTTGGAATATGCTGAAATGACTATTTTGCCCCTCCGTAAAAAAATAACAATATAAAAAAACATAATTCTCTTCTTCTTTTCCGATCGATTCTCTTCTTCGTCTGACATAATTTCTTCTTCTGACATAATTCTTTTCTTCTTGTTCTTCTGACTTACCACTTCGCCATCTTCATCTCCGATCCATTCACCACCAAAGCTCGCCCGATCGTTCAGAAACTCCAGCGCCGTTGTTCGTTGCTCAGAAACTAGGGCTTTTGTTGTTCAATCGGCGGCGAGGATGAGGGGATAGGGTTTTCGTTGGTGGAGGAGGGAAGTGGTTAGGAGGGAAGTGGTGAGGAGGGGATGGATTTTTGTTGGTGGCGAGGCGGGCGATGGTTCAGAAACTCCAGCTCCGATGGTTCTGTAACTAGGGTTTTCGTTGTTCAATCGGCGGTGAGGAGGAGGGCAATGGTGTGGGATTTTTGTCGGTGGCGAGACAGGTGAGCGGTGGTGGCGTGGCGTGGCGGGCAGCGGTGAGGAGGGTATGGGATTTTTGTTAGTGGCGAGGCAAGCGAGAGATGGTGGCGTGGCGGGTGAGCTATGGTGGCATGGCGGGCGAGCTTGGTGGCGAGACAGGTGAGCTTGGTGGCTGTGGGATTCTCGTTAGTCGTGAGGCGGGCGAGCGATGGTGGCGTGAGGGGCAGCGGTGAAGAAGGGATGGGATTTTTATTGGTGGCGAGGCAGGCAAGCGATGGTGGCGTGGTGGGCGAGCTTGGTGGCGAGGCGAGTGAGCTTGATGGTGGTGCTGAGCCAGGTGGTGGAGATGCTGGCTGAGCCAGATGGTGGCGGTACTGGCTGAGCCT
This sequence comes from Rubia yunnanensis, assembly GCA_037428765.1. Lineage (NCBI taxonomy): Eukaryota > Viridiplantae > Streptophyta > Magnoliopsida > Gentianales > Rubiaceae > Rubia > Rubia yunnanensis. Next base: position 64,885,501 of record CM075071.1, on the reverse strand, counting down.
GGTGGTGGTGGAGATGGCTGCTTGATGTTGCCGGTAGTGGTGACTAAGGTGGAAGGTGGTGGATGGGTGGGGCTGGGTGGTGGTGGTGGGGCGACGACGGCAAGCTGGTGGTGGAACAATGGTAATGGTGGTAGCAAATGGCAATTTTGTCTTTTTAATTTTGTATTAGGTTAGAAGGGCAATTAGGTCATTTTTGGTTGGTCAATGGCCGGAAATGGTCAGTCGATGCCGGAATAGTGGCTTTAGGGTTATATTTGCACTTATGTGTAATAGATAGGGTTATATTTGCACTAAAAATAATTGAGGGTTATATTTGCACTTTTCTTAACATATAGGGTTATATTTGCATATTACCCTTTTTAATATATAAAATGGAAAGAGCGTAAATTATAAAGTACACTGGAAATTATAAAGTACACTGGAAAAACAATCAAGTAGAAATCATATTTGTTCAAAAATAGAAGCTAAAAGCGGAGTCTCATAATTGAATGTCGCCCCTCTTTAGTGAAAAATCACAACTGTTTTGAGCCGTCTTCGTCCGTCGAAGATACTTGTCTAATGAGGCTACAACCAGTTCTTTACCGCATCGTGTCCTGGAGATGTCTTTAAAAAATTTCCCTCAGAGTCATTCTTTAATGAACGAGCATCCATTTGCTCGTTGGTTGTCTTTCCCTAAATCGTTATTCTTAGGGTACGGAAGGCGTCAAGTTTAGAGTGGTTTGGCCATACAACTGCCATTGGAGGTTACATCGAGATTTCTCTATCATCGAAAATCAATGTTCTTTAAACTTGAACGGAAAAAATGATTTTAACTATTCCATCTGTTCATCAAATATTGACCCTCTTGTGAATGACACACTTTTACAATAAGTTAAATGAGTGGTATAGGTTGAATTATGAGAATAAAAAGTATGTGTGAATAAAAATAATCTATGATTTGCTAGAAAAGGAAAATATCAATATAAAAATATCATACTAAAAAGAAAATTGTGACAATATAAAAAGACCAGAGGAAGTATATTAGTTCCTACGTATTGGTTGAGTATTCATAATTTATCTTTATTATGGGCATGAAATTTTTGTGCTGACCCATGATATTGAGACCCAACCCATTTTAAAACACAAAATTTCAGTAGGAAGGAGAGGGGGGAGAGAGATAGTTTCCTTTTCAATTTCATTGAAGTTAGGGTCTCTAATAATCTTGACGGAAGATTGTCCAAAATGGTACCTACTTTTAATTGAAATTTACTGTTGGTATCAAAATTTTAAAAATGTTTTGAAAAGGTATTCATTTTTTCATTAATGTCCCAGAAAGGTACTTTTTAGCAAAAAATGGGTACCAATTTGGATCAAAATTGTACTAAAATAGTACACACTTTTAACTAAAAGGTACCTTTTTGGAACATTAATGAAAAAGTAGATACCTCATTTTTAAAAATTGGGTATCAAACTGTGAATTTCACTTAGAAGTGAGTACCATTCTGGACAGTTTCTCTAATCTTGACCAAGGAAAAGCTTTTGTGGGTATCTCAACCCTTCAACGGTGATTTTCCTTGTGTCCATGAAAGGAAATTTGGGGTTTTCATGTGCTGTTAGACCAAAAAAGAAAACCTGCACAGAGGAAGTTTGGGGAGCAGAAAGGTCTGAAAAATTGCGGGAGCCGTGGTTTCAGAAATTTGAGAATAATAATTCTCGGAAGGTTCCTATATATAACCACGATCGATTAGGCTTTCAAAATCCATTTAAATCCCCCAAATAACTATCCAAGTTGAATCCCTTTTGACAATCAATCCGCTCGCCCTCAGCGGCCCATACCAGCCCACACCCAGGCCATCGTATGAGAGGTAAATCACGGTAGCCCAGCACCAGGACCCATGGGCTTGGCATTGCCTCGGTGCGCACAAGGGAGTCTTGCAAAGCAAGAACTCCCCACACTGCCGCTGCCGAGGATCGAACCTGGGATTATTGGCTTACCCACCCATGTCCCAACCACTGGGGTACACCCGTGGGTGTGTTGAATCCCTTTTGAGAATGAAGCAACTACTGTCTGGGGGTAATCAATATCAATAAGCTACTGGTGTGGATGAGGTTATACAACATTCCACCAACTCAATTTAATCTGAGCAATACCCATATTTAAGCACATATGATAGGAGATGTGGAGAAAGTTATACGGCCTATGTGGCAGTAAGGGTCTGGATTGGCCATACAAGCCCTTAATTCTACGGTTCTTCTTGGTCCCCCGAATAGGGCTTCCTTGTGGGTATGAACAAGTTTAAGAATTCGCACAACCAACCAAAGATTGGTGGTCCTTTATTTAGAAAATGCAGCCGGGATTGCATTGTTCGGGGAAGAAAAGTTGGTAAATACTACCTCAATAATTATGTAGTTATTATTCCAATAACAATATAAATGACACTAGCAGAGACCAGATCATTAAAGGCGGTGATAAAAAGTGATTTTTAAAAATATGCAGAACCGCCTTTAATTGAGGTCCGTAAGGGGTTCCGAGTTCGGAAGTCCCTCCCATTTTATTTTAAAGGCAGTTCTAATTTATTAAAGGTGGTTCTGCCTTTAAAAATCACTTTTTTTTAAAGGGTCATAAGCACTTATGAATTCAGAAGTACTATCCCAAATCACTTTTTCATTTAATAGATGGTTCTATATAGAATCACCTTTAATGGACTGGCCCAAGATCTCCTTACATAGTCTTATACTTAGGTTTTATACTTCATTTTACCAAACCAGCGTCGATTGGTCTTATACTTTGGTTTTATACTTTCATTTTACCAAACCTTCCGCCTCCAATCAGCCATCTCCTTCCGGAACCTATTTCGAACCCTATTAAGGGCGGCTTTTTGAACCGCCTTTAATTAAAGTTTTTGGGTAATATGCAAATATAACCCTATATGTTAAAGAAAGTGCAGATATCACCCTGAGTTATTTTTTAGTGCAAATATAACCCTAACTATTATATATAAGTGCAAATATAACCCTAAAGCCACTATTTCGGCATTGACTGGCCAATTCCGGCCATTGACTGACCAGAAATGACCAAAATGCCCTTTCAACCTAAATCAAAAACTTAAAAGACACAAATGCCCTCCAACCCACCACCCTCAGCCGTTGAACACCACCACCAAACCACCCCTCCGCTGCTCCGCCGCCACCGGTCCACCACCCCTTTCCATCCCATCACCACAGTCCTTCTCGATCAGTGTAAAATCTGTAAGCGTACCACCATTATTTCTGTAAAATCTGCTTTCCTACTCACACAATCAGCAATATTACCCCCATAACTCACCCCGAGAAGAACACGCCTGCACCAGATATATCATTTGCTAGTTAGTTAATCTACTGTGAAATGTATGTCTTTCACCAAATGTATCAGCAATTGAAGAACACACCAAATGAAGAACACACGGGCACCACAACTCACCAAATGAAGAACAAACCTGCACTACCACACGAACCCCTAATCTATCAGCAATAAGTTCAATAATGGCTATCATGGGCATCCAATTTCGCCTTTGGTCCCAGGTTGTCAGAAGCACGGTTGCAATTGATTCAGTGGCCATTGAAACCCAGAAGACCGATTACTCCACCGCCGCCCTCCTCCTTTCGCTCGCCACCTCCGCCGCCCTTCACCACCAGACCATCGATTCTCGGTGCCACCTCCCTCTTTCCCTCCTCCTTCGCCGCCCTCCATCACTACACAACCTCCGAGCTGAGACCAATTTCTCGACAACAAATGACTGGAATTGATGGTCGAGCTCTTCGATGTAGGTCTGGAAAGCAGGCTTAGGAATTCAGATGGAGTAGGGCCTCGGCGATAGGTCCCACCACCATCATCTCCGCTCGCCACCCATCGTCCCCCTAAAACCTAGCCTGCTCAGCCACGCGACTCAGATTCCCACCTCCGGGTGAGCCATAGCCGTCGAAATTGGTGAAGAGGATTGGAGATTGTATAGAAAATTGGTGAAGAAGAATTGTATAGAAGTGAGATGAAGAACATCGGGAATTTCAGTTTTATTTTTATTTTTTTATAGAGGGGTAAATTAGTCTTTTCATCTTATTCCAGCCTCTAAGTACCAGAAAATGTTATATTTACACATAACCTAAATATCTAGGGTTATATTTGCACTTTCAATTATCGCAGGGTTATATCTGCACGTTCGTCAATTATGTAGGGTTATATATGCACTTTGCTCAAAGTTTTTTAAGGTGGTTCGTGGAACCGCCTTACGATCAAAGGCGCGATCAGAGAATGCACTTTAAAAATGGCTTCTCTAATCCAATAAAACCGTCTTTAATGACATTCCCCCCACTAGTGTGACACGAAGATCCTGACTAAGGTTTAAGTAGTGATATGAAATTTAGCAAAGATATAATTCCAGAGTTCCAAATCAGCTTAAGAACTCCAAATGATCGATAGAGGAACAAGAAATGTACACATTAACACATATATGCAAGTGTTCAAACAATTAAGTATTTAGCAAATTATTTTAAAACTTGTCAATTTGTTCCTAACTAATAAAAGAACTTTTTGTGGGTATCAACTAGGCTGCTAGATACTCCCTCCCTCTTTCCCACTCTCTGGCTCATTTCAACTTCCAATTTAACTATTTATAAAGTTAAATCTTCTTAAATTTGACAATAAAATTAAATTGATGTATAAATATAAATAATAATGTTTGATACCTTATTGGATTCGTTATAATACTCCCTCCGTTTCACTAAGAGTGGCACACTAGGTTTAGGCTCTTAGATTATTGTGAAGAAAATGAGAGGTTGAAATTGAGTATAAAAAATAAAAAGTAGAATGAGTGGATGAGATTGTAGGAATCTTGCCAAAAATGAAAAGTGTGCCAATTAAAAAAAGCACATCTCAATAAGGCAAGTGTGCCACTCTTAGTGAAACGGAGGAAGTATATATTTTCATAACATCAACTTTTCACAAATTTTAATTATGCTCAATAAAAAATATTAAAGATCAAATATTTTTCTAATCGTCTGTTAAAAATTAAAGTGTGCATTTTAAAATGGGGAGAAGGAGTGATTGATTTTCGAGAAACGTAATTTATCTCGTCACCATTTTATGATATCAGAATAAGAGGGCTATTGAAGCAGGCGATATCATTTTTTGTTCTAAAAGTACGTACACACTAAACAAAAAAACTAACTTGACTAAAAATACTTCAAAGGTATGGAACATTTCCAAAGAATTATTTGTGAATGTCTTTGTAATATTGGCCAGCTGAAAAACTGGTTCATGAATTAGAATTACTTATGGATGTGTAGAATCATTATTAATTCTCTTCTAATATACAGAGAAGATTTTAACTTAACAGATGTGTTCCCAAAAATAGAGAGAATTTTATATTCATTCTTCAACATGTACAGCTCATTCATGTCCACAAATATAGAGAAACTTGTTCCAAGTCAAACTGCAACGTAACAAAGCCTGTGAGACTTATCTTGCAATGTGTACGTAAAATTATCCAAGCACTTGAATTATCATTGCCCAACCACCAATTATTGTGACATCTATTAATTATTGATTATAAAATTGTAATGGTTTCATAACATTCAAGTCCATAAGTTGATGAATAAATCACTTATTTTTTACCTTATACATTGCATTTGTTAAATTATATAATATAAATTTAGAATTTTAAAAAATATTTTTATATCATATATTTTTACCTTCAAATACATATAATTACTTGTTTTAACTTATAAAATACAATATTTAAATTTTATTAAAAAAATTACAACATTTAAGGTAAAAGCTCTTGTGAACCATGTATAAGCTTATAGAAATTCCGCATTTCATGAGATTTTCTCATAAAATTGTATGTGGTGCATCATTTTTTTCCTTGGGGTGAAAAAGCCTAATAATTAATTGAGCTCAACATTTGAAACACAATACTTCCTCTGACCCAATTAAATTATCCACTTATTTTATAATATTATTCTCTATCAAAGTTTAATCATATATTTGAATAGATTTATGAGATATAATATTATCGTGTATGATGTTAAATTCACCGTAACAAGTAATTTTTAGAAAGTAACTTTTTATTTACCGCTATTATACATAGCTAAATATATTAACGGTAAAAAATATCTCTCAAATGCGGTACAATTATTAGATTGTAATTTAAGATGGGACGGAGGAAGTACAAAATTTGTTAGAGCGTGTCTAATATGGAAAGTAATTTTACAGTGGATATAACTGATATTGTAATGTGGTATTCGAAAAACAAATTAAGATATAAATCGTTCTAATTCCTTCTAATTTAATTCTAAATTTTATAGAAATTAAATTTAACAAATTGGTTTAGAACCGAAAAAGCTCACATGCATGAAACAGTCAAAGTAAGACAACAGTATAGCGTGAAATATTATATGTCCACTAATTCTCAAACAGAACCTATAGAGACAATTTAAACAAAGACTTGGGCGAGAACATGCATGAAACAGTCAAAGTGAGAAAATAGCATAGAGTGAAATATTATATGTCCACTAATTCTCAAACCGAACCTATATAGACAATTTGAACATAGATTTGGGTGACCCTCTCCCCCAAGTTTTTGTTTAAATTAGGGGTTTCATAACAAATTAAATATTTTTATGATCATTAAAGTAATACTATAATATATGTGTATATATATATATTAGTTATTTATTCATTTCAGATTTATAATTTAACCGCTCTCTCCTCCAATCAACTGCTTTCTCTCTCTGACGCTCGCCATAAATTCGTTATTCAACCGTCAGAAATCCTTTCAAATTTGTAATTTCTCAGCGGCATTACATCGCGCTCTTCGATCCGGCTCTATAGAGGTAAGAATTTCTGATTTCGCTGGATCTTGTAATTCATATTTGGTTTTTTTTCCTTCTACTTTTCCGATGCTTTCTATTTCATTCTGGCGTTTATCTCTGTAAATCCGGCTGTGCATATATTTATTTGGCCTTATATTGCGTGTTTCTGATTTTCGTTTCGGTATTTTGAAGATATGATGAAATCGAACAAAAAAATTGCTAGTATAGTTGACTTGGAGGTTGATGACGTTGTTCCTGCCTCATCCGCGGTTGAATCTAACGGGTTTTTTTGTTAATTTTTGTATTGTTAGGGTTTTTTGTTTGGTTTTTTTGATTTTTCTGTTTTATTGTTTGTTGATTTGATGTGTTGTTCGCTTTTACTGAAGATGCTCTGTTTTTTGTGTTGTGTTGCTATGTTTCGCTGAATTTTTAGATCTTGCTCTGTTTTATGTATAAAACGGTGTATAACAAATTATTTAGGTTGTTCATGTGTTTAGTTAAACCGTTCATGTGTTTGGTTCAGACTTTGTTGTGCCTCTGTTGTGGTTTAGTTCAGGCTCTCTTTACTTTGTATGTTTTCTATTTGATTTGTCTTTAAGTTATCATGTTTATGTGTTTAGTTTTCATGTTCATGTGTTTTGTTTAGACTTTGTTGTGGTTTAGTTTAGGTTCTGTTTAATTTGCATTTTCTGTTAGGTTGTTCATGTGTTTAATTAGGCTGTTTGTGTGTTTAGTTATGTTGTTTATGTATTTAATTCAGGCTTTGTTGTGGATATGTTGTGGTTTAGTTTAGGATCTATTTAGTTTGCATGTATTATGTTTGCACTATCCTTTAGTTAGGTTGTTTATGTGTTTAGTTCGCATGTTAATGTGTGTTATGTTTGCACTACCGTTCAGTATGTGTATATACACAGTTATATTGGTTTGTTTACTTTAGGTGCTTCAGTTTTAAATTTAAGTTTTTATGCGATTACTTTTTAATGTAGATGGTGGAATTAGCGTGAGGAAATCGTGTAGATTGCAGTCCAGATTGCTAGTTAAAGATGGTATGTATATTGTTAGTTTGTAAATTTTTTAGTTTAATCTTTATGTGTTTTTAATTGATTGTGTAATTTTCAGGTTCTAAACTTCTTGTCAATATAAGGAAAAAAATCAGCAGAAAACTACTACCACGGGTATTTAAATATTATTGAATTTTATTTCAATATTTTGTTGATTTTTAATTGTTTGCTTTATCTATGGTTGATAATTTCTTTTCTTTTTTCATAGCTGATATTGTGAAGAGATTGCGCAAAAGTGGTAGTAAATCTGGTGTGGATAAGCCAAATAGAGTTGCTGGACCATCTGTTACTGGTTGTAATTTTACTTTTTTATTCTACTTTGACTTTTTAGTGATTTTCTTTTGGTATTTAAGTATTTTATTTTTTATTTTTAGATGTATGTGATATGGCTGGGGTTCAAGATAAGCTTGGTAAATTTAATACATTCTGGTCTCTGTTTATTTTACTTTGCCTGTTTAGATCTTTACATTTGGTATTTAAGTATATTGTATTGTTATTGTAAATGGATGTGGTCTGTCTAGGAATCAAGATAAAACTGGTAAATTTAACATATTCTGGTTTCTTGTTTACTTTTACTGTATAGTGCGATACCTTTGGTATTTATGCATTTTCTTTTGTTACTGTAGATGGATGTGATGCGACTGGGGGGTCAACATAACACTAGTAAATTTACTATCTTCTGATTTATTTTTTTTTACTTTTACTGTTTGTTGATTTAGTTTTGTGATTTAAATTATTTGTTTGTATGTTGCAGTTGCTGCTGAGATTGAAACTGCTATTCGTAATAATCCAACTTCAACAAATCTTATAGAATCATGTTAGATTAATGCTTTATGATTTAATATATCATGATTTCTCTTTACTTTTGTTGTTTATTGCTTTAGTTTTGTGATTTACATTATCTATTTACATTTTGTAGTTGTTGATGAGGATGAAACTACTATTAATAATCTAGCTTCAACGAATCCTGCACAATCAGGTTAGGTTACTGTTTTATGATTTAATATATCTGATTTCCCTTTACTTTTTATATTCATTGCTTTAGTTTTGTGATTTACATTATCTGTTTACATTTTGTGGTTGTTGATGAGCTTGAAACTGCTGTTAATAATCCATTTTCAACAAACCTTACACAATCAGGTTAGATTAATGCTTTATGATTTATTATCATTTTGTTAGTTCGAGTATGGAACTTATTAGTTGAAATCTCTTTTTATGATGTAGTTGTGGAGACGTCTTTGATCAGTAATCCTCCACCTTCAGCAATTATCGAACAAAGTGGTTAGTATTAGGAGTTTCAACTATTTTTTTGAGTTATTAGTTCAAATTTATAAATTGTTAGTTATGCTATTTTACTCATTAGTTAAGATTGAAGATTGGACTTTATAATACACAGCAACTATTGTTATTATGTAGTTGTGGAGAATCCTGTGATGATTTGTCCTCCTGCTTCAGAAATCATTGAACATAGTAGTTAGCATTTGAATTATTAGTTCACATGTATTTATCTTTAGTTATGCTATTATACTCATAAGTCTTTGTATTTACATCAAATCTTGGAAAGGATTCTGCTGAGAGAAATGTTGATGATTGTCCTCCAGCACATATTGAAACAAATGCTGTTGTTGATGGTAATTTTTAATATATTTGTTATTGTGCATATTTAATTACTTTATGTTTATTTAGTATTTGATATTTTTTTTAAAAAAAATCTATTCTACTTTTGTTGCTCAGAATCCCATAAGTACTGGGATAAAAGTTGTTATTGAAGGATTGAGATTTGAAACTGATTTTGGTATTTATCGATTTCTCTATTCTAATTTGTGTTTTTAATTTAGTATTTACATTTGTTTTCTATTTGTCTTGTAGGTCAGAAAGTTTGTACAGAGAAAGGGGATAGGGAAGAAGGTCAAAGTTCGTCGAAACTTTGTTGATGAAGATTTTATGGAAAATGATGATTTTATTGATCTGCCTCCTGCTGTGGTGGATGCAAATGAAAAGGGAAAAGAAAAATTTTGTGAATGAAAGGAGATGAGCTGGCTGCGGAGAAGGCGACTGCGAAGAAGGCGGCTGCAAGAAGCCGGTGTGAAGAAGCCGGTTGCAAAGAAGCTGGCTAAGAAGGAGCCGGTTGTGGAGCCAGTTGTGGGGCAGGTTGTGAAGCCTGCAGCGAAGTAGCTGGTTGCGAAGGAGCCCACGTTGTAAGAGCCTGCGAAGGAGCCTGCAGTGAAGGAGCCGACTGTGAAGCTTGCAGTTAAGAAGCCCACAGCGAATAAGCTGGCTGCGAAGGAGCCTGCAACGAATGTTCCTGCAATGAAAGAACCTACAGCAAAGGTGTCTACAGCGTAGAAGCCCGCTGCGAAGAAGCCATCTGGGAATAGTAATGAGGATGTTGCTGGAGATGGGAGTTGGTCGTTGAAGAAATCCTTTGTTGCGGGAAAAAGCAAGCGAGATGGAGTTTCTGGAGATGCTGAGGCTTGAGATGGAGATGGTGTTTCTGGACCTGTGTTAAAGAGAAATGTTCCTACTCATCGTTTAGTAGGGAACACTAATGATGGCACCGAAGTGACACGCCGGATTAAACAAGTTAGTGAAATTGAGCTTGCAGATGGTTTTAGGTATGTTTTATTACTTTATGCATGTATGATTTTACTTTATGTGGCTAGACATATATTTTGAATATTTCAGTTTTAAAATTTTTGCCTAATAACTTGAATGATTTAGAATTTTTTTAGTTTAGGTATGTTGTCCTTTACCTTTGGTGTTTTAGTGTTTTGTTTCAATATACTTTTAATTGTTGATGTGTAGAGTTTCAGTATAAATAGTTTATGTACTTGTTCATTTTATTTATTTGTTTAACTGTTTAGTTTTACTATACAATAAGTTTCTTTTTTACTTTTTATTGATTTGGATGTGTATTAATTAAACTTTCTATTTTAAATTACTATATGTTTACTTGATGTTTTTTATCTCTTAGTTTTGGTATTTGTGTGCATAGTTTTGATATTTACCAACTTACTGTATTATATTTTTTTCCAGGATTTTGAAGAAGTTTATGCCTGGAAGCCAGCATATAAAGATCACAGATCTCTGCGCCACTCTCAGTGGTCAGCAGAAGGCTGATGTTGAAGCTATATCTTTTAGGGGCATTTTAAAGCTAAGATTGGAGATTGCACTTCCCTCGGGTATTGTGCCTTGGCTGGTCAGTAATTTTAACCCTTCTACATGTGTTCAACTGGTTGGGGTAGATATGTACTTCGTTATTACTGACGATGTATATGATGTTCTGTGCTTGCCTCAAAACCCTGGTAGGAAACTTGAGGAGAAGAGAAATTCTAGGATGGAATTGATAGTTACAAGGCTAGGTTTGGTAGGGAGAATGAACATGATATACCACTTAACTTGATTTTAAATAGGATAACTAAACTTAAACCCGGGGGGGAGGGGGATGAGTTTAAAAGACTTTTTTGTTATTTATTGCTCTTCGTACTTTTTAGCTCATATATCTACTTGGAAGGTAGATATGAAAACTCTTGAAGCTATGGAAAATGTTGACGAGATTAAGAATCTCGATTAGTGTAGTTTTGTGTTAGATAAAATGGCTTCAATGATTGTGACGTATAAGAGTAATGTAGAATACCAAACAAGTAGTGCTTGTGGCCCTATCCTTTTGATTCTGTATTTGCACCAATTTCTTGTTTGTGATGTGTTAGAGCCAACATCCCTTCCTCTAGTCCAACATTGGACTGATGCAAAGTTAAGGGAGAGAGTGAGGGTGTTGGAAATTGGAGGAGGTTATGACAGAACAATCATGGTGAAGGGCTATCCAATCAACTGTGCCGGAAAAGTGAAAGAGGGTCATAGGGGTAAGAGTGATGTTGGAACTCAGCCTGATATTGGAGCTGATTATGTCCCCGAAGATGATCATGTGCTAACGTTCAAAATCCCACATGGAATTATGACCAACTCTAGGATTAAAAGTCTTGCTAAGAATGTAAGTGTTTAAAATTTTACCTGATGTATTTGTTGCGTTAGTTTTGGTGGTTAACATGATTTCTTATGTGGTTCAGTATTTAGTTTAAACTTTATGTGCTAGTTTAGGTTTTTAGTTTCATTATTTTATATTGTTGACTTCTAGTCTAGTTAGTTCATGTGCTTAATCTTTCTGTTAAGGTGTTTAATAGTTTAGTTCATTTTATATATGGACTTTTTATGATTAGTTTATTGTGCTTTCATTGGGTATTTAATAAGTTTGTTCAGATTTTAGTATAAATTGATTGATATTTTTCATGTGTAGGCTTATGATAAGGCCCTGATGATCGTGAAGTGTAACTTTGAAGTTGTTACCGCTGATAAGTATCAGAGGTTGGAGATGGTAAAGAGTGGTGTTATGGATGAAGCATCGCAATACTTGCCACCAATTGTTGGGACTAGTACAGAACCTCAGATTCAACAATATGATTCGCCACCAATTGAAGAATCATCATTGGAATGGAATGACAAGTTAATTGCTATAGCTGATGAAGCTTGCAACCATTGGAAGAGAAGGACACAATACCAGCCTCAGAACCAGCCTCTTCCGACTTTTAACTTGTTTCAAGATGGAGAATTAGATGGCCTGAGAGGAACGTCCACAAACAAAGGAGTTTAAGATGTTATTTGAATGATTTGATTTGAATGATGTGATTTGGATTTGTTTTGGAGCAATTTGAATATTTGAAATTGTAGAATTGATGTTATGGATGATTCTGAATGGTCTATTTGCTAGGTACTTGGATTTTTTTTGTAATTACTAGATTGAAACTTGTAATTTTTTGAAGATGATTCCAGTATCAGTTTAGTCATAAAGTTTATATCTCTAGTTGCATTGTTTATTTCTTTAGCTTTCTATTAAAGTTTAACAGTTTGTCTAGTAATGATATTTTGCATGTTCAAAACCATGTGTCCTTTAGGTATATTGTTCGGTTATTTAGGTATATAGTTCGGTTTAAAATTAGATATTATTTAACCATGTGTTTTTGTTTACTTTTCGATCCTCATATTTTCATTTACTTTTTATAATATTAGTTTATGTATATTTCTATTTAGCTCATTTGTTAGAGTCATTAGTTTTAAACACATTTTGTTTGGTTGAATATATTTTTATTAATTAAAATGCACTCGTTAGTTCAGGTGTTTAAAGCATTTGAAGGGAAATTTAAATAAATTGTTTCTGAATTTAAGATAATTGTACAGAATAATAATATAAATACAATGTCAAATTGAATCTCATAGGTCTAGACTGTTGCTTTGGTGCCTTGGTACCAAACTCCTTTGTTTTTGGTTTCTTTCTGTGCTTCCATCTTTCAATTCTCTTACTTCTTCCTATTGTCTTTGTGGGAGATGAATCTTGGATTGTTGGCGGTTTAGTGATAGAAGATTTTGCTATGCTGCTTGAATTTTCTTGTTCCTTTGTAGTGTTTGAGACAAGAATTTACTCTGCATTTTCATTGTCTCTTTTGAAGCTTTCTTCAAGAATTTCCCGGGTTTCTACGTCACCTTCACATTTTAGGACCAGATTGTAGTAGTTTCTTGCCATTTGGTGTCGCCATGGAACTTTGTCTTTGTTTTTGTTCACTTCTTGATTTTCTTGTGCTGCTTTCAGTTTGTCTCATACTTGCATTTTAGCAAGCTTTGTCCATCGCTTCAGAATGTATTGTGGTGGTATCTCACTGATTGAGTTGATGTGCAATATTTGGATGCAGTGAAAGCTGAGCATTCCTTGCATAAAAAGATAACCATGCATATATAAAGTTAATAAGATAAACATCCGAACTAAAGCTCTAAAGCATATAATGTCCTGCATTTTAAAGTTAAATATGCGAATGAAGAACTAATGATATATATATATATATATATATATATATATATATATATATATAACATGCATTATCAGAAACTTTCTATGAAACCTGCTTTCAAAAAGATAAATGTGTGAGCAAGAGGTAATGACTCAAACAGAAGAGGTAACATGTATATTCTATTTCGTCAGTATATACTTGTTTCTTCACAATTTTTGCAAGAGCAGTTTACTTCCACCACTCCACTTTGTTGTGTGAAGGTGACAATTTCAACTTTTGTATCATCTTCTTCTGGACTTACTTCATACTTTGTTGCCGATCTTAGGGCAAAAACTCCAGAGGCTTTTGCTACTTGTGCAATCTTGTATTCCTTCTCAAATTTATAGTACATTGACAATGTGTACTCTTGAGCTGCATGTTTGATTAGTTTTGATCCATGTATAGCTGATTTTGGCACTGATTTTGAGCATTGATTTTCCTTTGCTCTCCAGTGGTCAATAGTCTCATTGAAGATGGTTAAGAACCTGTTGAATGTGGTCATTTTGCTAGTGTTGAATGACAAAGCTTTGTTTGTGCTCTCACTTTGTTGTGATGAAAGTGATCCCGCGGAGAAAAAGTCTTTGCTCATTGCAGGGCATTACTTATCTCTAATAGAATAAAGTCTCTTGAACCATTCCTTGTCTTCAAGCTAAAAATTCTTAATCATGTTGTTCCATGCCTTTTCAAATTCATCTTCTTTTGTACAGTATTTCAAACAATGCTCAAATGCTTTCCTTCGAGGGACCATCCTTTTTTAATTCACCAAAATTACTGAAGGCATTCTGTGTAATGTGTCATAGGCACAACCTATGCCTCGCGTTTGTGAAAACTTGTAAAATTTCATGAATAATTTTATTCAGAACAAGTTCATATATAAGCATTTGATCTAAAACAGATTAAATACGAACTACAGACACAAACATGGAATGCCATTGCTCATGTTTTTTCCCCAATAATCATGTGTTTTTTATTGAGAAAGATTACTGAAATTATATATTATAAGTTCTGAACAAAAACAAGAACTAATGAACTGAACAGTAAAGGTAAGTACATGAGCATATCAACCCAAAATAGTCCAGATCAATCAATTTTAAGAATGCTCACCTTTTCGATTGCTTTGGCCATGACTGGATCTTGGTCTGTAAATATTGTTACTGACTCTTTACCACCCATTGATTTTCTGAAAACATCAAGAAGCCATTCGAAAGTTGAAGCTTTCTTATCGGTAATGAAAGCACATCCAAATATAACTATATTTTCGTGGTTGTTCCTTCCGACTAATGGAGCACAAATCAAGTTGTATTTGTTGGTCCTGCATTTTGATGAATCATTTAACAAAGTTAGCTCATGTTATTTCATGTGTTAATGCAGTTACACCATTTAATTATCATGTTATCTCGTACATTTCAGCAAATTTAAAATTAAAAAAATACATATAGGTCAATTTTAGACCTTGGTGAATCATCAAGCATAATTATATCACTTTTATTCATGTTTTCATGCTATTATATCGTGTGTTTAATAAATTACATTATACATTTTAGCACATTTTAAAACAAACAAATTTTCACAAAAAAATGTAATATATTTTACTCCAATTGTTCATGAAGTTACATTGTGCGTATAACATACCACCTTACATGTTCATGTAATTACTTCATGCGTTTAAATGTATTTGACGAAATCTAAACCATACATGTATGTTATGTCAAATACAATTAGATCCCCGTACAGGGATTAGTCTTCCTTCATCATCGAGTCCCTCCAAAATAATGTTGTTAGCCTACCATTATCATCTAATTTAACTCTTAAGAAGAAATCTTCCTCTTCGGTACTGTTCTGTGAGAGTCTTTCAATTACTTGCTGAGCATCGCCTCCTTCAATCTCCTTCATGCGCAACCTATTCACGTAGTTTAGATTATCCTTAATCGTGTGTCCTAGATTCTGAATACCACCAACTTCAAAAGCCATAAACTTGAATCCATGGCTAGGTTTTAATCATGCGCCTTCCATTCCTTCTATAGTTTTTCCCTTTTCCCCAGTAATTCTCCTTTCACTTCTCTGCAAATACTGCCATTCGACTCAAGTGAAAAGATAATTGTGAGATGTCACATGATAAAAAACTTCACATGCTTCATCGATAAGTTTAACCCGAATTCCATCTTTGCATCCCGTTTTCGTAACCACAGTTTCCCTTGTTTTTCTTGTTTTCTTCTTAGAGCTCTGTTCAATGATATTGTTGTTGGAAGGTGTGTTGTGTGTTTCATTCTTCAGTTTTGTGTTTCCCTGATTTGAGCAGACAAAATACTTCTCTAGGATGGTTCCATCTTTTTTACCTCTTAGTGTTGAACATCGCACCCCAAATCTCAATGCATTTGATTATTTTCTGTATAAATCATGAAACTCTGATAGTGTTTTTACTCTTAAACCTTTGAAGCAATCCGTGACATCAACTTTTGATAGGTTGCTTAAATTGGTGACAAAATTTGGTCCTGCAAAATTGTATTCTTTTAGTAAATAATTACATCAACTATTATATTGGTTTGTTTGTGTATCTTACAATTTAGTTCGACCTTCATACACAATTGTTTAATCACTGATACATTTGTACAGAGAGTTACAATATCAAAATATTTTGATAACAAATCCTACTAATTGAATTTAAGACATTAAGCAAAATAGATTATATATTTATTGAGTTACATCGTGTATTTAACATATAACTATTTTTGATAAAGTAAATTTTAAAACGTTAAAATATTCTTAACAAAATGCATGTAATTGAATTCTTTACGAATCATCTAACAAAATTCAATTGTTTTACTTCATGTGTTGATACAATTACATCCAGTGTTCATCATATTACCTCATATGTTTGAAAAAATATAAAAAACACATACATTTTCCCAGCAAACTGCGTATAACCAAATTCCTTGGGGAAGTGTCCATCAGAATATGATCACATTACTTCATATGTTCATGCAGTTACATCCAGTGTTATCATATTACCTCATATGTTTTAGAAAATTATAAAACACCAACATTTTATCAACAAATTGTATATAACCGAATTCAGACCTTGGGGAACTATCCATTAGTATATTATCACGTTAATTCATGTGTTCGTGCAGTTACATCAAGTGTTCATCATATAACCTCTTATGTTTCAGAAAATTATAAAACACCAACATTTTGCCAACATATTGCATACAACCAAATTTCAGACCTTGAGGAATTATCCATCAGAATATTATCGTGTTACTTCATGTGTTCATTCAGTTACATTCATTGTTCATCATATTACCTAATATGTTTCAAAAAATTATAAAACACCAACATTTTCTTCACAACATGCATATAACTAAATTCTAGATCTGGCAAAAACAAATTTCACAATATAAGAACGTTACTTCACGTGTTCATGCAATTACTTTATGTGTTTAACTATATATGCAAAATCAAAACCAAACATGGATGCAAACTTGTTGAATTTTCAGATTGAACATAATTGTTGCTTTCTCCTTCATACAAAACAATTTCATTTCCTTGAATTGCTTTGTCTTCCATAGTTTATAACAGCAACACCTTGGTTGCAGATTTCAACCGTTAAAAATAAATTTTAAAATGTAAAACCAAGATCTTAGATCGCAGATCTTACCTTCGCAGATGTAGAAGATTTCTTTGATGTTTCCGTTGCAAAGCTCCGTCTCTAAATCCAATTCCAGCGCAAATCCGAAGCAAATCCGACGTAATTCCGTGCAAAATTGCAGAGCTGATTTCGGAGATTGCGAGCTTCAACCTGAGCTCAATCCGATGCAAATTCGAAGCAAATCTGATGCAGATCTAAAAACCTGAGCTCAATCCGCTGATTTCAGAGGATTGATCGTCGATTTGCGACATTAATTCGGTTTGATCAGATTGAATTTCTTAGGGATTCAGGTTCCTTGATTTTGGGGATTTTGTTTCCAAAATATGGCAGTTGGTTATGTAGTAGATTGATGAGCCGTTTTCCTTATAACCAAAATTTAGATCCATTTTCTTCAGCCCTCATTTTCTATATATTTACAATTTGGTCCCATATTTTAGTTTCTCTCTTATTTATTTCAGTTTAATCCCTGATCTTATCATTTGTTATGGTGAGACGGTCTCACGGAAGTTTTTTTCTTTTTAAAAAAAACTAGTCAACATTCGTAGGAGGATATTGAAGTACAATTTAAATTCCCAACCTTGACTATGTGCAACTAGCCCCTTTAACCGCGCAAAAATAAAATCCTTTGCATAATCAAATAACATAATTTAACTATTCTAGAAAGTTTCTTGTTCAGTCTATTAACACGATTAAATTAATCATTAGTACAATTCATTTAATAATTTTTATTGCAAATTATTAGTATTTATACACTGCTATACATTTTAAAAGTTTGTCAAAGTTACATGCACTTCGATACAATAAATAAAAACAATCATCTAATTATCTCATTATTACATTAATTACAAAATAGGGAATCAAATGTTAGCATAGTGGTTGAATCTAGTGCTACTACCATGAGGTTATGAGTTCAATTCCCACCAAGGGCAAGGGGAGGGGAGAGATTTTATTGGGGGTTTATTTGAATTATTACCTTTTTAAAAAAACATTAATTACAAAATGACCCTATTTAACGTTAATTGATTTAAAACAAGACTTTGTACTACAATTTTGGTCCAAATAAATTATTTGGCAACTATACTGTTTATCTTTATCTTTTAAATTTAACTACATATCAATTTAGTTCGATTTAAATAAATAAATTTTAATAGTAATCATAGATTTAGTTAAAATTAAATTTAGCTGTACTAAAATTTTAATTATTATTTTAGTTGAGTTAATTTTAGTTCATTTCATTTCAATCAAACTAAAAAGAATTAATGTTCCGTGATATAATTAAAATTGTTGCAATTTTATTAATAAACACATTGTTAGAGCCCGACATTGGTGGTCATTCACCAATTTTACTTCGTACCAATTTATTTTATGATGAAAACTCATAACTCTAATAAAACATTAAAGTCCAACGTAGATATAATTAGTCCAATAAACATATATTTTCATTAATAGTCCATGGTCACTTTCTATGGGTGTTTAGACAATAAATAATATCCCTACACATAGGGATCATATCATAGATCACACCTAATGGTGAAAATGGTCAATAATTGGTTAAGTTGGAGAGATTTGAGGGAGAATACAAAATTTGTTGTACCATGAAACAACAATAATTACAACATTATACAAGTAGTTGTACTTTAGCATGAGTCAACCAGGATTGTTTAGAGAAGCTGAAGTTGTGTACACAAGCAACTCAGCATCACATGAATGGTCCTCATCTGATGAGACAAACAAAGGCCTACAAAAAAATAACAATAATGTTCTCTCCTGAGTCTTAACTATATTAGTATACAATAATAGTATAATACCCACCTCCTTGCACATGCCAAGGACAACATTTCCGTATAAGGCTAATACGGATAATACAAAAACAATTGTACGTACACATTGTCTATATTTTCTTCCGTTTGCTAGGGTGTTGCTATTTCACGTCATGTATTTTATTATATACACCTTGTATATATACATTATAAATATAAAATGTATTAAAACTAAAAATAAAAATGAAAAATTCAAATAAAAGTTTAATTTTAAATTTTAAAAACACATAAATTATTAGTGGGGCAAGGCAGCGGCTGCCATCGACGGCAGGTGATGGCCGGTGACTTTCCGGCGGTGGTCAGGCCAATTTCCGGCCAATTTCTATTTGGATTCCAGCCAAAAAAATGGCGACGTTCCGGCGGGGGATGGTTCTCATCTGTGATTCTCATCCATCCAAATGTGAGTCACAAGGCAAAAACCAATGTGAATCATAGGATGAGAGTCATGTGATGAGAGTCATGTGATGAGAGTTACAAGTACAAATTTTTGGATAAGAACCATGCGATGAGAGCCACAAGTGCAATTTTTCAGATGAGAGCCATGTGAGAGTTCTTGATTTTTAGGTGCATGATCTCATTATTTTGGATGCAACTGTGCATCTTTTGAATTTCGGATACTATGGTGGAGGATGCATTCTTCGAATCCATCTTCACTGATTTTTTTTAATATGGATTTGGAGGATGCATTCAGTGCGTCCCCAATTTGTGCTTCTTTTTTTTTAATTAAAAATTTTAAATTACACTATAATTTGGTAGGATATTACATATCTAACCTACATTTCATATGATTACATTAACATTTGTTTACGTCTTCACAAAAAAATGATTGAAGCCGTGTTAAATTACATAACAAGACATATAATTTGTTTAAGAGTAAACATAAATTTTTTAATTAAATTTTTAAGATATAGTTATTGAACAATTTTATTGTTGAGTGAAATTATTTTCGTCCATAAAATAATTATAAAATATTTAAAAATTATATGTAAAATATGACATTTTCAATACTTATTAATACTTTAATATATAAAGTTTTATTAGTATTAGTAAAATCTTCCAATAAAATTATAGATTTAAGAGTAAAAATAAATTTTTTTGTTAAACTTATAAAATATGACTATCGAACAATTTTATTTTGGGTTATCAAACAATTTTATTGTCGAGTGAAATTATTTTTCGTTCATAAAATATTAAATAACATTTAAAAATTATATTAAAAAATAATATTTTTGACATTTATTAATAATTTAATATAAATGTATACTAGTATTAGTAAAATCTAAGGTGAAAATTTTATTTTATTTTAAATGATACTTGGTTAAATACTAGGACTAAGACCATATTTTTTGTGCGATAAATTCGGTAAACAAAATTGAAACAAACTAAAAATCAAAATACTGCATACAATTAAAAAATTTATATTCCAAAATACAATAAAACAATGTCTTAATATTTGTGGCGCACTAGCATAGGTAGAATAGCGTAGATGATCCGAAATTATCCTAACATGTTAGAAGATTTGAGTACTAAATAATATGAGTATAATTTACATTAGTTATAGTAGATGTATTTGCAAGACACGCGTTCGACACCACGTACACCATCTACGTGTTGGATGCAGAATGTTTGCAGTACTATTTGTGTGCGTTTAGACTGTATACAAGTATATTAGGAGATGAGTACTTTCTTCGATGGTGCTAAATAAATTAAAGTCGGATTCAACTAGGCGGGTTTTGAAAAATGATCACCTTTGTGGTGCGTCATCTCAGTTTTGTATTTGTTTTACCTGTTAGAGGAATCATTCAGCAAATGGATCCTCATGTTTTCGTCTGCCTAAAAATAATCTAAATTCAAGAGGACGCATTTACCAAATGCGTCCTCAATTTTGCATGTAGTAAAAAAAATGGCAGAGAGCGCATTTAACAAATGCGTTCTCCACCATTACATCCAATGGCATGTACTGTAGCCACCATTATAGGATTTTCTCAGCCAACCACAAGTTCAAATTTTTAGATGAGAACCATGCGATGAGAGCCACAAGTTCAAATTTTTGGATGCGAACCATGAGATGAGAGCCATGCGGTGAGAACCATGGGATGAGAACCATGAGAACCACAAGTACAAATTTTTGGATAAGAACCACAAGTATAAATTTTCAAATGAGAACCATGGGATGAGAACTACAAATGAGAACCATGGGATGAGAACTACAAATGAGAACCATGGGATGAGAACCACAACCACAAATTTTTAGATGAGAACCATGGGATTAGAACCACAAGTGAGAACCATGGGATGAGAACTACAAGCACAAATTTTCAGATGAGAGCCATGGGATGAGAACCACAAGTACAAATTTTCAGATGAGAACCATGAGATGAGAATCACAAGTACAAATTTTCATATGAGAACCATGTGATGAGAACCACAAGTACAAATTTTCATATGAGAACCAGAAGTATTATTTTTAAGATGAGAACCATGGGATGAGAATCATCGTCGACTGGAATTTCGTCGGCCGGTCACCGGAGTTTGGCTGGACCGCCAGAAAATTTGGCCGGACTGTAGCCAAAACCCCAACTTACCGCCGTCGAACCACCACCTCCAGCTGTTGCCCTTCCACCACAAATAAATCTTGTTTTTTAAATTAAACTTTCTATTAAATTTTTTTCTATTTTAATTTTTAATGCATTTTATATTTATAAGGTATAAATACATGTCGTATACAGTAAAATACATGGCGTGAAATAGAAATCCACATTTTCTAATATTATGACACTTTTTATAAATATTATTTTACTTTTAAAATAAAATATTAATTTTATCGTAAAAATAAATATTTTTTTTATTAATATTCTAATGTTTAAAATTTAATTTTCTTCATGCATACATTTTAATTGATATGAAAATATTTAATTTAAATACTCTCCCATCTCTGTTTACAAAAATTGACTTTTTCAGATTGGCCAAAACTAATTTTAACCATTAATATCTTTAATTGTGCATATTTAAAAGACAAAGTCTTGGGAAATACTCCCTCCGTCCCAACTCTTTCTGCGGAGAGAGAAATTGGAAGTATTTTTAAGGATATATTATTTTATGTGTTTGAACTGGGGTATCTTGAAATTGAAGTGGGGTATCCTAATATTATTGGGTTAAAAAAAATCAGAAATTGGGCTCAAATTCAGTAAACAAATAATAAAAGCAATCCATTTATGGCAAAAAAA
The DNA here is from genome assembly GCA_037428765.1 of Rubia yunnanensis. Taxonomy (NCBI): domain Eukaryota; kingdom Viridiplantae; phylum Streptophyta; class Magnoliopsida; order Gentianales; family Rubiaceae; genus Rubia; species Rubia yunnanensis. The sequence goes on along the minus strand of CM075071.1, from coordinate 64,863,040 downwards.
TGAGGTAGTGTAGAAACAGCTGGGACGTCCAAAAAGGGAAAGAGTGCAAAAATAGCTGGGACGGAGGGAGTACATCATTCCCGCAGGCTTATGGAAAGACATGGTTTAAATAGAATAATAATAAGGTAAAAGGTTTTAGTTACAACATTAAACATTTATTATGCAACATGGAATAGTTATAAAGTTTATAACCCGATTAATGCAACCCAAAATTTTTATCTCAATTTCTTCTGATTTGCCCTTTAAACATTGAACTTCCCGTTGCTTATGGAAATACCGACTTTCAAGAGACGGATTTAAAAATGATAAAAATTATTGTAAAAATAGATGTTTACACGATTCTAATGATATCACACGTGATAATATATTATCTTATAAATTACTTGAACTTTACTTTTCTAATTAATAAAGTTTGACTAAATTAATATATAGTGACCCGTGTAAATAGAGTTTGGATAGAGGAAGTAGTAAAATATTAATGGTAAAAGAGATATAAAAAAAGAGAAAAGTGCTAAAATAACCGTATCTTTTGGCTGAAAGTGCCAATATATACCTACAATCTCAAAAAGTGTCAATCTAACTGAAATTTAGTTTTATCAATTTTTCTAGTCTTTACTAGTGTGTTCCAACATGACTAATTTAACCAAGTGCATAATACGTAATACGTAAAAGACACACAACTTGGTTATGCAGTTCAGTGTAATCCACCTACATCTGCGGGGCCTGGCCCAGTTCAGAATGAATCCACTAATTAGAAAGATACAGTACAGAGTACAGTTTACAAAATACTTATCTTTACTAACTATAACGTGTGGACTCTGCTAGCTCCCCTAGCTACCGATCCGCCTTAATCAGACTCCCTCTGATCTCGAACTCCGTCGACGCAGGATCTCCTCCTCCCGAGGAATTAAGGTTTGTGATTAGGAACTTTGTGCGGCAGGTCAGGTGTGTTGGAACACAGTGTTCTGACTCTTTGCAACTTCTCGAAAGTCTCAAAAATTTGTGTGCAGATTTTTGCTCTGTTAAATCCGTAAGTATGCAGCCGTGTTTGTCCCCAATTTATATCCACGAATCAGATCTGAATACTCCTTGATTATCTCCACAATATTCCTATTCCAAATCTGATTCTTGAAGCATATCCAAATCCCATAAATAAAGGGATTTACCTTATATCATTCTATCCCATATGTTCGAATAAATCTTCTCTATATAAGTAGGGATTTTCCATAAACCAATTATGCTTCACACGCCTGATATATATACTCATATATACGAATTCCATTTATACCAAACTACTGCAATATTCTGATTTTGATTTCCATAAAACCTTGGCGTAAATATTCTGCACCAGCATGTTCCAACATGGTCAGAATTTCTGTTCAAAATAAATTCACACAAAATTGCCAATAAAATATTCTCTTGCAAATCTCTTGACTTTACAATCTCCCCCTTTGGCATTTTTATGGACCCATAATATTTTGGACTGTAATTCCCAAGCAGAAACTTCCATCATAACTTGTAAACCAACAATCAACAAGATACCAGAATTCCAGAATTCCCTTAGAAATGAAATCCGAAAACCAGAAACCAGAATTCAGAATTCAGACATCCAAAACAAACAGATTACAGCCAAATTGAATCAAAGTAATCAAAGTCTACATCATTCAAATCCAAAATTTCTCCCCCCAGGACCACATATAGGGCAAAGGAACCATCAAAATCATCAAAAAAACGAAATAAATACTGCTCCCCCTGCATCCATCCTTCAAGTCATGCTTCCAACCTTGACTTGTCCGACTCTAGACTTGTTTTTTCTGCCTCTAGCGCAGCTATCTGTATGCCTAAAGCTCCAAGTCTTGCATTCAGAACCAGTAGCCGAGCCTCCTTTTATGCTGCTGAAGACAAAGTTGACCCAGAAGGTTTCCATGGGAGGTCATGAACATGTCTCAGCCTAAATGTCTTCTTGTTTGGCCTCAAAAACTCCGTGTCAATCACTATTTCTGAAGCCTTCCCTTTCACCTTTGCAGTCTTGGCTAGAGCAGAGATTAAAGCAGGGTAGATAACAGCATCATTTACTTTCGGAGCAGTAGCCTGTCGGACCAAGTGCTGTTGAATGAGAAGACCAAGGTTAACTTCTTTCTGTGTTCCAACACAGTACAATAGTTTAGCCATCTCCCTTTTCAAGGCTGTTGTATTACTCAAGGGCAACCAACAGTGCACTGCCACCTGATATAAACCAAAAAATCTTGATGACAAGCAGGATGCTTGTGAGTACCCAGTTGCTAGCCATTCTACCTTATATCCACCAGATATCACACCTAAGATCTCATCATCAGACAATCCCAGATTTTCAGGAAACACTCCCCCTGTCTCAGGTGTTTTCAGACCCAGCAACATGTTAATCTTAGCAGCAGATACATCTATGACTTTCCCCCTGACATATACTCCACCAAACCATGGGGAGTTAACCTCGAAATTACCAGGCATAAGATTTGAATATACCTCAAGTACAACATGTCTGTTGTATTGTAGCTGGATTGTTGCTGCTGTTGTCATGCCAGTCATCTTCAGAAAATCTGTAAAGCCGCTCTCCTTATAGGCTTTTAAATCCAGAGGTCTTTTTGCTATGAACTTCTTTTCTGAAAAGAAATCTCCCATCTCTGCACCTTTTTCATCAAAATAAATCGCAGAGTAAGCCTTGCTGACAGATGGAGGAGGTAAAACCTTCTTTGTCTTGCTGTCGTGCCTTTTCTTGCTCCTCTTAGCTTGAACAGAATCCATGGCTTTGCCAGCCTTCCTCTTGCCTTTTGCCTTCTGATAGAACTCATCCAGTGCCTCATCACTGGAATATGCCAGATCAGGAATATCCAGTGTTGGAACACTCCCTGATGCTTCAGCTTTCTTTTCCTTCTCAGATTTTTCTTCTAACTGAGTATCTTCATCACTCTCAGGACCATCACTCCGAGCAGACATGTTTTCATCAGGTCTTCATGATCCCAATTATAAAAATCATCATTATTCTCTCCTCCTAAATCAGCATCAGAGTCTAAGTCCATATACTCTGGTTCATCCGTCTGTGTTGGAACACTCTCTTCACTATCAGACAGGACAATGAAGATAGGCTTCCTCAATTCTTCCATTCTCTTTGCAGAATTTGTATCATAGGATCCCACCTGAAGCTTATCTCCGTTCCTAACCACTTCACTTCCAGCCACTTCACTATCATCCATCTCTCTCAAATAAGCATACCTCGGCACCAGAATATAACAATGTACATAAAATTTGTCCTTTTCCCGAAACTCAGCATATCGTCCCATAACAAATTTTACAGTATGATTCTCAAGCCTTATTCCTCCTAGATTCCCAGTCACCAATTCCTTCACTTTAACTGTCAAATATTCTCCTTCGATTTTCTTGATCTTTCTCAAGTCTACAGCTACTCTATTGGCCTCAAGCCACTCAAAGACTTCATCTATACACGAGCATTCAATACCCATAAATTTTAAAGGACTAGGGTCAGGGCTAGTTACCGTAGGTTTCTTCTTGGTTCCTAAAGTTTCCTTTTCAACATCTGGCTTAACTTCGAATTCCTCACTCAATTTGCAGTTGCCAGAACCCTCTTTCTCTTCCTCTGGTTCTTTGGCTTCATCGGTCTCAAGCTCAATTCGTTCCTCAGCCTCTGCGTCATCCAAGTTTCCTCTGGTCTGGGCTTGACCTTCTTCCTTATCTCTGTCCACTCATTCATCATATTTTCTATGCTCAGTAGCCAACACCAAGTCCAAATTCATTGAGCCTTGATCTTCCCCATGAGTTCTGCCACCGAAACTTCCATTATTAGAGAGTTTGGGTTTGACATTCTTAGGCACAATGCCGAGATGGAGAGGAGTGTTGAGTATAAGATTTTTCCGACAAGGATTTTGGGGAGAAAAGTATTTGGCCGAGAGAGAGAGAGATGCGAAAGGATGTATACTAATTTGAATCCACTTTAACTCTTCATCTTATTCATCTCTTTTCCCGCGAATTCCTTTTTTAGATTTCCCAAACATGGTAATGATGGCCCTTTCTCTACTTGTCACATCACGTTGTCTTTCTTAAATAACTTTCAACACACCATACTTACCAACTCCTATTTTTGTACACCTTTGCTCCTTCCATATTTTTTGTTCTTTTCTGATTTTGCAAAACGAAAATAACCAAAAAGACATATTTACAGGGAAAATAATTTTGGTAAAATTTCCTCAAATTTGACACACACCTAGGTGTTGTCGAAGGCTCTCAAAAGTGGTGACATCCAACGGCTTTGTAAATATATCTGCAAGTTGCTCGTGTGTTGGAACATAGGTTACTTCCACTTCTTTTCTTTCAACCAGATCTCTAATAAAATGATGCCTTATGTCAATATGTTTGGTTCTCGAGTGCTGAACTGGATTCTTCGAAATATCAATAGCACTTGTGTTGTCACATAGAATCTTCAAAGGTCCTTGATGAACTCCATAATCTTTCAACATTTGTTTCATCCATAACAGTTGTGCACAGCAGCTCCCTGCTGCAAGATACTCCGCTTCTGCAGTAGATAGAGAGATTGAATTCTGTTTCTTGCTATACCAAGACACTAAATTTGTTCCAATAAAGAAACAGCCACCTGTGGTACTTTTTCGATCATCGGCATTACCAGCAAAATCAGAATCACTGTACCCAATCAACTATGAATCTTGATTCTTAGAATACCAAACACCATATTCTGAAGTCCCACTTACATAGCGAATAACCCTTTTCACTGCAGTAAGATGAGATTCCTTAGGATCAGCTTTAAATCTTGCACATATTCCAACACTGAAACATATATCTGGTCTGCTTGCGGTGAGATACAATAGACTTCCAATCATGCCTCTGTATAACTTTTGATCGACCGAAACTCCTTTTTCATCCTTCACCAATTTATCAGACACTCCCATAGGCGTTCGAACTGATCGAGCACTACTGAGTCCAAATTTTTTAACCAAATTCAAGGCATACTTACTTTGATTTATGAATAGGCCATTCCATCCTTGTTTGACTTGCAGTCCAAGAAAGTAAGTTAGCTCTCCAACCATGCTCATTTCAAATTCAGATTGCATAATGGTGACAAAATCATGTACCATAGATTGTGAGGTAGAACCAAAAACTATGTCCTCAACATATATTTGAGCAATCAGAAGCCTTGAAGCTTTGTCAAGCATGAACAAGGTGCGGTCTACTCCCCCTCGACGATAACCTTTCTAAAGAAGAAAAGTAGTAAGTCGTTCATACCATGCCCTGGGTGCTTGCTTGAGTCCGTACAACGCCTTTTTGAGACGATATACATGTTGTAAATAATGAGGATCTTCAAAGCCTTTCGGTTGTTCCACATATACTTCTTCATTCACCACTCCATTTAAAAATGCACTTTTGACATCCATTTGATACAAAGTAAAATTCATAGAGCAAGCAATAGCTAGTAGAATTCGAATGGATTCTAACTTGGCAACTGGCGCAAAGGTTTCATCAAAATCAACACCTTCCACTTGTGTATAGCCTTGAGCAACAAGTCTTGCTTTGTTACGGGTGACTAAGCCATTTGCATCTAATTTATTCTTGAAGATCCACTTTGTACCAATAACATTAGGGCCTTTGGGACGAGGAGTGAGATACCAAACATCATTCCTTGTAAACTGGCCGAGTTCATCTTGCATAGCAGCGATCCAATACTCGTCAAGTAAAGCTTCTTTGTAGTTCTTGGGTTCAGTTAGAGAGATAAAATAGTGTAATCCAGCCAGTCGCCGATAATCAACTCAAGGCACTGATCGAGTACTTCTCATGCCAACATAACTCGAGCCATCTCTTGTAGAGTTCTATTCTTCCTTTCGACGATGCCATTCTGTTGAGGGTGATAGGAGCCGAGAACTCGTGTTGGATTCCTAGCTAATCGCATAAAGAACTGAATTGTTCATTTTCAAACTCTCTACCATGATCACTTCGAATTCAGATTATCTTTCCTACTGGACTTCCCTTTTCAGTTTGTAACTTCACTACAAGGCTTCTAAATACTTCTATCGTATCAGATTTTTCTTTCAAGAAGGCTACCCATGTAAATCTGGAGAATTCATCAACACATACAAAAATATATTTCTTTCCACCTATGCTAGGTGTATTAACCGGACCCATCAAATCCATATGCAATAATTCCAGATTTGTGGATGTAGTGATATACTGAACTGAAGAGTGAGGAGATCGAATTTGTTTACCTTGTTGACATGGCCCACATACAACTTCATCCTTGCTGGTTAAGGTAGGCATTCCTCGTACAGCTTTCACATTTACGATTTTCACCAGTGTTTTATAGTTGATGTGGCCGAGCTTTCTGTGCCAAAGAATTCCTTCATCCTGCTTGGAAATCATACATCGAACTCCTTGTTCTAGCATATAGCAATTGTCTGCTGATCTTGTTCTAGAAAGAACCTTGTTTTCTCCATGCTTCACTATACATTTGTCCTTCTGAAATTCCACTACCATATTGTCGTCACACAGCTGGCTTATACTTAGCAAGTTTGCCTTTAGATCTTCAACAAATAATACACTTGTGAATACTGGAAAGCCTTCAATTTTCAGTTCGCCCTTGCCAATTACTCTGCTTTTCTTTCCATCACCAAAGGTTACATATCCGCCATCATACGGAGTAATGTTCGTGTGGTATTTTGGAGTGCTAGTCATGTGGCGAGAACAACCGCTATCTAAGTACCACGAATCACTGGAATAGGCTGTTAGAGAAGTGTGTGCCACCAGACACGTACTGGATTTTTTAACAACCCATATCTTTCTGATCATTTTTCCCGTATGAGTATCTCCTGTGTTGGAACACAGCAGAAGTTGTCTTCCTGTCATTTGATCTCTGATCAGTCTTCTGTACTGTTGTTCAGCATGTTCTTGGAACGTACAATATCTGCAGATGAGTGGCTTTCTTTGATACGGCATCTCATACTTCCGTTTTACTTCTCGGATCCTAGCTTTGAGAGTTACTTGTTTTTCATGTAATTCAGTCTTGGGTTCTTTCCCGTATCCAATCCCGTGTCTATCACCAAAGTTTCTTCCCATATCCAGAATATCATCAATCTTTTCCTTTCCGGAATTCAATTTAAAGATAGTTGCTTCAGACATCTCAACCCTCTTGACTGCTGGTAACAGTTTCTTGTTCAGTTCTTCATTACGTTTTTCAAGATCTGCAACCGTGGATCGTAATTATTTTTCACTTTCCATTAGTTTTTTTCTCCACATTCAGCTCTTTGTTTGTGTCAGCTACTTGAACCCACATGGCATACATTTGTTCATATGTGCTATAGATTTCTTCATCACTTACAGACAGATCATCATCTTTGTCGCTGTGTGCATCGTCTAGATCTGTGTTGGAATATACAGCTTTACCTTTGTTCAGTGTGTTGGAACACTGATCCTCTGACATATCATGGACCTTTGCTCCAAAGGCTACATAATTACTGGTAAGTTCCTCTTCTTCTTTTTCATCATCTTCATCTTCACTCCAAGAGGTGACATATGATTTTCCTTGTTTCTTGCGAGTGTTAGCACATTCAGCCTGAATATGACCGTATCCTTCACATTCTCTGCATTGAATACGTCCAGCCTGTTTTGGTTTGTTGTTCTGATTTCTCCCGAACTGCATATTCCTTTGTTCAAATCTCATTCCACGATTGTTGCTCGAATCTTGTTGTTTTTGTCCGCTTCCGCCAAACCTTTCCTGAGATTTCTTATTGACCACCTTCTTTAGCATTCTTGAGAAATTCTTTGTGATAAGTGCCAGTTTTTCAATCTCATCATCGCTGTCAGACTCGTGACTTTCCTTAGCTAGAGAAACTTTGAACGCCAATTCCTTGGAGACTCTTTTTGTGGGTTGCTGGAATGTCATCTCATATGTCTGCAACGAACCCATTAGTTCATCTAGGCTTATGATGGCTACGTTTCTTGCCTCCTCTATTGCTGCTACTTTCATTGCAAATCTTTTGGGAAGAGATCGCCAGGTCTTTTTCACCAGCTTAGTTTCTTTGTACACCTTTCCGAGTTGATAAGCCATGTTAGAGATATCCCTGAGTTTTCCATTGAATGTCGCAATAGTGTCATCCTCCTCCATTTTGAGTTCTTCAAACCTGGTAGCAAGCATCTGTAGTTTTGATTCACGCACTCGACTGGTTCCTTCGTGAACAGTCTGTAGAATATCCCATGCTTTCTTTGCTTGATGACACGTAGATATAAGCTTGAACTGATTTTCATCAACAGCAGTGAAGATCGCATTAAGTGCCTTTGAATTTGCTAGAGATTCTTTAAGGTCATCTGGAGTCCATCTGGCCTTGTCTTTGGGTTTCTGACCTTTTTGACTTGACTCCCCTTCTACAGCCTTAGAACTTGTATCAGTATCTTCTGTAGGATGATTCCATTCATTCTCAACATAAAACCAAGCCAGTTCATCCAGCGAATTGATGAAGACCCTCATGCGCGCCTTCCAATAGTTGTAGTTGTTCCCTTCTAGCAGGGGTGGTCGAGAGACTGAAGCTCCTTCTCTTATCGTCATGGTAAAACTGGATCTCACTTTCCTTGAAACAACCAAGGGAACGATAAGTGAATCAGCTCTGATACCAATTGAAATTTAGTTTTACCAATTTGTCTAGTCCTTACTAGTGTGTTCCAACATGACTAATTTAACCAAGTGTAAAATAACGTAATACGTAAAAGACACACAACTTGGTTATGCAGTTCGGTGTAATCCACCTACATCTGCGGGGCCTGGCCCAGTTCAGAATGAATCCACTAATTAGAAAGATACAGTACAGAGTACAATTTACAAAATACTTATCTTTACTAACTATAACGTGTGGACTCTGCTAGCTCCCCTAGCTACCGATCCGCCTTAATCAGACTCCCTCTTATCTCGAACTTCGTCGACGTAGGATCTCCTCCTCCCGAGGAATTAAGGTTTGTGATTCTGAACTTTGTGCGGCAGGTCAGGTGTGTTGGAACACAGTGTTCTGACTCTTTGCAACTTCTCGAAAGTCTCAAAAATCTGTGTGCAAATTTTTGCTCTGTTAAATCCGTAAGTATGCAGCCGTGTTTGTCCCCAATTTATATCCACGAATTAGATCTGAATACTCCTTGATTATCTCCACAATATTCCTATTCCAAATCTGATTCTTGAAGCATATCCAAATCCCATAAATAAAGGGATTTACCTTATATCATTCTATCCCATATATTCGAATAAATCTTCTCCATATAAGTAGGGATTTTCCATAAACCAATTATGCTTCACACGCCTGATATATATAGTCAGATATACGAATTCCATTTATACCAAACTACTGCAATATTCTGACTTTGATTTCCATAAAACCTTGGCGTAAATATTCTGCACCAGCATATTCCAACATGGTCAGAATTTCTGTTCAAAATTAATTCACACAAAATTGCCAATAAAATATTCTCTTGCAAATCTCTTGACTTTACACTAACATTTGACTACGCTGACTTTTTATTCAACGTTCATTTGGTTGGATTCTGTGGAAAAGACGACTTTTCCCTTGAATGAAAAAAAATGAAAACCCTTCCCCGCCGTTTTCCACCGTTTCTTTCTTCCCCAGCGACGAGTTCCTTCCGCCGTTTCTTCTTCCCCACCCTTCCCCTTGTTTCTTTCTTCCCCGATGGCTACTTCCCGCATTTCATTCTTCCAACTGTTTTCTTTCTTCCCCCGTTCCTTCCTTCACCGCCATTTTCCCTAGTGGCGGTAGGGGCAGGGGGCTCAACAAAGGATTCCGCAGCAGTGGGGGAAAATTGATTTTTACGCGATGAGTTAGGGTGGTGAATCAGGGTGGTTTCAGGTAGTGGTGAATCAGGGGTGGGAGATGAAGAAAGGAGCAGCGGTGGTGGTGTGGCGAGGTTTCTAGCGGAGCACACGGTTGAACCATATCCCATGTTTCCATTAAATATTAAGATCTTTGAAATTGGTTGAAAACCGAATTAATTATTTTAGTTTTGATTCGGAACCATCACACGATTTATGAATTGTACTCATTAAAGTAGATTACAAGGGAAAAAACTAACGGTTTATGATTGTAATTTATGTGAATTAACGTTTGGTCTACCATTTCAACTGGATTCACAATGCCGATATTTTGCTGATATTTTGTACAAGTTGAGCTCCGACCATTTCAATCGACCCATGACAGGCGGAGCAGAAGAAAGAAACAGAACTGCCACGTTACAAGGTATAATGGTCATTAATTTATCAGCTTTGTCATAAGGGTGTTTTTATCATTTTAATTTTGATAGTGTCTGAATTAATTTGGTCAATGTCGGAATTGAGGAGTTTTGGTATATCAGCACAATTCGACCAACGGTCAGGGTTAAAATGACACATTTGACAATGAGTTAGGGTTATATTGCACTTTCTCAAATTGTGGGGTTATATTGACATTTTTAGTCAAAAGTTAGGATTATAACTGTATTTTGCCCTAAAAAAACTACTAACAGTAAGATGTGAATAGTAAAAGAGAGAGGGAATAGGCTCTGTTTGGTCCACTGACCCGGCACAAATTGACCTAAAATATAGGGTTAAATGGGTCGAGTTGGGTCGGGTTAAAATTCTCATATTTTTGGGTCGGGTCGAACTGGGTCATTAGTCGACCCAAATTGACAAAAATCATATATAAAAATAATAAACTTGTTTTTTAAATATATTTTTAGCTTTCTAAATATATGTTTTTTCAAGAATGTTAAAAAATTTTATGAAGTAAATTAATGGTGGACATATTGTATTAAATTAATTCTTTTATATGAATTTTTTTCAAGAAAATTGGACAAAATTGCAAACGGTTCAAAATGGGTCAATTTGGGTTAAAATCTGACCCGACTTGTTTTGACCCAACCCGTTGTGACCCGACCCACTTGACCCAAATGGAACATTGACCCGACCCAACCCAGATGGACTGGGTCAAAACGAATCGGGTTGGGTCGGACAATTTGAACATCTCTACTTTGGCAAATCTTATAAGTTGCTTTGCTTATAAGAAAAACACTTTTTAGTGTTTGGTAAAGTGCTAAAAACCATTTATTTTGAAAATAAAAGCTATTTTTTGAGAAAAAGCAGGACCTGGTCTCCATCTATTTTCAAAATAACTCAGTTTTGCTTATAAGCGCATCTCTTCCAAACAAAACAATAATGTTTTGGTTTCACTCAGTTATTGATTGACTATCATGTTGTTTCCTAAAGATCATTAATCACTGGCTTTTGCCCAGTGGCCAGGGCGTACGCCCGCCCCAGATGCACCCCAGGTTCAATTCTGGCATGGGGCAGTATTCTGAGGTTCAGTCTTCAAATACACCGTGTTAGGTGTAGGAGTCTCACTTCGTGTGAGTTTTGTGGGAATCTCATCCCACATTTGTGTGAGACACAGGGGAGCCCCACTCCCTTTGTGTGAGGCAACTTGGATGTGATAATAAAATTAGAGTGTGTATTAAAAAAAATCATTGAGGCTAATTATTATGGAAATTTAAAAACTACAATATTACCATTCAAATTTTTGTTTATTTACTTTTGACAAACTCTTGAATGCACTTCGGTAAATTACACCAACAAACGTTGGTTGCTTTGGTGTGATTGTCTCACGGTATAATTAGATTTAACCAAGATTTATCGAAAGTACTTTCATAGGTGACAAATGACACTTTATTGGCCTCATTTCAATGTAATATTATGATTTAGAAAAAAGTGCTTTTATAACCCAAATTAGTTGAAATAAGTGTCAATATAACCTTTCAATATTCGAAAGTGCCAATATAACTCTATATAGTTAGTGAAAGTGCCAATATAACCCTATAAGTTTTAAGGATGTGCTGATATAACCCAACAAACATTAGAAATGTGCTGATATAACCCTAAAAACATTAGGACTGTGCTGATATAACCCAATAAGATTGCATAATGTGCCGATATAACCTTACATAATTTCAACGAACTATGGCGTTCCGGTTAACTATAAGGGTAAAATTGTCCACCCAATTTCAGAGTTAGTCCAAAGGGTATTTTGGTCAATTTACATAGAGTCAACGCTGAAAAATTGAGGTCAATGCCGGAAATGGGGTTTGAGGGTTATATTGGCACTTTCATTAACTAGTTATGGTTATATTTGCACTAAAAATTATCATAGGGTTATATTGACACTTACTCAAATAGATAGAATTATATTAGCACTTATCCATATGATTTTTATAACAATAATTCTATAGTTCTGGTGAAAAAAATTAATTATATGATAATGTTATTGTTCATGATGTTATTGGCGCATTAGATAAAATTATTATAGAAGCAATTATAAGGGATGGGGATGGTATGTCATTTCGAAGTTATAAAGGTAATAAACGCTAGAATGTTTTGGTCTATTGTTCGCTTGACAAAATCTTCATGTTTATTAATGTTAAAAATATATTTAATTATGGCTCGAGTTCGAACACGAGCTCGGACCAAATAATTTCACCTGAGTTCAAAATCGAGCCAACATTTTATAGGCTCGATTGAATTCGTACTGAGCTCGAGTTCAAGCTCGAGCCACAAGAGCCAAACTTGAACTAAGGGTTGTTCGAGCTCGACTCGACTTGTTTATACCCTTGAATAAAAATAAATTCAACTGGAAAGCAACTTATTCTGCACTTTTATATTGATGATGTATTTCATTTCTTTTAAATTGTTAGAATTAGTACGGTTGTTCGAGCTCGACTCGATTTGTTTACATTTCTTAATAAAAATAAATTCAACTAGAAAGATTCTGCACTTCTTATAAAGATGATGTATTTCATTTAGGGAAAGTCTCAGGAAAGACGGCCTTTCCATAAGCTTATGAACAGTTCTCAGGGGCATTTGTCTTAAATGTTATAATTTTTTATAAAATTTAAATATTGCATTTTATAAGTTAAAACAAGTAATAATATGTATTTGAAGGTGAAAATATAAAAATATATGATATAAAAAAATATTTTCGAAAATTTTAAATTTTATATGTAATTTAAGAAATGCAGTGTATAAGGTAAAAAATAAGTGGCCTGTCCATAAGCTTATGGACAGGCCGCCTATCAGGAGACCCACTCCTTCATTTATTAGTTTTACAGGTATTGAACAGACATGGAGATATTGAGGTTGCTTGCTATGTTCATTGAACAGCATCGGCAACACGATGAGCACAGCGGGCTGACGATGCCTCCTGTTGATTGGCATGCTTGATCTTCTTTGGCGTATTGAATGTCCCCGGAGAGCAGATTCTTTGGGAGACTTCTCAGCCCAAGCATCATAAATATTTTATGGGCATTTGAAATTTGTAAAAATCCTAAATTAAAATTGAACATTTGCAAAAAAAAAAAAGGTAAAATTTAAGTCATAAAAAAATCCTTTAGATGGAGATTTTTATTTTATAATAGCTCACATTATTGCATGCAGAGTGGTTTAATAAACAACTCTATTTACTAAAAATAGCCATTATATGTAGGTAAAGTCTTGGGAAAGATGGCCTTTCTATGAACATATACAAAGAATGAGTTTAATTAGAATAATAAAAGTTAAAAGGTTTAAATTGCAATATTAAAAATTTATTATGCAACGTGTAGTAGTAATAAAGTTTATAACTCGATTTATAAAACCCAAAAATTTTATCTTCATTTCTTCTCATTTACCCTTCAAACATTGATCTTTACATACTTATGAAAATACCGTCTTTTGATATTTCAAAAGACGAGCTCTTATGCGTATTCACACGTAATTAAATTTGATAATAAATACTCGATTTTCGATACCTGAGGGGTTACTTAAAAATGCGTGCCACCTTAGAGATATGCATGAGTACAAAGAATATGGATAATCATCAATAGATAACATAAGCTAATAACTAGAATGAGAATTTAGAAACGGAACATTTCATGAACGAACTTGAGTGAAAATAGACCCATACTCAAATCTGTGCTCATGGTCGCATAAATAAACCGAACAGCTCGCAAATAACTGGCAAGTTATATAATGAAAACTTCAATTGAATTTTAGTTTGATCGATCTCGATTTCCATCTCAAGCTAGTTCGCAGAGTACTTGAATTTTACTTTGAGCTCAATTGATCAAATCAGTATAATAAACATTAAATTTGTCAAATTTACCGTATCAGTATAATATATAGAGTTCATCTCTTGAAAGACGGTCTTTCTATAAGTTATGAAAAGACCAAGGTTTAAAGTGTAAATTAGAAGAAATGAACATGAAATTTCCGGGTTGAATGAATTGTGTTATAAACTTTATTACTACTACATGTTTCATAATAAATTTTTAATATTGCAACTTAAACCTTTTACCTTTTATTATTCTAATTACACCCGTCTTTCCATAAAATTATGGAAAGACCGTCTTTCCCAAAACTTTGCCTAATATATATTAAAATACTTTTTATAATTATATTATGAGTGCATCTCTTGAAAGACGGTCTTTCCATAGGTCATGGAAAGACCAAGGTTTAAAGTGTAAATTAGAAGAAATTAAGATAAAATTTTTGGGTTGCATGAACCGGGTTATAAATTTTATAACTACTACATGTTGCATACTAAAATTTTAATATTGCAACTAAGACCTTTTACCTTTTATTATTCGAATTAAACTCAATCTTTCCATAAGCTTATGTCTTTCCCAAGACTTTGCCTTATATTATATTACAATATATATCAAAAATACAAATGATACCATATTAATGTCTCAAGTCGGAGCTAAAATCTTGCAGACTCATTCAAGCTCGAGCATTCTAAAAGTCGAAAATTTTAAATGAATCCATGTTGAATTAGAAATTGTTCAAGGTCGATTTGATTTATTGACAACCCTAATATTAACTCTCAAGTCTAACAGGAGTACGAGGTTATTATTTTTATTTTTATCTTTCCCATAATTATTAACTTCACACAAACTTGATTGTAGGCCATTAAGAATCGAATAGTTTATTGTAGGCCATTAACAATCGAATAGTTTCTTCAGTACCATTAGGAATAGTATGGGGGTGTGGGGGTGTGGGGGTGTGGGGTGTGCTTATTATATATACTAAAATATTCCACTAGTATACACCCAAGGTATTGACCACATTGATTTTTTACAAAAATAATAGGAATAAATATATTTATAATCTTAATTTTAGAAAGGAATTGTCAATAAAATCCTGCAATATAAAAAAATGTCAATTTAACCGTAACTAATTATTGTATGTGTCAATCTAACCATAATTTTTGAAAACTTTGTGCCGATGTAATCAAACTCCTTAATTCCGACGTTGACCCATGAAATTCCGAAAATGATAAGAAATGAAATGATGGAAATATCCTTGAATAATAAATTAAAAGGCTGATACCTAAAATACCGTTGATCATCTTCTTCACAGTTGTTGCTCCGCCGCTAGAAACATCCGTCGCCGCCAGAATTTCACCACCCATACCCCACCCCTCCCGATCTCCTCCTCCTGGTGCCTCCCCTCCCGATCTCCTCCGCCCTAGCCTCACCTCCCAATCTGCTCCGCCCGTTGCCACCTCTCCCGGTCCATCGCCAGATTTACCACCTGATTATGATTCGCCATTAGATCTCCTCCTCTTGTTGCCACCCATCCCGATCTCCTCCACCCTAGCCCCGCCTCCCGATCTCCTCCTCCCACTGCCACCCCTCCCAATATCCTCTGCCCTAGCCTTGCCTCCGCCGTCACCAGTTCACCACCTAGTTTCTTCCGTTGTTGCCTGATTACAATTAGGATTACACCGCCGGAGCCAGTTTGGGAGACAATTACGCAGAGTCGCGCGCCGCTGTGTGCGTATTCTTCTGGGGAAGAAAATGAAGAAAGAAAGAAAGAGTATTATGCAGAATCGTCGATGGTGTGTGCGTATCTTTTGGAGAAGAAAAAAAACAAAGAAAGAAAGGGTTTTCATCTTTTCCTTTTTTTATTTCAAGGGCAAAACTGTCTTTTCCACAAAATTCGTCCATCGGAAAATTGACTAAAAATTCAATGGAGTCAAAGGTTAGATTGACACTTTCTGAGATTGCGGGGTTATTTTGGCACTTTCAGTTTAAAGTTTGGGTTATTTTAGCACTTTACTCAAAATAATAACTAGTATAAGATCTTAGGTCACCGCCACTTTGTACCAATTGGTTGATGGAAGCACAAGATACCTTGAAATTTAACATGGTATCTGAGCCGGGTGTTTGAGACATGGTCCTGAGTTGGATTTATTGGACCGATGTGAAGATCCCATTTAGTTTGGCCTAATATGGGTTATGGAGTGTTTTCACACCGGCACGTGAGGGGCGTGTTGAAAGATATATCCAACGTTAATTTCTTACAAAGATAATAATTAATAAATAAGATCTTGGGTCACCGTCACTTGGTACCAATTGGATCTAAGATGTAAGCCCAAGATACCTTGAAATTTAATAGCGGGTTACATGTCCATTAGATGGTGGTTTCGACCCGTCGTTTATGACTGAGCCGTCTATCAGATGGTCGGTTGGGAAACATTTTTGGAACAACTATTGAAGCTTCCAATTTTGTAACTGCTTGAGAAATTTTTTTAAAAATAATTCTGGGACGCAGTCAACATGGCCGTCAATCTTCATCATCACCAGGCACCATCTATCATTCACCACCACCACAACCATTAATCAACACCACAATAGGGTAAGTCTCAGGAAAGGTGGTCTATCCATAACCTTATGGACAGGCTATAGACCTGTTTGCAATTAATAAAAATAGGTCCCTTTATCGGGACAAACATATTATTTTTTGTGGGCTTAATTAACTCTATCTTTATCCATGAGCATAATTGCAGCCATGGAAGAGACCACACCATCTTTATTGTTCCACCAACATTTTGACTTGCTCAATCTGATAAAAAAAGGTCAGTCGGAGCCTTGGTATCACTAACAGAGTTAGCAGTGCAACTCTTGATGATAAACATTATGTGTGTGATTGAGCAAGTCGAATCGCCGGAGTTATCACCAGAAGTTCCCGACAATGAAGTCAAGGTTTCCGACGAGGATTTGCAGTTTGTCCACGAGAATCGTGACTACGCCGAGTTCATTTCCAATTTGGATACTAAGTCCATTACTAAGTAAGAGCATTTAGATTCGTGGAGATCAATTGTTGTTTATCAATGTTGTAGAATACTAACTTAGCTCGATTTGGTTTACATTGTCGAATAATTGTTCATTTTGTGTTTTATTCTTACTAGCATGATTGAGAATGCTTCAGATTTGCTCCAAAAATTGATACAGTATCACTACGTGTAATGATGCACGCTAACTGTTTGTTTTATGGCCTGAATGAGCTGAACTGTAATTGCATTTCTTTCGGGAGGGAAATTTGCTGTAAAAATGCTACTCGGATTGTCAGTAGTGGTCGCATCATGGCCACACATTGCATATTGTACAGATTGTGAGTCTATGTGCCTCAAAATCAGAAGTTAAAGTAAAATGAGTTGTTCTTATGACTGGAATTATGTATGCATGTACATGTTTTGGTTTTTTGGGTGATGATTGCGATTATGGTGTGTCGGGTTATTCAGAATCCGAAGACGATAAAGATCATCACAACCATTTCTTCCTCAGAAAAGGGGTACAAGAGTTTTTGGGAACTATTGGCTAATGAGAGTACAGATGAGGAAGTAGCATCAGAGGGTCTTACTGTCCTAAAATCTGTGAATATAGATATTGTGCACAAGGGGAAAACTTTGGAGGGGCTAGTAGAACTCATAGTAGATATAGATAATGTTTCGATGAAGATGGTGGATGCAGCTCTCTCAGAAGATCCTTTACATGTCAAACGCTTTTCCGTGTTGTCAAACATAATCTGAAAGAACAACTCCATTATGTTCCTACTATTGGCTTTGTGATGAAAAGGAGGATCTTGTTCTGCACACTGAAAAGATGAATGTGTTGGAAAAGGATTGATAGACAAGCACCAGAGATGTCGCCGGGAACGTACAGTGGTTGAGACATTATAGTATGCATTTTTTTAGTTATATGTTGTAGTTGTTAATATTTAGTGTGTACTAGTTAGTTTTATTGTGTACAACATTTTCTTTTCATTTATTGTTGATTGTTCATTTTGAATTGATAACTGCAATTGTTTAGTCATATGTTGCATTTATTAGTATTTTGTGTGTACTAATTAGTTGTACTGATTATGACATTTTCTTTTCATTTGTGGTTGATTATTCATTTTAAATTAGAAATTCAATTGTTTAGTTAAATGTTGCATTTATTAGTATTCAGTGTGTACAAATTAGTTGTAATGAGTATTACTCTTTCCTTTTCATTTGTATTTGATTGTTCATTTTAAATTTTAAATTGTATTTGTTTGTCATATATTACATTTGTTAAGATTCAGTGTGTACTAGTTTGTTGTACTGTTTAAGACTTTTAATTTTCATATGTTGTGGATTAATCATTTTGAATTAGAAAAAAATATTTGTTCACTTATATGTTGCATTTGTTAGTATTTGGTGTGTACTTGTAGTCGTACTGTGAATGACTTTTTGTTTTCATATGTTGTTAGTTGTAAATTTTGAATAATGAGTTGCACCAGTTTACTTATATGTTGCATCTATTAGTATTTCGTGTGTACTTGTTAGTTGTGTTATTCATGACTTTTTTTTAAAAAAAAAGTTGTTGGCTGTTCATTTTGAATTAGGAACTGTATCTGTTTACTTATATATTGCATCTGTTAGAATCCAGTATGTACTTGTTAGTTTTATTACGAGGTGCGTTAGTTTGTTTATATGTTGTAGCTGTTATTATTCAACGTGTACATGTTAGTTGTACTATGAATGACCTTTTTTTCTTCAATTTTTGTTGATCCTTCGTTTTGAATTATGAGCTACATCTATTTACTTATATGTTACATCTGTTAGTATTTAATGTGTACTTGTTAGTTGTACTGTCTATGACATTTTGTTTTCATTTGTTGTTAGTTATACGTTTTGAATAATGAGTTGCATCTATTTACTTATATGTTGCATCGGTTAGTATCTCATGTGTACTTGGTTGTTCATTTTGACTTAGGAATTGCATCTGTTTACTTATATATTGCAATTGTTAGAATCCAATATGTACTTGTTAGTTTTACTACGAGATGCATTGGTTTGCTTATATCTTGCAGTTGTTATTATTCAGTATGTACTTGTTAGAATCCAATATGTACTTGTTAGTTTCCTGCCATGTTATTTTTGAATTATTTAGTTTCAGAACTCAGAAATCATCTACTTTCGGGTACCAATTTGAGTATGCATCATTCAGAAACATTCAAGTCTGAGATTGCTCGGTTGATTGTCTTCTGTATTGTAACCTAACCTACTAAGGACTACTTTCCAGCACATTACAATTTAGTGTGAGTATACCATATGGCAAAACAGCTTCTGAACAATTCACTATTTGCATAATGATGATAACCATTTCACTAAATGTACATTAGGATTGGGAGAGAATTTGTATTTGTGTATCAAATCTCATCATCCCACGGATCTTGGATGGTCTTATAAGGGCTTGTTGTTTGATTGATGAAGAATTATCCCCTCATTATCTTCCACTCTTCCATCTTGTTAGTCTGAAGAATGTCATAGTTGTCCAATCTTCTTCATCACTAGAATTTGCATTTGAAGATTTGTCATCTGCTTCAAGGATGAAGAGAAAACTAAGAACATCACTGAGACAAAAACTGTGAACACATAATATAAGTAGAAAAAAATAGCCAATGATCATACCTTGCAGCTCTCTTGGCCCAACAGAGGCCACAATGTCAAGTTTGTTACCGGAAGAGGACTCCATGCGCTCAACAGGCACATCAGACTTGATAGCTTCATCTAGAATTCTATTTGCAGCAGATTGAACTAACTCATTATCATCTGCCACTTGATCTGGAGTGTTATTCTCCATGATTTGGTCTATTACAGAGACATTATCCGCACTATAAGTTTTCTCACTAGATTTTATACTGCATTTATCATCAGCTTCTACAACGTAACCTTGTTTCACATCTGGCACTTCATCATCCAACGCATAAAAGTTGTCATCACATGAACACTCTTTATGGGACAATGATTGTACTATCTTCTGCCTAGTAACTTCTGGTTCTAATGGAATATTATTAGGATTTAAGTATTCCTTTATTTCAGTTTTTTCAATATTAGTTAAAGTAGCAGTATCAGTTGTAATTGACTCGCATTGTACTTGAAACCCTAAGTTTGAGCTAACCTCATATACATGATTGCTTGAATGGGTCACATGAGACTTGGTATCCATTTAAACAGGATTTAAATGCTCAGTCCCAGTATCCGAGGTTTTCTCTATGGTTGTCATTGGCACCACCTCAGTTTCCTCATTTACAACAGTAGTATTGCTATTCTTTCCATTTTCACTGTTGCATGCAACCTGCTGATCTACAACCCCATTCAGAAAACTACTACTTTTAAGAGAAGCCTCTAAAGCTCCCGCTCTTCCGAGATCATATCCCTGATATGATCTCAGTTATGTTGCCTCCACTGAAGCTCCAGTGTTTCCAAATTCAGCCTCAGTGGAAACTCCAGTATTTCCAAAAAGATATGTGCATGAAAATTACAAGGTTAAATATTACACCATTCAAAGCCTATTGTTTGTAAGGAAATTGTAGCAGCAATGCTAAAAAATATTACAAAAACCTGAATGCAGCGATACCTGCACTGGCAGCAACGTTAGAATCCCCTACCCATTTGGGATTGGTCCGAATTACGAAATCAACCAATCATACACAGGACATCACCTGGTGAAGTCTCGTTGTGAGCCTCGTACCATACAAAATCTAGGGGAACACCACACCATCCACTTTGCTCTTCCTGTATCACACGTGGCATTAGTATCAGCGTAACCAATCGCATTTCTATCTCTTTCAGTTTGGTCCAAGCATAAAAAGTTCTTGCAATCCCCAAACAGTTCAAGACTATCAAACTCGATATGTTCAATTGAAAAGTAGTGTGAAATATGAATATTGTAGTACCTGGGATGATGCAGAAGCGGTAGGTTATGAACTTGAACTTTTACCGCATGTTTCTGGGATTTCAGGGCTGATGGTGCTTTAACATATGCACACATTAACGCAGTCTCAGCTATATAGTAGCAGCATTTAGAAACTACTTGTATTAACACAATTCGAAATCAGTGGAAACAACAATGAATCAATCAACCTAAACATAAGATAAGTCTATAGAGATAAAATGAATGGAATGGACCTTGGGTGATGGATTGAGGTAGTTGTCTCCAAGGTTTGATAACACTCATAAGATAAGGCTCAATATCAACAAAATCTCATCAACCCAACTATCCAAATCTCAATCATCAGATCCTTTCTGTTTCTCTTCCATTTCTCCATCGCCGAAAAACACAAATTGAAGGCCAAATGAGGGCACAACAACAAGCTCTAGAGATTCCTCACCATCTCTTTCCGGGCACTCAGGAAGGCCAAGGATATGTACGTTAAGAGCATGACAATATACGCCACCAAGGTCGGCTACTACACCGATTACGCCGGAACCACCTCTACTGGCTATGGCGGCGGCGCCGCCATCCTGCCCAAGAGCTTCAGCGTCAACGTGTCTCGCTCCGACGAGAATGACGATCTTCGGAAACTCATCAGGGCAGCGTCCAGTCAGTCAAATTGCAAACACTTTAAGACCAACTGGACCTCCGTCCCTCTATTTTGAATTTGTGCGGAAAAGTGTTTGACATTGTTGTGCACAAATGGTGAAGAAGAAAGATGATGATATGTGGGACGATTCTGCCCTTGTTAACGCCATGGATTACCAGCTTGGGATGTTTTTTTGGTTCTATGAAGAATCAGGCAAATTTTGTGATTATTTTTTAATTGTAAATTAGTCCCCGACTTGTCCATAAGCTTATGAATAGGTCGCCTGTCGAGAGACCCACTCCCACAAATAAACAACACCAACAATTTGTTAGAGCTCAAATCCCTATAAGATTTCAAGATTTTCAGTACATGAAACCACTACGTACCGTACCCTAAACCCCGAAACAAATTCAAAATTTTCTTTTCCTTTCCTTTCCTATCCTAACCATGTCTTGTTGTTGACCCGATTACTCACGCATCACCGACGGCTTCGAGAGATGCTTCCATTAACTGAGGGATGTGGAAAATCTAAAATTTTGGGAAACAACAAGAAGGAGAAATCTGAAGATTGAATTGATTGAGAGATGGGAAGAAATTTGAAATTTTGGTTTTCAATCAACAGAGGATTTGATAGATTGGGAGAAAAGATATTGGAAAAGGATGTGGTTTGGAAGAGAAAATTGGGGTAAGAATAGCATCTAGCTAAGAAACTAGGATAAGAATGAAATGAAAATGAAAAATAAAGATTTGTGTAGAGAGAATGGGAACTAAGGATGGATTTGCACAGGAAGAAAAGGTAGAATGGAAAACAAAGAGGGAATATTTATATAGAAAGAAAGCGTAGAATGGAAAACAAAGAAGGAAGAGAAGGAAGGTGCAGGGTTGGGGCTGAGTTATTACTCAACGATTATGGTTTTACAGAGGTTTAAAATTCCTTTAAGGTTGAACCACTGTTAAAAATATAATTTAACCGCCATTAAAAATGATTATATTCCAAAACTGAACGTTTCAACTTCGGAGCCTCAATCGACATTGCTTTTGAGAAAAACTTAATAACCATCGTGTAATGGAATCGTTAATAGGGGTTTCTATACCAGTGTTCATACTCATCCTCACACGATCATCCATGGTTAGTACAATATCAAAATCCATCCTAGCCCCCATCAAATTTTATATAAAATTTAACCCTACTCTATCAACCACCGGATCTCCCTACCCACCCCACCATCCCCGTTTATTGTACTAATTTTAATGTTAAAATTTAACATGTATTCATGTGAAAACATTATACTTCCTCAGTTTTTTAATTTTGGCACACTTACCATTATGTTTTTCTCATACTATCAACTTTTCTTTTATTGCAAAAAATGAATCATTCTCAACCACTCATTAAACTTTTTACTTTCTCCACTCAATCTCTTCACACATTTCAACTTGCAAAAAAACCACATCTAAAACCATGGTACCAAACTTAGTAAAACAGATGGAGTAGGTCATATTTGGTTATCGTGAATAAATAATAATTTATTATTTTGAATCCGCGGATCTAATGAGGCGGGACGAGGATGGGGTGTATGAAAACTAATATTTGTGTCTGATCCATACCTACAGCGATCAAGTATCATTTTCATCACCATCAAACCCGTGTCATTGGGACGGATGTGGGGAGAACCTCCACCACAACCCGCCCCATTTCCATCCCTAGGTACAAAGCTGCTCAATAATTTAATATTCATGTTAAGTAAAATTAAAACTAAAATTTTGAAGAAGATGGAAGGTAGAATTTCTTTAAAAGAGTAAAATAAATATTATAGCGGTTTCATCTTACTCCTTCTGCTCTGTTAAGATTGTTCCATCTTTGACATAAAAAATTGTCTATAAATTATCTTAATAGAGAAATATTATTAAGTGAGATAAAAAAAATGTCTATAAATTATCTTAATAGAGAAATATTATTAAGTGAGATAAATAAATTTTATATTGATGTATTTTTAAAAATATTAATTATATAGTTTTAATTATACGCAATGCATTAGACATAATAAAAAATTGGCCTAAGACAAATATATTGTAAGCCTTATACAGTAATTACTAGTAGTGTCCGATTCATTCAACATGGTTTTGAGAAGACTTCAAAATAAGCTCATTGCACTAGACTAGTGTGGCTACACGCGTGTTGCGCGGTGAGTTTGATAATAAATTATAGAAATTGTATAGGAATGTTAAAAGAGTTGTAATTGAAACTATAAATGTACCAATTATACATGTAATTGAAGCGTGGAGATGGCGAGAGGTGAAGATTCAGGTGGAGAGGGTTGAAGTGGAGGGGTTCGAGAGGTACTGATTTGAGATGTGAAGAATCTCCAGCTGGAAGTTCACATCTCGAATGGGTACCTCTCGTATAGGCACACTAAGTATCCATCACTCGAATCCTCAATGTCTCGAATCCCTCCACCTAAAACTTAACCTCTGGAATAAGTACCTCTCGAACCTATCCAATGGAACCCCTCGACCTGGAACTTCACCTCTCGAATGGGTGCCTCTCGAACATGTCCAATGGAACCCCTCCACCTGACACTTCACATATCGAATGAGTACCTCTCGAATTGGTACCGCTCGAACCCATCCAATCGAACCCCTCCACCTGAAACTTCACCTCTCGAATCGGTACCTCTCGAACCCATCCAATCGAACCCCTCATCCTGAAACTTCACCTCTCGAATCGGAACGTCTCGAATAGGCACCTCTCGAATGGATCGAATGGAACCCCTCAAGGAAAAAAGACTCCATCCCTTCGAGGGCCGAAACCTCGACCCTTCGAGGCCAGAAGACTTCATCTCTTCGAGGCTGAGAACTCCACCCCTTCGAGGACAGAAGACTCCATCCCTTCAAGTGCCAAGACCTCGACCCATTCGAGGACAGAAACCTCCATCCCTTCGAGGGCCAAGAAGTCGACCCCTTTGAGGACAGAAGATTCCATCCCTTCGAGGCCGAGAACCACCCCTTCGAGGCCGAGAACCACCCTTCGAGGATCCCCCATCTACCCCTTGATTCTTCAACCTGGAAGTACATATCTCGAATGGGTACCTCTCGAACCCATCCAATCGAACCCCTTCATCTGAAACTTAACTTCTCGAATGGGTTCCTCCCGAATCGGTATGTCTCGAATAGGTACCTCTCGAATTGATGGAATGGAACCCCTCCACCTCATACATCACCTCTCGAATGGGTACCTCTCAAACATGTCCAATGGAACCCCTCCCTTCGAGGACATAAAACCCTATCCCTTTGAGGGCCGAGACCTCGACCCCTTCGAGGACGGAAGACTACATCTCTTCGAGGCCCGAGAACTCAACCCCTTCGAGGACAGAAGGCTCTATCCCTTCGAGGGCCAAGAACTCAACCCCTTGAGGCCAGAAAGCTCCATCCCTTCGAGGCCCGAGAACTCAACCCCTTGAGGCCAGAAGACTCCATCCCTTCGAGGGCTGAGAGCTCGACTTCTTCGAGGATGGAAGACTCCATCCCTTCGAGGGCCAAGAACTCGACCCCTTTGAGGACAGAAGATTCCATCCCTTCGAGGTCGAGAACCACCCCTTTGAGGATCCCACATCTACCCCTCGAGACTTCCACCTGTCGAGCCATTGGCACATGCACGCTAAGTATCCATCACTCAATTCCTCAATGTCTCGAACCCCTCCACCTGGAAGTTCACATCTGAAATGGGTACCTCTTGAACCCATCCAATCGAACCCCTTCATCTGACACTTAACTTATCGAATTTGTTCCTCTCGAATCTGTACGTCTCGAATAGATACCTCTCGAATTGATGGAATGGAACCTCTGCACCTCAAACATCACCTCTTGAATGGGTACCTCTCGAACATGTCCAATGGAACCCTTCTCTTCGAGAACAGAAGACTCCATCCCTTCGAGGGCCGAGAGCTCGACTCCTTCGATGACAAAAGTCTCCATCCCTTCGAGGGCCTAGAACCACCCCTTCGAGAATCCCCCATCTACCCCTCGAGACTTCCACCTACCGAGCGATTGGCTCACACGTGCTAAGTATCCATCACTCGAATCCTCAATGTCTCGAACCCCTCCACCTGGAAGTTCACATCTCGAATGAGTACCTCTCGAACCCATCCAATCGAACCCTCTATCTGAAACTTAACTTTTCGAATGGGTTTCTCTCGAATTGGTACGTCTCGAATAGGTACCTCTCGAATTTATGGAATGGAACCCCTCCATCTCAAACATCACCTCTCGAATGGGTACCTCTCGAACATGTCCAATGGAACCCCTCCCTTCGAGGACAGAAAACTCTATCCCTTTGAGGGCCGAGACCTCGACCCCTTCGAGGATGGAAGACTCCATCCCTTCGAGGGCCGAGACCTCGATTGAGGACGGAAGACTCCATCCCTTCGAGGGCTGAGACCTCAACCCCTTGAGACCAGAAGAGCCCATCCCTTCGAGGGCCGAGAGCTCGACTCCTTCGATGACAGAAGCCTCCATCCCTTTGAGGGCCAAGAACTTGGCCCCTTCGAGGACAAAAGATTCCATCCCTTCGAGGCCGAAAACCACACCTTCGAGGATCCCCCATCTACCCCTCTAGACTTCCACCTGTTGAGTCATTGGCACACGTACGCTAAGTATCCATCACTTGAATCCTCAATGTCTCGAACCCCTCCACCTGGAAGTTCACATCTCGAATGGGTACCTCTCGAGCGGTCACCTCTCGAACCCATCCAGTCGAACCCCTCCGCCTGAAAGTTCACATCTCGAATAGGTACCTCTCGAATGGCCACCGCTCGAACCCATCCAGTCAAATCCGTCCACCTGAAAGTTCACATCTCGAATGGGTACCGTTCGAAACCCATCCAATCGAACCCCTCCACCTGAAAGTTCACATCTTGAATGGGTACCTCTCGAACCCCTCCACCTGGAAGCTCACATCTCGAATGAGTACCTCTCGAGTAGGTACCCCTCGAATGGGTGCCCAAAATGACATCGTTTTGGACGGCCACCTAGCAGCACATGTAGACGCACATGGAGGTGCCGCAACTTTTGACAAATGGGATGCCAAAACGACAAAAGTGGTGTCCAAAACGGTGTCGTTTTGGACGGCCACTTCAGGGCACAGCCTGGGGCACACGTTCGGCCTGCCCTGGAAATGACCACTATGCCCCTGACGACGGTTGACACAAGCGTGCCGTTTCCAAGTATTCCTTTTATGTAGTAGCCAGATAATCTCTCTTTATGGTAAATACTAGTTAAGCTTAACTAGTCTTCTACATAGTTCTTTAGGGCGTGTGTTCCCATTTCCTTTGACATGGAAGTGTTATTGTACTCGTCACTGGGAACGTTGTTGTAACAACATATACATGAAGCTCTCTATTCAATCTATTTTCTGACCTTGTAACCTATTATTTGCAATAGAAAGAGAAAATAAGCGTTTCTCACATATTGTTGTGTTTTGACTTTCTTTTCGCGGCCCTAAATTGTGTGGTGTATTAAACCAGTAAATCAGTCTCGTAGATAATATCAAATCTAGTCTCGTAGATAATATCAAATCTTGTATGCTACCAGAGCTTACTATTCAAAAATTTTCCCTTCATCGTCTGCTCTTCTTCGTCTCTCTGTTCATCGTGGATCAAAAAACCTAGATCTTAATCTCATTTGAAACGACTCTTCCAAACCACTCGTTATCGTTATCGTTATTATTACACTCCACAGTGCCTTAAAGCTCACCCCTATCAATTGCATAGCATGGTGTTGTGCGGAATACCCGAGAAAGAACAAGCAAAGAAAATAAAGCGAAAAATAAGACACCGAGATTTTTACGTGGTTCACCAATTGGCTACATCCACGGCTAACCAAGATCGGATTCCACTAGAGAGAAAGGCCAGAATTACAGATTTTCTACTCTCTACAAATCCTATCTCTTACCGGTTACAATAAAAGACGAGGCACTATATATATAGTCCTCTCCACCTTAAACCCTAACGGCTTTGGGCCCAGAAACTATCTGGCCCAAACCAGAACAGGAGACAGAATGCCAATAACAGTGTTGTGCGGAATGGAAAAAGAACAGAAAATATGAACGAAAATAACAAGACACAAGATTTACGTGGTTCACCAAATTTTGGCTACATCCACGGGAGACGGATTTACTATATCAGAATTAATGTTTACAGAGAGAAGAGAGACACTTTATATGATGTCTCCACTAAACCCTAACAAACTGGGCCAAAACACAATTCGGCCCAAATCAACAGCAGTCCAATAAAGAGACAAGCTATACCGTCGGACCGGGGGCGACTCCGCCCCTCCAGACCCCCAGGCCAGGGTGCGCTCCGCCCCCCTGGACCCCCCGACTCGCTGACCGGGCAGCGAGACCCCCGTACCAACCTGTCGAAGCGGCTAATACATATTCAAGGCATACCAACAAACAGCCCAAACAGAGGACATGCTATACCGTCGGGCCGGGGGCGACTCCGCCCCCCGGACCCCCGACTCGCTGACCGGGCAGCGAGACCCCCGTACCATCCTGTCGAAGCGGCTAATACGTATTCAAGGCATACCAACACATGGAAAACCCAACTCCAAGCAACACTAGTGGACTATGATCTATGGAAATATGTTGACGGAAATCATAAATCTTCCCCCACGTCACTTACCGCCAATAGTAAAACTGAAACAAATCATGCTGATCTCACCTGGATTCACCAAGATTGCCTTTTATTTGGTGCTCTAATTGTTACCTTATCTTCGGATCTCGTTCCTCTGGTTTAACAAGCTGCCACAACTCAAGAAGTTTGGATCATATTGGCTTCTACCTGTGTCAATCCATCATGTGGTCGCCTCAAGCGAATCAAGAGCAATCTGGCTAACATAACAAAAAAACAGCCAATCTATTATGGAGTACATACAAGCCATCAAGTAATGTATAAACCGACTTGCTACTATGGGTGGATTGGGAAGACATCATTGATAAGGTTCTTCTTGGTCTCGACCATGATCTCTACAAACCCGTCATTCATTTGGTAAATGCAAGACATTCTCCGATCTCTTTTGAAGAGTAACATGAGAAGCTTATTACCAGGGAACTCACGGGTGTCTCGCATGTAACTCCCCCTCCTTTTCACGTTGTCCATTACTGTGCCTCAAATTGCACCAACAATCACCACAACCAGCCCCAATAATGGTTAAATCATGCTTCCGGAATCCTACCATCTACTCGCCCCATACATGTCCCTTGCCAAACTCGGCCATATCTTGGTAAATATCCTCTCTTTTAAACCCTAACATTTATTTTAAAAAATCTTCTTCCCCATGTATTTTCCACTTTAGTAGATGGGGAGTTTTATTGAATAATTTTTTTATTTAGTTTCGTTTTTATAGTTGAATTTCTCTGTACGTAAACTTTATCCCTAGTTAATAAGTGTAGATATTTCTTCCCTTAATAATTGTGATGTCTCTTCCGCCTTGCATAGGTGTGGAGTTTATCCTCTTGTGGTTGATAATGTATAAAACGGTATGGGCTTAATGGTCTGTGCGTATGGTCTGCCCAAGGCTTTACCCTTTAGGTAAAGTCTCCTCTTAGGGTCGGCTCAAGGTGGAGTACTTGTTCCCAAAGCAAACAAAATAGTAGCCCTACTTGCTTACCTATTAAAGGCTAAAGTTAACTCAACTATTCATTCCTAATTACAGTCTCATACATTGTTTACTTAATTGGTCGTCAGAGTCTCTTCCCCCTGGACACCTCTGTTGGCTTTTTCTTGCAGATTAAGGCACAGTGGACGACGGCGTGCGGCGGCATAGTAGTGGCGGCAAATTGGGGCGCATCAGTGGTGTTTGTGATTCGACTAGTTGCTCATGCACTAGTGGAAAGCCTTTGATTTAAGGCAATGATCAAAGGCGGTTCTTAAGGAACCGCCTTTGATTGACACTCGGGAGAGGTTCCAAAGTTGGAACTCCCTCGGGTGTTCCCCCAAAACTAATTAAAAGCACTTTTTTGTTGATACAAGGCGGTTCTTAAAGAACCGCCTTTGATTGGTGCCTTTAATGGCTTAGTATATAAAGCAACAACTAGGGTTTAATGTTTCACTTCTTTTTTGTCTAAGGCATGAGCGCCTCTGCCTTGCTCTTTCTCTCTTGCTTTTCAATTTTCTTCCTCACAAGCTCCTACCATCCGACTCCTCTCCGATCGATTTCCTCCACCGTCCACCCTTCACCGCTGCAATACTCCCGCCTCTGATCCCCCTCCCTTTCCCACCACCACCCAGCGCCACTCTCTCTTCCCATCCAACGCCACTCCACCTCTGTCCGGTTGTGTCTCCTACGTATCTGCCCGACCGCGACACTCTCTCCCCCTCCTCCACCAGCGTCAATATCCTCCGCCCGACGTAGCGTTTCCCCTCTGCTACCCACAGTTCTTCATTCTTTTAATCTGTAAATTAAAAATATGTTTTGGTTCTTCATTTTTTTAGATCTGTAGAAAGTATGTTTTGATTCTTAATTTTTTAGATATGTAAAGAGTATGTTTTGGTTTTGTAACAATGTTTCACTTAATGTTTAGATCTGTAACAATGTGTATTGTTTGGTTCTATAATGTGTAATGTTTTAGATCTGTAATGTATCAGTAAATGTTTATTGTTTGGATATGTAAAACTTCATATCTGTTTCATTTGCTTGTTACTGGAAACATTGGTTTCCGGTAGCCTTTTTTTTGGAACCTCGGTAACGGGTTTCGAATTCGAAACCTATTTCGAGTCTGATAGAAGGTGATTTTCGGAATTGCCTTTGATCGAATCGATCAAAGTCACTACCAGATAAGACGCTCTGGTCCAATAAAAATGCCTTTAATCGACTTGTTTTCCACTAGTGATGTTTTGGATTCAAGTCTTTTTAGATTAGGTAATCTCTATGCTCTAGATCTGAATTTGATCAAGTGTTCATACCACGAATCAAATGGTGTTATGAGTCTTGTTGATCACTGTTTGACATAGTGATACTAATGTGTGAGACGCTCATCTCCGCCAAACGATCATAATTTTTATTGGAAGCAGTTTAATATCTCGAGGACAATGTTACTAATTTTTTTAGTTTTCTAATTTCTAAAAGTACATGTTTGACATGCAATTTAGTTGTCCAACAAATAGTCAAATTAAGTTGTATGCCAATTTCACGTATTCCTTCTTCTTTTGGTGATGGTTAAAATTTGAGAAACACTGCCTTTCTATAAGATATACTTCTCAAAATTGTAATTTTTAAACTCTAATATTGTATTTTTAAATACAACAATACTTTAACTTAAAATATTATACATTTTATACAATATTTCTTATATTTTCATATTCAAAAACGGTTATCAAACATTTAATTTGAAAAGGGTATTTTTGAATTAAGAAATAAAATGTTTAAATTTAAAAAATATTATACTTATTTTATCACTTGTATATAAAAAATGAGTCTGTCTCTTGAAAGACGGTATTTCCATAAGTTATGGAAAGACCAAGGTTTAAAGTGTAAATTAGAAGAAATGAAGGTAAAATTTTTGGGTTGCATGAACCGGGTTATAAATTTTATAACTACTATAGTTGCATACTAAAATTTTAATATTGCAACTAAGACCTTTTACATTTTATTATTCTAATTAAACCCTTCTTTCCATAAGCCTATCAAAATGCCGTCTTTCCCAAGAATTTGCCATAAAAAATTAACTTTTGCAAAACGGTCTCTTTAGTGATTAGTTTTTGTGATTATGTGCTGTGACCAACCCAAATAAAAACGACATTAGATTTCATTGCAACCAAGTATTCTTTTTCTTATGACTGACCAAGTCGTCCCATAAAGTCGGCATGTGGAAAAATAATACTCCCCATTCACGATCCATGCTAGTCAAAAACGTAAAACCCTAATCCCTGCAACAAAAAAAAAATGTGGAAACAAAAACTAAGAAGCCCTTTCTAAAATAATAATAGAGTACTATTCTCTCCATCCCAAAGTGTTCTTTACCAAATATTTTCTAGGGTCTTATATCGCTAAAGATATATTATAGCATTATATGAAAAATGATATTTAAAAAAATACACGGAAGGATGAATTTAGCTCTATACTATTTTTTTTAATGCACCCTAAGGTGGGGGATATTTATTAGGTTCCCCAAACCTATTTAGAACCAAAAGATGTACAATGATGTTTTTGAGAAATTTACATCGGTAAGGCAATATCGTTGCCTTCAAAAGAAAGATATAAAACTAGTGGACTAGTGATCCAAAAGGAGAGGATGTAGTATTTGGGATGTCGAGGTCTCGAGAGCTCGAAGTTCGATGGTTCCGGGTTCGAGTGATTGAGTGTTGATTGGTTCGAATGTAAGATGCCTCGAGGGTGTCAGGGCTGGAGATGTTCGAGGTATCCAATGAGACGGTGGCTCCACAACTCGATGTAGCTAGGACTCGAGGGGTTGGGTGCTCGAGTGCTCGAGTGCACAAGGACTCCAGCTCAAGGCCTGCTTCAGTGCTCGAGGGGTTCAGTGCTCGAGGGGTCCAGAGCTCGAGGGCTCCAGTGCACGAGGAATCCAGTGTCTTCAGTGCTCGAAGGATCCAGTGTCTTCAGAGCTCGAGGGCATGGGTGCTCGAGGGCACGAGTGCACGAGGAGTTCAAGGGTTGTTCCAAGTGCTCGAGGCCTCCAGTGCTCGATGGCTTCAATGCTTGAGGGTTCCAGTGCTCGATGGCTCCAGCAGCTCGAGGCTTCAGTGGTCGAGGGATTCAGTGGCTTCAGTGCTCGATGGCTCCAGAGCTCGAGGGCTCTAGTGTTTGAGGGGTCTAGTGTCTTCATTGCTCGAGGGATCCAGCGTCTTCACAGTTCGAGGCTCCAGTGCTCGAGGGCACCAGTGTGCAAGGGCTCCGGTGCTTGAGGGCTCCAGTGTTCGAGGGCTCAGGTGCTTGAGGGCTCCAGTGTTCGAGGGCTGAAGTGTTCGAGAAATCCAGTTCGAGGGCTCCATTGCTCGAGGGCTACAGCACTCGAGGGCACCAGCGCTCGAGGGCTCTAGGTATTCTGTTCAAGACTCGATGGTTCGAGGCTCGAGTGCTTGAGTTCTTGATGGTTCGAGAGTTTGATGGTTCCAGGGTGGCCGAGCTCGAGCGTTTGAGTGTTCGAGTGGGTCCAGTGCTCGAGACCTCATACGCTCGAAACCACTAAGGGTTCTAGAGCTCGAGGCCTCCAGTACACGAGGTATCTAGAACTCTAGACTCACCGGTTTAAAGGTTCGATTGCTTGAGTGTTTGATAGTTCCAGTGCCTGATGTCTCAAAGGGCATCCGGGCTCGAGAGCTTGAGTGTTTTGGTGAGTCTAGTGCTCGAGGCCTCTTGCGTTCGAGTCTTCGAATGATCGAGAGCTCGAGGCCTCCAGTGTCCAGGTTTGAGAAAGGTTTTGGTGCCAAAATAGTAGCTTAGAAGCCCTTCAATGAAACCTGCAGAGGGTAGGAAACTATCTCAGCAGTATCAATCTTATGAAGAGCCATTTTTATGCATTCTAATATAGGGGGTATGCTCTTTATCTAAGCAAATTAGGCCTTTGATATGTATTGGAACGTTAGAAAGGCTAAGACTCTGGTCATGAGTAGAGTGATGTTTAGCAATTGCATTTGCCACTGAATTGCATTCTCTAAAAACATGCTTAAGCTCAGCATTCCTTAAGAGGGAATGTATTTTCGAGGTTAGATCAAACAGGGGCCAATTTGCAGTATAGGGATCCTTAACCATTTTAACTGCCAACATGGAGTTAGATTCGATTGTGAAAGTTTGATCAAGTTGCGGAAAGGTTTGGCAGGCAAATAATATGGCTAAGATCTCAGCTTGGAGTGGGGAGGAAGCGGTAATTGTTTAGGGTACCAAGATGCATCTATGTTGATTTTTATTGAACCCAATTTAGGTCTTTCCCAGAAAACAGTAGAAATATTTGGTTTTGGGGGTGGTCTAATGTATGGAGCCAGATGCCTAAGGCTGGTTGGAGAGGCTGGAAAGGAGACTAGGTGGGAGATTTAGCATAGAGGGACAGTTTAATTTGATCATAAACATCCTTACATACAAGGTCTGGAGAAAAAAGCTTCTGATCAAATAAGAACCTATTCCGTGCCTTCCAAAGACACCAGCAAATCAGAGGAGGGAGAATATTACAGATTAGTTGTTGCCATTTAGATAGATCATGACTATTCCATAAGAGAAAGAATCTATCAATGATGGAATGATGATGGTTAAGATGGAAGTCCAGTAAATCTGCCAATTTATTCCATACAGTTTGAGCAAGAGGACAGGATATGAAGAAATGCTGAATGGAATCTGAATGATAACATGCTGGACATTTATAAGCAAGGCTAAAACCACACTAAATTAGCACACCATCGAAAGGTAGAAAAGAGTGTAGCATTTTCCATGTGAATATAGAGACCTTTTTCTGTAGTGCAGTGTTCTAGATATACTTGGAAGCAGGAAAATTACCTGATGTGAGTGTGAGTTCCTTATAAGCTGACTTGAAAGTGAAGGTCCCCGACTTTTCTGGTTTCCATATTAACCTATCCTTTCTATCTTGTGTAATTTCAGCTTCCTGAAGAAAGGAAAGAGTATCATGTTCTAGTCATGGTGAAAACTGGGCTAAAATGGACGCTTTGTTACTAATGAATTCTGCCACAGAACAATAGATCAGAGCAGAAGAGATGTGGCTGGGGATATAGTTAGACAGAGGGCCATTGGGACACCAGTTAGCAGTTAAAAGATTGCAATTGCCTTTGCCATGAATTATGAGAGTATTATTTTCAGCAAAAGGGTTCACAAAACATATTCTTCTCCAAGTAATTGATTTCCTATGTGATAGTGGTAAGCCCCATAATAATTTTGCCCACATTGTAGTACCTATCTGTCTCTTCCACCACAATTTGAGGGAGCGAGAATCAATAATGGCTCGGATTGATCTGAAACCCAGGCCATTCTAAGCTATTGGTACAGCTAAATCAGACCATTTTTTCCAGCTTTTGTTCTTTTTGCCATCCGTCTCTCCCTAGAAAAATCTAGCCATTTTTCTCTCTAGGTTCTTTAATAAGTGGTTTGGGGGTTTGGTAACAGTCCATAAATGTTGAGGCATGGAGTATAAACAAGAATTGATTAGAGTCAATTTACCCCCTGAACTTAACCATTTATTTTTTCAATTTTGTAGCTTTTTATCAAAACTTCCCATCAAAGGTTGGAAATATCTATTTAAAGTTCTGCCTTTGAAACTAGGCAGCCTAAGTATTTAAATGGAAAGGATCCTCTTTTCATTTTCAAGATCATCTTCACCTGATTCCATTTAGCTAATGTGGCCCTTTTACTTAAGTAGCAATCAGATTTGTCAAAATTAAAATTTTGACTTGAGGTATATTCAAAGATCTCTAGGAAAGCTTTAATCTTAATGAGGTTAGTCTTAGAGGCTTGCATGAAAATGATTGTATCATCAACATACATTAAATGAGAGGTAGCTGGAATTGAAGCAGGCAGTTGATAATATGAGAGGCTCTTATTCCAAAAAATAAAGGAGAGGCACCTAGAAAAGGCCTCTGAGAAAATATTGAAGAGGAAATGAGAGAGGGAATCACCTTGTTTGATGCCTCTAGTGGCTCTGAAGAAGCCCATTGGATTTCCATTGATTAGGATTGAGAAATGAGCTTGTGAAAGATTGTTCATTACAGCACTTAAGAAATGACCACTGAAACCAAACCTAATCAAAACATTCCTAAGGAAATCCCAGTTTACTCTATCAAAACCCTTCCTTAGATCCAATTTGAGCATACAGTTTGGGACTCTACTCTTTTTGTCAAGATATCTTATCATTTCCTGCAAATAGAGAATGTTATCTGAAATGTCTCTATCTTTCATAAAGGCAGATTGATTTGGGGAGATTAGTTTATCCATGTGAGGCCTTATTCTTTCCATTAATATCTTTGAGCAGATTTTATTTATAACATCAGATAAACTAATTGGCCTGAAATCATCAAAAGAGCAAGGTGTAGCCTTCTTAGGAATTAGGGTTATCCAGGTACTAGCTATACCCCTTGGCAAATCTACACCTAAAATAAATTCATTCACAGCTTCAATTAGATCCTTTTTTTACAATAGTCCAGCACTTGCAATAGAATTTATTTGAAAACACATCTGGACCTGGACTACTATTTTTATCCAAACCCTTAATCACAGACTCCAGTTCAGTTTCTGAGACTGGTATGGATAAGGCCTGGTTGTCCTGGTCTGTGATGATGCTTGGGATTTGACTGAGGAAGTGAGGATAGTAGGTATCATTCGCTGTTTGGTTAGGCTCAGTTAACAGATCAGAAAAATAGGAAATAGCTTCCTTTTGAATGTCTGAATTTGAGTTTAGCCACTGCCCTTCCCTGTTTTTAATCTTAGTGATCTGAAGCCTACAGTTCCTCTCTTGAACAGTCTTGTGGAAAAATTGGGTATTATTATCTCCTAGTTTATGCCATTTAGATCTTGCTTTTTGTTTCCAAAATTTTTCCTTCTCTTTAAGGGCTCTAAGCAGTAAAGCTTTTTTCTCATTTAATTTGATAAGCTCATAATCTGAGGGGGTCGAATCAAAGACAAGTTCCTGAAGTCTTAAAGCTTCCTCTGCTGAAATTACATTAGCATCTATATTTCCAAAGCAATCTCTATTCCAGATTTTTATCACCTTCTTAAGTCTAACTAATTTTAGATAGAATCTAAGCATTCCAGACTCAGAAAGTGGTTTTTCCCAGTTTTCCTTAATTAGATTTGTGAATTCTGGCCTATTAAACCAAGTATTTATAAATCTAAAAGGTTTAGGGTGGGAATTAGTCAATGTAGACACCTGAAGTAGAAGAGGGGAGTGATCTGAGGTTTGCCTATTCAGGATTTGGATAGAGGATGAAGGGAATTTATACCTCCATGACATTGTGCAAAGGCCTCTATCAAGTCTTTTGGAGGTAGGATTCCTAAGTCTCAAATTGCACCATGTGAAAAGATTTCCCACTGTGTTGATTTCCTGAACTCCGGAGGAACTAATCCAGTTATTAAAATCTCTAATACTTCCTAAATAAGGGTAACTAGGGCCTCTATATTCTGAGAGTGTGGTGATGGTATTGAAATCACCTATAATTATGGTTTCTCCTCTAGTGATGCTAATCAGATCTTTCCATAAACATTTCCTACCCTCTCTGTTTCTAAGTGCATAAACAAAAATTGCCTCCATATCTAAATGTAGAGATTGGTGTACTATCTTAACATGCAGAAATTGTTCGTGGTAAGAGATGAGCGTGATAGAAACTGAATTAGTCCACATAAGCCATATTTTACCATTTTGGAGAGTCAAATTATGAGAGAACTTGAGCTTATCCATGTATGTATGACATTGAGTGTTATCATGCATTGGTTCAATTATACAGAGAAGTTGAATTTTCTTAATCTTAATTAGATTAATTAGCCTTAGCATAGAAGATTCCATACCCCTCAGATTCCAGACTAAAAAATTGACAGTTAGAGTGTGTGTCATTGTTCACCAGATTTATGACTCTTTGTTGCTGATCTGAGCATCATCTTACTCAGCTGGCTAAAGTAATTATTCTTTTTAATCTTAGACTTACCTTGTTGGGGATTCTTACCATTGAGCTTCATCGCATGAGAAGCTGTGATATCAGGGTGACTGACTATAGCCTCGTCCTCAGAATCCAACACATCTAGTTCTTCAATACCTTGTGGGAGATTATCTAGGTCCTGGAAAATAGAAAATCTATTTTCCATTTTATCCTGTAGGGAAAGTGGGGGGTTATTAGTGGGGGATTGGTTCAGGCTTAGCCTGAGTGAGCCAATTTGGATATCGTCTTTTGCTTAGGCAATGGGGGTAGATTTGGACAGTTCCGTAGCATTTAAAAGCTTTGAGATGGAGTTATCAGTGCCTTCCTGAGGTTGGATTCTGGGAAACTGAGCTGGTGACTGTAAACAGATTGTTCTAGGCACTCTGTTGACCTCAGGGGAGGAGTTGGTGTCAAGGTTTAGGGGAGAGATTGTTGTAGCTCTCTGGTTGACAACACTGTCTTTTTTCTGGGAGGAGGCATCTATCTGATTACCTAAGGAGATCAGAGGAGGATTGTTAAACTTGTTGCCAGTAGCCTGCCACTAGGAATGATTTCGGCTCTGGGCAGTGTGATTTTCCACTGATTTATCATTAGTATGTTCCACTGATTTTCCATTAAGATTTTGAGGGATAGCTCTACATTGACTTATAGAATGTCCTAACTTAGCACAGTGATCACAATAGAGGGGAACATCTTCAAATTCTATAGGATATTTCCTATTGTTTGAAACTGAACCCAATCTAATATAGTTACACATAGGCTTCTGAAGTTCAATTTCAACACAAAATTTTATTGCAGGTGGCCTAGTGAGCATATTAGTGGCTAAGTCATTCTTAATGAAGCTACCTATGCTATTTCCAATTGCTTCAATAGATGCTGAATTGTAATAGTACAAGGGTACTTCCCTGATCGTACACCAAATGGGTACAATTGGGGATTCTCTGTGTGTTGAGAAATCTGGAGACCATTTAAGCATCTTAAGGAGAATACCATTGAAATTCTAGATTCCTTTCATCCAGCATCTTTGGTAATCATTGACAAGCTCAAACCTAATCAGAACATGTTTGTAAACTAAGGAACCTAATTGGTATTTACCTGCAAAACCAACCGTTTTGAAGGCCAATTCCAGATGCTCCATTGTGAGTCTCCCTTTTGTGAACTTTTCGACCAGAGCATTTGCATAGTGTGCTGAGAGTTTGGCAATTTGATCGTCAGAATAGAGACAAGCTGGATCCCCTAGATGTACTGATTTAGTGATTTCGAGAGGGGAGTGGATTTTTTTTGGAGAACAGCCGCAAAGGATTTGGGTGCTTCAATTGGGGTTGGTGTTGGGTTGGCGTTGCTTACCGCCACAGCAGGCGGTTTAGCGGTGGCCATATCTGACGTGGAATTTTAGCAGTAAGGTTAGCCGTTAACGGTGGGAATTAGCCGTTACCGGCGAGCAAGGAAAGAAAGGAAGAAGATGATGTTTCAGTTACAGTAGCGAGAGCGAGAGAGTGAGCGAGAAGAGCACGAGCTTGTTCTATACTATATTCATTAAATTTTATCCCCAGAATTTTAAAGATAATTTCAAAAAATATTTGGTGAAAGATACTCTGAAATGGAGAGAGTAAAGAAATTAAAATGTTATTAGTCTCACATTAGTGGTTGACAAATTATTGCTTAGTGTATAAAATCATGGGCCATCTCTACTTCACTAATGGAAAAGGCTTGATTAAAGACACTCAATCAAAGACGATTCTTGAGGAACCACCTTTAATAAGGATCCGAGGAAGGTTCCGAGTTTGGAAATCCCTCCCAAGTCACCCCAAAAATTTTAACGACACTTTATAATTGATTGAATGCGGCTCTTGAAGAACCCCCTCTAATGGACTCCCTTTGTTTTACTATTAGACCCAAGTATAAATAGTTAGGTTTTCTCTCTTCAATTCCCTTAGTATATTTTTGGGAAATATACAAATATAACTCTATATAATTGGAAAAGTGCAAACATAACCCTGAGATATTTTTTAATGCAAATATAACTCTAACTATTTGACGAAACTGCAAATAAAACCTTCTAGTTACATTTCCGGCTTTGACCATGTTTTTCCGGCATTGACCCCCAAAATGACAAAAATGCCCTTGGACCAAAAGCTAAATTTGGGTGGACAATTCTACTCTTACATGTGCCAGACTGCCGCTGGACCACTGCCGAACCGTCATCGGACCACCGCCGGACTAGGTTGGGTTATATTAGCACATTTTAAAAATTGATAGGGTTATATCAGTATATTCCTAAAACTTATAGAGTTATATCAGCACATTCATAAAAAAATGTAGGATTATATCAACACATATTATAAAAGCAAAACCCATCAACATTAAAAACCCTAGGTCGAAAAACACACAAAATAACAATTACACACACAACACTAAAGATTATCCAATCATTAGTCTGGACTAAATTCAACAAAATAAAAAAAAAAAGTCATCAAAATCCTTGTATTCAATATCATATATATCACTTATCTCTATTCATGTGACGAGAAGCAAAAAAAATTACATAATCAAACTCAATATTGCATTAATCTAGTCAATTAAGGGGAATTTCAGATGAAGATACAATTTTTAAAGGTTCCCGCACTTCCACTTCAATGTCCATTGCGTCTACCTCGCCAAATCTCTTTCTTCAAACTAGAATCACACTCTGGAACGTCAGCAATCAGTAGAAGAGGTTGAAATGGCGGTTGCATGCGGTTGGCGTTGATTTTGTACTAATATGACACTTGTTTTTATAGTATGTGCAGATATAACCTTGGATTTTTTTACGAAATGTGCTGATATAGCCCTATAAATTTTAGGAATGTGCTGATATAACCCTACCTGGTTCGGCGGCAGTCTGGCGGTGGTCCGGTGTGGTCCGGCGGTGGTCTGGCGGCTGTTTGGCGACAATATTTAGGTATAATGAAGCTAAGAGCAATAACATCATTTCTTATTTATTGGTTCTTATTTTGTTTTCAGAAGGGCAAAAATGTCTTTTAACAAAATTCCAACTAAAAGTTGCCGGAAAATGTTATATTTGCACTTTTACTTATTATCTAGGGTTATATTTGCACTTTCAATTATCACAGGGTTATATGTGCACTTTCGTAAATTATGTAGGATTATATATGCACTTCGCTCTATATTTTTCTAACACCAAACACTTCACATGTTGTCTCCTTGCCTTAGCCATTTATCCCCCACACAAAAACCCTAGATCTCATACCCACCTATCTACTGCATCCTTTCTCCCTCACGCCTTCCTATCTCCCTCCTGTCTTCCACCGCGAAGCCCCACCGTCGATCCCCGGCCTAATTCACATAGCCCACTCCGACGAAGTCCCCTCTGTCGTGTGATGCTCCTCCGCCGTGTGAAGCCTCTTTGCCGTACGAAGCTCTCTGCGCCGAAGAAGCTTCCACCGCCGCGTGAATCACTCTCTACCATGCAAAGCCCCTGCGCTGAAGCTTTCACCGCCGCGTGAAGCACCCTCCTCCGTGTGAAGCCCCTGCTCCGAAGCTTCCACCGCCGCGTGAAGCCCTTTCTTCACCGCCGAGTCTAATCTGTCGGCCGATGTTATTTTTTTTTGTTTCAGATCTGTATTCTAGCTCCATTTCTTATATTTTCCCATCAATTTTCCATATCTGCATTTTTTTTCTTTGTTGTCGGAAGCCTTTATTTTCTGCCCGGAACTTGAGGTTTTCCGACAGCTTTTTTTTAATACCGCCGAAACGAGTTCTAAATGCGGAACTGAATTTGCCGATCAAAGGCAGGACCAGAGAAGGTACTTCAAAAGTAGCTTCTCTGGTCCGATATAACCGCATTTAATCAAGCTTTTTCCACTAGTGCTTAGTACTAATTGGTTTTCAGATGAAAGACCAAAATACCTTAAAATTTTTCATGCTATCAAAGTTAGTTCGATTTGGGACCACTCTTAATTTATCCCGAGGCCAACTAACCTTTAGTTGTATTTAGCCGCTTGGTGCTGTCAGCTCACAGATCGATCATGTTCATGGTCAATTCCGCTGTTACCATAACTTTCACCTACTCCTAAATTATAATTGCTCTGATTATGTTTGTGATTCCACCATTATACGAGGCTTTAGTTGTATTTAGCCGCTTGGTGTTGTCAGCTCACCGATTGATCATGTTCATGGTTAATTTTGCGGTTACCATAACTTTTACCTACTCCTAAATAATAATTACTCCGACTGTGTTCATGATAATACCATTATACCGGATCTTCTACAAACCCCGCTGCTACTACTGCTAATAAGGTTGAACATTGTTTTATCTCTGTCACTGCTACTTTTATTGTTGCTACTTCCATTGTTATTGAAGTTGAATATCGTTCTATGGAGAAATCAAAATATATAATTAAATAGGTATTGTCATGGGGACGAGCGCATAGGAAGATAAGGGAAGGTAGGAAATAGGATCACAAACTCAATAATGGACAAAAACAGAGGGAAAAAGCCATGATGTGCCTAGAAAACCCGAAACATATTCGTAGATTATTACAGTGGTGTTAAAAGGATACTGAGTTGAACCTGGGCAATAAGACAAAAGAGAGATGGAAGGGACGAATCAAATCGGGCCAGGTAAGATTTATGGGAAATTCTTGTTGGATGAGCTTTGTCTTCAAGTCTATCCATCCCTCTTTAACATTCACCCATCTTCTTCACCCCCTCTATTCAGTCTCTGTTTCACAGCTTACACTGCTCAATAACTTAATATGTCCCCCCTGTTTTAATTTTCATTATAAAGAAAGAAGAAAAAGATATTATTCGTGATCCTATTTCAATGTTATGAAGGAGATTCTTTTCCAAATAACAGAAATGAAGTTTTAATTTAATTCAAACGGTTCAAATGCATAGAATATAGTTGGTAAATTAAAAATTAGATTAATATCTCTAGTAAACGATACTTGATTGATAGATCAAAC
Organism: Rubia yunnanensis; assembly: GCA_037428765.1. Classification (NCBI taxonomy): domain Eukaryota; kingdom Viridiplantae; phylum Streptophyta; class Magnoliopsida; order Gentianales; family Rubiaceae; genus Rubia; species Rubia yunnanensis. The sequence continues at coordinate 64,820,708 of CM075071.1, read as the reverse complement.
ATCAATTTTGTAATGTTTTCTACCGGGATGTTAATTTGGATTGGGTTCAAATCAATGTTATTCAAGCTAAATCAACATGTTTAATTAAATGAGTTAATCGAATCGATCGATTAGGTCTCAATTATAAGTGATATAATTTTCGGATCGTTGAATTAGGTTTGGTGGGTTGTGTTGTTTTGGATTGGCAGTTTCGAATAGATTTTGGATCGGCAGGTTAAAGGATCAATTGGATCGATCTGTTTAACTCATCAACCCCATTAATTTCAATCCTAACCCATTTATTTTTTAATTGTTTGAGTCAGATTGTCTATCCACCTATGGACTATAACGGTGTAATCCTCACAAGATTTATTTTATTTTTGGTACAATTAAATGTTGCAATTTTCACTCTAAAATTTACTGCTTTATTTCAAATTTCACTCTTAAATTTACTGCTTTGTTTAGTAGTTATTTAGTTTCTATATAATTTACTAAAGAAACAATTAAAGAAATATATATAATTTTCAAACAATTTAGAGTGAGTGCAATCAAAAGTGTTAGAAATTTGAAACTATGATTGTTAACTAAAAGATAAATATGTATTATATGTATGTGATAGAAGAAAAGAAAAATAAAAGTAATGATATGCTATGAATAATATTTACTTAATTATAAAATTTAATTAATCAGGACATTATTGTAACAGAGCTGCAAGCCTGCAAGAGTTCACATTACCGGTTGTCTTTAATAAGTAAATAAAAAATATTTTCACATGACTCGTTTGGATAGAGTTTTCTAAAATTGTACTCCCTTCATTTCACTAATACGGACGCTATATGTTTAAGTGTTTAGATTTAGGTGAAAAAAATGAGTTTATAAAATTAAATTTAAAAATTAAAAAATAGAAGGAGTTGATGAAATTTTTAAAAAAATCAAAATAAAAAATATGATAATTTAAAAAAAATGTATCAATAATGGAAAAAAATAGGGAGTATGTAAAATAGCGTAACAAGACACATATCTTACACTAGTATGATAAACGATAAATGACAGTACAAAAGGCCCATTACCTTTTTAATCAAACGTACGGACTTAAAATTTTTCTGATTTGGTGCTTTTCCTTATTTCATATTTTAATCTCTCCTACTCATTTCCCGTCTAATTATATTTTTTTCTTCAACCCTTAGTGTATCTTTAAGATTCCATGCAGTATATACATATTCTCCCATTCCACTTTAAACTTTCTAATTATTTTTTTACTATCTTCAGTAAACATATTTGACCGTAAATATCTCTAGTTACATGTAAAAATTATGCATATAAAATTGATATTTAGAAAATAGCCATTGAAATGAATCTAACAAGATTCCATATGATATTTTTATTATATATATTAATTTTTATTTAGGGTCAAAGTTTACAAAGTTTGGCTTCCAAAGCAATAGGAAGTTTAAAGTGGGACGAAAGGAGTATATATCTAAAAGTTCGTCTCTTGAAAGACGATATTTCTATAAATTTTGAAAAGGTCAAGATTTAAACGGCAAATTAGAAAAATTAAGATAAAAATTTTGAGTGGCATTAATTGGGTCATGAATTTATAACTACTGTATGTTGCATAATAAAATTTTAATATTGCAACTAAAACTTTTGACCTTTTACTTTTTAATTATTCTAATTAAATTTCATCTTTCTATAAACTTATGGAATTAAAGAGAGTGTTTTTCAAAATTTTGCCTTTACTTAAATGTGCATTTGAATACCATTATTTGCTCATTTTAATATTTATATAATAATTTAATATCATGAAAAAAAAAGCACAGTCTCATATAAAAGAGTCCGTCTCTTGAAATAAAGTTTTCCATAAGTCATGGAAAGATCAATGTTTGAAGTGCAAATTAGAAGAAATGAAGATAAAATTTTCGAGTTGCATGAATCGGGTTATAAACTTTATAACTACTACACGTTGCATAATAAATTTTTAATATTGCAACTAAAACATTTAACCTTTTATTATTCTAATTAAATCTCGTCTTTCCTAACCATATGGAAAGACGATTTTTTCCAAAACTTTGCCCATGTAAAAACATCTTTGTAATTTAAAATACACAAAACATTTTTATAAAATCTACACAAATACCATATAATTTATTTACTTTCTTTATATTTTATTCTCTTTTCGATCTTACCTATTAATTTCCAATCTCACTAATTTGACTATATCACCTTAAAATTTTCACCAAATCTGGTCTCAAAGCTTTAGCTGAAAACCGGATAAAGCAAAAACTAATCGGTTACACATTCTTTGTCGCTTTCAGTCCGGTAATGGCATTTCCAATTCCATGCAATATATGTTTCCTCTCTTCACTAAAAGCCCTGTTTCCATCTTTATCTGAAATTCTGATTTCAGATACATGTAGCTATTATTTGCCATTGCTTTGAAAGCACACATATTATAAGCTGGTATTCTGAAAACGCAGAAGTGAAAATAAAGTGAAGATGGGAAGGGAAGGCCATGCTGAAATGGCAGGGGGGATGAACCGGTCCTCTCTCATGTGAGCCCCATCCAACTTGCCTCATTTTATCTTGTCCCACTTCACGTACACACAGCCCACAACACACACATACTTCCTCCCCTGTTCAAAACAATGCACATCTTTAATTGAGAGACTTTTATTTTCAACATTGTGATTCTTTTCATTTTGGAAAAAGAATCAAAATAAACTCACTCAATTAAAGAGGTAGATCTAGTCAAATAAACCCAACTTGAATACAAAGACTGGATACCTAAATCAGGTCGAAGATGAGTTTGAACTGTGGATTTTAATCATACACTGGCGAAATAGATCCAAAAGGGTTATGGAAAAGAAAAAGACCCGCCTACTTAAAATCTCACTTGAATAGATCTTGCATTTAGAATCATATGAAATCATTCTAACCCTAAGTAAAAGATACATGTGCTTGGATATGCTTTTCAACTTTTATGGTCAATTAAAACTACTACACTTACCAAAATATATGAACATAGACCAAAGGTAGACGTAAATAACAACGAATGCAGCTTTTAGACAATGAGAGATATGAATACAGTTATACCGTGTTGTATAGATGAATGAAGTTCTTCAACGATGAAAGGCACAAAAATGGTGCAATCATTGTCACCTTTTAAAACGGAATTATCTGCAATACAGGAAGCGATGATATGCAACGCAAATATGCTTTTTCCTAGACTCGACAACGGATTGAGTCACCTAAGCTTCAATATTTTCTTTCTTTCTTCATCTTTATTCTGCAACGGAAACATTTAATCAACACCTAGTTTTGATACCACTTGTTGGGAAATTAACCCCTTGCACATCGAGATATATATATTATATATATACAACAATAAAATAACGGAAAAGAGCAAAATTTAATGCGGTTCACCAAACATGTTGGTTACCTCCATTAATAGAAAAGACACTAAACTTATTACCCAAACAAGCTACTCCCTCTATCCTAGCCATTTCTACAGAAATATAAATGACTAGGCAGAATTTGAAGGGTGTGAAATGTCTATAATACCCTTCCCATTCCATCCCTTTGTCTTGTTCCTTTCGCCACTCCGCCCATTTTCGTTCTAGTGTTCCACTCGGCCGTTGTACTACGCCGATGACGACCTTGAACTAGGTGAGGAAAATCCGATGAGCACCACCAGCACACTAATCGACCCAACACCCAACATCACCGCCCGACCCATCACTCCATGAGCCACCAGCCTACACCACCAATCGGCCCACCACCCAATACCACCGCCCAACCCACCTTGCTCCATATCTGTGAGAAATTGGGGTAGCCGGATATGCAACAGGGATGGAGATGCGACAGAGATTGAGACGCAGCAGAGGCGTGGTGAGATGGGAGACAAAGAGGGTGAGCTGGGAGGCTGAGAGGTGACAAAGTCACGGTGAGATGGGAGGCATAGAGAGTGAGATAGGATGCTAAGACGCAGCAGGGGCACGGTGAGATATGAGGCAAAGAGGGTGAGATGGAAGACTGAGACACGGCGGAGGCACGGTGAGATGGGCGGCGGTGGAAGCACGGTGAGATGGGCGACGGCGGAGGCGCTGTGAGATAGGAGGCAAAGAGGGTGAGATGGGAGTCTAAGGGATTGAGAGAAAAAGGGAGAGGCGGGAGAGATCGAGAGATAAAGCTGGTGAGGGATGAGTGAGTAGGTTAGGTTTTGTGTGTAATTTTTAATTGTATCAAGGGTACTTTGGTCTTATGATATATATATAAATTTTCTAAATACGGAAAGTGTGTGAATTTGGCTGAGACACCTAAAAATGGAAAGTGTGCTGAAATGGTTGGGACGGGGGGAGTAGACAGATTGCAGATGTAAGAAATTATCTCATGCAAGATTGTCGCACCGGATCACAGATTTCGAAAATCATGTCACGGGATCACCAGGTCCAGAACAAAGAATTATTAGAACAAAACATATGTCTGAAAAACTTGATTACAAAAAGAGACAATGAAGAACCACACTTGGAACTGCATTCCAATGTCAATAAAATAATTCTGAGGTCAGTTCCATTGTTAGAACTAGCCTTGGAAGTTAATAAAAAAAAGGCTCCTATGTTTCGTTGAAACTAGAAAACTCATGCCGACTCTCTTTTTCAACACAACACAACCATCAAAATCCTCATTCTTGAAACTCATATCAAATCACCTATAATCAAACCTATAATAATATACATCCAGACAACATGCAACAATCTAACTTGAACAATAACATACATAAAAAGTTTGTAAGTGTTTTTACCAATAACAAATTTAAAATGGAGAAGAAACCATACCTATGATAATATGAAGTTTATTATCACACATTATTTAAATCTGAAGTATCCACTGCAGAGTTGAAGTCAAAAGGTAAAGGAGCAAGTCTTAGACTTCGAGAATGAACGAAATGAGAAGAAGGAAGAAAGAAAGAAAGGAAAGAACGGAGAAAAAAGTGAAGGGAAAATGGTAGCTTTAAGTGCATTCCATAATCATATTTGGACATTAGAACTGCCCTCCGTTCTGCACTCCAGACACTTAATCTTCCATCAGAAAAGTGTCATCAGAACTCCAATTAAATAGTAGCTTTAAGTGCATGTTTTTGTTGGGCTTCTTTAGTCAATAGTTCAGCCTCCATTGTTTACTTTAATGAACTCCATACACATTTTTTAGAAGAGCCCTAAAGTAAACAGTGTATCCATCATACAACACTTTCAAAGACGGTGCAAGTCCAACCATCGTTTTTAAATCTACGTTAGATAGTAGTTGGTGAATAACCACCGTCTATCAGATCTTCAAATCCTTCTATCATTAATCAAACTACCAAGACATATGTTCCGAGTTTGGTACTTAGGATAGATGGCTATTTTGAAGATAAATCCATAACCGCCATGCAACAGAGCCATTAATGGAAATGCATCCACTAGTTATCCCCCTTCTTGGATAAGGTTTTGAAAACTCAAGTTTCCAATAAATATTTTTTACATGTATATGGACAGCAATACACAATATTCTTCCCACCAAATAAACTTTATTGAAATAACTGTGTGCACAAGATCCTATATGCGACATGTGTGCACTTATGTCGTGAGATCACATACCCCTTTTTTACCAATGTATGAAATCACTTTCGGAGACGGTCAAGACTAGGTTTTGATTCTTAATCAACAAATCTCATGAGTTCACAGGTACTGATTTTAGAAGGGGTATAAGGAAGCAACGGATGAAAAAGACATAAAACTAACACTATGGAAAGTTTGAAAGGACGGAAATCCATAATGAAAATTTTGTATTATATGGCAAACTTGGAAGGACGTAAAGGAAGAATGTTTTGAATAAAAACGTCAAAATATAAGGATTTCGGGTGCAAAGGCATAAGAATTTATTAATATATCAATGCAAAGGCCTCTCGTTCTCCATATCTAGGGTTTAGATAAACTCTTAGTGGATCGATAAGAAGGGGGATAGGTTGATGAAGAATATACAAGTAGGGAAGATAAGTTCTTAGTAAGTTAGTATACTATGCGCTTCATGCATAAATGATGCAATATCAAGTTTTCTAGATCATAATCTACATATCTTCTCGGACGGTCAAGTTTAAGTGGATTTGCTCAATGATCACGATATTACCCCGCAATGGCAAGTCTTAAATCTAATACAAGAGCTACAATGTATGCTAAAATCCAAATCAAAATCCATTCCAACCTGGAATGTAGAAGGTCTAAGGTAATAGAGGAATATAATAGAGCTACTTCTTTAATAAGAGATTATGCATGTAATATTTATTATGTATTAATAAATGTTTTTCACCATAAAAGAATAAAACAATATGAATTCTCATTACTTTCAAGTTGTTATCGAAATATCCCTTGCTTTAAATTGTATATTAATTTTGAAAAAGTAGTTCATTATATCTTTTAATTATATACATCCAAAAATATAAAAAGTTGTTGAATATATCAATTATATCCTTACAAGATTTTAGCTATCACTCGATATCTTTATAAAATCTTGATTTGACCATATGGACGGTGAGTAGGTGAATCTAATAAATGTGGGGAGTAATTGATGGGTAATCTAATATTACATGTTCAAGTTTATGTTTGATCATGTTTATTATATATTAAACGGTCAAATTCAAAATGTTAATGTATTGATTTTTTTTTTGTAATTCTAGGAAATCCAAAAGGGTAACTTTACCAAAGCTAAAAATTTTTATTGGTCTTATAAAGTCCTAAAAGTATTTTTCAGGCCCTAACAAAAAATACAGCAGCACAATTGCCCAACAATTGAAAACTTAGTTTTTCATGCCTCAAGATGCACACCGTTAGTTTTAACGTTATATCATTCCACGTGCCTTTCAGATAACTTTTTTCCCTAATGTTTCCAATGCTTTTCTCATAACTTCCTAATTTTTGGCATTGCGTCCCTATTTTGTTTAACACCCACCAGCCCCCACCCCCACCCTCACCACCTACCAGTATTACCTCAACCCCGCCACCAGCTACCACCATCGTCAAGAATAACCATCTTATCATTCACATTTTCAGGCCGCCCATGACCAATACGCATCAACGGCTTAAACCTTTCACCGACCAGACTACTATTAACTTCCCCTACCTGCCACCTCATTTCGTTGGTCCCCCCAATCCCTGAACTCATCCTACCACCACTTCTGAGTTGGCATAACATGGGTTTGCGTCTCCAATGGTCAGACAATGTGCCTGTTTATGTACATAACATATTCGTGATGCGGGGTTATTTGTTGATTAAAGGTTCAATTGTTTGGTGTGGGTTATTTTTTGGGGATTTTTGAGAGAATTCTGAAAACATGTTGTGTATTCTGTGTTGGCACCAGAGTTTGCCTTGCCGAAAAAGGTGAGATTTTGACGAACTATGTAGAAACATTGGATAGAGAATCCGAGACTACTCTAAATTGTGGCATCAATCTCCGACCATCGACAAATACATTATGATCATATAAGCCTAAATTCAATGACAAAGTGAATGAATTTGAATAGGAAGTTTTGAATTTCAGCAAACATATCATATTCCAGCAACAAAATTTTGAAGCATGAAAGTATAAATAAAAAACCAACGTCGAGAATCTGAAAGTTCTATGATCAAAATTATGGAAGTTCTTGCATGATGATCAACGGTGGGACTCCAACTTAATTTGATGGTCAGAAATGAATTTTACTCTTATATCAAAACTTCCATCACAACAAAACTGAATGCTTGGAGCATAAGTTAAGTCGGTGGTGGTATTTAACATTTCCCGCCAAAATGCAGTTGCACTGAGTCTGAAGCACTCTTGCTTTGATCCCGATCTGATGAAGCCTGGCTGCATTGCGGATGTTCGTTCATGTAAAGATCCATCATATTCATCAATGCATCGTTTCTGTTTACATAAAAGCTGATAAAATCTTACTGACAAATTCATAGAAGTTAAAAAAGAAAAGAGATTACCACCCTTCAATAAATCAAAATCATCCTAAACATCCACAAATCTTCACTATTAACAAGTGATATATAAATAATAGCATGCACAATCCAGTTAACAAGTATCCATGCCACACCATACCATCAACTCAACTAAGACTCCATATCTTATTATTCAACTCAATCCGTGTCACACTCATCGTATCGAATTATTCACCTCATTCAAATTCGACTACTACGCACATAGCATCTTATCATTCAGCTCAGCCGATTTTGATTCTTACCCGTATCACTGTCTAACTATTCACCCTAATTGAATCCGACTTTTAAATACATGTATCTCACCATTCATCTTAATCGAATTCGAGTTTCAACATGTATTTTCTTGCAATTCAGCCTAGTTCAGTCGAATTCGAATTCAACTTCTATACGCATGTGCACCTTGTTATTTAGATCAGTGGAGTCAGGTAACACGGAATATTGTGGTAAATCAAGAAACCTTAGAACAAAAGGTACCACACAATAAATAACTAAGCAACCCCCATTCAATGTGGATTAAAAGAAGACTAAAATGGTGCAAAAGATGAGAACAAAACCCATCCTCAAAATCACCCATAAATCCCCATACCCCTCCTACCCCACCCCCCAGCTTCAAATCCATGAATCTTCCCAGTTCCTCACCCTCTCTCGTAGTTGACCCACATCTCCGTATCAACTCATGCTACTCCTAGTAGTATTAAGTTAGTAGCACTATACACAAAAATAATAATATCGATGATATTACTTTTTTAACCATCTCTTTATTATATTCCACCCTACACATTTCACACACAATCTTGATGGGCTGCTATTCCCCCCTCCCTGTATAAATACTCCGCTTCAACCTTTCCATCACCAAACAAACAATCACCTCATCCAACCCTCTCTCCTGTTTCTCTCTCTGAGAACATTTCTTCCCAAAATTCCAGTGTCTAACGAAATGGAAAGCTCCACTCTTGATGAGAGTGCAAGCGTTGACTCGGCGGTGGCGAAGTCGCCGCCGGGGAGCCTGTGCCGCGTCGGCAGCGGCGCGAGCAGCGTGGTGATCGACGCCGACGGCGGCGTGGAGGCCGAGTCCCGGAAGCTGCCGTCGTCCCGGTTCAAGGGCGTGGTCCCGCAGCCGAACGGCAGGTGGGGGGCCCAGATTTACGAGAAGCACCAGCGGGTGTGGCTGGGGACGTTCAACGAGGAGGAGGAAGCGGCGCGGGCCTACGACACGGCGGCGCAGCGCTTCCGCGGCCGCGACGCCGTGACCAACTTCAAGCCGCTGTCGGAGACCGAGGAGGACGAGGTGGAGGCGGCCTTCCTCAATCGCCATTCCAAGGCGGAGATCGTCGACATGCTCCGCAAGCACACCTACAATGACGAGCTGGAGCAGAGCCGGAGGAGCTTCTCCGACGCCGGGAACGGGAAGAAGCTGATGAAGGACGGGCTTTTCCCTTCCGGGCCGGGCTCCCCGAAGTCGATCCGGGCCCGGGAGCAGCTCTTCGAAAAGGCGGTGACTCCCAGCGACGTCGGAAAGCTTAACCGCCTCGTGATCCCGAAGCAGCACGCGGAGAAGCATTTCCCCCTCCACACCGGCGCCTCCTGCAAAGGCGTCCTCCTCAACTTTGAGGACGCCGGCGGCAAGGTGTGGCGGTTCCGGTACTCCTACTGGAACAGCAGCCAGAGCTATGTCCTGACCAAAGGATGGAGCCGCTTCGTGAAGGAGAAGAGCCTCACCGCCGGCGACATTGTCTGCTTCCAGAAATCAACAATGGGGGATAAGCAGCTTTACATCGACTGGAAGCCGAGGAGTACGGCGGCGGCGGCGACAACTCCGGTGGTCGCCGTGGAGCCGGCGGTGCAGATGGTGAGGCTGTTCGGGGTGAACATATTCAAGGCGCCGCTGCCGGCGGCGGCGGTGACGGGGGGGAAGAGGGTTAGGGAAATGGAGTTCTTGGGATTAGAGATGATAGATCAGTACAGTAAGAAACCGAGGGCTATCGACGCGCTGTGACAGTAAAAACGGTGTTTTAACAGTTTTACTTTTACTCCTAGGTTGGGACGATGTAATTTGTTGTTCTTTTGTTTGGGTTAGAAAAAGCGGTGGTGGGACCGGGGGACTCTGGGGTTTGGTGGTGCAAGTTGGCCTAGTTGGATAAAATGTAAATTAATTAGGCTGAAGAGAGCTGATGGGAGAATTTTCTTTCTTTTTTCTTTAGTTTGTGACAAATGCAAAAATACAACAGAGATGGAAATAATAGTTCATGAAAGTACGGTCAATTTGTGCTTTTCAATGCTTTGAACAGTGTCCTATTATTTTAGTCTTATCTTGTTACTTCACCTTTCCATCTCATCCTTTTTTGCAAATATCTTTCAACACACATGCATGAGTGTGTGAGGTGGGTGATTTTTCTTTACCTTTTGGAGGTGAAAACAGTAAATAGGATAAAAAAATGAGAATATTATAATTAAGTGGATGAGAACATAGTGGATTTGTTTTGATGAATAAGATGATTATGAGTGTAAATTGAGTGGAAATAATAATAAATACTGTATATAGTGTTATAAAGAGTTACTACCTGTGTTGTTATCTTCAAAGCACTATAAAAGCTTCCAATTATACCCTTTTGTTGGTTCTATTAATAACGGCACTTAACAGTTGAAGTTGTCTGATAGTCATTTACAAATGATAAATGTCATGGAAGTAACGTTGAGACAGTTAAAGTTGTCTGATAGTAATTTATAGCTGATAGATACTACTCCCTCCGTCCCATCTGAATCTGCACACTTTTTGGTCAACTTTCTCAAGACATGTTTGACCATAAATTTCAACTAGTATATAGATACCAATATCATCATGTGAGATATTGTTGGATTCTCCGCATGCTGTATTTTCTAAATATTAAATTTTAACACACCGTTAATATACGTAACTAAAGTTATTGTTGGTCAAACATGACCTAAGAAAGTTGACCAAAAAGTGTGCACATTCGGTTGGGACGGAGTAATATAAAAGTAACGTGAATCCTTAGTCAACAATTGATTACTACATAATAAAACACTCTAAGACAACGTTGAAATTAGCTGATAGTATTTTATTACTTGGATTAAACAGGAATAGATAATTAGGACATTTTATGAGTCGATGAATATGTGGATTTTGTGTAATAAGTTACATTCCAAGAGTGAGATTAAGGGAATCGCAACTATTTATTGACATTAACTATTTCTCAAATGGGTAATTATTTAGCTCAAAATATGAGGTCGGCAACGTCGGCAAGGTTGCAGCAGAGAAATTGCCTGAGTCATAAAGACAAACTTTTCTGTGGGCTTCAATTATAATGCTGCTTGAAGCTGGCAAAGTACATCCCATTGTACGTTTTATCATACATATTCCATCTACTATCTTAGTCTTTAATGTTGACTACTACCAACCAAAAGATGTTTAAACATAGCAAAGGAATCTTGTTAAAGTTTTCCACAACTAATTTCATGTTCACTTCGTGTCACTAACAGTGGCATGCTTTATAATTTAAGATATTTTTTTATATTGATATTTTTTAATTATGTCAAGTTTAAGGTTATTATATCCATTTATTTTACTTTTCTTTCTTTCATTTCAATTTCATTCACTCATTTAGCATCTCCTAAATTCTACCACTCAAAAGTGGTGTGCCACTGGTAGAGAAGCAGAGGGAATACATCACATACGGAGTATTTATGTATTTGCATCTCAATATTGAGCAAATAAATTACATGACATCTTTGAATAATTGAATTACTACTGTCTCACCTATCTTCAAATATGGCTTTAAAGTCGTGAAAGAAGTGCCATATTTTTTACCTGATTTGAACGAATTAAATCAAATAAGGTTTCATAAAATAAAATAAAATAAAATTGAATTGAATCACTTAAAATCAATCAAATTAAGCTATAATATTAATAATAGTACTAAATTAAATTTTATTAAAAGTAAACGAATTAAACTGAAATGCACTTAAATTATAAAGAGAACATGCCTAACTTTAGGGATAAGTTTAAAAAGACCAAATTTTAAGTGTAAAGCCTTAGAAAAACATTTTAAACGAAATGTGTGATGTGGTCTAACTTTTAGGATTAAAATGTGTTTTTTCATGAATGAAACTACAAAATATTTGATAATTATTGAACTTTTTCACAAATGAATTTGTTTTTTTATGAGCACATGGTCACATCCACGTATAATTTAAATACGAAATTTGGAAATTTGAGACAAAGTTTCCTGAAGACGCGTTTTGATCGTACATACTGTTGGGGCATTACCCTATAATAATTTTCTCCGACCACTTGTTTGCAATTTATTTGGAAACTGTCCTTTGTTACTTTGGCCAACCAGAATCGTATGATATTGCATAATATATTAATAAGGAAATCACATTTCTCTCAGTCCACATTCATGTATTTAGATATTGTAATCCCAAATGTAAGTGCTTTTATCAAGAAAATGCTCAAAAACCAACAAAATGACACGTTAAATGTGAGTAAATTTCAAGTTGTTCTTCAAATCTGAGAGTCTATCAGTACGTTAGGATAATTTCACACAAACAATTAAGCTTGAGTGTTTTACAAAAATACGAGTAGAAAGATAAAACAAGAGGATAAGAATGGCTAAAAGGGAAAAAAAAACTGCATCATAATTTGTTCTTTAGGCTCCGTTATCCAAAGCTTATCTGCATTTCAATTCAATTTAGCTTAGTTCAGTTCAATTTAATTCAAATCGGTTCAATTAAGTGTACTTTAATTTGATGAAACCGTTTTGGAAAAACCGTCTTTTCATAAACCTATTAAAAGATGGGGTTTAATTAGAATATAAAAAAAGTTTTAGTTGTAATATTTAAATTTTATCATGCAACGTGCAATAGTTATAAGTTTATTACCCGATTAATGCAATCCAAAAATTTTATCTCCATTTTTCCTAATTTGCAGTTTAAACATTAGTCTTCCATAACTTAACGGAATACCGTCTTTCAGAAAATTGACTATTTATGTTATATTGATTTAAAATTAATAAAATTGATAAAAGAAATAAAATTATGATACCGATAATTGAATAACAAAACACGTGAACGGTGAGCATTCCCCATTTAACCAGAAATGCAAGTAGAGTAGGGGATGAGCAAACCCTTTCACTTGCCATATACTGTATAAATATCCTACTAATAGTGTTTAAACAAAAATATCAAAAGGAGATCTATAGTCAACTTTTTTCTGGAAAAAACAAATAAAGAAAGAGCTAAATCAAGTACTCCCTCCGTCCCACCCGAATCTGCACACTTTTTGGTCAACTTTCTCAAGACACGTTTGACCATAAATTTCAACTAGTATATAGATACCAATATCATCATGTGAGATATTGTTGGATTCTCTGCATGCTGTATTTTCTAAATATCAAATTTTAACACACCGTTAATATACGTAACTAAAGTTATCGTTGGTCAAACATAATCTGAGAAAATTGACCAAAAAGTGTGCACATTCGGGTGGGACGGAGTAATAGTATATAAGACTAATTAAAACAGCTATAGTAAATAAAACGGTTACTGCAACTGCGTGCGATTAAGGTGCGATCAAACGTGCGAATCTCATTTCTTCTCTTCCTCACGCCTTCTTCCCCTCTGATTTCTGGATAATCGTTGCCGGTCTCGTAACGGCTATACGCCGGTGACGGCTATTCCGCCGTTAATGGTCTCAACCATGGCAACCCCCAAGCTCTAGCCACTCCGGAAATTACCAACCCTAACCAATCCCCTCCTCCTCCTCCTCCTCTATCCTTCGCTGCCGCCCTACAGAGCAAATCTCCCCCCTTAGCCAAAGTGCTACCTAACAACCCTGAGTTAATCCCCAAATCCCAGCACCTATGTGACGTGGCCTGCTTATACTCGGACGACCAAATTGCAAAATTGTCATCCCACTACGTAAATGCCCTAGTCGGAAAATTTACAAAGGGGAGATGCTCAATGGACCAACTGGAGCAATTCTTCAGAACGGTAGGTTTCTCAGGTAAGTATCAACTTGTCTCTTTAGATTACAAGCATGTGCTTATTAGATTTGAACTACTTAATGACTACCAACGTTGTTGGATGAAAGGTGCGTGGAATTTTAGTGGAATCTTACTCAAAATGTTGAAATGGACACCTGAGTTCTCAACTCACAAAGAATCCCCCATAGTTCCTGTGTGGTGTACTATTAGGGAAGTTCCACTATATTATTACAACTCTGCATCAATAGAATCTATTGGTAACAGTATAGGTAGTTTCATTAAAACTGACCTAGCCACAGACATGCTCACCAGACCCTCAGCCATTAAGTTATGTGTTGAAATTGACCTTCAAAAACCTCTGTGCAATCATATTCGCTTGGGATCAGTAACAAACAATAAGAAATATCAAATTGAATATGAAGACATCCCTCTATACTGTAACCATTGTGCCAAACTAGGCCACTCCATAGCCCAATGTCTAGCCTTTCCTCCTAACCAAAATGTCAAACCTCAGGAAGATAACAAAATACTTAACCAACCCCTGTGGCAGGCAACTGGAAAAAAGTTTGACACCCCTCCCTTGATCTCACTTAATGACCAGCTTGACCCTATCATTAGTGACAATGAGAAAGTTGCAAGCCATGTGGCTATGCCATCCCCCTCTCATAACTTTCAATCCAGTCCCTCCATAGAGATTACTAGTGCCTCAGGAACAGACAGGGTTATCACACCTGAAAACTTTGTCAGGCCAAAAAATTTGGTTAGCACTGATAACTTTATATCTAAGCTTTTAAATGATTCTGCTCTCATTAATTTCACTCCAAGGGCATATGCCATAGATGATATCCATGTTGGAACACTCCCATTAACTCTGGATCGACACAAAAATATTACTTTGTCCTCACAAGGAAGAATGGGAAGTAGATTTTCAGTTTTGCAGGATGATCCGGAGGAACTAATTACTGATCAAGAACAAGTGGCTGCCCAAGTGCACAACAGCTTTAATCAGGCCAGCACGGTGTCTTCCCCTAATCTGGGGGAGGATCCTGTGCAAGGTAAGACTAAAGGTAAAAAAAACAAATTATTTCAGTCAGATTAACAAAATGATGCTTAGGTCATCTACTAAAAGTAATAAGTCTAGTGAGCAATGACTGGTTTTCACTCGATCAATCTCTTAGTATGGAACATTAGGGGTATGGAATCATCAATGCTGAGATTAATTAATTTGGTCAGACTTAAAAAGATTCAAATGCTGTGCCTAATTGAGCCTATGCATGATAACTCTAAAATACAATCTTATATGGATAAACTTAACTATCCTAATGGCTTGGCACTGTTTAATAGTAAAATCTGGCTTATGTGGACTAATTTAATTACAGTTTCTCTACTGTCTTCCCACGAGCAATTTTTGCATGTTCACATAAATCACCAGACCATTAATTTACAAATGGATGCAGTATTTGTTTACGCACTTAGAAATAGGGAAGGTGGGAAGAATCTATGGAAGGACTTGGCTCCAATTACTAAAGGTGATACCATTTTTATAGGAGATTTTAACACTATCACCTCTCTCACAAAATACAAGGGTCCTAGTTCCCCATCCTTAGGCAGCATTAGAGACTTTAATTCATGGATAAATAGCACGGGTGTCCAAGGAATTAATACGGTTGGAAATCTTTTTACCTGGTGTAATTCCAGACTTGGGAACCCCACTTCTAAAAGGCTGGATAGAGGTTTATGTACCATGTCTTGGAACTTTAGGTTCCCCTCCTCCTCCATCCAAATTTTGAATAGACAAACTTCAGATCATTCCCCCTTGCTCTTATAGATTTCTAATTTGATTACTCTATGCCCTAAACCATTTAGGTTCCTTAATGTATGGTTTAATCGGCAGGACTTCATCACATTAATTAAGACAAACTGGGATAAAGAAATGATTGAAACTGGCTTATTAGGCTTCTTTCTTAAACTAATCAGACCGAAAAAGGAGATAAAAATTTGGAATAGAGATTGTTTTGGGAACATAGACACTAATGTTTTAAAGGCTGAGGAATTCCTTAGAATTCAGGAATCTATTTTTGATCTTAACCCATCCGAATTCGAACTAATGAAATTAAATGAGAAAAGAGCTTTGCTGTTGAGAGCACAAAAGGAGAAGGAAAAGTTTTGGAAACAGAAAGCTAAGTTGAAATGGCATAGGTTAGGTGACAACAACACCCAGTTCTTTCATAAAGTGGTCCAGGAGAAAAAATGTAGACTACAGATTACAAAGATTAAAAATAAAGAAGGTCAATGGCTTAGTTCTCAAGCAGATATCAATAATGAAGTCATTTCTTACTACTCTGATTTGCTAAAGGAACCTAATCAAAGGCCTAATGACACCTACTATTCACATTTCCTGAGCCAAATACCAAATGTTATTACTGCCAATGATAACTGTGACTTGTCTAAACCAGCAACTGAATTTGAGGTAGAGGCAGTAGTTAAGGGCTTAAGTAAGAACAGTAGTCCGGGGCCTGATGGTTTCACCCCTAAATTTTACTCTAAATGCTGGTCTATTATAAAAATGGATCTTATCAAGGCAGTGAATGAATTTATTGATGGTACTGCCCTGCCCAGGGGAATATCCAGTACTTGGATTACATTAATTCCCAAAAAGTCCACACCTTGCTCATTTGATGATTTTAGACCTATTAGTTTATCTAATGTCCTTAACAAAAATATGTTCCAAAGTTCTAATGGAAAGACTTAGACCATATATGGATAAACTGATCTCCACTAATCAGTCTGCCTTTATGAAAAAAAGGGATATTTTGGATAACATCATTTACCTTCAGGAAATGATTAGATTTCTTGATAAGAAGGCTAGAATCCCTGACTGTATTCTGAAATTAGACTTACAGAAAGCTTTTGATAGAGTCAACTGGCATTTTCTTATGCATGTTATGATGAAATTTGGTTTTCAAGGAAAATTTCTACATGCTATTATGTCTAATCTGTCCCAAGCATATT
This sequence comes from Rubia yunnanensis, assembly GCA_037428765.1. Lineage (NCBI taxonomy): Eukaryota > Viridiplantae > Streptophyta > Magnoliopsida > Gentianales > Rubiaceae > Rubia > Rubia yunnanensis. Next base: position 64,803,696 of record CM075071.1, on the reverse strand, counting down.
TTTCCATACTCATCAATGGTAATCTTGTGGGCTTTTTCAAGGCCACAAGAGGAATCAAGCAAGGTGATCCACTCTCTCCCTTTCTCTTTAATATTTTTTCGGAAGCTTTCTCTAGGAGCCTGTCTTTCATTTTCCATAATAATAAGCTTTCATATTATCAAATACCCTCTCCAGTCCCAGCAGCTACCCATCTCATGTATGCTGATGATACTATTATATTTATGCAAGCTTCCAAGTCCAATCTTATTAGGATCAAGGCCTTCCTTGATGTCTTTGAATATACTTCTAGCCAAAAGTTTAATTTCCATAAATCTGATTTCTATACTAGTAAAAGGGCTTCAATTGGTAAATTAAATCAGATCAGGATGATTCTTAAAATGAAGCAGGGCTCCCTACCTTTCCAATACCTAGGCTGCCCTATTTTTAAAGGTAGAACACTTAATAGGTACTATCAGCCACTTATGGAAAAATTGGATAGAAAACTGCAAAATTGGAAAAACCAGTGGCTTAGCTCAGGGGGAAAACTTATCCTTATTCAGTCCTGTTTGTATTCTATGCCTCAACATTTATGGTCTGTAACTAAACCACCAAAAGCAATAATCAAAATTCTAGAGAAAAGATTGGCTAGATTCTTCTGGGGGGAGTCTGATGGGAGAAGAAACAAAATATGGAAAAAATGAGCAAACCTTGCAACTCCAATCTCTCAGTGTGGTTTAGGGTTTAGATCAATCCGAGCTATACTGGATGTTTGCTCCCTTAAACTGTGGTGGAAATGTCAACTGGGGAACACACTATGGGCTAAATTGTTATGGTCTTTTTCTGAAACCCATAGAAAATCTGTAACTTGGAAAAGAATCTGTTCGGTGAACCTTTTTGCAGAACAAAATTCGTTCATTATTTATGGTAAAGGATCCTGTAACATTTGGACTGCAAATTGGTGCATGATTGGACCATTAATAAACTTTGTTCCTCATCATATATCTGCAGCTTTTTAATTCTGTACAGTTGCAGATTTTATTAGGAACAAAATTGAGATTTTATCTCTGATTTCGCCATTCTTAGAAAATGATACTCTACTATTCTTACAGGAAGCAGAACTTGTAGAGACAAGGGAAGATAGGATCATATGGAAACCTGATCCTATAGGCAACTTCTCCTCTAACTCAGCATATCGAGCAATGACAAGTTCTCCAGGTAACTCGATGATCTCCAAACTTCTGTGGAATAGGTTACTCCAGAAAAAAATTTCAATTTTTACTTGGAAGATATTACATTCTCTTCTTCCATTCGATGATGTGCTTATTTCTTATGGTTTTTCTTTTGCATCGAAATGTCCTGTTTGCTGCCATATGGATTCACTTGAACATTTTTTCATTGCATGTCCTCTGGCTAAATCTATATTGAACTACATGGCTTCCTTAGTGCAATTCCACCTAACTGATCCTCACTCCATATCTCAAACATTGTTTATTTTTTGGAACTGCCGTGACCTCCCTAAAAGCCATCAGCTGTTTTGCAATGTACTCCCTCCTATCACTTGCTGGTGTCTTTGGAAAGCCAGGAACCGATACCTTTTTGAGCAGATTCCGTTTTCTACTGAGTTCATCTGTAAGGAAGCTCTAGATCTCATTAGGTTAGCTCTGTTTGCCAACCCCACATATCTGAAATCCTCTATTGACATCCCACATCCAATAAAGTGCCTATTTCCTCACCTTAGGCCCCCACCTAAGCCGATTATAAGGACTGTTTGCTGGGAGAGGCCTAAACTAAATTACATTAAGATCAATTCCGATGCATCATGGTTCCCAGACAGGGCTGCTGTAGGGATAGTGGTAAGGAATAATAGTGGCACACCCTTACTGATAAAGTCTGCAGCCATTACTGCTGACTTTTCTTTGCTTGCTGGAATTCTTGCTGTTAAATTTGCATGTCAAAACTATAGCCATTTGGATGAGACTGTTACTATTGAATCGGACTCTCAATTAGCAGTCAAAATGATAAGCGATCCATATTCTGCTCATTGGCAATTGTTTAATGTGGCTTACCAAGTTAATCACCTTCTTTGTGGTGTTGTGCTATTGTATGTGCTAAGGGAAGGTAACTCGGTGGCCGACGCAATTGCTAAGCACCACTCTGCACATAATCATACTTTGAATCTTCTTAATCTTCCAGTGCGAATTAAGGGACTTATTGCATTAGATAAGCAACAATTGCCCCAGATTAGAATTCTCTCGAACCGCTAGGGATAGGATAGATACTGCTGATGGATTTTTGTTCATGCAGGTACTGACTGATCTCACATTAACAATTTGGAATCAACTCATTACGCTTGCTGCTTTGTTGATTGGAGACGTACTCTGTCACTGCTGCCCAGAACCACTTCAAGGGCTCTCCCACTTTTGCTAATACCAATTTTACTTCTGTCTATTTTAAGCTTAGTTGCCTTGCCAAAATACGAATTAACACGGGGTGTGGAGATTCGTACCTTTGGAATCGCAACTAACTTAATATCAGTGATCCTGTATTGTTCTTAACCTAGGCTGTACATCTCATTTTGCGGGCAATGCTGTTGCCTTCTGTAAATTAACGCAATACTACTATGGTTATTCTATTGGCTTGGGGAACCAATATACCAACCCCCACATTTGGGTGTCTTTCCATTAAAAAAATAGCTATAGTAACATATCAAATCAATCTATTTTAATCATAGCATTGAAACTAATTACTCTTTTTTTCTTATTACAAACTGTAATTTAACTATTTATTTAGTTAACTTTTTTAAAAAATTTGATCATAAAATTTCGAAATCAATAACTAGTTCAGAGGCATGGACGTAACACGCAATGACGCAAGTGGTTAATGGCAAGGTGAGCGTATAAACGCTTAATGCCCTAGATTTTTTTTTAATGAAAACACCCGAAGGTGAGGGATATATATATATTAAGGATCCCCAGGCCTTATAAGAAAATTAGCAGGTATTACATCAAGTGATTCTAGTTCCCAAAAGGTAATAAGGCAACATGGTTGCCACCAAAAGTCCTAGACTAACTATGTCGAGGATATATAAACAGCTATACACAGGTAAGTTAATCTGCAATGAAGTTACGATCCAAACGAGAGAATCTCCACCCCCTGTGTTAATTCTCTCCCTTGGCCAGGTAACTTCATTACATAGAAACAGTCACTAAGTTGAAAGATTGAAAACCAGGAGAATGAGTGGAGGATTGGGCTAAACCCGAGAAGGCAAAACAACACCATGGAGTCCCTTTGTGTTATTCTGATGATTTGAAGTCCCAGCTTCCATAGGCTTCATCATGTTCAGCATATTTCCAGTCCATCATCATGTGCAGCAGATTTATAGCAGTCCTACATGAAGAAAACCAAAACTCAGCAGTATCTATTCAAGCATTAGGACTTTAGAGAACTCTAATATGCGGTGTGGATTGTTTATCTAAATAAATAAGGCCAGATATGATCCTAGGGATATTAAATAGATTTAGGCCTTGATCAAACTTAGAGTGGTGTTTGGCGACTGCATCAGCTACAACATTGGTCTCTCTAAAAACATGTTTAAGTTTAGCTCTACCAAGAAGGGACTTAGCTTTATAGACCATGTCAAACATATTCCAATGTGCAGCATAAGGATCATTGATCATTTTAACTGCTAGCTTAGAATCCGATTCGATTATTACAGTGTGATCTAGATGAGGGAACATATGACACGCATGAAATATAGCTTGAATTTCAGCATGTAGTGGAAAGTCAGCAGAAGAATGAGCAGAACTGATCATAATAGGGCAGCCGAAGGAATCTCTAGCAATTAGACCTATAGATATTTTGTTATAATTCCAAGATGCATCCACAGTGATTTTGATGCAACCAGGCTTAGGCCTTTCCCACAGAATCTTTGATATGATAGGCTTAGGGGGATGGGGGGTCTGAGCAGAGGTAGGAGATGTCTGAAGGGAGCTGGTATTGTTCCAGAGGAAAGCAATTTAGGAGGGCATGCATATAATGTCAATTTAATAAGTTCATGCACCTCATCACAAATATGGTCAACAGATAGTGGCTTATTATCAAATAAAAACCGATTCCTAGCTTTCCATAGACTCCAACATACCAACGAAGGTAGGATGTAACAGTAAATATACTCAAATTTAGATAGGTCACTGCAGTTCCAGAATAAGTAAAACCTATGAGGAATGGAGTCCAGAGAATTTATCTTAAATTGAAGTACAGATGTCAATTTTGACCATACTTCATGAGCCAGATGACAAGAGATGAAAAAATGTTGGATAGAGTCAGAATGAGAACAAGCAGGGCATTTCGAAGCTAAACTAAAACCACAAGTAGTGAGCACATCATCAAAAGGGAGAAATGAATGCAACAAATTCCATGTAAAAATGATATTTTTTTCTGCAAAGGAATGTTCCAAAGAGAAATACTTGCGGGAGAGTTGCCTGATGAAAAGGTTAAGGCCTTATAGGTTGACTTAAAAGTAAAGTTACCTGAGAGTTCAGGCTTCCAAATCAACCTGTCATCCCTGTCCACTGTAATTTCAGCTCCCTGCAAAAATAGGAGAGTATCATGTTCCAAGAAAGACGAGATCTGGGTCAGAATATAGGTTTTGTTACTGGTGAAATAGGCCACAGAAATGTCAGGCATATCAGAGATAATATTCTCTGGGATGATGTTCAAAAGAGGGCCATGTGGGCACCAATTTGCCGACCAAAAATTACAATTACCTTTGCCATGGATTATAGTCGAATTATGTTCAGCAAAGTAATTAATAGCACAAATTCTTCTCCATGTTACTGATTTCCTATGGGAAGGTGGAAGAGCCCATAGCAGTTTAGACCACAAAGAGATCTCTATTTGGCTCTTCCACCAGAGTTTAACCGAACAGGACTCAACTATGGATTTAATTGCTCTAAAACCTAATACATCCAGTTTTGTAGGTTTAGCTAGTTCAGCCCATCTTTTCCACACTTTATTGTTCTTATCCTCAGATTTACCCCAAAAAAAGTGAGACATTTTTTTCTTAATCAGTTTAATTATGCCTTTAGGGGGATTTGTAACAGACCAAATGTGTTGAGGAATAGAGTATAGGCAAGATTTGATTAAGATCATTCTACCCCCTGAACTAAGCCATTTATTTTTCCAGTTTTGTAGCTTATGGTCAATATTAGCCAGTAGAGGATGAAAATATCTCTTTAACGTTCTTCCTCTGAAGACTGGACAACCTAAATATTTGAAAGGAAAAGTTCCTTTTTGACTGGACAACCTAAGTTTTGTAGCTTAATGCCCTAGATTTGATTGAGAACGAATTAGTTTCAATATCCATTTGCCAACTAATTAGGTCAATAAAACTCAGATCCTGTTAGTTTTGTTTGATCCGAATTAATTCAACTCATTTGAATCGAACTAAAACAAAGCAAGTGGAATGATACTAATAATAATTTTAAATTAGGTTAAATTCTATCAAAACAAATCAATGTGAGCTTAAATAACCCCGAGATAGTTTTAGTGCAAAAATAACCATACATACTTTATATAAGTATAAATATAACCCTAAACACTATATTCCGACATTGATTAGCCATTTCCGGTCATTAATCTTATCGACCGGAAATGAGCAAAATGCCCTTTGGACCAAAGACAAAAGTTTAAAAGACAAAAGTACCCTTTCCCTTTCACTGTTGCGCCTCCTCCACCTTCGCTGCCGTAGCACCACTACAGCTCCACCACTGCAAAAAATCCGTTTTATTTGATGCAAAATAGACCTCCGTTATAGCTCCACCACTGCAACAAATCAATTCTATTTTGAAGCTCATATTTCGCTTCATCACATGTTTCCTAGTAACCGCGAGGCTCACCACCACCCCTCGGCGGTGTGAATTACGAATTTAATTGAAGAAAATCTGCATTTGGATTTTCATATCTTTCGAGAAGTACTATAGACATTGTCACGGGTCGCCCGCTATGGGTGCTAACCGTGCGGCCTAGCCGTGTACCACCTTTTTACGACTACCGCCTAATTGCCCACGTGAGTCGTACTCAACTTGGTTGCTCGCGGCACACTAAGCCTTTAGAGGGACGTGGTCGAGTATGCAGCAGAAATACACACACGAGTTTAGAATAGGAGCATGACTTCACACACACAAGCCAAAGATGAAATACAAAGTCCAACACTGGGGAGCAAACACTCGTATTCAATATATTGCAAAACGGTAACCAGGTGTGGGTCTGTGTTCCAACATGAACGGGAGGAGGAGATCCAGCGTCGACGAGTTTCGAGATTTGAGGGAGTCTGATTAAGGTAGATATGAGAGCTAGTAAAATTCACATGTTATAATTGGATGAGATAAGTATAATTGTATGATATACTTTGTACTGTATCTTTCTGATTAGTGGATTTATTCTGAACTGGGTTAGGCCCCACAGATGTAGGTGGATTTCACCGAACTGCGTAACCAAGTCTCATGTGTTTATACTATACTTTATTGTATACTTTGTTAGATAGGTTATATTGGAACACGGTAGTAAATATTGAATTAATTAGGTAAAAGTAAATTTCAATTATTTTTAGCATTTACGCACTTGATCTACCGTAAATTTAATTGATATAACTTTATTGATAGGATCTCTAGAAATTATTTTAAATGGAATTTAAAAAAATCATAAAATAATGAATTGAAGTGTAGTTATACTGAGAACAACCTAATTTTAGTGGTTAATTAGTTCCCACACATTTGCAATTCTTTTTCCATAATCAATCAAATCCATGCCATTTGACTAAATATAAAATAAACCATATCCCTGGCATCCATCCAACCAACCAACTTTGTAACTATTTTACAACACAGTTTATAAATCTATACCCATAGTCAAAAGACATGCAATTATTCAACTCATGTGTCTGTATGCATATTGCTCTCACACAATAAATCATCATCAAATCTCAGCCTAAACTAACAGCAAAAAATAGCAACAATCCAGGTATTAATTGGGTTCACAAGTGAAGAACAGCGTGTGAGATGGGGAGACCTTGAATTTGAACCAAATTGTCAAAGCCAATGCTAAAGTAAACTATAAAATATACACACAACTTGTTTTTAAATCGAGTCAGTCAATTTTTGTTTAATGCAACGCGGTTTCATCACACCATCCTCATCTTCTAGACCCCAAATCAAAAATAATAATTGCTATGCAACAAGTTAGTGTTCAAGCCATTGAATTTAACTTATGTGGCAATTTTGATTTCTAGCTACCTCAATCAGTTGAGGTCCTTGAGGATCTAACTAGTGTCCCGAGATGGCACGGAAAAATATACACTAATGCCTCACTTCTCGGGTAAACGTAATTCGATGTGAGATTCTAACCCGTCCCCTCACGTGGAGTGATATTAATCATCGCGCAAACGTGGATATAAAGGGTTACGGGCCAATCTTTGCCTCTGATACCATATTAGAATTACAGGCTCCTATTATAAAACCAATTGGTACTATGGAGAGGTGACTCATGATCTTATATATTGAATTATAACTATGTCAAACACCGATGTGGGACTCTAACAATAACAAGGTATCCCATCCTTTCCAAGTGTGCTTTCTATGTTATGTATGACCGTACCTAAGGGCATACCGGTTGAAGTAGATTCTTCTTTTTAATCAATCAAAACCACTTCCCAAACTGTATAAACTTTTTACAAAGCATACGGCTATCTGGATGTAGATGATGATATCTATACAGATGGATCTTATATCGTACAATGATGTATCCCATGGGCGGATGTATGAATCCAAATCTGCCGAATGACTTATGCTATGATCTTCTACACCCTAGGTCCATCATCTGGCTTATGTTCTTCATGTAGCATTCATACCGAATGACTCTAAGAAATTACGTCGATATATCCACATATTATGGGTAACGTAGGAGACATCTCTATATTTTCCCTACAAATCTTTAAAATTACCACTATTTAGCTTTCAATTCGCCTCTAACCATCGAATAAAATGTGAATAACCCGTCCACCTCTCATGATTCTAGATCAGCTTCGATATGTAAGTGATGTAAGACAATATGTAAGGCACATTTCGTAGAGGAAGAATGATTTGATTCCATGTAGTTGCTTAATTAGCTACTGGAATTAGTTTAATGACTTGTGTGTTGGTTGCATGTGGTGGAGTAAGTAACTAAACATTGACTAGGAATTTCTAAATTTTATCTCTGAACCAAAGATTCACTGTGATTTTGTGTCCATTCAAGTAGTCTTATTGAGGATTCCTGAAAATAGAAATACCATTCATGATCGATGTGAAGATCTTTTCGTACTTTATTCCTAGAATCAGGGATGTGTTTTTGGGCCTCATCTTTCTGCTCTCTTGTAGTTTTTTTGCATTAATTACACATCAATTTCCATGGAACACTCTCCTTACACCGTACGTTAAATGTTCTTCTCATTGTACCGAAATACTTTCTGAATTGGGTATGGATTCCGTAGATTTTCACAATCTCAAAACCATAATGATTCTAGTTTTAAATCAAGCTAAGCGAAGGATTGTAAATTTTGAAGCAATTTTAATAGGGATAATTCAAGATTTTCTAATCTGCAAGTGATTATGCAGGTGTTATTGTGATGGCTCTTGTTTTGGTGGTTCGAACTTTTTCTAGAAGAGGGGGCAAGACACGATAATTGCTATGATACAACGTGAAGTAAATTTCCCTCAAATTAGAGTTTGCATGATTAAGAGAATAAATAGAGTAAATGAAGGATATAAAGTAAATATTTAAACTCTAATATAATTTTATTATCTTACACTGTCACTGTGTTGCTGGTTTCTGTCGTGACATTTCCAAAATGTAGGTGGTAACGTGATGGTACGATCACAATGGTTCCCCTTGTGGTGGTGCAATAATTTGGTATTTTCTAATGGGTGATTATATTTGCACCACCCTTATTGCCATTTTCACCACCATTAATAGGTGTGTCAGTTTTATAGGTGGTGTAAATAGAATAAATTGTTATTTACATCACCTTCATTAAAGTTGATCAAGTGCTAATATATAGGTGAACACATATTTATTACTTTTTATTTTAATTATTTGTTTGCTTATCTTTTATTTAGTTTTACAGAATGTGTTTGATTTTAATTAATTAATTTTTATTTTATTTGAAATTATGATAAATATATTATTCTTGTCTACTATCATACATAATTATTTTGTGTAGTATCTAATATTTAATAAAGTTAAATAATAAAACTAATTCTATATTTATTATTCTAATATTATTAATTTTTAGTAACACACATGCATTAATTTATATAGATATAACCACACAAAAGACAGAACGTATCCATCATATATAGAGTGTAGCATTCTCTTATAACATTTTCTCAATTTCAGCGTAGACGTCCAATTACTAATAGTTTAATCCTACAAATTACAAGATTGATTAAGAAATTTTATGACGTCAAAAATTAGATTGACTCACATATTAATTAGAATGTTTATTGTTAACTAAATTTAATGACGAAAAATGAGACCGACTCAAAGTTAAATGGAATGATTATTGCATACGGGTAGAAGTTGATTAAATTGCACTAGAATATACCGTAATAGTTAGTAAACTAAAAATACATTTTGCAAAAAAAAGTAGTAAAATTTTATTAAAAATTATTTAATGGTACATTTTAATCTTTTAATTTGTATTGGCGTTGATCAACTTATAACGTTTGATGGAAAACTAGGCCGAAACGTTATTGGGCTCCTAGCCCAACGCCAAGGAAGAATCCTGGGGTAGCCCAAATGAGGCATGATGTTAGGAAGACTTAGTGGGCGTCGTAACAAAAAAGAGACTTAGGAGATATGCAGCTCTAATTAGGTTTTAGAAGGTATAAAAAAGAATGTATGTCATATGTTCATTATATTTGCTGTTCACTGATCACGGCCAGAGACTAATTTTACCATCGAAGCTTCCCAACCCCCCCCCCCTCGGATACCTCTGGGGTCTTTGCCTTGTAGGTGATGGGTCATAGCCAGCGAATCAGAGCTGGGCTTTCGGATCAGGTTTGAGGATTCATCAAAGTTATTACTCCCCCTGTTTTCTTAAGTTTGACACACTTACACTATTTGTATATTTTTCTAAGTTTGTCACATTTCCTTTTACGTCAAAAAGTACATCATTCTCAACTACTCATTAAACTTTTCACTCCCATCACTCAATTTCCTCCACACATTTCAACTTACAAAAGAAACAACACCTAAACCTATAGTGCCAAACAGTGAAACATAAGGAGTACTATATTTGAGTTTATTTAAGTAAAAAACTACCAAAAAAATGTCAATTTGTCAAATATCTCAATGAATAGATAAATGTGCAACATATAAAATTGGTACACAAAATCTCATAATTCACTTTTGACCAGGTGGGTCTAAATAACAATAGTCTTTCTATTTACACCACTTATGCATCTATTAAACATTTCATCTTTTTTTTTTTACATTTCCAAGGTTGTTTTCACCCACATTCTACGAAAGGGTGGTGCAAATAGCAATACCCTTTCATGGGTTGGGCTGGGTATTGACCCTAAATTTAGGGTCAAATGGGTCGGGTCAAAATTTCTATAGTTTAGGGTCGGGTCGGACTGGGTCATGATCCAAATAGACCAAAATCATGTAAAAATAGTAAATTTGTTTTTTAAGTAAATATTTTTAGCTTTATAAATATATATATATTTTCAAGAATGGTAAAATTGTTTATGAAGTAAATTAATGGTGAATATATTGCATTAAATTAATTATTTTTGATGATTTTTTTGAGTTTGTCTCTTGGAAAACGATATTTCCATAAGTCATGGAAAGACCAATGTTTAAAGTGCAAATTAGAAGAAATGAAGATAAAATTTTTGGGTTGCATGAATCGGGTCATGAACTTTATAACTATACATGTATAATAAAATTTTAATTTGCATCTAAGACATTTTACCTTTTATTATTCTAATTAAGCTTTGTCTTTCCATAAACATATGGAGAAACGATCTTTCCCAAGACTTTATTTTTTTTTCAAGAAAATGAGACAAAATTGTAAATGCGTCAAAATGGGTCGATTTGAATCAAAATTCGACCGATCCATGACCCAACCCATTTTAACCTGACTCTATTTGATCTAAATGGGACATTAATCCAATTCTACTTAAATGAACCGGATCAAAGCAAATTGGGTCAGACAATTTGAACAGCATGACCACGGATAGATTAGGCTTTGTAAGTGTAACCTTAAACCACGCTCCAAGATCTTATCCAGAAGTCCACCTCCGGATTAGAGTGTCCGAATCGTTCAGCCCCCATAGTTTGTTACCCCCCAAATCATGGAGAAGCTAGGACCATATATTGCACCAAAACCGACTTTCCATTTTATTTTCTAGTATTTGGGGATACTAAGGTTTTCTGGACTCTAGTAAAATCCAGAAGCTAGCCTTTTAACTGTTGGTTCGTTCCCTCATCAATAACTGCAACAACAGTTGTGCGAGTTCATGCACCAATACTCAAACCAACAAAAAAGCAAAATTGATATATACACATGGACAATAATATTCCAATTCATGCATTCCCTCTTTGCTAATTGTTATCCTATCCACACAATTCAATTCTTCCCAAAAACATTTTAATAAACAAATCCCATCAATTTGATGAGCTTGTCCATTAGCATTAATAACAGATGGAGTATCTCTGTCATTCATAAATAGTCCCAAAGGGAGGAGACTAACGAAATGCTCAAAAATAGTGCTCCGTATGTTTATCTATTTGTGGTGGCACTTGACTTTTTGACACAAAGTTTTGGAAGATACTATTTGTGGTATAAAACGACTTGAAAGTTAAATGACTTGAACATTAAAAATGTATAACAAATGGTTACAATAACCTTAAAACATGTCACAAATGAAAAATATCAAAATAAAACGAGCATATCAGAATGGTAGTTGGGACAAAAAATGCTGAAGGGAGTGAGTATACTTACTGAAATGTATGGACACTAGGAAAGATAGTGGTACGTCCTTTGAAGGTACAATGGGATAATGAGAAATCCATTATTGGTGGGATGGATGTCAATCTCATTCATGTACTCTCTTGAATTGACGACTTGTCTTTCAGCTAGCTTGGAAGTTAGAGAGGTAACAGGTGTAATGACCATACCATATGTTATGTTTTGAGGTTGGATTTTGCATGTGATATGTTAATTGTGGCACTTGATGTGCCATGGAATATAAGTCCTTTGTCACCAACTATTCACATTGAAAAATGTCATATTATTCGCTAAGAAATCTCTAGGAATCCTCACAACATTGAAGAGTCAGTGTATCTCCACTGTGGAGCTAGTCAATGGCTAGAGGGTGGCCGGTGTCCTGGACTAGAGGCAACTGATAGTCTAAGAACCCCGTACCTAGGAGTATAATGGGACGTCCCTGGCGAGGAAGACTATTTATGCAATCTCGAGGGTTGCCAATAACTCCCCAGGTTCACTAAAAGAGGCCACTCAGTCCTAAGACGTGTCAGAGAAGAGTGGGGCCCTAGTATGAGAGGATTGGGTTGGGCTAACATATGACAAAGATTTTTGGTGGTCTTATTGGCACATACCATAGTGGAGTTTCATTTCGTTGGATATGACATCATAGTTTTAAGTGTCTGGATTTAGATGAATGAAATGAGTGAATAAAATTAAATTTAGAAAGAAAAAAAGTAGAATGAGTGGACGGAATTGAACGAATTTTGTCATAAAAAGGAAGTGTGCTAAATCTACAAAAAAAAAAAAAAGTGTGTCACATCCTTGAAACATAGATAGAGTATGAGAGAATATTTCATGTATTAGTACAATATTTGAATTACTGCAGACAATACCGAATTCATAATTACAACACAAGACAGTTTGTTACCAGATATTTAGTTTAGGTTTACGGTTTAATGAGAAAAAGAAAAATATAGAAGTATATATATATATATATTTTTTTTAAAAAGAGTTAAATAATAGTAATATGTGTGGATGGCACTTGCTGTCGTGAACACCATATGTATGTACAAAGACTTGAGTGAGACAGTTGCACTCATTCTTATGATGAGACGGATGGTTTATGTATAATTATCTAAAGATGAGAGATAACATGAGACTTTTTTTTATATAATTTTTAAAACTTCAATTAGTTTATTGTCTCATTAAAAGTTATGGTTATACGTTCTCATATGAGCCTTTCTCCAGATACATGAGTCACTTATTAGACAGATGAGGAAGGAAAATGATTAGTGAATACTTAGGATAACTTTTAGACAGCAACAAGAAATTAGTGACTAATGTAATTTCAATAGAATGGATAGACCTGGCAAACATGTCTCTTCGGTCGGATACGGGTGAGACCCAATCGGTTCGGGTATGATTTGGTAGATTATTTTATCTTCGGGTATCGGGTCTTGATCGGGTGTGTTCAGGTTCGGATGTCTTTCGGTAGTTTTGAAAAATATCCGAACGGGTCGGGTTTGGTTCTAGTTGTTTCAATTTCAATACAATTCAGGTATAATTTTTTTGAATCGGGTTCGAATCAAATTTGGTTCAGGTGGTTTCGGTTTCAGGTACAATTCAGTTTTACATTTTTTTAATCAGGTTCGGATCGGGTTTGGTTTGAGTCAGTTTAGTTTTGGTACTTTCGGGTACATTCTCTTTCGGGTCGGGTTTGGTTGGATTCCAATATATTCAATCCAGGTCTTGTTCAAATAAATATAGTAAATTGTCATTATAATGAACATAAAATTTTAATATATTAATTTTGTAAAAATACTTTAGCTGAACTAATCTATTATATATATATATATATATAATTTTACTAGTCACTTTTTTAATGTATACTTTCAATTTTTTGAAATGAAAAATTATTTCTTTTGTAAAGAACATGACATTTATGCATATTGCAAACATTGATCTGTATACGTTATCGCATAAAGATTATATTAGCATGTAAGAACAAAACATAATAGTTTGTATTTAATTTTTTTTTCCATTTTATGTTGTCGATCATAACTCACAAAACTCCTGGAGTCCGTCTCTTGAAAGACAGTCTTTCCATAAGTCATGGAAAGACCAAGATTTAAAGTGTAAATTAGAAGAAATGAAGATAAAATTTTCAGGTTGCATGAACCGGGTTGTAAATTTTATAACTATTACATGTTGCATACTAAATTTTTAATATTGCAACTAAGACCTTTTACCTTTTATTATTCTAATTAAACCCCGTCTTTCCATAAGCATATGGAAAGACCGTCTTTCCCAAGACTTTGCTAACTTGGAAGTTATAACATATTAATATATATATAGTAGTTCTCCTGACAAGCGGTCTGTCCATAAGTTTATAGACAGGTCATTAATTTTTTACCTTATACATTCACATTCAAATACATATTATTACTTGTTTTAACTTTAAAAATACAGTATTTAAATTTTATAAAAAAAACTTACAACATTTAAAGTAAAAATCACCGTGAACTGTCCATAAACTTATACAGTATTTAAATTTTATAAAAAAAAACTTACAATTCATGATTGCTTGCGATACATTTTAAAATATTAGCATATTAAATTAAGATAAGAAAATATTCATAGAAAGACATGCTCATTTTTTTCTTAATTAGGTGAAATATTAGTATATTACCAATAAATCCCTTTAGAACTATTTAACTTTACATAAACAGTCTTGGCCGACTTTATATAGAAATTAAATATCCCCTATTTACTAATTATAAATTATGAGTCTCATAAACAGTCTTGGCCAACTTTGTGCACAATCATTCATTCAAATTCAGAATGCGGAGTTTGTAGATTTCTACTACTCCCTCCATCTCATTCAAATATGCACATAATCTTTTTTCACTCAAAGTTGTCAAACTTTAACCATATATTTGAATAGATATATGAACAATATTATTATCGTATGACATGATACTTATGTTTTTGATATGCTATGGAGGAGTAATTATACTAATTGAGCATATTTTAATTTTAAGCATTAGAGAAAAATAGATCGTAAATGCAATATTATTTTAGATGTAATTTTATATTCTTACAAAAGAATTGGATGATTGAAAATATTGATTTAATTTTTTTTAAAAATTTAATGAAAATAAATTTTCCGAAAGAAAATAATAATAACGAAAAGTTAATATTGTATGAAATTTTTTCTAATAATAAATAAAATAACTAATCAATATTAATTTTAGCTTATAAAATAATTTTAAATTAATAATTTACAATGTTCTTTTATTTAATACATAATATACTCTTAAAATAATTTCATCTAACTATGCTATTAATACACATTTTAAATTTATAAATTTAATTTATTATGTGATATTTTAATATTAAATAACATATCAACACTGTTTATAATCGTAATGTTATTTTCAACTAAATATGATCAAGTCAAAATTTTAGACAGTAACAATTGTAACACATTATTCAATCATATTCGAGTCTTGTTCGGTCTGAGTTAACATTAATCCAGATGTCTTCGAATTTGGATTAACATCAATTTGGTTCATTTCGAATTGAGTAGTAGTTGGGTATGATTAGGTTTCTTTCATGTACGGGTCCTTTTCGGGTTCAGATTCAGGTTCGGTCCAAGTGCGGGTCCTTTTTGGGTTTTCGTTCAGGTTCGATTCGGGTTCAGGTGTTATTCAAGTTTGGGTCCCATCAGGTCTGGCAATTTAAGTTCGGGTACGGTTCAATCGGGTGATTTCGGTTTCCGGTTATTGATTGGGTCTCACTATTTGGATGTCGGTTCGATTCGGTTCGGTTATTTATTATCGAGTTTTTGGGTTCGGTTATATTTTGCCAGGTCTAAGAATGGATACACGCAGCTTAAAATATTTTTGAATGGATACACAAGTAAATTTTAGAAAAAGAAAAAGACATCCCTTTTCACTTTGCTATTTTAAAAGTGGGTTTTACACTTAATTTGAGCAGGGCTCCAAGTTCTGAGGAGGCCTATTTAGTGGAAAGAAGATAAGAGTGAGTTTTGTCTACTGCATAACAGGTTATTTCTGTTTCTCTAGTCCAAAACTCCATAGCATTTGGTCAGGCCCAAAAGATAACTATTGCACTTTTAATTATAAGTTGGTCCATATAAATGACCCTTCTTGATCATGACAATATTTTACAAAACTTTGAAAGACGAAATATATTATATCAGTCCAGCCCATTTAATCTTAAAATATTGGGCAAAATACTGATATGACCCTATGTTTTAGAGGTTTGTGCTAATATGACCTTGTGAAGTTGAAAAGTGCTATTGTAGCCCTATGTTTTGCATCAGAAGTGCCGATATAACCCTGTGACATTAGTCCGACATTGACTTAATAATTTCCGGCATTGACCAAACCTAAAATGACTAAAATATCCCTAGTCTTAAACCTAATAATATAATGACTAAAATACCCCTGCATTCTTTTTCTTCATCATCTCCATGACCATAACCATGGCTGTTCCACCGCCACCACTTCCGCCGCACCACCACCTCCACCGCCGCACCACCACCTCCGCCGCTTCCCTGACAGATTAAAATCAACAACAATTCCATTGAATCCTCCTACTTCAGAATGCCAAAAAGAATGACTTAGTTCAGTAATTTGTACAAATACAGAATCTCAACCGAAGCACCAAACAATGCTAAAGAACTTACCACCAAACTCCACCACAAAGTAGCAAGCAATTTCAAATGATATGAAAACTTACCAAATAATGCCAGGGAATCTCAACCGAAGTTGCGCTGTACACTTACCGCCCAGCACCACCGCTGCCACCCAGCACCACCACCGCCACCATCTCTAAACCCAAGCACCACCTCGATGAATATCCGCCGGCGGCGGAGCATCGCAACCACGATGAATCCATGGTGGAGGATGTCTGATTTGAAGACCCAGGGAAGATCCGACGAAAGCCGCGATTGAACCCAACCAAGACCAACCAAGACCCAACACCACCACCGCGGTTGAACCCGACGAAAATTTTGGGCCCGATACGACGCCTCAATTTTGGGCTCGATGCGACGCCACCGATGCGATGCCACCGATGCGACGCCTCGATGTGACACTGCCGATGCAACGCCCGATGCGATGCCTCAATTTTGGGCCCGATGCGATGCCTCGATGCGGTGCCTCGACGATGCGGATTTTGGGTCGGAGGAAGAAGAAAGAGAAGAAGAAAAGAGGAAGAAGAAAAGAGGAGAAAAAAAGAGGAAGAAGAAAAGAGCAGAAGAAAAGAGGAAGAAGAAAGAGAAGAAGAAAAGAGCAGAAGAAAAGAGGAAGGAGAAAGAGAAGAAGAAAGAGACAATGAGGGCACAATTATCTTTTAACATTTTTTAAAATTTTATTTTTTATAAAACAGGGGTATAATAGTCATTTTATGTATTCCCGGCCAGAATCAGGTTGATAGGGTTATATTAGCACATTTCGAAAAAACACGGGGCTATATTAGTACTTTCCAACTTCACAAGGTCATATTAGCTCAAACCCTCAAAACATAGGGTCATATGAGCACTTGACTCTAAAATATTCGTACTCCCTCAACCTCTATTGAGGTTCACATTTTTCTTTTTCATTTTCAAAAGGAGATATGAAAAGTCTTGTATAGCATTGCATCATAATAGAGATAAATTCAATTAGCAATGGAGTTCTAAATAGTATTTATAAAAAATTTAGAGGATAATTTGGGACCAAGTATTACCATTTTAAGGTGCTAGATACAAATAATTGAAAAATCAATGATGGGTTATAAGAATCGTGCGGGTCAGGAATTCGGGCCATAAACTTACGGATCAAAACTTCCACCTTATACCAGCGCACACGGCACATTTTTGCCTAGATGTGATTTTTCATTTCCAAGATTTATTGTTTCAATCAAACATTACGATGTTTATTCATAAGCGAATTTTTCATTAAAATCATGTGTTTCAAATTTAAAATTGATAATATCATTGTGCCCTTTAATTTGGGAGGACCAACAACTTTTGTCCCTGTCATCATCCTCCCCTTGTTGCATTTTTTACCTGGATGGCCTATCTTCTTGCATTTGGTGTAGTAAGGAGGGATGTCCTCGTATTCGACCTGGTACCACTGGCTTGCACTGGTTGATCCCAATCTAATCTAATTTGGATGCTCTGTCTTCAAGTCCATTTCCTCACCGAACCAAATAGGGTCTAGAAGGAGATCTTGTTGGACCGTTTTCTGCCGTGTTTGGAGTAGTAATAATCCAGAGCTTCGTGGATTGAAGTCTAAGCAGGGGTAACTAGTGCTTGTTCATCTGGATTGAATAGGATTGAATTTAGGGTCCACTTAAGAGCCCTCATTGGCAAACCCCAAATCTACCACCTTTTTTTCTTCCAACAATAATTGTAATTTTCTTCTTCTTCAAACCAGAACATTACATGCCTTGAGTCGATTAAACCCAATTTGATATCGCTACAAACCCTAGCCTCTTAAACGTTATTTTGATCCATCCCCGACCTTCCAAAAACAAACTTCCTATGGAGGTTATCTCGAGCGGTTTTACTGAACCACAGGAGGCAGTTTCCGAGCGCATTCTTTAGCTCCGCCTTTAATCCATTGATTGTGCAACGATTTAAGGTGGTTTGAAAACCACCTTTGAATGGATCTGAATTCAGTTTTGAACTCGAAACTTGGATCAGATGTCTAAAAAAAGGTGCCGAAAAGGATTAGGAAAACACAAAAACATAATGCAGTTCAATAGAGAACCTCAATACACAGAAAATCTGGCATATCAAACTTGGAAGAAACGATAGGCTTATTTATGGCTCTATCTTGACCACTCTTTCCAATCCTGTTGCATCCACAGTCACTCAGACTAAGACGTCCCATGGACTTGGGGTTCTTCTCTAGCGTACCTGCATTAAGGCCTCTCCTGGGCATGTCAAAACAGTTGAAGGAGCGGCTTCGCTGTGCTCAGAAACGAATTCAGTCCATCACAGATTATATGCATGCCATCAAGGTCACTACGGATCTTCTTTACTCGATCGGTCATCCTATATCTGACAGAGATCTCACGGATTACGTCCTTCGTGGCCTTGATAATGCATACAAGCTGGTGGTAGATGGTGTTAATGCTTATGATTCACCGATTTCCTTTGACGAAATTTTGGTAAAAATCATCCATTATGAGTAGTCTCTCAGATCTTAATGTGTGTGAATTATTGTTTATTTTATCGGGGTTAACTGTGATTTTACGGGATTAATGTGCAGTTTAATTTGTCACCGATCACAGTTGTTGGATTTAGGAGGCAAAAGGCGATCATCCGCTCGCCACACCCAGACCATCATATAGCCTTGCAAAGCAAGAACTCCCCACACTGCCGCTGCTTGTTGGATTTAGGAGGGATTAGGAGGAAGTTGGTGCAGAAAGAAACCGTTAAAATTGGGTGCATAAAGAGCAAAACCGTGGCAGCCGAATTTAGAGCAGATTTGAAAATATTTTGGGCTGATTTGAAGAGATATTTTTGAAGATATATTATGGATATTTGATTAGATTTTACATTTTCAAATCAGACTTTAAATTTATAAAGAATTATATTTTATTTGGAGAGTCCAATATGGACGGGATTTTGTAATCTGCTGATTACGCAGACGCAGGCTCAGGCTCAGACGAGGACAATTTTAGTTTCGTTCTTTTGCGCCAGTATGAAAACAAAAAAGAAGAGTTTGAGTTTTTGTTCAATTCATATTTTTGAATATAGCAGTCTAGCAGAGACCAAGTTGAATTCCGTTTTTGTTTTCTATTTCCTCCGTATACTCTCATCAGCAGATTGTTGGTTTCCATTGATTTTTTTGCTCAATTTCATTCTTGGGATTCGTTCGTAGCATAAGGCTTGCTTGCTTCGGTTGAAATTTGGGTGCGCAGACTTGGGAATAGGTTGCATGCAAATCGGTTGGGTTAATTGATTAGTTTGTCTTATATATTATTGCCGAATTATGTTCATGTATTATTATATCATTTGTTTGCTCAGTTTAATTGTCATGAGTAGCTAATTCATAAATGTTAGTTTATAAATCGTGAGGCCCAATTGCATTACAATTGATTCTTGCATGTTCTTGATTGATTTTATTTCCGAGATGTTTAAGCCTGATCAACCTAAATGTTTTTAGAATACTACTATCTAATTTCCGCCAATACGTAATTGTTGGATGAGATTAGTAAGTAGCACAATCTTGTGAAAAATAGCTAACTAGCTAAGACTCTAATAGCAAGATAGGGAATAATTGAGTGTGCCTTGTTATTTGCTTTTACTTTGGCAATTGCTATATCAGGTTTTAATTATTAATGCTATCAAAATGTGTTATGGTTTAGTGACTTCCTGGGAACAAAAGGTAAGGGAAGCGGTTAATTCATCATAATTGATTTACTGTCGATAAGGTAAGAGAGAATTGGGGGGGGGGGGGGAGTTAAGCGTGCCTACTTTCCTATAATCAGTAAATGTGTAAGAATTGATTCATTATTGCACCTATGATCGATATTAACTAGCATGAGTTATTCTTAGCCGATATAATTCATCTATAGATTTATATCTCATTTTTAGTGTATCATTTGCATTTTTAGTGTTAGAATTCATTCTGAAAATTAAGGTGTGGCATCACCAAACATGTTTTCTAATTTGTAGGAAAAACAATTATTAATTACGGCTTTGCTTCTCTTGGGATTGACCCTGCTTACTAACTAGTGTTAATCTGAGTTTGCAGGTTATTTAGCGAGTTGAACGACGCTCACCAGCACTACTTGAAACCATCTATTCACCCTGGAAATTGCTTGGTCTGCACAGAGTCGCCCCAACAAAGGTGGTTCGCATCCTCCAAACACCACTTGGCAGGCCCAAGTTTTGTCCTATTCAGCATAACCACGTTTCAATCCTCGGCCTCCCTCGACGAAGCCTTGGGAAAATATCAATGGTGCAACATTCAAGGGAATGTCACGTCTCAATGATTCACTTTTAGGTAACAACACCCAAGAGTTATGATCCTTTCTTGGACTCCAGTCTCTCACCAGAGTGCGTCAATGGCTAAGTCCTCAACCACTAGCTTATCTCAGCTGAATTTTCTTATTGATAGTGGAGCTACGTATCACGTCATAGAGGATCTTGACAATTTGTCTCTCTGCCATCCATTAATTGGTCTATACTCGCTGTTTATGGGCAACGATTAAGGTTTAAACACCTCCCACTCTAGCACACTTTAGCTCAATTATTTTTCTTTGTCTAATGTCTTGTGCGTATCATTCGTGAAACCAAATATCATCTCTATTTCTCAACTTTGCAAACATACCAAATATTCTATGATTTTCTCACCTTCTTGCTTTTATGTCAATGATCTACAAACGAACCAAATAATTCTTAAAGGGCCTTGTGTTGATGATGTTTATCTCTGGCCCTCCTTGCGTCCATCTGTTCATAATCTTCGCCTGGCTTCTTCAGCGTCATGGCACTACAAGCTTGGCCACCTTTCATCCTTTATTTTTAAATTCATTCAAAAAAAGTCTTCTTTGTGTTCATCTAGTTTTCAACGATCAAATTGTCACTCATGCCAATTAAGTAAAATTCAAAAAACTTCCTTTTCATGAATCTAGTCTTGTATCGTCTCTTCCACTGAAAATTAATTTTTTCCGATGTTTGGACTTCTACTATTATGTCGTTTGATGGTCTTTGCTACTATTGCATGCTTGTTGATCATTTTACTCGAAATATTTGGCTATATCCCATGAGGCATAAATATAATGAGCAAACTGTGTTTCCTAGGTTTAAGTCACTTGTTTAAAAAAATTTGAACATAAAATCAAAATCCTTTACGCAGACATTGGTGGCGAGTACATTGGGCTACGTTCGTTCCCTAGCGATCAAGATTTAAGCCACCCCACTACTCCTCCTCATACACCCAAACATTACGATTTAATCGACACATCACCGAGACTGGTTTTTCCCTTCTTACGCATTCAGGTTTACCACTCAAGTATTGGCCTTACACCTTGACAACAACATCATACCTCATAAACCGTCTCCCAACACCAATTCTTGGATGCGGATAACCTTTCTTGAAGTTGCTCAATACTGCTTCGGATTATCGTAAGCATATTTTTGTGTTTTCCTTGGCTTAAACCGTACGTTAATCATAAACTTGCGCCAAAGTCTACCATGTGTGTCTTTGTAGGTTACTTAGCTGATGAACTTGCATATTTGTGCCTTGACCCCAAATAGGGACATGTTTACACTTCACGACATGTTCTTTTTGTGGAGAATGAGTTTCCTTTAGCCTCTTTGGTGGACGAGCCTGCTACTTCTTGTGAAGAATCTGATTCTGGTACACTACATAATCCTACTACAATCCCATTGCAACACAATCTATCTACGTCATTCTCCACAATTTCCAATGATCAACAAACTTCTTCACCACTATATAACTCACCTTTTAACTCCCTTGCCAACACCCCATCTCCCCAACCTATTCTCAAGTCTCACCCTAAACACACCACACTCTATCAAACGTAAAAAAATCTCTAGGGACGTAGTAACTCGCTCGCTCCAAGCCTGCCAGAAAGCTTAATCTCCTTGTCCATCAATCACCTCTATAAGAGCCCACCTCCAGCACTCAGGCTCTTCGAGATCCGCATTGGCATATCGCTATGCAATCGAAATTCGATGCTTTTTGCTAGAAACAAACTTGGGACCTTGTTTGTCCTTTGTCTGAACAAAACTTAGTTGGTTGTAAATGAGTGTTTCATATTAAGCGCCATCCTGATGGGCTCGGCCCAACCCACATCTTTTTTTCCCTTTTTTTCCTTTTCCCTTAGTAGGGTTTTCAGCCGCTTGGTAACTAGCAACAGCTATTTTCTCCTTGACCCCATTTTTCTTCCTAGTCACTTTCTTTCTCCTCCTTGTCCCCATTTTTCTCCCCGCCACTATTTTCTCTCGTCCTTTGATTTCTCGTCCACCTCTGGTCTCTCCTCTGCCCTGCTCACTCATTCTCCGACCGCCTCCACCACCGTGCCTCTATTCTCTCTCCTGCTCCAGCCCTCCACCACAACCCGACCACATCTCTTCTCACTCTCCCTCAAGTGCCTCCACCATCGCCGGTGATTCATTCTCCACCACCGCTTGCAAGTCAAGCTCCCAAAACTGCTGACGCGATGCTCGAATACCATTCGCCACTGTAGTTGGTGCTCTTTGTTGCTGGAGATCGACGTCGCCGCTGTAGTTGTTGTGTAGATATTAAAATTATTGTTTCTATTATCAAATTGTTATTGTGCTGTTATGAAATTGTTGTCATTGTCATCAATTTATCCTTTTGTTGTTAGGGTTTTCATATATTGTTTGTGCTGCCGGAAACCAATTTAGTTTTCGGCAGCTATTTTTTTCGAAGACAAGAAAGAGTTTCCGAGTTTGGAAACTTATTAAAGGCGGTTCCCAGATCTAATTAAAGGCATTTTTAAACCACCTTTAATTGCAAAATTTAAAGGCGGTTCCAGGAACCGCCTTATTTTAAAGGCACAAAAAGTGCCTTTAAATTGCCGATATAATCGCCTTTAATAGGCCATTTCTACACTACTGAAGGATCGTTTAGTCGCCAAGGGTTTTAACCAATGCTCTGTACGCTGAAACGTTCAGTCCCATGATCAAGCCTGTGACCAATTAGGATTATTCTTACTCTTGTTGTACGGTATGGTTGGTCGCTTCGTCAGCTTGATATAAATAATGCTTTCTTCAAGGGAAGTTGAATAAGGCAGTTTTCATGGATCAACCACCTGGGTTCGCCAACAATGATTTTTTGAATCATGTTTGTCACCTTAAGAAGGCACTCTATGGACTAAAACAGGCCTCCAAGCTTGGTACACTGAACTTTGACTTTCTTTCTTTCCCTTAGCTTTTAAAACTCTACCAACAATGCATCATTGTTCATCTTTTAAAAGGGAATTGTTACACTTTATTTACTTGTGTACGTTGATGACTTGCCACCGGAAGTTGCCCGGGTGCTCTGTCTAGTTGATTGGGTCTCTGGCTGCTCGGTTCTCATTAAAAGATTTGGGCTGCTTGACTTACTTCTTGGGTGTTGAAGTTGTTCCCTGCATGACTGGTATTTTACTTTCACAACGGAAGTATATTGAAGACTTGCTTCACAAGTGTGGAATGGCTGAAACCAAGCTTATGTCCTACTACTTGATTTTAGTAGGGTAATTATTTGAATGTTGGTTGTGGATGTGGTGGTTGTGGAAAATGGAGAACAGGGTGGAGGACGCATTAGGGTAATGCGTCCTCATGGCTGGGATTAAAAAAAATTTTCCAAAAATTATTAGAGGACGCATTTTGAAAACGCGTCCTCATGGCTGGGATTATATATTTTTTTCCAAAAATTATTAGAGGACGCATTTTGAAAACGAGTCCTCATGGCTGGGCCATTTTCTTTTTTTCCCAAAAATTAATTAGAGAACTCATTTTAAAAACGAGTCCTCATGGCAGGGCCATTTTTTCCGAATATTATTTAGAGGACTCGTTTTAGAAACGAGTCCTCATGGCAGGGCAATTTTATTTTTTCCCCAAAATTAAGTAGTAGACTCGTTCTCTGAACGAGTCCTCATAGCTGGGCATTTTTTTGTTTTCGAAAAATTATTTAGAGGACCCGTTTCAAAAACGAGTCCTCAGAAGCTGGCTATCCTTTTTTCCGGAATATTATTGCCGAATATTTTTTGAACGAGTTCTCAAAGCTGACTTAATTATTTTTTTCGTAATGACAATTAATTATTCGGTAAATTTGGTAAAATAAGCTTTTGGAAAATTTTAATTATTTGGAAAAATGCTTATTCCCAATGACCGTTATGAGGATTTTTTTTATTCCAGGTATTTTATCTCAGTTTTGTCCCGATTATAAAATCGTGTCATGAATTCAACAAAAGTGTATTTTTGAGAATGAGTCGTGAATTTAATTAATAAATTATCCTTGAATGCTGCAATGTATAACTTATTATTTTGTCATCCCATTGTTTTCGTTGAAGATTCTGCATAAGTAGACTTGTGTTTGTTTGATGATATTTTGAGAACTAGTCAAACGATAAATTAGGGTAGTGTGATTTGCATTTTTTAAACTAGTCTTGAATATAGGTGTAGGAATGAAGTATTGCACAGTTAGAAAGAGTACGGATTAGCATAAATGTACAGTAGCCTAATAATACTTGTGAAATGTAATGCAAATCAGTGTTCAATGGCATGTACTGTCCTAATGACGATCTCTACAAAGCTTTCCGCCCGTTCCACACGGTGGAGGACGTATGGTCCTGGATGTTCGTCGTGGAACAGCCATCTGTGTTGGTACATGCACTTCCTCATGTGGAACTCCCTCTGGTATTTCGTCCTCCATTTCGTCTCCTGCCTCCTCACAATAGGCACGTGGAACACTACCTGTATGTAATGGAGCGGCAGGCGACATGTATGGATGACTGGCTGTTGGAGTGACATATGCAGTGTATTCTAATGTAGTCATGTCGTAATGTGAGGGTTCACCATGTGATGGTCCGCCAGTTGGTGGACTCGCATGTGAGGGTCCTACTTGTGATGAACCAATGTGTTCTGTTTGGCCCCTAGCACGCAGCCTTCGACCTCCCTGTCGACCAGGTGGAGCCTGACGGTGGCTTCTGAGGTCAGTATATCTCACACCAGGGGGAGGATCCTCACAGTGCACAAACAGCTGATAATACTGCAGTCTAGAGGCCTGATGCGCGTATTGTAGACCCTGTGTGACAACATCATTGATTCTCCTGATAACGTTGGCGAAACGTGGGGAACATTCATCCAAATTAATGTCTAACCTATTGTGCACCTCAGTGATTGTCTGCAACTACAGAATCGAGATAAATATGTTAGATATGCAATGTCGAGGAAATCTGTAGTATTATTTCTTGACAATATTTGAATTTTAGGAAATACCAAGTACTCCGCAGTTGCACCGTCTCCATGGAAACCCTCTGTAGTCGTTAGAGGCTGTCCTGGCTGATCAATCATGCTCACCGTCTTGTGAAAGTACCACTCTATGTATTCATGGCTGGGACAATATGGATCTGCATACCCAAGTGGGTTTACTTGTTGATCGGATCGATGTTCCCAAGCATCGAGATATCTTCTTAGTTTGACACGCCAATCCATGCCAGACCTACCTCGACGGTCTCTAGTATGAAGCAGTTTATACTTATCCCTACTGACCAACTGGGTAGGTATTGGCTGGATTAGGCCAAACTGCCTGAGAACACGATGTGCATGGTGAAACTCCACGACATGCCAGCAAATAAGGTCAAAGCAAACTAGCCAATTGTTGTTACCAGCCGTACAGTACCACAGGAGTTGTTCCACGACATCCGCCATGTATGGCTCCCAAATAAACTGCAAGAACATGAAGGTGTTGCGGTTAGGTAATCAAAACCATTTTCCCCATGAAGTCAAAAAAACATAATCCAAGTTGGCCTACACCTGATTCTGATTGAGAGATGTGATCTGATCGTGGTACACTTTCAAAACATGCATCGGTGATTGTGATAAATCGTAACGGGCTCTCCACCTAGGAGCAAAAGAGTGAATTATATTAGCTAGTATATGGAATTGACTGTGGTATAAAAAATTGAAAACTCAAACTATTCGGCATGTACCGGGACCCAACAACATTCATCGTCACTGTTATTGGTAGAGCACCTGTTGGTCGGATGGATGGTATGCGCTCACATGCTCACAACTGTCAGTAAAAAAAATTAAATGTAATACAAAGTAATATAATGGACATTATGTACAAATGAGTGGAATGACAGTCTAATTTACCTGTAGCAAGACAAGATGGCCAGATATGAATTTAACCTGTGGAATTGCAGCGTCACATAAGCACCGGTACAAGTGTGCAAGAATGGCACTCCTTCAACTGTACTGACGTGCTGCGCCTAGGTCCAGCAGTACCGACAAGTAGAGCAATGGAATTAGGTGGCCAGATGTGTCTGACATGAGCATTCCCCCAACCAGCAGTAGAATGAAAACTCTCGCCCGCTGTTGACATTGGACCTCAGTAGGATGAGTAGGGAACGGACCGTGCAATAAGTTTCCCAACCAGCTTGCCTTAATGCGACCCCCTCGGATAACACTGGGGTCAGGTGTAGCACCTAGGTAGTCCGTGCACACTATCATCCAGTCCTCCGTATGCCTACTAATGTCTACTCCTGTGACTGGGATCCCATCGATCGGAAGACCCCATAGCATCCCCACATCCTGCAATGTGACTGTAGCCCCCCTCATCGGCAGGTGAAATGTGTGCATCTCGGGTCGCCACCGCTCCACTAGGGCAGTGATGAGTGAATGGTCTATGCGTATCGGTGCGGAATCCAGGAGTCCCTGGAATCCTAAATCATGCACGTAGCTCATAACTGTGTCAGGCATACCTTCGGTCCAGCATGCCCCATCGCATCGCCTAACCTGCAGTGCCTCATCCTCTAAGTGACCGTTGTACAATGCACGGGCACGATGCTCCTCATGAAGGTACAAAAAATCATCCTCCATGGGTCCTGGATGATAAGGATACATTGTGTGTCCCTGTTTACAATTATAACATGTCAAAATTAATTACTCAAATGATTACCATGTCAAACATATTCGACAAATAAAAGCTATACTACATCATGAGATAAATATTCCACGTTCTGAAAGAAATACTACAAGTACCATACTACAGAGGTAATATTACAGACACCATATGACAACATGACACTAAGCACGGCCACGCTTACGGACGCCGCTGGATTCACCTGGCACCCTCTCATCCATTTGATTCCTTATCCTTCTCTCTGCAAACTGTCCATGCCTCCTATTGCGAAACTTTTCTGGATCAGGAATCAACCTCCAACGGGAACATTGCCAAAGTGATGGATCTCGTACAGGCATGAAACCCTGACTATATTGTTGCACATATGTGGTCGTGTGATACACCCTATCACATAGACTAGCAGGATCGTCACGTCTATGCCGACAGACGGCCAAGGCATGGGAACAAGGGAAACAGAATATTTGCCATTCACGACAAGTACACTCTCTTCTTTGGTATTTGACCGTGTACTGTCGTTCACTAATGCTCCCATCAATGTTCCTTGTCACAACCCTATAAGTCTGCGACGCATGGCTAAACAAGGTTACGATATGTCCATGTGCCCATGTATCCTGCTTCTGAAACTTTTTCCAGCTCCTCTTAGGAAACACGGACCTGGACAAACAAACAAGATTTTAGAATCCAGAAACTGGTCTACGAACACATAAAAAACTATAATTAAGTGACAAAGTACCTCCAATTCGTGGCGTCTATAACCCTTTGTGCAAACATTTCAACTGTTCGCTCGAATGCCGCTTTGACACACTCTGTTATCGGGAGATGGCATGCGAGCCGTAAACAGTTGTTGAAACTCTCTGACAAATTCATCGTGAGAATTCCCCAACGTCGATCACCCTCATCAAATGCAAGACACCACTTACTCCTATCTTGCCGTTCCAGCCAAGCCCAAGCAGATGGATCTATACTTTCCCACTCCTTCTTATACTCCCTCCACTTTCTCTCTCACCTGGCACCACCAAGCTGCCACACCAGAGTCTTCATAAGAGCATTCTTGAACTTCCCGCCTTCATATGATAGGAAGTTGGACTGAAAATGCCACATGCAAATTCGATGGTGTCCAGCTGGCTCCATCCACTCTTCCATATGTGTCATCACATTTATAAGTCCAGCATACCTATCTGATATGATACACATTGGCCTTCTATCACCACCAACAACGTGAAGAAGTAGTCTCCCCATGAACCAGTTCCAGCTTTCATTCGTTTCTTCGTCAACAATTGCGTAAGCGATGGGGTTGATGTAATCATCTGCATCGTGCGTCACGGCGACCAGCATCGTGGACTTATATGCACCTCTCAAATGAGTGTTATCCACGCTAATGACTGGCCTGCAGTGGCAAAAGGCTTCAATTGCCTGACTAAATGCCCATAACACAAATTTAAATTTCCTACACCCGGGACCGTGTATTCTGTCAGGTACATCAACCCAATCAACAACGGTGCTCGGATTAGCCCTGAAAAGCTCATCCATAAACGTTGGGAGCTGTTCAAAAGAATCCTCCTAAGTTCCGAATACCATGTCAATTGCCTTCTGTTGAGCATACCACGCCTTCTTGTAGGAAATGGTGACATTGAACTCCTTTTTGACTTGAGCTTGTACATCTTTCACTGTGTATGAAGTGCTTACATCAATGTGGTGGCGGATTGAACGAGCAATCATCACCGACGTCAGATTCATGTTACTCGTAGATCGACCAGCACCAACACACCCATGGCTACTTGCCCATCTGGTATCTCCCACATGCCATGCGAAGCCTTTTTGGAAGCTCTAGCAACCCAAAGACAATTCCCAGTTCCTTCGACAACGTCCTTGCATTTCGCATACCATGTGCGTGATCTGCTCTCCACAACTTTGTGTTCCCTGTTGATCATGGAACTCCACCAAGAAATAGCTTCAACCAACTGGGGCTTCGTCTGGAATCGCATACCCAACTCCACTTCACCAGTCTCTTGAACATAAGTAGAAACTCCAGACCCAAAATGAGTTGGGTCATAGCTATCCTCATCAGGGCCCCCATAATCCCTATAGTAGGCCTGTGTATCCGGGTTCGCCAGAATATGAAATGACGTGGGTACATTGTTCGTGCACACCACTTGTTCATCCTCGTCCCTAGGATTCGAATAAGTTGATAAGGAACGATCATCCTCACTTCCACCGTCAAGTTCAGCTTCCTCACTATTGTCTTTGCTACCAACATGCCGAACAACATGGTCGCTAACGTGACCCACGTAATTATGGTTGAAGACATTCTGCTCGCCATGGTCCATACCATACATACCACCACTTGTGGACGGCTGAGCACAATCCACATGAGCATACCCACCAGGTTGGCTGGACTCACCAATTTTTAAACCTCGGCTATGAACATGTGGTGGTATACTTGGTATAGCGGCAAAGTTCTGCATGTTGCTCAACAACGACATGAACGTGCTTGGCCGTGCCACGTCATTAGTGCTTGTTAACTGTTCCATAACAATGTAAAAATCCACGGAGGACAATAACAATCGATCAACAATGTTGAAGAAGAATGCGGTTGACTCATCATCTTCCACATTATAACACCGATAGTATACATCCGAACCAATCAGTTCAGGACAACGGTAATATATTTTCACCATATACCTCTCACTCGCAATGCCAAGCCTCGTGACAATTAAATCAACTAATTCTGAGTGGTTCAACCTCCTCTCGAGAGTCACAACTCGCTCCGGTATTGGAGGATCATAATACACACCCACAGTCAAATTAAACTTAATCTGACCCCCTCTATACATATACACCGTCAAAAACATCGTACAACTGCAATACACAAATACATAACTTTTAATTCCTTTTCATTCGACATTCCTTTTCATTGTATCCTCAAATATGTACATGTACTCCACTCGGCCACATTAACAACACTATTAATACAAACATAATACATTAATCAGTAAACGATTATACAAATACATCACTTTTATTTTGTTTTCATTCGACATTCCTTTTCATAGTATCCTCAAATGTCATTACTGTTACTACAAACTTAATACATTAATCAGTAAACAATTCACATAATTACTTCATTTAGTCTCGCATCAACATTAAACGCTATCAAAGCATCGGACCAAACTTAATCATTCAAACTACACACAATCATACAACTCATTCAAATTAACTAAATTATTCCGGGTTGTCCACAAATTATAATTTAACAAAAAAAACAACAACAAACTTTCTACGACAACTCACACATAATCGTTGAACACATTAGTAAAATTATTTAGGGTTCAATTAACTTCAAGAAAATGAAAAAATGAGTGGGTGGCAGTCTGAGACTCACGGACAAGGTGACAAAAGTGGAAGTCAACTGTGTGCAACGATGGGTCAACGGCAACGACAGGAACTTCAGGCCGATTTTGATCTCTACAACCAAAAATCCATTACAAATTTGACAGACAAAAAACCTTAACAAAATAAAACAAGAGA
Source organism: Rubia yunnanensis (assembly GCA_037428765.1). Lineage (NCBI taxonomy): Eukaryota > Viridiplantae > Streptophyta > Magnoliopsida > Gentianales > Rubiaceae > Rubia > Rubia yunnanensis. The sequence goes on along the minus strand of CM075071.1, from coordinate 64,772,508 downwards.
AAAATGGAGGATTTTGAAAAAAAAACTACATTACCGGATATTGTGAACAAGCGGAATGGCGGAGGAGAATGGTGGAATGCCGATGAACAAGCGGCGCAATGGCGGAGGAGAGTGGCGGTGAAGTCTCGAGAGGGAAGAAGGGAGGTGAAATGAACAAAAAATTGGAAAAATGAGGATGAAAAGGATGAAGGAAGGAGGAAGAGAAGAAGAAGCTAGGAATTAATAGGCTTTAAGTGGATAAGAGGACGCATGCAGGAAATGCGTCCTCTCTACGTGTTGCCTTCCCCTTCCACCAACGTTCCATCAATGCCTGCCTCTGCCTGACTCCGCCTGCCACCTTTGACCAGATTAGAGGACGCATATTCAAAATGCATCCTCTCACCACGTGTCACTCACCGCTTGCACTTAATAATCAATAATAAAAAAAATAAAGGGAAGGAGAGGACGCATTTCCTACATGCGTCCTCCCTATTCTCTTCTGGTTGTGGCTACTGCAGCCACAAACATAGAAATTTCCCGCTTATGTCCACCCCTTTATCCGCGAGTGTTTCTTTGCTTTGTCTTTCTATTGAACTACTACCTTCCCCGAATGAATACCGCGCCTTGGTTGGGAGCCTTTAATATTTAAGTCTCACTCATCTGGATATCAATTTCAGCACAAACAAGTTAGCTCAATTTATGCAGCATCCAACCACAGTCCTTTGGTTAGCTCTTAAATGGGTTCTTCAATATTTCGCCAACACAAGTGATAAGGGAATTTTCATTCCAGCTTCCTCGCTGCTCACTTTCCATGCTTACTCTGATGTTGATAGGGTTGGAGACAAGGATGACCATGTCTCTACCACTGCGTATTTACTCTATCTCGGTAGCACTCGTATTTCTTGGAGCTCTCTCAATAAGCAGTCTATTGCAAGATCTTCAATGTAGGCTGAGTATAAGGCTTTGAATGACACTGCTTCTAAGCTTTTGTGGGTACTCTCCTCGTTTTCTGAACTCGACCATTATTTTTCTGAAACTCTAGTGATAAATTACAACAATCTAGGTGCTATGAGTCTTAGGGCTAATCTCCATTTTCACTAAAAAATGAAGCATATAGGTCTGGCCTATCATTTCGTTTGTGAGAATGTTCAACGGGAAGTTTTGGGTCTCCTTTGTTTCAACTGATGACCAACTTGATGGCTATCTAACCAAGCCATTACTTCATCCTCATTTCGACTCTCTGCTCCTTAAGTTGAACCTGTCTTCCAGACCATCTAACTTGTGAGGGAATGTTAATAATACTTAGTTTTTCATACTTAGTTGTTTGACTACTTCTTCGTCATATATCTACCCACTATGTTAAGTGGTATTTGTGGAGATAAATTATAGGAACTGTTAGCACCTCACCATGTATATATAACAGGAAGTCTGTCAATGAATACATACTTTCCTTATACTCTTTTTATAAGTGGTGGCGAAGAGGGCCAGCGAGGATGAGAGAGAGGCTCCAAAATCTGGAAGAAGAGGAGGTGCATGAAAAGAAGAGGAGACGCAGGGTGAGGCCACATGAGAAGAAGCGGAGGCGCAGGAGTTAGGGTGAAGAGAAGAAGGGGAGGTGTAGGACTGAGGGTTAAGAAGGAAATGGGCAAAAAACGGTCAAGTATGGAAAGAAACCCTACTTTAAATATTTTATCCAAACAAACAAATAAAGTCAAGCCCATTAAAGGTGGTTCTATACACCTTTACTCCATGTTTATTAAATGCGGTCTTCAAAAAACATTCTTAATCAGACCCGAACCGCCATTGATCAGTGTCCACTAAAGTCGGTTCTTCAAAAAATATGAACTACTTTTAATTGATGTTCAATAAAGGCGGTTTCTAAAGAACCACCTTTAAAATGGAAGGGAGTCAAAATAGAGAGGTTCAGTGTCGGATTCTCTTCCCAAAGGTGGTTCCTCAAAAAATCAACGGAACCACCTTTTAACGTTGTCTTTAATAGAGATTTTCCATTGGTGATAGTTGGTCAAGGGTTAGTACTTCTTGTTGACGATCACATTTTGGTTTTCCTTAAAATTGAGGTGTATGTGGAGGTTTCTGGCAGTTTGGCTGCCTCAGAGGATCCACCATCATGGAAGCAGAGAGGTGGAGTTTTCCGACAAGAAATAACAATTGAGTGTGTTTTAATCTAGATTGAGATGATACTTGGTTATTGTTTGTGCCTGTTATTGGTAGAGAGAAAATAGAGAACATTTTCACTTAGTAGAGAGAAAAGAGCACTTGATTTCTTTAATTTGAAGAAGTTTTCATCTAACATTTTCATTGTATGTAATTATATCATAATACTAATTACTATATAAAACAATTTTACAAAAGATCATAGGTTCCAACCCAAAATGTCGGGCACTTCACTAGTGGGTAGCCACTCTATTAGACAGTAAATATGTAAATATTTACTTACCTTCATTAGCACAGTTGTAGATATGATATAAGTTTACTGTACAATCTATTTTTACTGAATGATAATTACTTACCTGTTATAGGATTACACAATTTTACATGGTATTAGAGCTACAACAACCATAGATTGCTAAACCCTAAAATTTTGTTGGGTAATATGCAGATTTAACCTTATATGTTGAGGAAAGTGCAGATATAACCTTCAATTATTTTTTGGTGCAAATATAACCTTAAAACCATTATTTCGGCATTGACTGGCCATTTCCGGCCATTGACCGACCGGAAATAACCAAATTGACCTTTTAACCTAATACAAAGTTTAAAAGACAAAATTACCCTTTGCTGCCACCACACCCACTGTTCCACCACCAGCTTGCCACATCTGCCCCACCACCACCCAGCCAGCTCCGCCTATCCACCACCTTCCACTCCACTCACCACCACCTTCCACTCCACTCACCACCACCATCACCACCTGGCTTAGCAGAACCCAAAACCCACCACCTAATCCCTCTTCCACCACCAGCTCTGCAGAACCCTAGCTATGGAGGAAAGAAAATCCATCTCTGCCACCAGTCTCGCCATCCCACCACCAATCCACCACCACCACCACCAATTCACCAATCTAACACCACCAGCTAGGACTCACCTCTCAATCCAACACCACCGGCAAGGACTCACTGTCGGTCAATTGGACCAGCTTCGCCAATCAGCTCTCCTCCATCCTATCACCCAGCTCCACCAGTCCCTCCGTTTGTCGTTCATCCAGCCCTAATCGACACCACCTCACCTAGCCCTAGTTTCCCACAAAATTGAGGATTAAAGAAGAAAAGCATGGAATTTTCAGACGAACATGTATGGAAATGGGAACACTAACAGAGGAAGAGAAGAACGGTATTACCATTGGTTTGACCCTTCCAAAGAGTTTCATTATTTTATCATCCTTGTGCGCCGCCGCTATTACAACTACAAACTTAAAAATATAGGAACAGTGCCCTCCGCTGCCTGATTCTACTTACCATCAAGCAGTGCCTTCTAGCCTCCACAGTTGTGCACTACTAGTGGCATTATACCTAGCCACACCGCCTCTCGCAGCCCTAGCCTCGCCGCCCCTATCCCTCATATTCTACACTTTCTCACCATCACTAAAGGCCCCACCGACTCCCCCTGTTCTTGTGCCCGACCGGTCCAACCACCTCCATTATCTCCTGCGGCCCCCATCACCATCTTGACACCACTCCATCCACCTCCATCATCCTCACCGCTCCCTCCATTATCTTGGTGTCGCTCCCTTGCCACCGCTCGCCGCTCCCTTGGTTTAAGGAAGAATTGCCACAGGATTTGAGAAATTGCCACCACCGCAGTTTAAGTTTATGAGTACACCCATAACCCAAGCGATGAGGGTTTTGGTGCCGTCAAGAAAAAGGGAAAGAGGAAGAAGGTTAGGGGCATAAATGTAATGCATCTTTTTTCTTTTTTTCTTAGGTGTAAAATAAACTTCTCACTAATTTTCGACCTGAATCTGACGAAAAAGGTTATGTGTGCACATAACTTGAATAAATATGGTTACATTTGCACTTTCAATTAGCACATGGTTATATTTGCAGTTTCATCAATTATATATGGTTATATATGTACTTTTCTCAATTTTGTCCTTTGTTGCTGCGACAACACCACCTTTGATAATTTAATTTGCGTCGTCGCCGCCATAATATGTTCATTGCCTTTGATCGGGATTCTTTGTGCTATGGAAACAAAGTTTGAACAACATGGCTTTGTATTGTTTGTGCTACGACAACATGGCTTGAAATTAGTTAACAAAGTACTGCTCAGTTCATTGTTTTGTTAACAAACTGCGTAAGGATTTTGACGTAAGGCTTTTTTTAAACTCAAAACACTCATCATCGATGAGCAGGGGATTTATATATAAAAGGTTCCCCACACCCTTTGGAAACCCAAAATGATTGTTATGTTACAAAAACAATTGAAGCATGTTGATCCTAGAGAAAATCGTGGAGTTCTGGATGATTGAAATCCCTTGAATGTGTTTCCTTTTCTTAGCCCTCCACCCCCGTGTTAAGATCATGAAGGCCAGGAAATAAAGAGGTTTCAATCATCGTAATTTCAATGATGTAAAGAAAACCTAGCTAATCAGATGAGATTTCCATCTGAGCTGAGGGAATAAGATTTCCCTTCGATAAAGAAATAAAAATCTTTGTGCTAGTGTAATTTCTTCAAACTGAGTGATGTAGCCTCTTCTAACTGCTAATTTTGCTAGAAAATTAGGAGTTTGGTTTCCTTCTCGATGAATATGGCCGAACTTGACATGTTGAAATCTCGTGGTTGCTGTTTGTTCTGGTTTAGGAGTTGCTGACCTTGAATGATTTGTATAGCCGAAGAACAATCCGATTCAATTTAAGCCTGGTCAGTCCTTCCTGTAACAGCTTCTAGTCCTATCAAAATAGATAGCATTTTAGCCTTTATGACTACTATATGGGGCAATAATGGGTTATTATTCAACGGAATAAAATATGATCTAGCATGAACCACTTGTTTGTTAGCATCCCTAAAGACACAACCTATGCCTATCCTATTACCCTCTAGGGCTGCATCACAATTAACCTTTAGACCCCAGTCCGGTTATTTCCATTTGGTTAGGTTCAACCTTTTTATCTGTTTCCTTTTGAATGGTGGCATTAGTCCATTAATAACAAGATTACATTGTGTGTGCCAGTCAGTGAGATTTAGGATGAACTGAGTAGATCATGAAGCAAAGATTTGAAATGTTTTTCCATTGAGACCGACCATGGATCTTTTTGTTTTCATGAACCATTTTGTTTATGGTTTTCCATAACTCCCAGCATACTAAACATGGAAGAGCAATAAATATGGAATGGTGAGCAGATGAAGATGATTTAAGTGACCAGTAGTATTCCAATCTCTCCCTGATATTATTAACGAACATAGCTGGCATAGTTATAGCTTCATGCATTTTATTCCATAAAAAGTTAGCTGTAGCACATGAATTAAAAAAATGTGATAAAGTGTCTACACTTTCACATTCTTTGCATTTAGAAGGTAAGTTCAGCCCAATTTTCATTAGGATATTAGCAAAAGGTAATGCATGCAATACCAATTTCCACGTAAAAAAACTAACTTTTGTTTTTGGCAAAGTCGAGTTCCAAACCTTTGTAAAAATATCCATGTCAGGTTTTTTAGTTCTGAAAATATGGTATGCTGATTTAATTGAAAATGAACCATAAATATCAGTTAAAGGAACAGTTAATATCCTTACAAAAGGTGGGTGCATGCATTGTGTGCTTGAAAACTTGAAAATGAAATTGTGTGCTTGGTTGGGGCTGTAATAGCCCATGTATGCCGAGGTATAGAAGTTAGAACATGATTTATCAGAATTATCTTTCCCCCTCCTGAAAGCCAATGAATTTTCTTGTTAGAGACTTCGCTATTAACTGAGTCAATTAGTGTTTCAAAGTGGAGGTTTAGTTTCCTTCCTTTAAAAACTGTAACTCCTAGGTAAGAAAATGGAAGTGTTCCTTGGGTCAGATTAGTTATGTCCTTAATATTTTTTTTCTTTGTTTCCCACTTATTTTCCCTTAGTTAAAAGCACTTTTATGAAAATTTACTTTTTTACCTACAGCATTCTGATAATTTTTTTGAAAAATCATTAGGTTTTTTAAGGATTTTGTTATTCCCTTAAGAAACACCATTGTGTCATCAGCAAATGATAGCTTATTTATTGAGTTTGCTGATCCTGGTGAATGGAATTGTTTAATGTTTCCATTTAAAAATTGGATCCTAAGGTTTCTGGTTAAAAGTTCTGTCAAAATGTTGAAAAGAAAGGGTGATAATAGATCACCTTGCTTAAACCTCTTGTAGGTTTAAAAAAACCGCAAGGTGATCCATTTATCAGACCTTAAAACCATGATGAGTTAATGTTGTTCATTATGATTTTGACTAGATGGCCATGAATCCTAATTTTAACAAAAGGGTGTTAATGGTTGTCCAAGAAACTCAGTCAAATGCCTTCATCATGTCAAGTTTTAGAATTAGATTTAAAGATTCACTTTTCTTATCTAGCAACCTAATTGACTCCTTCATCATCAGAATATTGTCAACAATATCTCTCCCTTTTAAAAATGCTGACTGTTCATTGGAAATCAGGGAGCTCATGTAAGGTTTGATTCTTTCAACCATGATCTTTAAAATAAGTTTGTTGATGAAATTGGAGAGGCTTATGGGTCTAAATTCACTAATGGCTTTAGTAGTTTTGATTTTTGGTATCAATGCAATTAGTGTACTTGCCACTGATTTTGGTATGGGAATACCTGCTTGGAATTCCTGCACTGCGATTAGAGCGTCATTTTTGATAATCTCTCATATTTACCTATAGAAGAGACCAGGAAAATCGTCTGGCCCTGGAGCTGCATTTGGAGATAAATCAAATACTGCTGATTTGATTTCATCAAAGGTTTTAACAATTGAATGTTATCCTGGTTAGTAATAGAAGGATGGATTTCCTTCATTAGGAATAAGAGGCATTGACCTGAGGGATCATCATTTTCATATGAGAGGAGTGTTTTAAAGAAAGTGACTGCTGCATCACTTATTTCTGGCTGAGAGTTCAGCCGGTTTCCTCCTTGATCTTGTATTTTCATAATTGATAGTCTAGCATGGTTTTTAGAGATGGATTTATGAAAATATTTAGAATTTAGATCCCCATCTTTGAGCCACTTCATCCTAGTCTTTTGGGTTAGGAAAATGTTTTGTTCAACTAGGTGTCTAGTTAGTTTAGTCTAAGCCACGTTCAACTTAATTATGTCAGAAACTAAATGTGTTATATCATAGATAGATTCCAGATTAGCAACTTTAGTTTTTGAGGTTGTTATGTTATCATAAACATTGCCAAAGACCAATTTATTCCATGTTTTTATTTCATTTTTTAGTCTTTTCAATTTTAAGGAAAAGCCAATTAAACCCTGTTCCTGTATAGGTTGGGACCAACTATTGGAGATTAAGTCCATGAATTCATTCCTATTGAACCACATTTCCTGAAACCTGAAGGGTTTAAGGGATGTGATATCTGAATTTGAAATGTCTAGTAGCATGGGGGGATGATCAGATGGTTCTGCTTAGGATTTGGACAGAAGACTGATTAAATGAGTTAATGGAACTATTATTTTCCATAACCCTATCTAATCTCTTAGAGGCGGGGCTTACAGTTCTAAGGTTTCTCCATGTTAAATGATTTCCAACTGTGTTTAAATCTGATATCTGGACATCATTTATAAAAGTATCAAAATATAAGATAGAGTTCAAGTCTGGAGAGCTGGGACCACAATATTCATCCATTGGTCTTATGACATTAAAGTCACCCCCAATTAAGGTTGGGGAGTCATCAAATCCAGTAGTCAAATCAGTGTAAACCTACAGTCTATCTTCTCTATTGTGTGGAGCATAAATGAAGAATGCCTTAATTTTTTTATCCAGATTTTTAATGTTTATATCTACAGGTATTTAATGATTATGGTTTGTTACCAGATTTAGGTCAATCCTATCAGAGTACATGATCTATATTTTATTATGAATCATACCTAGGTGGTGCCTAAAACAGAACATTTTTTTGTACATGTCTAACTGATTAAGTTGTCCTTTAGGTTCAATAATAACTAATAAGTCCAGTTTATGTTTCTTAGACAAATGTTTTAACCTGACCTGAGAAGTTGATAACCCTCTAACATTCCAAATTATGCATTTAACTGTCATTAGAAACCTTTTTTTGAAAGCTAACATGGAACTCTTTTTAGGAGGATTAACCTGAGATGATGTTTGCAGATCAGATGACTTTGGTGTTGGGGTCATGTGATTTTGATCTTAATGTTTTACCTTTTTGGCTGCATCCTTGATTTCCCATATTTTGTTGACATTCCTGTGCTTTTCCTTTACCTATGGAGAGTCAATATCAGACATATTTTCCTTATTAGGGATCCAGGAAAATTGACCAGAGAGAAAGATATAAGGTATTTTTAGGAGTTGTGATTTTATCACATAATGTATCATCAGTAAAGTTAGGTAAAAGGATTTTTTTTGTGGTGATGAGGGAGCTGTGTTGTAGCCTTTGGATTCATATCCTTCCTCCAAAAAATCTTCAATTGAGTTGCTTTCAGAGATATTTTCTTCTATCTCCAAATTTTGTTGGTTCTGGAGCAGCCGTACTTGTGGAGAAGTCTGAGTATCATCTGAATTTTCCCCATGGTGGTAGGCTACAACAGTGTTATCAGACATGTTAGTGGCTGATTGATGTTCTCCTGGATGAATGGATTCGTTGAAGTACTCAGGTTCTACACCCAGATATGTTGTACTCTAAGACTTAGATGGAGAGGCTTTGAACTATGAGTCACTTTCATCTGTATCCTTAGCCTTGCCTTCTCCATGTAGAGCTCCTTCTTGTAATTCTTGGCTCAAAATTCCAGCTTCATTATAGTTAGTCAATAGAGATTGAGCAGACTGGTCATCAGAGGTGATTTCCTCTAAGATAGCAAATCTATTCACAAAATTGTTTGCTTTGGTCTTATCATGTGGAGGTAGAACTACAAGGAGGGAAGGAGTAGTTTTTTGTTGGTTCTGATTAGGCTTAGGTTGATAGAACTTGTTGGTGGGTTGGGTCCTTCCTTTAGTATTATTTGGTAAGGCATTGATTTCCCATAACCTGTCAACCATAAGATGTTTAGGATCATCAACCTTCTTTTGTGTTTTGTACCTTTGAAACATGGGGCTCCTTTTAATAGTCATTTGACACCAGTTGATCCCTTTTATAATTAGACTCACTGTGGCCAAGCTTAAGACAATTCCTACAGTATTGTGGGAAGTTCTCGTAGGTTATAGCATAAGATCTGTTATGAGCTATCGAGCCGAGCCTAATCTTATTTGGTCTAGGCTTTGAAGTATCAATTTCCACATATAGACAAATTGTGGGTGACCTAGTTAAGTTTCTAGTAGGGGCATCAGCAAACAAAAGTTTTCCTAAGGAGTTCCCCAAATTAGTAATAGATTTAGGGTGGAAGAAGTATACCGGAGGGAATTCGACAGTAAGCCACACATGAGCTAGAGCTGATTCTTCATCATAATCGAAGCTTTTTGTCCATTTGATGATGCACATGATGGTACCTGCCATAGACCAGGTTCTTTATAACCAGCAACGATTGTAATCCTCCTCTAAATCAAAAGTGATTCTGATGTGCCTTGAATCCATAGCAAAAAATTGAGCTTTGCCTTTGAAACCTACAGTCTTGATTTGTTTTCTAAGGAATTCCATTGTTGGGCGGCATCTACTGAATTTTCCGATGAGGGATTTTGAGAATGGAGCAGCGAGTAAATCGATTTCATCCTCCAGATATAGAACCATGAGTTCCCATTTATAATTGAAATAGGTATGGAGATCTGGTGTAGGTTGTTATTAAAGATTGAGGGGTTTACTTTTGGGCGAAAGATGGGTTTGCCGTATTCCATAAAGTCGCTGCCATGGCCGGAAGGGCAGGTGAAGGGGACATTATACAATAGAAATTGCTTTTTCAGAGAGAGAAATGTAGAAGATAACCCTGTCAAACCTTCCTGGCAAGGCAAGAAAGCCAGTGCTTTGAAACAATTTTGGATTTTGGCGTAAGCCGCAATTAATTAGTCAATGAATTTTTTTCCCCTACAATTTGTGTTCAGTCTTTGTTTTTATTGCCGCTGCATACCGTGATTCAACGCCAGCACTATTACAAGGGCAACCAGCGTGGACAATCAGCTCAGTGGCGACACTACTCCTCCATCACTGCAGAAATAATCTTTTCATCTTGTTTTCACTGTCCCCAACGAGCCTCAGATACTTTTCGTCGGAATCAACAATTAAAAAATGATTACCTTGGATGTCCTTCAACAGAGGTTGCTGAATCGGCAAGTCGAATTGCAGCGGTGCCACCTTGGATGTGTCTCATCGGCGGTGGCAGAGCAGAGTTTTGTGTCTCAGAGGTGCGGCAGCGGCAGAAGATAGTGAAAAAAAAGAAAAAGAAAAAATAAAATTAGGAATTTTTAATTGAAAATATTTTTTAATTATTAAAATTACCATTATACCCCTTGCTGTATCAGAAAACCATTTAGTTTTACCTGAAAACCACCTCTGGGGACTAAACAAGTTGTTATGAATTTGTGGGGGTACTGTCTAAGGGTTGATTTACAAACGGAGACCAAAATATGTATAAGATATTTTGTAGGGGACTAAAAAATAATTTAGTCCTCAAATATTCAGCACAAAGTTTGGGTCTTGGATGGCATCAAGGTAACGAACGCTTCCTAGGTACGTCTGTTCAAACTTCATGCCAAGGGTTACAAAGTTCTTGCGCACATCGATGGTACGCCGCCTCCGCCTCCTGCCAAGAATGATGCAGCCTTTGATGCCTAGTGTGATATTAACACCCATATTCTTCAATAGATCTATGAAACATTGAACGATAACCTTGATGCACCCCAATTTACCATTGCTCATGCGCTACCGTCAGTAGACCAGAATCTGCAAGCCAAAGGCCCCGGAGGTTTCCTGGGGGAAGGGACTCTGACAGCCAAGCTAGCAAGTAGATTACAAGAGTGTAATTAGGAATGAATAGTTGAGTGAGTAGGGTTGCCTTTAGCCTTTATATAGGTAGGCAAGTATGACAACTGTGTTTTTTGCTTGTGGAGCAAGTACTCTCACCTTGGGCCATCACAAAAGGCTTTATCCAAAAGGCAAAGCTATGGACCGGAAGTTCGGTTGTATAGACATTTATGCCCATACAGATTTACACATTATCACGAAGCCCTTGGAAAGATGAGGGTTTAGCCTTCGAATTCATCCCGAGATTGTGGGTTCAAATCTGTGCACGCATCCGTGAGTTTGTCGCTGCTCCCTTTTCACGGGATGCTTCGAATTGATGGCTAAGCGGGGGTTCATCCTCCAAAATCCTTTAACACTCCAGGGGTACGATCTTGGTGCCCCTACAATGCGTTGAAGGCTCGTCCCATGTTGAGGTTTCGAACTAATCATTTGAGGTGAGTAATGTATCAACGGTTCGACCCTTGGCTTTCTAGCCTGTTCTAGAGTTCAGGGGCCTAAATCCCACCTCTTTTATTTCCCTAGGGGACTTTGGGCCCCTGTTGATTCTGAGTGAGGGGTCTGGTCTTTGGTCTTCTAATATGTGTCAGAGACCAAAAATCCTTCGAGCCCTATCGGTAGAAGTAGTGAATTTGATTTTCCACCTCCTAATCTGAGTTAGAAATTCAAATTCTTTCATCTATATGAGAAGATAGAAAATGCATTTGAATCCCAAGATTCAAATCTATGCTAGAGCCTGAGATTGTGCAGATCCCAGTACTTTACCCATAGAAGATATGGCCTTCATGCTTCCAATTTTGTGTTAGAGCCCTTGGTCGCTCAAATTCCAGTAAACCTGAATGAGGGATTCAGACACTGGCCTTCCAATATGCGCTAGAGCCGAGTGCATCGGAATCCATATTTTTGATTATATAGGATTTGAATTCTGGTCTTCTGAAATGTGCCAAAATCCAAGGAATTCATACCCTACATGGTGAGCTCGTCCTTCGGGCATCTAGTCTGTGCTAGAGCTTGACAGATTCAAATTCATTCATTTAAGCGTAAATGCTCTGGGCTTCTTGGGTTCTAATCTTTGCTAGAGTCCCAGGAGCTCGAATCCACATATGAAGGGATGAGGGTCTCGATCTTCAACCTTCTAATCTGTTGGAATTTGAAGGTTCAAATCTAAAGAGGGAAGTGGAAAAGTTGCGTGGGATTGATATTCAAAGTCAAAATCCAAGGCAGGAAGTGGGAGAGTCGTGAGCGAGACGCTAAATTTCTATCTTCTGGGCATGTGAAGCCCCTGTTGGGTTCCACGCGCACCACTTACCCCATAAATTCCTTGGGTTTCTCCCCCACGTGGCCTATTTACCCACACCCTTACTTTTTTGGTGTGGCAGCTCGAGGTAATGATTACCTTTAACTCCCTCTATATATAATAGGGTTTTCAGCCACCCTCACTTCACTCTTTTCCCCAATTCACTTTCAAATTTCAACAAACCTTTTTCTCTGTCAGATTAATTTTCCGGAGACCTTTCTCAGATGGCTCAGGTCTTTTCTATCCAATCAATCATTAATTCCTCTATCTCTTATCATCTCATTTTCTCTTTTACAATGTTGCAAACACTATTATCAGGGAAGAACTTCATCCCAGCCTATTTATTGGTTGTGTTTACCACCACTGGAGTGAAGGAATCTTGTCTCCAAGATTATGGTGTTGTTCCTTTCACGACGTTCGATTCTTTTCCAGAGGGTTTCAAAGCTGGGGAGAGCTCTAGCAGTTGCTCAGTGCCATCAAAAGGCTTTTTCCACAAATGTGTTTCTTCCATATCCAGGGTTCCGATTTGGGAAAAGGTTCAAGACGATAAGGGGGGTCATCCCTTCTTTTTTAAGAAAATCCAGACCCCGGTCCTCGAGATCCCTAAGACGATGGCACCAGAAATTTCTAAACTGCTAACTACCCTACCTCTTTGGGTTAATATTCCAGAGGATTTATGACTGGAGGTTCTTCGAGACAATTAAAATCTAAGGGATACAGGTCGGTGCACCGTCCATGAGAGCCACCTCCGGTTCAGACTGTGTTTCCCCCAACCCCCTATCCTCTCTCAGATTCTCGAGAAGCACCAGGTGTGCCTAGCCCAATTGCATTCGAACGTCATTCTCCTTGTTATGGAGTTTATGAATCAATGCAACAACCTGGGTATCACCCCTTGGCACGAGTTGTTTAGGTATCTGTATTACCTCTTCGGCAGAAAACCTATGGTGCATACATCCGAGGGTCGGGATACAAAGCTCGAGGGGATCATGACTCTATGCAGTAGGTTCTTGAACAACCCCTTGAAGATCTCATCAAACTGCAAAGGGTGGCATCAATTCCTCATTTTCACTTCAAGAAAGAAGTGGGGGAGTATTATGTACCCAAATGGAATCCAAAGCCCAAGTTCAAAAATCCATCCACTTATGTCGCTCTGAGGAGTATGGTAGAAGATAGAGAGTGACTTTTAAGAGACCTCCTTGATATTTCTAGGAACTTTGATTTTGTGTAGCCGGAAGAAGGTATATGTCTGGATCTACAGTCAAAAGCCAGTCCTGATAGAACCCCTTCCTCTGGTGGAATTTGCAAAAGCCCCTTTCAGTAAGGGGAAAGAAAAGAAGAAAAGAGATGAGGGCGACCAGCCCAAGAAAATAAAGATGAAAAGTAAGACTTTTTTGATCGGTGATGAAAAGGCTTCGAAGAAATCAAAGAAGCAAAAACCTAAGGTTTACAGCTTAAAACCTTCCGAGCTTGTCTCGAAACCTATCGAAATAGAGCCGGAGCCCATCGAAATATAGCCGGAGCCTGTCCAAACAAGCAATGACGGAGAGACACCTATTAGGAGTTCCTCCCCACCCATTAAAGGTGTTTGCATCATCCTTGAGTTTATAGTTTGATTGCTTTGAGTTTTGTCTACTCTTCTTTTCGCACCCTTATTTGCTCTCTTTTTCTTTTAACTAATTTATGCTTCTTTTTATTTTTCTTAGTGGACTTTGCCACTACCCTTGGTTTTGAACACAAGGAGGAGGTTTCAATTTTATTCAAGGAATGCTACGAAGAGGTTCACTTAGATCTTCCAGTTTGGAAACTCATTGGACGGAGGCTGTGCCAGAGACTCAGGTGGAAGTCGTTAATGATTCCACCCGAAACAAGGATCTCGGGATGGTGTTTCTCCTATCTGCCCCTCCCCCTCAGAGGTAAAGAACTGACACACTTACGCCATTTTTGGACCACCCCTTTTAGCCAAAAAAATTTCAGGAATGTTGGGTAAAGGGATGGTCATCTCTTGGGGTAGCCCATTTTCCCCCTCAAGGCTAAAAGAATCACTCTTTGGATCTTGTCTCAGAGGCACCCAAACTCTCGACCGCTCTGGATTCTGTCGTTAAAGCTTACATGGCCAAGGCCAAGGAGGCCAAAGTGGCTGTTGGTAAATCACAAGAGCTCGAAAAGGAGCTGAAGGAATCTGCCTCCCATTATAAGGAGGATCTAGACAAGGTGACCTCCGATTATGAGGCCAAGCATGCTAAGTTTGCACTCACCCACAAAGAAGAGATGGAGAAGTAGGCCCTTATCCACAAAGGGGAGATTGAGAAATTGGCCCTCGAGAAGGACCTTTGTTTGAAGGAACTTGAGATGCAACTCTCAGAGGCCTAGGCAGAGAATGTGAAGGCCTCTGACCTAAATGGGAGCATTAAACTTCCATTGCTCGGGCACCTGAAGGCCTCTGGCATGTATTTATCGGTGGAGGAGATCCGACCCTTAGAGGTGGATGAAAACATAGAATGGAAGGAGCCAGACCCCCTTACCACACCAAGATCTCATCGCGGGCCTTCTACCCCAGGGCCCTCTCGGGTGACTCCTAACTTTCCCCCCTTGAGGCTCTAAATGTACTCCTTAATTTTTGTGTATTAATGAAGACTTTTCTTTCCTTAACTTATGTGTTTCTCTTTTTGTCTTTTGTAGGCTTTAGATTGGTACCCTTTCGCCCCCCTCATCTATAAAGAGGTACTTCTTTTGAATTCTTTTTCAAAGTTAGGAAAGAATGGTACCATCAGATCGAGGAATGGGCGTGGGAGCATCGAATCGAAGCCTCTCGATTCTGGTACAAGTTCATCCTTCTCAAAGAGGAGCTTCAAGCAGCGCATAGCAAACTTAGTTCATGGCGCACTGGACTCCACGAAAGACTGAAAAAACTTCTCGACACCCTAAGTGGTTCAAGGGAAGAAAGGGATTCCCTGGCCGCAGCGAGGGACGATATTTTGGGAGATTTCTATTATCTCGAAGCTCTGCATAATTAGGTTGTCAAAGAGATTACTACCAAAGTCGGGTTCAACTCGATGCATGAATGCATTATTTCCGCTAAGGCTTATAAAGCTGTTAGGGGGCTCATCTTCCTTGCCCAATGAGACTATCTAGCGCTATCGGTACGATGCTCGAGTGGCTCAAGAAAATGTAGAGGTGGCTCGAGCAGCCCAAGAAAATGTAGAGGTGGCTCGAGCGGCCTTGGTTACCGGCACCACTAAGCTCGAGGAGTTGAAGGGGGAGGTTAGAAAATACCGACAAGATCTAATCCCTGCCTTAGAGCGAACCATTAAGGAAAATTAGGCCATGATGAGATCAATTTATAGGGACAAGGAGAAAGTTGAGAAAGAACTTGCTGAATTGTACAAGACATACGAAGCGACTGCCAACAGTCTTTGGGCATACGACCTCCAACTTGGGATGGTTGAAGCCCTATTGGTTGAGGATTTTGAAGTGTTTCTTCAAGATACCATCAATATCATGAAGGAAAAGCATATTACTAAGAATCCCAAGTATCCGAAAGCGTATGAAGGGGCACAAAGGTGGATGAATAGACTGAAAAGAATGACAACGAGGACTTCAAGTTTTTGCACCGCTCCTAGGAGAGGTGAGGCTTTGGGATCTGCTAAAGCCGCCCTTTCTCCTGTAACCTTGACCCCCAGGGTTAACCTAACAGGCAACCCAACCAGTGTCTCTGGCCGAAGGAGGTGGCCTTCGACCCGCAGGGGAGGTAACACTGCCGACCTAGGTTGGGCTTGCCCTTCCGACGATGATGAGGAGCACTTGGTGTGGAGATCAAAGCATTAGGTTTTTTTGCTCGATGTTCGGAGACCTCTAGTAAGAGCCACATAAATGTTTTTCCAGCAATATGTAAATACATGTTGTATCCATATCTCTACGTTCTTGTATTATCAAAATAATACTTTATGCTCTTTTTCATTTTTAAAGCAATTATATTTTTATGAAGGGCAATAATCCTTCTAGTCAAGCTAAATTTCTTCAACTTGTTTTCCTTCCAACTTGTCATTCGACAAATTTTGATGATCTTTCGAGCAGTTTACAAGGTCTAAGCCTTGGGCGCTTGTTGCGCATTCGATGGGGCTTTTAGTTAGCCCTTTGAACAGTTTACAAGGTCTATGCCTTGAGCGCTTATTGTGTGTTCGATAGGGCTTTGTTGGCTCTTTCAACAGTTTACAAGGTCTGTGCCTTGAGCACTTGTTATGCATTCGACGGGGCTTTGTTGGCTCTTCAAATAATTTACTAGGTCTGTGCCTTGAGTGCTTGTTGCGCATTCAACGGGGCTTTGTTGGCCCTTCAAACAGTTTACAAGGTATGTGCCTTGAGCACTTGTTGGGCATTCGATGGGGCTTTGTTGGCCCTTCTAATAGTTTACAAGGTTTGTGCCTTGAGCGCTTGTTGCACGTTTGATGGGGCTTTGTTATCTCTTTGAATAGTTTACAAGGTCTACGCCTTGAGTGCTTGTTGCGCATTTAAAGGGCTTTGTTAGCCTTTCAAACAGTTTACAAGGTCTATTCCTTTAGCGCTTGCTGTACGCTCGATGGGTCTTTGTTGGACCTTCAAACAGTTTACAAGGTCTGTGCCTTGAGCGCTTATTGCGCGTTCGATGGGGTTTTGATGGTCCTTCAAATATGAGTTACTGCTATTTTAGGAGAGTGGGAAACTTTCATTCCCCTTGGCAACGTGTATTCAAATTCCTCAGAATCAAGAACTGATTATAAGAAACACGCTCCCAAACGAGATTGTCAAAGACAGAGGAATCCTATCGGCTCATAATGCTATTTGGCCAAGGGCATCCTCCAACCCAAAGGTACCTCGAGGTAGGGCTTTTTTTGGTCTCCTTGAGTCTATTGATATTTTTAAGAGTAATGCCTCCTAAGGTTGGAGACGTTCTATCTGCGTGGAATCAGTTCACCTTAGAAGATTTCTAACACATATCTGCCTCTCAGGCTGGCTTCGACAACTTGGTATGGTCCTTCCCAGTTTGTTGAGAGCTTTCCCTCTGGCTCTCTATGGCTCTTCTTGTTTCTCCTCATTACGAGGTCTCCTAAGGATAACTGGACTTTCTGGACCCTCCTGTCGTGAGACCACTTAACCCTCCCTTTGACCCGTAGAGGTTTGCCTTCTCTCTTTTCTCTTCGAGAAGGCCCAAATTCAAGTGGCAATGCTCATAATTATCTTCCTTCCATCCATTGCTTATAGAAAATATTTGAAAGGTGGGCAACCTTATCTATGCTGGAAATACCACCTCCAAGCTGTAAACCAGGACATATGGGGCTTCCCCCATAACAGATGATTTTGTTGCTAAGAATGACCAAAGTATGCTAGGCAACTCATTGATTCAGTTCCCTCCTCCCCCTTCGAGCCTTGCTCAAATGCCATTGACAATCGTTCGATTGGCGACCTCTACCAGCCCATTGGCTTGGGGGTGGTAAATGCTGGTGATCCTTTGACAAATCTTGTACTCCTTGCACCAACTTTTGAAGGGGGTATTCACAAACTGGGCGCCATTGTCACTTATGATCATTTGAAGGATCTTGAATCGGCATATGATGTTCTTCCAGCAAAACCCAATCACCATCTTCCCTTTTATACTGGTCAGAGCTTCGGCCTCAACCCACTTTGTAAAGTCGTCTATGGTTACAATCAGGTACCAAAAGTGGCTAGGGGCTTATGGGAAAGGTCTCACAAAGTCGATCCCCATTTTTCAAATGACCAAGAACTGTTAATGTTTGTCATTTCTTCATGGGGGATGTGAGTGATTGGTTCGTTCCTTTGGCATTGGTGGCTTCCATAGATATGCTTGTTTACCTCTTCAAACTTCTTTGGCCAGTAATATCCAGCCAGGAGAAGCTTCTTTGCTGCCGATCGATCCCCTTGATGATTTATGCATGCCCCTTCATAGGTTTTACAAACCAAGTAGTCAGCTTCATAAGAGGCTACGCATTGGAGGAGTGGTTGGAGATAGCCTCAATGATATAGGACATCTTCATGGATCACATATTTAGGTGCCTTTAACCTAACCTTCCTTGCTTTTATGGGATCCTTCGGGAGAGTCCCATCTTAAAAGTAGCCTATAATAGGCATCATCCATGAATTTTGCTCTTCAACCACCTTCACCGTTACTTCCTCCTAGAGCTACGCTTACTTAGCATCTCCACCATTAAGTGCCCTTGAGATTGCAAGTCCAGGTCCGACAAGGCCAATTTTCTTAGGGAATCAGCCTTGTGATTCTTCTCTCAAGGGACTTGAGTGAACGTATAATGATGGAAATATTCGAGGAGGGGCTTCACAACTTCTAAATAACGTTGCAAGCTTCTTTCACTAGCCTTATATTCCCCCTTGACTTGAAGGACTGCGATTTGGGAATCACTAAAAATATACAGCCTTCAAAATCCCAAGTCTTTGGTTATTCGAAGGCCTATGATTAGTGCCTCGTATTCCGAATCATTATTTGTGGCCTTGAAGTCAAAGTGTAGAGCGTACGGGTAATCTTTCTGATCGGTGCTTGTGAGTAAAAATCCAGCCTCACTACCTCCTGAGTGAGAGGACCCATCAACGTACAACTGTCATGTCTCTTGGGGTTTATTGTCGTCTTCGATTACTATTGGTTCATTATTTTCAACAATGAAGTCACCTAATGCTTGGTCCTCAATAGTTTTTCTTGGGCGGAACTGGATGTCGTGCTTGCCCAGTTCGATTACCCATTTCATCATTCTTCCCAAGGCCTCTGGCTTTAGAAGCACCTGTCTAGTTGGGTGGCTGGTGAGCAGGATAATTTTGTGGCTTTGGAAATACGGCCGGAGGCACCTTGTAGCATGGTCAAGGGCCACTATCAACTTCTCGAGGGAAGAATATTGGGTCTCTGGGCCATGGAACACCTTACTTACGAAGTAGATTGGGTATCAGGCTCTAACCTTTTACATTACCAAGATGATGCTTATCGCCAGGAGGGATGCGGAGATGTATAAATACAGATCTTCCCCCTTGTCTGATTTCATGAGGGTGGGCAGACTTGGTAAGTGCTCTTTCAACTCCCACAAGGCTTTATCATAGTTGTATGTCCATTCTAATTTCTTTGCTTTTCAAAGTACATAAAAGAATGACAGGTGTTTTTTCGGCCCCCTTTGAAAGGAATCGGCTGAGTACTGCCAATGAGCCAGTAAGCCTTTGGACATCTTTGACTATTTTTGGGGACTTCATGTTGACCAACGCTTCAATTTTCTCAGGATTGACATCGATCCCTCTCTCCAAAACCACGAATTCCAGAAATTTACCCGCTCCGACTCCAATTACGCATTTAGCGGGGTTTAGCTTCAAATTAGCTTCTCGGAGCTTTTGGAAAGTTTCTTCGAGGTCCAGTACAAACTGGTCAAAGCCCCTACTTTTAACTACCATGTCATCAACATATACATATATCAATGTTTTTTCCAATTTTTTTTCGAAGAGTTTATCGACCCGCCTTTGGTAGGTGGCCCCTGCGTTCTTCAAACCGAATGACATTTTCCTGTAGCAAAATATTTTTCCATCAGTTATGAAGGATGTTATTTGCTTATCCTCCTTTGACATAAGTGTCCGGTAATAGCCCTTATGAGCATCAAAGAAAGCCAACACCTCATATCCTGTTATGGCTTCAACTAACAAGTCAATGGAGGGAAGGGGAAAGCTATCCTTAGGGCAATATTTGTTGAGATCCATGAAGTTAATGAACATTCTCCAAGCCCCATTGCGCTTGGGGACCATCCACGTATTTTCTATCCACTTGAGGTAGAACACCTCTTCGATAATTTCTGCTCGAATCAACTTTTGGACTTTTTCCTTTATGGCCTCGACTCTTTCGGGGGTAAACGATCTACGCATGTAATTGATTGACTTCTGGGAGGAGTCTACATTCATCCTGTGGACCATCAACTGTTTAGGTACCCCTGTAAGGTTAAAGGTGTCCCACGAAAACACATCAACAAAATCATCAGGAGGTCCTTCAGTTGTTCCTTTATTTCGAGTGGTATCGTTTTCCCCGCGGGCACTGTTCCCTTATCTCAAACGGCCATTGGCTCTATGTCTGTGGGTTTGATGTCTCTGTTGATCGAAGCCCCCCTATCATTCTTTCTAGTCTCTTTTAGGGCTATAGTCAAATAGCTTCTGGCCGCCGGTTGATCCCCCCTAATTACTACTATCCCCATTTTTTGTGGGGAACTTTATGGTCAAATGATTGGGGGACCATACCGCTCGTACCTGGTACATCCAAGGCCTTCCAAGTATCGCATTTTATGGAGACAAAACATTAACCACTACAAAGCTGTAATCGATTTTAATCTCCTTGTCTTTGTCAGCTACTTAACCGGGAGGGTAACGACCCCTAGGGGTAGCACCATTGTCCCGGTGAAGCCAGACAAGGGAAAGGTTGTTCTCCTTAGACTCCCGCGTCCGAGCCCTAACTGGTCGAAATAGTTGGTAAACATTACTTCAACCCCGCCGCCACCATTTACAAACACCCTTTTTACATAACATTTTCCAATGGTTGCATGGATTACCAATGGGTCTTTATGAGGGGTTCAACTCAGCACTAGGTTAGCCTGCGAGAAGGTAATTGCTTCTTTAGGTCAGAAACGCTTCTGGCATGGTTCTCTGAGGGGCACATACCGAGACTAGGCTTTGGTGATTGTATTCGAGGCTTGGTCACCTACAAATCCATTGATGAAGTTAATCACCCGATTCACCCCGTCCCTCCTGTTTCTTTCCGGTCGAGCCTCGGCTTCAACTCGGACCAGTGCTTGGTTTTCAGCTTGGTCTCCATCATTCATCTAATGTTCCTTACCACCTCGACTAGCTCTCTCTTTCTTTTCTAAAGACATTTTTCTTTTCCCCTAGAGGAGGACTCTCCTCTCGAACCCCAATGCGGTCAGGGAGTAAACCCTCTCTTGAACATCTTTCAACTTCTTGTCTCAAGCAGCTACACTCGTTCATGTCATGGCCCTGTTCCTTATGACGACCACAAAATTTGGGGAATCTATTTTTACATAGTAGTCTTTTCCGGGAGGGGGGCTCCGAAACTTCCCTTTGTGGATGGAGTGTATCTTCATCAAGGACTTGGTCAAGGGAATATAGCTGGGAGGTTCTCGTCGTACCTCTCAAAGTTAAATTTATAAGCCCTAAATGCTTCCTATCTACAACTAAGTAGATAATGGCAATTCGGGGTCGTCCACGAAGAAGAGAGATTTTCTTAAGCGTTTAAAAATATATGGTTGATATTATGCTAGAAGTAAATATATATAGATATATAAAAGCAAGTAAAAGGGGGGGGGGGTTTGGCTGGTTTTGTTCCTAAGTTATGAAATTAGAAGACAAGATAACTAGCAAGTTAAGTAACTATGCTAATCATCAAACAAACTAAGAAAAAGGGGTAAAAACTACAAAACACAAAGCCTCGGAGGCAATTAATATCCACTTTCAAACCTAATATAGATCATTGAATCATTCACTCATTCTATCACATGATTACCTATGGGGAATGCTAAAACTTCCCATTCAAAGATCAACATTCATTCCTTCTTAATAGTAATTTGCAAAGACAAACAACGACCATTTGCAAACCTCATTTATAATCACTTTAGGCAAACCACACCATAAAGGTATTTCATCAACGACATTATACACGAAGGACCATATATTTGATAACAGCAAGCCTTCTTACCAAAGACATGGCTATTTAACCGAACATAGCATCCATTAGGCTAAACCTAGAACAAATCACATTCAAGATTCAACCTTGTATTGCATCTATAGGATAAACATGAGAAAAGTCCAGATTAACATATTTATCTTGCAAGAATCACAACACATTATGCACAAGAAATTCTAATTCCATGTTCTTGGATTCTAATGTCAAAGATCTAAGAAATTTACAACTTTCCTAACACCCTAACACTTCAATCATACAAAAACTCCATATACTCAAACAACCCATAGCGTAAAATAAGTAAAACATCACATTTAAACACATGAATGCTAAATAACAAATGCTTCAAGAAAGAGTGAAATAGAGGTTCTTACTACATAGATATGGAAGCTTCAATCAATTGCTCCCAGGTAAAAAACTAAACTAGATAATCCAAAACCATAACATAGAACAAAGATCTACAAAGAAAGAAGAAGAAATGGAAGAAAATGGTGAAACACTAGAGTTTTGGAGCCCCCAAGTTGGGCTTAGAGAGTAGGGGAAGAAGGGGGTGAAAAGCTATTTCTAGTACAAGAAAAAAGGGAGTAAAAAACAAGTTGAAGGGAAATTATCGCGAGCCACAACACCTCCATTGCGAGTTGCAACCAGATCAGGAAAATTCTGAGCTCTCAGGTCAACATTTCACGAGTCGCGACACACTTGTCGCGAGTCACAGCAGAAAAAAGTCCCATTTTGTTATGCTTCCTCCGGGTGAACCGTTGATCCATTTTGGAAGTTCTTGTAGTCAATTTTATAGTACTCAAGAAGAGGAATATAATGATACCACCCTTGGAGGCTGAAGTTTCTCGGAAAATTCTCAGAACTCTACTTTAAAACATAGATAATTCTTCACCCTTTGCTTTGCTCTCCTTTTTTCACTTTATCTTCTACCACTTTGTGAGTGGCCTTCCATCTTCTACCATCCTTTCGAACAGCCTTCAATAAAATACTCCTAAGTGCTCATGAGAAATCTACAAATTAGTCTTACAAAAAGGAATCTAGATGCTCGTAAGGACCAAAAATCCATTAGACTAAATATAGATTACAAAATGAAGGATTTAGATATAAAAGCCAAAAGTGACTATCTAAACCTCTTATCATGTAAACCTAACTAAATCTAGCAATCTTACAATAAAAATATGGCAAAAGAGGTGTTAAAATGCTTTGGAAAATACATACATTTGACTTCTCATCAATAGCTCTTAAATTCTTTCTTCGGGGGGTCATGCCTTTTCGACCGGGGCTCCAAATGTTTTAGCCCCTTTTCGACCCATCTATCCCATTCCTATTTCCTCTTTATCTCATCTTCAAATTTCAAATACTGCTCTACGATTTCCTGCAGCTGCTGCAGGGTCTCTGACTTTTTTAAGACCAGCTTTTTATACAGGTCGAGGTTTGACATCCCATTCATATTTCCAAGGATCACCCCATCCTCGGTCTGATTAATCACGCTGAGAATTTCATCCACATATCAATGGTAGAATGCCTCTGTAGACTCGCCTGGCCTCTGCTTGCTCTGGTACAACTCTATTAAGGTTTTTGTAAACCTTTTATTTTGGAAGAACTAATCCGGAAGGGCTTTTTTGAAGTCTTTGTATGAGTGTAGCGACCCTATGCCCAGCTTGTTGAACCATTCTTGCACTTTTCCTCGAAGGTAACTTCCGACCAGCTTGCATGTTAGCTGTTCGTTGAAGTCTCTCAAGTTTATTAGACTGAGAAACGTCTGTATGAACTCCCGGGGTCCAAATATCCACTGTACTTAGGAAGCCCTTTAGAAGGTTTACTTTGTTGGGCCATCGAGTGGCCACTATTGTAGGACTAAAAGGAAAGGCTGCGACTTGACCTGAAGGCTCGATTAGTCTGTCGAGTTCTTTTGTCAAGGAGTCGTTTGATCCCCCTCTTATATGCGGATCTCCGTGTTGACTTGGCCCGAATAAGGTATCAAAAATTAGGGGTTGATTCGAAGCCATGTACCCAAAGTGCAACCCTCTCCTCACCGAGCTGTAAGACAACTCTGGTCGTAAGGATCACAGGGAGGGACCTCCGGTTGGAGTCTTGATTACATCTAGCTTTCAAAGCCCAAGAATAATCCCATCGGCCCCACTTTTGAGTGAGGAATAGTTTGGCCCGACATCAGAGACATCGAGATAAGCATCAAAATTGGCGTGAAATATGCCATCATTTGTGGCATGCTTGGGAGTGTTGGTTGGGGCCGTGTAAGGGCTCCAACGTTTGCCTGATAAGACACTCTGTGGGGGGTATGACTGGAATCTTGGCTGCATCACCAGGAGCATAGAAGGTGGGGGACCCATCGGCTGTTAGAACATCTTTTAGTAAAGCAACCTAATAGCCAGCAGATCTGAGGGCCTGAACCCACGATGCTAGATCTTGCTGCAACGCATGGGGAGGGGGGCTTAGTTAGTGCCCCTTGATGCTCGAGCAGCCCCTCTTAAGATTTTTGTTTGCAAATCCCTCGTGGCCTCAGTAAAAGGTGGCTCATTCTCCTTTGGTTGACACACCTGGATTTGTGAGGTAGGAGCTTCAGTACCTTCTACCCAAGGCTCGACGCTGACCTCCATGGTCCTTGGGGATGCGTCAGCTTCTGCGTGAGAAGCTTCAGAACCTCTCACTTCTAGGACCTGGTCCTGGCCGACTTCCGAAGGCTTATCCCCGGTGCTAGAGGGGGTGGGATCCGATTTCATATTGGACCTATGCCCTCCCTTTTTCTGGTACAGGAATTGTACCTCTTTACCGATGCCTAAAGCTTTGCTCTTTAGCCATTCACTCCTACGAAAGACGCTTACCGTAGATAAGGACATAAACAAAAATATTCAATGCAAATCTAACTTTGCATTCCACTGGGCATGCTAACTTAATGTGCCCCAGTTTACCACCGCCGTACGTAGGCCCGAATCTGCAAGACAAAGCCCTTGGAGGTTTCTAGGGGGAAGAGGCTCTGATGGCCAAGTAAGCAAACAGATCACAAGAATGTAATTATGAATGAATAATTTAGTGTGTGGGCTTAATTTTAGTCTTTATATAGGTAGGAAAGAAGGGCAACTGTTTTGTTTGCTTGTGGAGTAAATACTCTCACCTTGGACCAGTCCAAAAGGCTTTACCCAAAGGGCAAAGCTATGGACCGGCAGGTCTGCTATATAGGCATTTAGGCCAATACAGATTTACACATTACCAGACCTCCTTTCATGGGTTCTTGAGGATGAATCCACTGCGCACGTTGTGTGGACTCGTGTGAAGGACATATTCACAAACAATATGGGGGCTCGTGTAGCATCCCTGGAGCAAAAGTTTAACAATCTGAAACTTGAGGTTATGCCATCTCTTAAGGCATACTGTTATCGCCTGTGTGAACTTGTTGGCCGATTAAAGGATGTCAACGCTGCTGTCGATGACCAACGTCTGGTGCTTCAACTTGTATGAGGTTTGCCAAATGATTTTGATACGGCTGCCTTTTACATTCACCAGTCGATACCGATGTTTGAGACTGCTCATCGCATGCTTGAATTAGAGTAGCATCGCTGCACTGGCCAAGAAGAACCCGCTACAACCATGGTGGTGCCAAAACCAAAACTCCTAATCAGACTCACCATCAGCGCAGCTATATGTTGCCTCCCGCAGCTCCAACCAGCATCGACCCTACCATGAAGGAGGGCACGACCGCTAGTAGCCTAGCTGTACCATCCCGTAGTGGATGCCACTGCCACCCTGGGTGTTGTAGTAAGCCTATCAACCAGCATCGTATCCCACTGCTTCGAGTTACGCACCCTCCTGGCAGCCTTGGTATCCCGCTCCAACACGTGACCCTCTGGTGAGAGGGTTTAGCCAAGCGCGTCTGCCAGCTCCGCCTTATGGCTACGGTGAGGGCCATGCGCTTGTAGCCGACACTGATGCCCCTCAGCCAACGGGCCTTGGTTAGTCATTCCAAGAATGTGCCATTTATCCTAGTGGTGACCTACAGTAGTTCGTAGATATTGGCTCGTTATCACACCTGACCTCAGATGCAGGTACTATGACTGCTCCTTCATATACGAGCAATATTCATTCTATTCTTGATATGAATCTCCTTGCGAAGACTTTGGATTGTTGAATTAAAATCTTTGGTCAAATGAAAGGATCTGCAAACCCTCACCAAGTCGCATGAAATTCCATAACCTAGCCCTCGGGATGCTCTTAATCTTCACTTGCTATCTAACTAGCCCGCGGGATCAGATCACAAGGTTATTCGTACTTAACTAGCCCTAGAGATTAAGCACCAATGGAAGTAGATCACAAGCAATAGAGAATGAACTCAAAGGTTTGTATATTTGATTGATAAAAATGGTATATAAAATTGTGAATGGCCTCCCCTATTTATAGGGTATAATTTGACCAGTACAAATAGAAACTGGAATAACTTATGACAGCTTTAAGAAGCTAAAACCATATATAACTAGAATACCTAAAATAAATGACTATATTCTTCAATAAAAATCTTGAATGATTATTTCCTTATCTAATCTTACCAAATCTAATTTTAATCAAATCAGAACTGGATATTCTAAATCCTAAAATAAATATATGGCCAAAATTAACTCTTCCAACACCAACATGGCTAAGTTAATGGGTCTTATTCTAAAATGAATAAAATAAAATGATAACACTACCTCACTAAAAAATCCAGTGGAAAAAAGAGTATACTGTTATCCTCCTAAAACCCTAATTTAAAAATAAATTAAAACTATAATAAATGACATTTTTTATATCGTATCATTCCCTCCGTGGTCAAAAAGTTTCATCCTCGAAATGTGAACGATCTTCAAAAATAAATGGAGATAAACGTCTCACGTCATCCCTGCGAAGTCCTGCTATTAAACAGTGACTGGAAGCTAACTAGGCATTGACTGGAATACTAATGTGGCGAAAACTACTTCAACTCACGAGGTGATACAAGCTGGCAATAAACTTACAATAACTCGCAATAAAATCAAAATATCTCGGTAAATTGGTTGTTGCACGAGATGAAGAGCATATCGCAACATAAACATTGTCCCGCGCGTGTGTCAGATGCTCATTCAAAGTGTCATGCGTGTGAGTTTTACGCGCTCTTCTGTGAGCCCATGCGTGTGGAACATGAGTCGAATGTCTTCCTCTGCTGTGTTGAACGCTTCTTCGCTGGAACTGTATGACTTCACCGGAGACTATCAAAGATGAAACAGAGATAACCATCGATGATCAGATCTGCAATGGATGGAAAGAAGAACGGTTTGATTGGAGACGGAGTCAGAATTCATCGGAGGAACATTCCCTTCTGTCGAATCGATTGGTGGCCACTTGAGCTGTGGCAGACGGTGAACAAAGCGGCGAGCTTCTTGAGGTCAGACGGAGATGATGAAGGTAATGGCGGTGGGCTGGCGGAATTGTCGGAGATGCTGAGCAGCGGCGACAACGGCGAGATGTCCGACAGAAATCTTATTGTTATTTTTTTATTATTTTAAAAAAATATACTGATATGAAAATTTGCAAAACTCAAATCCCTGAGTACTATTTAGCTTAGTATATATATATATGCATATATACACACATATATATACACACATATATATGTATATGCTAGGAAGCCAAACTAGTACTATTTCCGGACTCAGAATCAGGCAATTGCGGATACGCTGGAACCGTCTTGAGGTTATTTAATGCCTCAAAATGGTAAATTACTGCTTTTGAGTGTTTTCCCATTGTCGTTTTATTTTGGAATTTATTCTGAATTTCCTTTTTTAATTTTTTTCGAATTCATTATAGTATTTGAGGACCTCTTGTATTTTCAAAATTTTCATCTTTCATAATAACATTTTCAAAAATTATTTTCTCTCTGGTTGATTCTGGAACCAAACCCTAAAATTTCTGCTTGCAAATCTTTTCAATTATTCATATTGTGGCTAGATTAGAGTTTTTTCCTTATTTACTTATCTTGTAATCTTCTAGTATATTATCACTCAATACAAAATTATTTACAGGAAAACACTTTATCTCACACATTTTTTATGTGAGCGCCACCGTTTATTTGTCTCATGAATTTTGTTCCTATTTTGACAATATTTACTTCATTAATTTCTTTCAACTCATTTGTGTTCACATTTTTATTTTTTACTAATTTTCCTCCATACATTTTATCCAGCCTGAATTTTCGCTTATAATTGTTGAGATATTCCATTGTTGCGATAATTTTGCGTTTGTACATATGCAAGTGTGTTGAAACTTGAAATATCCAACATCAATCCTCTCATCACCAATTGAATTTAAAACGAAAGTCTAAAATATATTAAAATTAATATAAAAAAATTCAAAATGTGACATAATAAACGACACATCACAACGAATTTTACATGAATCCAAGAACAACAATTATTTTATTATAGAGTAATTCCCTCAAACCCTCAAACTCCATATCAAAAGGCGATATGGAGGACCCAAACCCTACCTTGAGCCAAAACCCTGGCGTCAGTCAGCTGCCGGAGGAGGCGGATTCATTGCCGGATGGGTTTGTGGAGAGCTCCTCCGGCGACCGGCGGGAATCCGAAGCGGCAAAGCCCGAACAAGAGGATCCCGACCTGGATGATTATAAAGAGGAGAGATTAGTGGACCCCACTTTGCGCCCGAAATCATGGGGCAATGATGGTCTTCCTCCTGCCAACGAGACATCGGTGGAATGCCCAGGCTCTCTGAAAACTTCTACTGAAGTCATGGCTTCTCAAGGTGCAGATGTGAAGGAGACACCTTCATCAGAAAGCAACAAGAAAGCAGAGGCGTCTGAAGGAAAACGCAAGAGCAAGCGCACATTCTCAGAGAAAGAGTTTTTGGAGTTCACTTTGAAGTATCAACAAGTCCTTTCTGAAAGAGATTCTGCTGTTGCTGTACGAGATAAGCTCGAGTCATTATGTAGAGAATTGGAACGTCAAAACAAAGTACTGATGGATGAATGCAGACGTGTGTCAACAGAGGGTCAGAATTTAAGATTAGATCTGTCAAATAAGTTCCAAGACGCCATTAAGGAAATAAGTTATAAGCTGGATGAGCAAAAAGACGAGTGTCTGTCCCAGTTGAAAGAGAATGAGATGCTGAAGCAGAAACTGAAAGAACTAGCTGATCAATATACACTCTCTGAAGAGCAAAATGCTCAGATGTTGAAGCAAAAATCCCTAGAACTTCAGATTGCTGATCTGAGGCTTAAGCAAAATGAGGAAAAATTGGTCCAGGAGCAGTCCCAAATGAAGCTGTATGCTGAGCAGGTCTCACAATTATTAGCAACTGAAAAGAATTTGAGATTGCAGTTGACGGCTGATGGAGAAAAATTCCAACAATTTTAGGAAGCATTGTTGAAAAGCAATGAGGTCTTTGAAACATTTAAGCTGGAAATGGAGAAGATGGCAAAGTCGCTAAAAGAACTAAAAAAGGAGAATACATTCTTGAAAGGCGAGTGCGACAAGACAGATGTTTCTCTGATCGAGCTTGTTGAGGAGCGTGAACACTTGAAGAAGCAGCTGGAGAGAACACGTAATCAAAAAGAAAAGCTTGTGGCGTTGTGTAGGTCACTTCAAGCTGAAAGGAAAGCAAATTCAACCGGGGCAAGATCAGATGCAGTCGCGGTTTAGTCCAGTTGTATCTGTAATTTTAAAATGCCAGGGGTGAGATCTGGGGTGCTGGTGTTGTTCCTGGTGTTTGCATCAACTGAATGCAAACATAGCACCTTAGGTTGTGAGGATTTTGGAACTCTCCCTTAGTTTTTATAGGCTTCTGTACTGGATTTCTTGCTAGAATCAGGTTGAAAGCCTGACCTATGCATTGTGTGTCAACTTTTCTGAATGTATAATGTTATCATGGCTGCATTATGAAAGTTTTCTTCTTTTTAACTAAAAAAAGAAAAAGAAAAAAAATATAAATATTACTTGTAATTGTAATTAGATTATATTTCATTTTTCTAGCTTATATATATATATATATATATATATATATATATATATATTGTACTACTATATAATGTACCATGAGATCATGAATAAACACAGATCATTACCATATTTTCCACCGTTTTATACTGTAAAGTCAAGAGATTTGCAAGAGAATGTTTTATTGGCAATTTTGTGTGAATTAATTTTGAACAGAAATTCTGACCATGTTGGAACATGTTGGTGCAGAATATTTACGCCAAGGTTTTATGGAAATCAAACTCAGAATATTGCTGTAGTATGGTATAAATGGAATTCGTATATCTGACTATATATATCAGGCGTGTGAAGCATAATTGGTTTATGGAAAATCCCTACTTATATGGAGAAGATTTATTCGAATATATGAGATAGAATGATATAAGGTAAATCCCTTTATTTATGGGATTTGGATATGCTTCAAGAATCAAATTTGGAATAGGAATATTGTGGAGATAATCAAGGAGTATTCAGATCTGATTCGTGGATATAAATAGGGGACAAACACGGCTTCATACTCACGGATTTAACAGAGCAAAAATCTGCACTCAGGTTTTTGAGACTTTCGAGAAGTTGCAAAGAGTCAGAACACTGTGTTCCAACACACTTGACCTGCCGCACAAAGTTCAGAATCACAAACCTTAATTCCTCGGGAGGAGGAGATCCTGCGTCGACGGAGTTCGAGATCAGAGGGAGTCTGATTAAGGCGGATCGGTAGCTAGGGGAGCTAGCAGAGTCCACACGTCATAGTTAGTAAAGATAAGTATTTTGTAAACTGTACTATGTACTGTATCTTTCTAATTAGTGGATTCATTCTGAATTGGGCCAGGCCCCGCAGATGTAGGTGGATTACACCGAACTGCGTAACCAAGTCGTGTGTCTTTTACGTACTACGATATTATGCACTTGGTTAAATTAGTCATGTTGGAACACACTAGTAAAAACTAGAAAAAATGGTGAAACTAAATTTCAATTGGTATCAGAGCAGAGGCACTTATCGTTCCCTTGGTTGTTTCAAGGAAAGTGAGATCCATTTTTACCATGACGACAAGAGAAGGAGCTTCAGTCTCTCGACCACCCCTGCTAGAAGGGAACAACTACAACTATTGGAAGGCGCGCATAAGGGTCTTCATCAATTCGCTGGATGAACTGGCATGGTTTTATGTTGAGAATGAATGGAATCATCCTACAGAAGACACTGATACAAGTTCTAAGGCTGTAGAAGGGGAGTCAAGTCAAAAAGGTCAGAAACCCAAAGACAAGGCCAGATGGACTCCAGATGACCTTAAAGAATCTCTAGCGAATTCAAAGGCACTTAATACGATCTTTACTGCTGTTGATGAAAATCAGTTCAAGCTTACATCTACGTGTCATCAAGCAAAGAAAGCATGGGATATTCTACAGACTGTTCACGAAGGAACCAGTCGAGTACGTGAATCAAAACTACAGATGCTTGCTACCAGGTTTGAAGAACTCAAAATGGAGGAGGATGACACTATCGCGACATTCAATGGAAAACTCAGGGATATCTCTAACATGGCTTATCAACTCGGAAAGGTGTACAAAGAAACTAAGCTGGTGAAAAAGACCTTGCGATCTCTTTCCAAAAGATTTGCAATGAAAGTAGCAGCAATAGAGGAGGCAAGAGATGTAGCCACCATGAGCCTAGATGAACTAATGGGTTCGTTGCAGACATATGAGATGACATTCCAGCAACCCAGAAAAAGAGTCCCCAAGGAATTGGCGTTCAAAGTTTCTCCAGCTAAGGAAAGTCACGAGTCTGACAGCGATGATGAGATTGAAAAACTGGCACTTATCACAAAGAATTTCTCAAGAATGCTAAAGAAGGTGGTCAATAAGAAATCTCAGGAAAGGTTTGGCGGAAGCGGACAAAAACAACAAGATTCGAGCAACAATCGTGGGATGAGATTTGAACAAAAGAATATGCAGTTCGGGAGAAATCATAACAACAAACCAAAACAGGCTGGACGTATTCAATGCAGAGAATGTGAAGGATATGATCATATTCAGGCTGAATGTGCTAACACTCGCAAGAAACAAGGAAAAACATATGTCACCTCTTGGAGTGAAGATGAAGATGATGAAAAAGAAGAAGAGGAACTTACCAGTAATTATGTAGCCTTTGGAGCAAAGGTCCATGATATGTCAGAGGATCAGTGTTCCAACACACTGAACAAAGGTAAAGTTGTATGTTCCAACACAGATCTGGACGATGCACACAGCGACGAAGATGATGATCTGTCTGTAAGTGATGAAGAAATCTATAGCACATATGAACCAATGTATGCCATGTGGGTTCAAGTAGCTGACACAAACAAAGAGCTGAATGTAGAGAAAAGAAAGCTAATGGAAAGTGAAAAATAATTACTATCCACGGTTGTAGATCTTGAAAAACGTAATGAAGAACTGAACAAGAAACTGTTAGCAGCAGTCAAGAGGGCTGAGATGTCTGAAGCAACTATCTTTAAATTGAATTCCGGAAAGGTAAAGCTTGATGATATTCTAGATATGGGAAGAAACTTTGGTGATAGACACGGGATTGGATACGGGAAAGAACCCATGACTGAATTGCATGAAAAATCAGTAACTCTAAAAGCCAGGATCCGAGAGGTAAAACGGAAGTATGAGATGCCGTATCAAAGAAAGCCACTCATCTGCAGATATTGTACGTTCCAAGGACATGCTGAACAACAGTGCAGAAGACTGATCAGAGATCAAATGACAGGAAGACAACTTCTGCTGTGTTCCAACACAGGCGATACTCATACGGGAAAAATGATCAGAAAGATATGGGTTGTTAAAAAATCCAGTACGAGTCTGGTGGCACACACTTCTTTAACAGCCTATTCCAGTGATTCATGGTACTTTGATAGCAGTTGTTCTCGCCACATGACTGGCACTCCAAAATACCTCACGAACATTACTCCTTATGATGGCGGATATGTAACCTTTGGTGATGGAAAGAAAAGCAGAGTAATTGGCAAGGACGAATTGAAAATTGAAGGCTTTCCAGTATTTATAAGTGTATTATTTGTTGAAGATCTAAAGGCAAACTTGCTAAGTATAAGCCAGCTGTGTGATGACAATATGGTAGTGGAATTTCAGAAGGACAAATGTATAGTGAAGCATGGAGAAAACAAGGTTCTTTCTGGAACAAGATCAGCAGACAATTGCTATCTGCTAGAACAAGGAGTTCGATGTATGATTTCCAAGCAGGATGAAGGAATTCTTTGGCACAGAAAGCTCGGCCACATCAACTATAAAACATTGGTGAAAATCGCAAATGTGAAAGCTGTACGAGGAATGCCTACCTTAACCAGCAAGGATGGAGTTGTATGTGGGCCATGTCAACAAGGTAAACAAATTCGATCTCCTCACTCTTCAGTTCAGTATATTACTACATCCAGAAATATGGAATTATTGCATATGGATTTGATGGGTCCGGTTAATACACCTAGCATAGGTGGAAAGAAATATATTTTTGTATGTGTTGATGACTTCTCCAGATTTACATGGGTAGCCTTCTTGAAAGAAAAATCTGATACGATAGAAGTATTTAGAAGCCTTGTAGTGAAGTTACAAACTGAAAAGGGAAGTCCAGTAGGAAAGATAATCCAAATTCGAAGTGATCATGGTAGAGAGTTTGAAAATGAACAATTCAATTCCTTCTGCGATGAGCTAGGAATCCAACACAAGTTCTCGGCTCCTATCACCCCTCAACAGAATGGCATCGTCGAAAGGAAGAACAGAACTCTACAAGAGATGGCTCGAGTTATGTTGGCAGAAAAATATGTTCACAAGAAATGGTGGGCAGAAGCGATCAATACGTCTTGTTATACAATCAATAGAGTGTATCTTCGACCATTCACTAGCAAGACATCCTATGAGATCTGGAAGGGCAGGAAACCAAATGTCTCATATTTTCATGTGTTCGGAAGCACTTGCTATATTCTCAGAGATAGAGAACAGTTGGCAAAATTTGATAATCGGAGTGATCCAGGAACGTTTCTCGGGTATTCCATCAACAGCCGTACCTATAGAGTTTTTAATCATCGAACCAACACTCTCATGGAATCCATAAATGTTATTGTGGATGATTCAGAAAAAGAACAACATCCAGAAGGTGTAGAGGAAGAATCTGCCAACACTCATGTTCTAACACAGTCTCAAACTTCAGACAAAGAAAAGCCATCAGTTGACCTTCACCAACGTACTGAACCAAATGAGCAACAGGATCCTAACTCTGCAGAAGCTGACCATGTTGGAACACAGCCCCCTACTACTGACGACCATGTTCCAACACACGACCAACCTGGTTTCACCATGAGAAGTACTCGATCAGTGCCTCGAGTTGATTATCGACGACTGGCTGGACTACACTGTTTTGTTTCTCTAATTGAACCCAAGAACTATAAAGAAGCCTTACTTGATGAGTATTGGATTGCTGCAATGCAAGATGAACTCGGTTAGTTTACAAGGAATGATGTTTGGTATCTCACTCCTCGCCCCAAAGGCATTAATGTTATTGGTACAAAGTGGATTTTCAAGAATAAATCAGATGTAGATGGCTTAGTCACCCGTAACAAAGCAAGACTTGTTGCTCGAGGCTATACACAAGTGGAAGGTGTTGATTTTGATGAAACCTTTGTGCCAGTTGCCAGGTTAGAATCCATTCGAATTCTACTAGCTATTGCTTGCTCTATGAATTTTACTTTGTATCAAATGGATGTCAAAAGTGCTTTTTTAAATGGAGTGGTGAATGAAGAAGTATATGTGGAACAACCAAAAGGTTTTGAGGATCCTCATTATCCACAACATGTATATCGTCTCAAAAAGGCATTGTATGGATTCAAGCAAGCACCCAGGGCATGGTATGAAAGACTTACTACATTTCTTCTTCAGAAAGATTATCGTCGAGGGGGAGTAGATCGTACCTTGTTCGTGCTTGACAAAGCTTCAAGGTTTCTGATTGCTCAAATATATGTTGATGACATAGTTTTTGGTTCTACCTCACAATCTATGGTACAGGATTTTGTCACCATTATGCAGTCTGAATTTGAAATGAGCATGATTGGAAGTCTATTGTATCTCACCGCAAGCAGACCAAATATATGTTTCAGTGTCGGAATATGTGCAAGATTTCAAGCTGATCCTAAGGAATCTTATCTTACTGCAGTGAAAAGGGTTATTCGATATGTAAGTGGGACTTCAGAATATGGTGTCTGGTATTCTAAGAATCAAGATCAGAGTTAGTTGGGTACAGTGATTCTGATTGGGCTGGTAATGCTAGTTGGGTACAGTGATTCTGATTGGGCTGGTAATGTCGATGATCGAAAAAGTACCACAGGTGGATGTTTCTTTATTGGAACAAATTTGGTGTCTTGGTATAGCAAGAAACAGAATTCAATCTCTCTATCTACTGCAGAAGCGGAGTATCTTGCAGCAGGGAGCTGTTGTGCACAACTGTTATGGATGAAACAAATGTTGAAAGATTATGGAGTTCATCAAGGACTTTTGAAGATTCTATGTGACAACACAAGTGCTATTGATATTTAGAAGAATCCAGTTTAGCACTCGAGAACCAAACATATTGATATAAGGCATCATTTTATTAGAGATCTGGTTGAAAGAAAAGAAGTGGAAGTAGCCTATGTTCCAACACACGAGCAACTTGCAGATATATTTACAAAGCCGTTGGATGCCACCACTTTTGAGAGCCTTCGACAACACCTAGGTGTGTGTCAAATTTGCGGTAATTTTACCAAAATTATTTTCCCTGTAAATATGTCTTTTTGGTTATTTTCGTTTTGCAAAATCAGAAAAGAACAAAAAAATATGGAAGGAGCAAAGGTGTACAAAAATAGGAGTTGGTAAGTATGGTGTGTTAGAAGTTATTTAAGAAAGACAACGTGATGTGACAAGTAAAGAAAGGGTCATCATTACCATGTTTGGGAAATCTAAAAAGGGACTTCGCGGGAAAAGAGGTGAATAAGATGAGGAGTTAAAGTGGGATTCAAATTAGTATACATCCTTTCGCATCTCTCTCTCTCGGCCAAATACTTTTCTCCCCAAAATCCTTGCCGGAAAAATATTATACTCAACACTCCTCTCCATCTCGGCATTGTGCCTAAGAATGTCAAACCCAAACTCTCCAATAATGGAAGCTGAGGTGGCAGAACTCATGGGGGAAGATCAAGGATCAATGAATTTGGACTTGGTGTCGGCTACTGAGCATAGAAAATATGATGAACAAGTGGACAGGGATAAGGAAGAAGGTCAAACCCAGACCGGAGGAAACTTGGATGACGCAGAGGCTGAGGAACGAATTGAGCTTGAGATCGATGAAGCCAGAGAACCAGAGGAGAAGAAAGAGGGTTCCGGCAACTGCAAATTGAGTGAGAAATCCGAAGTTAAGCCAAATGCTGAAAAGGAAACTTCAGGAACCAAGAAGAAACCTACGGTAACTAGCCCTGACCCTAGTCCGTTAAAATTTATGGGTACTGAATGCTCGTGTATGGATGAAGTCTTTGAGTGGCTTGAGGCCAATAGAGTAGCTGTAGACTTGAGGAAGATCAAGAAAATCGAAGGAGAATATTTGACAGTTAAAGTGAAGGAATTGGTGACTGGGAATCTAGGAGGAATAAGGCTTGAGAATCATACTGTAAAATTTGTTATGGGACGATATGCTGAGTTTTGGGAAAAGGACAAATTTTATGTACATTGTTATATTCTGGTGCTGAGGTATGCTTATTTGAGAGAGATAGATGATAGTGAAGTGGCCGAAAGTGAAGTGGTTAGGAACGGAGATAAGCTTCAGGTGGGATCCTATGATACAAATTCTGCAAAGAGAATGGAAGAAATGAGGAAGCCTATCTTCATTGTTCTGTCTGATAGTGAAGAGACTGTTCCAACACAGACGGATGAACCAGAGTATATGGACTTAGACTCTGATGCTGATTTAGGAGAAGAGCATAATGATGATTTTTATAATCAGAATCATGAAGAACCTGATGAAAACCTTTCTGCTCGGAGTGATGGTCCTGAGAGTGATGAAGATACTCAGTCAGCAGAAAAATCTGAGAAGGAAAAGAAAGCTGAAGCATCAGGGAGTGTTCCAACACTGGATATTCCTGATCTGGCATATTCCAGTGATGAGGCACTGGATGAGTTCTATCAGAAGGCAAAAGGCAAGAGGAAGGCTGGCAAAGCCATGGATTCTGCTCAAGCTAAGAGGGGCAAGAAAAGGCACGAGAGCAAGACAAAGAAGGTTTTACCTCCTCTATCTGTCAGCAAGGCTTACTCTGCGGTTTATTTTGATGAAAAGTGCAGAGATGGGAGATTTCTTTTCAGAAAAGAAGTTCATAGCAAAAAGGCCTCTGGATTTAAAAGCCTATAAGGAGAGCGGCTTTACAGATTTTCTGAAGATGACTGGCATGACAACAGCAGCAACAATCCAGCTACAGTACAACAGACAGGTTGTACTTGAGGTATATTCAAATCTTATGCCTGGTAATTTAGAGGTTAACTCCCCATGGTTTGGTAGAGTATATGTCAGGGGGAAAGTCATAGATGTATCTGCTGCTAGGATTAATATGTTGCTGGGTCTGAAAACACCTGAGACAGGGGGAGTCTTTCCTGAAAATCTGGGATTGTCTGACGATGAGATATTAGGTGTGATATCTGGTGGATATAAGGTAGAATGGCCAGCAACCGGGTACTCACAAGCATCCTGCTTGTCATCAAGATTTTTTGGTTTATATCAGGTGGCAGTGCACTGTTGGTTGCCCTCGAGTAATACAACAGCTTTGACAATGGAGATGGCTAAGCTGCTATACTGTGTTGGAACACAGAAAGAAGTTAATTTTGGACTTCTCATTCAGCAGCATCTGGTAAGACAAGCTACTGCTCCGAAAGTAAATGATGCTATTATCTACTCTGCTTTAATCTCTGCTCTAGCCAAGACTGCAAAGGTGAAAGGGAAGGCTTCAGATATAGTGATTGACACTGAGTTTTTGAGGCCAAACAAGAAGACATTTGGGCTGAGACATGTTCATGACCTCCCATGGAAACCTTCTGGGTCGACTTCGTCTTCAGCAGCAGAAAATGAGGCTCGGCTGCTGGTTCTGAATGCAAGACTTGGAGCTTTAGGCATCCAGATAGCTGCACTAGAGGCAGAAAAAGCAAGTCTAGAGTCGGAGAAGTCAAGGTTGGAAGCATGACTTGAAAGTTGGATGCAGGGGGAGCAGTATTTATTTCGTTGTTTTTAATGATTTTGATGGTACCTTTGGCCTATGTGTGGTCCCAGGGGGAGAAATTTTGGATTTGAATGATTTAGACTTTGATTCAATTTGGCTGTAATTTGTTTGTTTTGGATTTCTGAATTCTGGTTTCTGGTTTCTGGTTTTCGAATTTCATGTCTAAGGAAATTCTGGAATTCTGGTATCTTGTTGATTGTTGGTTTACAAGTTTATGATATTGATGCTGGAAGTTACTGTTTGGGAATTACAGTCCAAAATATTATAGGTCCACAAAAATGCCAAAGGGGGAGATTGTAAAGTCAAGAGATTTGCAAGAGAATGTTTTATTGGCAATTTTGTGTGAATTAATTTTGAACAGAAATTATGACCATGTTGGAACATGCTGGTGCAGAATATTTACGCCAAGGTTTTATGGAAATCATAGTCAGAATATTGTTGTAGTTTGGTATAAATGGAATTCATATATCTGACTATATATATCAGGCGTGTGAATCATAATTGGTTTATGGAAAATCCCTACTTATATGGAGAAGATTTATTCGAATATATGGGATAGAATGATATAAGGTAAATCTCTTTATTTATGGGATTTGGATATGCTTCAAGAATCAGATTTGGAATAGGAATATTGTGGAGATAATCAAGGAGTATTCAGATCTGATTCGTGGATATAAATAGGGGACAAACACGGCTGCATACTCACGGATTTAACAGAGCAAAAATCTGCACTCAGGTTTTTTAGACTTTCGAGAAGTTGCAAAGAGTCAGAACACTGTGTTCCAACACACTTGACCTGCCGCACAAAGTTCAGAATCACAAACCTTAATTCCTCGGGAGGAGGAGATTCTGCGTCGACGGAGTTCGAGATCAGAGGGAGTCTGATTAAGGCGGATCGGTAGCTAGGGGAGCTAGCAGAGTCCACACGTCATAGTCAGTAAAGATAAGTATTTTGTAAACTGTACTCTGTACTGTATCTTTCTAATTAGTGGATTCATTCTGAACTGGGCCAGGCCCCGCAGATGTAGGTGGATTACATCGAACTACGTAACCAAGTCGTGTGTCTTTTATGTACTACGATATTATGCACTTAGTTAAATTAGTCATGTTGAAACACACTAATAAAGACTAGAAAAATTGGTAAAACTAAATTTCATATACAATGCAAAATAGGATATGTGACTTAACAACCACTATTATCTTGTGAGATGGACATTTCAGAAGAAACATCAAATTTCCATTTTAAACTTTGGAAATCTCTACAATGATTGAGATATGTGATTTAAAAAGCATTTTTGTAAAGAACATGGCAACTAGAAACCCTAGTACCCAAAATGATGAGCTTTAACCCACACCCACTTCACACTTAATTAGCCATTTTCCAACGGAAAAGAAATGGTTCACCGCAGCACTATCCTTCTACTCGCTCTCCTCCTATCTTCGCTGCTTTCATCCCTTCATCAGTGTACGTTTAATAATCGTCTCGCTTTGCACATAATATTAATTTGATCCTTAATTTCGTTATTATGCATTCATATATAATTTAATTTGCCTTAATTTCGTTATCATGCATTCATAGAACGTTCTTCTTATTAAGCATGCAACTATATATCATACCGCTGTGTTTACTTATTTGTTATTCCCTCGCATGCATAATTATAATTCACTATGGGAATGTATCATGGCTCTATCTATTCATTAAAAAAAAAGTTATGCATCTCTTCGGGGCTGAGGGAACAACTAGGCATGGGGAAGATGGGGAGGTGGGTAGGGGGGGTGGCTACGTTCCTAGAAAAATAGTCAGGAGAGTAAATAATTTTTTTTCAAAGATTATATATAAGCAACTAAATTATATAATAACACCCTAATCTAGCTAGGACCTAACTTAAAGACATGGTCTAATGATGTTGGGTAATCCCCATCAAAAAATTTATCTAATATTTAAAATTTTGATAGGGTGTGTTTTGAACCATGAATTTCTCAGTTATAGTAAACGTGATTTACCACTAAACCAGAATTAATTCACACAAATAATCTCTGTTTGGCAATTTCACACAGTAAAAGCGTGTTAATTAAAAAAATGTGTAAAATAGGTTGAAAGAGAATAATGTTCAAGTAAACGAGTTACACTAAGAAGGGAGTATAAATTTGACTTGCACTTGCTACCTAGCTTATGTATGCAGGTGGGATTGGTCGGATCAGTTGGTCGGAAGTTGGCCGGAGAAAGCCAGTTGACCGCCAAGGAAGTCTTGACCCGTTACTGGTAAAACCAAATCTCCGTACCAAAACCTATGTTTTTCATGGACAAAGCCTCTCCATTAAATGCTAAGGATTCAGAAAATTTCTCAAAACTCGCTGAACAAAACTCCTTATCGCCCCAACTCCATGAATTTTGTTCGAAAGCAAACCTTCTACGTGGCCAAGATTTTCAAACCGACATGCTAAAGCAAATAAGCATAGACAGAGAGTTGACTAACGATGTAATCAGGGTGGAACCTGGAAAATTCTACCGGGAGAGTATACTGAAAATGGGCACACAAATGACAATGCCCAATATCAGTGATAAAATGACTAAAAGGTCCTTCTTGCCCCGAGCCATTGCCTCCAATCTTCCCTTATCCTCTTCCTTGTTTGGTAACTTCCAGGAAATATTTCAGGAGGGCTATCACGATGACTCGAGCTACAAGGGGGGTTATACTGGGTCCCGGCTCGCCGCGTACCAGTGCGCGAGTGCTCCGAACGCAGGGGAATGACCCGATGTGTCGGGTCCGGTGGGGACATGATCGAATTTGCAACATCCGTCTTAGGTCGGAATGCCAAGGTGAGAGAGCCACTGAAAATACTCTAAAGGTGACATTGTGATTGGCTCGGTTAGAGGAATTAATGGCGGGAACGTAACCAAATTGGTAACTTGTCATCAAAGTCTCCATCCTTACTTGATGTACTACTGCCTTGTAGTTTCCAACGTTAGGGTGTACGAAGTTGATATATTGGACCCAAGTACTAAGGTCCGGGTGAACCTTGGGGTGGCCTTATGTCATTTAGACACCTCCTCCTAGTGATCGGTTCGCGCGGCGTTTCTAGCACTGGGTTCGGGTCCTGGTGAGCGAAAAAGAGCGAAAAAGAGAGAGAAAGGGAAAATGAGAAAAGAGGAAAAAAGAGAAAATAAAAATTACTAATTTACCCTCAAAATTGACGGTTTTGACTGAAGTTAACACTTTAACCAGATGGAAGGGTTACGATTCAACACTTTTGTTAGTTCAGGGACGAAAGTGATTAAAAAAATGAGGGGCTAAAAGTGTCAAATGACAAGAGTTGGAGGGTCTGGGAAATCGTTCGCCCTATATAATATTATGATAGACCCCAAATTCAAAAGCAATTTTAAATACTTGCAATGCAAGAGCCCTGTTATACATGGCATAAATTTTTATTGATCCTCTCTTAGTTAGAGTTATTGATCGATGTTTATATTAAGTCTGTCAGTATGTCAAGTTTACTAGTCAACGAGATGCGAGATATCTTGCTAGTGAGCGATTCAATTCATCCAAGGGAAGATTATCTCGTGTGTTGCCGTTATTTGAGTTGAACTAGCCCAATTGGGATTGGTCTTGTGGTCAGGGTGGATCAAACCCGTCGCGACAAGGTGGATTATTTCGCATTTGACAACTCCAATCTCATATAAACACTACTAAAAAACAGGTACTGTGGCACCGGTATGAGCCTTGGAAATCCTCCAAACCGGTGTTGATTTCGATTCCAGCACCACTATTTCACCAGAACCGGTGCCTTAAACCAGTGGCTTAAACCAGTGGCATACATTATATCATCAACGGTAAAACCCCCGGTGTTGCGTACTTAGAAAACATTTCTTGGATTAGCTCTCGGGTTAAGCAAAGGTTTTTTTAAAAAAATTGATGCATTTTTCGGCACCAGTTTTGGTAGATTTCAACACCGGTTTTATGGTATGATTTATTCTTAAAAATTGATTTATGGTATAAGTAACCCAAGAACATGTACTAGTGCTTTCCAACATTTCAACAAAAATATAATTTATTTTATATTTCTATATTTATGCAAGAATAACAAAAATCATGTATTTTGGAGCAATAGATAACATTGTAACACAATTTTTGGCCATAGTGTAATTTTTCAAAACTATGTAGAAGCAATCAATGTTGACTTTTGAGACCCTTCTGTTCACCAATACATGCCCAAATTACAAATTTGCAATTGTATACTATTTAATTGTATTTTGGTGTCACCAAATTCGTGATTCGTCAACTCCCAACTTTCGTGGAGGGACCTAAGTGCAAAAAGTAAAAACTTTCTCGTGACTCCAAATTGAAATATGCTTGAACGTGAAGCTGCTCCATACACCCTTATTGTATTATCCAAGTCTCTAGTGGAATATTTATCAACAATTGGGCATAAGAACATATATGTAATCCTTTCCAATTTTTATTTCTTACTTCTAAATATTCAACTCTAAGTTACTCTAGAACATGTACTAGCGTTTTCCAAAATTTCACCGAAAGTATAATTTCTTTTACATTTCTATTTATAGGCAAGAATAAAAAAAATTATATATTTTGGAGCAATGGATAATGGTGTAACACAATTTTGGGTCATAGTGTAATTTTTTAAGACTATGTACAAGTAATCAATGTTGACTTTTGAGGCCCTTCCGTTCACCAATACATGCCCAAATCATAAATTTGCAATTTTATATTGTTGAATTGCATTTTGGTGTCGCTAATTTTGTGATTCAACAACTCCAACTTTCTTGGAGAGACCTAAGTGCAAAGGAAGTAATTGGATTTGGATGTTATAAAGTGAGTTGTGGGTCTGAAGAAGCCATGTTGCTTGAGGAGGGTGATCGGAGTCTTAACAGTTTCCTAGGTCGTAGTGACCATGATAAAGGAATGTGGATCGATGGTAAGGGGAAGATCAAACGTTGGAAGCGTAAGTCAAAGAATGTGGTGATCAAGAAAAGGAAGTATAAGTAGTAAGTTATTAATTAACAAATCCTTTTAAAATGCTTAAATTGTTCAATGAATTCATGAGTAGAAATAACATGAACAAATACTTGAATGATAAAAATTAGAAATCATAATAATTTAGTACTTGAAGAGTAGAAATCATTCGATGAATTCAAATACTTGAATCTTTAAAATGCTGCAATGAAGTCA
This sequence comes from Rubia yunnanensis, assembly GCA_037428765.1. Lineage (NCBI taxonomy): Eukaryota > Viridiplantae > Streptophyta > Magnoliopsida > Gentianales > Rubiaceae > Rubia > Rubia yunnanensis. Next base: position 64,728,933 of record CM075071.1, on the reverse strand, counting down.
AATAACATGAACATAATCAAGTCTTCAAATTTCATTCTTTGACATCTTCATTGTCGGCAGTTGAAGTCGATCGGTCGAGACGCTGTCGAGAGCTTGATGCAAGGTGTCGCTCATAAGCTCGCTGAGACTTTTCCATGAACAGAATTTTTGCCTTCAAAGCGCAAAATTCCTTGCGCATCCATTTGTAGAAATCCTTGAAGCCTTTCAAGTATGACTTTTCAGTACCTACAAAGTATAGCGATCAAGATATTAATTATTTGAACAATGAGGTAAAGTTAAACAACATATTAAACAAATAGTTCAAAACATATTTGTGGCTAACCTTCTTGAATACGTGGCCTCTTGCTCGGCTTCGCTTCCCCCTCGGGCTTATGATACCACTTCCCATTGCGCAACACCTAATCCTTGTTCTCGAAGTAAGTCTTGTCATAATACTTTGGGCCTCTTTCCCCCCCTTTGATAATCAACCCCTCAACGGATTTCAAAATGCGAGTAATTAAACTCTCATAAGGCAGGCGAGTCAACACCTTAGTCAATGTTGCAAAATGCAACATACGCCTAAAAATGAATGCCCTGGGGTTGATTTTTCTACCCTCTATGATTAAATAGAATAGCATAAGGGTTGCATAATTAGGCTCGATAAAGTGTCTGCCCAAGGGGACCAAACCTCAATTAATTATCTCATATGTAATACGCTGGTCCATTGGCAAAAGTTTTAGATCGAAGGACTTGGGCTTTCCTAAATCCAACCTATTACGGTTAAAGTACCTCACACTACATTCCATGGGGTCAATGTATGGAGGGTTAACTTCTAAAGGTCATTTCTCACGATGGTAGAAATTGTCCAATGGACCATCGTTATCCCCTGGATAAACAAATTACGGGTGCAAGTATGGGAAATCTATTACCTTATCAATAATCCATTCGTTAAGTGGGATTTCAATTCCCCCAACCCTAGTAACATAATCCCCATTCCCCACTTCTCGCAAATTAGCGTAAAATTGGCAAACCAAATAAAAACATGTTTTTTCATTACATGATAGAAAATTCTCTACATATTGATCACTAAATGGTTTGAGGGGAGAATCCAAACCTAATGCTAAGTAAAAATCGGAGTTAAAAAGATATGTATCTAATAACTTCCCCTTCTCATGTAAAGCATCATACCGATTTTGAGCAAGTTGAGAAACGAACCTTCTAGCATCTTACATGAGATTGTTGTCAGTTGAACGAGATCTAGAAATTCCATGTGTTGAACCCCCTCTAGCATGGAAATTTGTTGGTGGGATTTTCTAGAACTGTGAGATTGATGGGAGATTGTGAGTTCGTAAATTGAGTGGAGATTTTGGGCTTTTCTATGAAATGTAGTCGATGCCTTGTTTTTTTTATATAGGTATTAGATTCCAAGTTTGAAAAGTGTATTTTGTGTCTACAATGTATTGAGGATGACAATTTTCGAGTTCAGAAACAATTAATCTAGGAAAAAAAGTGTGCTTTGTTTTGTCCATAATAGGCCCGGAAATGACACACGAGCTCGGAAACTCATTCGTCCCTATATTAAAGTTGTAGATCCAAACTTTCTGAACTCGTAAACAATATTTCCTGGCCTGGAAAGTGAATTGTGTGTTTGGGTCTTAAAAGGTGGGATTCTTTCCGAGCTCGGAAATGCATCTGGACTGTAAATGCAAAGAGAAGACGAGTTTCCAAACTCGGATTTACGTCTGCTCTTTTGGTTAATTTCAAAATTGAAAACAAATTCACTTATAACACGCATGCTTTAGTGCACTATATAATTTTCGATAACAATTAACATAATGCAACTAAAATAATATAGCACAAAATTAATGCATTAAATAACGAGAAATTTAACGAAATTAAAAGTGGGCATTAAAATTCATAGAATGAAACAAGATAATGAAATCTGAAATCCATACATATCCAATCCATACAGCTAGTAATCTCTTTAAGTTCTCCCCCCCCCCCCCCTTGCCATTGCATGATCACCATCATCACCATCCTCATCTTCACTCTCTGAGAAGACCGGCTCAAAATTAGGTGGCTCTTCATCTTCGCTCAATTCCAATTGGAGGCCCTGAGCTTCCAAGAATGCGAGATGCTGGGAATGAGCATGGGTTAACTTATCATGTGTCTCGGTTAAGTACGCACACATACAATTGAAGTACTTGCTTAATCTAGCTTTTCAACCGATGTCGATACCTATATTAAGATGGATATTAAAATGGATCAAAATGAGATGGATATTAAAATTCTATGTTTAATATTTTACTTAATTAAACTATGTTTCACTTACGGGAGCTCGATGCCTATTCTCTCTCTGCTTCCACTTCGCAAGCCCTCTTGGCAATTTTAGCTTTTTGACCGGTACCAGACGGAATGACCACTTTCCATCAAAGTCAAGATGTAGGCCTTTGTGTTGGAACTAACTCTTGTCGTAGTACTCTTGTGGAAGAGGCTTACCTTTAGGAATGATACATGTCTTCTTTAGCATACAGGTTATCAAACCACTATAGTAAACATCTTTCTTCTTCGTCTGCGCATCCTTCAACATGAATGAGATGATGGCAAAGCCTGGTTTTATCTTTCTACCCTCCATGATGTAGTAAAACATCATGAAGTTAGCTATAGTAGGCTCGCAAGTATGGCCACCTGTGGGGGAAACATTAAGGCATATCCACTCATACACGAGACACTTTTCTATGGTTAAAACACTAATATCAAAACTCTTCGCCTTATCAGCATCGGTTTCCACCCTCTTAAAATATTTCCTAGCCATAACAATGGGACAAAGAGGAGTAGCATCGCTCACGCCCGACCAAACATGTGTGTGATAAATATCGAGAGGACCATTAGGGTCATCAGACCTTAATTTCTCGGTGGTGGTGTAAGGGCAATCTAGGGCTACGTTAATTGTCTATGTAGTAACATATACATCTTTCCCATTCACCATAGTTATATCCCTATTGTTGCTATTTTGACCCAAATTTGCATAAAATTGAATCATTTCATCAACATAAACCGGCTCATCCATACATAGTAGTTTCTCTAAATTTTGGATTTTGAAATGTGCAAACAAATAGACTACTCCTAAGGTATAAACGTTCGACGCTAATATAACCTTTTAATTGATAATTTTTCTCTTTGAAAAATTGACATACCTTTTCTCGGTCGTATCACTGAAAAATTTCGTGGAAGCACCAATTTGCGTGACAAAACGATGGCTCCAATCACTTGCCTTCGACTTAGTGGCAATGCTCTTACGACTCATTGTCAATTGAATTTTGGGGGTTGAGGGTTTTGGATTGTGAAACTCGCAAATAAAGGGTTTTGGAGAATGAATGTTTGGAATTTGATTTGGGGGTTTTTAATCTGCATGTTTTCCCCTTTTTAAAAGGGAAAAGGGGTTTTCGAACTTCGAAATGTCTCGTGTCTCTTAAATCAAATAGAAGACTCATTTACATGTTTGAAAACTGTTTTCCGAACTAGAAAACCCTTTCCGTCGGGATCAAAAAAAGCATAAAGGGTTTTTAAATGGGCATTTACTCCCATTTGAAAACCCCACATTTCCTATATTTCTCCCCTCCAAAAACCCTTCCGAACCCATATCATCAATCCATTTCATATTCAAATCTTCCATTTCAAGTTTTGATGATTTGAGGTAGGTCTACACCTCTTCACATCCAATTTCTCACTTAAAATTTCAAATTTCAACAAGGGTTTCTATGTTATGTAGGTATAACATATGAAAGAGTATTTCATACCCTTTGATTGATAAAAAAGGTAAATGTACTTTCAATATATAGCTAGAGTTTATTATTTTTTAACATAAATGAGCAAGCACAATTTTTTTTGTTCTTGTTACCTAAGGTTTGGATTTTGTGATTGTTATGAATTCTATTTTAAGTGGGATTTGTCAATTAATGATAAGTTGTGTATAATATTAGGGTTTTGTTGCCTTGGTGGTGGGGTGGGTGGGGGTGATAAAATGATGCAAGACAATTGGTATTAAATGGTATAGTGCTACATATATTAATTGAGTGATGTTTTAGTGTGCTTAAATGTTAGGTTTATGTGATAAATTGTTTTTTGCTAAAACTAGAGTGGTAAATTTAACGTCTATTGAATTTTTTCAGTTGCGTAGGGTTTAGTACACCATTTTCTGTAAATGTTAGTAACTTATTCTTTCCGAGGTTAAGGTATTTTTTTATATTTTTTTGTATGTAGCATTCAAAATGGCAACTAGGAAACAGACTCGTGATGATGTGTCACTGCCCATTAATGTCAATCCCCCAACAACAGACATGACGTGGGATGACGATGACGATACGGGGGATGTAGGAAAACACCAAACTCATTTTAGAGAATTAGAACTTAGAATGGCTAGGAAAGAATTAGCGTCATTATTTTTTGACGAGTTAGGCATTTGTGTGTCGGAGCAACGTGCCAAATGGTCTAGTTGTTTGGCGAAAGTTGGTAGAACAAGGGTAGATATCAAGTACGATACTTGGCATAATGTCCCAAATGAATACAGGACACGTTGTGGAGGGAATGCAAGGAACCTCTAGTGAATCATTTTTCCTACATTTCTCTTCTACAATTTCTCTTCACATATACTCTCTATCCTCAAACTAGTTTGTTTCATATCCTCGTAGAGGCCTTTTCAATTTTGAAGCACAAGATGTTGGTGCTTTGCAAAAGAGGGCTATGTTCATGATGTCAAAGGGTTGGCGTGAACGTAAATACACTTTGTCCAGAGATTACATATTTAGCGATAAGAAAGGTGATCGCCCATGGGTAACTTATGCGCACATTCAACCTGAAAACTGGGAGTTCACAAGAAAATGACATTGGAGAATAGTGAAAACGTTAGTAAAACAATATGAAAACTAATAGTGTGATTAATTACATTAAAATGTCTATAGTGTTAACATTAACCTAACATCTCCCCTAGGATACAAGGGGAGTAAAACAACGTGTTGCCGGGGAGAATAAAATTCTTCACCAATTGAGTCATGGGGGTTATTGCTTAGCGGCAATCAAGCTAGTAAAGGAACGTCTAGAAGAAGATGTGCAAGTGGCAATAGCACGCAGGATGACGGAAGATGAGGCAAGGGAATCTATGCAACCAATTTCCGTGGATGACATTGATAGGTGTGATCTATTTCTTAAAGGCTGACAAAACAAAAAGGGTCTATATAACAAACCCAGAGAGAAACTACTTGCTGAAAGAGTAGTACATAAATTTTTAGGTAAATACTTTATTAAATTGAACTATATACATCTTATATCGAATTAACAGTAGTATATCTATTTATGTTTTAACTTAGGTAAAATTAAGGAATGGTCAATTACAATAGGAATTCATACCAAGGGATAAACGTGACATCCTTTGTGAAGCCATGGAAAAACCAGACCATCCGGGACAGGTTAGGGGAATGGGTAGTTTTGTGTCCCACCGACAAGCATTTGGGATCGTACGGTCCTACAATAGAGCGGAACCCTTGAGAGTCCATTTGTTACAAAAAAATCCCAACTCCAAGACAAACAAATTGAGCAACAAGAAATTGTAATTCGAAAGTTGGTCCAACACATCAGACTAGTTCTTCCGGGCAATTTAGAAGACTTAACGCCCAATTGGACACCCCCATCTAAGAGTTCACGACATTCTCCCGGAGATGTTGAGGTAAGTTGTGGGGAAATTGTTCAAAATCCAAGAATCGATAGACAATTGTTCAAACCCAACAACCTCGACATTTCCACCCTTGCAATTGAAAAAAAGGTATGAACGATCATTTTCTAAATTATGTCACTTTGATTTAAGTTTTATATTTAATGCATATTTTGCCTATGTTTTAGAAATCATGTCCATGTGAACTATACAATGATCAAGGCCTAGACCGTAAGCCGCCGCTACATGTAGCCGCAGAAGTTTTGCATGAGTTAATGAAACATCATCACTCCATACCAATTGCGGAAGGTCTTTCGAGGGTTTCCTTGGAGAATAATTTGGTGATGGACGCCCCTTTGCCAATCTTAAATAGAGAATACAAGAAAGTTGGGCCTTGCGAGGGAATGTTCCTTACTTGGTCTCGTAGACTTATATACGCCGATCCTATTAAGGATGGAAATTTGAAGGAAACAATGCTATCGTCACAAAAACATGTGATGAAAACACCAAAATCGGTCAAATTGATGGCAAAAATGATGCCAACAACACCAACTAGGGTTAAACATCCATTGGTAAGATCCAACGCTCCTCAAGACTTACCTAGCTTCGTACGTGTCCTTTATAATTTGCTACAACCCCATGATCGAAACTCAACATTCACATTCTTGGGAAATGAATGCGTATTCAAATGCAAACGTGAAATCGTGGCGTTATGCAGTGATTTTGAAGACCTATGGAGATGTGCAAGTTAATCAAGCGATGATGTCGATCTACACCTTGTGAGTGATTTTATTCATTTTATTTCAAAATTTGATTTAAATATCACTAACCACTATTGCAATTAATTTTTACTATGAATTTTTCCAGGTACATATTTTTTATGAGTAATAAAAAACGGATGGATTGAATACAGGTGCCTGGTGATGATACAAAAAATTGGTTGTACAAAACAAGACAGTAGTGACTACATTCGCAAATGCCTAAGCCGGAAGGATAAGATGCTATTCGTTGTGCCATATATCGAGAGGTTATTTTACTACGTTCAATTTCTTTACCAACATTGTTTCCGTAAATTTCAAATAATTAATCATTTTTTAGGGACCATTGGAGACTAATATTGATAGTACCCGCAAAGAATCGAGTGTATTGGATGGATCCCCTCCACTTCCAACCGTCTGATGCATTCATTCAGATTTTGGAATCTGCATGAAGGAAAACAATGAGCAACAAAATTGTTTGTTTCACGTGGTCAAAATCAAGGTGGATATACCAATATGTTCATTTCCCAAATACTATCCTCAATTATTTAATGCAATAGTCTTAATTATTTATGTTGCTTAAATATAGTACAAGAAACAGGCTCAAACTTGGGAAGAGTGCGAATATTATGTCATTTTATGCACGTCCAAGTTCATAGACAAAGTCTAAGAAGATGTATTTGATCTTGACAAGGTAATTGTACAAATTCTTAGTGGTAATGTTTCTAAGTGGCATTTACCAAATAATTAATACTATAATGTTATTTTCAGATTTTAAAAAAGGATTGAAAACCCTACTCGCAAGAAGACATCAACAATGTGGTAATTCATTGGTTAGGCATCTAATTCCCAATCGGTCACATATACTAGGAAATCCCAATATTGGTAGGGAAACTCAATTTAGAAATGAAGCTTAGAAGTGACAAAATAGATTTATCGCGATTTCTATTCCTATCTACACATTATTGCTGGTTAGCGTTATCTATAGATTTTGTTTAGGTGCAAGATACTATCGTCTATTGTTTTGAAATTGTGGTTGTGTATCTAGGTTGTTTTTAAGCTGGTAATATTAATGGAACAAATTTTTATCAATACACCAGAAAACATTTCCAAATTCGGAAAGTCTGTCGGCTTATCATATTCACGTTTCATAAAGCAGAAAATGTTTTCCGAACTCGGAAACATTCTATAGGATACTGTTTCCGAACTCGGAAACTATTTTACGAACTCGGAAACTATTTTACGAACTCAGAAACTAATTTAAGAAAAAAATGCTCTTCATGAAAATTCCAGAGAGAGTAGAAAGTAGACACGAGCTCGAAAATTGCTCATCATTTTACAAAGAGCAGACACACAGCTCGTTCAAGTTTCCGAGTTCAAAAAATATAGATACTTTTCGATTTCGGAAAGTTAGCAAGGAATGAGGGAAAGTCCCTAGTTTATGAGTTCGGAAATAAATTAAAGGCGGTTTTGGGTGTAAATTAAAGTCGTTTTTAACCGTCTTTAATGGCAATTTTAAAGGTGGTTCTCGAAACCGCCTTACTTTCAAATTGATTAAAGGCAGGGCCAGTGAAGGCACTTAAAAAGCAACTTTGAATTGCCGATGGAACCGCCTTTAATAGACCATTCCTACACTAGTGCCATTTGAACTTGCAAACTTTAATTTTCAACAGTTGGCTAAAAAATGTTGATTCTTAATATATTTTATTAAAGATATATAAAGCTTATGAAAAGTTGATGTTTTGAAAATATATGTTATAACAAATCTAATAAGGTATCACTCAATAATAATTATAATTAAACACTAATTAAATTTTATGGTCAAAATTAAGAAGTTTTGGCTAAATGAATAGTTAAATTGCGGTTTGAGATGTCACTGAGGAGTACTCCCTTGGTTTCAATATTAGTGGCATACTTTCCATTTTTTATTATTTATTTTATATTGACACATTTTCTATTGGAAAAAATACATTTATAACCCTAACTTTTGGTTGAAAGTGCCAACATAACCCTGTAATATGAGAAATTGTGCCAATTTAACCCTAACTTATTATCAATTGAATCAGTCTAAACCTAACTGTTAGTCAAATTGTGCCAATATAATCAAACTCCCTAATTCCGGCATTGACCCAAGATATTCAGACATTGACTATAACTAAATTGACCAAAATATCCTCTAAGCCAAAGCTAAAAATTTAATACCCATTATACCTTATTCTCTTTCACCCCCAACCCGAACCCTCACCTCCCCCCCCTCTAGCCCCTCCCTAACCTCAATGCCTCCTCCCACCTCCACCACCCAAACCTCCACAGCCACCGACAATCGGTGGTGTTGGAGTAGACCTAACCCCTGCCACCTTTACATCCACCACCCTGACCCCGCCACAGTTGATCACTAATTCACCCTCCCCAACCCGAACCCCTATTCTCGCCCACCACCAATTCACAATACTGTCACTGCCACCACTGCCCTAACCACGCTCTCGTCTCTTCATAGGTGCCTTAACCCCGCTCTCCTCTCTTCACCAGTACCCTAACCCCACTCTTCGCCCGACTCAACCACCCTAAACCCGCCTCCTCCTCCACCTCCTCCACCTCCACCAATTTAGCACCACCGCCATCGCCACCCCTGCCTTGATCTCGCTTTCCTCCCTTCACCGATGCACTGATCCCATTCTCCTTTATTCACTGCTACTCTAACCCCGCTCTCCACCCGACTCCATCACCTTAAACCCGCTGCCTCTCCCACCTCTACTAAACCACACCGTCACTGACACCCCTGCCCTAATCTCACTCCCATCCTTTAACCGCTGCCTTAACCTCGTTCTTCTCTCGACTCCACCACCCTAAACCCAGCGCCTCCCCCCACCTCCACCGATTCACCACATCGCAACCGCCACCCCATTAGCCTCTCTTCACCGCCACCCTAACCTCGCTCTCCTCCTAACTCCACCACCCTAAACCCATCACATTCCCCCATCTCCACTAATTCACCACAACGTTGCCGCCACTCCTGCCTTAACCCCACTCTCCTTCCTTCACCGCTGCCCTAACCCTGCACCGCTGATCACCAATTCACCCTCTTCAACCTGAACCCCTGCTCTACATCGGTAGTGAACGAATTAGAAAACGAAGGGGAAAAACTGCCGCTGATGAAGGCGAAGGGAAAGTGAGTAAAAAAGGGGAAATCATTTCATTCATAAGCATTAGGACAGTGAAGTCTTTTCATATATATATATATATATATATATATATATATATATATATATATATAAAATCTAGGGGAAAATTTGTCATTTCACCAAATTTTGGTCAATTCATCGTTGACTAATAAGTCAGCCAAGTCCAGGGTTATTTTGGCACTTTCTAAGATTGCATGGTTACATTGGTACTTTCAGCATAAATTCAGGGTCATTTTAGCACTTAACTCTTTTCTATTTTTGGAAAGATTGTTTCAATTTCTTCCACTCATTCTATCATTTCTATATATACTCAATTTAGGGTGTGTTTGACACAGTTATTAAGTTGTTTTACTTATAAGCCGCCGCACCTTGCTTCTTCTTTGAAGTTTTCTTTCCCGGTCTTCTTTTCCCCATCTTCTCATCACGGGGAAATGAGGAAACAATAGTTATTTCAATTGATTTTCTTTTGATGTTTATGTTACTGAATAAGTGTGGATTTGTTTCCATACATTAGTATCATTCTTCAATTTGATAGATTAGATTGATGTGTTCAAAATGATCATTCAATTTAATTGTTCATGTCGGTGTGTTTTGTTCGATCTAGTTTTACAGATTGTGTATTCGTAGTTTCGTTTACGTTTCTCCATCAGGAGTTCTGTTCTCGATCTGTGTTTTTCAAGGTGTTTACAGTTTGGACAATATAGATCAATTTTTGGATCAAGATCAAGTGGTGTTACAGTTGTTGTAGATCCCTGTTTGGCGTAGTGATATTGATGTTGCTATGCTCCTCTTCGCCAAGCGGTTATGATTTTCACATAAAGCGTGTTAATATCCCCGAGGGTGATGTTACAGTTTTTTATTGGATCTCTAATCTGTAATAGTACAGACTATCAGTCTGGTTGACATGTAATTTGAATATCATTGCAATTGATTGGTTATTGCTAGAGGCTAGTTATGCTGGATGTCAATTCCACTTATCGTAATCCCCGTTGGGCATTTTTTCCAACATCTTGGAATGATTGATTTTTTTCAAAAAAATTATTTTTCTTTTAAGTTAAAATACTAATATTAACTTAGTATTTTCCATAGTTATTTTGCTTGATGTTTGGCAAACTGCCAAAAAAACTGCTTATTTTAAAAGTTGCTCATTTTAAAGGGGAAGTTATTGACGGAAAAACAAAGTTGTATCTTTTCCTACTTTCAAAATAAATCAATTTTACTTATAAGCGGAACTATATTAAACAAAATTTTTAGAGTAAAGTGCCCACATGACCCTATGTTTTGACATATGTACCAATATGACCTTGCAAGATCAGAAAATGTTATTATAATCCTATGATTTGCTGAAATGTGCTAATATAACCCTGGAGGTCTGAATTTGACCTGGAAAACATGAAATGACAATTATAACCTTGATATAAAAAAATTAGAAAATGTGAAATGACGGTTATACCTTTCCACTTTTAGAAAATTTATGACCAAATTTAGAAAATTTTACAAAACTACTCCACCGCTTGCCCACTTCCTTCCTTCCTATCTTTATCTTCTTCATTTTCTTTGATGACAAACCCCCAATTGTTCTCAAATTTTTTACCCTCTATGCTGGGGTGGGGTCTCCACTTTCCAGCACTTGGTTGAGCGGCACCGGAAATAGTGGCGGAGGTGAATCGAAGGTGGCATTAGAGGTAAATCAAAGTGGCATTTCAATCGGCGTTCTAGGGAGAGGTAGAGCGCGGTGACGGGGCTAGGCAATGGGGAGAGGTGGAGAGCGATGGCGCGGCTAGGTTATGGTTGAGAAATGGCAGTGATGAGGCTAGGGTTGAGCGGTGGTGGTGGTTGGGACGAGTGGTGGTGGGGCTATGGACAAGAAGCGGTGGTGGTGGTTGGGATGAGTAGTGGGGGCTAGGGACGAGCGGTGGCGGGACTAGGGTCGAGCGATGGTGGTGGTGGTTGGGACGAGTGCTGGGGCGGGTGGTGGTGGTGGTGTTGGTTAGGATAAGTGGTGGTGGTGGTTAGGATGAGTGGTGGCGGTGGTTGGGACGAGTGGTAGCGGGGCTAGGGTTGAGCGGTGGTGGTGGTTGGGACGAGTGGTGGCGGGGCTAGGGTTGAGCGGTGGTGGTGGTTGTTGGGACGAGTGTTGTGGCGAGTGGTGGTGGTGGCTGGGGAAAGTGATGGTGGTGGCTGGGGAAAGTGATGGTGGTGGCTGGGGAAAGTGATGGTGGTGGCTGGCGGTGGTGGAGGTGGTGGTGTTGGGGTTGGTTATGGTGGTGGTGGTGCTAGGGCGGGTGGTGGTTAGGGATATTTTTGTCATTGCATTTTTTGTTTTAAGACTATGGGCAGTTTAGTCTTTTTATATTTGGTCAATACCGAAAACTACCTAGTCAACGTCGGAATAGTGACAAAAGGTTATATCGGCATTTTTAATGTAAAACATAGGGTTATAATAACACTTTCTGATCTTGCAAAATCACACTGACACATATGAGCAAAACATAGGGTCATATGAATATTTTTCCCTATTTTTTACTTATTCCACTCAACATAAATTCCAACGAAAAGGATACCAATACTAGTGTAATGGAATAAGTATTTATTTATCTTTAACCGATGGCCCAAATATGAAATTCCAGTTCCAGGCAGGCCCATTCAATCGTAAAATCAGTGTTATCTCTCCCGGACTCCCTCCCCTGCTTTGTTTTGTGCGGGAGAAATGGTTTTCGTCACCTCATTTTCTCACACAACACCTTTCCATGGCGAGCTCAACTTCAAGCCTTTTTTGGGGACCCCACTTCCCTCACCCTCTTCAAATTATACTGGTTGGTTTGTCTACTGCTCAACTCTCTGTACTTGCTTTTCATTCATAACTGTCATTTGAATTGCAGAATCTGTTTATTCATTTTTGTCGGAAATTTTGGATTCTGGCTCACTTTATTTTGTTCTGAACTTGGTTTTCCACTTAGGTAAAGATTCAAACTTTGGCACAAGTCTGGTTATCCATGCCAAAAAGATTTCTGGATTAGAGGAGGCTATTCGAATTAGAAGGTAGGAATACTCACTCTCTTTGTTCTACTGCTTTCAGACCTTGAAAATTCAGGTGTGACATAGTAATGCCAAAAGAGTATCGTTGTAGAATGAAATATGTTTGTATTGTCTATAGAGTTTTAGTTGGTGCACTTTTTATACCCCTTAAATGCCAATCATTTGGAGTAATAGTCTGCTGAAACTTAACTGTTTTAGACAGCGTGAAACTGGAGGTCTTGTTCCTTACAAGAAAAGACCACCTTTGAGGCGAGGAAGGGTGTCACAACGGCTGCCAGTGCCTGATCACATACTAAAACCTCCCTATGTTGGAATAGACATATTGCCAGAAATCTCTAAAGAATATCAGATTCCTGATTCAGACGGCATTATTAAGATGAGGGCTGCTTGCCAGCTTGCTGCTCAGGTGCTAGAATATGCGGGGACACTAGTTAGGGTGAGTTATTACAATCACTATATTTCGTTGCTGAGATAGTTTTTGAAATGCTCACCGAACAGTATTTATGGTTTGATACACTAAATTAAGAGCATTGGATTTGCAATGTGGAGTATGATTAAGCTCAAATCTTATGTAGCATTATGGTCTCTGATAGAATATTATGATCAATCGTGGTTAATTCAAAAACTCCATTATCAAATTAAGCTTGAGTTGCTGTCAAAGTATTGATCTTCTGACTAAGCATCTGTAAGTTGTTTCATTTCCTTTCCAGCGAATATGCTAGTTACTGTGAAATTCAGTAGATTTTACTTGTGCTATAAGTTGAAAAATTGATACACTGATCGGATATTTAGGATATCTCCTGTTACCGTTATATTGATGTTTTTGTGTACTCTTTGAAATTATAATTGTGCAAATACAATATGGTAAATTATGGAATTTGCTATCATAAACCTGGATGTATCATCAATGCAGAACCTTGAACTGTTGGTTTTAATATGTGCTAGAATGCTGGGGAGAGCGCGTCCTTGGGATACACAGGCTTGTACTGAACATAATTCCCTGACCTACAAACCAATAACAGTTTTCTCATACCAATAAAATTGGTGCTAGTGTTGGTGGGGTTAATGCACATCTCTCTGGGTTAAATTATGGTTTCTTTATCGTTTTAGAGGTTTTATTTTCCTTTTATTGCTCTCAAATTTGACCTGTCCTTTCCTGCTTGCCATTATAAACTTGGAGTTGAAGTACTCTCTTTTGTTCTTAATAGTGATAAGGTCACATTATTCTTTTCTCAATGTGTTTGGAGGGGGCTGGGCCTGTGGAAATATATGCCGCAGAATTCATTTTTTGGTGTCCGGTATTGATTGGATTGGATGGAAAAACTAAAATGTTGACTTGCTTTGTACTGTGAATCATATATGTTCATTCCATTTGTAACTTTTGATCGAAATTCGCTTATTTTTCTTTTACTTGAACCAGCCATCTGTGACGACAAATGAAATTGACAAGGCAGTGCACCAAATGATAATTGAAGCTGGTGCTTATCCTTCACCTTTAGGTTATGGGGGCTTCCCGAAGAGTGTGTGTACATCAGTCAATGAGTGTATGTGCCATGGAATACCTGATTCTCGTCAGTTACAGGTTCTGTCTACCCCATATAACACTATCATCTCTGTCATATGCAAATTGCTTACTCAAATTTGTTTTAAGTAATGCAGGATGGTGACATCATAAACATCGATGTGACAGTGTACTTAAATGTAAGTTGAAAGTAATTTCATCTACAATTCCATTTTCATCTAGGATTAGTTTTTAATGTTAGCAAAGATACGTAGAAATCTATGATCACTATGCTTGCAGTACACAAGTACTAGTGCAGTTGTACTTCGTTAAAAGCTTTGGTATGAACAATTATGTAGCTGACTTTGAAAGCATGACTCTGTTCTGTTCATCTGGTCTCCACTCTCAGGGTTATCATGGAGATACGTCAAAGACTTTTTTCTGTGGTGATGTGAGCGATAAGGTGAAGCGTCTTGTGAAGGTATAATTATGCTTAAAAACCAAGGAAGAATTTTACTTGCCAGCATTGCATTTAAACATTGTAAAACCGTTAGTTCCAAAAGTATATGATACTACTGTTTTATTCCAGTTGTTGATGATTATCTTTCACTACTTTTGTCAATAACCTATTTTCCTTAAATGAACTCTTTCGTCTTCTCATAGGAGACTGAGGAGTGTTTAAATAGAGGAATTGCTGCATGCAAAGATGGTGCACTTTTCAGAAAAATTGGGAAGCAAATAAGGTAAGGTTGTGCTTTGAGTATGCAAGCAGAACTATTCAACACTCAACAGCATGTTGGTATTATGTGCAAGGAATAGTACTGCTATTTGTACAGTTATGCCACGAGATTTTTGGGATCAGGTTTATCCTTGGATCTGGTTTCAGTTGCAATATTTTATGTAGCCACAAACTCTCTGCGAGGATTATAAAATGTTGTTTAAATTTCACTGTCAGTGCTGATTAACTATTGTTGTTTGTATCCTCTCAGAGATACATATGAATTTTTGTAAAATTTCTCCCTCCCTCGCATTAGAAGAGCCTATCTTGTAACACTAACATTATTAGATAGTGGGCTAATAACAATATTAGAAAGTGGACTCTTTTTATGGGTCAGAAGTAGTATAATATGTGGATTATCTTAGGTTCAGTTGTTTTTTTCTTGCTTGATGAACATTTATTTCCAAAATTTGAACATTGTTCAACAGAAAGTTTGTAATGATGCAGTTTTGATTTTGGGAATCTTGTCTAAAATGATAACTATGAATCCTAGTATGATTTCAATGAATCTGTATAATATTCTCCAGTGAAATGAGATTGCGCTTTCACTATCATGCTGGACCCCTGCATGTTCTTTTGAAATTTTCTGCAGTGAGCATGCTGAAAAGTATAATTATGGGGTGGTAGATCGCTTTGTGGGACATGGTGTTGGAACTGTTTTCCATTCTGAACCGCTCATCCTTCACCATCGTCAGTAATCTCTACTTCTTTGCTTTCTGTTTTTAAATTTCACTGTTTTTTAGAAATCTTCACAAGCCTGTTTAGCGCAAGGCATTTAGTGGCATCAAGACATCGATATATTTTGTTTAGCTCAACTGATGATCAGGTTCAAGAAGCAGATTAGTTTATCTACCTTTTGATTTTTTTATGACCTAATCATTGAACTCTGTTAATGAAAAGCTAACCCCCTTCAACTAAGGATAAGTTAACAAAGAAGTAAGAACAAGTATGTTGCATGACAAACAAGCTAGTCAAATTGACTATCAACCGAGTCAAACCCATCACATGTTCCTATAGAAGAAAAGAGTTTAATCATATCTATTGCTCCTTTTGTGGTTTTACATTTCGCTATTTAAAATTAAGTAAGAAGTTTAAAGTTGCACATACCGTGCCAATGATGGACTATTTGCACAGAAAACTCGTTGCGATGCTCTTTCTTATATGGACATTTATATGGATTTTCCCGATAAGGCCTCAAAGTACTATATTTGTTCGATTTCATGTCTGTTCATCTTTACTGATGCATAATGCGTCATGTGTTTATGTTCTACTCACGCTGTTATGCAGGAAATGATGGTCCGGGCTTCATGGTCGAAGGACAAACATTTACAATTGGTGAGTGCATTTCACTAGAGTGTAGCAGTAAATGAAATGCAATACCTTCTTTGTTTAATTTAAATAATTAGTCTCTCTGTTGTGTGCAAAATGTTAAGTTAATCAATAAAGGAAGAGGGTTGCATTGAGTCGATGGCCAGTGTGAAAATCACTCGTCAAACTTCATGATACGGACCATATCCATATAGCGGATCCCAGGCATAGTAGATGCTTAGTTTGTCATGCATACTAAAGATAACTTGAAAATTGCCCATGTGAATTCTTACTGTTTTGGCTTTATTTCGCAGAACCAATTCTGACTTTGGGGAGCACTGAGTGTATTACATGGGAGGATAACTGGACAACCCTGACAGCTGATGGAAGCCCTGCTGCACAATTCGAACACACCATTTTGATCACAAAAACTGGAGCCGAAATTTTAACCAAAGTGTAGATGGATCCACCAAGAACAGGCTCTTTGGGTAACTCGACGAAATCTGCTTTTCAGATTGTTTGTACATTCTTTGCGGCATACATTTGTTGGTCAAAACAAAAGGTTCTGAAACTGGACATCATTAGCGTACACTAGATTGAAGCTCTGAGCACTTCTTGTAAAGAAAACATGTTAGATTGATAGAGGGGAAGTTTAGTTCAGGTTGTTGAAACAAAATTGGTCCTTGTATCATCCCTCCAAATGTGCTGAAAATTGTAGCTTAGCTGACATTTCTCCCCTTCATATAATCCTGTGTTATATCACTTACTACATAACATCCGGACGTGGATTTAAATATTATCGTATGAATAAATAAATATTTTAAATATAAATTTAATTAGTTGATAAAAATATTTAAAAATTATTTTTAGCAAAATAGCATTATCATTATCAACATTACATGCATACAGATTCCATAGAATATGAAAATTTATCAAAGTTTTGAAGATTTGATTGTAATATCGTGTCATTGAACGGTTTAGATAAAAATATATTTATTATTATCATACAATTTTTTAACAAAAATTTTAAAATATTTAAATTAGATGATAGTTTTTACTTATTAAATTTTTTGCAATTGAAATATAGATGTCCATTTTCTTCTTCTTCCAATAATTTTTTTACTATATTGTGATTAATTGATAGCATTATGCTCTTTTATGACCAAAAAAAGACATTCTAGAGAAGGTCGTTTTTTAATTAAACATTCTAGGAAAAACTGGAAAAAAAAACTTCTGTGGTTAACAAATATTGTACTCCGTAAAAGGTTGGACATTTTTAGCATCACTAGTGGTTGAACCATGCACGGTCAAATATAATGAGGAGCTCATTTATAATGATAAAAAAATTGTTTTAGATCTAAAATTTTAAATTGGGGATATTGTTAGCAATTCATGATTAATTGATCACTAAATTATTTTTTTGGTCCCCTACAAAGTATCTTTTACTATCTTTTGGTCCCCAGTTGCAAAACAACCCTTAGATGGTACCCTACAAATTCAAAATATTGTTTTTGGTCCCCAAACCAAGTTTCCGGCGAGATTTCTGGTTTTCAGGCCCACGTGCCGGTCACGTGCCATTTTTCTGGTATGGTAAGGGGTAATTTGGTAATTTCACATGGTCGCGATTTTCTCTAAATTAAAAACATTTCTGAAAGGCTAAATTATTTTTTGGTCCCTTACAAAGTATCTTTTACTATCTTTTGGTCCCCAGTTGCAAAACAACTCTTAGATGGTACCCTACAAATTCAAAACATTGTTTTTGGTCCCCAAACCCAGTTTCCGGTGAGATTTCTGGTTTTCAGGCCCACGTGCCGGTCACGTGCCATTTTTTTCGGTGTGGTAAGGGGTAATTTGGTAATTTCACAAGGTCGCAATTTTCTCTAAATTAAAAACATTTATGAAAATCCTTAAAGTTCATCAATATCCAAAATTTTCCGGCAGGGCCTCCTCCACTCCGCTGCCGCAACATTTCATCGAAAATCGCATAAGCCCTCTTGAAATCAGCACCCCCCTTTCCCACAAGCATCAATGAGAGCATTGTAAGTTATCAAATTACCCCTCAAACACTGCATTGTCAAACCCAGATGCTAAATTATTACAACATATATACATCAGATTCAACATATAGACCAGAACTGCATTCTTTGCCATTTGAAAAAAATGCTTCTTCTAAATTCTAATGCTTTCCCCAGCGTCGAACTCTCCCCGGCATCAAACTCTCCCAGGCATCAAACTTTCCCCGGCGTCTCAAGCGGTGGCGTTGATCTCCAGTGGTGGCGTCAAACTCTCTCCGGTGTCGGCGTCATCTTGGTAGCGTCGATCTCCAGCGATGGCATCACACTCTCCCCGGCTTCGGCTTCTACGGTGGTGGTGAGCGCCATTGATCTCCAGTGGCGGTGAGCGGCAGAGTGCCGTCAATCTCCAGCGGTGGCATCAGCTTCTAAGGTGGCGTCGAACTCTCCCCGGCGTTGGCTTGTCCAGCGGAGGCGACCAGCGAAGGACTTGGTCAGGGTGTAGTGCGGCGGTGGAGTAAACCCAGTTTAGAGAAAATCATTTTTCACAAATGTTTTTAATTTAGATAAAATCTGTAAAATTACCAAATTACCCCTTACCATACCGGAAAAATGGCACATGACCGGCACGTGGGACTGAAAACCAGAAATCTTGCCGGAAACTGGGTTTGGGGACCAAAAACAATGTTTTGAATTTGTAGGGTACCATCTAAGAGTTGTTTTGCAACTGGGGACCAAAAGATAGTAAAAGATGTTTCGTAGGGGACCAAAAAAATTTAGTCTTTCAGAAATGTTTTTAATTTAGAGAAAATCGCGACCTTGTGAAATTACCAAATTACCCCTTACCAAACCGAAAAAAAATGGCACGTGGGCCTGAAAACCAGAAATCTCGCCGGAAAATGGGTTTGGGGACCAAAAACAATGTTTTGAATTTGTAGGGTACCATCTAAGGGTTGTTTTGCAATTGGGGACCAAAAGATAGTAAAAGATACTTTGTAGGGGAACAAAAAAATAATTTAGTCTTAATTGATTGAATTAGAAATATATAAAATATAAGTTTTAAATTTTGATCCAAAAAAATATATAAATTCATCATCTTAGATATAAAATATATAGTCTTAAATTATCAATATTTCATAATTATTAATTATACAGATTAAATAAATTAAAATTTATAATAATCTAAATTTAATTTAAAGTTAATATATAATATACCTTAATACATTAATTTTTTAATGAAAAAATCTTGAAAAAGATTGTCTTTTCATACGTACATGGAAAGGCGAAGTTGAAATAGAATTATAGAAAGGTAAAAAGTTTTAGTTGCATATTACAAATTTACTATGCAACGTGCAATAGTTATAAGTTTATGACTCGATTAATTCAACCTGAAAATTTTATCTTGATTTCTTCTATTTTACAATTTAAATCTAGGTCTTTCCATAACTTATGGAAAGACAGTTTTTCGAAAGACATCATTTTAAAATACTATTACCAATCACATATAGCTATGTACTAAAATATGCCATTTTTGAATATCAGTTAACAAAAAGGCAAAGTTGTGGGAAAAACCATCTTCCCATGGGGTTATGGAAAGACGTGGTTTAATTAGAATAATAAAAAGGTAAAAAGTTTTAATTGCAATATTAAAAATTTATTATGTAACGTGTATTAGTTATAAAATTTATAACCCGATTAATGCAACCCAAATTTTATCTTCATTTCTACTAATTTGCAGTTTAAACCTTGGTCTTTCCATGACTTATGGAAAGATTGTTTTTCAAGAGACTGACTCTAACAAAAATAAAATAAAGTCGTATAAAGAGATAAAGTCTTGAGAAAGACTATCTTTCCATATGCATAGGAAAAGATAAGGTTGAATTAGAATTTTAGAAAGGTAAAGATTTTAGTTGCAATATTAATGACTCAATTACTGCAATCCAAAAAATTTATCTTGATTTCTTCTAATTTGTAATTTAAACATTGGTCTTTCCATAACTTATGGAAATATGGTGTTTCAAGAGACGAACTCATTTTTAAATACTATTACCAATTAAACACTAATATGTACTAAAATATGTCAACTCTAAATATTAGTTAACAAAAATAAAATAAAATCGTACAAATAGACAACGTCTTGGGAAAGACCATCTTTCCATAGGCATATGAAAAAATGAGATTGAATTAGAATTTTTGAAAGGTAAAAGGTTTTACTTGCAATATTAAAAAAATATTATGCAACGTGCAGTAGTTATAAGTTTATGACTCAATTACTGCAGTCCATATTTTTATTTTGATTTCTTCTAATTTGCAATTTAAACCTTGATTTTTACATAATTTATGGAAAACCCATCTTCAAGAGACGGATTCTAAGAAAAATTGCAAATAAAATTTACAAATTGTTGAATATATCATTGAAAGTATTTATAAATAAAATCTTTTAGGACTATATTTAATATTTATATAAAGTATGTTTTGTCTCAAAATTAAAATTTATTAGAAACACGTATATATATATAGGAAAAGTCTTGGGAAAGACCGTCTTTCCATAGGCTTATGGAAAGACGAGTTTTAATTATAATAATAAAAAGTAAAAGGTCTTAGTTGCAATATTAATAATTTATTGTGCAACATGTAGTAGTTATAAAGTTTATAACCCGATTTATGCAACCCAAAAATTTTAGCTTCATTTCTTTTATTTTGCATTTTAAACCTTGGTCTTTCTATGGCTTATGGAAAGACTATCTTTCCAAAGACGGACTCAATTAAAGACAAAGTCTTGGGAAAGACCGTCTTTCCATAGGTTTAAGGAAAGACGTGGTTTAATTAGTATAATAAAAAATAAAAAAGTCTTAGTTGCAATATTAAAATTTTATTATGCAACATGTAGTAGTTATAAAGTTTATAACCCGATTCATGCAACCCGAAAATTTAATCTTCATTGATTCCAATTTGCACTTTCAACCCTGGTCTTCCCATGACTTATGAAAAAACTGTCTTTTAATATATATATATATATATATATATATATATATATAAGTTACTCCATCTATTATTCTATATGTTTAACATAATAATTTTAGATATTTTTGTAGGTAAAATAAATTACGTGGAAATAATTGATTGCAGTGAGTAAAAAAAAGTAGATGAAAATGATTCACTTATTCCAAGCACCCTATAATAGATATTGTTTGCTTTCTGTCTGTCAACCGTGAGTATTTGAGTCATTTTGACTACCCTATGAAAGTGAAACGACGTCGTTCCCATTAGATGTGATATATTTACCCATATAGGTCTTCTTGTTTGCTTTGTTCCCAATCGATCGTTGCGGTGGCGGCACCGCCTGAGAAGTTGAGGAGCCGCGATAGGCGGAGGTGTCGGCGAGCGACAAGATACCGGGAGAAAACATAGCCTGAAGGGGACGCGCTTCTGGAGAAAACATAGCCGTTGGATCCGCCGACACTACCTACAGCAGCGCCGCTGCCGAGCGCTGCCTACATGAGGCTGAAATTCAAATTCATCCGACGTGGCTTTGATTTGAAAGTTTTGAATTAAATTCGTAGTAATGAACCTGCAATTCGTGCTTTAATTTACCTCTGCTAGCTCAATTTCGTGCTTCAAATTCGTGTTTCTGTGTGTGTTTGCTAGCTATGTGTGTCTTTGCTATGTGTGTATTTGATGTGTGTGTTGTGTGTGTGATGTTTGTGATGTGTGTGCTCAAATTTTTTGCTGTTTCCAAAAACTGTTTTCGCCTGTTTCAGTTACTTTCCGATGTTCCTATGTTGAAGACACTAGATATGGTATTGGACGATTTGTAACAGCGACATATTGAGTTTCTTTTCCTATCTTTTTCAGGTTTGGAGTGGAGCCATCAATCAAGATATTTAGTGAGTTTGTTTTGGATTAATTAGGTTGCTTTTATTTATTGCATTCAAATTTGGAAGCTATTAGATTTTTAAATGAGATGTGTAAGCTTGCATGTATTGATGTTTCTCTTTTCCTTGTGTTACATGTGTTTTAGTTAATTAGCTTTGCTGAGCCAAATTTGATTTGCATGTTGTGTTTTCTTTCAATTTGAGATGCATGCAATTAGTTTGTTGAAAAGAAACATATTCTTCTTTACAATTTTATTGGCTTTTACTGTAATTTGGGAGGCTTAGTTGGTTTATTAACTTCTTTGATCTATTGTTGTCTCATACGTTCTGATATTTATATATTTGTATGAATGAAATTAGTTCTTGCTCTTTTTTTGTTGAGCTAAGTTGAGCTGCAGACTTTACCAAAATGTGGTAGGAAGAGAGCAAAAGAACTAAAGGTTCAAGATCTTGGATGTGAACTAGTAAACCATAGTAAGCGGCTTCCACCAGTGCATTTTCAAGATTGTGTTTTTTTTACTGTCCATGTGCGGCCATTAACAGCTCTTATTGATATAGAAATTTCAGACACTGACTTGGTTCTTGCCCTCCTCGTGGTGTTCTCCTGGTATGTCGAGTTTTGAAAAGATATAGAAATTTCAGACACTGACTTGGTTCTTGTCCTCCTAGTGGTGTTCTCCTGGTATGTCGAGTTTTGAAAAGTAGTTGTTTTGAATTAAAATTTTATCGGTAGTTCGCTACCAAGGGAAGACGCTACAAACCTTAACCATTGCATTCCTAGCTTCAACTTTGATGTGTACAGCGGAATGAGTTGAGAGATGGATTGAATAAGCTTGGGCACCAAATGATATGAGCGTCCCCAAGACGCTGTGATTTCTCACCGCTCACTATTTCTATCCGATGCCGTTTCAGCGAGAAACGTTTTCCCCGCTATTTGTTTCCATACCCAGATCCTCGAAATCGACAACAAAAAAGAAAGACTTTTGGTGCGTCCTGACATCTCCAGGAAAAAGAGGGGTACAAAGGAAGGGTAGTGGGATTAAAGGTACTTTTTTTCCTCTGAATTTTTATTGATTTCGATCGGAATTAGTGCAAAGGTTGTTTTTGCTCGATTATCTATTAATTCGCATCCAGAAACTAATTTTGGGAGGCAATTTGGGTATATGTTTGATATTGGTTGTTAATATTGAACTGCTTGAGAACGTTTGTTAATTGCTTGGTGGATGCCAAAAAAAGAGCTGCAACACAGATGTGGTTTCTGACTTGTAATTTGTTTACGCAATTTCCGGCGTGGAAGATGAATCTTTGTTTTTTTTAATTTCCGTACAACATATAACTCGACTTTCACTTTTGTGTTCATTTTTTGTAACTCGTGATTCAGAGATTCAATCCTAGCACACTAACATTTTAATATGCAATAGCCTACATGCTACTGGATCATAGAGTATATATGAGGACATAGTAACAGTACCTGCTGGTGCATCTCCTATGATCAAATTTGATTGGCAAATGGCTTGGTAGGACATTATTCTTATCTCATGGTGTTTTAGTATCTATTTGGAATGGTGTTGTGCATTCATGACTTGCCATTATGCATTTTGTCTTTTGTTCTATTTCGAGGCTTCCTGCATTTTTATTTGAGATACTGCATCTTGTGCCGTCGCTGCTTCAATGTTTACTTCTAATACTTCGTACATATATAACTGGTACTTCTTTGCCTTTTGCTTCTATGTAGTGTTTCCTGATTCCCTTTAATTTGGTTCATGTAACATTGTCACTTAAGGTTGTAGGTAATTGTTAATTGAGTTAGATATAAACTGAAAGCATCTGTAGTTAATGTTAGGGGTTCCTAGTAATAGATTGAATTAATTGAGGTTACTAATATGTCTTAAAAAGAAGATATTAGGTAGCAGAGGATATTTATACTCAGGGATTGATGAACGTGTGCATTGTTCTGTTTTTGATTCAGTAGGTGGATCGGATTGTTCCGGTGCTCGGTTGCACGTGGATTAAGTTCAGAGGATTGAAGCCGGTGGCACAAATAGACTATCCATTGGACGTGGAGAATGCTGGGGTAGACAACCCCATGGTGCTTGTGCAGATACCGATGTGCAATGAGAGGGAGGTAAGAAGATATAGGCTTTCAATCATCAGTCACAAGCATTATAATTTCTTTAGACTGAACATAACTAATTCAAATTGAATGCAACTGAGCTCCCTATAATTTATTACTATAAAGAGTGAATTGAACTAACCTGGGCTGCCATTAAGTCCAATAGAAGAGAGCCTTACTCTTTTCTCATAATTATCCTTACTTCTATTTCAAATTATTACTATTATGTTTATCTTGTTGTGCATGTTTAAAAAATAATTGGATTACTGAATTAATTTCTGAGGTTTACATTCTTGTCGTAGTATAATCATGCTTTTATAGGGCTAGACGGTTTGAATTTGATGAGAACGTCTTTGGTTTTATTTTATTTTGTAACTGATGCAATTTATGATAGTGGTTTTCATTCGAAGTATTGGCTTAGGAAGAAAATATTGGAAATGGAAAAGCTTTAGATGATTAGGAGTTTCCCAAAAGTGGAAATTTGGCTCTTCCAATGGTTTGATACTTGTTTTGTTGATTCAGGTCTACCATCAATCCATTGGAGCAGTGTGTATCTTGGATTGGCTGAGGGAGAGAATGCTTGTACAAGTTTTAGATGATTCTGATGATGTGGATGCTCAAGCCCTTATTAAGGCAGAAGTACAAAAGTGGTAACAAAGGGATGTAGACATTATATATAGACATTGTTTGGTGTGCACGCAATATAAGGCTGGGAACCTCAGATATGCAATGGGTTGTGAATATGTTAAGGATTATGAGTTCGTAGCTATTTTTTATGCAGACTTCCAACCTACATCAGATTTTCTGAAGAAAAAAAATTCTTATTTTAAGGTATGTGCATTGCCCTTGTTTTTAAGGGGAAGTAATGAAACCTTCCCGAGCTTCTTTTATTGTAAAGCAAAAAGGAACAAAAAGATATAATTGTGATTACCATAAATGGAAACTTCCAAATGTAAAGCATCAACACCAGAATTACCAGTCCCATTTCATCAAGAGTATCTTAGCAAAATTATGTAAAACATGTACTTCCAAATGACTCGGATTTATGATTAGATGCTGCATTAACAATCAAAGTCTGACATATCGAACCTTAAGGATTAAGCGTAGGCTGGCTGGTAAAGTTTGTAACCTAAATTAACAAAATTTATTTGCCTTTAGCATTGATTTTTCTCTCTCCTTCTTCATTCTGAAGGGTAATAGTGATCTTGCACTAGTCCAAACAAGGTGGTCATTTGTGAACAAAGATGAGAATTTGCTTACAAAATTGCAAAATATAAATTTGGCCTTCCACTTTGAGGTTGAGCAACAAGTCAATGGTTGGTTCATCAATTTCTTTGGCTTTAATGAAACTGCTAGTGTTTGGAGAATCAAGGCTCTCGAGGATTACGGTGGATGGTTGGATCGAACGACTGTTGAAGACATGGATATTGCTGTGCGAGCTCACCTCTGTGGATAGAAGTTCATTTATTTGAATGACATTAAGGTATTTGTGGTGTCTACCTTTTTGAGTGTTTCTGTAAAAAAAACAAATTGGAAGTTTAATTTTGCTAATTGTGTTGCAGTGCTTATGTGAGCTCCCCAAGTCATATGAAGCATACAAGAAGCAGCAACACCGATGGCATTCTGGTCCGATGTAGTTATTTTGCCTATGTTTTTCAATTTTTACTGCAATGGATTTGAACGTGAATCATTCCTAAGTTTATATTTTCTGTGCTCATTTTGCAAATTTTGTTCGAGTGCTACTGGGTTCGAGCGGAGAGGTTCAAGTGGTACTGGGTTCGAGTGGAGAGGTTTGAGTCGAGGTGGATGGTTGATGTTCGAGGGGTGGATGGTTTGAGTGGTGGTGAGGTGGATGGTTGATGTTCGAGGGATGGATGGTTTGAGTGGTGGCGAGGCGGATGGTTGATGGATCGAGGGGTGATGCCTTGATGAGGATGGTTGATGGTCCCAGGACCTTGAGGGTTAATGAATCGATGGAGAGGTCCGAGTGGTAATGGGTTCAAGTAAAAATGTTCGAGTGGTACTGGGTTCGAGTGGAGAGGGTTCGAGTGGTGAGGGGTTGAGTGGTGAGCGTTCGGGTGGTGAGGGTCGAGTGGAGATGTTCGAATAGAGGATTCAAATGGAAATGGTTCAAGTGGTACTGATTCGAGTGGTAAGGGTTCGAGCTGAGGTTAGAGTGAGGAAGTTTGAGTCGAGGGGTGATGCCTCAAGGGGGATGGTTGATGGTTACATGGTCTCGATGGTTAATGAATTGAGCAGAGATGCCTCGAATCAACACCCCTTAAGGCGGATGGTTGATGTTCAAAAGGAAGATGGTTTGAGTGGTAAGGAGGTCTCGAGGCGAATGGTTGATGTTTGAGAGGTGGATGGTTCAAGTGGTGGCATGGTGGATGTTCAAGAACTGATGGTTCCTAGAATTGATGGTTGGTGTTCGAGGGATTGGTTGTTTGAATGGTGGTGTCGTGAATGGTTTGAGGGGTATATGCCTCGAGTGGGTCATGGTTTGAGAGCTAATGTGGATGGTTTGACGCTACCAGTAATATACTCTCTCAAGGGGTGGTGTACCCTCGAGGGGTGGATGTGTGACCCCTCGAGGGCTGGTACACCCTCGGGGGGTTGAAGGTGTACTCTCTCCAGTGGTGGATAGTGTACTCTCTCCAGTGGTGGATGGTGTACCCTCGAGAGGTGGATGTGTGACCTCTCGAGGGGTTGATGTTCTAGAGGTAGATGGTTCGAGTGTTAATGTGGATGGTTCGACACTCTCAGTGGTATACTCTCTCGAGGGCTGGTGAACTCCAAATGGGTGGATGTGTGACCTCTCGAGGTCTGGTGTACCCTCGAGGGCTGGTACACCTCTCTCGAGATGTAGATGGCGTACCCTCGAGGGGTGGAAGGTGTACTCTCTCCAGTGGTGGATGGAGTACCCTCGAAGGGTTGACAAACGTCTTGAGGGGTGGATGGTACTCTCTCCAGTGGTGGATGATACCCTCACCACTTGAACCCTCCCAACTTGAACCTCATCACTCGAACTTCACCACTTGAACCCTCCCAACTTGAACCTCATCACTAGAACTTCTCCACTCGGACCCTCTCCACTCTAACCTTATACTCGGAGCCTTTCCACTCTGACCCTTGAACCTTCTCTACTCGAACCCTTACTACACGAACCAAGTACCACTCGAACCATCTCCACTCAAACCTCTCTACTCGAATCTCTCCACTCGAACCTCTCCACACGAACCTCTCTACTCGAACCTCTCAACTCGAAACGCTCTACTCGAACCCTCTCCACTCGAACCCTCTCCACTCGAACCCCCACCACACGAACCTCTCCGCTCAAACCTCTACACTCGAGGGATAGTGCACCCCTCTCGAGACGTAGATGGCGTACCCTCGAGGGGTGGAAGGTGTACTCTCTCTAGTGGTGGATGGAGTACTCATGGTAAAGGTAAGTAAGATAAAATGAAACATGTCCAACACTACAAAATCCGACGGGGCCGCAACCCCGTTCAACTACCAAATGCGGAAGCCTAGTGGTTCTGTGATAATAAAAGCAGTAAACTACAAGTGAGACCGCTAGTACATGAAACACCAGACTAGGAAGCAACCCTAACTAGCTATAGGGAAACACGCCGGTACCGTCTCCTCGACGTGCTTGGAAAGCACCGCAGCTGAGTGAGGATCCAAAATACCCTTCGCACCGAATATGAGACAACAAGAAATGCTCCGAGGAAAGAAATGCTAGAGGAGGACCCCGCTGGAGCCATATACCACATGAGTGCATGCTTTCCATCTTCACAGTGTTCCTTCATAGAAATCCCGAGAATGTCCATCTTCAAAACTTGCTCCTATTTGAGAAATAATTCCAAAACCAGTTGGGAAAATAATTCCCAACTAGTCCAAAGTAGCCCAATAATTCCATCTTCAAACTCTTGAAACCTACCCAAAACCAGCCTTCTTTGATTGAGCCCAAAGCTTCCATGAAGGGGCCGAAAACAAATATTTTTAGCCTGGCTTCTTGTAGCATCCCTGAAGCCCTCCCTTTAATCCCCAAGAAGAATCTTCTTTTCGGCCCAATTTAGTCCACAAAAGATGAGTGTAAAACCCCCTTTATAGCTCCAAATCAGCCCAAATTATAATTCCCCCTTATAGCTCCATAATCAGCCTGAAAGAGTACACATAAGCCCACTATTTGTCACCCAAAGACTATAACACATGTTAAAAGTTCTGCCCCACAACCCAAAAGGCTTAAAAATTACCTATTTCAGCCCTTGGCCCATCATCCACTAAAAATGCCCATGAAGACAGAAATTTCCCCAACTATTCAACACAAAACCCTATAAGATATTCCCCCAATAAGAAAAAGAAAACCAAGACAAAATCCCCTAACATTTCAGCCCAATGAGTAACCTAGATCAGCTCACCCAACGAACAGATTCAACCCAAAGGCTCATCCGAAATTCAGCCCGATTTCACCCAAAAATTAAAATTTAAGAGGGGCAACATGGGGCATGCACATTCTAGACTCGAAAGAGAAGAGAGGAAAAAAGAAACCAACTACAGCCAATCGAAAGCTTGCCGAAAAAATATCTCTTACCCAGAAATGAGGATTCCAACTCTGCTGCGCAGTTTAGCGGGGAATGGTTACTCAGCCTAACCACCATCTTTAAAGTACAGCATCTCACCACAGTTTGGCGTCGGTGAAGGTGGATCACGTGGAAGAGGTAGGATGGTGGCCAGATAGATGGTAGTAGTAGTGGGTTTGCTGAGGGGCAAGTTCCTTATTCCAGTAAAATTTGGTGGCCTGAGTCTCTAGAAATAATCGGCTCCAGCCCCGCCGAAGGAGGATGGTGGGTATGAGAAAGTACTCCGATTACCCACTGTGTAGAGCTCGGTCCCTTAACCACATGGTTGAAGATGGCTCCGGTGCATCACTCCGAATAGTGGCCAACTAGGGATGAGATAAAAATAAGGGAGAACCAGAGTAGAAGGGTACCTTTTTAGATGATCGATTTTCCTTCCCTTAACAATTGAAGCAGTCCGGTGATTTTTGGTGAGGGACGGACTGGAGAAAAGAGCAGGGGCGGGTTTTTAGGGGCTGAAAGTTGCTACCAGGGGGCCCAAGATAACTGAACAATCAGCCGTATCCAAAGAATGGTGGAAACAAGTTTCCATGTGGTACACCTCTGACCCGTTCCAGATTCAATCCAAAGCTCTGTAGTTATCAAATGGGTTCCTAAGGATTCCGGCCCGGGACAAAAGTGTATCAGCCCAAGTGTTAAACTGCTCCATTCTTCAGAGATTGAAAGGATAAACGGCCCAAGATTCCATTCGGCCCAGATTTGTGGACTTTAGATTCATGCATTTGTGGACTGGTGGATGGATACTCTCTCCAGTGGTGGATGGTGTACCCTAGAGGGGTGGATGTGTGACCTCTCGAGGGGTTGATGTTCGAGAGGTGGATGGTTCGAGTGCTAATGTGGATGGTTTGACGCTCTCAGTGGTATACTCTCTCTCGAGGGGTGGTGACCTTCAAATGGGTGGATGTGTGACCTCTCGAGGGGTGGGGTACCCTTGAGGGATGGTACATCTCTCTCGAGACGTAGATGGCGTACCCTCGAGGGGTGGAAGGCGTACTCTCTCTAGTGGTGGATGGAGTACCTTCGAAGGGTTGTTGACAAACTTCTTGAGGGGTGGATGGTATTCTTTCCAGTGGTGGATGGTACCCTCACCACTCGAACCCTCACAACTCTAACCTCATCACTCGAACTTCTCCACTCGGACCCTCTCCAATCTCACCTTATACTCGGAGCCTTTTCACTCGGACCTCGAACCTCCTCTACTTGAACCCTTACCACATGAACCTTGTACCACTCGAACCCTCCTCACTCGAACCTCTCTACTTGAATCTCTCCACTCGAACCTCTCCACTCGAACCTCTCTACTCAAATCCTCTCCACTCAAACCCTCACCACTCGAACCTCTCTGCTCAGACCTTTACACTCGAGGGCTGGTACACTCATCTCGAGATGTAGATGGCATGCCCTTGAGGGGTGGAAGGTGTACTCTCTCCAGTGGTAGATGGAGTACCCTCGAAGGGTTATTGACAAACTTCTTGAGGGGTGGATGGTACTCTCTCCAGTGGTGGATGGTACCCTCACCACTCGAACCCTCACAACTCGAACCTCATCACTCGAACCCAGTACCACTCAAACCCTCTCTACTCAAACTCAATACCACTCGAACCCAGTACACTCGAACCTTTTTCACTCGAACCCTCTCCACTCGAACCATCTCCACTCAAACCCTCTCTACTCGAACCCAGTACCACTCGAACCTCTCCACTCGAATCTCGACTCGAGCTCTCTCCACTCGAACCCTCACCACCCGAACCTCTTCACTATAACCCAGTACCACTCGAACCTCTCCACTCGAACTCAGTACTACTTGAACCTCTCCACTCGAACCCAGCACCACTCGAACCTCTCCACTCGAACCCAGTATTACTCGAACCCTCTCCACTCGAACCCAATACCACTAGAACCTCTCCACTCAAACCCAGTACCACTCGAACCTCTCCACTCGAACCCAGTACCACCTGAACCCTATCAAATTCATAATGTCCTGATATAACCCTACCTGTTATGGCAGCGACGACGATGGTTCAATGGTTGTGGGTAAGGCTATAATTGTCCACCCAAATTCAGCTTTTGGTCTGATGGCATTATTGTTATTTTAAGGTGGGTCAACAGTTCGAAAAGCACGGTCAACGTCGAAAAGTCTACCAGAGGATTATATTGACACTTTCATTAATTAGGTAGTTTTTTTTAACTTTCAAACGATTGAAGGTTATATCGGCACTTTCGCAAGTATATAAGATTATATTGGTATATAGACAACAATTCTCCAAAATCAACATATAGACAATGATTGTGATAAAAACTTGTCTGTATTTATGCCACCCAATTCATTGTTTAGTTCACATATACACACAGTTCCTTGTTTTTCCACAAGTTCAACATTTTTTAAAAATATTTTACTTACTTCATGTACTTGCAATATATAATTTTTTGAAAGGTTATAAAAATAATAATTTTTTATCTTATTGATTATTTAATAAATTCCAACAAAATTTATTATTTGTTTTACAATTAGATAGTTATTCTTAGATTAATATACTTATAAATTATTTATTTATTTTAATTCAAATGTGACCTGTAAATATTATATATTAATTAAATTAAATATTTTTAATCAAGAATACCACGCAACGCGCGGTGGGACGCCCGCTAGTTATCATGAAATGAAGTTTGATAATACTAAAAAGTTAAACCAAAATGGAAAGTGTATCAAATTTTAAAATATACACTGTAAAAAATAAGTATTATTAAAGAATTTCCTAACAAATAGAGATTGAGAATATAAAAAGAATGGACATCCTCATAAATAGAGTATGGTTAGTTACTCATTAATTAGAAAACATTAAAGTATGAGAAGAACATTGAAAAAGTAAGAGAGATTTGCATTGTAAATCGTGAGTTGACTTTGTGAAGTATTTTATTTTCAATTAATT
Organism: Rubia yunnanensis; assembly: GCA_037428765.1. Classification (NCBI taxonomy): domain Eukaryota; kingdom Viridiplantae; phylum Streptophyta; class Magnoliopsida; order Gentianales; family Rubiaceae; genus Rubia; species Rubia yunnanensis. Next base: position 64,697,108 of record CM075071.1, on the reverse strand, counting down.
TTTAGAATATGAGGTGAAAATTTGTGTAAGTGACACATTGCAAAATAAATGTGGAATGATCAAGCGATAAAAATGATCCCATTTAATATATAGCATAGATGTACATTTGCCGCACCAGAAATTCCACCTCATCAAAACTGTAATTGGTACATTTGTAATATAGTATTTGTAATTGAGATCTCAATTCTTAGAAAAGAAAAGAAGATTTTCAATTCCAAAAACAAGTTTTTAAAAAAGTGTAAGTCTCAGGAAAGGCGGTCTGTCCATAAACTTATGGACAGGCCAGGGACTATTCTGAAAAATGGGGTTAAGTTTGTAATTAATTAAAAATCGGGTATCAATTAGAGAAAATATCTCCTAACCCTTTCTTCTCGAAACGCCTCTGCCGGAATCTCTGCCACAAGATTCTGTTCAAAACCATATCCAGGGCTCTCATCTCCTCCGATAACAAACTTTGCTTTTTTACTTTTTTGGATCAATCGTTACTATTTCTTTCTTTAATTTGGCTTATGTTTCGCAATATGGAGTGTTGCAGCCAACTGCCAAGCAGGGGAAGTTAAGCTCCACAGACATCTAATGGAGAAGTCATCATCTTGCGAAAACTTTGTATGTTCTTCCCCTTGATTGGGTTGTAACATTTTACCTAAATCCTCCAGTGATTTTGTTGACCTGAGAGAGGGCATATTCGGGGTGGATGAATAAAATGTCATATTTGCACAACACAATGAGCTATAGCAATGTGGTTCAGATCAGGAAGGGCAATTTGGTTAATTATGTCTGGAAGAGGAGGTAATTTTGCTTATTTTGCGTTGTTTGGTGCAATTGTATAGTATGTAGAATATGAGTGCATTGATGGCCATTTTGTGTAGGCTGGGGAATTATTGCATAGACAATATGATCAAGATACTGAGTACAAAGGCATTTGCCATAGAATCTTTGAATACATCAACATTTTGTAACATGTATATAACTCAAAATGGGGAATTTCATTCAAGTTTTTTATCTCACAAATTTTATGCTTCGTATTGTTACACTTTACTTTCCTTTAAAGTATTCTTCCTTCTACAATCTGGAAAAAGGAGTGCGATTTGAATATAGTTTGTCGTACTAGAAACAGAAATGTTATTTCCATGCTAATGTGTAGTATACAAGCATGTTGCTTGTGTTCAAATGCAATCAAGGGAGTTGGATCTTCATTTTTGGAAGTGGATTATATTTCGTTCTGAGTTGACTCGGATAGTTGATTTCACTGGTGCTGAGTTTGATTGTTGTTGTTTTTTATAGAAATATTAGTGAAGAGATTTGAAGAGATGTGGATTAGATTTCGTTGTTGATTGCTTGCTGCTGTTTTTGCTTGCTGAAATTTTTAATTGTTTTTTCAATTAAACGAAATGTACACTTGTTATTTACGAGCTGCATCTGTTTACTTATATATTCCACATGTTAGCATTCAATGTGTACTAGTTAGTTGTACTATTTATGACCTTCTGTGAATGACTTTTTTTCCTTCTCTTTTTTGCTGATCGTTCATTTTGAATTACGAACTGCATCTGTTTACCTATATGTTGCACTAGTATTCAATGTGTACTTGTTAGTTGTACTGTCTATGACCTTTTGTTTTCATTGTTGTTAGTTGTGCGTTTTGAATTACAAAATGCATATGTTTACTTATATGTTGCATATGTTAGTATTTAATGTGTACTTGTTAGTTGTATTGTCTATGACCTTTTGTTTTCATTTGTTGTTAGTTGAACGTTTTGAATAACGAGTTGCATTTGTTTACTTATATGTTGCATATGTCAGTATCTCTTGTGTACTTGTTAGTTGGGCTGTGTATGTTTTTTTTTTAAAAAAAAATTGTTGTTGGTTGTTCATTTTGAATTAAGAACTGTATATGTTTACTTATATATTGCATCTGTTAGAATCCAGTATCTACTTGTTAGTTTTATTGTGTTTGACTTTTACTTTCATTGTTGGTTATTGTTCATTTTGAATTAGAAATTGTACATGTTTACTTATATGCTGCAATTGTTAATATCCAGTATGTATGACTTTTTTCAAGAGTTGGATCTATACTTTTTTTTGGTTTTAACTTTTAAGGAGTCGGACAACATTGAACATTGGACTCCACAAGACATTCCGGCATGAGGAGGATTCATGTTTCTTGTACAAAGTATGCACATGTTTTTTTTAAAAACAAACACACGTTTTAATGTAATCGGTATATATTGTAAGGTATTAAATGCAGTACATATGAAAATTTTAAAAGCTATAAAATTATGTGACCTCTTTTATGTATACTATAAGAGAGTACTAATTGTAGGCTAATGTATGCATGTTTTAACAAAACATAAATGATTCATAAGGTAAATTATCCACCAGCTCATGGCAAAATTTTGCTATTCATAAAAGGAATTGATAATTTAAAATCATATGCATTTTTTGTTTAAACAATGCATGTTGTAAAGTGATTAATACATAGTTAATATAACAATTTAAAATTTTCAAATTTTAGTCTCCACTGCCTGTGTAAACTATAACATATACTAGTTGTAAAATAACATATTCATGTTTTAACAAAAACAAATGTGATACATAACGTAACTTATGCATGATCTCCTAGAAAAGTTCATAATTCATATTTAGAGTTCTTAAAACAAGTGCATGTTTTAATACAAACGATACGTATTGTAAAGTAGTTGTTGTATATTATATACAGAAATTTTCAGCAGCATTAAGTACGTTTTTTAGTGCAAGGACTACTACAAACTCATTATTTCAATGCAATGTGTTGAGTAAAAGACATTGTTGGCTCACAAAGATGCATAACAGAAAATTCTGTGTATCCATATGAAATCTTGTTAGAATTCTTTACATAGTACAAATTCTTACAAATACAAATGTATTGACTATGCCAGAGTTAACCATCCAATTCAGGAACTAGGACATGGTTTAATGCTGGCAAGTTAGGTAAATCAAGAGTAGCTAAATGACCACAACCTCATCTTTATCGTCTTGCAGTGTCACGTGGTCGTAACTATTAGTGATTCTTCATCTCATCTCAGGCACATTGACCAGCCCGTGAGAATACTAATTATAAAAATAAAGAATAACAAAAGAAGCCAAGTTCAACACTAAAACTAGAGCCCTAAAAAGCATGCAAACAGATGCTATCATTTAGAAGTTAGACAAGAAAGAAGAAAAATCCGGTTTCGCCAGCTTCTGAAACCCGCTAACTGTACTAGGATGATCTGATCAACAGTGAAGTCCTCTTCTGTTGGCTGGCAATCTTACTGCATAAACAGAAAAGTTTAGAACGGGTGGAGCAACACCATCATTGTTGTCTGATCGAATGGTTGACGATTCAGTGTCAGTGATTAGGCTTTCCAATGCCCTCAGTTCAGCTGCATTATTGCGCTTCCAATACCTGCGCCATGCTACTTGTATAAAGCACGCATCCCACATTTGCCATTGGTGCAAGTAGAACCTGAACTTGTGCCTAAATTGTTTACTGTGTGGTCTCTGGAACTGCCCTGCTACAAACTTCAAGTCCTTCACAATCATGTCCAAATTGCAGCATTTAGTAATCATTTAAAAGCAAGGTCATACACGTCAACTTGTTCATGATATATGCTGGCCGGGATAGACACACTAAATATATGCTAGAACTCATAGCCTAACACTCACACATTGCCATGGAAAATAGAGTAGCTAGTCAGTCGACTATCAGAAAATAATGATGAAAAAAAGTACCCGGCCCAACTTTTCTGGCGTCAATTCTTGAAACCCGGGGACAATTCTTCCACCTGCTCACAAAGTAATAGAAATCAAGCAGATTTATTAATAAAATAGTACAACACATGCAAAGAATTGAATAGACATTGTCTAAAGAAAATCAAATTAGACCTGTAGCAATAGCAATTAACTCTAACTCTACACCACCAACCCAGCGAAATCGCTCAAGACACTATGTAGCTAGCCTAGCCCTTATGCAAACAACTAATATTGCATAGCTGAAGAATTTGAGAAAAGTGTGGCATGAATATCAAATCGATACATACAGAAAACTGCATTTGAATTACAACCGTATGCGAGAACCATTCGAAAACACTAGCCTACTACAAAATCTATAAGCAGAATCACTGTGGATATAACAATGTGATATAAACATTAGTATAACAAACTGGAAGCCAAGTTTAAAGATCTTAATTAACAACAAACACTAAACTTAGACATCTTAGTGTTACATCTACCATACATTAGATGAACATCAAATTCAACTATATGCAGGAATGCTAGCTTACCTCACCAAGGCCACCTGATTTAACCTCCATTGAGAGGAAAGTGCGCATATGATCATCATTAAAAAATACCTCCCACTTATTGAAATCATTCCTGCATCAACACGAGTGAATAAGTAACCGATGACAATTACAACTTGACAACAAGACATATGAATTCTAGCATTATTTCACCATCGTCTCATCCACAACACAACCATTCCTAAAATTCAATCACTTTAAAAAAAATGCACACACAGATCTTGAAACATAAATGCATGAAGTCAGATATCACTACTGTGCCTGCATGTAAATGGGAGACTTATGTCCTGCGCCTCTGCCGTATGCAATATACACCGATCTTGCTCCAAAATCAAAACAAAAAAAATTAATGCTAGAATTCAACCAAATAATACCTAAAAAATAAAAACAAAAACAAAAACAAAAAACATATCATACAGCAGAATCAGATGAATGTACCTCAGGGGCGAGGAACTCGTATACGACTTCGCGTTGGTGGTCATTAACGGTTACCTTGTGCGATGCTATTGGAGCAGTAGAGTAACTGGAGCCGTTGACGTTGGAAGCGGAAGCCTGAAGCTCCGACGTCGTTTCCCTAGGCAATCTGGAGGTGTTAAAAGGGAACGCGACGGCAGCAGGAGAATTGTGACGGCGGCGGCGGTGGATGGGAATCTGAGCGGAGAAGTTTGGGTAAAAAGGATGGAGAAGTTTGGGGAATCTGAGCAGTGGATGAGAATCTGCCGCATACAAAATTGCTAGCTCGAACTCAATTTTGGGGAAGAAGGGGCATGCGTTTGGATATTTGCAATTTAACCCACGAATTGTGTATACTTTATGTTAATCGTAAATTAGTCTCTGACATGTCCATAAGCTTATGGACAGGCCGCCTGTCAGGAGACTAACTCTTTAAAAAACATATCGCGGGACAAATGTCGGGTATAAGTCGGATTATAAGAAAATATGGGTCTTTTCCCCCAAAAATACCTCAGAATTCTTAATTACATCCTCTACATTTTTCGTCTTTTCCGCCACGAAGAACGACGCATTTTTCATCTCCGCCGCCACGCGACCACCACTTCCACGATTAACACGGCCGTGTTTCCGCCATAGAGCCACCGAAGTTCTACCATCATTGTGACGTACCATTTCAATCTTTTCTTTTCTTTTCTTCGATCTATTTATCATAATTTGTAGGGTTCTTATGGGTTTAAGGTTTTACTACTTCCGGGTAAAATTTTCCATTTTGGACATAAATTCTTGCGTAAATAGCAAATTTAGGTTGTGGATCTTCTTGGCCCTGCTCTAAGATCGAGCACATTGGAGTTGCTATGCTGACTCTCTTTTTTCTGCTGTTTTTGTAAATTTGTGCGATTCTTTTCTTGAAAATTTGTGTTTGTAACGTTTTCCCCCCTTTTTCCCGATTTCAGAAAAAGATAAGAAGGGGATTTTGTTACCATCATTTATTGAAGCTATAATCCTGTTCTCAGATGGCTGCATCCACTGCTTCGAGATTATGCGGTGGTAATTGACAGTTTTGCATTTCTACCTACTTCCTGTTAAAGCCTTGATTCCCTGTTTAATAATGTTAAGTATGTGTTTAACTGTTTTGTAATGATTTTCTTTTTGCCTTTCGTTTTGCCGTGCTTTTCTGTTTACGATCTGGCAGTTTATTAATATAATGCTACTTCTTGCATTAGGTCATGTAGTATTTGGAAGTGCTTCACCTAGAATATTTAGGAATGAGCCACAGGAAAAGATGCTAGTGGTCTGTGGAGGATTATCTAATATTATTCCTGCATTATTATGTGTGGTGGTTATGGTTGACTATAAGCTTCAGACGTCATTGTCCTTGATGTAGTTCTTTCTTGCAATCTTTGATTTCTGACTTTGGTTCGTAACTTTCTTTTGTTTCTTTAGGCAAAGATATATTCAAAGGTAATTTTGGCTTACTAGTAGGTAAGAAAGTATGTAGGCTATTCAAAATGAAGATTTTTCTGTAGGTTATAGGCTGTAAGGATTTTTTTGGTAAGCAGTCAATAAAGAAAAGGAACAAGATGTAGGATTGTAAAAACTTAGAGCATCATTTATTAATTGTCTCGGGTGTTGTCTATGAACAGGTGGATCCTATAGCTGTGTTTGTGTATGTATGTCGAAGTTTATGTGTTATTATTAGCATAGGTTAGTAGTTGCAGTATATGGCATGACAAAGACAAATCTGTATATGATGAACACCTTACTTTGCGAGTCAATACTCGTTATAGACTTGCGCATACAGATTTACTACCCATAATAGTATCTATCACCTCAAATTTATTCCAACTCTGATCCTTATGGGTAGACAGAGTGTTCTTCTTTAGATTGATGATCGAGTTTGCACAGTATGAAGTGTTTGTGAGTCAATGTTTTTTGAATGATCTGTTCATGAATACAGTACACCTGGATTGGTTGCTACCTATAAACTATAATTAATCGTTAATTGGTGGTAAATGTTGTAAGATTTATATTTGAGTTCAGTCTTTATACTCTCCTGATGTCTTTTTCTCTATCTTTTGCTTTCATCAGCGGGTAGTTCGTTGCTAGGGGCTGTGGGCAACAATCCTAGTGGGTTAACTAGAACATCTAGCAACTTTTACTCGCCATTCACCAGCTTTCAGGTTCGTTTATTCTAAGTTATGACAGAACAGAAGTTTTATTGAGCATGTATATTCGCAGTTGGTACACATGACTTCAGTTGCTTTTCTATCTGGTACATCAATTCGTCCTGAAGTATGAAGATGTATGTCTTTTTTTTTCCACATTTACTTTATCATTGTGGAATGATATGGAATGGCACAAGTCTATGTTAGTTATGGTAAAAAATGAAAGGCAAAAGTATCGAAACTGACTTTTTTTGGGAGACCAATAAGGGTTTCGAAAGTGCACTCTGATTATAAGACAGATATAGTATTGATGCTGTGAGGCCTTTGCAATATTTGGAGCTTGTTCTGTTCAAATCAATTGATCTCTCTTAAGTGTTAAGAAAGTGTCTTCTGTGTCTCCAGCAAATCCGTACTTTTATACAGATGGGCACCAAGCTAAAAGTAGTCGACAACTCAGGTGCAAAGAAGGTGTGCTGTATAGCGGCACTGAAAGGTGACAAAGGAGCAAGATTGGGAGACATGATAGTTGCGTCCGTGAGGGAAGCTCAGGCTGGGGGGAAAGTGAAGAAGGGACAAGTTGTCTACGGTGTTGTAGTTCGTGCTGCAATGCAGAGAGGTCGCTGCGATGGAAGTGAAGTCAAGTTTGATGACAATGCAGTAGTTCTGGTGAACAAGCAAGGAGAGCCTATTGGAACTCGGGTTTTCGGTCCAGTTCCACATGAGCTTAGGAAGAAAAAGCATGTCAAAATTCTAAGTCTTGCCGAGCATATTGCTTGAGCTCTTTTTTTTTTTTCCCTTTTTCTGCACGGTAAGATAGTGAAAGTTTGCTTTGTTTCAGGACACCAAATGCTAAAAATTTGGGGCAAGAATAAGAATTGTTCATTTCTGTAAGAGCAAGTCATATCAAACTATTACAGTTAGCTTAAAGAGATTTTTTATTTTCAAACAAATAGTCGGACTCTTATATTATAACTGGGTGATTGTGGCAACCTATAACATCGTATACCAGGTTATGGGCATTTGCTACACCTGATCTAGGGACTTTCACTACATGGATTAAAAAATCATTGCTAGCATAATTATACTTCTAACCAACCCCTTTAGTCCTGGAGGAACATTGGGGGAAGTTGTAAATATGATTCAGTGTCATCTCACAATTCGTCCGTATCCAAATGTGTGTTGCCACCCTATGCATTGCACTTGCCACCGCCTCGCGTATGGCTGCTAATTTAGCTTGAACAACGGATGGTGCTTGTAGCGTTCGCATGCCATGCCAGGTATCGTCATTATCCCCTTATATTGCGCACCATGCTGCTACCGCCTTGCCATCGTGTGCCTGTAAGGTCGCATATGTGTTCATCCTTGTCCAGGTAGTGTATTCTTGGACATTGTCTTCCCATTTTTTCCAGATCCGGTGAATATTCCCCACGTTGGCTCTCTTCGGCATTGTTGTTGAACCCTGGTTTGGTACGTTAGCCCTTTGTTCTAGGTGGAGCGGTTGAGTGTTGGGGTCTGACGCTGGATGTTGTTCAGACTGTTGCTTTTGGTCTTCCTCTATTTGTGTTGTCCTGACGATGGCTAGAGCTGCTTCGACCAATGGCCTTTGCTACTCTAGTGTTGCCTTGTTCCTTGTACACAAGATTGCCCATATGATGATGCATGTGAGGTCAATGTCCTCCTTCTCTGGCGCGACCTTGGACCATTCACCTAGCCATTGTCTCAGTTGTAGGGGTTGCCCTTGCCCAAAGTCAAAACCCAACCTAGGCTCTCCAGACTCTTCTCGACGCTTCACATTCTAGATTCATGTGTGAGGGTGTTTCGACCCTTGAGTGGCACATTTGACAGATAGGAGAGACCTCCACATCGTTGACTCTTAAGGACAGTCCTGTAGGTGCTGCATTTTGAATTAGCCTCCATACTAGGAACTTGACTTTTTTTGGTGTCCTTGAGTACCATATTTTCTTCCAGAATTTGTGGTCATCCCCTATGACAGGCGTTGCGACTGAGCTGGACGATTTCTGTCTCATCTTTATATTCCCTGCCTCATGGTAGCCGCTTTTGACGGTGTACTTGCCTAGCCAGTATTTGTCCCAGAACTGGTAGTCCTTTTGACCCAGTGGGTTTTGGGGTATGTGGATGCCAATTATCTCTTTGATTATCTCCAGTTGGAAAAACATCCTTAGTAGTGGGATCCGCCATTGTTTTGCGTTGTCGATTAGGTCACATACTTTGAAACCGAGTAAGGGTAGTAACTGGCGTTCGTACCTATCAGGTTTCTGTGGTTTGGGATCCACACTTCTTGGATGTTAATATCTCGCCCATCTATCACTTGCCATTTGAGATCATGCATGATCAAGTCCCCGGGTCCATAGTATACCTCTTCTTCCCCATGTTGCTCCTTGCTTTCGCTTGACATCTAAGAAATCCTCATTGCAGCAATATTTCTGGATAAGTAGTTTAGAGAGAAAAAAAAAGTCCTTATCTATGATGATCTTCCAGGATAATTTTCTTAGTAGGGTCTGGTTCATCTGTTCCATGAACCGCATTCCTATACCCCCTTCCCAGTTGGATTGACACATGGACTCCCATGATTTCCAGTGTATCCCACTCCCATCAACGTCTCCTGTCTATATGAATCTTGCCAAGTGGCTGTCTATTTTCTTTGCCACTGTGGATGGTATTCGGAAGGTGCTAAGGGTATTCTGTGTTGTCGATGCAAGGACATACTTGCTGAGTGTCACTCTTCCGGTGACTGACAGGTCTCCCAACTTCCATTTTTCCATTTTTCGCCTCGACTCTCTGTATCAATTTCCCGAACATTGCAACTTTTAGGCCATCAAAGTTCATGTCATGACCCAGGAAGTTCTGTTGGAGTAATCCTTAAAGTCCCTAAAGGTCTGGCATAGCCATTCCTTGGTGGTTGGGTCTATGTTGGGGCTGACCAGTAGTGCCGACTTCTGCAAGTTTATTTGCTGGCCCAAATATGCCGCTAATAGGTTTAATGTTTGCTCCAGTTTTCATGATCATGTTTCTGTGATGTTAAAAAAGAGGATGCAGTCATCCACAAACATTAGATGTGACAATGGCTGGACTGTTCTTCCTATCTTGACCCCAGGGCACAAATCTTGGAAGTTTTGAGATGCCACCATTGAAGAGAATGCCTCCTAACAGAGTATGAAGAGGAATGATGACAAAGGACACCCCTGTCTCAGGCCGTGCCTCGGCTTGAATGAGTTGGATATCGTTCCATTGAACTTTATGGAATATGAGACTGTGGTGACACACTCCATAATCCATATTATCCATTTAGTTGGGAATCCCATTCTTGTCATCATCTATTCTAGGAACTCCCATGATACTCGGTCGTATGCCTTACTAATGTCGATCTTCATTGCTGCCATTGGTTGTTTTCCTGTTTTCTTCTTGCAAATGTGCTCAATGACTTCATGGGCTATCAGTGAGTTCTCGACAATAGATTTGCCTTGTATGAACACCGATTGATTGCCCGAAATGAGAAATCCCATGACCCTTTTAAAATGGTTAGCCAGGAATTTGGCTATGATTTTGTATGTGGCATTACAAAGACTGATTGGTCGAAGGTCGGTTGGTTCCTTTGGAGTTCTCTTTTTTGGTATTAGGATGAGAGCTGTCTGGTTCCAGTCCATTGGCATTAACGTTGTTGAGAAGAACTGTTGGACTGCTCTTGTTATCTCGTCCCCTACTTCCGGCCAGTAGTGCTGGTAGAACCTCGGAAGGTTGTCCGAGCCTAGTGCCTTCCATTTTCCTATTTGGAAGATCGCGACTTTAATTTCATGTATCATAACTTTTCTCTCCAACTGTCTTTGCTAATTTGGGTCTACCCTTGTGTTTATGAGGTTGAAGATATCCTGCATGGTAGACTAACCAAGGGCATCTGCAGGCATAACTGATTCATTAACGAATACCATACTTACATGGCCGAAGACAAGCTGTTGTAGATCCCATGGCTTTGCTATCCATTCTCCTGCACCATTCTTTAGTTTCACTATGTAGTTCTAACTTTTCTTTTATGAACTCATTGATGAAATACTTTCATATTTCTGTCACCCTCCTTCAACCAGATTGTTTTTTCTCTTTGCTTCCAGTAGTCCTCCTGTTGAGTTAGAAGGCTAACAAGCTCTGCGGTTTTTTCGTGCATTCTGTCTGCATGCTTACGTCATTGCTTTGCAACCAATTGTTCTTTCACCCTCCTTATCATGTACTCCAGTTTCCCAACATTTTCCTTGGCCAAGTTGAGCAACCTTGTGGTTGTATTCAAGACTTTTTCGTTGAAAGCTTCTACCACGTTGTTGTGTTGGACCGGGGGCCGAGTCCTTGGAGATCCTTGTTGTTGGTCTGTGTTATGTTGCACTAGTCTCCAGATATATTACACTAACTCCTTAGTGTGTTTATATCTCACCCAAAACGATTCAAACCTCCTGCTTATTCTCATATTTGGTTCTCTTCTCCTTGGGTGTGTATTGAGTGTGAGTGCCCCGTGATTAGATCTCATGATTGTGTGGTTCATGAGGCAATAAATTTGGAACTTTGTTGTTTAAGCCGGGTTTGCAAAAGATTGATTTAAATGTTCGAGGATCAGTTCCTCACCTTTCCTACAGTTTGACTAGTGGAACCATTGACCTTTGTTCCTGAGCTCCTTCATGTTTCCCCTTGTCAGCAGTCTGTTCAGATCTTAGGCATCTTGTTCCATCAGCGGTCTTCCTCCTGATTTATCTTCACCGTCGAGGACCTGGTTGAAGTCTCTCATCATAAGTACTGGTAGGTTGGTATGCTGGAGTACGATCTCTATGTTATCCCAGACCGGCTTCCTATGTGGTTTATCAGGGTTCCCGTACACAAGGATCAACATCCATTCATCGCCTTGGGCGGTCGTGATTTTACAACATACAAAATGTGTGCAGTTTTTTACTACCGATACTATGATATCCTGGACCAGGCTACGCAGAGCATTCCACTTATTCCTAATGCATCTACTACTTCCCATCGACTAAAGTACGACCTACTAAGCCACTTACTTAATCTACTGTGATTACACTTAGTTTCCATTAAAAATAAGATATTGGGGTTATACGTGTTGATGTAGCTATTGAGCATTTTTCCAATCAGAGGATATGACAGTCCTCTGCAGTTTCAACTGAGTAGATTCATATACCTCTTGGTAATTGTTCTGGACCAACCACTGAAGCACCATAATTTTGTTCCTCTTCTTTCTGCCCGGCTGTCTAAATCATAGTATCATAAGTTCTTGCATTGACTATCACTGCCTTCCCCTGTTCTGCTCCAAGAGTTGCGATTTATTTCTGGGAATTTAGTGAGTGTTTGCCAGATCCGTGTTTCCTCTACTTCTTTTGGAAGGAAATTTCTCCCCAATTCTCCTCAAGGGTTCTTTTCCTTTTTGTGCCTAGAGCAGCTGCTATTGGCATGAACTCGTTCATTGCCCACTGAATCACCTCTCTCTGAGGGTTTGTCAAACGATTGATTGCCGAATTGACGTGTGTTATTGCTATTACATTGCCTCTCTGGCCTATGCTCTTCCCTTCTTGTTCCTCGACATCCTCCCTTAGTTTCAGTGTCCTTACTCTTTCCGTGTTCTTGTCAATCAACATTCTTGTGGCTATTGTGGATATTCTGTGTGAACCTTGCCATAATGTTTCTTCCCATGGCCCTAATAATTGTCTTGTAATTTCCTTGCGCTCTAATTTATGTGAAGATGAGGCCAGTGTGTTCAGTATGAGGTTCCAATTTGGTCTTGTCGTCTTCTTCACTAATGTCCGCAATATCCAATTTAGTATCCTCCTTTGCACGGCCCCCACAGTAATATCCCTGCTCATCAATCTCCAAGTCCTCTCTCGTAATTTCTTTCCCTTTTCCCAATCTCTATTCATCATCGTCCTAAGGGGATGCCTACTCCAGTGACTACTTTGATTCCATACTGAGTAAGGGAGTGCGCTCTGTATGAGAGTCTGGCTGCTCTTCCGGCGGCTCCACCTCAACTCCGGTGGAATTCATCTTAAAATTAGCAGCTCCGAGATCTAGGTAGTGAGACCCATCGGAGGCGATCGGTTTACGCCCTCAGAGGTTCCCATGCCACTGTCTCTAATTTGTTGGCCGTAGTTTCTGGCTCCCTCTAGGTGGTTGCTGTCACGTGTGACCAGTTTGCCCCAATTCTCTATGATCTCGCTATCACCACCGCACCGCTCCGCTAGCACCTAACCTCCATTACCGCCTTGTTCTTCCAATCCTGCTTCTCCATGATTGGTCGGGCATTTTCCTCCTTCGGCTACGTCGATGGAATCTCCAGCGCTTGTTGGAGGAAGCCGATGGTCAGGGTTGATGCTTTCTCCAGTTGTTCTCCACTGGTGGTCTGGTCTGTGATGGGTGGTTGTATGACGGTAGTAGCTAGGTTTGGCTCTTGGGGCATTGCAATGGTGTGGTTCGAGCTGTTGAAGGTAAGTTCTTGGCCTATATCATAATCTACTACATAGTTTTTGGGGCAGGAGTCCCCGATGTTTTGAACCTGATTTCCATGTGCTTTGACTATGGCTTTCAGTTGGTGGGTTACAGATGGGTGGCTAAGGAGGAGGGAGGATAATTTTGTTAGGCGTTGAGTAGCGGAGAAGCTGTTAATTTTTGGGCTTATTGTAGTGTGTTGCAGTTGTGTGGTGGTGTGTTGGTTTTGGCTTATGGTGGCTTGATTGCTTAACTTAATAAGTTGCTGGTAGGTTTGGATTGCTGGGTAATTTGGGCTGTAGCTTGGGATTGGTCCTGTTGGACTGTTTACTTGTGGTTGGTGTGGTTGGTCTTGTGGGCTTGAGAGGCTTGGTTTTTGTCATGACTCAGAGGGTATGATGGTAATTTTGATAGTATATCAATAGAAGTTAGTTGAATGAAAGCTAGAACCGCTCAATATTCTTCTTCGCGGTTGCCATTAGTAAAGATTATTGGTATAAATAGATTGGAGGCTGATATTTGGAAGGTATCCATAGTTAAGATCAAGAACTGATTTCGTAATCTTCTCATCTGAGTATATTTCTTCAATTCCTTTTCATCTAATTCTGTACTCTCAGCATTAAACTACTGCAAATTACTATTTTGTTTGGTTTAATCCTCTCGGTTTGTAACAATTGGTATCAGAGCCGACATTCCTCGACTTGAAGATTTTTTCTTTCAACGATTGTCAGAGATCTCAAAAATTTTGGTGATGGTTTTTCCATCGTTTTCCGGCCACAATCTGAGGCAGTGGTTAGAGCAGTGTGATGAGATTTTCTCAATATTTCCTGATGAATTGAAGATTATGTTGCTACAGCTATACCTTGAAGGGGATGCTCAGGATTGGTTTCAGTGGTTACAAGAAAGGTTCGGAATAGTTTCTTGGAATGATTTCTCGCATTGGCTATTTGTAGCCTTTGGAAATTGGTGGGAACAATTGTCGTATAAACCCCCTAGACAAGAAATGAGCTATCCTTTGGCCGACGATTACAAGTTTTCAGAGATTTGGATGGCTTCGAAATGTGCAGATTCAAAGGAAATTCAGCTAGAGAAAAGAGTTGAACAAATTGATGAGCTCAGGATGCAAATGGAGGCTGCAATTGAAGTGGTATATTTTCCTATATTTTCCGGTGAGAATCCAAAGGATTGGATAAAAAAAATATGCTTCATTCAACCTCATTTCGATTCTGGTGAGTCAAAGATTCAAGTTAGTTCATCATTATTTGGAAGGTAGGGCAGTTCCTTGGTACAATGCGATTATATCTTGCCATGGCTCTGTAACTTGGGAAGAGTTTTTGGATATGACAATTTATCGATTCGGTTATGAGGATGAAATCGATGAACTCGTAATGAAATGGGAGGCATAGGCTTTGGATGATGGAATATGCACATCTGAGGAATCAATTTTGGTCAAGGTTGAAGATGACAAACAAGTTTCAGTTACAAAGGCAACTCAGGTTCATAATCTCATCCCTTTTGATAAAGTTAACACTCCTGTTGATTTTGTGATGAATCTTGAGGCTAGGAATATTTCTCTTGAAATCGATGTTATGGATGCCACTTATGATAAGGAGATATGGATGCAGTTGAGTTATGTGCAAAAAATTAGGATAAAAGGTGATTCCCAATTATGCAGTGTACTTTCTGTTGGCATTATTGGTATACAGAAATGGTGCTTATTCCTTTATAATAATGTGATGGTTGTTTTGCTTACGCTTGTGAGTTGTAAACCAGTTGAGACTATAACATGTTATGATCCTGGCATTTCAGAGATTTTTCTTGAAAATTTGGATGTAGTTAAGTTGGAAAAAATAGTTGGTGATTGGAGTTTCATTGGAAATGCAGGTAGAGTTAATAGGACTTTAAGATAGGTGATTGTAGCTTCTTATGAGGGTAGTTTTAACACTGTTAAAAAATGTGGAAAATTGACTATGATTGTGTTTAATACTTATGGGATTCAGAGGAGGATTTTTTGGAGATATAAACACTGAGCCTAGAATTCTGCTTGTAGTTTTGTTGGGTAATGTTTGTATGTGCTGGAGTATTTTTGTGTGTAGCATTGTTTTGGATGTTAAGTTGAGGAAGCAGGGTGAGGATGTTGAAATATATTTGCTTTTCGAAGAAAATAAGATGTCTCTTCACAGAGGAAAAGGAAACGAGTTTGATTATGATGATATTTATGGTCATAAAGCTTTGAATGAGACATTTGTACCCTTACAGTTAGACTTAGACCAGGAATGGTGGAGATGCAGGAAGAGGTTGTACTTGTGCTGATGCATTTGAGTAGGTTGAAATGTTCGGTATGGAATGATTTCAAGCTAGTGAAGAAAGGGTATACCATGGTGGCGAGTTATAGGCATTGTCATAGGAAGCTCTCCGACTCTAGTACTAGTGGTACATCACATTTAAGAGACTATTTGACCGAATGCTCAAGAAGATCAGAACATGCAATAGCTCCCTTCATACTAAGGGGGAAGATGAAGGACAGTACTACTACTGTTGTGAGTCTTAATTTTGGCAAAGAGCAGGGAAATAGCAATGTTTTGAGCATGGTGAATACCATATACGAGCATGCGAGTAGAAGTGAGGAAGGAATTATCAAAGGGGTAGTTCATTTTGATCATAAATGCAGCCGGCTTGACCTTGCAGGAGTGATTGTACTGTGTGGTTATTCGCAAAAAATTGTAGAGCATTATGGTTTTAGAATATATGACAAAAATCTTCAGTATTTGTTTGACCAGATAACATTCAAGGGAATTATGGTTGATTGCAAGGAAATATACGAAGTGGAAAAGAAGAAGGTACATGGAGAGTTGAGTAAATCGCTTGGTAAAGTTAGCGTTTATGTTCATGCACGAGTTGCTAATGTCGATACAAAGTATTTGTCAGCGGCAACCCAGTTCATTGATCACAACTGGCAATTGAAAATGAAGGTTCTTGCCTTTCTTTTGATTGATTTTTCTCAAACAAAGGATCATATTTGTGAAAATAATATGACCAGCTTAAGAAATTGGGGTATTGATACAAACTTATTTTCTGTGATTTTCGATAACCATCCGAGCCATGATGACATTGTTCGTACTGTTAGAGATCGACTTTGTGAGAAGCGAGTTCTTATCAGCAAATGCAGTTGTTTGATGTATAGTGTGCAATAAATACTGTCAAGCTAATGGCCCTAGATGTCCTACAAACATCTGTTGAGATTATTGATAAACTCAAGGAGAGCATAAGATATGTCAAGATTTCACAAGCAGTACATGATAAGTTCAAGAAGGTTTTTATCGGAAACAAGGATATTGCAAAAGGATTGCAGCAACTTCAAGTGCATATTATATGGAAGAAATGTCTGGGGTACATTAGCTCAAAAAAATGAATGTACAGCTCAACTCAAAATGGAAGGCAAGCTTGAAAGAATATGTGGACCTTTATACATCAACCTGCAACATATGTACCCAGAAGCAGCCACCTGATCACTTGCAGGAGTTGTATGACCAATACCGGGATTCTCTCGAAGACTACATATCTTTGGTGGTTCTGCTTCGCCTGCGAGATAAACACTGCGAGTTCATGTTGGAAGAGCTGGTTCGAAGATGGTCCAACCATAAAATCTTGGTTAAATGGTTGTCGCACTTCTATTATTACCTCAATCTTCTCTCCGTCGACCGAAACAAAGTTCCTGTGCTCAATGATGGTGGAATCATTTGCTTTAGACGCTTGGTGTATCATAAGCTGCAATCGCTTGTCTATGGTGTTGTTAGATCCTTGATTGAGCAGGAGCGCGAAGGTGGGATTATCGATGGCAAGAAGGTCGTAGACATTTACACTGGAGTTGCAATGGGAGAGATGGACTACTACATGAATGCTGATTTAGACACTCAGCTGATGCCAATAATTCGATTTCTGCTTACTTTTAGTGGGGGCGATCAGAAGTCATTCACGAGATTAGTTGAGGAGGAGATATTTGGAATGATCTTGATCTACAACAGTCGTTTTAGTTCAAGCAAGTACAAGGAAAATATCTCTTGCAAGATGGTTTCCTTGCTTAAGATGAAAATTGTGAAGCCCGTCCAGGTTCCAATTGAGCAAAAAGCTTTAAAGATAAGTGGACAATATTATTTGACACTTAATCATTATTAATTCTAAGCTTGAGGACAAGCTTAAAGCTAAGAGGGATGGATTGTCATGACTCAGAGGGTATGCTGGTAATTTTGGTAGTATATCAACTTAAGTCAGTTGAATGACAGCCAGAACCGCTCCATCTTCTTCTTCATGGCTGCCATTAGTATAGATTCTTGGTATAAATAGATTACAGGTTGATATTTGTAAGGTATCCATAGTTAAGATTTCGTAATCTTCTTATTTGAGTATATTTCTTCAATTCTTTCTCATCTAATTCTAAACTCTCGGCATTAAATTGCTGCAAAGTACTATTTTGTTTGGTTTAATCGTCTCGGTTCGTAACAGTTTTCCTACTTGGATTGTTGTGTTGGAAATTGGTGGTTGGGTTTAGGCTTGTTGGGCTTGGCTTTCATTCAGTGTGTATTGTCTTTGTGTGAGCCCCATTGTGTTAAATGGCCCATTATATGCATCAAATGAAAGTGGATCGCTATATCACGCCCTGTATTTTACTCACTTTCGCCCTATATTTTGTACAATTTAAATACTTATGTATTTTGTATTAATTTAAATGAAATTGATTAGTTATAAATAATTAATTATAAATCAATGATAATTAATTATAATAAAATTAGTATTAAATTAACCATAATGATAATTAATGGATGGTCAATGATAATTAATGGCTAAACAGGCGGTGGTCAGCCCCCCCGGTGGTGGTCAATGGCGGCGGGAGCCGGCCGGTGCCGCCGGTAGTGGTCAACGGTGGTCAGCGTTCGATGGTCAACGACGTCGCTGGAATTCACCGGTGAGTTTCAAATCCGGTGTTTTCGTTTACTCCGGCAACCGGCGCCTTCTCCGGCATCATCTTCTTCTCTGAAAGCGTCTTCCTCGGCTTCTCCGACAGCGTCTTCCCCTTGTTCTCCGGTCTTCCTCTTCTTCTCTGGCCCGTTCTCCTTTTCTTCCCTCGCATGTTCTCCTTCCCTTCTCCGGCTCTGGCTCTCCTTCCCTTCCCCGGCCCACGCTCTCCTCTCCTTCCCCCGCTCTGGTTATCCTTCCTTTCTCCGGCCTCCGTTCTCGTTCCCTTCCCCATCCCCCGCTCTCCATTTCTTCTCCGGCCCCATTCTCTTCTCCGACTTTTCAGTTCTTCTCTGGCTCTCCAGTTCTTCTCCGGCCCCATTTTCTTCTCCGGCCCCATTTTCTTCTCCGGCTCTCTAGTTCTTTTCCGGCTCTCCATTTCTCATCCCTACCCATTCTCCCTGGTAAGATCCGAACCGATCCCTTTGGCCGGTTCTCCTTCCCACCATCCGAACTGGGTCTCCCTTCCCGGTTCTCATCCCACTCCCTTCCTGGTTCTCTTCCCAATCCCTTCCCGGTTCTCCTTTCCATCTATTGTCTCCGGTTCTCCTTTCTTTCCTAGCATTTTTCTCCTTTCCTCTCATTTTCGGTTCTCCTTTCCCTTCTTCCAGCTTTTTTCTCCTTCCCCAACCCAGTTCTCCTTTGCCTAACTACCATCTGCCCACATTTAATGCTATTTACTTAAAAAAAGTGACCAAATTTTCTATAAAACGGGCTGTAAAAGTACTCACTGGGTAGATAATATCAGACTTTTTACTCTAAAAATTTGGGTGTTAGAAGTTCCATATCTTTAGATGTATTATTTAAATTCAAGTGTTGATTTTTGTAATAATTAATAGTTAAATTTATGATTTATTAGTTATTTAAGTAGAAACTTATATTCTATCTCACAATATAATTTATTATAGTTAAATTTTATTCATTTTAGTTACGTGAATATATTTTTTATGATTTATTTTAGTTAAATTTATTAATTTTTATGATTTATTATAGTTAAATTTTATTCATTTTAGTTACGTGAATATTCTTTTTTATGATTTGTTATAGTTAAATTTAAGTTTTTTTTGATTTATTGTAGTTAAATTTTATTCATTTTAGTTACATGCATTTTGTTTTTATGATTTATTATAGTTAAATTTATTAAGTTTTTATGATTTATTATAGTTAAATTTTGTTCATTTTTTTAATCTTATTTATGTGAATTATTTGTAGTTCATTAGATAGTAATACCTTAGTTCATTAATATGGTACTACTAATTTGTTAAATAATATGGTTCTACTTATACGTTCGTTCATTTGATAGATGATTTATCTTAGTTATAATTTGGTACTACTAATACGTTAGTTCATTTGGAACATAAAATACGTTAGTTCATTTGATAGATGATTTATCTTAGTTAGATGATTTTTCTTAGTTTGAAACAGATTGTACTAATACGTTAGTTCATTTGGTACTACTAATACGTTATAATTTGGGACTACTAATGATGATATACGTTAGTTCATTACATATGGTTCTACCAATGATGATACAACAAAATTTGTATAACTAAGTCACAAGAATGAGTAGATGTCTTGTACTTTTTAATGTGGTTATAGATTTCATGACTAGTAGTAAGAATTATTATACTTTAAATATGTGTAGGTATCTTTTATGCACTTATAAAAAAAAATTAAGTGTTATATTTTATTAGTTATTAGAATGACTTATGGCATCATTGCGTTTGGTATTATGTTTGAGTGAAACTAATTACTTGATATACATTGTTGTTTAAGGATGGCAATGAGTCATATGGAGCGATTGCAGGGGGGATGGTTATTCTGCATTCGCAACCACAAATGTGTTTCCAAGTCACATTGAAGTTTATTCCTACCTGCAATGGACTGCTCGTCATTTAGGATCTGAACTTGTTATGGGGTCGCACAAAAAAAGAATGGTCCCCTTAGGATATATTGTATTTGCAATCGGGGTTGAAATGAAAAGGTTATCGATATGAGCGATTCAGAGGTTGTTCGACGAAGTAACACATTGACAAGAAGTTATGATTGCCCTTTCATGATTGTCATGAGAGAGAGTAGCACAAGTTAGGGTTGGAATGTAGTACCATGCAAGGATTGTCGACGAGGGATGTACAACCACCAATTTTCAGTGTACGCTGAGAGGCATAGACAGAGTAGCAGGCTCCATGCAGAGGCGAAACAAATGATAAGAGATTTAATGAATGCTGAGACAGCTCCCAGGAATATCAATGTGAGCCTCAGTCATTCATTTCCAGATCTGCATCAAACCATTAGGCAGGTGTACAATGAGCGATCAGCCTACTGGAGATAAAGGCGAGGCGGGCGCAACATAGCTGAGAATTGTTTGCATCTTGCCACCTCCAACAGGTATGCTACTAGTCATCGCTCAACACTTGATGGTACTTTGACTCACTTATTCCTGGCTCATCCTGAAGCTGTTGTGGCATTTCAGACTTATCCATGGATTATGGCCATCGATTCAACGTACAAGACTAATCGATATAGCATGCCATTTAATTGAGATGGTTGGTATGTCTCCTTGCAACACAAATTTCCTGATCGCCTACGCAATTGCCGTCGAAGAAACGACAGATACTTATGAGTGGGTTCTCAATGCACTTAGAAGCTTGCTTGTCGATGGACCGTTCCCTGATGTTGTGGTCACCGATCGTGAGATGGGATTGATTAGGCCAATTCGGGTAGTGTTCCAGACTCGAAGCATTTGCTTTGTACTTGGCATATTAACAAGGATGTGGAGGCATGTGTTACTTTGTTAACATGGAATAAGAGGAATGAGGCATCCTTCAAGAATGGTGCATGGTCACGGGTTTGAAATGCCTCCACCATTACTGCCTATGAAGCTGCATTGGTATATCTAAGGGCTAGTTGGTCTTGGAGCGACGCTGTTATTAGTTACGTTGAGACCACATGGCTCAACCCCCATAAGGAGAAATTTGTCCGGGCATGGACGAATAGATTTCTTCATTTTGGGAACACAACTGCATGTCGGGTTAAAAGTGCACACTCGTCGTTGAAAGGGTGGTTACAAACATCAACTGGTTACCTGGATAGGATATAGAGGCATGTCGACCTGCAGATAGCCAGGAAAATTACTATGATCAAGGACAACCTCGAGAAATCAAGAATGCGCATTGGTAGATTGCACCGTAGAGTCCTTTTCAACAACTTGTTCAATAATGTGTCAAAATATTATCTGGATAAATTGACGTCTGAGCACAGGAGGATGGAAACACTTGGAGCACATGTTTATACATATTGTGGTTGTGTACTTCGTTCAACACACGAAATACCATGTGGTTGCATCACGTGGACGACAATTGAATTAGGAATCCCCTTGTATTTGGATGACATTCATCCATTGTTTAAGACACTGGTATTGGGTGATGACTTGCAGAATAAGGAAATATTTCTAGGGGTGATTAGGACCAAGTAATGTTCAACAGTCAATTGGAGGAGTTGGCCTGAGCAACCCATCCGTTCTCCGTTGGGTTTCAAGCTACATAGATGAGCAGTTGCATCCAGAGGATAGCGGCATTGGAGAGCCGGACAATGTTACTAGTGCACGTGGAAGACCAAGCGAGCAGGTCCCCCAGTCAAGATCAACTAGGCGATCACTGAGCTACCACGAGCACGTGAACAGGCAGTACATGCCATCTCTAACCGGCCATAGTTCAAGGTCACTGGGGCATGGTACATTAGGGAGAGGTAGCCAACACGGTAAGTCTATCGATTATTCATCCAAGTCTTGAATTGCAATGAATGGTAAGACCACTTCGTGAGACTGAAAATAATCTAAATGTTTTCTCTTGCAACGACATTCCCATACCTTGAAAGTGTCCACCACATTATCAAGCGCTACATCGAGGGCTGGAACGATGTTTTGAGGGATGGAAACTGTGGCTTCAGATGCGTTGCCGATGCCTTTCATGTAGATGGTGAAGGTGAATGGTCCGGGGCACGTCGGGCAGTATATAACGAGTTATCGACTCATTGGTCTGATTATGTTCCCATATACGGTTCGAAGGACAATGTTGAATTAGCCAGAACTCGTATACAACACACCAAAGGTCCATGTGGACATGTACATTGGTTTGCGTTCATTGCAGATATGTTTCTTGTCGCTACCGACTACAACACGGTTGTAGTTTTATACTACATTCTAGAGAATGGGTCGGCAAACTATTGTTGTACAGTCCTGCCATTGAGAGCAGGCGGGAGCGAGGATGGAACAAGGAGGGAGCTACACATTGTATATGTTCGTAGTGCAAGCCATTTTGTAAGGATACACGTGAAGGAAAACTGCCTCATGCCCCCTGTGGTTAACATGTGGACCACATGGAGGAAGTCAGATGTTATTGGGTGGGAGTTACCCTTCCGTAGGAGGATGGTGACTTGAAACAAAGCATACACTCCCCATAATCAATAGTTGTGTGGGACTATTATTCTTGCAAACTGTGTTCGGTACTTTTTTTTTATATATTCTCAGAATGTAGTGAATTGAATTGCATCATACAAGGGCTATGGTATTGAACACAACGAAATAGTTCGGAGTACAAAAATGAACATAGATTAGCAAAGAGTTTGGGTTATATAAATGAACAAAAATAAGCAAGAAGTTCGAAGTACATAAGTGAACCAATGGCGCGACCTCTCGCCTGTCTGGCCGACGCACTAATCCCCCTTTGTCGTATACAACGACCTTCATCAATGAGTTCACTGCCAGTGCTCATCTGTAATACAAGATATATAATTATTATCTTAACAATTCATTAATTGTAGGAGAAAATAAAATAACATAAATAGAAATAAAATGTTAACTGATATGAAAAAAATAATACATAATTTCAAAGTACTTATAAAAAAAATTAATTGCACATAAAATACATTTTCAACTACTCATGTAATTTTTTTATCTTATATATTATAATAATAAAGTACATATTTACTAATGCATAGAAACATGTAAATATAACGTAAAAGAACTAACTCTAAACAAAACATACAAGATTTCCTATACAAAGAACTATTTATTTTTATTATTTACAAATTATATAATAACTTACTTAATCATTATATAAAAAATATTTTAATAATTAATTAAAAATAATTATTTAATCATATCATCATAATTTACTTCACAATTATTTTAAAAATATTTTAAATGTGATTTTCAGAATATTATTTTCAATAATATTATATTATATAATATTATATTTAATTTTAAAATATTTAAAATATTTTCACTTTAAAATTTAAGCTAAACAAAATTTAAATTATTCTACTTAATTTCAAAGTTTTTCAATTTTTAATATTTAATTTTTCAAAGTTTAATTTCCAAGTTTT
This sequence comes from Rubia yunnanensis, assembly GCA_037428765.1. Lineage (NCBI taxonomy): Eukaryota > Viridiplantae > Streptophyta > Magnoliopsida > Gentianales > Rubiaceae > Rubia > Rubia yunnanensis. Next base: position 64,673,281 of record CM075071.1, on the reverse strand, counting down.
TATTTGCAGTTTTCAGAATAAAATATTAATTTTTAAATTCAAATCTTTAAATATTAAAAATAAATAGAAATTCCATCTTCTTCATCCCCTACCGCCGCCGTCGTCCTTCTCCGCCGCCGTACCCTACCACCACCGTCGTTCTTCTCCGCCGCCGTGCCTCCTCTCTAGCCTGACACGACCACCGTGCCACCACCTTCTCCCTCCTCTCCCGCCCGACGCTACCACCATCTCCCTCCTCTCCCGCCCGACGCTACCACCATCTCCCTCCTCTCCCGCCCGACGCTACCACCATCTCCCTCCTCTCTTGTCCGACGCCACCACTATCTCCCTCATCTCCCTCCTCCAGCCTGTCACCACCACCGCGCCACCACCATCTCCCTCCTCTCCCTTCCGATGCCACCACCAACTCCCTCCTATCTCTCCCGATGCCACCACCGTCTCCCTCCTCTCCCGCCCACTATCTCCCTCCTTTCCCTCACTTTCACCATTCACCCGACAATTCCCTCACTTTCACCATCTCCCTTCCCTTCTAACAATCGCCAATTTTAACAATTCTAACAATTCTAACAGATTTCCAGAAAAATCAAACCCATTCCAGATTCTAACAGATTTCTAGAAAAATCAAACCCATTCCAGATTCAAACGCCGACCGATTCAAGAGAAAAATATTTTTAAAATGGAAAACTTATTTTCCGGCGAGATTTAGGCAATGTACGGTGGTCGGTGGTGGTCGGCAGTGTTGGTCAACGGTGGTCGGCGGTTAGTCTCGGCGGCAGGCAGTGGTCACCGGTGGCGGTGTAGGAGGAGGAGAGCCAAAAATGGTGAAAGTGAGGTGTCATTAACACATTTTAACCCATACCATTTCAAATATAAATTTTCATTCAATAAAAATATTAAATTAGCGTAAAAAAGTAGAGTGCCCCTAAAAAAACGCACTCTAAACAGACCACACCAAGCAGCAAGAGCAGCTTTCCATCGTCAAATCTTGTTTTAATGGGGACTGCTGCATTTGCCTTCACCTCATCCTCGGCTTCCTTGATTTCTGGTGAGTCCTTTTTATCATCTCATTCATTTAAGTTACTATTTGAATTTTGCATTTTGCTCATCTTTTCCCCAACTTTTTAAGGTAAAAATCCAAACTTTGGAACACGTCCGGTTGTCTATGCCGGAATTGGAAGGTACTCATGTGTTAAATTTCAAGGTATCTCACCTTCATTTACTATTAAGATGTGTTTCTTTGAACATGTAGTATGCTCTTAGGAAGGAGTATTAATAACCAAACATTAGGTGACTTGGGTCTGTTTTTTGAGTAATAATCTGCTAAAATTGATTACTGATTTAGAAAGCGGGAACTTGGAAGTTGTATTCCATTCGTAAAAAGACCACCTTTGAGGCCGGGAGAGGTGTCACCACAGCTTCCAGTTCCTAATCACACACGAAAGCCTCCTTATGTTGGAATGGATATATTGCCTGAAATCGCTACAGAATACCAGATTCATGATTCAGAGGGTGTTTCTAAGATGAGAGCTGCTTGTGAGCTTGCTGCTCGGGTGCTAGCCTATGCAGGGACACTGGTTAGGGTGAGATATCACGGTGACATTTCAACTTTTAAATGACTTTTTGTGAAATGCTCACCACTCAACTCTGAAATAATCAAATTCCGCATCCCGGTATTTATGGTTTCATGCTTTGGTATTAGCATAGGATTGCAGCGTTGAGTATGAATACACTCAAATCTTACATAATCTTCATAGTCACTGATAAACATTAATATTGAAACTCCATTTTCATCTTTAGTTTGAGTTGCGTTGGGTTTAAGTAGAGATTTTGTGGCTAACCAACTGTAGGTTGTTATACTTCCTCTGAGGGAATAGGCTAGCTACTGTGAATTACAAAATGTTACTTGATTCACTTATTTCTAACATTTAATTGCCAACTTGGCTTATTGTTTTTGCTTTTACTTTAACCAGCCGTCAGTGACGACAGATGATATTGACAAGGCTGTGCACCAAATGATTATTGAAGCTGATGCTTATCCTTCACCTTTAGGCTATGGGGGCTTCCCGAAGAGTGTGTGCACTTCAGTCAATGAGTGTATGTACCATGGGATACCCGATTCTCGTCAGTTACAGGTTCTGAATATCCATATAACATTCTCCATCTTTATCATATGCAACTTAAACAGAATTATCTTATTTTATGCAGGATGGTGACATTATAAACATTGATGTGACCGTGTACTTAAATGTAAGTTCAAATTTATTCATTCTGCTTTAATATTTTTACCTAGGATTAGTTTTCTACGGTTTCCGAGGTATTACGTGGTCTGTGATCACTATATACTTGCACTAGACAATTATTAGTACAGTTCTAAATCCTTAAAAGCTTCGTTCTGCACTTCGTCAAAGACTTTCTTCTGTGGTAATCTCAGGGTTATCACGGTGATACATCAAAGACTTTCTTCTGTGGTAATGTGTGCGACAAGGTGAAACATCTTGTGAAGGTATGATTATGCTAGAAAACTAAGGAAAAATTGTACATATTGAAGCCTGGCAATTTAGATTTGAGAATAATTTGTTTTGAAAGCTTATACTACTACTGCTTAGTGCCAGTACTTCGTGATAATTATCTTCCTTTACTTCCGCCAAGAACTTATTTTCGGTAATGCACTCTTCCTTCTTCTCATAGATTACTGAGGAGTGTTTACATAGAGGAATTGCTGTATGCAAAGATGGTGCTCTTTTTAGTGAGATTGGAAAGAGAATAAGGTAAAGTTTTAATTTTTGGAATCTTGTCAAGAATTTTAGCAAAATTTTGCAGAAGTTTTCCTCTACCTTTTGTGCTAGCAGCAAACCACTATGCAGAGTACATACTGTTGAAGAAATCTGTATATATTTCTGAAGTGAAATGAGATTTACTTTTACTATCATTCGTGGTCCATGAACATTCTTTGAAATTTGCTGCAGTGAGCACGCTGATAAATATGGCTATGAGGTGGATCGTTTTGTGGGACACGGTGTCGGAATTGTATTTCATTCTGAACCACTTATATTTAACCAAGGTCAGTAATACCTCCATTTTCCTAAGTGTGAATTTCACTGTTATGTAGGAATCTTTTGTTCATGATTTTGCCTGCAGAGCTGTGTGATTAATCAAATGCTGATCTTATGTTCTTGATTTCATAAATGACCCGTACTATGAAATTTGTCAGTCACAATGAAAATATTTAACATATTGAGTTAGTTTTGTATTCTTGATACTTCTCGAGAAAGTTAGTAGATGAATCAAATTATAAAAAATATCAAATTAGGTTAACCGGCACCTAAGCAAAAAGGCTAGTCATCTTCAGCCGAGGATAAGCTAACAAGAACAAGAATTTTACCTAATTTTTGTTCATATAAGTATAAACGTCTCATTTCTGTTCATGCTCACTGATTAATAATGTATATTGTGTTGTTGTTCTTCTCATCCTGTTTGGCAGCCGATGATAGTCCGGGTTTCATGATTGAAGGGCAAACTTTTACAATTGGTGAGTGCATTTCATGAAATTATGTTGATTCTCTGTCTATGCTCTCTACTGGAAAATTGCAAGCCTTCACACCAATGTGCATAAGTTTAAAGTTTCATCGGATTATGAGAATATTTTGTTTGTTTAATACTGCAGAGCCTGTTCTGACTTTGGGCAGCACTGATTGCATTACATGGGAGGATAACTGGACAGTTCTGACTGCTGATGGAAGCCCTGCTGCACAGTTTGAACACACCATTTTGATCACAGAAACCGGTGCGGAAATTCTAACCAAAGTATAGATGAATCAAACAAGAAGAGGTCCTTCTGGTAACTCGACGAAATCTGCTCGTGTACATTCTTCGTGGCATCTATTTGGTGGTCAAACAATCGAATTCGCAAACTTGAGCATCATTAGAGTACATTTCTGTACATTTATGACTAATTGGTAGTATTGATGTATAGGAAACGAGTAAGATTAATCATATTCAGATTGTTAAAAGAAAATCAAGAAATTCATGTAGGACAAAACTTGGGTGGTTGAGAAGCTGTCATAATTAAGAAACAATTTGTGTATTGTAAACGTGCCTTTCTAAACATATCTTAATCTTAGGATGCTACAAGGAAGTTTCAACAAGCACCTACTTTGATTCCTTTCTGTTGGAACTCAAATCTAGTGATGTGTATTTTCATTGTTTGACCTATTACATATTTATATTTTTAGTGAATTGCTATTTCACGCCCTGTATTTTACTTGATTACGCCCTGTATTTGTACGATTTAATATACAATATGTAATTTTAATTTAATTTAAATAATTTAAATAAAATTAATATTAAATTAATTAATTAATTAATACTCTGCTGCCGCCGCCGCCTCCGTGTGCCACCTTCTTCCCCCTTCTCTTCTTCTTCTTCTTCTCCTCCGGCGAGTCCTTCTCCTCTCTCGCTCTCCTTCTCCTTCTCCTCCCGTTCTCCTCTCCTTCCCCTTCTCCCGCTCTCCTTTTCCCATTCTCTTCTCCTTCCCCTTCTCCCGCTCTCCTTCTCCCGTTCTCCTCTCCTTCCCCTTCTCCCTTCTCCCGCTCTCCTTCTCCTGTTCTACTCCCCTCCGCCCAGTTCTCCTCCGCGCTCCGCCACTTCCAGCTTCTCCGCCGCAGCTTCTCCGTCGTTCTCCTCTCGGGCTAGGGTTTTGCTCGACGGGGAAGAAGGAGAAGGAGCTCGGCTGGGGTTTCGCTCGACAGGGACGGCGGAGGAGGAGCTCGGCTGGGCTAGGGTTTCGCTCAACGGGACGGTGGAGGAGGAGCTCGGCTGGGCTAGGGTTTCGCTCGATGGGACGGCGGAGGAGGAGCTCGGCTGGGCTAGGGTTTCGCTCGACGGGACGGCGGAGGAGGAGCTCGGCTGGGCTAGGGTTTCGCTCGACGGAAACGGCGGAAGAGGAGCTCGGCTGGGGTTTGCTGCGGACGAGGGACGGCGGAGGCACAGTGGTGGCGGTGGCGAGACCGCCGGAGAAGACGAAGAAGAAGAGAAGAAGGGACGGCGGAGACCGGCGGCGGCGACGGCAACAGTGGTTTTTTTTTGTTTTTTTTTATTTTAAAATTTTAATATTAGTATTATACGTGTATATACGTATTAGGGCGTAAACTAGTAAAATACAGGACGTGATATAGCAATACCCTATTTTTATGACGTATATTTTTACTTTTTGATGCGTTACATATTTCTATCAACATTTGCACAATAAATAATATCAATACATGTTAGAATGTATTTCCTCCATCCCAATCGTATGTGCACACTTTTTGGTCAACTTTTTCAGGTCATGTTTGACCAACGATAACTTTAGTTACATTACATTAATAGTGTGTTAAATTTTGATATTTAGAATATACATCATACAGAGAATCCAGCAATATCTCGCATGATTATATTGATGTTTATATACTAGTTAAAATTTATGGTCAAACATATCTTGTAAAAAAGTTGATCAAAAAGTGTACAGATTCGACTGATAGACAGAGAATACTAATTTATAAGTAAACATATAAAGTCACACGTCAACGTAATACTTCAACCTTTTAAATCTGTCTACCTGTGATTTGCAGCAAGAATATTCAATACACCTAGTATAGCATTTTAATATGTTTCCACTTGAAAATATGACACTCTGTCGGCTTCTTATAAAAAGATGCCTTTTTAGGTTTGGTTGATTATTCAATGTGCTCAATTACAATCTACAGCCTCCATCAATTCAAGAAATGGCAAGTTCAATCTCCCTCGATGTCAAACCAATCTGTTCTCTGAAATTGCCGAATCTCAGATCACTCTCAAGCAGTGAACCACACCATGGCAATCTGGGGTTCAGCCCTTCAAATCCATTTTCTACCAAGAAGAAGATCAAGATCTCAACCACCACCAAAAGGGCTCTCAAGGATACTTCAACAAAGGCATTCTTCTTCAACCTGGGGAAACCAAAGCCCAAAGAAGCCGAAAAGCCAGGTAAAAATGTAATCTTGTTCCAGTCATTTCTGTCGAAATTCCCACATCACAAGATCTTGGGTTCAAGAATTGGTTCCAAGATACCTTGAAATTGAACGGGTATTTTTTGTGGTTCAGCCAAAGTTCAAGAACTGTATGTGTATGAGATGAATGAGAGGGACAGAGGGAGCCCAGCGTACCTGAGGCTGAGCCAGAAGGAAGTGAACAGTCTTGGAGACTTGGTGCCATTCTCCAACAAGCTATACTCTGGTGATCTGCAGAAAAGGCTAGGGATCACATCAGGATTATGCATACTCATCAAACACGAAGCAGAGAAAAAGGGGGACAGATATGAGGCAATCTACAGCTTCTACTTGGGAGACTATGGCCACATCTCGGTTCAGGGGCCATATCTGACCTACGAGGACTCTTTCTTGGCGGTGACCGGTGGATCGGGGATATTCGAGGGGGTGCAAGGGGTGGTGAAGCTGCAGCAGATTGTGTTCCCAATTAAGCTGTTTTATACTTTCTATTTGAAGGGGATCAAGGACTTGCCAGCTGAGTTGGTGGTGAAGCCAGTGGTGCCTGCCCCCTCTGTGGAGGCGTCACCGGCTGCCAAGGCCACCGAGCCTCAGGCCACGATCACTAACTTCACTAACTGACCCTTGGGGCTTGTTTTTTTTGTGTTTTGATTCGCTATGAGTATCAATTTGTTTTAATCGTTTCTTGCATTATTGTCTAGTGGAGTTTTTACTTTACCATTTACCCACTCTTTTGCATAAGTGTTTGGAATAAGTCGTAACATTTGACGCACGTACACGAGATTCTCTAACTTTATGCTGAAAGTTGCAACATAACCTTTTAAAATGAGAAAGTGTCAAAATATCATAACATTATAACGGATTGTGCTGTTGTAATCTTTTGAGCTATATTTGGCATTGGCAGAAGAAATTTGGCGTAGATCAAACTTGCTAGGTCAAAAATGCCCTTACCCCATAAGTTGAAAAATCTTTTTCCATTTTACCCCTTCTTGTCATATAAACCACCATCTCGCCACCGCCCTAAACCCTAAATTGTTGTCATTGCCACCACCGTCCCCGATCTCCACCCTAAATCGCTGCCATCATCACTACCCCGCCATCTACCATCTCTCCTTCCCTTCTTCTCTCCACCACTTCCTCCTGCCGCCAAACACCCATCTCGCAGACTAACCCAGCCTCTCACGACCAACGCCCACCCACTTGCTTGCCAGCTACCACCTCTCTTCATGCCGCCAGCCACCAACACCGTAATCCTCCACACATCCGTTAAAACAACCGCCCCAAGTTCGCAAATAAATTCAAATCGACTCCATCGCCATAGCAAAATCCAAAATCAACAAAAATGGCGAACGAGCGCGAAGAGGAATTGATGCACCACCTGCGAGCGAATGAACCTCCGACTCCGATGCGCGCTATTTCTTCATGCCATTGAAGACGGCGAACGAGTGCAGGACGTGAATCTACCGCACCATCAGCAATGACAAGGTGGCATAGTGGGGTTGACTTGCTCCCACCCGGACACTGTAGGGGTGAAGAAAAGGGCCGTCGGGAAGAAGAAAGAAGAAGAAGAAAATACGTGGGTATTTATATTTTTTCCATTTCTATCCTTTTGTTTTTTTATCAAGGGATAAAATGACCATTTTCTTAAATTCCGGCCAAACTTTCCGTTGACAATTGAAACTAACGGCGCCGAGAGTTAGATTGGCACATACATCAATAAGTTTGAGTCATTTTGACCCTTTCTCGTTTTGTAGGGTTATATTAGCACTTTCAACCTAAAATTAGAGTCATTTTTGCACTTTTCTCTACTTATTTTATGTTTCCACTCTGCACAATTAGCCATTGATCTTATTATAATATGGTCTTGTAGAAGATGAATTTTTAAAATGTATAATTATTTTTTAAAAAAAAAGATGTTCTGACACATCCAACAAAAACTTACGTAATAGTGATATTTTTTTTTTATAGAAAAGTTAAAATGAGAAGATTAAATAGAGATATAAAGAGTATAAATCTACGGTTCAATCAATTTTTTATGTAATGTAAAAACTTTTGAGAAAAGTGCATGTATAACCCTACATAATTCACATAAGTATGAATATAACCTTTTGATAATCGAGAGTGCAAATATAACCCTAGATAATTAGTGTATGTGCAAATTTACCCTTTCCGACAGATTTAGGCCGAATTGGATGAAAAGTCAATTTTATCCTTCTGGTTTTAAAAAATAAAAATAGTAAATTTACTATTACACCCCTAATGTTTCTTCTTCTCATAAATCCTAACCCTAATCCTCCTAACACCTGCCGTTGTTTCTTCTTATCCATTTTACACCCATCGCCGCCTTCCACGCTTCTGCCAAAAGCTAACGTCTGGCGGTGAAGCAACAATTAGGGATTGCATATCATATCAATATGTTTGCAGATGGGGAGCCAATTTGTGGTGCCTGGTGATCGGGATCTTAGGAAGATGCTTGTAAAGTGAAATGCAGCGGATCCTGTGGTTCTGGGAGTGAGAGTATAGGCGCAGGCAATCCCGCAATTTCTGGTGGGGCACTTGGACTTATTTGATTCAGCAAAAGCTGATCTCAATATCTATGGGTTGCAAGTATTGTTACTATAGGGGTAACTACGTTTCTAGAGGTAACTTTGGGCATATGCGTTGAGGGCAGTTATGAAGGTGAGTGTTAGGGCCGAGCGATGAAGGTTTCGCTCGGCGGGGCTGAAGGGTGGTAGGTGGGGTGTCAGGGCCACGAAAGTGGTGGGTGAGGTGGGGTGTTTCTCGACAGTGGTGGTGGCCCAGTTGAAGTGGCGGTAGCACGGCGGTGCTAGAGCAGACGTGAAGGTGATGGAGCACTAGCAGTGGTGGCAGAACAGCAGCGGGGCAAGGAGCATTTTTGTCTTTCAATTTTTTGTCTTAGGCTGAAAGGGAATTTTGGTTATTTTCGGTCGGTCAATGACCGAAAATGACCAGTCAATGCCGGAATATCGTCTTTAGGGTTATATTTGCACCTACGTAAAGTAGTTAGATTGTTTTTGTATTTCAAATTATCTCATGGTTATATATGCACTCACTGAAGTTTTTTTTAAAAAACTTTACCTATCTTTAACCGTCCGCCAGAAAATCCTCCCATCTAACAAAAAACTCTCTACCACTCACCCACCAACAAACCTCCCCACTATCCCAACTGTCACCACCCTCACTAGTCACCACCCATTTAAATTCACCACCTCAGTCCCATGACCACCAAAATCCTTCACCACACATCGTCGAAAAACCTTTCCCCACCGTGAGCATATTGTGGCAAGAACGATACGCAAGTGCCATGACACCTGCACTGGCATTTAGTTCGCTCAAGTGACATCCTTCAGATTCGGCCATTTAGGTTGATACTCAGTGCTTTCAAGTGCTAGTGCTTGGTTGCCCGCACTATCACCCAGACTGCTAATGTCAATGCTTTGTGTGTGGTACGATCGCCTAACACCACAACCCTCGACATCGCACCATCATCGGAACACCACCACTTCCACTTTGTCGCACTACTTTCACTGTCACGCTGACCACCGCAATCATTACCGGACCATCGTCGCAAAAATACCACCACTTTATTATTTATTTAAGTAATAACACTACTGGAAAATAGGTACATAAGAACCGGCAAGTCAGTGTTGGGAGAGAAATACCGGTGCTAGGAAATTAAATGAACCAAAATACTGGTGCCTATGACTAAATCCAGCACCGGTACACTGAATACCAGTGCCTATAAATAGATTTCAACATCGGTATACTGCATACTGGTGCTAGATACCGGTGCCTTTGAACAAAAAATATCTCAGTTTAATATATTCCAGCACTGATTTTGGATGAATGACATATACTGGTGCTAATACCGGTGCCTATGATCGGAATAGTAATTTTAGCGGGTAAAATTTTGGTTAAAAATATCCAGCACCGGTATTAACGAATGGCACCGGTGCTTGATACATAGGAAATTTTTGGAAAAAATATTATGGTATGATTTGCTCTTGAAAATGGGTTTATGTTATAAGTTACACAAGAACATGTACTAGCGCTTTCCAACATTTCACCAAAAATATATTTAATTTTATAATTTTATATTTAGACAAGAATAACAAAAATCATATATTTTGGAGCAATAGATAATGGGGTTACATAATTTTCCAAGACTATGTAGAAGTAATCAATGCTGACTTTTGATGCCCTTCCGTTCACCCATACATGCCCAAATCGGAAATTAGCAATTGTATATTATTGAATTACATTTTGGTGTTGCCAATTCTGTGATTCAACAACTCCAACTTTCTTGGAGGGAACTAAGTGCAAACGGTAAAAATTTTACTCGTAACTTAAATTGAAATCAGCTTGAACGTGAAGCTACCCCATACACCTTATTGTATTTTTCAAGTGTCTAGTGGAATATTTATCAACAATCGGGCATAAGAACGTATCCGTAATACTTTCCACTTTTCCTTTCTTACTTCTAAGTATTCAACTCTAAGTTACTCTAGAACATGTACTAGTGCTTTCCAACATTTCACCAAAAAACTTTATTTTATATTTTTATATTTAGGCAAGAATAACAAAAATCATGATATTGGAGCAATGGATAATGAGGTAATACAAGTTTGGGCTATAGTGTAATTTTTCAAGACTATGTAGATGTAATTAATGTTGACTTTTAAGGCCCTTCCGTTCATCCATGCATGCCCAAATCGCCAATTCGTAATTGTATATTATTGAGTTGCATTTTGGTGTCGCCAATTTCGTGATTCGACAACTTCAACTTTCTTGGAGGGACCTACATGCAAAACGTAAAAACTTTACTCGTAACTCCAAATTGAAATCCGCTCGAATGTGATGCTACCCTATACACCCCCATTGTACTTTCCAAGTTCACAACAAAATATTTATCAACAATCAGGCACAAGAACATATCCATAATTCTTTCTACCCTTTCTTGCTTCTAAACTCTAAGTTACTCTAGAACATGTACTAGCACTTTTCAAAATTTCATTGAAAAATAATTTATTTTCTATTTCTATATTTATGCAAGAATAACAAAAATTATATATTTTGGAGAGAAGGATAATGTCGTAACAAATTTTTGGGCCATAGCGTAGTTTTTCATGAATATGTTTGAGACTCTTCCGTTCACCCATTGCACCTAGAATTTCAAAGACACAATTGTCTCTTATTTAATTGCATTTTGGTGTCTTCAATTTTTTTATTCACCGCCTCCAAATTTCTTCTATGGACCTAATAGTAATATTTAAAAAATTTTAACTTAGAGATCAAATAATACTAGCACTAGCATTGCTTTGATTCATACTGGTGCTAAGTTATGGTGGGAAAATGAATTTCCTGAAATTTCATTCATAATATTGGAGGGATTGTTTAAAATTTGGAAATATTGGACTTAGCATCGGTATGAGTTACTTAGGCACCAGTATTTGTATCGGTGTTAGATACTTAGAATTGTTTCCCCATATTTGCTCCCAGGTCCAACAAATAATAAATGTGCCACGCTTAAGCAGCCATAAGCAGCTGTTTTTACAGAATTAAAAAAAAGGAGCTCAACTTGCTTTCATCTGAACTATTGATTTCCTTTATTGATTGAATCTCAACCATTAAAATTTTGTCCATATAAACTAAATCTGAAACCCTAAATCTAACTCACCCTCATTTCCTCTACCTCCTCTCCATCCTCTCCCTCCTCCTCTCCATCATCTCCCTCCTCCTCCACCACCTCTCTATCTTCGCCGCCGCCTACCCCAATGACGATGACACCCTTTCCATCCTCCCCGCAACGCACTATCCCTGACACCATCTCTCACACCAGCCCTAAGGCCATCTCCCCGATGCTATCTCCCTCCGCCATCTCCCCGGTGCTATCTCCTCGAGCTCCACCAAAATTGTTAGGTTCAGCTCAGATCTATAGCTCTTCCACTCTCAGCGCCACCACCGCGTCGTGCCTCAGCCTTTGCTTTCGACCTCACCTTCACGATTTTGGTTTGTTGATGTTATCTAGGGTTTATGTATGTTAGGTTCTAGTGTTTATGATAATTGATGTTGTTAATATATGTTTAGGTCTAGTTTGTTTCATGACTTGTGGGTTGTTATGTATTTTTAGATATAGGTAATGAACTTCAAAGCAATGGTAATGAATTTTCCTGTTGTCTTACATGAAATTCTGGTTATTTTGTGTTTTGTTTGTCTGGGTTTCATATTCCAGCCGGTGAGTTTATTATCACCGGCTAGATTTGTTTTATTTATCACCTACTTACTAGCACCGGTACAAACGATGCTGGAATGTAGATTTCCAGCACCGGTATACACTACCAGTGGCTTTGTAACTACGTTTCAGCACCACCCTACTTAGGCACCAGTAGGTCAGGGGCCCAAAATACCGGTGCCTATGTACCAAAATACCGGTGCTATAGGGGGGGTTTATGTAGCCATGAAAAGACATATCAAGGGGCGCGAGATATAAGACGTAATTTAGCAATTCAATTACATATGAACGTAAACAATCAACTAGGCCTCAAGGTGAAAGTCTCGTGTTAGACCAATCATGAAAAATCTCGTTCCGATAAATTTTAGAGGAGTCAGATTATATTGATTTATATTTTGTGGTATATTTTAAGAGAAAATTAAAATTATAGAAATGCCATTGTAATAAAAAAATAGAGTGAAGTGCCAAAATAACCCTGACTTTAGGATGAAAGCATCAAGATAACCCTGTAAAACTAGAAAGCGCCAAAATAACTCTAACTTTATACAAATATGTGCCAGTATAACCCTAGAATGCATTGACTTCAATTGTCGAAGAGAATTTTGACCAAAAATCAAGGGAATGACCATTTTATCCATGAATTTTAAAAAATGAAAGGACCAATATACCCCTCCTCTTCTTCCTTCTTCTTCGATTGCCCTGCCTAGATTATAAGGACTTTTCACATCCATCCCCAATCTACCACAAATCACTTCCGTGTAAGCCGAGCCTCTGCGTTCAGAGTGTTCCTCTGAGTTCGGGGGTAGTATATTTATGATGACATAATAATTGAGATTCATTTCTGATAATGTGATACTCAACAATTCGTGCTTTCAATTTCCAGAAGAAACGCTCAAGTGGTATCTAAGGACTGGTAAAAGAAGCAATAAACAAAGGTTTCGACACAATTTCTCTAGCAACTCTCTCGAACAACAAACTATTTGTGGTGGATTTTAGTTGTTCAATACTTATTAGGACCAGAGAAAATCGAGGCGACGGAGGAGGAGTAAATAGAGAAGCGGCAACGTAGCAAATCAATGAGCGGCGAAGGAGTAAATCGAGGAGCAGCGACATAGCAAATCGAGGAGCAGCGACATAGCAAATCAAGGAGGTATTGGCTGGGATGGTTACTGTATGCAAGGATGGCCACACGAGGGTGGTATTGAAGGATTAGGCGGCGGTGGGGTGGTGGTTGGGGATGCCTAGTGTTTCTAGATGGTCGTGGTGAAGGATCTTCGACGGTGGCGGGGTTTAGCGGAGGTGATGGTGGGGTGGTGGTAGGTTGATGGAGGAGGGTGATAATGGCGGTGCTAGGGTGGTGGTGGTGGCTAGCGATGAGAGGTGGGTGTTAGCAGTAATTGGAGGGGTAAAATGGGGAAAAGAATAGCTAAAATGCTTGATGGGAAATATGTCTTTTATGGTCCGGTCAACGGCTAAATGGGTGAGTCAATGCCGAAATGTGGCATAATGTTATATTGGCACAATTCATCATAAAGTTATGGTTAGTTTAGCACTTTTTAGTTTTACAGGGTTATATTGACACTTTCAACCTAAAGGCAGGGTAACAAAAACATTTTACCAAAATAAATATCAAGTCGCTCCATTAGCTAAATTAATTATAAAATTATTCATTTATAAGTTAGACGGTATAAAAGACTCCCTCTGTCTCATGTGAATTTGCACCCTCATTATTATAACGTTGTTTAAGAAACATGTTCAACCGTTAATATGTGATAGAGTAGATAGAATATCTTAATTGATCATGATTGATACTGTACATATATAAAATAGTTTAGGTTTAATGTAATTACCTAACTTTATTCTATTTATTCTATCTATCACAGACACATCGAACATGGTGAATTACACACTTTCATGGTATTAGACGGGTAATCGATCCTTTGCTACGTCTTTTCCAAATCCATCTTTGTCGTTCTTTAAAAAATTTCAAACCAAAACCTTGAACCTTTCTTCACTTGAATGGCACACTCCATTAAGCTATTGTACCCTTATTCATATGTTGCCAATTAAACTTAATTCCGGCAACTATATTATGCGGAAGTTGCAAGTTCAAGTGCTCCTCGAATTTGAGGGTTTATTTGGTTTATAGGATGGCTCAAACCTTTAGCCTATAACCTCCACCAACAGTACTCTGCGGGGTTCCTCTACTGCCAAAGGTGACTCCTCCAAATCCGGTGGCGCCACGCTGGATTCCTCTCGGACACAGGCTGCTATCAACTCATGGGTTACGCAAGTCAAACGGCTTCAAGCTTTGCTCCGATCATCTGTTACTGAGGATGCTATGCTGGAGACAATAGAATGTGGTACTATGAAGGAGTTGTGGGACTCCTTGGCTTCTACCTTCAAAAATAATTCTGCGTCCAAAGTACTACAGCTCCATGATGAACTATACAGCATTCGCCAAGGCTCGTTGTCAGTTTTGGATTTTCACCGTTGATGTGCCCCAATTTACCATCGTTGTGCCACTGTCTGTACGCCTTAACTGCAAGACAAAGCCCCCAGAGGTGTCTGTGAGAAGAAGTTCCGATGACCAAGTAAGCAAACAAAATTACAAGAGTGTAATTAGGAATGAATAGTTTAGTGTGTAGGGTACCTTTAGCCTTTATATAGGTAGGCAGGTAGGGAAACTATTTTGTTTGCTTGTGGAACAAGTACTCCCACCTTGGGCCGGACCAAAGGTCATTATTCAAAGGATAATGATATGGATTAGAGATCGGAAGTACTAGGCTCTTGGGCCTAATACAGAAATACACATTATTAATAAGCCCCTAGGAAGTTGAGGGTTTGGATTTTGGGTTTGTTCCAAAGTTCCAAGTTCGTTCCAGGTTGGCTTCGAATATGTTGTTCGAGCAGATTAATGTGTTAGGGGTGCGACTCTTAGCTTTCTATTCTATGTTAGAGCCCAAAGGCCAGGATCCAGCCTCATTTTCTTCCCAAGGGGCCTTCAGGCCCCAGAGATTCTGAATAAGGGGTTCGATCCTCGGCCTTCCAATCTGTGTTGGAATCTGAGAGACTTCAAGCTCCAGTGGTCAAAATTAGGGGATTCAAATCTCGGCCTTCTAATTTGTTCTATAATATGAGGATGTTCGAATCCCGATATTCAGGAATCAGGGATTCGGCTTTTGGATTCCAATCTGTGTTAGATACTGAAGGAGTTCGAATCTAAGTATTTAAGAATAGAAATTTCGACCTTCGGTCTTCTAATCTAGGTTATATTCCGAGGGCTTTCAAATTCTAGTATATAGGAATAGGGAATTTGGCCTTTGGGTTCCAATCTATGTTGGGACCCCAGGGCATTCGAATCCAGGTATTTAGGAATAGAAGATTTGGCCTTCGACTTTCTAATCTGTGTCAGAATTTGAGGCGTTTGAATCCCAGCACTTAGTAATTGGGGATTCGGCCTTTGGCCATCTAATATGTGTTAGAACTTAAGGCATTCGTATCCTTACACTCAAGAATTGAGGATTCGACTTTCGGCCTTCTAATCTGTGTTAGAACCCAAGGCGTTCAAATCCCTACACTCAAGAATTTTGGATTCAACCTTCGACCTTCTAATCTGTGTTAGGATCTAAAGTATTCGAATCCCTACACTTAGGAATAAGGGATTTGACATGCAGCCTTCTAATATGTTTTAGAAAACGAGGTTGTTGAATCCAGAGCGGGAAGCAGAAAAGTTATGATGGCGTGATGCTCACTCTTATTTCTGAGTGAGTGAAGTACATGTTAGGTTCCATGTGTGCCACTTTCCCCATAAATGCCTTAGATTTCTCCCCCAAGTGACCCATTTACCCACGTCCTTACTTTTTGCGTGGCGGCCTGAGGCAACGATTGCCTTTTATTCCTTTTATAAAGTTCCTTTTAGCGTTTTTACTTCACTTGTTTCCCAAATCATTTTCAAATTTCAAAATTCCTCTCTCTCTCTCAGAGCAGCTACCAGGTGTTTTTTTCCCATTAAACTTTCCAGAGAGCTCTGATCAAACTCCGGCCATCAACTAGTAAGTTTTCTAACCCCTTTTCTCTTTTAACTGTGTCACAAACACCATCAATAGGGAAGAACTCCATTCCGGCCTACTTTTTGGCCGTGTCATCCACCGGCGGTGTAGAAAGCTCTCACCTCTGGGATTCCGGTGCCGTTCCCTCCTCAGCCGTCGGTTTCCCTTCAGTTGATCTAGAGGCCGGAGGAAGCTCTGCAAGTTTTTCGGCGGTGCCCAAGGGTTTCCATCGAAAATGGGTTACATCGAGATTTAGAATTCCGAGGGAGACCTAGGTTCAGGAGGATAAGGAGGGTCATCCATTCTACTTTGAGAAGATTTTGACTCCTGTCCTTGAGAGCCCCAAGCCAATTGCCAAGGAGGTCTTCAACTTATTGTCTTCTCTGCCTTTCTGGGTTAATCATCCGAAAAACTTGCGATTGAAGGTACGAGGCCTGGTCGGTGCACCGTCTACGAGCTCCATCTCCAATTTGGGATGTGCTTTCCCTTGCCCCCTATCCTCTCTCATCTTCTCATGTAACACCAGGTTAATCTAGCCCAGTTTTATTCGAACGTCATACTCCTAGTCATGGCTTTCATGACTCATTGTAACAACCTAGGTATAACCCCTAGCTATGAACTTTTTCGATCCTTGTACTATATTTTTGCCAGTCGACCCATTGTGCACACAGATGGCGGCAGGGATATGAAGCTGGGGGATTATCACCCTTAATAACAGGTTTCTGGATCACCTAATAAAGATCTAGTTCTATTGAAAAGGGTGGCATAGGACACCGATATATACCTTTGAGAAGGAGGCAGAGGAGTATTATGTATCGGAGTGGAATCTGAATCCTAAGTTTGAGAACACTGCCACTTATGTTGCTTCAGAGAGTAGTGGAAAATAGGGGCCGACTGTTAAGCGACCCCCTTGATATTTTGAAGAACTTCGACTATGTGTAGCCAAAGGAGGTTTACGAATGGATCTACGGCCAAAAACCAGTTTTGATAAAACCTCACCCTCCAGAATAATCTTTGAAAGCCCCTTCGGGCAAGGGAAAAGGCAAGAAGAAAGTGATTGGGGGCGATAAGCCCAAAAAGCCTAAGAGGAAGTCCATTCGATCGGTGATAATGGGGCTTCAAAAAATTCAAAGAAAAAGAAAGCCAAGGTTGACGACTCGAAGCCTGCCAAGCCTATTTCGAGGACCATCGAAACTGTCTCGGAGCCCTTAAATGAAAACAATGCCGAAGAGGCCCCTTCTAGGAGTTCCTCCCCACCCTCCGAAGGTGTTTACAACATCCTTGTTTTCCATTTGACTGCTTTAACTTTACCTTCCCTTTCTTTTTGTTTTTTTCCTTGACTTATCTTTCTCTTATTTTGTTAGTGAACTTTACTGATATCCTTGGTCTAAAAAATGAGGAGGAAGTGGAGGTGGTTTGTGAAGAAACCTATCAAGAGGTTTACTCTGAGCCCCTAGTCCCTGGGTCTGTCCGAAGGGAGCATGCTTTGGAGGTCCGAGTGGAGGTTTGTGACAACTCTGTGAGAAAAAAGCTTCTCCTGGATGATGTTTCCCTGCACTTCCCCTCCTCTCAGAGGCAGCAGATTGACAAGGCCATTCCATCTCCAAACCCCTCATCGAAATTCAAGTCGGCGGCTTTGGGAATGCTGATCTGTAGGTCGGTCATATTTTGGGGAAAGTTAATCTAACCCCTCTGGGTTCAATGGATTCCGTGTTGGCTTCTATCTCGGAGGTGCCCGCCTTCTCGACTGCTCTAAATTTTACTCTCTAGATCTTCATGGCTAAGGCCAAGAAAGCCCAAGCGGTTATTGCCAAGTCCAAGGAGCTCAAGGAAGAGTTGAAAAAGGTTGCCTCCAATTACAAGGAGGATTTGGAGAAGGTGGCCTCTGATAATTGGCCGAACGTGCAAAGATGACCCTCAAACACAAGAGGGAGCTGAGCCTCTAGAGGGACGTCCTATTGAGGGAGCTCGAGACAAAGCTGTTGGAGGTTGTAAAAGTGTATAACAGGTAATTTGGTAAATGAGATTGTTAATTATTTCATTGTTGAATACAAGTATATATAGGGTACAATCTGCTAATCATATCTGGACTAATTGATTCTAGGATATTAACAGCTATGATTTGATTGATTCTAGGATATTAACAGCTATGATTTGATTGATTCTAGGATATCAGCTATGACTAATGTTAGCTGTAGTTGCCATATACGGTTAACACCCCCCCACAAGCTCATGAGCGAGGAAGAACATGAAGCTTGGATCGGAGAGAGGTGAAATGGTGGTTTCCAACAGCCTTTGTAAAGATATCCGCAATTTGATCAAGAGACCGAACATGACGAACAACAAGATCACCGGAAGCAACCTGTTCTCTGACAAAGTGATATTCGATCTTAATATGCTTGGACCGCTGATGGAATACCGGATTAGCAGAGAGAAAAGTGGCACTAAGGTTGTCACAAAGCAGGATTGGAGGCAATGTCACCGGGATATGCATTTCTTGAATAAGTTGCAAAAGCCAGATGAGTTCAGCTGAGGCAAAGGCTATAGCCCAGTACTCTGCTTCAGTGCTAGAACGAGCAACCACTTGCTGCTTCTTAGAGGACCAACTGATAAGATTACCACCAAAGTAAATGGCAAAGCCGTGCTGAGATCTGCAATCATCGGGATCAGAGGCCCAACCCACATCAGAATAGGCCACTAACCGAGAATCCCGTGCCTTTTGAAGAACCAATCCCGAAGTGATAGTACCTTTGAGATACCTCAGAATTCGTTTGACAGCACACCAGTGAGACTCCGTAGGGGCATGCATAAACTGGCAGACACGGTTGACAGCATAGGAGATTTCCGGGCGAGAAATTGTGACATACTGGAGAGCACCAACAATACTGGGATAAAGAGACGGATCTGGAAGAGGCTTGCCATCAGTAACAAGACGTGAGCCAGGTTCAGTAGGAGAACATATTGGGCGAGCTCCAGTCATGTCACTTCGTTCAAGGATATCGAAGATGAACTTTTGCTGAGAGAGCTGTAACATGGAATCCCTTCGAGTAATCTCAATTCCCAAGAAATAGTGAAGCGGGCCAAGATCCTTAAGCGCAAAGTCACGATGTAGAAGACTAACAAACTCATCAATGAATGTGGCATGGGAACCTATGATAACAAGATCATCAACGTACACAAGAACGTATACAACATGAGCACCAGATTGCTTCACGAATAGAGAGAATCGGAAACACATGCCCGAAACCCGTGATGAACTAAAGAGGCAGTCAACTTTTGAAACCAGGCACGGGGAGCTTATTTCAAACCATAAAGGGTCTTTTTTAGGCGACACACATGAGAAGGTTTGTCTGGTGCGACAAAGCCCTGCGGTTGATCCATGAAAACCATCTCAGAGTGATCACCATGAAGAAAGGCATTGTTGACATCCACCTGCCGAAGAGGCCAACCAGCAGAAACAGCCAAGCTCAAGACAAGACAGATGGTAGTGGGTTTGACAACCGAACTGAAGGTGTCAAAGTAGTCCACACCAGCCTCCTGATGAAAGCCCTTAGCCACGAGACGCGCCTTATAGCGCTCAATAGAGCCATCAGACTTCCTCTTGATCCTGTAAACCCACTTACAGCCAACCACATTAGCATTCAAGGGACGAGGGACTAGGTCCCAAGTCTGATTAGACATTAAGGCATCAAATTAATTCTGCATAGCATGCTGCCAGTTAGGGTCTTTGGATGCTTGATGGAAAAGTTTAGGTTCAAGGGAGGCAGTAAGGGCTGTGGGTAAAGGGTATTTAGTGGCTAAAAGGGCCTTGGGTTTGAGAGAGTGAGTAGTGGAACGAGTGGTCATAGTATGAGTGGACTGATCGGGAGGACGAAACCAGGTGGGAGCATTTGGATAATGAGGTAAGTCAGGACTAGACTGAGAGGGGGAAGATGGGATTGATGACTCAGAAGGGTCACTAGAGGATGTGGTAGGTGATGCAGGAGCCTCATTGGAGGATGCGGTAGATGTTGCAGCAGGAGTTGAATGGGATGGGGGGGAAGGTGGATCCAGAGAGACAGGAGAAGGAGCAGATGGATCCGGTAAAACAGTAGGATGAACCACGAGAGACCGAGTAGAGGCTACGTGTGGTAGAGGGAACAGTGGAACCAAGTCAGATGAAAGGTGAGAGGAGCCAGGCGATGACATGGCAGGATAAGGAAAGTTAGATTCATCAAAGACGACAAATCGAGAGATGTAGGTCCTGGAAGTGGGAAGGTGAAGACACTGATAGCCCTTGTATTTGGAACTATAGCCAAGGAAGATACAAGGGAGGGAGCGGTATTCAAGTTTGTTGGCAGTGTAGGGACGAAGGAAAGGGTAGCACAGGCATCCAAAGGAACGAAGAAGACTGTAGTTGGGGACTTTGTTGTAAAGGCATTCATAGGGAGATTTGTTGGATAGGGTAGGTGTGATGGTACGGTTGATGAGATAAGCAGATGTATGGAATGCATGTTCCCAGTATTTGGATAGAAGATGGGAGTGAGCGAGCAGAGCGAGTCCTTTTTCAACAATCATGCGATTACGACATTCTGCAAAGCCATTTTGTTCAGGGGTGTAAGGGCAGGAGACACGATGGTGGATTCCAAGGGAAGTAAGGAGGGTAGAAACATTGCGATATTCGCCACCCCAATCTGATTGGAAGGTTTTGACTTGGGCAGAGAATTGGGTTTAGACGAGCTTAAGGAATAGTTCAACAGTGGGGTAGACATGGTTTTTGGTTGTTAGAAAATAGAGCCAAGTAAATTTGGTACAGTCGTCAATAAAGCTGAGGTAATTACGGCAACCATTTGTAGAGAGCTCAGAAGATGGACCCCAGACATCGGTATGTATTATTTCAAAGGGTTTAGAAGAAAAACTAGTTCGAGAAGACAATGGAAAATGGTGACTTTTGCCAAGCTGACAAGAGCCACAAACAGTGTCTAATTTATTGCATGAAACAGGAAGATTATGACTCAAAACAGTGCGACGAAGGACAGACTCGTGCGGGTGCGCCAAGCGGTGATGCCAACAATGAAGGGATGTACGTTCTGCAAGAAAGGAAGCGGGAGAACCAACTGAGGTGGGCTGGGATTGAGACGACGATGGAAAGCGGTAGAGATCGTTTTCAACGGTTCCCCTTAGAAGAACTTGACCCTGCAAGTTCTTAACAAGACAGTGGTCTGAGTGAAGTTCAACAAATACTTGATTATCACGGGTAAGTTTAGACAATCTAACCAAACTTTTAGTAATTTTAGGAACAAACAAAATATTATTGAGTGCAAGGGGTTTAGCAGCATGTTTATCAGAAATAAAAGATTTGCCAAAATGAGTAATCGGAAGAGATGTACCATCCCCAACTGTGAGTTGGTCATTACCGTTGTAAGTGTTCTGTAGAGTGAGGTTGCCCGGATCAGAGGTCACATGGTGAGTCGCACCAGAGTCCATATACCAAGCATCGCCAATGTCAGATGGGCTTGAAGAAGACACAAAGAAGGCTGATTTGTTGTTTGGACCTTGACGAAGACGGGCCAAAGCATTCCTGTTGGTGGGAGGAAAGGTCCTTGTGTTGAGTCTATTGAAGCAATTTAGCCCATCATGCCCATGTTTTTGACAAATCTGGCAAAGAAGACCAGACTGCTCAGACGCGCGTTCTGGAGAAGGCGACCACCCCTTGCCGACGGCGGCGGGAGCTGACGAGGACGGCGGCGTTGATCGGCGACCGGTGTTGCGGTGGGCAAGATTGGCCGACGGCAGCTGAAGGGAAGCGACCTCCTCCTCTTGACGCGCCTCTTCCTGGAGGAGGAAGCCCAGCAATTCATCGGAGCTAACCAGATCTGACCGAAGCGCGATTGCCGATCGGAGGGCGGAGAATTGCGATCCCAGCCCATAGAGCAAGAATCCGACGAATTCAGAATCGGACACGAGACAGAGGCAATCGGCAAGGGAATCCATAAGAGCCCTCTTTTTCTCAAAATACTCCAGGACACTCATCGAGCCCTTGGTCATCGACTGCAACTGTTGCCGGAGATGCATTTGCCTGGCACCGGATTGGGCTTGAAAAGTCCGGGCAAGAATTTTCCAAGCTTCCGTCGTGGAGGTAGCTCGTGCGACAATGCCGAGGAGCGACGTAGAGAGGGTGGACCGGAGCCATAGCAATACAATGCGATCCTTTCGCATCCAGGAGGCGTATACCGGATTTGGTTCTGTTCCGGCAGGTTTCCCGGTGGCTGGATCAGCGGGGTCGGTTGGCGGCACAGCAGCAGTGGTGATGGTGGCGGGAGGTGGCTCTTGTGGGTTGATGAATGAGTCGAGGCCAAAGGCTTCGAGTGCCGAGCGGATTGTACTTCTCCATAGGGAGTAATTTGTGCGATCGAGGCGAATCGCAAGATTGGGAAAGTTGAAGCTAGGGCTCGAGTCGGAGCCAGCAGAAGCGAGTACCAGTGCATTGGTGGAACCAATAGCAGACTCAGAAGACATGATTGTGATCGTGTTTAGGCTGATACCATGTAAAAGTGTATAACAGGTAATTTGGTAAATGAGATTGTTAATTATTTCATTGTTGAATACAAGTATATATAGGGTACAATCTGCTAATCATATCTGGACTAATTGATTCTAGGATATTAACAGCTATGATTTGATTGATTCTAGGATATTAACAGCTATGATTTGATTGATTCTAGGATATCAGCTATGACTAATGTTAGCTGTAGTTGCCATATACGGTTAACAGAGGTCCAGATGGCTAATGGGACTCTGGCCAGCAAACTTTCCAGTTGGTCCAGAGCAGGCGCTAGGCGTTCGTCCGAGTGCGACGGAGATGGTTGCCTTGAGGAACCTGGTTTCTCCTCTTGAGAAAATCAGTGTGAAGGCTGACTTGGTTTTACGGGATGCCGCCCTAGCAGTAGTTGGTATGCCTTACCTTCCTGTTGGGCTCATTCCCCTTGGCAGCCCTGAATATTTGTGGGGTACATGCTTGCTGTGTTTATGTGCTTTTCTGTTTAAGTCTTTAGTGCATGCTCTTTTCCTGCTTGTTGGTTGTGCTTTTTTTTTTCTTATTTAGTCTTTTGGGTCTCTCACCTCTCATTTATTTCTTCCTTTCTCCAGACATGTCGATTTCCAGCTTCATTGGGGACCTGTCCAAACTCCCGAGGTGTGCTACAAGCAGCCGCCCTGCTCAGTCCACGAGGGACATTGAGGGCGATGTGGATCGTTCATCATAGACCATAGAGCTGCTGTCTGATACTGAAGTCACCGATGACAGGCCCTTGGTGAAGAGGCCTCGTTGTGGCTAGGGCCTGGTTCTACTACCCCTAACACCAGCGGGTTTTTTGCTGTGGCAGAGGAAGAGGTCCCTGAGACTCCAATCTCTTATCCAATTATGCAGCCAGATTCTCGGGTTCTCGTGGCACAGCCACTCCACTCAGTGGTATCTACCCTGCCTCTTAATTGTGCTTCCTCATCGCAGGGTCGTCCGAACCATGTTTCCATGTGTAACGCTGCTGCTCATGCTGAGTTCATCTCTAAAGTTGTCCCAGTTCGCCACTTTAATGCTTGGCTCGGAGAGCGATCTTTGAACGTGGCTGGGTTGTCTACTTCCTCAGCCTTTGTCCAGTCTGTGTCGACCACTTTAGAGGTAACATGCTTTTTTTTCTGCTTCTTTTTTCATTTTCTCTCTTCTTATTTTTTTTCCTGGGTGGTTCGTATGCTTAGCGTTCTTTCTCTGTTGTTTTCAGGTTCTTTTCTCTGCTAAGGCTTACAGATTGTGCTCGACAACCTACACCATGATGTTGGGGAGCTTCAGCGTGGGATGGCATCTCTAAAGCAAGCTAATGCTGACCTGCACGCAGGATGCAGAAGATGAGCGAGCTGGAACAGGACCTGGAGTTGGAGAGAGAATTTTCCAGATCGCTGCAGACCTTTCTAACTAGGGTAGAGTCAAAGGTTGCGTGACCTGGCCTTCACTCGGGGATTCTTGAGCCTTTATTCATGTGTCATGGGGATTCAACAGGCCTTCAAGATGCTGGCCAGGCCATGATAGAGGAGACCAAGCTCTATACTGAGATCGAGAATAAGGAGCAAATGCATGCTTGCTAGGGGTGGGCGTCGGGTCGGGTTATTCGGTTTTTGGGTTATTCGATTTTTGGGTTATTCGATTCAAGTTATTCGGGTTTGCCTCTAAAAAGTTCAAAACCAAATCCGACCCAAATAACCCGAATAAACCAAACCAAATTTGGAATTTGGTTTCGATTTAATTTCGGATCTAATCCGAATAAACCGAATTGGAGTTGAATATTTTTTTTAAACGTTAAAAATACATAACTTAATTCAAAGTTCAAGAAAATTATTGAATATGTAATTTAAATTCTACATCACCAAAATCAATTCTTTAAAATTACAATCCCACAAATATAATATAAATTTAATTATAAAAATTTTAGGATTACACTTAATGTTAAGGATCAATAGTTTTTTAAAAATATTTTTCTTTAAAACCTTCACATTTCTTCAAGACTTGAAGCACTTCACATTTACCCTGAAAATACAAAGAATTGGAAAGATTAAAACATCAATTCACGTCTGAATGCATAAAAAGTATACTTTCCAAGGTCAGAATGATGTTAATATGCCAATGAATTGCTAAATAAAAATATCGAACTCATTAAATCTGGTACTCAATCGGTTGCTCATTAAATTAATCCTCATATGGAATAACTAAAGCTTGTAACAATCGAGCTTGCCAATCGAGCAGCATGCCACTCTGGTGAATGAAAGAAACCATCCACCTATGACAGTACATCCACCTATGACAGTACTCATCAGAATATGCACACCAAAATTTGAGTAGTCTACTCAAAGTTACCATTAGTAGTAAACATATGGTCACACAATTCTTCAGATTAGGCACATGCAAATATATTGTTGACTACAGATACAAAAGGAAGAAGAAACACATGAAAAGTGAAAATAATTTACGACAAAGTAGAGTTTGGACCTGAAATACATTAGTTTAAACAGTATTCCAGATGCCAACACTTTGTTATAATTGACAGTAAGATAAAGGGCTGGCAGACATTACACCAAAAGCAAAAGCACAGACCTTTCCTAAAAAATCAGCGTCTGGTCTTCTTCTTCTCAGGTTAAGGACAATGTTTCTCAAGCCGCAACTCACCAAAAGACCTTGAGATCAATAGTTTGGCCCTATGGACATGGTACACTGATGGTGAAGGACATGCTCTAACTAACTACAAAAAAAAAGAGGTGAGGTACAGTAGTAGTAAGACATGAGCAAATAAGCTGAAAAATAAAGGATCATTTGTCTAAAAAAAGGTGATAGCAGTCAGGTTATCAATCTCACCAGTACTAGAACAGCTCCCAGATAAGACAATGGATTCAATTATTTAATACTTTTTATTATTGCAAAAAAAACAATTAATGGCATTTTCCCTTTGAATTCACAGACGTAATTCTTACTTTGTTTCAGTCGGGTTAAAGGCAACTGAAAATGCAGTAGTAATCTCGTCCATGGCATCATATGCACGATATATGCAACATAGCTGCAAGTTTTTAAACAACAAAAAATTAGAAAACATGTGCTCTTCACAATGAAACACACAAAAAAGAATAATTTTTTAAGTGAGCACATCATTAGAAAGAATCAGATGCCATTATCAATAGGTGTGATAGGCCTGCACAACTATGATGTTTGCTCATGGGATGATGAAATTGTTAAACTTCTTTCCTACTATGAAGCCTTCAGTGTGGCACCTGCCCAGAAATTGCGTCCCAAATATGAATTGGAAGGTCGCGGGTAGTGGTAGAAAATACACATGTATCAGGACCTAAAACACAAAGCAGATAATTGCACATAAACATTGTTCTCAGACCGCAAACTAGAACCTATATGAAAATAATCAGATGGCAAAATATACATACTGAAAGTAGACATGTGTGGATACCAGCAGTAATCATAGACTGATTCTCCCTCACTAATGACAAGGTTTGCCGTATATGAATCTAAAACGAATCAATCACCATTAAGCACATATATATACATAGTGAGAGAAGTAGTTCAATGAAACAAGTATAGTTACCAAGAGGGGTGCATCAATATTTAAATGAAGATTTCTAGCAAAATAAAAGGAAAACGAATTCATGTTGTACTATTTTGCATATCACAATGGAGAAAGGTGAGATATGAGTTCTCATTATCAGAAGCAGAATAAGACCCTGCGTCGTCACCACTTCCATTGCATTCCCTAGAACAATGAAGACCGACATTTGTCAAAACCAGAACTATATTATGTCTAGTTGGTTGGAAGATTTTTATTTATAGCTGACATCAATGTAGAGGGGCAATGCAAGTGCATAAAATGATGGTAGCATAAAGCGTTCTTCCGGAGCAATTATCGATAGAATTCTTCTCGCCCATGTTATCTGTACTAAAGAAAGGATTTTGGCGTGAATAATTTGTAATTTGTAAATTTTGAATTCTGCATTTAAAATAATAGTGGTGATCAAATATAGAACCAAGTACAATGATATAACCCATGTGATGAAGAACAAATGATTTATAAGATGATGTTGAAATTGATCAAGAGGCATCAGAATCAGAACACAAGGAAGCTACTTATATCCCAACTCATAATACTAAATTTGCAGCTATACAATGAATACAAGCAATTAGCAGGATAAAAGGAAGCAAATCAGTTATCAGACTAAAAATAGTGAACAAAGAAGAACATGTTACTGCATTATTACAACACTATACCATAAATTTTTTGTCTTCAATGTTTACTGTCATCATAATAAGAGGCAAAGTTTTTCCGCACAATGAAACTATGAGATAGCTAGATTAATGCAGAAGTTCTCTCAATTTTTACTAGTTCTCACAAATTCGTTGCAATTTTTTACAATGGTGATTCAAGATCACTGACTAAACCAACAGGGCAACAACACTACAAAAACCACTTCAATATATTGAACAAAAAAATGCTCTCTAGATCATTGGCTAAACCAATATCAGTACGTAACTATGAGATAGATTAGCAAACCAATGAAACTCAAACTATTATCTGCAATCTTTTAAAATATACTCATTTCATTTACTAACAGAACTTGAGTGCACTACCAAAGTTCAAATATATTTAACCACAAGAACTCTAACTACCTCCTAACAATCAAGTACTATATCATAGATCCCAAAAAAAAAGAGATATTACATATATATTCATAAAAGCCATGTTCATAAGCAAATATAGCATTTTTACAGAAACAAAACGAGCCAACATACTATACAATTTCATCAAGATACTCTCATAAAAACTAAAAGGGCAGCATATTCTTCTTTTAATTTGAGCAAAAACTAAAGATACAAACATAAAGAAAAGAGATTATACCTGTGTGAAACAATGAGGTGAGAATCAACTCAAAATGGCAAAAAATAAGCGAAAGCCAGTGACGTCGTTGGCGTGCGCAGTTCACAAAGCGAAAGGTGTGCGCAGTTCCTTGGTTGCCTCTGTTGGTTGCCTCCGTGAGTAACAAGCCCCCTGATGTTTTCACTTCAACCTCAGCTACCTGCAAGACATTGATACAGAAGACCAAATATTTAGCTTTCCTAAATAACACATAGCTTTGGTAGAGGTGAATGGGTGATGGGAGAAAAGGATGGGAAGTGATAGGGTTTTGTTCAAATAAAGGGTTGCGCAGCGCAGCGCAGCTGCCTTTGCTGCTTTGCAAGATTGTGAAACATATGTTAATCTTTTATATAGTTAGCTTATTAGGGTTTTGACATTTTGGGCTTGTTTGTTGGGCTTAGGAAAGGCAAGGTTAGTTAAGAAATTACACTTGGCCCATATTAATAAATAAATATATAATATTTATTTATTTACAATTCGGTATTCGGGTCGGTTTTCGGTTTGAGTTTCAATATCCAAAATCAAACCAAAAACCATATTCAAAATTTTTTTTATTCAATTTGATTATCCAAAAATCGTATTTTAAATTCGGTTCGGGTTATTCGAATTCGGATAATTCAATTTTTAGTTCGGTTTTCAGTTTTTTTGCCCACCCCTAATGCTCGCCTTGATGGGGTCTTCGTTTCCTTTTGGGAGCACGACTTCAACAGCTATTTCTCCAGCTTGCGCCCTAACATAACCCTCAATGAGCTTGATTGTTGGGATCCGAATGCTGAGCAACCTGATCCTAATGCTTTTTCCTCCAGTGAGCCTAACCAAGCTGCTGGTCCTGGCTTCCCTGAGGAGGTGCTGGCCTAAGCTTCAGGTGAAGAGGAGGCCCAAACTGTTGACAAGGATGATGTTGTTGATGCCACAAAGCCTTGAATATATGTCCTTTAAACTTTGAATTCATTTTGGTCTATACTGCCCCATAAGGGTTTTTGAACAAATACTTTTCCTATCGTGTTTTGGGTTATTTTGGGGTGCTCTTTTCCACCTTTGAATCGATGAACTCTTAATGTTTGCCTCCTATTGGCGTATTCTTATGCGTACTTGTCCTTGAGTGTCTCTTTGTTTTGGTCATTTTTGCTTTCCTTGCATGTTTGTTTGTTGTGCAGTTGCATTTTTACTTGTGAGATGTTCTCTCTGAGCTTGTTTTTCAAAACTTCTTCACGTTTTTTTGGTCCCTTGGGCCAGTTTCAACTATTTTTCTGATTTATTGATCGCAATTTTATGCTTGACAGTTTCCTCTCTCGTCAAAGCTTGTGAATGTTGTCATTTTCCCTTTTCCTACGCGATCTCATCATATAATCTACTGGCCATTGGAACCAGGATTACTTTTTGTATGAGTCTAGTGTATCTTCCCCCAGCTGTGGTTGTGGCCAAATTTTTTTACTTTCTTTTCTTACTCGCACCTGGCTAACGACCTCCTAGATGTTGGGACTGGGGTTGAGTTTTAACCTGGGTCGGTTTGTCATTCCCCGGCTGTGGCTATGATTGTGGTTCATTTTCTTTAATTGCCCTACTAGCTGCGGGAGCCAGCGGTTGTTTTTGTTCCTCAACTGGTGGTCGTGGCATGGTTTCATTTTCTTCAACTGCTTTGCTGGCTGCACGGCCCAGCGAATTCAGCTTTGGCCTGGAACATGCTTATCATTCCCCGGCTGTGGTTGTGGCCGGGGGTATTTTCCTTTATCATTTCTACTAGCTGATAGAGCCACCGGTTGTGGCTTTAGCCATAATCGGTCAATAGATCTTTTCAACAATTTTCCCTCCTGCATTCCAAAACTGCCAAAATAACAAAAAGACCAGGATGCAGACCGGGATCTCCTTGGGACCATGCCTCTTATAGGCTTATAAAAGAATTTATCCCCTTGGTGATCCCGTCTCGCCTTTCTGCGGGTGGTTACTAAATTTTCATACTTACAATTATTTTAAGCATAGTACCTTTTTAGGTGAACAACGTTCCATGTGTGAGGTATTGGCCTTCCGTCCAGCATCTCCAGCTTGTAGGCTCTTTTTCCTAGCACTTCAATCACCCCATATGGTCATTTTCATTATGCATCTAGCTTTTTCTAGCCCTGGCTCTTGCTAGCCTTGTTTCTTCTTAGCGTGAGGTCTCAAACTTTCAAAGATATGGGTCGGACCTTGCTATTGTAATGCTGCTCCATGACTAGTACGCGGCTTCCTTCAGGGCCGCTTTATCCCTGAGTTCATCCAAACCTTCCAGGTTTTCTTTGATTTCTTCGTCGTTCCCCTCTTGGTCTAAGGGTTCTACTACTCTCCTGCTTGGCACATCAATTTCCGGGGGTATTATTGATTTTGTCCCGAAACACAACCTGTAAGGAGACTCTCTCATGGCTATCCTAGGCGTGGTTCTGTATGCCCACACCACACTCATTAGCTCGTCTTCACATTCTCTTTTTGTCTGCCCTAGCTTCTTCTTCAAACCTTAGATGATCGTTCTTTTCGTTACTTCTGTCTGCCCACAGAGGTAAACTGTTGTCTGATATTGAGTCTGGCGCACCAGGACCTGAAGGGATCATGGGCAAACTTCTTTCTGTTGTCGCTCACTATCACTTACAGGATGCCAAATCTATACACTATACTTCTCCAGGCGAAGGTGGTAATTCTTTTCTCTGTTATACTTGCCACAGCTTCAGCCTCCACCCATTTAGCAAAATAGTCTATTGCAACCACCGAAAATTTCTTTCTTTCTGCTGCTTTGGGGAATGGTCCCACGATGTTAATTCTCCATTTAACAAAAAGCCATGGTGACTTATACTAGTTATTAGCTCTGTGGGGAGCCTCTGCACCCTTGCGTGTTCCTGGCACTTGTGTCATTCTTTCACAATTTTCTCCATGTCTGCTTTCATTGTGGGCCAGTAATAACTTGCCTGCATAGCCCTCATTGTGACTATACTGGGCCCCTGATGGCTGCCATAACACCTTTCATGTATTTATCTTTGAATAGTGTTTGCCAATTCTGGCTCTGCACATCTAAGCCATGGCTTCGTGTAACCTTTTTTGTACATCAGCCCGCTTTTCAGGGTGTACTGGAGCGCCTTTTTCTTGACCGTCCTTGCCTTTTTCTCATTCACCAGTAGTATTCCATGTTCCAGATAGCTTTGGATGGATATTTTCCAGTTGACTCCCGCTTCTTGTATTACTGCTACCTGATCCATGTCGGTTAACCTAATTGCTAGTTCCTCTACCAACACCGACTTAGTTAAGTGTGTGTGTGTGTGTGTGTGTGTTGAGGATGACAGCTTTCTGAGCATATCTGCCCTCGTTCTTTGCAATCTTGGCACTCTGGCTATGTTAAATTCCTCAAATTCAGCCGTCAGGCTCCTGACCTTGTCCTTGTATTTCATCATTGTCGGCTTCTTGGCAGCGTGCTACCCGATGTATTGATTAGCCACCAACATTGAGTCTCTGTGGGCCTGCAATTTCTTTGCCCCCAGCTTCTTGGCTATCTCCATGCCCGCTATTAGCACTTCATATTCTACCTCATTATTGGATGCGAGAAACTTAAAGTGTAATCCATAAGTTGCCTCCACTCCTTCTGGGTCTGATATCACCAGGCCTACATCAACTCCTTCTACACCCAAGGCCCCATCCATATACAGCTTCCAAACATTGGGCCTTGTGAGCTTGTTTTCCTCAGCGGTCTAGGTAGGACCCTGTTTTTTCTCCATTTTTTTCACCTCCTCTTCTTTGGGAACTTCCACAAAGAAGTCCGCTACGACCTACCCATTTATAGCCTTTCTCAAGGCATATTCAATGGACTGTTCTCCCAGCTCCATTGCTCACTTTACCAATCTTCCTGAGGCCTCCGGCCTGGTCTGGATCACCTTCAGCGGCCAATTAGTTAACACTACTATAGGGTGGGCCTGAAAGTATTGTCTCAGCCTCCGCGCCACATGAACCAGAGCCAGGGTGGGCTTCTCTTGACCTGAGTACCCACGCTCTGGGCCCTGAAAAACCCAACTCACGAAATACACCGATCGTTGTACTTTATTTTCCCTCCTGACTAGAGCACGACTGATTGCCTCTTTGCTTGCTGCCACGTACAGGTACATGGTTTCCTTTTTCTTTGGACTAGTCATGGTGGGGAGGTCCCTTAGGTAGGCTTTCAGCTCATCGAAGGCTTTTTCTTCCAACTCCCCCCACTATATCACTCCCTTTCTGTCTACACATTCCTTCAAAGTTTTGAAGAAGGGGAGTAACTTTTCTGCTTCCCAGGACATGAAGCTGTTCATGGCTGCCAGTTTCCCATTCAGGCTCTAGACCTCCTTCACCGTCCCCGGCGCCTTCATCTCCATAATTGCTTTTATTTTCTTGGGGTTTTCTTTCAACCCTTCGTTCGACACCATGTGGCCTAGGAATTTCCCTGCTTCCACTCGAAATTGACATTTGGCTGGGTTTAGCTCATCCCTCTCTCCTTGAACTGGACCAGGGTCTCTCTAACATCCTCCACAAAGGTTTCATATTAGCTGCTCTTAATGACCATGTCATCCACATATACTTCCAAATTCCTCCCAATCTAATTCTAGAAAATCTTGTCCACCACTGTTTGGTAAGTGGCTATGGCGTTACTCAGACCGAAAGGCGTCATTCGATAGCCAAAGGCTCTATTTTCAGTTATAAAAGCAATTTTTTGTACATCACTCTCTAGCATGGTGATCTGGTGATATCCCTTGTATCCAGCAAGAAAGCATTTATTTGGGTAGTTGGTAAGAGCATCTACCTTTTGGTTGATGACTGGCAGCGGGTAGCAATCCTTTGGGCAGACTTTTTTAAGTTCCGCGTAGTCCACACACATGCTCTAGCTGTCATCTGCCTTCTTCACCAACACCGGTTTCGCTAGCCAAGTCGGTTAGCGGACTTCTTATGAAGTCCCTACTGCGACCATCTGGCTGACATCTTTGTTCACAACTTTGTTCCTTTCCTTGCACAAAAATCTCCTCTTCTATTTGACGGGCTTGTAGGCCAAGTCAACCTTCAATTCATGGAAACCGATCTCCTTGGGTACTCCAGTCATGTCCTCTATTTTCCATGCCAAAGTCTGCCTGTTATCCCTCAACACCTTTACCAGCTTGTCTTTTACCTTGGGGGAGTAGTGTTCCCACATGTACCGACTGGTGGTGGCTCAACTGTACAGCCTCCACCTCAGCTCCCAGTTCTGTAGGGTCACTTCTGCCAGTACTCATGATCATCTTAGCATGCTTAGCCTCACTACCCTTCCCCTTGTGACTGTCATTCTTGTCTTCTCGCTTGCGCTTGCTGAGAGCCACTCTTTGGCACTCTCTGGCACTTTTTGGCCTTCTGCTAATCTTCCCTAACTGAGGTTATCCCCCCTGTGGTTGGGAATTTCAGGAGTTTATGCAGGGTTGACACTATACCTTTCAGCAGTGCCAACGCCAGCCTACCCAATATCAGGTTGTACAAGTTTTCCGCCTTCACAATTATGAACTCCATATCTACGGTCTTACTCTTATATCCTTCCTCCACCACAATATATGGTTCTTTCAGGCCATACTGTTCTATTTTCAAAATCTACTAATGGGGTCTCCGTTGGCTCCAATTTCTTCTTGGTGTTCTCGTCCAACTTCTTGAAACAGCTCCAATACATGATTTTTTCCGAGCTTCCATTGTCTACATATGACCGATGAATTCTCTTATCCATCACTCTCACCGTTATCACCAATGCATTGCCGCCCACCGGTTTGTCCAGCACTGGGTCACTGGCATCAAATGTTATTGCTTTATTTGCGCACAACTTCCTGTCTGCCAGAGTCAACTGTGGTGTATTCCTGAATAGTGCCTTTTGCTGGGATTCTGCTTTCCTCCAGCATTCCCGCCTATGATGGCGTATATATCTGTTACCGTCAGTGTTCTATTATTTTTTGAGGGTGAGTTTTCCCTCTTCCTTTTGCTATTTTCTTCTCCTATTTCAGCTCGGGCCACTTCCTTTCTCTTATCCCATCATTGCTCTCTGTCAGGGATCCTTGTTTTGGCCTACCCCTTTCTCGCATGTGGAAGTTTCCCTATTTGTTCTTATTCTTATAAGTGGCTTTATTATGAGCCCTAGCACTCTTTGCTAGGTGTTCCAGCTCACCACTTTGCACGCAGTCTTCTATGTTGTGCTTTAGGTGGATGCAGTCATTCATGTCATGGCCATGATTAACGTGGTAGTCGCAGAACTGGGACTTGTTCCTCTTATCAGGGTCATTCCTCATCTTTAGTGGCACATCTAGTATACCCTTCCATGTGTACAGGGCAAAGTTCTTCTTGGGCATCTTGATGAGTGGCGTAAAAACCCTCTTCGATTTGTTAAACCTGCTGGGCACCCCTTTGACGCGTTCAACCTTTTTTGCCTTTCCGTCTCCGTCTGCCTCAGCCCTCCGATGCCCCTGACCGCTCTGCGTCTCCTTTCTCCTTCTGTAAGCCATGTCTAACCTGTTGAAGTTCCTAACTCTTTTCATTAGCTTGTCGATTGTCCCTAGCGGGTCCAAGGTGCAGTCCCTCAACAACAGTTCATGCCATAAGTCATTTATGAACGCGTCGATGAGTAACTGGCTGCTTCTCTCCTCTACTTGGTTTGCCTCATCATTGAAGTGTTCCCAGTAGGTTGAAAGTGTCTCTGCTGGCTTATGTCTAATGGCTAGCATCTCGGAGCGTGTCTTTTAGAATTTCTTTCTTTGAATGAAACATGCCAAGAACTTTTGCTCTAACTGACTGAAATTGTCAATCGTCTCGTTCTTTAGGTTCTTGAACCCCACCCTGGCTGCGGCGGTCAGGGTGGTTGCATACACCTTGCACCAGATGACCTGCGATATTGCAAAGGTAGCCATGTTGGTGCAGAATGTGTGCAGGTGGTCCTCTAGGTCTGCCTCACCGTTGTACTAGCCCAAATTTGCGGGTATCTTCAGCTTTGGGTCCACCGTGAATGTTTGAATCCTCCTGGTGAATGGGTGAGCCTCTGCTCTCTGCCCTTACTTCCTGTTCCTGTCCCCTGACTGTGTCTTTGCACCTGGTACGCTCTTCCACCCTTGGCCGTGGCACTAGCCTTCCCACCACTCACGGTCTGCTGCATTCTCCCTTTCCCCAGCTTGCACCTCCATCCCGGAGTTTCCCCTACTCCGGGCTACTTCACTGTCACCTTCTTGTTCTAGGAACAGTTTAGTTAGCTGTAGGCCCGCGCCTCCCCCCTTGGTTTTCCATTCTGGCGATCCTTAATCTCATTCAGCCTCCTCATCACCTCTTTCTGAGATGCCATGAGAGCCTAAAGTACCTCCAAGTTATTTGCAAGCTCCACTGAGGTGTGGAGATGGTGTCTCTCTCTCATCGGTGTTAGCGTCAGGGTGGCGGGGTCATCTTTCAAGTGCATCACATCCTCCATAACCACCTGGTTAAACAGATTTCCCACCGGTTGTGCCTCCATGTCAATGCTAAAAAAGATTATGCAATCCTCACGGACGACGCCAATGTTAATGCCTATTTTTGTTGAATGCTTCTTCGTGATCCACTCATGTCCAGCTCGTGCCGGCACCTACAAAACAGACATGCTAAGGTCAGGCAGGCAGGCGCTTAGTCGTGCCTACTCCCATGCTTCGGTCAGCCATGTTTGCTGTGTAGGAGAAGTCTAGAGTGAATAGTATTCAGATTGTGTAATCTTACATCGATAGTCTGGTTATTCCTTTGATATATGTGTTTGGTGGCTGATGGGACAACAATCGTACCATCCATCCCGTCAGCGCATGTCTGTCCGTTGCCTTGGCCTTGGGGCAATGCCTCTTAGTTGGGCTCAGGTTCTAGATGTGGGTTTTCAGCCCATACATTATCACAGCCCAACGAGAGCATCAAGCTTTACCACCGCGAGGCTCAAGTGGCTTGAGAAAATGTAGCAGTGGCTCGAGGGGCCCTTGTGACTGCCACTGCCAAGTTAGAGGAATGGAAAGCAGGTAATAGGGAGTATAGACAAGATCTCACTCCTAACTTAGAGCGAACCATTGGGAAAACTAAACCATTATTGGGATTGCCTATAGAGATAAGGAAAAGGCCGAGAGGGAAAATGCCGAGCAGCATCAAACTTAATAGCGACGGCCAATAGTCTTCGTGATACGATGTCATAATATCATTTATTTCTAGTTTTCTTAGTTTAGTATTTTTTTAGTAAGATAACACTCTACTCTTTTTCCATTGAATTTGTTAATGAGGTAGTGTGATCATTTATTTTATTTTAGAATAAAGGCCATTTTAGAATATTCAGTTCTGATTTGATTAGAATTAGATTTGGTAAAATTAGATAAGATGATATTCATTCTTCATTTATCTTGAAGAATATAGTCATTATTTTAGGTAGTCTAGTTAAATATGATTTTAGCTTCTTAAAACTTTCATAATCCTTTTCAGTTTCTTGTTTGTATTTTTGAAAACCATACCTATGTACTATAAATAGAGGTGGTTTTCAACATTATTTTTACACTATCATCATCATTCAGAAATATAAATCTTTGAGTTCATACTCATGTTGCTTGCAAGCTTCTTCCATTATTGCTTAACCCCGAGAGTTAGTTAAGTATCGTTAGAGAGCAAGTCGAAGTTAAACGTCCCCCGAGGGCTAGATACCTGAACTTCCTGCGAGATGGTGAGAGTTTGCAGATCTCTTCATTAGATCAAAAATATTAATTCCGCAATTGTGAGTTTTCGCAAGGAGATTCATATCAATTGGTATCAGAGCAAAGCGAAAAAAATTCCTTGGTGGCTGAAAATACAAATGCAGTTTCAAGTTTTGTTTGAATTTATTTTTGAAAAATATTTTTTTAAAAAATTCCGCCGCCAGACAACTCGCCACAGACACCGTTCCACTCCGCCGACTCCATCTATCTTCTCCAATCAGCATCTCGTCCAGCTCCGTCTCTGTCCGACATCAAGAAGCTCGCCATCCATCGTAGCTATCATCGCCGTTACTTCGACCGAATCTCCATCGCCGTTCAGCGCTTCGTCTTCGACCTCTGTTCTGCTCGACTCCAATCGCCACCATTGCTTCGACCGTTCTGACCTAGTCTTCTCTGACCAATTCTTGCCACCGACCCGTCGACTAACCAGATCTTCGTCATCTTCAGGTTCTCCAGCAACGCCTTTGGAAGTTGTTCCCAGTTCAAGGAAAATCCGACGAAGAGATGCAGAAAGAAGAAAGGTTTGGTTCCAGCGTAGAAGAAGACGCGCAGGGTCTTCACGCGCGAGCACAAATACCAGGCGTGTGTATCTCACGTGCACATCATTGGAAGGCGCGTGCTTCATACGCGCGAAATAAGGGTTCATATCTCACACTTGTGAGTCAGCCAATTTATCGCGAGGTGGTCAATTTATCGCGTGCTGATCAATATCTCGCGATTCAGTTCATTATCTCGTCAGAGCCACCTCACCATCCTAGTCCTCACACAGTCACTGCCTAATCAGCATCCAGTCACCATTTATTAGCAAGATTTTGTAGGGATGGCTTGTTTATCTTCATTTATTTTTTAAGATCGTTAACATTTTGAGGACGAAACTATTCGACATCGGAGGGAATGATACGATGTCAAAATATCATTTATTTACAGTTTTCTTAGTTTAGTATTTTTAGTAGAATAGCACTATACTTTTTTCCCATTGAGTTTTTAATGAGGTAGTGTGATAATTTATTTTTATTTTAGAATAAGACCCATTAATTCAGTCATGTTTGCCTTGGAAGAATTAATGTTTCGGTCATGCATTTATTTGAGGGTTTAGAATATTCAGTTCTGATTTGATTAGAATTAGATTTGGCAAGATTAGATAAAACAATATTCACTCAAGATTTATCTTGAAGAATATAGTCATTTATTTTAGGTAGTCTAGTTAAATATGATTTTAGCTTCTTAAAGCTGTCATAATCCTTTTCAGTTTCTTGTTTGTATTTTTTAAGACCACACCTATATACTATAAATAGGGGTGGGTTTCAACATTATTTTTACACCATTATCATCATTTAGAAATATAAACATTTGAGTTCATACTCTTGTTACTTGCGGGCTTCTTCCATTGTTGCTTAACCCTAAGGGCTAGTTAATTATCAATAAATCTTGTAATCTGATCATGATGGCTAGTTAGAGAGCAAGTCGAAGTTAGGCGTACCATGAGGGCTAGACACCTGAATTTCATGCGAGATAGTTAGGGTTTGCAGATTCCTTCACTAGATCAAAGATATTAATTACGTAATCGTGAGTCTTCGCAAGGAGATTCATAGCACTTCGAGCATTTGGACTTCGAGTTGGGACTGTCAATGCGCCCTTAATTGAAGATTTTGAAACATTTCTCCAAGATACTATCAATATCATGGAGAGAAAACATATCAAAAGGGATCCCAAGTATCGAGATACTTATGAAGATGCTAAGGGGTGGCTAACGGACTTGCGGGCAAAGAAGAATATAAGCGGGGTTTCAAGCTCCCACGTTGCTCCGGGAAGGAGCGGGGTTCCGAACCCTGGGGGGAGTGGCTCCTCCAGAGCGTCCCACAGAATGGGAAGTTTCGCCTTCAGCTATCCACCTAGGGTCCCTTCCTCGAAGTTTGATCCCTCTCCAGTAGAGGCCTCTGGGTCTCAATCATGACCTTCCGATCCTCCACTTTTGAGGACTAACCCTTCAAGTAATCAGGTGGGCACCTCCGTTTGAGGGATGAAGGTTCTTACTTTCTCCAGAGGGCCCTTCTCTAGAACAGGGGGTAGCTTTGCTGGGGGTAGGGGTCGGGTCGTTCCTCTCAACTCGGAAGGCGTTAAGAACGTTCCATTGGTGAGAAGACCCCAAAGCTCCTACCGTGGATCTTTGAACTCTACTCAAGGACCTGAAGCTAGGGACTAGGAGGGATAGTTTTCCCTTAAGCTGCATGCAAATAGTTGTTGTAACTCTTTTCACTTTGCTTGTGAGCCATTATAGCCTTGTATTATTGGAATAACATTTTTTTCTCTTTGCTATTTTCAGAGCATTTTAATTTTCATGAAAGGTAATAGCCCTTCTAACCAAGTTGAGTTTTTCAACTTGTTTTTCTTCCAACTTATTGTTGGATGAGCTGTGTTAACCCTTCGAAGTCGTTATAAGGTCTGTGCCTTGAGCGCCTGATGTGCTTTTAAGGGTACTTTTTGTCCCAAAATGTTTGAGGGGCTGTGTTAGCCCTTCGAATGTTATAAAAGGTATGTGCATTGGGCGCTTGATGTGCTTTAAGGGGACTTTTTGTCCCAAAATGTTTGAGGGGTTGTATTGGCCCTTCGAATGTTATACAAGGTCTGTGCATTGGGCTCTTGATGCGCTTTAAGGGGATCTCGACCCTAACTCGTTTGATAGGATGTGTCGGTCCTTTGAGTGTTTCACAAGGTATGTGCCTTGGGCGCTTGATGCTCATTTAATGGGCTTTGTTGGCCCTTTGAATATATATTACTCCGATTTGAGAAGACTGGTGCTTGATGTGCGTTTGATGGGCATTGTTGGCCCTTCGGATATATATTGCTCCGATTTGAGGAGAATGACTCTTGATGCACGCTCGATGAGCTTTGTTGGCCCTTCGAATATATATTGCTCTGATTTAAGGAGAGTGAGGAACTTTCGTTCCCCCGTGGCAGCGCATGTTTTAATTCTTAGGAACAAAAATCAATCATAAGAAACACACTTCCATATAACATCAAAAAAAATGAATGAACCCTATCGACCCACAACACTACTTTATCGAGGATGTCCTCCAACCCATAACTACTTTGAGGCTGGCCCTTTTTCAGCCTCACCAAGTCTATTGGGATTTAGAGAAATAATACCTCCTAAAGTTAGAAATGTTACATCTGCACGGAATCTAATCTCGGGCTAGCTTCGACAACTTTGTAGGGTTCCTCCCAGTTTGCTGACAACTTTCCCTCCGGCTCTCTTTGGCTTTTCTCATTTCTCCTCATTACGAGGTCTCCTGGGAAAAACTGGAATTTTCAGACCCTCCGATCATGATACCGCTTAACCCTTTCCTTGATTTTAGCTTCGTGGAGAGATTCCTTCTCTCTTTTTTCTTCGAAAAGGTCCAAGTCCAAGTGGCACTGCTAGTTATTGACCTCCTGTCGTTCATTGCTTATGGTAAAACTTCTAAAGGTGGGCAGTGTTTTCTCCACAGGAATGACCGCCTCCAAACCATAGACCAGGTCATATGGGGTTTTGCCCTTGGCAGATGACTCTATTGTTTGGAATGAACAAAGTGTGTTGGGCAACTCATTAATCCAATTCCCCCTATTCCTTTGAGCCTCGATCGGATCCCGTTGACAATGGTTCGATTAGTGACCTCCACCTGCTCATTGGCTTGGGGGTGGGGTGGGTGGAGGGGGGGGGGGGGGGGGGGTAAACGTTGGTGACCCTTTGACGGATCTTGTATTCCTTACACCAGCCTTTGAATGGGTCATTAACAAACTTGGCACCATTATCAGTTATGATTGTTTGAGGGATCCCAAAATGGCATATGGTATTCTTCCAGCAAAATCCAATCACCGTGTTACCTTTTATGCTGGTAAGGGCTACAACCTCGACCCATTTTGTAAAGTAGTCTACGGCCACAATCAGGTATCGAAAGGGGCCTAAGGCCTCCGGGAAAGGACTCACTAGATCAATCCCTCATTTGTCGTGAACTGTTAATGTTTATCATTTCTTCTTGGGGGACAAGGGTGATTGGAGCATACCTTTGGCACATACCTTTGGCACTCCAGGATGTGCTTGTTTACCTGACCTGCCCTGACCC
Source organism: Rubia yunnanensis (assembly GCA_037428765.1). Classification (NCBI taxonomy): domain Eukaryota; kingdom Viridiplantae; phylum Streptophyta; class Magnoliopsida; order Gentianales; family Rubiaceae; genus Rubia; species Rubia yunnanensis. The sequence goes on along the minus strand of CM075071.1, from coordinate 64,632,692 downwards.
AGGGTCATTAATACAGTCGCAGCAAGCACAATTTAACTAACCCAAGCCGAGGCACTAGTCTTGTGGGATGGTCAAAGATATATTTTGCACATGTTTCTTGCTGCTAGGCTACCAAATGGTAGTAAGCGGAAATCCCTGGGTTTATCCATAGAGATGCTAGGGTTCAAGTAAAAGTCAAAACACAGCCTCGCGCGGGTCATCAATCTGCACAAGTGAAAGGAATAATTACTAATGTAGACATGCAAACTGGAGGGGGGTTGGTATTTTCAACTAGTAACTACAAGCATAAAATAAACAAACAAGTAAGCTATTTATATTAGGGACTTGGGACTAATTTAGGAACATGGTAGTTCTAATGCTTCAATCATTGATTCGTTCACATATAGACATACAAAAGACCTATCTGTGTGTTCAGAACACGTGGTGTGGCCGATGGTATACACTTCCCCATCCTTGTCATGGTGGGCGCGTTCGCAACCCTCCATTGATACCGTCATCATAATTAGGGGAGTACAACATGATCCAACCATTATTGTGGTTCTATTTCTCCCCCATGATATTACGTCCCAGGCTTCCACCACGAATGCACTAATTCCAATGGTCCTCTATACGCGAGGTCTTATCTGTGATAGGTTTCAACACAAAACCTAACTTGCTACTATCAACTATCTATACCCGTAACCTATTCGAAAATGGTTAAGTAACCAGCTAAGACTAGTGCGATAGTATGCAGATTAGGGTTACCTCGAATCTCCCGTGCACACACTCACACTGAATCGTTTCCCTCCACCCATTCAAACATCTAGGTTTCTCTTCCTAAGGGGGCATAAATAAGTGCACTATACATAAACATAGCCCAAGTGTGTGCTCATATGTGGTGTAGTTTTCATGCATTTGTCACATTAAAGAACAATCACAATAATATCATAAACACAAAGATAGATGGAATTTAAGGAATCTCATAAAGCATCAAAAGCTACACATGTGCCAAATATGTCCCAAGCTTAATCTAACTACTCTTAAAGTATATATCCATGGAAAAATAGAACTAGATAAATAATAAGAAAAGAAAAGAAAAGGATAAGAGAAGAAGAAGGAATGAGAAGAAGAACTCTCATCTTCCTTTTCTCTAAACTAAGAGAAACTAATCTACTTTATGACTAGATCTATTCTACTTAGGGTTTAGTAGAAGACTAAGACTCCTATATATAGTAATAGGAGACTGGACCTAAAAATAGGCCAAAAGTAGCAAAACCCTAGTCACCCTTTCCCTCTAGCCGCCGAACCTTTCTCGAATAAACTGCTCAAATCCGTGAATATCATGGAGCTAAACTATAGTGCGTTGGATAGAAATCGGAAAGAAGAAGATTTAGATATATGGTAGAGGGAAATTGGATGAAAATTGAGAGAGTTATGGCCAAAACGATCAGCCGCCAAGGTTTCACGGACCGACACAGATGTCACGGTCCGTGAAGCATTTAAGCATGGGGTGTGGGATCTGGCATGGTTCGTGAAGCAGGTCTCGTGCCACGGTCCATGAAGATTGTCATAGACTGCGAATAGTACAAGGTTTTTGCTTTGAGTTTTCCCACGGTCCGTGAAGGTTTTTACAGACAGTTAGCAGCCTGTGGTCTTCACTCAAAACTTTTGTCACAGCCTATGAATGTTTTCATAGACCGGCTCCATACTTAGTCAAATCTTCAGTTCTTCATCTCCAAGCTCTATGGTCCAATGCTTTTGTCATAGCCCGGTGCCTTGCCTCGTGAAGGTCTCGTGCTGGTCTTATGCAAGTCTTCATGGAACCTCTGGATTCTTGCATACTGTGGGCCATGAAGATTTTCATGGGCCACTGGTGCTTAACCATGCGCAGTCCATGAAGTACCGCATGTGCTTCGTCGGCTGAACTTCATTTGCTTGCTACGGGTGAACCGTTAGTCTGAATTTGGAGTTCTAGTAGTCAATTTTTTAGTACTCAAGAGGACAAATCCAAAGGAACCTGCCTTGAAGGATGATTCTTCCTTAATCATTCTTAGACTAAGGCAACACTCAAAAGACCACGATTCACCGTTTCTATCTTTTTCTGTCTTGAACTTCGAAGCCGCCTATCCTTGGCTTCCATCTCTTTCTACCACGCATTGTTGCTCGTGGCCTTCATCTACTACCATTAAATGCGAATGGCCTTTAAATCTTCTACCGTTATAAGAAAATGGCCTTAGAATAATCACTAATTAAGTGTATAAAATGTGGGATTTAGAATAGAAAACCAAAAATGGTTGTCTAAACCCCTTGTCATGTAAACTCAACAAATGTTGCCAAACCGCCAACAAAAAGTAAATAAAAACTGCATCAAATGCATCGTTAAAGCATGAAAAATGGTGCAGATCATTACCTCATCGAACATCTTCGACCAATAATATCCAGCCTGAAGGAGCTTCTTGGCTATTCAAAGACCTGTGATCAGCGCTTCGTATTCTGCTTTGTTCGTGGCCTTAAAGTTGAAGTGTAAGCCATTGGGATAATCCTTCTATTCGAGGCTCGTGAGTAAGACTCCAGCCCCACTGCCTCCAGAGTGAGATGATCCATCGACGTACAACTGCCATGTCTCTCTTTGGGTTCTTTTTCATCATTGACTACTATTGGTTCTGTAGTTTCTACAATGATTGCCGCAAATGCTTGGCCCTTGATGAATGTCCTTGGGAGGAACTGGATGTCATGTTCTCCTAGTTCGATTGCCCATTTCATCATTTACCCTGAGGCCTCCGGCTTTAGCTTGGCACTGGGTGATGTGTGTGATTAGTGTTATTTATTTAAGGTATTAAATTGAGCTTTTATGAGAATAAGGTGCACTTTATGTGTGTTTTCTGTGCAGATTTGATGATTGGAGGATTTTGGAAATGAAAGCAAGAAAGATGAGAAATTGAAGGATTTTGGAGCTTAAATGGGAACTTAACACTACACTCTTTTTTTTCACGTGGTTTTTAATGAGGTAGTGTGTTACAATGGATGGTGAATTTTCATTATTCCAGCATTTGAAGAAAAGATGCAGTAAAGAAGAAAGTGAAGAGTTGAAGAAATATGAAGAAAATATTATTTCTTGATTTTGGCATATGTAATTTATATAATTTTAAGAAAAGATATATTTATTTTCTTATTATTATTTAGTTAGGAATATTAATAATTTTAATTTCCATAGAATTTTATTTACTTTCAAATTTCTGTACAAGATTGAAAAAGTAGGATTTGGGAATATAAAAGCACTCACATGCATGGGCAGACGAGTCTTTTATATCGTCGACAGTTTTTTGTTTGTTTTCCGTAGAGAACAGCCGCTGAAATATTAATTACACCTTCCATTTCGGATTAAATTGTAAGGAATCTTTTTCACGATTATTAAGAACCATGTTTGACCATTCACATGTTTAATTATGCATAATATCAGCAAATAAAAAATTACTTTTTAAAAATTATTTGTTATGACAAATTTAACAATATCATATGTGATAATATTATTATATATGGTTTGGGTGAATAATCGTTTGGCAGCAGGTGCATAATTAATTAGTTTACATTCATACTTTGTGCGCACATGTTTGTTCGCGGGTCATTGACTTTGTTTTCTTGTTTATTAGTTTATCAGATTAAGCATGTTTTGTCATTATATTATATATTTGTTTAGTTTAATGGCTATAAGTAGCTAATTTATATATTGGGATGGAATAATGGGTATTAGTTTATGAATTGTGATACTTAGTTATTTTATAATTAATTTGAATGTGATCTTGATTTTTCTTAGTTTAATTCATCCTTAATGTATTTAAGTTTGGCCAAATAGAATATTATTAGATCGTTGTTATCTAAATCCACCAATACGTAATCGTTGGATGGTTAGTAAGTAGCGAGTTCTTGTGGAAACTATACATATAAATAGTTAAAACGGTGACAACAATATGAGAAACAATTAAGTGTGCGTTACTACTTGCGAATACTTGGGTAATTGCTAAATCAGATTCTTTTAATTCTTAATGCTATCGAATACTTTCTAGGGACATCTTGGTAAGAGAAACAATTGATTAATTATAATTGGTCAATTGTCGACAAGGTAAGAAAGAATTGAAAGGGTTTAAGCAAATATTTGCCATCTTATAACTGATAGATGCATATGAATTAATTTATCTTTGCGCCTATGATCGATGTTTAACTAATGTGAGTTATTCTGAGCCGATTACATTCATCATCTATTTTCTAGATTTATTTAATATTTGCTAGTTTACATTTTAATTCATATTTGATATTTGTTAGTTTCATTTTTAGTCGTAGAAAAATCTAAAAATTAAGTCGGGGTGGCTACACCAAAAGGTTCCATATTAGTAGGTATTATTTATAGTTACTGCGTTGTTCCTCGTGGGATCGACTCTGCTTACTACCATGTTATTCTCATTTATAGAGTTTACAGATTATTTTGGTGAGTGAAAAGACGTTCACCATCGGGTCAGCTTCCGAGAAGGTGATTGTTTCTTCCAGTCGAAACTGCTTCTGGCTGGGTTCTCTGGGGGGTATGTAATGGGATTGGGCTTTGATGATAGTGTCCAAAGCTTGGTCACCTACAACTCCATTGATGAATTTGATCACCTAATTAGCCCCATCCCTTTGATTTCTGTCCGGCCGAGCCTCAGCATCGGGTCAAATGCCTACCTGGTTTCCAGCTTGCTCTCCGTCGTTTGCCTGATGTTTACTGCCACCTTGATTGGCTCTTTTTTTTGCCTTTCCAGTGGCGCTTTGCGCATCCCCTCGATGAGGATTCTCCTCTCAGTCTTTCAACACAGTATGGGAGCAAGCCCTCTCTTGTGCATCTTTCGAATTCCTGCTTCAAGTGAGTGCAGTCATTCGTGTTGTGGCCTCGTTCTTTGTGATGGTCACAAAATTTGAGCGAATCTCTTTTTCCCGGGCAGTCTCTTCCTATAGGGGGGTTTCGAAACTGGCCCTTGTGGATGAAGTGTATTTCCAGTAGGGATTTGATCAAGGGAATGTAGCCCTCGAAACCTTTCTTCAAGGGGTCAGGCCTTCTCGGCCGTGAGTCAAAGGTTTTAGGCCCATTTTCACCCCATATGTCTCCCTCCCGATTCCTTTTTTTTGGCTTCTTCGATCCTTGAATACTAATCCATGATCTCTTGTAGATGTTGCAAGATTTCTGGATTTTTTGAGACCAGCTTCTTGTACAAGTCGAGGTTGGACATCCCGTTCATGTAACCAAGGATCACCCCATCCTCAGTTCGATTGATCACTGAAGCTCTAACCCACATATCGATGATAAAATTCCTCCGTCAATTCACTCGGCCTCTGCTTATTCTGATAGGGCTCGATCAGGGTTTTCGCAAACCTTTTCTTATAGAAAAGGGCCCTTCCGAAGTCTCTATAAAAATGTAACGACCCCCTGCCCAGCTTGTTAAACCATTCTTGTGTTTTTCCTCAAAGTTAACTTTCGACCAGCTTACATGTCAGCTGTTCGTTGAAGTCCCTCAAATTCATCAGACCGGGGAAAGTCTGTATGAACTTCCGGGGGTCAGAATCACCATTGTACGTGGGGAGCCATTTGGGTGGTTTCACGTTGCTGGGCCATCGTGGCCACTATCGCGGGGCTGAAGGGGGAGGCCGTGAATTGGCCTGAAGGCCTAATCAACCTGTCCAGCTCTTTTGTCAAGGCATCGCTCGACACCCCTCCTATCTGCGGGTCTCCATATTGACTCAGCAAGAATGAAGCGTCAAAGTTGGGGATCTAGTTCAAAGGCATGACCTCAGACCAAGGTCATCCCACCACCGAGTTTTAATAAAGCTCTACCCGGTAAGGATCGTAGGAGGGGACCTCCGATCAGGGCCCTGAGTATATCTGGCTTTCGAAGCTCGAAAAAAAACCCATCAACCCAACCATTGAATAAGGAATTGTCTGGCACGAAACAGGGGGCATCGAGATGGGCGTGAAGTATACCAACGTTTGGCCCATGCTGGGGAATTTTGGTTGGGGCCACGTTTGTGCCCCAATGTCCGCTTGATAAGATATTCCTGGGGGGATCTGCAATCGGAGCTTCTGCTGGACCACCAAGGGCATCGAAGGTGGGGGCCCCACTTGCTGCTGGACCATAATTTGGTAGAGCGTTGAAGGCTCCACTTAATAGCCAGCTGATCTGAGGGCTTGGGCCCATAGCGCTAGGTCAGGTCGTAAAGGGAGGAACGTGTTGTTCGTACTCCTCGTCGCATGAGCAGCCCTCTTACAGCTTCTGTTTGTGAATCTGTTGTAGCCTACGTAAATTGTGGCTCCTTCTCCCTCGGTCGATGCACCTGGTTATGTGAGGTAAGAGCTTCAACACCCCCTACCCAAGGCTTGACGCTGACCTCCATGGTTCTTAGAGGTACGTCAACTTCTACTGGGGAAGCTTCCAGACCCCTTATTTCTGGGATCTGGTGTGAAAACCCTTACCGAAATGGAATTAGAGTGCATGTAATAATTAAATTTCCAATATTCCAATCTTTCCTTTAATTTTTTTTCCAGAAAAATATATATGTATATGTATAAATAAATAATATATATGTATAATAAAGATACTAATAACAATCAGTAAATAAATAAATAAGTAAGAGAAATTACCAAAAAGCAAATATACATAATTATAAATACATATATATATATATATATTATATGACAATGGTAAAAATAAGAAAATAAAGGAGCAAAGGAATAATTAAATGTAAAAAATGACCATGAAGGAAAAGCTGGCAACGGATGTGAAAAATTATCCAAAGTAATTTTTTTGGGGCAAGTGGTATTATCGGGAAGGAATGAACGGCGGACATGAAGAAGTTTGTCCAAAGTAATTTTGGGCAAGTAGGCTTGAGGTTTATAGGATAAGATTTTGGGTTGGGTAGGTGTCAGAACCCTATATTTTACTTGGTACAAATATCAATGATATCCTCCCCAAAACTTACAGCCTTAAGACACTTTGAGTACCAAAATTATGAAGGTTAAGTAGTGAAGTAGAAGCGGCGGTTGTCAAGCCAAGTTTAACTAAGGTGAGTGTTGCATCGCCCTAGCACGAATTGAGTTAAAATATGAGTTCATGTTTATATATATATATATATATACATATCATGTTTATATATATAATGCCATCAGAACCTGACTCTCTCGAACTGAACCCTCCACCTCTCGAACCCCTGCTGAAACTTCACCTCTCAAACCCCTGTTGAAGCTCTACCTCTCGAACCCCTACCAAAACTCCACCTCTCGAACCCCTGTTGAAACTCTACCTCTCGAAACCCTACTATTGAAACTCTACCTCTCGAACCCCTAATATTGAAACTCTACCTCTCGAAACCCTACTATTGAAACTCTACCTCTCGAACCCCTACTATTGAAACTCTACCTCTCGAACCCCTGCCAAAACACTACCTCTCGAACCCCTGCCACAACTCTACCTCTCAAACCTACTGAAAATCCCACCTCTCGAACCCCTACTGAAATCTTTACCTCTCGAACATGTGCCCTGAAACCTTTACCCCTCGAACTAGTACCCTGAAACCTTTAACCCTTGAATTAGTTCCCTGAAACCTTTACCCCTCAAACATGTGTCCTTGAAACCTTTACCCTCGAACATGTGTCCCTGAAACCTTTACCCCTCGAACATGTGTTCCTGAAACCTTTACCCCTCGAACTAGTACCCTGAAACCTTTACCCCTCGAACTAGTACCCTGAAATCTTACCTCTCGAAACCTTCTCCCAAAATAGTACCTCTCAAACTGTACCTCCCAAACTGTACCCTCAAAATTGTATCCCTCGAACTGTACCACCTGAACTGTCCCTCCTGAACTCACCTCTCGAACATGTACCTCTCGAACTAATATCACCAAAACCATTACCTCTCAAACTATACCCCTCAAACCTTACCCCTCGAACTAGTACTACTGAAACCATTACCTCTCAAACCTTACGTCTCAAACTAGTACCCTTGAAACCTTTACGAGCTCACCTCTCGAACCTTACCTCTCGAACTATACCTCTCGAACTAGTGCCACTAGAACCTTACCTCTCGAACCTCACCAACTGAACCCGTACCTTTAGAATCTCTCCCACTGAACCTCACCACTCGAACTTGTACCACTTACCACTCAAACTGGTACCACTTACCACTCAAACTAGTACCACCTGATACTCATACCACTTGAACCTTCTCCACTCAAATTCTTTGCTCAAACCTCCTACCCAACTACTCAAACTGTAAGTACTTGAACCCTTGTACATGATCTCATATGCTCGAACCCCGGTACTTGAAACCTGATACTCGAATCTTTCTGCTCGATACTCAAGCCATGAGAGAGATATGACGGTTACACTCAAATGATGGTATTTACTGACTGTAAGTGTGTATTTTATCATAGTGTACTAGATTATCGTGAAACTGAACTCTTGAACTACTCCAATATTTTCTGTGAAAAATTGGCTTGTACTTTATCTTTCCGTGTCAAACTTGGATCATATACTGCTATGATGACCGGCTTGTACATTATCTTACCGTGTCAAACTTGAATTACCTGCTACCTGATTACATGTCTGTGAATTTTGGGGGCCCCGATGCGATTGTAGTTTAGTCAAAGTCGGCGGGGAACGGTACTGACTGGACCGCTTGATTACACCGGATACACATGGAGTTTAGTATGCTAGCATAGCCACCTGACTGATACAAGCTCGTAGCTGAACACCGACAAGAATGGGAAAAGTGAATTCTGAACTAATAGCCTTCGGGCAACACAGACTGGGTTATTTCATGTATGTTAATCAGATTTGCCAGATTGGCACTTGGCAGCAACTCGGCATTAACCACCCGTATCCTTTTACTGTGTGCTAGGATATACGTGGCTAGTTGTTAATTGTTATCCTGTGATCACTAAAACTCAACTGGGTAAATACTAGTGATGGAACCTCACTAAGCAAGGAGCTTACCCTAGTTAAACAGCCCCTTTTCAGGTGAAGAAGAACATAATAGAAAAGTGCTTGATATATTTACTTCTTTTGAGAAAGATCTTGGCTAGTTGAATTTTCATGTGAACTTTGATATTGTAACGGTTAAGTGAAACTTTTATTTGACATTTGTAATAAACCCTTTTCATTGTAATAGTAAAGTAGGTTTTGGAATTATTTAAATTGCTTCCGCATAAACTTTAATTGCTCGTTATTACTAGCCCTTTTGGTAGCATGCTCAAACCCGACCCAAAACTTGCATTTGGGTCTGGGGGTGTTACAGATGTGGTATCAGAGCAATCTCAAACCAATTAAAAGAAAATTCATACTTACCTTAATAAAAGATTCTAGAGGAAACTAAATGAATAGTGAATAAAGTAAGGGGGGGGGGGGGCGATTGTGTATAAACTTTCAAGCTAATAAGTTTGTTATGTTAATAGATGGACAATAACATTGAAATTGCAAGCAATACCTTTCAAGAAATTATTGAGGTCAACAGACATTACAGAGCATTCCCAGAGATGTTTCTTACTTGGATGGAAGTAATAAACAATCCTCAATGGGTAGAAACTCACGCTTACCCAAATTGGATTGTGCATGCATTAGTCATGGAGAGGGCAGAATTGATGGGCAGGGTCCTTAGCCGCGAGACCCAAGAACAATTAACGAGAGATTCAATGTGGGAACAATATCTGCGTGCTAATGTAGAAGAGACAAGGGTGAATATGACGGTCGTCGAGAACAATCAACTGAGGAATCAAAGAATTAGGGAGCTTGGACAATGAGATGCAAAGCAACAAGAAGTCTTTCGACAAGTAGACTTAACCTTGGTAAATGCCCAAGAACTACAAGGAGGTCTGACTGCCTATCGTCGACAACCAACGGAATCACGTTTGAGGCATATTAGAGAGACTCGAGGCACAATGGAGCAAGCTCACGCCATGTTGTGGGATGATTTAATGGTATTAGAAAAAGAAGCGAGTCCCAATTTTCGACGTCGAAAGACGATGCTAGAGGACTATAAAAGTATCGCAAATATCATATAACGAAGCTATAACCACTGTAAAAAAACTTTATGATATAAAAAATATTTTTTGAATTATATTCTTATGGTTAGGTAACCAAATGAGGATTGGTTCAATCCATGGAACTCACTTATTGAGTATGGGACAATGGAAAGGGAACAAGGAGAAAGTTCGAACTCACCCGGGGGACAGAATCCCCCAACCGCTGGGATGGAATTATTTGAAAGTCAAGTTACTAAAATTTTGAGCCGCATGATAGAGAGAGACAATCAAGCTCGATCTCCGGTTAGGGATCGAAGTCATAGACCAGAGACGGAAGACGCAGCCTTGGAACGATTCCAGAAGTTTCATCCACCCAGGTTCAATGACGGCCCAAATAATGAAGTCACCAAAAATTGGATGGAAACAATGGCTTGAACCTTCCGAGCCTTGGGATATGCGGATAGACAGAAGGTGAATTGCACTATATTCCAATTAGAAGGCGCCACACTAGATTGGTGGAACATAATACAAAGGAAGTGGGACATGGAGGAAACTCCCAGGACCTAGGAGAATTTCGAAAAGGAGTTTAAGAAGAAGTTCATTCCACCTCTAGTTATCGAAAGAAAAGAAGCGGAGTTCATAAACTTGAAACAATGATTGATGAGTGTAACAGAGTATGAGGCAAAGTTTTCTTGACTCTCTAAATTTGCAGAGAAGAAGGTCTCGACTGACGAGGAACGCAAGAGGAGATTTATCCAAGGGTTAAGGCTGGAATTGAATGATGCCCTAGCCCTGACCTATCAGAACAGTTATTCCGTATCCATCGAATGTGCTTGGAGTGGATGAAACCAAGAATGCCTTATGAGCCATGCACCAATCGAGAAGGAAAAATGTGAAGTCCCAATTCGTATACATTCCCGGCCCACATTGAGTAAACTTTGAGCAAAACAAAGTCCCTAGGGGAGACACATCCCGACCCTTGACCACTTTAAGAAGCCTAAGCATTGCCTCAAGAGGGACGACTCAGGTGGGTTGCACGTACTGTGGAAAGGGAGGCCATGATGAGAAGGATTGCTGGAAGAGGGCAAACAACTGTCTATGGTGTGGAAGTGCTGCACATAGAATATCTGAATGCTCGTAAGCTCAGCCGAGTCACTTGTCTCAACCCATGGGATCCCAGGCATCGGGCTAAACCTGCTCAGAAGGGAGGAGCAAGTAGGGGCAGTCAACCAAAAGTGCAGGCTCGTGTATACACGATGGAAGATAGTGAAGCCCCGGTTTAGACCGAGGTCATTGAAGGTACCCTTCCTATCCTGGGTAAAATAGCTAAAGTTTTTATTGATCATGGTGTTTCTCATTCTTTTGCTAGTTACTCCTTTCTTGAGAATATGGAAGAGAAAATAGAGAACTTACCCTATAAATTGGAAGTTAGCACTCCAATAAATGATATTAAAATCCTAACTGGACGTGTATGTAGAAACTGTGAGGTGAGTGTGGGGCGTTGGGAATTGTCCATAGACTTAATTGCTTTACCTTTAAAGGGATATAAGGTGATACTTGGCATGGATTGGCTTGCTAAAAATCACTCCTAGTTAAATTGCCATACGAAGAAAGTTAAGTTGTGTCGACCCGGGGAACATCCGATTAAAGTAGATGTGGGAAGGAAGAGATCATCCTCATTGCTTGTGGCTGGAGTCAAAGCTCGACGAATGAGTTGTAAGGGAGCAACTGGAATATTGGCTTATATCTTGAATAAGCTAATGGATCAATTAAAGGGAGAATATATAACTGTGGTCTAAGACTCTCCTAAGGTATTTCCAGAAGAACTAGTAAGTTTACCTCCTGAAAGGGAGACTAAGTTTACTATTGATCTAGTACCAGAAGCGGCACCTATTTCTCGAACCCCTTATTGTATGGCACCGCTAGAGCTACATGATTTGAAGCTACAACTCAAAGACTTATTAGCTCGAGGATTCGTTCAACCAAGTACCTCTCCCTGGGGAGCCCCGGTAATGTTTGTTAAGAAGAAGGATGGCTCTCTTTGGATGTGTATTAATTATCAAGGCTTAAACAATGTGACAATTAAGAATAAAAACCCTCTTCCCATTATTGAGGAGTTTTTCGATCAATTCCAAGGGGCAGTCGTATTTTCCAAACTGGATTTGCGACAAGAGTACTACCAGTTACGAGTAAAGAGAGAGAACATACCCAAGACAGCTTTCAATACTCGATGTGGTCATTATGAATTCCTAGTAATGCCATTTGGAGTAACCAATGCACCATTAGCGTTCATGGACCTCATGCATCGAGTATTTCGGCCATACCTAGACGAGTTTGTTGTCATCTTCATTGATGACATCCTGGTCTATTCCAAATCTCAGCAGGAATATGAAGGGCATCTAAGGAAGGTATTACAATTGCTTGAGGAGCACAAATTGTATGCCAAGTTTAGAAAATGTGAATTTTGGCTAAACCAAGTGAACTTTTTGGGGCCCGTGATTAGTAAGGAAGGAATATCCGTGGACCCCTCCAAAGTCAAGACAATTCTAAACTGGAGGGTGCCGAACAATAGTACAGAAGTGCAGAGCTTTCTTGGACTGGCATGATATTATCAATGTTTCGTTAAAAACTTCTCTAAGCTAGAATCCCTTTTATTCTGCTTAACTCAGAAGGGAGTTAAGTACGAATGGAATGAGAAGACTGAATCCAGTTTTCAAGAATAGAAGAAACATCTGACCACTGCCCCAATCCTTGCCCTACCTGAGGAAAATAATGGATTCATAGTATATACTAATGCTTCAAGAGATGGTCTAGGGTACGATTGATGCAAAGGGCCCACGTGATTGCTTATGCATCTTGGAAGTTGAAACTATATGAAAAGAATTACCCCACCCATGACCTAGAGCTAGCTGCAGTGGTGTTTGCTTTCAAGAAGTGGTGACATTACTTATACAGAGTCACGTTTGAAGTAATGTCAGATCATAAGAATCCGAAGTACCTATTTTCCCAAAAGGACCTGAATATGCGCCAATGTTGGTGGATGGAGTTTTTGGGGGATTATGACCGTGTAATCAATTATCATCCTGGCAAGGCGAATGTGGTGGCAGACGCACTAAGACAGAAGGTGAATTTGGCTCATATCTGGATAAAGGAGACAGAGATGTTATCACAGGCAGAGAATTGGGAATTCGAGACTAAACTTGACAGACTTGTATTCTTCAATCTAAGGGTACAAGCGGTTTTACCCACAGAGATTAAGAAAGCTCAAGAGTCGGATTAATCATTGGTGAAAAAGAAAAAACTTCTCGCTGAAGGGAAGTTACCGGACTCTGAAGTGGATGATGAATGAGTACTGCCTGTAGAGGTAGGCTTTGCCTACCCCAAAATTCACCAATCACTCAAGAGTGTTGGAATAAGCTCACTGATCCAAGTATACGGTGCACCCAGGAGGAACCAAAATGTACCGAGACCTGAAACATCGATACTATTGGGATAATATGAGGAGGGACATAGCAGAATACGCAGCACGTTGCTTAGTGTACCAGCAGATCAAGGCCGAGCATCAGAAGTCATCAGGGCTATTACAACCATTGGAGATTCCCGAGTGGAAATGGGATCACGTCATGAAATATTTTGTGAAAGGATTACCCCAAACACCAAAGAATTTTGACGCAATATGGGTGGTGGTTGATAGGTTGACCAAGTCAGCTCATTTCCTACCAATCAACGTTAAATACTCCTTGGAAAGACTGATTGTCCTATACATCTGGGAAATCGTAAGATTGCATGGGGTGCCGATAACTGTTGTATCCGATAGGGACCCAAGATTCACTTCCCATTTTTAGAGGCAACTGCAAGGAGCTTTGGGAACTAAATTGAACTTTAGTACAAGTGCCCATCCACAAACAGACGGGCAGTCGGAGAGGACAATTCAAACCTTGGAGGACATGCTCTGAAGCTGCATTATGGATTTTGGGGGAAGTTGGGACGCTCATTTACCTTTGGTAGAATTTGCTTATGACAATAGGTATCATTTGTCCATTGGTAAATACTCTGTGGTAGGAAGTGTCAAACACCCCTCTTTTGGGATGACGTGGGAGAGAAAAAGATCTTACCAATTGCCAGTATACCTTAGATTGATGAATCTATGGATAAGGTCAAACTGATAAAGCAACGCTTACAGACGGCTCAAAGTTGACAAAAGATTTATACAGACCATCGAAGGAGGGATTTGGAGTTTGGAGTGGGTGACCAGGTGTTTTTGAAGGTAACCCCTCACAAGGGTCTAGTCCGGCATGGTAAGAAAGGAAAAATGAGGCCTAGGTACATTGGCCCTTTCGAGATAGTACAGCGAGTCGGGCCAGTTGCGTATCGACTTAACCTACCTAGCCAGTTAGGGAAATTACACAATATTTTTCATGTGTCACTTTTGAAAAAGTACCACTCTGACCCCGGACACGTGTTAAACCATGCAGACTTAGCAGTGAACAAAAAGTTAATGTACGGGGAAAATTCCGTGAAGATATTGGATTGAAAAATCAAAACCTTGTGAACTAGAGAGATTCCTATGGTCTTGGTGTTATGGAGAAATCAAAAGATCGAGGAAGCAACATTGGAGTTGGAAGATGAAATAAGGAATAATTACCCGGAATTGTTCGCCAGAAATGGAAATTTTGGGGACGAAATTTATTAAGGGGGGGGGGGGGGGGGGGGGAGATTGTGAAAACCCCTACCGAAATGGAATTAGAGTGCATGTAATAATTAAATTTTATCCAATATTCCAATCTTTCCTCCAATTTTTTTCCAAAAAATATATATGTATATGTATAAATAAATAAAATAAATAAATAAATATAATAAAGATACTAATAACAATAAGAAAATAAATAAATAAGTAAGAGAAATTACAAAAAAGAAAATATACATAATTATACATACACACATATATATATATATATATATATATATATTATATGACAATGGTAATAATAAGCAAATAAAGGAGCAAACGCATAATTAAATGCAAGAAGTTACCATGAAGGGAAAGCTGGCAACGGATGTGATTATCCAAAGTAATATTTTTTGGGGCAAGTGGTATTACCGGGAAGAAATGAACGACGGACGTGAAGAAGTTTGTCCAAAGAAATTTTAGGTAAGTAGGCTTGGGGTTTATAGGATAAAATTTTAGGTTGGGTAGGTGTCAGAACCTTATATGTCTCTTAGTATAAATATCAGTGATATCCTCCCCAAAACTTACAGCCTTAAGACACTTTGAGTACCGAAATTCAGAAGGTTAAGCAGTGAAGTAGAAGCGGCGGTTGTTAAGCCAAGTTTAACTAAAGTGAGTGTTGCATCGCCCTAGCACGAATTGAGTTAAAATCTGAGTTTATGTTTACATATATATATATATATATATAATGCCATCAGAACCTGACTCTCTTGAACTGAACCCTCCACCTCTCGAATCCCTGCTGAAACTTCACCTCTCGAACCCCTGTTAAAGCTCTACCCCTCTCAAACCCCTGCCAAAACACTACCTCTCGAATCCCTGTTGAAGCTCTACCTCTCGAACCCCTGCCAAAACTCCACCTCTCGAACCCCTATTGAAACTCTACCTCTCGAAACCCTACTGTTGAAACTCCACCTCTCGAACCCCTGCCAAAACACTACCTCTCGAATCCCTGCCACAACTCTACCTCTTGAACCTATTGAAAATCCCACCTCTTGAACCCCTACTGAAACCTTTACCTCACGAACATGTGCCCC
Organism: Rubia yunnanensis; assembly: GCA_037428765.1. Classification (NCBI taxonomy): domain Eukaryota; kingdom Viridiplantae; phylum Streptophyta; class Magnoliopsida; order Gentianales; family Rubiaceae; genus Rubia; species Rubia yunnanensis. Next base: position 64,616,912 of record CM075071.1, on the reverse strand, counting down.
TGAAACCTTTACCCCTCGAACTAGTACCCTGAAACCTTTAGCAGTCAAACTAGTTCCCTGAAACCTTTACCCTCCGAACATGTGTCCCTGAAACCTTTACCCCTCGAACATGTGTCCCTGAAACCTTTACCCCTCAAACTAGTACCCTAAAACCTTTACCCCTCGAACTAGTACCCTGAAACCTTACCTCTCAAAACCTTCTCCCAAACCAGTACCTCTCGAACTGTACCTCCCGAACTGTACCTCCCGAACCGTACCCTCGAAGTTGTATCCCTGTAACTGTACCACCCAAACTATCCCTTTTGAACTCACCTCTCGAACCTGTACCTCTCAAACTAATATCACCGAAACCATACCTCTCAAACTATACCCCTTGAACTAGTACTACTGAAACCTTTACCTCTCGAACCTTACGTCTCGAACTAGTACCTTTGAAACCTTTACGAGCTCACCTCTTGAACCTTACCTCTCGAACTAGTGCCACTAGAACCTTACCTCTCGAACCTCACCAACTGAACTCGTACCTTTATAATCTCTCCCACTGAACTTCACCACTCAAACTGGTACCACTTACCACTTGAATCTGTACCACCTGATACTTATACCACATGAACCTTCTCCACTCGAATTCTTTGCTCGAACCTCCTACCCAACTACTCGAACTGTAAGTACTCGAACCCCTGTACTCAAACTCATCTGCTTAAACCCCGGTACTTGAAACCTGATACTCGAAACTTTATGCTCGATACTCAAGCCATGAGAGAGATATGAAGGTTACACTCAAATGATGGTATTTACTGACTGTTGAATTAAGTGTGTATTTTATCATACTGTTCTAAATTATCGTGAAACTGAACTCCTGAACTGCTCTGATATTTTCTGTTGAAGACCGGCTAGTACTTTATCTTTCCCTGTCAAACTTGGATCATATACTGCTCTGATGACCGGCTTGTACTTTATCTTGCCGTGTCAAACTTGAATTACCCACTACCTGATTACCTGTTTGTGAATTTCGGGGTCCCCAATGCGATTATAGTTTGTTCAAAGTCGATGGGGAATGGTACTGACCGAACCATTCGATTAGATTGGTTACACATAGAGTTTGGTATGATAGCATAACCATCTGACTGATACGATCTCGTAACTGAACATCGGCGTGAATGGGAAAAGTGAATTCTAAACTAATAGCCTTCGGACATCACAGACTGGGTTATGTCGTGTATGTTAGTCAGAGTTTCCAGATAGGCACTTGGCAACAACTTGGCATTAACCACCCATATCCTTTTACTGTGTGCTAGGACATACGTGACTAGTTGTTAATTGTTAATTGTTATCCTGTGATCACTAAAACTCAATTGAGCAAATACTGGCGATGGAATCTCACTAAGAAAGGAGCTTACCCTAGTTAAACAACCCCTTTTCAGGTGAAGAAGAACCATAAGAGAAAAGTGCTTGATGTCTTTACTTCTTTTGAGAAAGATCCTGGCTACTTGAATTTTTATGTGAACTTTGATGTTGTAACGGTTAAGAGAAACTTTTATTTGACATTTTTAATAAACCCTTTTCACTGTAATAGTAAAGTAGGCTTTTGAATTATTTAAATTGCTTCCGTATAAACTTTAATTGCTCGTTATTACTGACCCTTTTGGTAGCACGCTCAAACCCGGCCCGAAACTTGCGTTTGGGTTTTGGGGTGTTACAGATGTGGTATCAGAGCAATCTCAAAGCAAGTAAAGGAAAATTCATACTTACCTTAATAAAAGATTCTAGAGGAAACTAAATGAACCTTGAATAAAGTAAGGGGGAGCTAGTTGTGTATAAATTGTCAAGCTAATAAGTTTGTTATGTCAATAGATGGAAAACAACGTTGAAATTGCGAGCAATGCCTTTCAAGAAATTATTGAGGTGAAAAGACATTACGGAGCATTCCCAGAGACATTTCTTCCTTGGTCGGAAGTAATAAACAATCCTCAATGGGTAGAAAATCACGCTTACCCAAACTGGATTGTGCATGCATTAGTCATGGAACGGGCAGAATTGATGGGCAGGGTCCTTAGCTTCAAGACCCAAGAACAATTAACGAGAGATGCAATGTGGGAACAATATATGCGTTCTAACACAGAAGAGACAAGGGCAAATACGGCGGTCATCGAGAACAATCGACTAAGGAATCAAAGAAGTAGGGAACTTGGACAATGGGATGCAGAGCGACAAGAAGTCTTTCGACAAGTAGACTTAACCCTGGTAAATGCCCAAGAACTACAATGAGGTATGACTGCCTATCATCGACAACCAACGGAATCATGTTGGAGGCATATTAGAGAGACTCGAGGCACGATGGAGCAAGCTCTCGCCACGTTACGAGATGATTTAATGGACTGAGCGTACCCTGGAGCTGAGCAAGAAGAAAGAGGTGACTCCACAAAGGATTTGAGAGTTGATTAAATTGGAAGATAACTTTTCGGGGGGGAAACTTATAGCTAAGATACTAACCGTTTGTAAGATGTGTATAGAACAAGAAGTGAGTCCCAATTTTCAAAGTTGAAAGACGATGCTAGAGGACTATTACCGTATCGCAAATATCTTATAATGAAGCTATAACTACTGTAAAAAATTTTATGATATAAAAAATATTTTGTGAATTATATTATTTTGGTTAGGTAACCAAATGAGGATTGGTTCAACCCATGGAATTAACTTATTGAGTATAGGACAATGGAAAGGGAACAAGGAGAAAGTTCAAACTCACCCGCGGGAGTCCCCCAACCGCTGGGATGGAATTACTCGCAAGTCAAGTTACTGAAATTTTGACCCGCATGATAGAGAGAGACAGTCGAACTCGATCTCCGGCCAGGGATTGAAGTCATAGACCAGAGATGGAGGGCACATCCTTGGAATGATTCCAGAAGTTTCATCCACCCAAATTCAACGGCAGCCTACATGATAAGGTCACCAAAAATTGGATAGAAACAATGGCTCGAACCTTCCTAGCCTTGGGATATGTGGATGGACGGAAGGTGAATTTTGCTATATTCCAATTAGAAGGCACCACACTAGATTGGTGGAACATAATACAAAGGAAGTGGGAGTAGGAGGCGGAAGAAAGAAAAGAAAAGAAGCGGAGTTCATAAACTTGAAACAAGGTCTGGTGAGTGTAACAGAGTAGGAGGCAAAGTTTTCTTGACTCTCTAAATTTGCAGAGAAGGTGGTCTCGACTGACGAGGAACGCAAGAGGAGATTTATCCAAGGGTTAAGCTGAAATTGAAGGATGCCTTAGCCCAAACCTATCAGAACAGTTTTGACCTAGCCATCGAATCTGCTTGCAGAGTGGAGGAAACCAAGAATTCCTTACGAGCCATGCTCTAGTCGAGAAGGACAAATGTGAAGTCCTAATCCGTATACATCCCCGGCCCACAGGGAGTAAACTTTGAGCAAAACAAAGTCCCTTGGGGAGACACATCCCGACCCTCGACCACTTCAAGAAGCCTGAGCATCGCCTCGAGAGGGACGACTCAGGTGCGTTGCACGCACTGTAGAAAGGGAGGCCATGATGAGAAGGATTGCTGGAAGAGGGCAAACAAGTGTCTACGGTTTGGAAGTGCAAAACATAGAATATCTGAATGCTTGCAAGCTCAGCCGAGTCGTTTGTCTCAACCCATGGGATCCCAGGCATCGGTCGCTAAACCTGCTCAGAAGGGAGGAGCAAGTAGAGGCAGTCAACCGAAAGTACAGGCTCGTGTATACGCGATGGAAGATAATGAAGCTCTGGTTTGACCGAGGTCATTGAAGGTACCCTTCCTATCCTGGGTAAACTAGCTAAAGTTTTGATTGATCCTGGTGCTTCTCATTCTTTTGCTAGTTACTCCTTTCTTGAGAACATGGAAGAGAAAATAGAGGACTTACCCTATAAATTGGAAGTTATCACTCCCACAAATGATATTAAAATCCTAACTGGATGTGTATGTAGAAATTGTGAGGTGAATGTGGGGCGTTGGGAATTGCCCATAGACTTAATTTCTTTACCTTTAAGGGATATGAGGTGATACTTGGCATGGGTTGGCTTGCTAAAAATCACGCCCAGTTAAATTGTCATACGAAGGAAGTTAAGCTGTGTCGACCCGAGGAACTTCTGATTAAAGTAGATGTGGGAAGGAAGAGATCCTCCTCATTGCTTGTGGCAGGAGTCAAAGCTCGACGAATGATTTGTAAGGGAGCAACTGGAATATTGGCTTTTATCTTGAATAAGTCAGTGGACCAATTAAAAGGAGAAGATATAACTGTGGTCCAAGACTTCTGAATCTGTAAGACAAAGCCCCCCAGAGATATCCGGGGGGAAGAGGCTCTGACGACCAAGTAAGCAAACAAAATTACAAGAGTGTAATTAGGAATGAATAGTTTAGTGTGTAGGGTTACCTTTAGCCTTTATATAGGTAGGCAAGTAGGGCAACTATTTTGTTTGCTTATGGAGAAAGTACTCCCACCTTGGGTTGGCCCAAAGGTCATTATTTAAAAGATAATGCTATGGACCAGAGATCAATCGTACTAGGCTCTTGGGCCCAATATGGAAATACACATTCTCAACCACAGGCTCAAGGCTATTGTCGTCGCACTTGCTTCCATTGGCGTTCAGGTTTTTCCCAGAGACCGAACTATGATTTTTATTCGAGCACTTGGTATTGGGTTTACTGAATTTACGAGCATCCAAATCGTTTAGATGCCACTTTCGTCATATTCTGATGTGGTCACCCGAGCCAGAAGCCATGAGATCTTCCATCAGCCAATGCAGGGTTCAGGCACCGGGTCAGAAGTTGCTCTTGTCACATTCGCTGTCTTTGGATCTGCATTTTCCGGTGGCTATGGTGCAAGTACGCTGGCGCATGAAGCTCACGCGGTGTCCCCAGGCGCATCGACAACCACGCACGGATGTGGGGTCGGTTCTGGGCTTTCATTCCGATCTGTAGGTGGCTCTGGTTCTGTTCACAAGAGGCATTGGAACCCAAAATGTCATATTTTTCACAATTTTGGTCACACAGCCCCACAGTGCTCTAGGCACTCTTCCACAGCACATCATTCTAAGTCGGCTTATCTAGCTGATGCTCTCCAGTCATCTTTTTCACTTGACGATTCATCCTCTGACTAGTACTTGGATTTTGGTGCGAAAAATCATATGGATTCCACTTCTTCTTGCCTGGACAGTGTTGTCCTCTACACTGATAATTATTTTGTCACTGTTGCCAATGGTTATTCTATTCCTATTACTCATATTGGACGTCATCGGTTTTCTCGTAATTTATCTTTGCTGATGTGTTAGTGGTCCCTTTCGTTACAAAAAAAATCCGCTTTCCATTTATACACTAACAAAGAACTTAGATGCTGTGATTTCTTTTGATGACAATTCGTTTGTGATTCAGAAATGGTTCACAAAGGAGGTCGTGGGCCCAGGTCAATGTGATTGTGGTCTTTATGTGCTTGAGAGAAGTGGTGCTGCTTTTGTTGCTTATTTTTTAGCTAATTAACATAAAGCTTCTTTTGATATTTGGCATGCTAGACTAGGGCATACTTCCCTTTCAGTTATTTCCTTGTTAAATAAACTGAACCTTGTTGAAGTTATTTCTTTACCGCCTAAACCTACTCTTTGTTCGCCTTGTGAAATGGTGAAAGGTAAAAGGTTTTCTTTTGTGGACAATCCTAGATGGGCACAAACTGTTCTAAATTTAGTGCATTGTGATTTGTGGGGCCCTGATCCAGTTTGATCTGAGAATGTAAATTCACACTATGCCATTTTTGTTGACGATTTCTCGCATTTTACTTGGTATTATCCATTAGCACGCAAAGTATATTTCTTTGAGACATTTTTGTAGCTTCAGAACTTGGTTGAAAACCAGTTGTCCTGTTCAATCAAAGTGTTACAGAGTGATAGGGGCAAAGAATTCACAAATGCACGCCTATGATCTCATTTTACCGCCAAGGGAATTTTCCATCAAATTTCTATTACATCTACACCGGAGAAGAATGTTAGAGCGGAACACAAACACCGCCATGCTACAGAGATGTGATTATCAATGCTTTTCTCTTCTAGCTTGTCGATCTCGTATTGGGATGTTGCTTTTGCCACGACCACCTACACCATTAATAGGCTTCCCACGCATGTTCTTCACAACGCTTCTCCATATTCTCTGCTTTATGGCCATCATCCAGTTTGTTCAAATTTTCACCCCTTTGGATGTTAGGTGTATCCTTTCATCCGGCCCTTTGCTTCCCACAAATTGGCCCCTCGTAGTACTCCTTGCATTTTCATGGTCTAAAGCGCTCGTCACAAGGGTTTTCGATGTCTGGATCATGTCTCAAAGAAGGTTTATCTCACTCTTCATACCCGTTTTAATGGGACCTCTTTCCCATTTGCTGCAGACATGGTCCCTGCTCCTCCAGAAACCCTTGATGTCTCAACATTTATCCTAAACCATCTCCTCCCGTCGACCCACTACCTTCTCCACTATTGCGGGCCATCACATGACCACTCATTGTCAGACAGGTAGTTGTATGACAAAACAGTACAAGGACTATGTAATGACAGGGCTTCTTGTGGTATTACTAGCACAAACTTAACCTCGGGGATTTCGCTCTGCTCCTAAGGATCCTCACTGGGTAGCATCCATGGATGAGGAAATGAGCGCTCTCCGTAAGCAATACACTTGGGATCTTGTTCCTCGCCCTACTGGTGTTAACATTGTTGGCACCAAATGGGTTTACCGCCTGAAGCATCGACATGATGGAACCATTGATCGGTACAAGGCTCGATTAGTTGCAAAGGGATACTCTCAGTTTTCAGGCTTCGAATTCACTCATACTTTCAGTCCTGTTGTCAAGGCCTCCAATGTTAGAATCATCTTATCCTTGGCTACCGCTTTTTCTTAGCCTTTTCGTTAGTTGGGCATTAAAAATACCTTTCTGAATGATCTTCTTAATTCCCGGTATATATAGAACAACCGACTGGTTTTACTGATCCCGTTCATCCGTATTATGTCTGCTGTTTCCACAAGGCTATCTATGGCATTAAACAAGCTCCCCAAGCTTGGTTTCAGCGGTTTAGTTCTTACCTACTTCGTCTGGGATTTTGGTGCAGTTCTGCCGACACCTTACTCTTTGTGTTCTCTCAGGGAGTGAAGATCATATACCTTTTGGTATATATGGATGACATCATCCTTGCCGGCAATGATCCTCTACTCATTTGTCGATTCATCACTAGCACTCATAGTGAGTTTGCTATTAAGGATCTTGGTTCTCTTCACTACTTCTTAGGTGGAGGTCTCTCGTTCCTCATTAGGATTTTTTCTGGGACAGGCTAAGTATGCCATAGAGATACTTCAACGTGCGGGTATGACAGATGTTGCTCCTGTCACCACACCTTTTGTTCCCGCCTTCAGCTTCATTATGCATCCGGCTCTGAGTTCTCAAACCCGAAGCTCTATCGCTTGCTAGTTGGTGCCTTACAGTATTTGACCATCACTCATCCAAATCTCTCGTATGCGGTCAACTCTGTTAGCCAGTTCCTCCAGTCGCCTCATGAAGATCAGTCTCAGACTGTCACTAGGATTCTTCGCTATGTTCGTGGCACGCTTCATTATAGTCTCTTTTTTTACCATTTCCCAATGGTCCTTCGCTTTTGGGCTACTCTGACATTGATTGAGCTCGTTGCCTCGAGACTCGTCGATCTACCTATGACTATGCCATCTTTCTTGGGGGTAATCTTGTCTCTTAGAGTGCTAAAAAGTAACCTATGTATCTTGATCCAGTTGTGAGTCTAAGTGCCGTGCTACGGCGAACACATCGGCGGAACTTTCTTGGGTGTGCAATCTGCTCAAGGAGCTTAGGGTTCCTTTCTCGACATCGCCTCTCTTGCTTTGTGACAAAAATAGTGTCATCTTCCTTGCCCAAAATCTTGTTTTGCACAAGCGGGCCAAGCATATCGACAACGACTATCACTTTGTTTGTGAACTAGTTGCCTCGTGCAGACTTCGTGTTAGTCATGTTCCATTATCATTGCAGGTTTTTGATATTTTCACTAAGGGTCTGTCTCGTAATCTTTTTTATTTATTTCGTTCCAAGTTTTACGTATCTTGTAGTCCTACGCTTAGCTTGAGCGGGAGGGGAGGGGGATGATATAGTAGATAGAATATCTTGATTGATCTTGGATTGATCATGATTGATACTTAATACATATAGAATAGTCTAGGTCCAATGTAGATCATGATTGATACTTAATACATATAGAATAGTCTAGGTCCAATGTAGATCATGATTGATACTTAATATATATAGAATAGTCTAGGTCCAATGTAATTACCTATTTGTTACGATGAATTGAACAATATCATGTACGATAATATTGTTATTCATGTAGTTATTCAAATATATGATCAAACTTTGATAGAGAATAGTGCATAAAAAAAAAATGCAAATTCAAGTAGGATAAAGAAGTAAGACTATCCGAATGTATGTTCAGGAAGGAAAGGGAAAAAAGACTTCAAAATCAACTGGACCTTGAAAAAACGAAGAAAGGGGGAAAAACAGTGCTACTTGTTCAATGTTCACAAGTACCCGGTAAAGAAGAAAAGCAGCATCTCAGTTAAATATTTTCAGCCCCCATTGGAAGAGGAATCTGATGAAATTGCAGTGTTTGGCCGTAGGCTCTCCATTTCTGCAAACATATTCGGTAAGTGGGACGGCAGCAGGGAAGAAGACGGTTGAAGGATCAAAAAGAAGGGGCTGCCGGGGGCTTTTGCCCCCCTCGGCAATGGAGGAGGGACTGGGATTGACGAGTTGGTTAATGGGTTCTTGAAGCCTGAGGAAAAAGCTTAGGAAGCTCGATAGCAATGGCCAATGGAGGACCAGCAGTAGAAGGTGACGAAGAAAAATGTATTGGCTGGTATTTTGAAGTGTTTATTTATGGTGAGTTTCCATGTTTCTTGTTTTATTGGGTCTTCTAGAGTGTTGATGTAAATGATCACGATGCAATTAGACTGTTGTTTGATAAAGGAGACTAGAGAAAGCACTGTACATTGTCATATGAGCGCAAATAGAAGCCCTGAACTTCATTTTCATCATGAGCTTGAGTTGCATTGAGTTTAAGTGGTTATTTTCTGTAAGCAACTGTAAATGTTTTGATTACTCACTAGAATATGCTAGTTATTGTCAAATTCAGAAAGTTGCTTGTGCCATTCAGTTGATGTCACTGATCAGATATTGAAATATACTGAATGCGCTATGTTGCAGTTTCTGTGTCTTCTCTGATATTATATAAGTTCAATCACAACATGGTAAATTATGGGAGTTGCAATGGTAAATCTGGATAGATTAACTGTGCAAAACCTTGAACCATTTTGGTCTTGGAATGTGCTAGATTTCATGGGATAAAGTCTCTTTGGAATGCACTTGTTCCTGTTCAAAAAGATTCCTGAGGAGGTATGTTGCACTTTCCGTGTCTTCTTTGTGATTCTATACAGAACTTTGAACCTTGTGATCTTAGAATGTGCCAAGTGCAGGGAAAAAGAATCCCCTTGGAATAACAAACTTGTATAGTCATTTATGCCACTAAGATTGGTGCAGATGGGGGCATGGCTTTGTGTTTGAGGTTAATACAATGTCTATCTCTCTCACCGAAGTTATGCTTTTCCTTTTAATTTCAGAGAGTTTATTTTCCTTTAACTGTTATCCATCTTTGCTCTTTTCTTTCCTCTTTGATCTTATGAATTTATAGTTTAAGTAATCTCTTATATTACTAATTACGCACAGCATCACATTACTCTTTTTTTCTCAATGTGGTTTGAGGGGGGTATCAGGCTGTAGAAATATGTTGTATATAATCTATCTTGGTGTCTAATATTGATAGGATTTGATGGGGAAATGAAATCTTTGATTTGCTCAGTGCTGTAGGTTACCTGTATGTTCTGTTAATTTTTCAGATTTGCTCAGTACTGAAGAGTGAAGGTTACTTGTATGTTCTGTTCATTTTTCACATCTGATTGTAACCTTGCTTTTGTCATTTGGGCCATCCATCAGTGACTACAAATAAAATTAACAAAGCAGTGCACCAAATTATTATTGAAGCAGTTGCTTATCCTTCACCTTTAGGTTATAGGTGTCTCCTGAAGAGTGTCTGCTCTTCAGTCAATAAGTGTGTGTGTGTGTGTGTGTGTGTGTTTTTGTGTGTTTGTGTGTGTCATGGCAACCTGATTCTCATAAGTTATAGCTTCTTTATAACCATGTAACATTCACCATCTTCGTCATTTGCACATTACCTAAACAAAATCACAGTACCACCATATGTCGGTCACTTTATGCACTTGCAGAAAACACTATGTGATACGAATCAGGGTTTCTAAATTCATTTATTAAATTAGGGTTTTTAGGATGATAGCACTATACTCTTTTTCCCACTTGGTTTTTTAATGAGGTTGTGTGATCATTTGTAATTTATTTTATTTTAGAATAAGGCCCATTAGCTCAGCCATGTTGGCTTAGAAGAGTTTTGGTGTATTTTAATTAGTGTTTAGAATATTTAGTTCTGATTTGATTAGAATTAGATTTGGTATGATTAGATGAGGCAATAGTCATTTATTTTAGGTAGTCTAGTTAAATATGGTTTTAGCTTTTTAAAGCTGCCATAACCCTTTTCAGTTTCTTGTTTGTATTTTTGAAGATCATACCTATGTACTATAAATAGGGGTGGTTTTTAACATTATTTTTTACCAACAACACTTTTATCAATCAAATATACAACCTTTTGAGTTCATACTCTTTGCTTGCGAGCTATTCCATTGTTGCTTAACTCCGAGAGCTAGTTAAGTATCAATAAACCTTGTAATCTGATCCCGATGGCTAGTTAGAGAGCAAGTTGAAGTTAGGCGTACCCTGAGGGCTAGACACCTGAATTTCGTGCGAGATAATGAGGGTTTGCAGATCCCTTCACTAGATCAAAATATTAATTCCGCAAATTGTGGTGGAGTCAGAGGCGAACATATATAGGGTCCTAGGATGGCATGTTCTACCCCTAGTTTTCTTTTAATTAGGTAAAAAATTTTAAAATTCACTAGTGCACCCCCCCCCCCCCCCCCCTCTTGTTTCTAAGGTAAACCATAAGCTTAATATATATCTCGTACATCGTTGACCTATTAACAAAGTGTCCCCCATCTATTATAATCCTAGATCCGCTACTGTGTGGAGTGCACATTGTCTAAGGAGTTTGTGTATCTTTGTCAGGCAAAATGAGATATTGGTTTCACTATCATGCTCATGCATGACCTGTGATTATTCTTTTGAAATTTGCTGCAGTGAGCACCAGGTTGCCCTCTTTGTGAGCTTGCTGAAAAAATAATGTCAAAGTGGTGGATCGCTTTGTGGGATGTGGTGTTGGGACTGTATTCCATTCTGTACCACATATATTTCATCATGGTAAGTGATCCCTCCCATTTCATTTCTGAGTATTAGTTTCACAAGCTTCAGCCTGTGTGGAATAGACCACAATGTTTAGTTTGCAGAGCTGTGTGATCACTGATCAAATGGTGATTTTGTATTCTTGCTTCATGTACAATCCATATAATGAATTGTGGCAGGCCATGCTAAAAAAATGTAACATATTGAGTTAATTTTATGTTATTGATGCTTGTCGGAAAAGTTGGTATACCTGGTTGAAGAAGCATATTAGGCTAACCTGAACAAGGCTGGTCCTTTTTCATTTGTTATTGACCTAATCATTTAACTCTGCAAGTGAAATGCTAGTCCTGTTCAGCCAAGTATAAGTGGCAATTGACAAATAACAAAAGTATTACCCATCACATGTTCATAAAAGTAGTAGAAAATATTGTTTTCCTTTCATCTCGCATTTGAGGCGTATAAATGCCTGTTCGTGTTTACTGATATTTAATTCATAATGCAGGCAGCGATAGCTCAGGCTTAATTTAAATAATGTGTCTTTAATAGGAAAAAATTACAAGCTTTTACATCAGTGCATAACATTCTACTCGTTTTTTTCCTTTAATCTGTTAGGGCTGATCCTACTTTATTTTTATTAGTTTCATAGCATATCGTATCGAATCTAGTCTATCCTTGCATTTTTGTCAACGCTATCATTTTTGCTAGTCTTTTTTTTTTGGGTCCATATTCGTATTTGATAATTCGTCACCCAATACTCTGAACAGTAGCATTTTTTATTCTGATTCAGACAACTTTCTTTCCTGAGGAGCCTCCACGAAATAATATCTTCGCTCTCTACATGTTTTCCATGTGATGATACTCTCCTCATACTGGGCATCAGCCCAATAAGCAGGTAAGAATGGGCCGATGAAATCCATCTAGAGTCAACATATGGAGTATTCAAAGGTTGCGGTAATTATGGAGATAATAATGCAGGAATTAATTATTTCAGTTACACACATTATTATGGTTTTAGCATATAAATACCCAGGTACGTTCTTGGTTAAAGATTCATTCACTATTTTTGATGTACAGTATTCATGTCAGTGGCTGACTTTACCCCTGGATAATTTCCGGGGGCTTTGTTTTGCAGGTCACAGCACGGGAGCCGGCAGCGCAGCCTATTCCATTTCCATACGCATCACCATGAAAGTCAAGATGTAATAATGTACAATAATAGTATTAAAATCGCCCAGCCTGTGAAGCCACATGAAAGTGAGTCTGATTCCGGGGGCTTTGTTTTGCCGGTCACAGCAGGGAGCCAGCAGCGCAGCCCAATCGATTTCCTTACGCATCACCATGAAAGTCAAGATGTAATAATGTACAATAATAGTATTAAATGCGCCCAGCCTGTGAAGCCACGTGAAAGTGACAGTCTGATTCAAGAATGCCTTATACATTCATCCAAGGTACAGAAGTATTTCAAGAAAATTCCATCACAAGAAAAATGGCAAGTTCATGCTTTCTGACCACAGTCTGTTCTCTGAAATTGCCCCGTCTCAAGTCTCTTTCTAGCAGTGAATCGCATCTCAAAAATGTGGGATTTCGTCCTTCAAATCCACTTTCAATCAAGAAGATCAACATCTCAGCATTCCCTCCAGATTTCTCCTCTAGAAGAAGGGCACTCAGAGCGACCTCGACCAAAACATTCTTCAACATGGGAAAACCAAACCTAGAGCATGAAAAAGCAGGTTAAAAAAATCTTGTTGATTTGAACATGAGGGTTCTTCATGAGGGTTCTTAGTATTTGATTTCTACAACCTTAAATATTGTGTTTTTGTGATTCAGATGAAGTGCAAGAACTTAATGTGTATGAGATGAATGAGGGAAGGGACAGGGGAAGCCCAGTATACCTGAGTCTGAGCAAGAAGGAAGTGAATGCTCTCGGGGATTTAGCCACATTCTCCAACAAGATATACTCCGGTGATTTGCAGAAAAGGATAGGGATCACAGCAGGGATCTGTGTGACAATCAAACATGAACACGAGAAGAAGGGAGACAGATTTGAGGCAATCATGAGCTTCTACTTTGGCGACTATGGCCACATTTCCGTGCAAGGGCCGTATTTAACCTATCAGGACACAATCTTAGCCGTGACTGGTGGATCCGGGATATTCCAGGGGGTGAATGGTGTTGTGAAGCTGCATATTATTACATTGTACCCATTGAAGCTGTTTTATACCTTTTCTTTGAAGGGAATTGAGGATTTACCGCCTGAGTTAGTAATGAAGCCAGTGGCGCCATCCAGTACTGTTGAGCCATCAGCTGCTGCAAAGGCTGCTGAGCCTCAGGCAACCATCCCCAACTTCACTGATTGAGCCCATGTGTCTCGACCGAGCTTGATGGCGTGAGAAAGTGCTTTGTTGTGTCAGGTTCATTAGAACAACTATTAACAGAGAGTTTGATTTTCTTCGTTTCTTGCAATGTGGCCTGGAAGTATGTTGTGGTAGGTTCATTAGAACAACTTAGAGTTGTGTTTTCTTGTTGCAGCTAAAGTTCAAGTGCTTTATTTGTATGAGATCCATACTTGTGATATTGCCGCGATCATGGAAGAATCTGTGTACACTGATTCATCATAGTAACTTCAGAACTATTTCTGCAACCTATAGTTTCCTTTACCAAGTTAAAAGAGCTCCATGATTACTTTCCTTATCTTTAGATCCATGATTCTTAGTCATAATCACTTGAGAGGGTCAATCATTTTAAAATGAAAAAAAGTGCTTTTATAACCCTACATAAGTGTCAATATAGCCTTTTAATGTTCGAAAGTGTTAATATAACCCTATATAGTTAGTAAAAGTGTCAATATAACCCTAATAAGTTTTAAGGATGTGCTGATATAACCCAACAAACATTAGAGATGTGCTGATATAACCCTACAAACATTAGGAATGTGCTGATATAACCCAATAAGATTGCATAATGTGCTGGTATAACCCTACACAATTTCAATGAACTATGGCGTTCCGGCTAATTATGAGGGTAAAATTGTCCACCCAATTTCAGAGTTAGACCAAAGAGTATTTTGGTCAATTTACATAGAGTCAACACTGAAAAATTGAGGTCAATGCCGGAAATGGGGTCTGAGGGTTATATTGGCACTTTCATTAACTAGTTAGGGTTATATTTGCACTAAAAATTTTCATAGTGTTATATTGACACTTACTCAAGTAGATAGGGTTATATTGACACTTACTCAAATAGATAGAGTTATATTGACACTTATTCCTTTTAAAATTCATACGGTCGATCAGGCCGATAGGCTTGGCTTCGAATCACCCTTGACAGACTCTCATCAGAAGGGTGTGTATGTCGAAACACTCATTTTTAGGGATATTCACTCTCATTAGTTATGAGGCCACTGTTCGTGTAACATATTAGAGTCGTGATCTTCTGAAACATTTATATTTGGTTAAGGCTGTTCAAATGCCAATTCCTTCTGATAGCTTCTTCAAATGCCAATTCCTTCTGATAGCTTCTTCAAATGACTCTCTTTTAAATGTATTGTAGTAGTAGTAGTACTTTTAAATCTAAACAATTGACAAGGAAAAAAATGAAACTGGGAAAGGAAATCTAGGAGGGGTGTTTGGCCACAGTATTAAATGTCCCGTATATGGTTCTTCTAAAAAAACAAGACCATTTCTCCTCTTTATTTTGATGGGATCATTCATTTAGATTATCAATAATGAGCAGAATACTGACTGTATTAAAGGCCTTAATTTGAAAGATCCTTTTGACACATAATCATTTGACACATGATCATTAGCAGTTTTTTAACAGAGTATAAATAATCAAAACAAAACAATTTATAATTAATAAGAAATCTTACAGAGCATCTTGAATGAATTTAGATATTGAATGGAATTTTAGGAGATTGGAAGTAGTACATATGGATGGTTCAGGGTTACAAGTAGTTGAAGCAACTTAATGCTTAGAGTGAGGAGGTTATAGAGTGAGAAAGGGCTAAAAATTCAAGCGTACTTAATAATGAACTAAGACTCCTCTATTTATAGGAGCATTTGCTATTCTATTACATTGAATTGGAATCCAAATCTGAAATCCGGAATGGAATCACATGCTTTCTGATCAATAATGGAGTTTGGGACCCTCCATTCTCTCCTCTGTTGATTGATTGCTCTTGGTGGAGTCTGGGGCCCTCCACTATCTCTCACTTATCTTGAATGATAACTGGTTGTTGGTGGAGTCTGGGGCCCTCCACTATCAACCGCTCTGTTGACTTCTATTCTGGAGTGAATGTCGGAGTGGAGTTTGTGACCCTCCATTACCGACTATCTATTGTAAGCGTCATTGCTGACGTGTTAGAAATCGAATGGGTCTTGACCCATAGGACCTCCAAACGGGTCTTCATCTTGAATGGCTTCTGTCTTGATTTCATTATGCTCTTGTTTTTTGAATTGTTTGTAAATGGCTAACATTTTTATGAAGTCTTCATCATCTTCATCCTTTTGAATTGGCGTTGGGGTAGGTTGAATTGGTGCAGGTTGAATCCTTTGGATGGGCTGGATTGGACTCCGAGCTGGTTGAATTTCGAGGCATGTTGAATCGGACTTTTGAGTGTTAATGGGCTAACATTTTTATTAAATATAATTCTAAGTTTTTCTCCGGTTTCTAAGTAGTGGGTTACAGCTTTGGTCGAGCATAACTCAGTTTTGTAATTGCTCCACCATTTGATCTTGAATTGTCTAATAAGGAAAAAGGCATGTTTGGATAACTCCATGCAAAGATCCATGGAACTCTGAAAATTGAATGAAAAAATAGAGATTTCTCATGAGTTTTGAATTTACTGAGTCTATTGAATGTTTCTAGTCCTTCTAAAACTGGAATGGGGAGTATATCTTTTGATGATCCTATCTTTAACCACCAATCATAAAACCATACTGGAATATCTCCATTGAATTGCTGATGAAAATTAATAAACCAGGAATGGTCAAATTACCTAATATAGAAAGTTCTATACCAGGCCTGAATATAGTCTGCACAGTTGAATCCGTTAGGAATATAGTTGACTGAAAAGGACCGAGTTGAATGGATATTTTGGAAATGGATATTTTTAACAGAGTATAAATAATCAAAACAAGACAATTTATAATTAATAAGAAATCTTACAGAGCATCTTGAATGAATTTAGATATTGACGCCAAGGTTTTATGGAAATCAAAGCCGAAATATTGGAGTATTTTATAACTTATGGAAGTTGTATATTTGGCTATGTATTTCAGGCGTGTGAAGCATAATTGATTTATGGAAAATCCTTACTTATAAGGAGATGATATATTCGAATATATGGGATAGATTGACATAAGGTAAATCCCTTTATTTATGGGATTTTGATATGCTTCAAGAAGCAGATTTGGAATAGAAATATTGTGGAGATAATCAAGGAGTATTCCAATCTGTTCGTGGATATAAATTGGGACAAACACGACTGCATACTCACGGATTAAACAGAGCAAAAATCTGCATACAGATTTTTGAGATTTTCGAGAATTGCAAAGAGTCAGACTACTGTGTTCCAACACACCTGACCTGTCGCACAAAGTTCAGAATCAGAAACCTTAATTCCTCGGGAGGAGGAGATCCAGCGTCGACGGAGCTCGAGGTCAGAGGGAGTCTGATCAAGGCGGATCGGTAGTTAGGGGAGCTAGCAGAATTCACACTATATAGTTAGCAAAGATAAGTATTTTGTAAACTGTACTCTGTACTGTATCTTTCTAATTAGTGGATTCATTCTGAATTGGGCCAGGCCCCACAGATGTAGGTGGAGTACACATAACTGCGTAACCAAGTCATGTGTTCTTTACGTTTTACGTTATTATGCACTTGGTTAGACTAGTCATGTTGGAACACACTAGTAACTACTAGAAAAAGTGGTAAACCTAAAATTCAATTGGTATCAGAGCCTCGTCACTTATTATTCCCTTGGTTGTATCAAGGAAAGTGAGATCCAGTTTTACCATGACGACAAGAGAAGGAGCTTTAGTCTCTCGACCACCCCTGCTAGAAGGCAACAACTACAACTATTGGAAGGCACGTATGAGAGTTTTCATCAATTCACTGGACGAACTTGCATGGTTTTATGTTGAGAATGAATGGAATCATCCTACAGAAGATGCTGATGCAAGTTCTAAGGCGGTAGAAGGAGAGTCAAGCCAAAGGAAGCAGAAACCCAAAGACAAGGCTAGATGGACTCCAGATAACCTCAAAGAATCTCTGGCGAATTCGAAAGCACTTAATGCAATCTTCACTGCAGTCGATGAAAATCAATTCAAGCTTATCTCTACATGTCACCAAGCAAAGAAAGCATGGGACATTTTACAGGCTGTTCATGAAGGAACCAGTCGAGTTCGTGAATCCAAATTACAGATGCTGGCTACAAAGTTTGAGGAACTCAAAATGGATGAAGATGACGCCATTGCTACATTCAATGGAAAACTCAGGGACATTTCCAACATGGCTTATCAACTTGGAAAGGTGTATAAGGAAACAAAACTGGTGAAAAAGACCTGAGATCACTTCCCAAAAGATTTGAAATGAAAGTAGCAGCAATAGAGGAAGCAAGAGACGTTACCACCATGAGCCTAGATGAACTAATGGGTTCATTACAGACATATGAGATGACATTCCAACAAGCTACAAAAAGAGTCTCCAAGGAATTGGCGTTCAAAGTGTCTCCACCTAAGGATAATCACGAGTCTGACAGCGATGATGAGATTGAAAAACTTGCACTGATCACTAATAATTTCTCGAGAATGCTAAAGAAGGTGGTCAACAAGAAATCTCAGGAAAGATTTGGCGGAAATAGACAAAGACAACAAGACTCAGGTAATAATCGTGGAATGAGATTTGAACCAGGGAATCCGCCGTTCGGGAGAAATCATAACAACGAACCAACACAGGCTGGGAGAATTCAGTGCAGAGAATGTGAAGGATACAGTCATATTCAGGATGAATGTGCGAACACTCGCAAGAAACAAGAAAAATCATATGCCACCTCTTGGAGTGAAGATGAAGATGATGAGAAGGACGAAGAGGAATTCACCAGTAACTACGTAGCTTTCGGAGCAAAGGTCCATGATACATTAGAAGACCAATGTTCCAACACACTGAACAAAGGTAAAGCTGTATGTTCCAACATAGATCTGGATGACTCACACAACAATGAAGATGATGATTTGTCTGTAAGTGATGAAGAAATCTACAACACCTATGAAAAAATGTATGCTATGTGGGTCCAAGTAGCTGACACAAACAAAGAGCTGAATGAAGAAAAAATGAAGTTAATGGAAAGTGAAAGAGAATTACGGTTCACAGTTGCAAAACTTGAAAAGAGTAATGAAGAACTGAATGAAAAACTGCTAGCAGCAGTCAAGAGGGCGGAGATGTCTGAAGCAACTATTGTTAAATCAAATTCCGGAAAGGCAAAACTTGATGATATTCTGGATATGGGAAGAAACTTTGGTGATCGACACGGGATTGGATACGGGAAAGAACCCAAGACTGAATCACATGAAAAACCAGTAACCCTCAAGGCTAATATCCGAGAAGTAAAGAGAAAGCATGGGATGCCATATCAGAGAAAGCCACTCATATGTAAATACTATACGTATCAAGGACATATTGAAAAGGTGTGCAGAAGATTGATCAGAGATCAAATGACAGGAAGACAACTTCTGTTGTGTTCCAACACAGGAAATATTCATACAGTAAAATCGACCAGAAAGGTATGGATGGTTAAAAAATCTAGTACGTGTGATGTGTCCATTTTAGGCGCATTATTTAGTAGTATTTAGGATCACTTTTGTGCTCTTTTATTATCGAGAGCTTGTGTTTTACCTTGAAATTCACTTAGGAGAGGTAAAAGCAACGTTGTACTCTTTTACCTCTTTTAAGTGGATTTTGTGTGACAAGGGAAGAACACGGAAGCAACGAAGACCGGAAGACATTGAAGACTATACTTTCGAAGACTTTTGGATACTCACTTCGAAAACATGAAGACCGGAGGCCGTTGAAGACCATTTTTGGAGCCGTTGAAGACTTAAAGATTGAGAGGGATGGCTATGAAGAAGACAAAGAAACAAGGCAGAAATCTGGCTCCCGTCGCGACACCGTCGCGACACCGTCGTGACACCATCGCGAGTCGGGGCACCGTCGCGAGTCGCGACGAACACCGTCGCGAGTCGCGACCAACGGGCGGCCAGAAATCATTCTTATTTTCTTTGCACTATAAATACCATCTCTTTCCCTCTTCTTCTCCAGCTTTCCCAGCCCGATTTTCTCTCTGTTTTTGGGCGCCAAGCCTAGGTTTTTTCTCTTCTTTCTTTTCTTCTTCTTTTCTTACTTTTTATGTGTTTTCTTGTTCTAGAGTAGTTCTTGTACTTGGGAGCTATGGATTGAAGCTTCCACTTCTATGTATTGAGAACCATTTATATCTATCTATTTGGTGTTTTTGCTATTGTGCATTTATTGTGCTTTGAATGTTAATTGTTGATTGCATTGATGTTGTTGAGAGCTTGATGATATGAATGCTTGTATGAATTGCTAGTTAGGGTTTGGGGGATTTGGGTTAATTTCCCCCCTGTTCTTGTTAGGAATGAATGAGTGTGAGTTAGAGCTTTTGATTGTGTTAGTGTGTTGACAATGTGCTAGGCGAATGTGATTGATGTCGAACTCTTCGTCATGTTCGTTTGTGTAGCAAACGAGAGAGTCATATGCTCGCGGATGAATGTGCGTTGCACGTTCATCCAATCTCGTGTAATTGCATGAATTGGTTCAATGCCTAGTCACGGTGTAGTGGTCATAGGCATTGCCAAGCTTGTTGGTCCTTCGTGCTAAATGCCACCAATGACACCTTGAGTCGTGGTCGCGACTCGGGAGTCATTGGTGAGGTTTGATGAGAGATGTCGAACTCACTCTCGCAAACTACGAACTAAGAAGGATAGGAGTTTAGTCTCCACGACAAGTAGTTGAAGTATTGAATAGGTGATTTAAATTCATTCTTGAAGCATTTGTTATTTGGCGTTTATGTATTCTTGACGGTGTGTTTCACTGCATGTGTGCCATGAGTTGTTTGAGCATAGGTAGTGCTTGTGTGGTTGAATTGCTTAGGTGTAGGAACGTGACGAATTCCGTAGCGCCTTTGCATGAAGATTTACGAGCATGAACTTAGAACTCCTTGTGGTGTGTGTGTTGTGGTACTTGCTAGATGGGGTGTGTGAGCGTTGGGTCATGAATGCTATATGATGGAATGTGTGAATGATTCGATGAACTACATTAGATGTGGAAGTGGATATCCGTTGCCCCCAAGGCATTTTACCTTTGTAGTTTAAAACCCCTTTTCTTAGTTTCGTTTGATGATTAGCATAGTCACTTGACGTTGCTAGTTATCTTTGTTAACTTAGGAAACCAACCAACCAACCCCCCCTTTTACTTGCTTTTAAGTGTGTGTATATATATTTACTCCTAGCCTAGTATCAACCACTGTGTGCTTAGACGCTTAGGAAGATCCCTCTTCTCATTGGACGACCCCGATTTGCCACTATCTACCTAGTTGTAGAAAGTAAGCATTGAGGGCTTATAAATTATCTTTTGGCGCGCGGGCGCGACGACCGCCCGCGCCTGTCAAAATGGCGCCGTTGCCGGGGAAGAGGCGTTTATTCTTAAGTATTTAGGTGTATTTGGTTGTGTATTAGCTAGTTGTTTTTATTTTCCACTACTTGGTGGTTGTTTTTGTTCGGAGTAGGTATTGCTTGAGTTCTTGGTAATTTATTTTATCGAGAATCCTTGCACTATGATTCCGAACTTTTGAAAAATAAAAAATTAAAAAAAAAATTTCTTAATGGAGCGTCTCACCTTGAGGGAACTCATGATGAGAAGAGAGGCTCAACAGGCAAGGTTTTGTAGGATGTGTCATTCCGATCATCCTACCGAATCTTGCCCTTTGTTGTGGGAAAAGCACTATGACCGAGAAAGAAGCCTTGGTTTCCAAAACCATGGGTACTATGAAGAGTGCTATCAAGAGGTAGGAGATATTGGTTTTCAAGGGCAAGAAGCTCATGAATGCTATCCATACCACAACTCTTACAATTCGGAATGGAGTGGTAGTCCGGATTTGTGGTATGAGAATGAGCCAGAAAACCAATATTACGAGCAACCTAGTTGGCCATCACCACCCTATACCATACCCCAAAACCAAGCCCAACAAGGAAGTTCAAGTTTGACACGTGAGGATGTCTTAAATACCATAGCAAACTTGAACTCCTTTACTAGTGAGGAGCCGGATACCCAGCTCTCCTCTAGTGTTGAGGCCATTGAGGGGCATGTGAGGAACATATTAGAGGTATTGGCCTGAATGGAAGCTCGTGATTCCGAAAACACACCATCCCAACTTGAACTCGATGATTCGGTGAGTGAAGTCACCAATAAAAATGATTTTGAGTTTGAAAGGGATGAGGAGTTGGTTGTAGAGGATAGAAAAATGGAGGAAGAGGTGATAGTGCTACATTATCCATTAGCATTGTCACCCCTTCTCCCACCTAGTGAACCAACTCTAATATTTTCGGAAGTTTTGAGGGAAACGAGAGAGGAGCCAAAAGACTATCCCAAGCTCCCTAACCACTTAATTCCCTTTGAACCATCTCCACCTCCACAAGACTTTCCTCTTGGAAGTTTTGTGCCGCCACCTCTCTTATTTTGGATGCTCATGGTGAAGAGCTTCAAGCCTTCACCATACGGATAACATTAGGGTCGTGCCGACGACCTTAAAAATACGGAGCTTCGTCGTGCTGACGACGTTAAATAAATTCGGCATTTCTTCTAGTTTTTGTTTCTTAGTTTGTGTTTCTTAGTTTGTTTTTGTTGTTGTTTTGTTTTGTTCTTTTTATGGCATGTTTTTCTATGATTTTGTAGCAACGTGAAGTGCATTGCAATGAAGGAGATGAAGGAACGAGATCAATGAACGAGGGAAGAAAGCTTGGACAGTTGGTAAGCAAAAGAAAAAATTTTAAGCCTGGGATACCCTGCCGTCGCGAGTCGCGATGGGCTTCGTCGCGAGTTACGACGTGCTCAGGGGAGAAAAATCACTCCCAGCGCCAACTTTCCGCGAGCCGCGACGACTTCGCGAGGCTCGTCGCGAGTCGCGACACCCTTCGTCGCGAGTCGCGACGAGCTCAGAAAAATTTGAGCTCTCGGACTCACATTTCCGCGAGTCGCGATGACTTCGCGAGGCTCGTCGCGAGTCGCGACGAGCTCAGAACATTTTGAGCTTCCGGACTCCACTTTCCGCGAGTCGCGATGACTTCGCGAGGCTCGTCGCGAGTCGCGACACCCTTCGTCGCGAGTCGCGACGAGCTCAGAACTTTTTGAGCTCCCGGACTCTACTTTCCGCGAGTCACGATGACATCGCGAGGCTCGTCGCGAGTCGCGACCAACCCGTCGCGAGTCGCGACGAGCTCAGTAACTTTTGAAAAAAAATTTTGAGCCCGAATTTCAAGTATCCAAGCTTCCAAGTTTCCAAATGATTTTAAACATTGCATGATCCTTCCTTCTTCTCCACCCAACACTCCCAAGAACATCACATACCTCTCATTTCTTCCACCATCCTACATATATTGGCATATGAACATTCTTGCATCTTTATAGTACATTTATTGATTGTAGTA
This sequence comes from Rubia yunnanensis, assembly GCA_037428765.1. Lineage (NCBI taxonomy): Eukaryota > Viridiplantae > Streptophyta > Magnoliopsida > Gentianales > Rubiaceae > Rubia > Rubia yunnanensis. The sequence goes on along the minus strand of CM075071.1, from coordinate 64,593,762 downwards.
TGCCGACTACATCATTGTGATCGTAAGTTCTTATCCTATAATGATGCTTGTATACATGTCAATATATGTTGGATATTTTTCATGCATAATCTTATAGTGGTGATTGAGGGTTGATTGGTTGTTCTTTGACAATACTATGGTTATTAACTCTTGATGCTAAACCTAGTATTACATATCCTCATGTACTTGTGAGTTTAATGTGTTCTTCATGGTGTAGTCTTGATCAAACGGCGCCATGGAGACAATGCTTTTCTCGAGGGGTGAGTTCTTCTACGGCATTTTTGCTCACCCTTCCGGTTCCGAAACCTATCTCGGGACCATCCAAGTACTTGGATATTGCCATATCACTGGCGAATTTGCGGAGACACGGGTGTCACTCTATCCCCTTACCTTGATTTTTATTGTTCTTGCCTTACGTGTTTACATTGAGGGCAATGTAATGTTTTAAGTGTGGGGAGGGGTTAGAGGACTCATATGCATGCTAGATTGTTTTGGAATGCTTTTTGCTACTTTTCATTGGAAAAACATGAGAAAAAGAAAAAAAATAGAAAAACAAAAAGAAAAAAAAAATTGGAAAAAGAAAAAAAAAGAAAAAGAAAAAGAAAAAGAAAACCCGCTAAGTTGAAAACCCGAGAGGGCAACTTAGGCAACATTGGGGGCCTGGATAGGTCGAAAACCCTTAAAGGGCGGCCTAGGCAAAAATGAGAGGCTAAAATGTGCGGAAAAAGGTGAGATGTGAGCTAAAGAAACATGATGTGTGGCTAGGATGAAAACTCGAAAGAGCTCCTAGGCAAAATGAGGGAAATTGAGAGAAATTGAAAAATGCTATGATTTCACTCACTTGCCGGCGTTGGAGTCATAAGGTTGCGGTTGTCACATGGATGGATCGGGTAGCTCAATATCTTTAGACCTCTTGGGATTGGGTAGCTTAGTGGGTTAGGAAACGAAGTATGGTTATGAAATTCTTGATCTCTTTATACTTCGTTTTTGGTTGATATATTGGCATTAAGTGAAGCATGTGTTTAAAACTTCCTCTATGGTTTTAGCTTCATTTTGTGTCATTGGATTCTGGGAATATCAATTCTGGGCTGTCAAATATTTTTATGGGTAGTGAATTGATAAGTGGTAGGTTTGGTTAGATTTAGGATTGGGGATGTGTGTGTGCAAAATTCTCATGTGAGCTTTTACTTTGGGATTTTTGTTATTGAGAGTTTTTGTGAGGCTTTGATTGGGGGATTAGTTTAGGTTTTGGGATATATCATTTACTCCGTATGCTTGAATCTTTTCTTACTCGAGGGCGAGTAAGGTTTAAGTGTGGGGAGGTTTGATATGTCCATTTTGTGTGGTTATTTTAGGGGTTTTAGGATGTGGATATGCCATTTCCTCCGTATGCTTAAATCTTTTCTTACTCGAGGACGAGTAAGGTTTAAGTGTGGGGAGGTTTGATGTGTCCATTTTAGGCGCATTATTTAGTAGTATTTAGGATCACTTTTGTGCTCTTTTATTATCGAGAGCTTGTGTTTTACCTTGAAATTCACTTAGGAGAGGTAAAAGCAACGTTGTACTCTTTTACCTCTTTTAAGTGGATTTTGTGTGACAAGGGAAGAACACGGAAGCAACGAAGACCGGAAGACATTGAAGACTATACTTTCGAAGACTTTTGGATACTCACTTCGAAAACATGAAGACCGGAGGCCGTTGAGAAGTAAAGAGAAAGCATGGGATGCCATATCAGAGAAAGCCACTCATATGTAAATACTATACGTATCAAGGACATATTGAAAAGGTGTGCAGAAGATTGATCAGAGATCAAATGACAGGAAGACAACTTATGTTGTGTTCCAACACAGGAAATATTCATACAGTAAAATCGACCAGAAAGGTATGGATGGTTAAAAAATCTAGTACGTGTCTGGTGGCACACACTTCTCTAACAGCTTATTCCAGTGATTCGTGGTACTTTGATAGCGGTTGTTCTCGACACATGACTGGCATTCCAGAATATCTCACGAACATTACTCCATATGATGGCGGATATGTAACCTTTGGTGATGGAAAGAGAAGCAGAGTAATTGGCAAGGGTGAATTGAAAATTGAAGGGTTTCCAGTATTCACAAGTGTATTATTTGTTGAAGATCTAAAGGCAAACTTGCTAAGTATAAGCCAGCTGTGTGACGACAATATGGTAGTAGAGTTTCAGAAGGACAAATGTATAGTGAAGCATGGAGAAAACAAGGTTCTTTCAGGAATAAGATCATCAGACAATTGCTATTTGCTAGAACAAGGAGTTAGGTGTATGATTTCTAAGCAAGATGAAGGAATTCTTTGGCACATGAAGCTCGGCCACATCAATCATAAAACATTGGTAAAAATCGCAAATGTGAAAGTTGTACGAGGAATGCCTACCTTAACCAGCAAGGATGGAGTTGTATGTGGACCATGTCAACAAGGTAAACAAATTCGATCTCCTCACTCTTCAGTTCAGTATATTACTACATCTAGAAATTTGGAATTATTGCATATGGATTTGATGGGTCCGGTTAATACACCTAGCATAGGTGGAAAGAAATATATCTTTGTATGTGTTGATAACTTCTCCAGATTTACATGGGTAGCCTTTTTCAAAGAAAAATCTGATACGATAGAAGTATTTAGAAGCCTTGTAGTGAAGTTACAAACTGAAAAGGGGATTCCAGTAGGAAAGATAATTTGAATTCGAAGTGATCATGGTAGAGAATTTGAGAATGAACAATTCAGTTCCTTCTGCAATGAGCTTGGAATCCAACATGAGTTCTCGGATCCTATCACCCCTCAACAGAATGGTATCATAGAACGAAAGAATAGAACTCTAAAAGAGATGGCTCGAGTCATGTTGGCAGAGAAAGATGTTCACAAGAAATGGTGGGCAGAAGCAATCAATACAGCATGTTATACAATCAATAGAGTGTATCTTCGACCATTCACTAGCAAAACATCCTATGAGATTTGGAAGGGCAGGAAACCAAATGTCTCATATTTTCATGTGTTCGGGAGCACATGATATATTCTCAGAGATAGAGAACAGTTGGCAAAATTTGATAATCGGAGTGATACAGGAATTTTTCTTGGGTATTCTATCAACAGCCGTGCCTATACAGTTTTTAGTCATCGAACCAACACTCTCATGGAATCCATAAATGTTATTGTGGATGATTCAGAGAAGGAACAACATCCAGAAGGTGTAGAGGAAGAACCTAGCAACACTCATGTTCCAACACAGTCTCACAACTCAAACAAAGAAAATCCATCAGCTGACTCTGACTTTCACCAACGTGCTGGAACAAATGAGCAAAAGAATCCTAACTCTGCCGAAGCTGACCATGTTGGAACACAGTCCCCCGCTACTGACGCCCATGTTCCAACACATGACCAACCCGATTCCACAATGAGAAGTACTCGATCAGTGTCTCAAGTTGGTTACCGACGACTGGCTGGACTACACTGTTTTTTTCTCTAATTGAACCCAAGAACTATAAAGAAGCCTTACTTGATGAGTATTGGATTGCTGCAATGCAAGATGAATTTGGTCAGTTTACAAGGAATGATGTTTGGTATCTTACTCCTCGCCCCAAAGGCATTAATGTCATTGGTACGAAATGGATCTTCAAGAATAAGTCAGATGCATACGGCTTAGTCACTCGAAACAAAGCTAGACTTGTTGCTCAAGGATATACACAAGTGGAAGGTGTTGATTTTGATGAAACCTTTGCGCCAGTTGCCAGGTTAGAATCTATTCGAATTCTACTAGCTATTGTCTGCTCTTTGAACTTTACTTTGTATCAAATGGATGTCAAGAGTGCTTTTTTAAATGGAGTGGTGAATGAAGAAGTATATGTGGAACAACCTAAAGGCTTTGAAGATCCTCATTATCCACATCATGTATATCGTCTCAAGAAGGCTTTATACAGACTAAAGCAGGCACCCAGGGCATGGTATGAACGACTTACTACCTTTCTTCTTCAGAAAGGTTATCGTCAAGGGGGAGTAGATCGCACTTTATTCGTGTTTGACAAGGCTTCAATGTTTCTGATTGCTCAAATTTATGTGGATGACATAGTTTTTGGTTCTACTTCACCATCTATGGTACATGATTTTGTCACCATTATGCAATCTGAATTCGAAATGAGCATGGTTGGAGAGTTGACTTACTTTCTGTGATTGCAAGTCAAACAAGGACGGAATGGTCTATTCATAAATCAAAGTAAGTATGCCTTGAATTTGATTAAAAGATTCAAACTCAGTAGTGCTCGAGCAGTTCGAACTCCTATGGGAGTTTCTGATAAACTGGTAAATGATGAAAAAGGAGTTCCGGTCGATCAGAAGTTATATAGAGGCATAATTGGAAGCTTATTGTATTTAACCGCAAGCAGACCAGATATATGTTTCAGTGTTGGGATATGTGCGAGATTTCAAGCTGATCCTAAGGAATCTCATCTCACTGTAGTTAAAAGAGTTATTCGATATGTAAGTGGGACTTCTGAATATGGTGTTTGGTATTCTAAGAGTTAAGATTCTGAGCTATTTGGGTATAGTGATTATGATTGGGCTGGTAATACTGATGATCAAAAAAGTACCACAGGTGGATGTTTCTTTATTGGAACAAATTTGGTGTCTTGGTATAGCAAGAAACAGAACTCGATCTTTCTATCTACTGCAGAAGCAGAGTATCTTGCAGCAGGGAGTTTTTGTGCACAATTATTATGGATGAAACAAATGTTGAAAGATTATGGAATTCATCAAGGCCCCTTGAAGATTCTATGTGACAACACAAGTGCTATTGATATTTCGAAGAATCCAGTTCAACACTCGAGGACCAAACATATTGACATACAACATCATTTTATTAGAGATCTAGTTGAAAGAAAGGAAGTGGAAGTAGTCTATGTTCCAACACACGAGCAATTTGCTGATATATTTACAAAGTCGTTGGATGCCACCTCTTTTGAGAGCCTTCGACAACACTTAGGTGTTTGTCAAATCTGAGGTAATTTTTACATAATTACTCTTTCTTGCAAATATTTCTTTTGGTTATTCTTGTTTAGCAAAATTGAAAAAGAACAAAAAAAATGGAAGGAAGCAAAGGTGTACAAAAATAGGAGATGATTAGTATGGTGTGTTGGAAGTTATTTGTGGCATGACAACTTGATTTGACAAGAGGGAAAGTGCCATCATTACAAGTTTGGGAAATCTAAAAAGGGACTTCGCGGGAAAAGAGGTGAATAGATGAAGAGTTAAAGTGGGATTCAAACTTGTCAAAAAACTCCTCGCATTCCTCTACTCTCGGTCGAAATTTGTCTCTCCAAAAACTCTGCCGAAAATTTTTGCTTCAACAACTCTCCTCTGTCGCGATATTGGATTAAAGAATGTCAACTCCAAATTCTCCCGCACATGATGCAGAGGCATCAGAAATCATGAAGGAAGATCGAGTTTCAACTGATTTGGAATTGGTGCTGGTTGCTAAGCAGAGAAAATATGTCTATCAAGCTGTTGGAGATGAAAAAGAAAATCAAGCTCAGATCGGAGGAAGCACGAAGAATGCAGAGGTTAAAGAGACAGCCGAAGTTGAACCTGATGCACGGGAACAATCTTCTGGAACCAAGAAGAAGAAGAAGAAACCTACAGTAACTGGCCCTGACCCCCGTCCATTAAAATTCATGGGTATTGAATGTACGAGTATGGATGAAATCTTTGAATGGGTTGAGGCTAATAGAGTTGCTGTAGATTTAAGAAAGATCAAGAAAATTAGAGGAGAATATTTGACAGTTAAAGTTAAGGAGTTGGTGACTGGAAACATAGGTGAAATTAGGAGACTTGAGAATTATTCAGTGAAGTTTGTGATGGGGAGATATGCCGAGTTTAGGGAAAAAGATAAATTCTATGTGCATTGCTATATTCCAGTACCAAGTTGTGTTTCTTTAAGAGAGATTAGTGAAAGTGAAGTGGCTGGAAGAGAAGTGGTTAGGAACGGAGATAAACTTCAGGTGGGATTCTATGATACAAATTCAGCAAAGAGGATGGAAGAATTGAGGAAGCCTATCATCATTGTTCTGTCGGATAGTGATGACAGTGTTCCAACATAGAGAGATGAACCTGACTCTATGGAGTTAGATTCTGATAATGATCTGGGGGGTGCAGATGATGGTGATTTTCATGAAGGTCAGAAGGATGAAGCACCTGAAGGGAGCATGTCTAACCAGAAAGATGGTTATAAGAGCGAGGAAGAAATTGAGAAGGATGTTGAAATATCAGGGAGTGTTCCAACACAGGATATTCCTGATCTGGAATATTCAAGTGATGAGGTACTGGATGAGTACTATCAGATGGCAAAAGGCAAGAGAAAGGCTGACAAAGCTAAGAATTCTGCTCAAGCAAAGAGAAGTAAGAGAAGGCATGACAGCAAGGAAAAGAAGGTCTTACCTACACCCTTTGTTAGTAAGGCATTCTCTGCTGTTTATTTTGATGAAAAGGTGCAGAGATGGGAGATTTTTTTCTCAGAGAAGAAGTTCATAGCAGAAAGGCCTTTGGATTTAAAAGCCTATAAGGAGAGCGGCTTCACAGATTTTCTACAGCTGACCGGCATGACTAATGCAGCAACTATCCAGTTACAGTACAACAGGCAGGTTGTACTTGAGGTATATTCTAACCTCATGACTGGTAATTTAGAAATAAGTTCCCCATGGTATGGTAGGGTATATGTACGGGAGAAGATCATAGATGTCTCTGCTTCTAGGATTAACACATTGCTGGGTCTTACAACACTTGAGACAGGGGGAATCTTTCCTGAAAATCTGGGATTGTCTGACAATGAAATATTAGGTGTTATAACTGGTGGTTATAAGGTTGAATGGCCAGCAACTGGGTATTCACAAGCATCATGCTTGTCTTCGAGATTTTTTTGTTTATATCAGGTGGTTGTGCATTGTCGGTTGCCCTCAACTAATACAACAGCCTTGACAAGGGCAATGACTAAGTTGTTGTACTGTGTTGGAACACAGAAAGATGTCAACCTCGGACTACTTATTCAGCAGCATTTAGTGAGACAAGCTACTGCTCCAAAAGTGAATGATGCCTTCATTTACCCTGCTTTGATCTCTGCACTAGCCAAGAGTGCAAAAGTAAAAGGGAAGGCCTCGGATGTTGTGATTGATACAGAGTTTCTAAGGCCCAACAAGAAGACATTCGGGCTAAGGCATGTGCAAGATCTTCCGTGGAAACCATCTGGATCGACTTCTTCATTAGCAGCAGCAAAAGAGGCTAGGCTGATGGTTCTGAATGCCCGACTTGGTGCTATAGGTATTCAAATGGCTGCTTTGGAAGCGGAGAAAGCAAGTCTGGAGGTAGAGAAGTCTCGATTGGAAGACTGATTCTTATGACTAATGCAGGGGGAGCATTACTGATTACTGATGTTTGATGTTGCTTGTTTGATGATTTTGATGTTGGCTTTGGCCTTATGTGTGGTCCCAGGGGGAGTGATTTTGGATGATTGGATTTTGGATGTTGGTTTTAAATTTGAATGATTTATTCAATATGGTTGTAATTTTCTGGATTTCTGATTTCTGGTTTTCGGTTTTCATGCTTAAGAGAAGTCTGGTATTATGTTGATTATTATTCTGCTATTCTGATGCAAGCTTATGATATTGATGGAAGTTTTCGTTGGAAATTACATGTTCAAAATATTATGGGTCCACAAAAATGCCAAAGGGGGAGATTGTAAAGTCAAGAGATTTGCAAGTGAATATTTGATTGGCAATTTTGTGAACAAGAAAACATTCCATGTTGGAACATGCTGATGCAGAATATTCACGCCAAGGTTTTATGGAAATCAAAGCCGAAATATTGGAGTATTTTATAACTTATGGAAGTTGTATATTTGGCTATGTATATCAGGCGTGTGAAGCATAATTGATTTATGGAAAATCCCTACTTATAAGGAGATGATATATTCGAATATATGGGATAGATTGACATAAGGTAAATCCCTTTATTTATGGGATTTGGATATGCTTCAAGAAGCAGATTTGGAATAGGAATATTGTGGAGATAATCAAGGAGTATTCCAATCTGTTCGTGGATATAAATTGGGACAAACACGGCTGCATACTCACGGATTAAACAGAGCAAAAATCTGCATACAGATTTTTGAGATTTTCGAGAATTGCAAAGAGTCAGACTACTGTGTTCCAACACACCTGACCTGTCGCACAAAGTTCAGAATCAGAAACCTTAATTCCTCGGGAGGAGGAGATCCAGCGTCGACGGAGCTCGAGGTCAGAGGGAGTCTGATCAAGGTGGATCGGTAGTTAGGGGAGCTAGCAAAATTCACACTATATAGTTAGCGAAGATAAGTATTTTGTAAACTGTATTCTATACTGTATCTTTCTAATTAGTGGATTCATTCTGAACTGGGCCAGACCCTGCAGATGTAGGTGGATTACACCGAACTGTGTAACCAAGTCATGTGTTCTTTACGTTTTACGTTATTATGCACTTGGTTAGACTAGTCATGTTGGAACACACTAGTAGCTACTAGAAAAAGTGGTAAAACTAAAATTCAAAATTCAACACAAATATGGTTCAGAGCGAAAAGAGATGGGAACATTTTGCCAATAATTTGGCATAATGGGTATTAAACCACGTCCTCTTAACGCAAAAAGATATTCAGAAAAAAAAATAATGGATATTACAGTAAGGATAAATATAAAAATTATAGTAAAAATAATGATAAAAACTTTTACAAAAAAATCAATAAATATAAAAATATTCAATGTTATAAATGTAAGAAGTTCGGTCATACAGCCTCACACTGTAAGACTGGAAAAAAAAGATTAATTCATTATTTTCAGAAGAAAAGGAATTAAAGGACAAATTGTTATCATTATTAATAGACAATTTAGAAAATGAACACACAGATTATGAACAAATCGATTATGAATCCAGCTCAGATAACTCTAGTAATTCAGAATAATGTCAGTGTAAGATTTCAACAATTAATATGTTAAGTAGTTCAAAAGACAAAAAGCAAATATTATTTGATATAATTGATAAATTGGAAGATTCAGAAAACAAGGCAGAATATTTACACAGATTAAAATAATTAAGAGACAAGTGCAAATATAACCCTATGTAATTGAAGAAAGTGCAGATATAACCCTGCGATGTTCGAAAGTGCAAATATAACCCTATCTATTCAGGTTATGTGCAAATATAACCTTTTTAGCCGGTTTGTGGCCGGAATGAAGTGAAATGACGGATTTGTCCCTGACGGATTCTTTAAAAAAAATGGGAAATAGCACCTTTTTTCTCTTTCCTTTTCTCTTTCTTCCGCTCCATTCTCTTTTCTCTTTTCTTCCTTTCTTTTCTCTTTCCTTTTCTCTTTTCTCTTTCCTTTTCTCTTTGGTGCAGATATAACTCCTCCATTCCGATCTGCAGATGGTGGTGGCGGAGAGCTCGCGGCTAGGGATTCACCAGTGGTGTTGTGGATTTGGGGCTTGGCGATGGTGGAGATGGGGATAGGGCAGAGGAGGATGCGGCGATGGCGAGGAGTTTGGGATTGGTGGGGAGAAGTTTGGGGCTGTGTTGAGGAGGTGGTGCTATAGTGGGGTGGCGCTATAGTGGGGTGGCGCTAGGGTTCGGGGCAGGTGGTGGGGCGAGGTGGCGCTAGGGTTCAGAGTGGGGGAGGTGGTGGGGCGAGGTGGTGCTAGGGTTCGGAGAAGGGCAGGTGGTGGCGCGAAGTGGCACTAGGGTTCGGAGCGGGGCAGGTGGTGGCGCGAGGTGGCGCTAGTGTTCAGAGCGGGTCAGGTGGTGGCGCGAGGTGGCGCTAGGGTTCGGAACGGGACAGGTGGTGGCGCGAAGTGGCGCTAGGCAGGGCTAGGGCAGAGGTAGGGCTAGGGCAGGTGGTGGCACCACCACCATCTCATCCACATCCCGCTACGAGCTCCACTGTCCTCATCCCGCTGCTCCACCGCTAGCTCCATCTTCATCCTGCCGCGAGCTCCACCATTCTCATCCCGCCGCGAGCTCCATCCTCATCCATTCTTGTGGTCAATTTGGTGGAGGCAGGGCTGGGGCAGAGGCAGGGCTGGGGCTGGGGCAGAGGCAGGGCTAGGGCAGAGGAGTTCGTGGTGGAGGCAGGGCTAGGGCAGAGGAGGAGGCGGGGCTAGGGTGGGTCTCGATTTTCTGGAAGTGGTGGACGATAGTGGCGGAGGAAATCTGGAGCCGCTGCAAATTTCTCTGGTTTGGAACACAACATTTCTCTGGTTTGGACGATGAGCATTTCTCTGGTTTGGATGCAGCTGCTCAGGTTTGTTTAGATTATTTTCAAAATTGTTCTAGAAAATTTGTGGCAGAATTGTTCATCTGAAATAGTGGCAGAATTATTCTAGCTGTGGCACTATGGTGACTTGAAGTTGAGCTGCTTGTTTGGAGTAATGTGGTGATCAATTGGTGAGCTACCGGTGGAAGGTGGTCTGGTGGTGGTGGTGGTGGAGGAGGAGGAGTGGTGGGCAGGGGCATTTTTGTCTTTTAAGGGCAAGATGGAAATGGCCAGTCAATAGAAACTAAGGGCAATTTTGTCTTTTTAAGTTTGTATTAGGTTAGAAGGGCAATTTGATCATTTCCGGTCGGTCAATGGCCGGAAATGACCAGTCAATGCCGGAATAATCACTTCAGGGTTATATTTGCACTTATGTGTAATAGATAGGGTTATATTTGAACTAAAAAATTACTCAGGGTTATATTTGCACTTTCCTCAACATATAGGGTTATATCTGCATATTACCCAATAATTAATAAAAGAGGAAGAAAAACCAAGAATAGAGGAAGCATTTAGTTTAACTAAAACAATTTAAAAAATATTCAGAAATATAAAAGGAAAAACTTGTAAAATCTGATGATTTAATAACAGAGATTAATAAATTAAAAATAGAGATTAGTTTAATAAAAAATGAATTAAAATTCCTTAAAAGATAAGGATTTAGAACTAGAATTAAAACTTATAGGCTTAAATCAGAAGAATATAGGTTTACATAGTAATAGTTCAAATATTATCATATCTCAAGACACTCCATCAGATAATCAATTTTTCAATGTTATTAATAAAATTAATATGGAAAAATGGTATTCATTAGTAACTATAGGAGTAGAAGACTTTAGTACTAGAATAGTACATTGATTGATAGTGGAGCAGATCAGTCATGCATTAGAGCAGGAATAATTCCTAGTATATTTAGTTAAAACTAATGAAAAATTATTAGAAGCAAATGGTGGTCCAATGACAATTAATAAAAAATTACCAAACGATTTTGTATGTAATAATGATTACTGTATTAAACAGTCATTCCTTATATTAGAAAATGTGTCACATGATGCAGTATTAGAAAATCCATTCTTATATCAAATTACCCCTTTTAAGAAAACCCAAGAGGGAATTAGCACTAAAATATTAGGAAGAAAATTATTATTCAAATTCAGTAATCCACCTAGCCAAATAGAATTGTATTTATTACAAACAAATTCTATATATAAAAAGTTATGGTTATTAAATACAAAAAGAAAAGATATTGTATTTCTAAAATAAGAATGAAGTTACTCAAAAATAGAAAACAACTTAGTAATAAACTAATCCAAGAGAAAATAGCAACATTAGGAAAAGAATTTAAGAATCAAGTTTGTTCAAGTCATCCCAATGACTTTTGGGATCGAAAGAAACATACTGTAACATTACCATACGAAAAAGAATTTAAGGAACAAAACATTCCAACTAAAGCCAGACCTATTCAAATGAATGTAGAATTGATAGAACTATTCAAACAAGAAATTCAAAGTCATTTAGAAAGAAATTTAATTAGAAAGAGCAAATTACCATGGAGTTGCTCAGCATTTTATGTAAATAAACAAGCAGAAAAAGAAAGAGGTATTCCTCGATTAGTTATTAATTACAAGCCATTAAACAAAGTATTACAATGGGTTAGATACCCTATTCCAAACAAAAAGACTTAATAAATAGATTAATTAATGCAAAAGTATTTTCAAAATTCGATTTAAAATCTAGATATTGGCAAATTCAAATAAATGAGAAAGATAGATATAAAACAACATTTGTAGTACCATTCGGATAGTATGAATGGAATGTAATGCCATTCGGATTAAAAAATGCACCTTCAGAATTTCAAAAAATTATGAATGATATATTTCATCCTTATTCAAAATACGTCATAGTTTATATTGATGATATATTAGTTTATTCTGACTCCATAGGCAGCCATTTCAAACATTTGAATATGCTATTAAAGGTCATTAAGAAAAATGGGTTAGTAATATTAGAACCGAAAATGAAATTATTCCAAACAAAAATAAGATTTTTAGGCTATGATATTCACTTAGGGAAATTCAAACCAATTCAAAGATCAACTGATTTTGCTGATTAATTCCCAGATGAAATTAAAGACAAGAACCAATTACAAAGATGTTTCCAAAATTTAGTGTTGGTATGCCTTGAATACGTATTAGCCGTTTCGACAGGTTGTTACGGGGGTCTCACTTAAGGTGGAGAGGACTATATATAGTGCCTCGTCTTTCATTGTAACTCTAAAGAGATAGGATTGGTAGAGAGTAGGAAATCTATAATTCTGGCCTTTTCTCTCTAGTAGAATCCGATCTTGGTCGGCCGTGGATGTAGCCAATTGGTGAACCACGTAAAAATCTCGTTGTCTTGTTTTTCATTTTATTTTCTTTGCTTGTTCTTTCTCGGGTATTCCACATAACAAACTGGTATCATAGCTTCTGGTTAGATCCGCGGTGGGTCTATCGGATTTTGGGTTTATCGGATCTGGGGAGGTGGGATCTCTAATCTGATCGGAGAGAAAGGTGGCTGCGCTGAACGTGAAGGTAGACAAGTTTACTGGGAGGAACAGCTTCAGTTTATGGCAGATCAAGATGCGAGCTTTTTTGAAGCAACAAGGGTTGTGGACGCCACTGACGAAGGATTTCTCGGTCGTTAGCACTTCGGACATGGTGGGTCTGGAAGAAAAGATGCATTCAACAATTATGCTGTGTCTCGCAGATGAAGTCATCACTAAGGTATCGGATCAAGAGACTTCTGCGGAGCTGTGGTTGAAGTTGGAGAGCTTGTATATGACGAAGTCTCTGACGAACAAATTGCTTCTGAAACAACGTCTATTTGGTCTCCGAATACAGGAAGGTACGCAACTCAGAGATCATCTAGAGCAATTGAATACTTTGTTATTAGAACTGCGAAATATAGATGTAAAAATTGATGATGAGGATGCTGCTTTGATATTGTTAGTATCTCTACCGCTTTCATATGAGAACTTTGTTCAGTCATTTATTGTCGGGAAAGATTCTGTGTCTTTGGAGGAAGTTAGATCCTCTCTTCATAGCAGGGAGTTGCGTCATAGTGCTAGCAGTTCAGGAACAGATAATCAGGCATCTGGTTTGTTTACTAGTTGCGATAAGGGAAAGGGAAATGGTGGAAAGAAAAGGGGTAAGAAGTCAAAGGTTCCCAAGCCCGGTGATATCTGCAGGTACTGTAAGGAGAAGGGACATTGGAAAAATGAGTGTCCAAAGAAGTTGATGATGAGGCAATCAGGAAACAAATCGGGTTATGCTGCTCTAGTGGAAGGAGACGCTGATTCAGAAGAGGATATTGCTCTGGTTGCTGCTGGACACACTCATCACTCTGATGTGTGGTTCCTAGATTCTGGGGCATCCTACCACATTTGTCCAAGGAGAGAGTGGTTTTCGACTTATAAGTAGGCAGGGGCTAGCATTACTACGGCTAACGGTACTGTCTGTGAGGTAGTTGGGACAGGTTCGATCAAAATCAGGACACATGATGGTAATTTATGTACTTTGAACAAGGTTAGGCACGTTCCATCGATGATGAAGAATTTGATTTCTCTTAGTCTGCTGGATAGAAAGGGCTTTGTCTATTTAGGGAAAGATGGAGCTCTAAGTGTCTGCAGGGGTTCCAAGATGGTTCTGAAAGGTCTTTTGCATGGTACTTTGTATCTTCTACAAGGTTCCACGGTTATGGATTTGAAAAATGTTGCATCGTCAGAGGTTTACCATGAGGATATGACTAAGTTATGGCACATGAGGCTTGGTCACATGGGTGAAAAAGGGATGCAGATTCTGTCGTGAGATGATCTTCTTGGTGGCCACAAGGTCAAGGGTTTGGAGTTCTGTGAGCACTGTGTCTTTGGGAAACTACACCACAGCAAGTTTCCAAAGGCTATTCATAGAACGAAAGGCACGCTAGATTATATCCACTCTGATTGTTGGGGGCTATCCCGAGTTGAGTGGTTGGGAGGGCACAACTACTTTGTGTCTTTGATTGATGACTACTCCAGAATGACTTGGGTTATCATGATGAAACATAAAAGTGAAGCCTTTATGAAGTTCAAGCAGTGGAAAGCTCTGGTGGAGAACCAAACAGGGAAGAAGATCAAGAGGCTGCGAACTGATAATGGTATGGAATTCTGTTCGTTTGAGTTTGATCAGTTTTGTAAGGATAAAGGGATTGTCCGACATCATACATTCAGGAATACGCCACAGTAGAATGGTGTAGCTGAGCGGATAAATCAGACATTGCTGGCGAGAGCGAGGTGCATGCTCTCGATTGCTGGGTTAGATAGAAGATTCTGGGCAGAGGCAATGAGTACAACATGCTACTTGATCAATTGTGGACCTCATATGGGCATACAATGCAAGACACCTATTGAGGTATGGTCGGGTAGAGTTGCTGATTACTCTAATCTGAAAGCTTTTGGTTGTACAACTTATTATCATGTGAGTGATGGTAAGTTAGAGCCCCGAGCCAAGAAGGGGTTTTTTGTGGGCTATGGAGATGGAGTCAAGGGATCAAGAATTTGGTCTCCATCCGAGAAGAGGGTTGTTCTGAGCAGGGATGTTTTCTTTGATGAAAACTCTTTGCTTAGATCCATGGTGAAGTCCACGTCTACAACAGAAGTTGGTAGCATTGATAAATAGGTGGAGCTTCAAGTCACTCAAGGTGAGAGTGGTTTGAAGGAACTTGAAGGAGATCAAGAGCTACAAACAGAAAGTGAGTTGCCAGAGCCTCCACCATCAGGAGATACAGTTCATTGCTTAGCTAAAGATCGACCAAAGAGGGTTGGAGATGGTCCACCCAAGAGGTATGGGTTTGAGAAAATGGTGGGTTATGCACTACAGGTTGCTGAGGAGGTGGATACTCATGAACCATCCACCTACAGAGAAGCTGTTTCAGGTACTGATGCTGACAACTGGTTTGTAGCAATGGGAGATGAGATGGAGTCCCTCCAGAAGAATCAGACATAGGATTTGGTTCAATAGCCTCAAGGGAGAAAGGTTATCACTTGCAAATGGTTTTTCAAGAAAATGGAAGGGATATCACCTACAGAGGGAGTCAAGTACAAGGCTAGAGTTGTTGCTAGAGGTTTCAGTCAGAGAGAGGGAGTAGATTACAATGAGATTTTCTCACCAGTGGTCAGACACACTTCCATCAGGGTGTTGCTAGCTATAGTGACACATCAGGATTTGGAGCTTGAACAACTTGATGTGAAGACCGCTTTTCTACATGGAGAGTTGGAAGAAGAGATATACATGACTCATCCAGATGGTTTCCAAGTTCCTGGCAAGGAAACGTATGTTTGGAAGTTGAAGAAGTCCTTATATGGGCTTAAGCAGTCTCCGAGGCAGTGGTACAAGAGATTTGACAGCTACATGCTTGAGTTGGGCTACACAAGGAGTTCATATGATTGTTGTGTCTACTATAGCAAATTGAGAGATGAGTCATTCATTTATCTGGTGCTTTATGCAGATGACATGTTGATAGCCTCAAAGAGTAAGCATGAGGTTCAGAAGCTGAAGGGTCTTCTTAGTGGTGAGTTTGAGATGAAGGATTTGGGTGCAGCTCGGAAAATACTAGGAATGGAGATTCTTAGAGATAGAGGTCAGAGGAAGCTTTTCTTGTCACAGAAAGGCTACATTCAGAAGGTGTTGGCTAGGTTTGGCATGTCTTCATCCAAGCTTATTGACACTCATAGTGCTGCAAATATCCATCTCACTTCCATGTTTGCTCCTCAGTCAGAAGAGGAGAAGGAGTATATGTCTCGAGTTCCGTATGCTAGCGTTGTGAGGAGCTTGATGTATGCTATGGTGTGTACAAGGCCAGACTTAGCGCAGGCGGTCAGTGTTGTGAGCAAGTTCATGGGGAAACCAGGTAGAGAACATTGGCAAGGTGTGAAGAGGATCTTTAGGTACCTTAGAGGTACGTCTGATGTGGGTCTCATTTATGGGGGTGATACTGAGTGCCTGGTTACGGGTTATTCTGATTCTGATTATGCTAGGGATGTTAACACGAGGAGATCTATGACCGGCTATGTCTTTACCTTGGGTGGTTCTGTTGTTAGCTGGAAGGAGACTTTGCAACCTACAGTGACTTTGTCTACTACGGAAGCAGATTACATGGCTCTGACGGAGGCTACGAAAGAAGGTATATGGCTGAAGGGGCTAGTCAGTGACCTTGGTATACACCACGATCAAGCTACTGTGTATTGTGATAACTTGAGTGCTATCTGCTTAGCCAAGGATCAGGTCCATCATCAGAGGACCAAGCACATTGATGTCAGATATCATTTCCTGAGGAGTGAGAGGAGAATCAGGGTGAAGAAAGTGGTAACTGTTAATAATCCTGCAGATATGTTCACCAAGCCTGTTCCACATAGCAAGTTTCAACACTGTTTGGACTTGCTTAACATCAGAGATCAGTAGTTGCCCGGTGGGGTAGTCCTAGGAGTGGAGGGATAAGTCTGCTTATCTGGCACTGTAATGGTGCGTCTGGAGTTTCTGCTTTGAGGATTCAAGTCAAGGTGGAGATTTGTTGGTATGCCTTGAATACGTATTAGCCACTTCGACAGGTTGTTACGAAGTCTCGCTGCCCGGTCAGAGAGTTGGGGGGTCCGCGGGGGGCAGAGATGCCCCGGCCCGACGGTATGGCATGTCCTCTGTTTGGGCTGTTATTGGCATTTTATCTCCTGTTCTGGTTTGGGCCAGATTGTTTCTGGGCCCAAAGCCATTAGGATTTAAGGTGGAGAGGACTATATATAGTGCCTCGTCTTTTATTGTAACTCTAAAGAGATAGGATTGGTAGAGAGTAGGAAATCTGTAATTCTGGTCTTTTCTCTCTAGTGGAGTCCGATCTTGGTCGGCCGTGGATGTAGCCAATTGGTGAACCACATAAAAATCTCGGTGTCTTATTTTTCGTTTTATTTTCTTTGCTTGTTCTTTCTCGGGTATTCCGCACAACATTAAGGATAACTTGTAAACTATTATATGACAGATTAAAAACTCATCCACCCATGTGGACGGAAGAACATTCCCAAATAGTAAAAGAAATAAAATTAAAAGCTAAATCATTACCATGTTTAGGAATTCCACATTCATTAGCATCCATGATAGTAGAAACGGATGCATCAGATATAGGATATGGAGGAATATTAAAACAATTACATTTAGGAAAAGAATCAATAGTTAGATAATATTTAGGATTATGGATAGGAGCACAAATTAATTATTCAAAGTTAAAAAAGAAGTTTTATCAATTGTCTTATGCATTTCAATATTTCAAGATGATTTGTACAATAAGAAGTTTTTATTAAAGATAGATTGCAAATCAGCAAAAGAGATTTTACAAAAAGATATTAAAATTTTGGTTTCAAAACGAAATTTTTCCAGATGGCAAGCTATTTTATCGGTATTTGATTTTGATATTCAATTTATTAAAGGGAAGGATAACCTCCTTCCTGATTTTTTGACTCATGAATTCCTTACAGGAAAGCATGACTAAACATTCAAGTTCATCAAATTCTTCGCATTCAAAATCATCAAAGGACTATGAAATTCCAAAGCCCCTCAGACCCAAAGTACCTACTCCAGATTTCCTTCCACTTACTCCACAGCAGTTCAAGCCCTATATTCAAAATTAATCCATACTCCAATTATTTCCTCAAATTTTACACTACTAACTCCCCAAAGACCAGCTAGTCAAATATCCAGTCCAACATCCACTCAATCATCCTCAACACCTAGTCATTATTAGGTACGCTTGAATTTTTAGCCCTTTCTCACTCTATAACCTCCTCACTCTAAGCATTAAGTTGCTTCAACTACTTGTAACCCTGAACCATCCATATGTACTACTTCCAATCTCCTAAAATTCCATTCAATATCTAAATTCATTCAAGATGCTCTGTAAGATTTCTTATTAATTATAAATTGTTTTGTTTTGATTATTTATACTCTGTTAAAAAACTGCTAATGATCATGTGTCAAATGATTATGTGTCAAAAGGATCTTTCAAATTAAGGCCTTTAATACAGTCAGTATTCTGCTCATTATTGATAATCTAAATGAATGATCCCATCAAAATAAAGAGGAGAAATGGTC
The DNA here is from genome assembly GCA_037428765.1 of Rubia yunnanensis. NCBI lineage: Eukaryota > Viridiplantae > Streptophyta > Magnoliopsida > Gentianales > Rubiaceae > Rubia > Rubia yunnanensis. The sequence goes on along the minus strand of CM075071.1, from coordinate 64,575,258 downwards.
TTGTTTTTTTAGAAGAACCATATAAGGGACATTTAATACTGTGGCCAAACACCCCTCCTAGATTTCCTTTCCCAGTTTCATTTTTTTCCTTGTCAATTGTTTAGATTTAAAAGTACTACTACTACTACAATACATTTAAAAGAGAGTCATTTGAAGAAGCTATCAGAAGGAATTGGCATTTGAAGAAGCTATCAGAAGGAATTGGCATTTGAACAGCCTTAACCAAATATAAATGTTTCAGAAGATCACGACTCTAATATGTTACACGAACAGTGGCCTCATAACTAATGAGAGTGAATATCCCTAAAAATGAGTGTTTCGACATACACACCCTTCTGATGAGAGTCTGTCAAGGGTGATTCGAAGCCAAGCCTATCGGCCTGATCGACCGTATGAATTGTAAAAGGAATAAGTGTCAATATAACTCTATCTATTTGAGTAAGTGTCAATATAACCCTATCTACTTGAGTAAGTGTCAATATAACACTATGAAAATTTTTAGTGCAAATATAACCCTAACTAGTTAATGAAAGTGCCAATATAACCCTCAGACCCCATTTCCGGCATTGACCTCAATTTTTCAGTGTTGACTCTATGTAAATTGACCAAAATACTCTTTGGTCTAACTCTGAAATTGGGTGGACAATTTTACCCTCATAATTAGCCGGAACGCCATAGTTCATTGAAATTGTGTAGGGTTATACCAGCACATTATGCAATCTTATTGGGTTATATCAGCACATTCCTAATGTTTGTAGGGTTATATCAGCACATCTCTAATGTTTGTTGGGTTATATCAGCACATCCTTAAAACTTATTAGGGTTATATTGACACTTTTACTAACTATATAGGGTTATATTAACACTTTCGAACATTAAAAGACTATATTGACACTTATGTAGGGTTATAAAAGCACTTTTTTTCATTTTAAAATGATTGACCCTCTCAAGTGATTATGACTAAGAATCATGGATCTAAAGATAAGGAAAGTAATCATGGAGCTCTTTTAACTTGGTAAAGGAAACTATAGGTTGCAGAAATAGTTCTGAAGTTACTATGATGAATCAGTGTACACAGATTCTTCCATGATCGCGGCAATATCACAAGTATGGATCTCATACAAATAAAGCACTTGAACTTTAGCTGCAACAAGAAAACACAACTCTAAGTTGTTCTAATGAACCTACCACAACATACTTCCAGGCCACATTGCAAGAAACGAAGAAAATCAAACTCTCTGTTAATAGTTGTTCTAATGAACCTGACACAACAAAGCACTTTCTCACGCCATCAAGCTCGGTCGAGACACATGGGCTCAATCAGTGAAGTTGGGGATGGTTGCCTGAGGCTCAGCAGCCTTTGCAGCAGCTGATGGCTCAACAGTACTGGATGGCGCCACTGGCTTCATTACTAACTCAGGCGGTAAATCCTCAATTCCCTTCAAAGAAAAGGTATAAAACAGCTTCAATGGGTACAATGTAATAATATGCAGCTTCACAACACCATTCACCCCCTGGAATATCCCGGATCCACCAGTCACGGCTAAGATTGTGTCCTGATAGGTTAAATACGGCCCTTGCACGGAAATGTGGCCATAGTCGCCAAAGTAGAAGCTCATGATTGCCTCAAATCTGTCTCCCTTCTTCTCGTGTTCATGTTTGATTGTCACACAGATCCCTGCTGTGATCCCTATCCTTTTCTGCAAATCACCGGAGTATATCTTGTTGGAGAATGTGGCTAAATCCCCGAGAGCATTCACTTCCTTCTTGCTCAGACTCAGGTATACTGGGCTTCCCCTGTCCCTTCCCTCATTCATCTCATACACATTAAGTTCTTGCACTTCATCTGAATCACAAAAACACAATATTTAAGGTTGTAGAAATCAAATACTAAGAACCCTCATGAAGAACCCTCATGTTCAAATCAACAAGATTTTTTTAACCTGCTTTTTCATGCTCTAGGTTTGGTTTTCCCATGTTGAAGAATGTTTTGGTCGAGGTCGCTCTGAGTGCCCTTCTTCTAGAGGAGAAATCTGGAGGGAATGCTGAGATGTTGATCTTCTTGATTGAAAGTGGATTTGAAGGACGAAATCCCACATTTTTGAGATGCGATTCACTGCTAGAAAGAGACTTGAGACGGGGCAATTTCAGAGAACAGACTGTGGTCAGAAAGCATGAACTTGCCATTTTTCTTGTGATGGAATTTTCTTGAAATACTTCTGTACCTTGGATGAATGTATAAGGCATTCTTGAATCAGACTGTCACTTTCACGTGGCTTCACAGGCTGGGCGCATTTAATACTATTATTGTACATTATTACATCTTGACTTTCATGGTGATGCGTAAGGAAATCGATTGGGCTGCGCTGCTGGCTCCCTGCTGTGACCGGCAAAACAAAGCCCCCGGAATCAGACTCACTTTCATGTGGCTTCACAGGCTGGGCGATTTTAATACTATTATTGTACATTATTACATCTTGACTTTCATGGTGATGCGTATGGAAATGGAATAGGCTGCGCTGCCGGCTCCCGTGCTGTGACCTGCAAAACAAAGCCCCCGGAAATTATCCAGGGGTAAAGTCAGCCACTGACATGAATACTGTACATCAAAAATAGTGAATGAATCTTTAACCAAGAACGTACCTGGGTATTTATATGCTAAAACCATAATAATGTGTGTAACTGAAATAATTAATTCCTGCATTATTATCTCCATAATTACCGCAACCTTTGAATACTCCATATGTTGACTCTAGATGGATTTCATCGGCCCATTCTTACCTGCTTATTGGGCTGATGCCCAGTATGAGGAGAGTATCATCACATGGAAAACATGTAGAGAGCGAAGATATTATTTCGTGGAGGCTCCTCAGGAAAGAAAGTTGTCTGAATCAGAATAAAAAATGCTACTGTTCAGAGTATTGGGTGACGAATTATCAAATACGAATATGGACCCAAAAAAAAAAGACTAGCAAAAATGATAGCGTTGACAAAAATGCAAGGATAGACTAGATTCGATACGATATGCTATGAAACTAATAAAAATAAAGTAGGATCAGCCCTAACAGATTAAAGGAAAAAAACGAGTAGAATGTTATGCACTGATGTAAAAGCTTGTAATTTTTTCCTATTAAAGACACATTATTTAAATTAAGCCTGAGCTATCGCTGCCTGCATTATGAATTAAATATCAGTAAACACGAACAGGCATTTATACGCCTCAAATGCGAGATGAAAGGAAAACAATATTTTCTACTACTTTTATGAACATGTGATGGGTAATACTTTTGTTATTTGTCAATTGCCACTTATACTTGGCTGAACAGGACTAGCATTTCACTTGCAGAGTTAAATGATTAGGTCAATAACAAATGAAAAAGGACCAGCCTTGTTCAGGTTAGCCTAATATGCTTCTTCAACCAGGTATACCAACTTTTCCGACAAGCATCAATAACATAAAATTAACTCAATATGTTACATTTTTTTAGCATGGCCTGCCACAATTCATTATATGGATTGTACATGAAGCAAGAATACAAAATCACCATTTGATCAGTGATCACACAGCTCTGCAAACTAAACATTGTGGTCTATTCCACACAGGCTGAAGCTTGTGAAACTAATACTCAGAAATGAAATGGGAGGGATCACTTACCATGATGAAATATATGTGGTACAGAATGGAATACAGTCCCAACACCACATCCCACAAAGCGATCCACCACTTTGACATTATTTTTTCAGCAAGCTCACAAAGAGGGCAACCTGGTGCTCACTGCAGCAAATTTCAAAAGAATAATCACAGGTCATGCATGAGCATGATAGTGAAACCAATATCTCATTTTGCCTGACAAAGATACACAAACTCCTTAGACAATGTGCACTCCACACAGTAGCGGATCTAGGATTATAATAGATGGGGGACACTTTGTTAATAGGTCAACGATGTACGAGATATATATTAAGCTTATGGTTTACCTTAGAAACAAGAGGGGGGGGGGGGGGGGGGGGGGTGCACTAGTGAATTTTAAAATTTTTTACCTAATTAAAAGAAAACTAGGGGTAGAACATGCCATCCTAGGACCCTATATATGTTCGCCTCTGACTCCACCACAATTTGCGGAATTAATATTTTGATCTAGTGAAGGGATCTGCAAACCCTCATTATCTCGCACGAAATTCAGGTGTCTAGCCCTCAGGGTACGCCTAACTTCAACTTGCTCTCTAACTAGCCATCGGGATCAGATTACAAGGTTTATTGATACTTAACTAGCTCTCGGAGTTAAGCAACAATGGAATAGCTCGCAAGCAAAGAGTATGAACTCAAAAGGTTGTATATTTGATTGATAAAAGTGTTGTTGGTAAAAAATAATGTTAAAAACCACCCCTATTTATAGTACATAGGTATGATCTTCAAAAATACAAACAAGAAACTGAAAAGGGTTATGGCAGCTTTAAAAAGCTAAAACCATATTTAACTAGACTACCTAAAATAAATGACTATTGCCTCATCTAATCATACCAAATCTAATTCTAATCAAATCAGAACTAAATATTCTAAACACTAATTAAAATACACCAAAACTCTTCTAAGCCAACATGGCTGAGCTAATGGGCCTTATTCTAAAATAAAATAAATTACAAATGATCACACAACCTCATTAAAAAACCAAGTGGGAAAAAGAGTATAGTGCTATCATCCTAAAAACCCTAATTTAATAAATGAATTTAGAAACCCTGATTCGTATCACATAGTGTTTTCTGCAAGTGCATAAAGTGACCGACATATGGTGGTACTGTGATTTTGTTTAGGTAATGTGCAAATGACGAAGATGGTGAATGTTACATGGTTATAAAGAAGCTATAACTTATGAGAATCAGGTTGCCATGACACACACAAACACACAAAAACACACACACACACACACACACACACACTTATTGACTGAAGAGCAGACACTCTTCAGGAGACACCTATAACCTAAAGGTGAAGGATAAGCAACTGCTTCAATAATAATTTGGTGCACTGCTTTGTTAATTTTATTTGTAGTCACTGATGGATGGCCCAAATGACAAAAGCAAGGTTACAATCAGATGTGAAAAATGAACAGAACATACAAGTAACCTTCACTCTTCAGTACTGAGCAAATCTGAAAAATTAACAGAACATACAGGTAACCTACAGCACTGAGCAAATCAAAGATTTCATTTCCCCATCAAATCCTATCAATATTAGACACCAAGATAGATTATATACAACATATTTCTACAGCCTGATACCCCCCTCAAACCACATTGAGAAAAAAAGAGTAATGTGATGCTGTGCGTAATTAGTAATATAAGAGATTACTTAAACTATAAATTCATAAGATCAAAGAGGAAAGAAAAGAGCAAAGATGGATAACAGTTAAAGGAAAATAAACTCTCTGAAATTAAAAGGAAAAGCATAACTTCGGTGAGAGAGATAGACATTGTATTAACCTCAAACACAAAGCCATGCCCCCATCTGCACCAATCTTAGTGGCATAAATGACTATACAAGTTTGTTATTCCAAGGGGATTCTTTTTCCCTGCACTTGGCACATTCTAAGATCACAAGGTTCAAAGTTCTGTATAGAATCACAAAGAAGACACGGAAAGTGCAACATACCTCCTCAGGAATCTTTTTGAACAGGAACAAGTGCATTCCAAAGAGACTTTATCCCATGAAATCTAGCACATTCCAAGACCAAAATGGTTCAAGGTTTTGCACAGTTAATCTATCCAGATTTACCATTGCAACTCCCATAATTTACCATGTTGTGATTGAACTTATATAATATCAGAGAAGACACAGAAACTGCAACATAGCGCATTCAGTATATTTCAATATCTGATCAGTGACATCAACTGAATGGCACAAGCAACTTTCTGAATTTGACAATAACTAGCATATTCTAGTGAGTAATCAAAACATTTACAGTTGCTTACAGAAAATAACCACTTAAACTCAATGCAACTCAAGCTCATGATGAAAATGAAGTTCAGGGCTTCTATTTGCGCTCATATGACAATGTACAGTGCTTTCTCTAGTCTCCTTTATCAAACAACAGTCTAATTGCATCGTGATCATTTACATCAACACTCTAGAAGACCCAATAAAACAAGAAACATGGAAACTCACCATAAATAAACACTTCAAAATACCAGCCAATACATTTTTCTTCGTCACCTTCTACTGCTGGTCCTCCATTGGCCATTGCTATCGAGCTTCCTAAGCTTTTTCCTCAGGCTTCAAGAACCCATTAACCAACTCGTCAATCCCAGTCCCTCCTCCATTGCCGAGGGGGGCAAAAGCCCCCGGCAGCCCCTTCTTTTTGATCCTTCAACCGTCTTCTTCCCTGCTGCCGTCCCACTTACCGAATATGTTTGCAGAAATGGAGAGCCTACGGCCAAACACTGCAATTTCATCAGATTCCTCTTCCAATGGGGGCTGAAAATATTTAACTGAGATGCTGCTTTTCTTCTTTACCGGGTACTTGTGAACATTGAACAAGTAGCACTGTTTTTCCCCCTTTCTTCGTTTTTTCAAGGTCCAGTTGATTTTGAAGTCTTTTTTCCCTTTCCTTCCTGAACATACATTCGGATAGTCTTACTTCTTTATCCTACTTGAATTTGCATTTTTTTTTTATGCACTATTCTCTATCAAAGTTTGATCATATATTTGAATAACTACATGAATAACAATATTATCGTACATGATATTGTTCAATTCATCGTAACAAATAGGTAATTACATTGGACCTAGACTATTCTATATATATTAAGTATCAATCATGATCTACATTGGACCTAGACTATTCTATATGTATTAAGTATCAATCATGATCAATCCAAGATCAATCAAGATATTCTATCTACTATATCATCCCCCTCCCCTCCCGCTCAAGCTAAGCGTAGGACTACAAGATACGTAAAACTTGGAACGAAATAAATAAAAAAGATTACGAGACAGACCCTTAGTGAAAATATCAAAAACCTGCAATGATAATGGAACATGACTAACACGAAGTCTGCACGAGGCAACTAGTTCACAAACAAAGTGATAGTCGTTGTCGATATGCTTGGCCCGCTTGTGCAAAACAAGATTTTGGGCAAGGAAGATGACACTATTTTTGTCACAAAGCAAGAGAGGCGATGTCGAGAAAGGAACCCTAAGCTCCTTGAGCAGATTGCACACCCAAGAAAGTTCCGCCGATGTGTTCGCCGTAGCACGGCACTTAGACTCACAACTGGATCAAGATACATAGGTTACTTTTTAGCACTCTAAGAGACAAGATTACCCCCAAGAAAGATGGCATAGTCATAGGTAGATCGACGAGTCTCGAGGCAACGAGCTCAATCAATGTCAGAGTAGCCCAAAAGCGAAGGACCATTGGGAAATGGTAAAAAAAGAGACTATAATGAAGCGTTCCACGAACATAGCGAAGAATCCTAGTGACAGTCTGAGACTGATCTTCATGAGGCGACTGGAGGAACTGGCTAACAGAGTTGACCGCATACGAGAGATTTGGATGAGTGATGGTCAAATACTGTAAGGCACCAACTAGCAAGCGATAGAGCTTCGGATTTGAGAACTCAGAGCCGGATGCATAATGAAGCTAAAGGCGGGAACAAAAGGTGTGGTGACAGGAGCAACATCTGTCATACCCGCACGTTGAAGTATCTCTATGGCATACTTAGCCTGTCCCAGAAAAAGTCCTAATGAGGAACGAGAGACCTCCACCTAAGAAGTAGTGAAGAGAACCAAGATCCTTAATAGCAAACTCACTATGAGTGCTAGTGATGAATCGACAAATGAGTAGAGGATCATTGCCGGCAAGGATGATGTCATCCATATATACCAAAAGGTATATGATCTTCACTCCCTGAGAGAACACAAAGAGTAAGGTGTCGGCAGAACTGCACCAAAATCCCAGACGAAGTAGGTAAGAACTAAACCGCTGAAACCAAGCTTGGGGAGCTTGTTTAATGCCATAGATAGCCTTGTGGAAACAGCAGACATAATACGGATGAACGGGATCAGTAAAACCAGTCGGTTGTTCTATATATACCGGGGAATTAAGAAGATCATTCAGAAAGGTATTTTTAATGCCCAACTAACGAAAAGGCTAAGAAAAAAGCAGTAGCCAAGGATAAGATGATTCTAACACTGGAGGCCTTGACAACAGGACTGAAAGTATGAGTGCATTCGAAGCCTGAAAACTGAGAGTATCCCTTTGCAACTAATCGAGCCTTGTACCGATCAATGGTTCCATCATGTCGACGCTTCAGGCGGTAAACCCATTTGGTGCCAACAATGTTAACACCAGTAGGGCGAGGAACAAGATCCCAAGTGTATTGCTTACGGAGAGCGCTCATTTCCTCACCCATGGATGCTACCCAGTGAGGATCCTTAGGAGCAGAGCGAAATCCCCGAGGTTAAATTTGTGCTAGTAATACCACAAGAAGCCCTGTCATTACATAGTCCTTGTACTGTTTTGTCATACAACTACCTGTCTGACAATGAGTGGTCATGTGATGGCCCGCAATAGTGGAGAAGGTAGTGGGTCGACGGAAGGAGATGGTTTAGGATAAATGTTGAGACATCAAGGGTTTCTGGAGGAGCAGGGACCATGTCTGCAGCAAATGGGAAAGAGGTCCCATTAAAATGGGTATGAAGAGTGAGATAAACCTTCTTTGAGACATGATCCAGACATCGAAAACCCTTGTGACGAGCGCTTTAGACCATGAAAATGCAAGGAGTACTGCGAGGGGCCAATTTGTGGGAAGCAAAGGGCCGGATGAAAGGATACACCTAACATCCAAAGGGGTGAAAATTTGAACAATCTGGATGATGGCCATAAAGCAGAGAATATGGAGAAGCGTTGTGAAGAACATGCGGGGGAAGCCTGTTAATGGTGTAGGTGGTCGTGGCAAAAGCAACATCCCAATACGAGATCGACAAGCTAGAAGAGAAAAGCATTGATAATCACATCTCTGTAGCATGGCGGTGTTTGCGTTCCGCTCTAACATTCTTCTCCGGTGTAGATGTAATAGAAATTTGATGGAAAATTCCCTTGGCGGTAAAATGAGATCATAGGCGTGCATTTGTGAATTCTTTGCCCCTATCACTCTGTAACACTTTGATTGAACAGGACAACTGGTTTTCAACCAAGTTCTGAAGCTACAAAAATGTCTCAAAGAAATATACTTTGCGTGCTAATGGATAATACCAAGTAAAATGCGAGAAATCGTCAACAAAAATGGCATAGTATGAATTTACATTCTCAGATCAAACTGGATCAGGGCCCCACAAATCACAATGCACTAAATTTAGAACAGTTTGTGCCCATCTAGGATTGTCCACAAAAGAAAGCCTTTTACCTTTCACCATTTCACAAGGCGAACAAAGAGTAGGTTTAGGCGGTAAAGAAATAACTTCAACAAGGTTCAGTTTATTTAACAAGGAAATAACTGAAAGGGAAGTATGCCCTAGTCTAGCATGCCAAATATCAAAAGAAGCTTTATGTTAATTAGCTAAAAAATAAGCAACAAAAGCAGCACCACTTCTCTCAAGCACATAAAGACCACAATCACATTGACCTGGGCCCACGACCTCCTTTGTGAACCATTTCTGAATCACAAACGAATTCTCATCAAAAGAAATCACAGCATCTAAGTTCTTTGTTAGTGTATAAATGGAAAGCAGATTTTTTTTGTAACGACAGGGACCACTAACACATCAGCAAAGATAAATTACGAGAAAACCGATGACGTCCAATATGAGTAATAGGAATAGAATAACCATTGGCAACAGTGACAAAACAATTATCAGTGTAGAGGACAACACTGTCCAGGCAAGAAGAAGTGGAATCCATATGATTTTTCGCACCAAAATCCAAGTACTAGTCAGAGGATGAATCGTCAAGTGAAAAAAATGACTGGAGAGCATCAGCTAGATAAGCCGACTTAGAATGATGTGCTGTGGAAGAGTGCCTAGAGCACTGTGGGGCTGTGTGACCAAAATTGTGACAAATCTGACATTTTGGGTTCCAATGCCTCTTGTGAACAGAACCAGAGCCACCTACAGATCGGAATGAAAGCCCAGAACCGACCCCACATCCGTGCGTGGTTGTCGATGCGCCTGGGGACACCGCGTGAGCTTCATGCGCCAGCGTACTTGCACCATAGCCACCGGAAAATGCAGATCCAGAGACAGCGAATGTGACAAGAGCAACTTCTGACCCGGTGCCTGAACCCTGCATTGGCTAATGGAAGATCTCATGGCGTCTGGCTCGGGTGACCACATCAGAATATGACGAAAGTGGCATCTAAACGATTTGGATGCTCGTAAATTCAGTAAACCCAATACCAAGTGCTCGAATAAAAATCATAGTTCGGTCTCTGGGAAAAACCTGAACGCCAATGGAAGCAAGTGCGACGACAATAGCCTTGAGCCTGTGGTTGAGAATGTGTATTTCCATATTGGGCCTAAGAGCCTAGTACGATTGATCTCTGGTCCATAGCATTATCTTTTAAATAATGACCTTTGGGCCAACCCAAGGTGGGAGTACTTTCTCCATAAGCAAACAAAATAGTTGCCCTACTTGCCTACCTATATAAAGGCTAAAGGTAACCCTACACACTAAACTATTCATTCCTAATTACACTCTTGTAATTTTGTTTGCTTACTTGGTCGTCAGAGCCTCTTCCCCCCGGATATCTCTGGGGGGCTTTGTCTTACAGATTCAGAAGTCTTGGACCACAGTTATATCTTCTCCTTTTAATTGGTCCACTGACTTATTCAAGATATAAGCCAATATTCCAGTTGCTCCCTTACAAATCATTCGTCGAGCTTTGACTCCCGCCACAAGCAATGAGGAGGATCTCTTCCTTCCCACATCTACTTTAATCAGAAGTTCCTCGGGTCGACACAGCTTAACTTCCTTCGTATGACAATTTAACTGGGCGTGATTTTTAGCAAGCCAACCCATGCCAAGTATCACCTCATATCCCTCAAAGGTAAAGAAATTAAGTCTATGGGCAATTCCCAATGCCCCACATTCACCACAATTTCTACATACACGTCCAGTTAGGATTTTAATATCATTTGTGGGAGTGATAACTTCCAATTTATAGGGTAAGTCCTCTATTTTCTCTTCCATGTTCTCAAGAAAGGAGTAACTAGCAAAAGAATGAGAAGCACCAGGATCAATCAAAACTTTAGCTAGTTTACCCAGGATAGGAAGGGTACCTTCAATGACCTCGGTCAAACCAGAGCTTCACTATCTTCCATCGCGTATACACGAGCCTGTACTTTCGGTTGACTGCCTCTACTTGCTCCTCCCTTCTGAGCAGGTTTAGCGACCGATACCTGGGATCCCATGGGTTGAGACAAACGACTCGGCTGAGCTTGCGAGCATTCAGATATTCTATGTTTTGCACTTCCAAACCGTAGACACTTGTTTGCCCTCTTCCAGCAATCCTTCTCATCATGGCCTCCCTTTCTACAGTGCATGCAACGCACCTGAGTCGTCCCTCTCGAGGCAATGCTCAGGCTTCTTGAAGTGGTCAAGGGTCGGGATGTGTCTCCCCAAGGGACTTTGTTTTGCTCAAAGTTTACTCCCTGTGGGCCGGGGATGTATACGGATTAGGACTTCACATTTTTCCTTCTCGACTAGAGCATGGCTCGTAAGGAATTCTTGGTTTCCTCCACTCTGCAAGCAGATTCGATGGCTACGTCAAAACTGTTCTGATAGGTCTGGGCTAAGGCATCCATCAATTTCAGCTTAACCCCTGGATAAATCTCCTCTTGCGTTCCTCGTCAGTCGAGACCACCTTCTCTGCAAATTTAGAGAGTCAAGAAAACTTTGCCTCCTACTCTGTTACACTCACCAGACCTTGTTTCAAGTTTATGAACTCCGCTTCTTTTCTTTTCTTTCTTCCGCCTCCTACTCCCACTTTCTTTGTATTATGTTCCACCAATCTAGTGTGGTGCCTTCTAATTGGAATATAGCAAAATTCACCTTTCGTCCATCCGCATATCCCAAGGCTAGGAAGGTTCGAGCCATTGTTTCTATCCAATTTTTGGCGACCTTATCATGTAGGTTGCCGTTGAATTTGGGTGGATGAAACTTCTGGAATCATTCCAAGGATGTGCCCTCCATCTCTGGTCTATGACTTCAATCCCTGGCCGGAGATCGAGTTTGATTGTCTCTCTCTATGATGCGGCTCAAAATTTCAGTAACTTGACTTGCGAATAATTCCATCCCAGCGGTTGGGGGACTCCCGCGGGTGAGTTCGAACTTTCTCCTTGTTCCCTTTCCATTGTCCTATACTCAATAAGTTAATTCCATGGGTTGAACCAATCCTCATTTGGTTACCTAACCAAAATAATACAATTCACAAAATATTTTTTATATCATAAATTTTTTTACAGTAGTTATAGCTTCATTATAAGATATTTGCGATACGTTAATAGTCCTCTAGCATCGTCTTTCAACTTTGAAAATTGGGACTCACTTCTTGTTCTATACATATCTTACAAACGGTTAGTATCTTAGCTATAAGTTTCCCCCCCCCCCCGAAAAGTTATCTTCCAATTTAATCAACTCTCAAATCCTTTGTGGAGTCACCTCTTTCTTCTTGCTCAGCTCCAGGGTACGCTCAGTCCATTAAATCATCTCGCAACGTGGCGAGAGCTTGCTCCATCGTGCCTCGAGTCTCTCTAATATGCCTCCAACATGATTCCATTGGTTGTCGATGATAGGCAGTCATACCTCCTTGTAGTTCTTGGGCATTTACCAGGGTTAAGTCTACTTGTCGAAAGACTTCTTGTCGCTCTGCATCCCATTGTCCAAGTTCCCTACTTCTTTGATTCCTTAGTCGATTGTTCTCGATGACCGCCGTATTTGCCCTTGTCTCTTCTGTGTTAGAACGCATAGATTGTTCCCACATTGCATCTCTCGTTAATTGTTCTTGGGTCTCGAAGCTAAGGACCCTGCCCATCAATTCTGCCCGTTCCATGACTAATGCATGCACAATCCAGTTCGGGTAAGCGTGATTTTCTACCCATTGAGGATTGTTTATTACTTCCGACCAAGGAAGAAATGTCTCTGGGAATGCTCCGTAATGTCTTTTCACCTCAATAATTTCTTGAAAGGCATTGCTCGCAATTTCAACGTTGTTTTCCATCTATTGACATAACAAACTTATTAGCTTGACAATTTATACACAACTAGCTCCCCCTTACTTTATTCAAGGTTCATTTAGTTTCCTCTAGAATCTTTTATTAAGGTAAGTATGAATTTTCCTTTACTTGGTTTGAGATTTCTCTGATACCACATCTGTAACACCCCAAAACCCAAACGCAAGTTTCGGGCCGGGTTTGAGCGTGCTACCAAAAGGGCCAGTAATAACGAGCAATTAAAGTTTATACGGAAGCAATTTAAATAATTCAAAAACCTACTTTACTATTACAGTGAAAAGGGTTTATTAAAAATGTCAAATAAAAGTTTCTCTTAACCGTTACAACATCAAAGTTCACATAAAAATTCAAGTAGCCAGGATCTTTCTCAAAAGAAGTAAAGACATCAAGCACTTTTCTCTTATGGTTCTTCTTCACCTGAAAAGGGGTTGTTTAACTAGGTTAAGCTCCTTTCTTAGTGAGATTCCATCGCCAGTATTTGCTCAATTGAGTTTTAGTGATCACAGGATAACAATTAACAATTAACAACTAGTCACGTATGTCCTAGCACACAGTAAAAGGATACGGGTGGTTAATGCCAAGTTGTTGCCAAGTGCCTATCTGGAAACTCTGACTAACATACACGACATAACCCAGTCTGTGATGTCCGAAGGCTATTAGTTTAGAATTCACTTTTCCCATTCACGCCGATGTTCAGTTACAATCTCGTATCAGTCAGATGGTTATGCTAGCATACCAAACTCCATGTGTAACCAATCTAATCGAATGGTTCGGTCAGTACCATTCCCCATCGACTTTGAACAAACTATAATCGCGTTGGGGACCCCAAAATTCACAAACAGGTAATCAGGTAGTGGGTAATTCAAGTTTGACATGGCAAGATAAAGTACAAGCCGGTCATCAGAGCAGTATATGATCCAAGTTTGACACGGAAAGATAAAGTACTAGCCGGTCTTCAACAGAAAATATCAGAGCAGTTCAGGAGTTCAGTTTCACGATAATTTAGAACAGTATGATAAAATACACACTTAATTCAACAGTCAGTAAATACCATCATTTGCGTGTAACCGTCATATCTCTCTCATGGCTTGAGTATCGAGCATAAAGTTTCGAGTATCAGGTTTCAAGTACCGGGGTTCAAGCAGATGAGTTCGAGTACAGGGGTTCGAGTACTTACAGTTCGAGTAGTTGGGTAGGAGGTTCGAGCAAAGAATTCCAGTGGAGAAGGTTCATGTGGTATGAGTATCAGGTGGTACTGATTCGAGTGGTAAGTGGTACCAGTTTGAGTGGTGAAGTTCAGTGGGAGAGATTATAAAGGTACGAGTTCAGTTGGTGAGGTTCGAGAGGTAAGGTTCTAGTGGCACTAGTTCGAGAGGTAAGGTTCAAGAGGTGAGCTCGTAAAGGTTTCAACGGTACTAGTTCGAGACGTAAGGTTCGAGAGGTAAAGGTTTCAGTAGTACTAGTTCGAGGGGTATAGTTTGAGAGGTACGGTTTCGGTGATATTAGTTTGAGAGGTACAGGTTCGAGAGGTGAGTTCAAAAGGGATAGTTTGGGTGGTACAGTTACAGGGATACAACTTCGAGGGTACGGTTCAGGAGGTACAGTTCAGGAGGTACAGTTCGAGAGGTACTGGTTTGGGAGAAGGTTTTGAGAGGTAAGGTTTCAGGGTACTAGTTCGAGGGGTAAAGGTTTTAGGGTACTAGTTCGAGGGGTAAAGGTTTCAGGGACACATGTTCGAGGGGTAGAGGTTTCAGGGACACATGTTCGAGGGGTAAAGGTTTCAGGGAACTAGTTTGACTGCTAAAGGTTTCAGGGTACTAGTTCGAGGGGTAAAGGTTTCAGGGGCACATGTTCGTGAGGTAAAGGTTTCAGCTCTTTGTTTGTGTCAGCTACTTGGACCCACATAGCATACATTTTTTCATAGGTGCTGTAGATTTCTTCATCACTTACAGACAAATCATCATCTTCATTGTTGTGTGAGTCATCCAGATCTATGTTGGAACATACAGCTTTACCTTTGTTCAGTGTGTTGGAACATTGGTCTTCTAATGTATCATGGACCTTTGCTCCGAAAGCTACGTAGTTACTGGTGAATTCCTCTTCGTCCTTCTCATCATCTTCATCTTCACTCCAAGAGGTGGCATATGATTTTTCTTGTTTCTTGCCAGTGTTCGCACATTCATCCTGAATATGACTGTATCCTTCACATTCTCTGCACTGAATTCTCTCAGCCTGTGTTAGTTCGTTGTTATGATTTCTCCTGAACTGCGGATTCCCTGGTTCGAATCTCATTCCACGATTATTACCTGAGTCTTGTTGTCTTTGTCTATTTCCGCCAAATCTTTCCTGAGATTTCTTGTTGACCACCTTCTTTAGCATTCTCGAGAAATTCTTAGTGATCAGTGCAAGTTTTTCAATCTCATCATCGCTGTCAGACTCGTGATTATCCTTAGGTGGAGACACTTTGAACGCCAATTCCTTGGAGACTCTTTTTGTAGCTTGTTGGAATGTCATCTCATATGTCTGTAATGAACCCATTAGTTCATCTAGGCTCATGGTGGTAACGTCTCTTGCTTCCTCTATTGCTGCTACTTTCATTGCAAATCTTTTGGGAAGTGATCTCAAGTCTTTTTCACCAGTTTTGTTTCCTTGTACACCTTTCCAAGTTGATAAGCCATGTTGGAGATGTCCCTGAGTTTTCCATTGAATGTAGCAATGGTGTCATCTTCATCCATTTTGAGTTCCTCAAACTTTGTAGCCAGCATCTGTAATTTGGATTCATGAACTCGACTGGTTCCTTCATGAACAGCCTGTAAAATGTCCCATGCTTTCTTTGCTTGGTGACATGTAGAGATAAGCTTGAACTGATTTTCATCGACTGCAGTGAAGATTGCATTAAGTGCCTTCGAATTCGCCAGAGATTCTTTGAGGTTATCTGGAGTCCATCTAGCCTTGTCTTTGGGTTTCTGCTTCCTTTGGCTTGACTCTCCTTCTACCGCCTTAGAACTTGCATCAGCATTTTCTGTAGGATGATTCCATTCATTCTCAACATAAAACCATGCAAGTTCGTCCAGTGAATTGATGAAAACCCTCATACGTGCCTTCCAATAGTTGTAGTTGTTGCCTTCTACCAGGGGTGGTCGAGAGACTGAAGCTCCTTCTCTTGTCGTCATGGTAAAACTGGATCTCACTTTCCTTGAAACAACCAAGGGAATAATAAGTGACGAGGCTCTGATGCCAATTGAATTTTAGGTTTACCACTTTTTCTAGTAGTTACTAGTGTGTTCCAACATGAGTAGTCTAACCAAGTGCATAATAACGTAAAACGTAAAGAACACATGACTTGGTTACGCAGTTCGGTGTACTCCACCTACATCTGTGGGGCCTGGCCCAGTTCAGAATGAATCCACTAATTAGAAAGATACAGTACAGAGTACAGTTTACAAAATACTTATCTTTGCTAACTATATAGTGTGAATTCTGCTAGCTCCCCTAACTACCGATCCGCCTTGATCAGACTCCCTCTGACCTCGAGCTTCGTCGACGCTGGATCTCCTCCTCCCGAGGAATTAAGGTTTCTGATTCTGAACCTTGTGCGACAGGTCAGATGTGTTGGAACACAATAGTCTGACTCTTTGCAATTCTCGAAAATCTCAAAAATCTGTATGCAGATTTTTGCTCTGTTTAATCCGTGAGTATGCAGCCGTGTTTGTCCCAATTTATATCCACGAACAGATTGGAATACTCCTTGATTATCTCCACAATATTCCTATTCCAAATCTGCTTCTTGAAGCATATCCAAATCCCATAAATAAAGGGATTTACCTTATGTCAATCTATCTCATATATTCGAATATATCATCTCCTTATAAGTAGGGATTTTCCATAAATCAATTATGCTTCACACGCCTGATATACATAGCCAAATATACAACTTCCATAAGTTATAAAATACTCCAATATTTCGGCTTTGATTTCCATAAAACCTTGGCGTGAATATTCTGCATCAGCATGTTCCAACATGGAATGTTTTCTTGTTCACAAAATTGCCAATCAAATATTCACTTGCAAATATCTTGACTTTACAAATTTTTAAGTCTTGACATAATGTTAGAGCTTCTTTTTTAACAAAATCAAATATTTGACCGAATGTTAAAGAGTTGTAATCTATTTTTTCTGCTCCTAATGTTTTTTGCAAATTAGTAATTATTCTTTGGGAAAATAAATTTGGTATCCTGTGATAAATTTCTCTTTCCAAAATGAAGAATTTGAATCTGTTCGTCTCAACACTTGAGTTAAAAATATATCTTTATACCATTTAAAATCAGTTAGAGATGGACATCTTAAATTTGTTGGACATATTTTTGAGCTTGTTAATTCTTCTTCTGGGTTTCCTACGAAATACATTGATATTACATAAATTAAATATGTTGAACCATCTTGAACCATTACATATTCTGCATTATTTCCTTCCCCTTGAAGTTCTTCTGTTTCGTGATTTACAATTGACTGTTTATCTTCTCTAAGGTGAGATGATTATCCCACCATCCTTTTAATTGTCCTGTAAATCCTGTTACTAATAACATTACTGTGTTTGGTTCAGTTATATTAATCTTGGCTTTGTATGTCATTCTGGCCATACCCATTTTTGTAATATATTTAATATTTGACATTCGGATCTTCCATCTATATTCCATTGATATAGGGATGATCCATCATAACGATTTAATGAAGTATTTTGTTCTTCGTATTGAATATCGGGTGGAGTGGGCCCAGGATAATAATTTTTTGTTTTATCGTTCCTCCAATTTTTTCGAAATCTATTTGTTTTCATTCTATTTATTTGTAATTGTGGCTTATCATTTGATTGTTCTGGGTAATCTCGAAATTGTTGTTCTATTAAATCTATTTGTTTTTCTAATTGATTTTCTGATTCTTCTTCAGATTCAGAAGAAGATGAGTGTGATGTACTGGAATATTGTGGATTTACTTGAGATATAACTCCTATGCTTCTTGAAGTGCTAGCTTTATCCTTTTTTTATTAATGATACCGAGTTTTCCATATTTTTTGGAAATGAAGATACTTGAAATTGAGGTTTTCAAATTTCATTTGGAAATCTTTCTTGTTTGTTATCCAACTTAGTTGATATTAAATCTACTTGGTTTGCTATAGTGTGTAATATTTGATTTGAATAGTTATTTTGTTGATAAACTTTTTTAATATCATCTGAATTTACTATTTCTATTTCATGTTTTCCTAGTTTGAATGGAGATGCTATTACTGTCTCGTTATCTATAGTAATTTCTATTTCTTTTAATGGTGATGAATTGAACTTACAACTGTATTATTTTGTAATTTTCATTTTTTATATAAATTAGATTGAACATTAATGATTGGAATTTCTTCTAATTTATCATAATTTATTATTTTTTATTTCTTGAAATAATATTCTAACCACATAAAAAAATTCATTTTCCTAATTTTCCTTGTATTTAATTCTGTATTAAATTCTTGTTTTATTTTTTCTTTAACTTCATTATCTAATTTTTCAAACCATAATCTATTCTTAATATTTTCTAGACTGTAATCATCATTATTTAAGTAATGTTTGTCTATTGAAATTCTTTAATGCTAGTCATCATATTTAATTATGAATTTCTCATTTGACTATATGTTGGTGATGCTATTGAGGAACTGGAATCTTGAATTATTTCTGGTAATGGAGTTGAGTATCTAATTTTAGAATCTTAAAAATTAGAAGGGATATCAGATGTTGAAAACCTATGAGATTGGAAGTTATATGAATTTGAATATCTAAATGTTTGACCAGTATTATATCTACTGGACATGGATCTATTGAATTTGATTAATATTTTCCCATTATTTTGTTCTTCAATTATTGAAGGTTCTGTTAATTTTAGATTTTTTTGTATGCTTAAGCGTCTTTCAACTATTATTTCTTCTGGAATAGTTATTTCATTCCATTTTAATAATTTTGGAGTTTCTATCTTTGTATTATCTGAATTAGTAGTAACATATACCGACTCATCCTTTTCTGAAGGATTTAATTTTAATGTTGTTGGAATCATAGATTTCATTAATTTTAAGTACACTCTATAGATTAATACAAAGTGTTCAATTTCATTTACTATTTTATCTTGCTTTAATTGGATATCTAGTTTTAATGAATTCATAATGTGTGGGTCTGTTAAACTAACCGAATAATTTGGAATGCAATCGAATCTTATTGTTCCATTACAGATATTAGTTTGAATCACAGCTAATATTGAATCCTTATATTTAACTAACCTATCATCTCTTAATGCCATGAATATTGGGGTATCAATACCTAATCTTACTAATGGGTGTAAAGCTACTTGTATTAGGCCAAAATGTAAGAACCTATATTCTTGTTCTCTATATTTAGTAATAACTTTTTGTGAAAGTAATTTTATGGATTGAAATTCCTGATTCATTGGGAGTATTTCCTCATGAATTTTAATCGAATATGCCTTACTAAATTCTAATATGTCATGATGATAAATTGAATTGATTTTATGATTGGGTAAAACTTGTTGAATTTCATGACTCTGTAATAAACTAGATGATTCTGATGGTGTCTTTGCTGAATTTGAAAGACTAGACTCTCCGAACAAAAATCGCTTGACTCTTTCTGCCACATTAACTTCTCTTTAATTGCTCAATTTATTGTATGAACTAGGGTTACTTATATTTACAGGGACTACATCTATACCTTACGTGGACCACCTCATCATTGGGCTGGCCAACCGTCTTACATGCAGAGGAAGCGGACCAACCCGCCTAACATAAGTAATCTAATACATACTCTAAATTTTGCAATTTCCAATAAGTTAATACTTATGAATGAGTTGTTGAGATTTGTTGAACTAAGAGTTATCCTCAAACATGGCTCTGATACCATTTGACACGGGATCATTTGACACATGATCATTAGCAGTTTTTTAACGGAGTATAAATAATCAAAACAAAACAATTTGTAAGTAATAAGAAATTTTACAGAGTATCTTGAATGAAGAAATTTGACATAAGCTTATAGAAAGACCGTATTTTCTGAGACTTTCCCTTGAATGAATTTAGATATTGAATGGAATTTCAGGAGATTGGAAGTAGTACACATGGATGGTTGAGGGTTACAAGCAGTTGAAGCAACTTAATGCTTAGTGTGAGGAGGTTATAGAGTGACAAATGGCTGAAAATTCAAGTGTACCCAATAATGATGAGTATCTAATTTGAGTATCAAGGGCAAAAAGTACAAAAGTGAAATCCAGCATTCAAATGAACAAACTGCATTATAAATCTAACATTCTTATAATTTACCAACTTTTTCTGCACTTTTGTGACTAAAGTTCTCAGATGAAAGAAGTTATTCCTCTGCCCAAAATTAATTTCCATTTATCTACTGGTACTGTGCTTTACAACTTACATCACAGGATCTAACTTCAAAATTGGATTAGATTCATTATCGAATTTGAGGTCTAAAAAGCAATCTTCATTTACACACTGTTGAAGTTTTAACAAAGTAAAACTGAAAAATTGTCCCCTCCATTTAGCACGAACTCTCCTCTATTCTTGCTGTCTCTATCTTTTTCTCCGTCTATTTCTCCTTAAAAATGCTCTGATTCCACCACTCAAAACAAAATTTCAATAACAAGGTCAGATAGAAAATAGTTGTTATTTCAAAGTATAAAATGTGTCACGTGAATTATTTTAGGATAAGAGAGAACCATGCGAAAACTTATTAAACTGCTACTTTAAATAATTTGTACTACACTTAACTCCTTTTTTTAGTAGATGTCACAAATCTATGACAAAGTGTTGGGAAAGACTGTATTTTCATACAGTCATGGAAAGACGTGGTTTAATTAGAATAATAAAAGATAAAAGCTCTTAGTTGCAATATTAAAATTTTATTATGCAACGTGTAATAGTTATAATGTTTATAACCCAATTCATGCAATCCAAAATTTATCTTCATTTCTTCTAATTTGCACTTTAAGCCTCGGTCTTTCCATGACTTATGAAAATACCGCCTTTCAAGAGACGGACTCATAACCTATTAGGGGAACCAAATTAAATTATATACAAATATTTTCAGAAAAGAAAATTGGGAAATACCACTATCTTGACCTCGCCGGTGAAGTCATGTTTATGGATGGGTTATTCTCCTTTTTAAATTTCTTTTTCTTCGATTTTATAATTTTCTGGTGGGAGTCTATTAATTATGTATTTCTGTTATTTCATTTCATTTAATTTTTTATAAGTTTCTATTTTTTTAAGTCTTAAAAAGGGCATATTTAAAATGGATTTTTGGATTTAATTATCAGATAGGAACTAGGCAAAGTCTTAGGAAAGACGGTCTTTCCATAAGCTTATGGAAAGACGGGGTTTGATTATAATAATAAAAGGTAAAAGGTCTTAGTTGCAATATTAAAGTTTTAGTATGAAACATGTAGTAGTTATAAAATTTATAACCCGGTTCATGCAACCCGAAAATTTTATCTTAATTTCTTCTAATTTACACTTTAAATCTTGGTCTTTCCATAACTTATGGAAAGACCGTCTTTCAAGAGACGGACTCTAGGAACTATTAGCTCTGTTAGGGCTATTAAAAAAACTGGAAAATCGATAACCAGTATTTAATTCGGTTAACCGGTTAATTGGTTAATCGGTTAATATCAGTTATGGTTAGCCGGTTAATGCCGGTTAATCGATTTCCTTATCGATTTTATTATTTGGTAATCGGACTATCGGAACCGGCAAGAGATTTTGTAGCACATTAATTAATTAATTAATTTCAACCCTAAAAATCAATTCATTAAATTTAGGGCCTTAATCACAAACCCAATAAGAAAATTTTAAGTTCCTAAACCAAATTAACTTATTCTTTAAACTCTATATCATTAGTCCATATATGTTTAAATAATAATTACGCCCAAAACAAATAATCATGCAAAAAAAAGTTGATGTAGCTAATAATTGTGCCCAACACTAATAATTATTGATGACAGCTCATGATACAATTTTAATATTAATTCAAAAAATTATTCAACTCTTATGCACAAGTATCTAATTCCTAAATTTCTTACCTTTTATTCTAAGTTTTGCGACTCTAGGTAATTTTATAAATATTAAAATGAATTTATATTTTTAATTTTTAATGAATGATATATATAGTAACTGGTAATAACTGACACATCATCTGAAACCGATACTAACCGAACCGGTGAAACCGGCAACATTATCAGTCGGTTATTCAGTCCCTTATAAATTTTATAAATCGGTAAAAACCAAAACCAATTAACCGCCTAACTGACAAACCGACCAGTTAAACACCCCTAATCTCTGTTAATGCTTGTTTTTCCGGCAACCTATGTCCGGTAAAATTTGATTGACTTCAAATTTGATATTCGAAAAGGTGGTAAGGAGAAATCCAAGTCAAAATCGTTAAAACAACATACTTCTGGTGATACTGTTATTTGAGGCTTTAAATCAGATTTGTAGGCTATGGTCCATTAGGATATTAGGTCAATTATCTTGTTAATTCAATTTAATTGGTCCTTATAGCCTTTTGGGGTCAAGTTAGAGACATTTCTATGCATTATGAGGGTTTTCTATACACTGGCGATAAATATTTTTGGCAATTAAAATGGTTGAATTTTGTCTCCTAGTTAAGGGAAACGGTCCTTACGGGTTAAATGGAGACATACTAGATCTTTAGTTGGGGAGGTTTATTGTTTGTTTTGATTGCCTTGGATGTTAGATCAGAAGTGTGGATGAAATATTATGCGTGCATTTCATTTGATACTTCATTGTGATTGGTTCTGATGGTAGTTTTGGGTCGATTCTATAGTGGCTACACTATGATTGCATAGTGGAAACTGCTTATCCTTGGTCTCCCTTCTCATCGCCACATTGGCCCTTGTTTCCTATTGTAATATTTACTAGTGTCTTTGTGTATTGTTTCTCTTTTTTAGCCACTAAGTCTTTATATTAGAATTGTAATATTCAGACAGCGTCAGTGTAATGGGTTTATCCCATATCATATGTTGTAATCGCACAATCTGCAATACTGATATTAATAGAAAAGGGATGGGAATCCTATAAATCCTCGTCCAATGAATGATTGATAAAAAATATATATATACCACTATATGTTGAAAGTTCATTTGATTAGTTTGGTACATCATTCGAAGGTCACTGCAACTATACATACACGAATCACCGAAGCCAGCCATTGCAGTCTGAGAAATCACTCGAGGAACCGCCTACACAGTCACACATCACTAGATTATCCTTATGAAAAATCACTTCAAAATTTACAATTCTTGCTAGAAACTTTCTGCTAAAGAAATGACAGGTTAACCACTTACTTACTTTCCTAAAAACTTGAATCATACATGAAGCCATAGGGAGAAAGGGTAGTCCAGAAAAGGGGCTAGTGATAAGATGGTGGAACTGTGAAGAGAGGGGCATGGAGAAAGAATAAACAAGGCAAGAAATAGGCATCTGGCGCACAGTGTGAAGGGGGTGCATGTTTGGTCCTGAGGGGTGGAAAGTTAATAGTTTGGGTGAAACCCCAAAAAGAGAAACTTGCAGTGGTCCATTGTTACCTTCTGACAAAATACTCTCACCAAAGTGTTACTAGTTCTACTCCTAACTCAGACCTCCCGAGACAAATAAAAGCCCACTAACACTCGGTCTTTGTCCTGGTCTCATTCCCCCCGCCCCTCTCTCAAGGCAAAGAAAGAAATGGAAATCATGAAACACACCTTGTAGTTCCAATTACTCCTTCCGTCCCTGAATAAACTACACTTTTTAGTTTGGTCTATGACAAGATGTATTTATCGTAAAGAAATAATGTATTTGTTGGTATGCCTTGAATACTGTAATAGCCGCTTCTGCGACCCTGGCCTGGAATACAACTACATCTACAATTATGATAAGAATATAATTCCAATTCCAATTTGGACTGATGTTGATTTGGGCCGAATTGTGTTTTGTTCCAATCCCAGTTTGTTAGGGTTTAGTGGAGACAATATATAAAGTGTCTCTCTTCTCTCTGTAAACATTAATTCTGTTCTGCACTTAGATAGGTAGAAATCTGGCCAATTTCTTGGCGTCTGTAACCTGCTA
The DNA here is from genome assembly GCA_037428765.1 of Rubia yunnanensis. Lineage (NCBI taxonomy): Eukaryota > Viridiplantae > Streptophyta > Magnoliopsida > Gentianales > Rubiaceae > Rubia > Rubia yunnanensis. The sequence continues at coordinate 64,550,854 of CM075071.1, read as the reverse complement.
CCTATTATAGTGAATCCGTCTCCCGTGGATGTAGCCAAATTGGTGAACCACGTAAATCTTGTGTCTTGTTATTTTCGTTCATATTTTCTGTTCTTTCTCCATTCCGCACAACAAACTGGTATCAGAGCGATTTCTTTTTTCGGCGATATCCGTAGTGGGTATATCGGATTCTGGGCTCATCAGATCGGGGCTGATCGGGGAGAAAGATGTCTTGGTTGAACGTGAAGATCGACAAGTTTACCGGGAGAAACAGTTTCAGTTTATGGCAGATCAAGATGCGAGCTTTGCTGAAACAGCAAGGTTTGTGGACTCCGCTGACGAAGGATTTCGCGACCAGTTCTGGCGATGTTGTGAGTCTGGAAGAAAAGGCACACTCGACGATTATGTTTTGTCTCGCGGACGAAATCATCACTGAGGTCTCAGATCAGGAGACTGCTGCACAACTGTGGCTGAAGTTGGAGAGTTTGTATATGATGAAATATCTAACCAACAAGCTGCTTCTAAAACAACGCCTCTTCGGTCTCCGAATGCAGGAAGGTACACAACTCAGATACCATCTAGAGCAATTGAATACTTTGTTATTAGAATTGCGAAATATAGATGTGAAAATTGAAGATGAAGATGCTGCTTTGATTTTGCTAGTTTCTTTACCACTTTCGTATGAGAATTTTGTTCAGTCATTTATTGTTGGTAAAGATTCTGTGTCTCTGGAGGAAGTAAGATCCTCTCTCCATAGTAGAGAGTTGCGACATAAGGCAAACAGTACAGGTACAGAAAGTCAGGCCACTGGCTTGTTTGCTAGTGACGGAAACACAAAAGGCAAGGAAACCGGCAATAAGAAGAAGGGCAAGAAGTCATCTTCAAAGGGTCCTAAGGCCAATGATGTTTGTAACTACTGTAAGGAGAAGGGGCATTGGAAAAAGGAGTGTCCGAAGAAGGCTAGTAAATCTGGGAGTACATCTGGTACTGCTGCTGTGGCTGAAGGGGATTTCAGTTCTGAAGATGATTTTGCTCTAGCTGTTACTGGGCAAAATAATCATTCTAATGCGTGGTTTCTTGATTCTGGGGCATCTTACCATATATGCCCAAGGAGAGATTATTTCTCAACTTATGAGCAAGCTGAGGGCATCATTACTACGGCAAATGGTGTTGCGTGCAAGGTAGTTGGGACTGGTTCAATAAAGATCAGGACGCATGATGGTAGTTTCTGTACTTTGAACGATGTCAGGCATGTTCCATCGATGACAAAAAATCTGATTTCTCTTCCTACGTTGGATAGAAAGGGTTTCGTCTACTCGGGGAGTGATGGAGTTCTGTGTGTCTGCAAAGGTTCTAGGCTGTATCAGAAAGGTGTTCTGCATGGTACTTTGTATTTTCTACAAGGTTCCACGGTTATGGATTCTGTTAATGTTGCATCTTCGGAGGTTCACCAGGTTGATATGACTAAGTTATGGCATATGAGGCTTGGTCACATGGGTGAAAGAGGGATGCAGATTCTGCCGAAGTATGATCTTCTTGGTGGCCACAAGATCAAGAGCTTGGACTTCTGTGAGCATTGCGTCTTTGGGAAGCATCACCGCAGCAAGTTTCCTAAGGCGATTCATAGAACAAAGGGCACATTGGATTACATCCATTCTGATTGTTGGGGACCTTCCCGAGTTGAGTCACTGGGAGGTCACAGGTACTTTGTTTCTCTGATTGATGATTACTCAAGGATGACTTGGGTTATCATGATGAAACATAAGAGTGAAACTTTCTCGAAGTTCAAGGAGTGGAAAGCTTTGGTGGAGAATCAGACCGGGAAGAAGATCAAGAGGCTTCGAACTGATAATGGGCTGGAATTCTGCTCGTCTGAGTTTGATCAGTTTTGTAGGGATGAAGGGATTGCTCGTCATCATACAGTCAGGAATACGCCACAGCAGAATGGCGTAGCTGAGCGGATGAATCAGACATTGCTGGCGAGAGCGAGGTGCATGCTCTCTAATGCTGGTTTGGAAACGAGATTCTGGGCAGAGGCGGTGAGTACAGCTTGTTACCTAATCAACAGCGGGCCTCACACGGGTATAGAGTGCAAAATACCTATGGAGTTGTGGTCAGGTAAAGTTGTTGATTACTCCAAGTTAAAAGTTTTTGGTTGTACATCTTATTATCATGTTAGTGATGGTAAGTTAGAGCCCCGAGCCAAGAAGGGTGTCTTTGTGGGTTATGGAGATGGAGTTAAAGGCTCCAGGATATGGTCTCCATCTGAGAAGAGGGTTATTCTGAGCAGGGACGTTGTCTTTGATGAAAATTCTTTGCTTAGATCTATGGTGAAGCCCACAGTTGTGCCAGAAACTAGTGGAGTTGATAAACAGGTGGAGCTTGAAGTCACTCAAGGTGAAAATAGATTGGAACAATTTGAGGTGAATCAAGAGCCACAGACAGAATCAGAGATACCGGAATCTCCACCACCAGATCCCCAACCATCAGGAGCTACAGTCCGTAGTTTAGCTCAGGACCGACCCAGGAGGGTTGAAGTTGGGGCGCCCAAGAGATATGGGTTTGAGGATATGGTGGGTTATGCACTACAGGTTGCTGAGGAGGTGGATACTCATGAGCCATCCACCTACAGAGAAGCTGTTTCAGGTACTGATGCTGACAAATGGCTTGCTGCAATGGGAGACGAGATGGAGTCTCTTCAGAAGAATCAGACATGGGATTTGGTTCAACAGCCTCAAGGGAGAAAGGTTATCACTTGTAAATGGGTTTTCAAGAAAAAGGAAGGGATATCACCTACAGAGAGAGTCAAGTACAAGGCTAGAGTTGTTGATAGAGGTTTCAGTCAGAGAGAGGGAGTAGATTACAATGAGATTTTCTCACCAGTGGTCAGACACACTTCCATCAGGGTGTTGCTAGTTATAGTGACACATCGGGATTTGGAGCTTGAACAACTTGATGTGAAGACCGCTTTTCTACATGGAGAGTTGGAGGAAGAGATATACATGACTCAGCCAGATGGTTTCCAAGTTCCTGGAAAGGAAAAATATGTTTGCAAGTTGAAGAAGTCCTTATATGGGCTTAAGCAGTCTCCGAGGCAGTGGTACAAGAAGTTTGACAGTTACATGCTTCAGCTGGGATATACGAGGTGTGCTTATGACTGTTGTGTCTACTACAGCAGGTTGAGAGATGGGTCGTTCATCTATCTGGTGCTTTATGTAGATGACATGCTGGTAGCCGCAAAGAGTAAGCACGAGGTTCAGAAGTTGAAAGGACTTCTTAGTGCTGAGTTTGAGATGAAGGATCTGGGTGCAGCTCGGAAGATACTAGGAATGGAGATTCTTAGGGATCGAAGTCAGCGGAAGCTTTTCTTGTCACAGAAAGGCTACATTCAGAAAGTGTTGGCTAGGTTTGGCATGTCTACAGCCAAGCCTATAGACACTCCTAGTGCTGCAAATATTCATCTCACCACTATGTTTGCTCCTCAGTCAGATGAGGAGAAGGAGTATATGTCTCGGGTTCCTTATGCCAGCGCGGTGGGGAGCTTGATGTATGCTATGGTTTGCACGAGGCCAGATTTAGCACAGGCAGTCAGTGTTGTGAGCAGGTTCATGGGGCAACCGGGAAAGGAACATTGGCAAGTTGTGAAGAGGATCTTCAGGTATCTTAGAGGTACGTCTGATGTGGGTCTCATTTGTGGAGGTGATACCGAGTGCTTAGTTACAGGCTACTCGGATTCTAATTATGCTGGTGATGTTGACACGAGGAGATCGATGACTGGTTATGTATTCACTTTGGGAGGTTCTGTGGTTAGTTGGAAGGCGACTTTGCAACCTACAGTGACATTGTCTACTACGGAAGCAGAGTACATGGCTCTGACAGAGGCTGCAAAGGAGGGAATATGGATGAAAGGGCTAGTTAGTGATCTTGGTCTACATCATGATCAGGCTACTGTGTACTGTGACAGTTTGAGTGCAATCTGCATAGCCAAGGATCAGGTCCATCATGAGAGGACCAAGCATTGATGTCAGATATCATTTCTTGAGGAGTGAGAGGAGAATCAGGGTGAAGAAAGTGGGAACTGCGGAGCATATTGATGTCAGATATCATTTCTTGAGGAGTGAGAGGAGAATCAGGGTGAAGAAAGTGGGAACTGCTGACAACCCCGCTGATATGTTCACCAAACCTGTTCCACATAGCAAGTTTCAACATTGTTTGGACTTGCTGAACATCAGAGCTGATTAGGTGCTCTATGGGCAGTCCCGGGAGTGGAGGGCGAAGTCTACTCATCTGGCACTGTAATGGTGCATCTGGAGTTTTCTACTTTGAGGATTCAAGTCAAGGTGGAGATTTGTTGGTATGCCTTGAATACTGTAATAGCCGCTTCTGCGACCCTGGCCTGGAATACAACTACATCTACAATTATGATTAGAATATAATTCCAATTCCAATTTGGACTGATGTTGATTTGGGCCGAATTGTGTTTTGTTCCAATCCCAGTTTGTTAGGGTTTAGTGGAGACAATATATAAAGTGTCTATCTTCTCTCTGTAAACATTAATTCTGTTCTGCACTTAGATAGGTAGAAATCTGGCCAATTTCTTGGCGTCTGTAACCTGCTACCTATTATAGTGAATCCGTCTCCCGTGGATGTAGCCAAATTGGTGAACCACGTAAATCTTGTGTCTTGTTATTTTCGTTCATATTTTCTGTTCTTTCTCCATTCCGCACAACAGTATTTCTGACATGATTAAATAGAGTACAATAAGTAAAGAGAGTACTACTAGGACTCTGACTTAGTCAACAAGACTTATCCAGAATCAATCAAATCAAATAATCTAATCAGAAACCTGATTTACTCTAACACCCCCCCCTCAAGCGAAGCATCGGATGCTCAGCGATGCAAAGCTTGGACCTAAAGATTTCGAACAGAGGGCGGGAAAGTCTCTTGGTGAAGATGTCAGCAATCTGAAGACTAGTGGAAACATGTGCAACTCGGAGCTTGCAAAAGGAGACCAACTCACGAAAGAAATGATAATCGATGTCGATGTGCTTCGCCCGCTTATGGGCAACCGGATTTTGAGCTAGGAAAATGGCACTGTTGTTGTCACATAACAACAGTGGATAACTCAAAAATGGAACACAAAGATCGTGAAGCAAATGAGACAGCCAAACTACCTCTGTATCAGTGTTGGCAAGAGCCCGATACTCTAACTCAGTACTAGAGCGAGAGACAGTGGGTTTCTTCTTCGTGCTCCAAGAGACCAGATTTCCACCTAGGAAGACTGCATAGCCATAAGTGGAACGTTGGGTTTCCAGATAGCGAGCCCAATCAGCATCGGAATAGCCCAAGACCTCAAGTGTGCTAGCAAAGAGAAAAGTAAGACCAAAATGAAGAGTGTCGCGAACATAACGAAGAATCCGAGTGACCGCTACAATGTGATCATCACGAGGGTCCTGAAGAAACTGACTGGCGGTGTTAATCAAAAAATCAAAGACTGGTCGAGTGATCGTCAAGTACTGGAGAGCACCAACCAGGGATCTGTAAAGGGCCGGGTTCCAAAAAGAAGGACTGGTGAAGCTGTGTAGCTGCAAACCATGAACAAAATGAGTAGTGACCGGAACAACATCAGACATTTCGGCACGAGTAAGAATATCCCGAGCATACTTAGCTTGGCCGAGAAGTAAGCCCGACGACGTGGGTGAGACCTCTAAGCCAAGAAAGTAGTGCAGAGCACCAAGATCACTAATAGCAAACTCCTGATGCATCATATCAATGAACTGGCGGAGGAGCAGGGAATCATTGCCAATGAGGATGATATCATCAACATAGACTATGAGATAAAGCTGAGATGTCCCTCTAGATAGAACAAATAAGGAAGTGCCTGTCAAACTGCACTGAAACCCAAGCTGCAATAGATAAGTACTGAACCTCGAAAACCAGTCCCAAGGAGCCTGTTTAAGACCGTAAATGGCCTTTTTCAGTTGGCAGACGTAATCCGGATGAAGTGGATCCTTATAGCTAACATGTTGCGCCATATAGACTGGAGTATCAAGAACACCGTTCAGGAAGGAATTATTGATGTCTAGCTGATGAGGGAGCCAGGAGCGCATCGTAGCAATGGCAAGAACAGTGTGTACGGTGGAAGCTTTGACCATAAGACTGAAAGTGTGATCAAAGTTCAAATCCAGAATCTGTGAAAACCCCTGAGCAATCAGCCGGGCCTTATGACGATCAATTATGCCATCTGGATGATACTTCAGCCGATAAACCCATTTGGAGCCAACAGTGTTGACATTCGATGGGCGAGGAACCAAATCCCAAGTGTGCTGACCTTTAAGGGCAGCAATCTCTTCATCCATAACAGTTATCCAAGAAGGATCCTTGAGAGCCGAACGGTAATCAGAGGGCTCAGTTTGAGTAAGAAGTGCAGTAAGAAGATCATGGGCAACAATATCCGAGTAGTCCCATAACTGAATAGCACCAGTGGTTGTTCGAGTGACCGTTCTATGGGGATTCGGCCGAGACCAGGAAGGTGGGGGTGACGGACCGGTGGAAGAGACCGGGGATGGAGTGGCAGTGGTGGCAGGAGAACACATGATCGATGAGGGTGGACTGGCCGGAGGTGACCGAGAAGGGATCCGTCGTGCAGGTGTGGGCTCATCAGAATCATATGAGTAAACTGGGCTGGGCACAGAAACTGACTCATCAAATGGAGACAAGAAGGGACCGGAATCACTGTTATCATCCAAAAAAGCAGAGACATCCAAAGTTGAGAGAGAAGATGCCGAAGCGGAGGAGGCAAAAGAGAAACAACTCTCATCAAACAGCGCATGTTGGGTGACATATATTTTGCCAGTAGTAGTGTCAAGACAATGGAAACCCTTATAATGGCAGTTGTATCCAATGAAAACACAAGGAATGTTCTGTGGAGATAACTTGTGGTTGGCCATAGGACGAACAATAGGGAATACTCGACAACCAAAAGGATGAAAGTTTGAGTAAATAGGATCCCGTTGATAGAGAAGACTATATGGGGATAGAGAAGACTATATGGGGAGGCACCCAATAAAATCGGAGTAGGTAACCGATTTATGGTACAAACTGTAATTGCAAAGGCAACAACCCATCTAGAAAGCGTAAGATGCGAATGGAATAGCATCGTAAGACCCATTTGTGCAACATGCCAATCTTTTTGCTCCGCTTGTCCATTTTGCTCCGGAGTATGTGGACATGAAACTTGATGGTGAATGCATTTTGAGGCAAAATGAGACCGCAGACGCGTGTTCAAAAACTCAGTGCCTCCATCACTTTGAAAAACTGTAATGGTAGGAGAAGATTGATTTTCCTCCAAAGGCTCAAACTGTAAGTATGTTTAAAAAAACTTCGATTTTTTATGAAGCGGAAAAAACCAAGTAAAACGAGAATGGTCATCCACAAATAAGGCATAATAAGTAAAACCAGTCTCAGATAAAACTAGGGAGGGCCCCTACAAATCACAATGTACCAAATCCAGGACGCGCGTAGCACATTTAGTGTTTTCAACAAAAGACAACCAATGCACCTTTGCCATAACACAAGGAGTACAAGTATGCGGTTTAGGTAATAAAGAGGAAACATAAAGTAAACTGGACTTCTGCAAATCATAAATAACTGCAGCTGACACATGTCCTAGGCGAGCATGCCAAAACTCGAAGGATGTCCGTCCTTTATTCTGCTGCAAAAATGAAACCAATGTTGCGTCACCTTTGTCTAACACGTACAAGCCTCTATCACTGTGGACTGCCTGGATACTTTGTTCTGAATAAAAAAGTTCCAATCATCAAAGGTAACAGACATATTCAAATCTCATGTCAGTTTACTAATAGACAGTAAATTCTCAGTAATCTCAGGAACAACCAGAACACCATACAGTTTCAAATGATTAGAAATAAGAATCACCAATATGTGAAATCTAAATAGAAGCACCATTACCAACAGAAACATGAGAATTACCAGAATAGGGAGAAACATTGTCCAGGTCGGAGGCTAAAGACGCCATGTGACCAGTTGCGCCAGAATCAAGATACCAGTATGATGTGCTCGCGAATGGGTTCAACTGCATGGGACACCTGGAAGTTTTTAGCCAGATGGGTCGAGTATGTACGACGAGTCTGAACCAACATCTTATAACAAGTACCAGAAAAGTGACCGGGCCGACCACACCAGGTGCAGTGCGATTGACCATGACCAGAACCTGAGCTTGAAGCGGCCGGCTGAATATAACCAGAAGACCGGTCACCACGACATCCACCGAAATGACCTCCTCTGGTGGCGCGTGGTCCAAATACCGCCGCCTCTCACGGCGCGTGATCCCATGTGTGGCCGGCTGAGGGGTTTTCTCCCACCGTGAATGCAACTGGCCCGAATGCCGATGCTGAATTCCCCTGTAAATTTTTTTAAAAAATTCCTCATGGTTCTTGGCACGAGATAATACATCGACATATAAGGGTATAGGGGAAGAATTAATCAATAGGAAAGAAAAATCTTTGAACTCAGACCCAAGAGCAATTAAAAACCAAATTATCTGATCATCATTAGAAATAGGAGAGCCCATAAGGGATAACTGCTCAAAAATATCTTTAAATTGTAAATGGAGTTCATGAACGGTACCGCTCTTACGTATACCGTGGGCATCTGCACGAAGGCGCATGATGGTGAGCGTGCTATTGTTATGAAAAGTGGTGCAAAAGCTGTCCCATATATCCTTGACAGTCACACATGAGGCCGAGAGTTCAGAAAGGCCCTCATGAGAGAGAGAGGAGAATAACATACTGCAAACCCGCTGGTCTTCATCAATCCAGAGGTCATAGACTTCCTTGGCCACTTTGTAAGTAGCCTGAGCCACCCCACTGTCAGTCTTGGAGCTGGCGGGAGGAGAGCTGAGGGCGGCGGCAAAAAATTAAGACGATGAGCCGGCCGACGGCGGAGTAGGGAGAGGTGGGCATGAAGTCGACCCATCAAGATAACCAAAAAGCTTCTGAGGTTTGAGGACATATTCAATCTAACGTTTCCAGAGAAGAAAGTTGGACTTATTGAGTTTGATTTGCATCATTTGGAGGAGGGTATTAAACGATAATTTTTCACTGGCCATGATGAGAGTGGCGTCGGAAAAAAAATTGTCAAAGGGAAGAGGGGGAGGAGATGGCTGGCGGCTTGAAGGAGAAGAGAGAGGGCGGCCAAAAAAATTTTAGGTTTTGGAAGGTGAATCAGAACACTGCTCTAATACCATGACAAGATGTATTTGCCGTAAGAAAATAATGTATTACTGACATGATTAAATAGAGTACAATAAGGAAAGAGAGTACTACTACGACTATGGCTTAGTCAACAAGACTTATCCAAAATCAATCAAATGAATCAATCTAACCAGAAACCTACTTTACTCTAACTGCTTATCCCTGATTAAATTGCAAGCACTCGGAATATATCATTTACAGCAAAGTTGACCACGTGCAAAAATACCAAAATACCCCTGGACTCCCTCATATTTACTACCATTAAGGTTGATTAATTTAGGCTGATTACAACCTCTAGACACGCATCCAGAATATAGTGTTATGTGCGGGGTTTAATTTTTAAACTCCCAACCACCAGCCTATTTCCACATGCGTCCCATTTACGCTCCCTATGCTCTATTATTGCTCTCCCAACGCTCCCATTTGCCTTCTAAAATTCTCTCCCAACTCCCCTTTATCTCCTTCATTTCTCTCATTTTTCACAGAAAATTCACAGCATCTCCTCTCTCTCAATTCTGAAAACCCTAGCTGCTCAATCTCTTTTTTAGCTTCGTTCTTAGCTTAAAACATGTGTTATTTGTGTTTTTTTCATTGATAAAATCCGGTTTTATCACATCATTTTGTTTTGGATCTAGGGTTTTTTTAGTTGGTTTGGGGTTTCGAAAATGAAATCGATTTCTACACTTTTGCGATGTTAATCATAGCTTATTAAGCCTCAGTTAATGTTTTCTGGATGCTTTACGGATTATTGAACAAAAATTGTTGTTCTTTGTGTTCTAGGTTCCAATCTAGAGTATTTCTTGTGTTGGATCTGTGATATTAGCCACTATTCTTCATTTTTGTTGTTCAAAATCGAATGCATGTGTCTGATTCATGATTCTTATGGACATTTTAGAAGTAAATAATGTTGGATTTGTGATTCTTGAACTAAAATTGATGTTTTATATTTGCTGGGTTCCGATCTAGGGTTTCTGGTGTGTTGGATCAGTGATTATAGAAATTGTTCTTCGTTTTCATTTTTAAACCCCATTTTTTATGTTCCATGTTTGCTGGTATGCATGTCCTTCCCGATTTGGCCACTGTAATGTTGACATTCTCTGTTCATTTATCCTCGATTAGAGTTTGACCAATTTGTTTTGGGGATTTTTAAAATAGAATTAATTTTTTTAGGACTAGGGTTTTGGGTTCTGTGTTTACGTTCTATCTTGATTGTACTGTAGCTTGATTATATTGTAGCCTGATTATATTGCAGCCTGATTACATTGTGTGTTGACTATATTGTGTGTTTGAGTTAGCCACTGTTGCTTTGTCTGTGTGCTGATTACCCTGTTGGACTGTGTCTGTGTTGAATATCCTTTTCTTTTGCCGAGGCATGAGTCATAGGGACAGGTTCATGGCTGGGTAGAATAAATCTGCCCCTTGCCAACCCTTGAATGATTCCCAGTTTGAGTCCAGATTTGACCCATCATTATTTATTGGGCTTGAGGATATTAACTCACAACCATTCCAACTGATGTCAACCAAACCCACCACTCTGTCATTGACAGCGACTCATTTGAATCATAGGATACCCCTGTGGCCACACACTTTAGCCCTGTTCCAGAAGCTGCCCTTTACCACTCAGATTCTGACCCTGATTCTGATCAAACACAAACCCCTGAACCACATGAATCACAGCCCTCTGATTCACAAGATTCTAATTCAAAATATGATTTTAATCCACATCATTCCGTTTACTTCAAGATTAATGAATTCCCTAAGTATGGCGAGCCTGGTTTCCGGGAAACCGGGGATGCTCTATACCCTGGTAACTGGCCCAAGCATTTTCCTAAAAGTGATTCAGGAGATGATAATTAGTTTCATTATTCTCAGGTCTGTACACTTCACATTGTTTTCGTACTTTGATAAATTACTTTGTTTATTGTTTACCTGATACTAACCTTGTCCCTTTGAATGCAGGTACTGAATATACAGTCTGCATGTTGTTGTTGTTTTTGACAGCAATGTTTTCATTTTGTGATGAGTATGAGGGGCTGTGTGATACTTGTGTTCGCTGGATATATGAATATGTGTTTCCTGGGTACATGAATATATGTGTTGTTTATGTTCAAATGTGCAGCCTTTACCACCCAGATTCAGACTCAGACTCAGTTGAACCATAGGAGTGATAGCAACCCCTTAATTATCTGAAATTGAACCTGAGTCAGGCATGGCATGTCATGTTTCATATCAGGGGCAATAATGGGAGCAGTAAATTGTGATGCATGTTTATATGGTTTATACATGCAGCCATGCAATTTTAGTCACTAGACTTACCTGATCTCGACAGGGTATTTGTTTACTGATATCATAGCTAATATGTGTGCTAGTTTGGATTGTGCTGGTTAAACCCATTATTTATGATGTAGATGTGATAAATGAATAAACATGCAGCCATGTTTTTTAGTTGTTAAACTGATCTGATCTTGGCGGGGCATGATGTGATTAAACTCAGCTCTGAAATTATTTGCTTAGTTGACCATGTTGTAGTTGTTAGCCACCTATGATGATACTTTGCTTGTACACTTTGGCAGCAACCATGGTTTTATGACCATTAGGATGACAACTTTATAGTGTTTGTCCCTTCGTTGTTATATGTGTGTTAGTTATTTCACCCGGTTGTTGGACTGTTTAACATTCTGGACTAACATTCTTTGCCTCATACTTAGAACTAGATTTTTTTAAAATAAAGTTTTTTTAAAAGCTTCATACAAAAGGGAGTAAGCACTCCTAGATTTTACAAGGTTGCCCTATAAACATACTTTCACAAAAGACCGTGTATGTTTACCCTAGACCTAAATCTAGAAGCTCAACCCTACAAAAGTACATAAGCATTGAATTTCTACACAAACTTCATACTGATTAGCAGATCCTGTATGTTCCTGGTTCTGCCAATAGTTACCATGTGTTCCAACTAGCCCCTTACCAACTCAGAATCTACAATCAGATTGTGGGGTAGCAAACCAAGTCTTCTTAGCGTTTCCTTTCCCATATGTGGCAGTTTGAACTCATTACCACCCCTGCATTTCATGATTTCTACCATAACACATTGCAAGCTTAGGAATATCTTGTCTATGACCCTAGGATTCTCCCTCTCAAATGTATCATACACAGCTTGTAGCATTCCATCAAGGTTTTGGTTAGGGTTTTGTTGTTGTAAACTTTGAATTGAGGTTAAAAAACCCAAGTTCAGATTGTTAAGATCGGGTGATTTGGATGGTTGGCACACTAACTGAATGTTAAATCCATCTGAGGTGGATGCAACTAAAAATTCAGGGTCATTTTCAAATATATGGGTATGGGAATTATCTTTTTGTATGAAAATGTTTTTGCCTTTCCCAAACTGGCCATTTTGCCTTGATAGCTAGTATGAATTTATTAATAAGCTTGTGTCTAATGACATCTCGGGTTATGGATGTTATGGGTTGTGGCATCATGGTTCCCCAAGGTTTATTTATTGTTGTGTACTTGACTGCTACATACTCAACATAAGGAAACACACATATTTTTTCATCAAACATTACAGTACCCTCTATGTCAAATATAGGTTTACACACAGCACAAAAAAACATGAGTTTTGGTATGTAATGCTTGCTTTGGGTGATCCTATATGGTACTGGTTCATTGGGACCAAGAATATACCTTGTTGTAGCCTCTGTGATGTAGAACCACTTTTTTGTCGATGAGTATGACGGTGTGCATGGTTTTGAACTGCATGTTGCACTCTAGTTTGCTTAAACATCATTCCAGTCTTGTTTTTTTCTTTGTTGTTGTCAGGCTTGAATGAGCTGCATTTGTGTGGATTCTTATTTCCTTGCTTGCTATTGCTCCGTGTATGCTAATTTTCCCAACATGCAGCTTGGCTGGTTTGCTTCGGCATGTGCACCTGAACTTTAGTGGCAATGCCATTAAAGCCTCTAGGTCGATTGGCTTCTTTCTTCTTCCACAGCGCCCGTGTCTTCTCGAACGGGCGCACACAGCCTCTCCATTTTGAAGCTGCTACCTAACCCACACCCAGATTGTGCTGATGGTCCTAACTGAGCATGACTATCTTTTTGCTGCCTCGACTCTCCATTGGTTCTCAATCTGCCCATTTTTTATATGTTGAAGGAGAAAATAGCCAATATCCTTCCTTTGTTCATCAGTGAGGCTTCTCCCCACCATCACAACCCTACTTACTCAATGATGAAGATGGAAAGTGGAAGGGTTAGGGATTTCTGTCCAGAACTGGCCAAAAAGAATTCTGAGAGCACAGGTTTTTTGTTTTGTAGGGTGTGAATGAGTGCTGTAATAAATGCCCCTATTTATAGATGAGGATTCTGATTTTTGAACTGTAATGAACAGTGGCTGAAAAGTGTAAAATTGGCTCCAAAAAAAAATTTGGAGCCAAAGGTTAACTTTTGGAGGGAAAAAATCATAGCATTCAGAATTTTTAGCACTATTTTTTAACCAATTTGTGTGCGTGTAACTTTCTGATTTTGAACAATAATTTTCAGTTTTTTGGACTGAAATCAGTCCTTTTTCCACTGTTCAATTTTGCCTCCACTTTTATCTTTCTTGCAATTTATTCAGGGACAGGGGGAGTATTACAAATACTTCATCCGTCTCATTTTAAGCTGCAATTTAACTATTCATTTAGTCAAAACTTCTTAACGTTGACCATAAAATTGAATTGATGTATAACTATAAATACTATTGTGTTATACTATCTTTTTACATTCATTATAACATATATTTTCAAAGTGTTAACTTTTTAATAAATTTCAATTATTCTTAATGAAATATACTACCTACGTCCCGATCTGAACTTCCTAATCGATTTTGGCTCAATCTTTTATGCAAGTTGATGTGGCACCTTTTCGTCACATGAGTTTAAACTAAATTAGGAATTTTAAGTAAAATATGTGGGGTTCTGCTGATGTGGCACTAACCATGAGGATGTTTTAGGTGAATTTTTCTTACCCAAAGGAAAAAGTAGAATTAGGGAATATATTGTAGGATGAACCAAAAAGGAAAGTAGAAAATTTATTGGGGGTGGAGGGAGTATAAAGGATCAAATATTTTTCAAATCAACTGTTGAAAGTTAAAGTGTGCAGATTGAAACGATTAGGGGGAAGTGACTCTTTTGACAAATTATGCAGGGCTGTTTATAAGTTGATTCATATCGGTAAAATGGATCAAACCATAATGTAATGAGCGAAATCAGATTTTATAATTTTCATCCTAGTCTTTCTTCCAAACATTTTTATTAGGGCAAACAATTTCACTATCCTCTAAACTATATATTGTGATCGTTCACCTTTGACCATTAATTTTAGTTTTGAACACTATTAGCCCCTAAACTAATAGAAGTGTTAAGTTATGTCACTTCCGTCCAGTCAAACCATTAAATTTAGCTTCCATTGACATTTTAAGGGGTAAATATACTTTTTCCTATTCAATTCCAAATTTCTTTACAATTCAGTAGAATGTGTTATCGAGCCATTTAAATGTCGGTGACGACGATGAAATTCAAGTTGAGATTTATCCCGTGTCGCATGCATAGCTCTTCCACGAGCATATTTTTCTTTAAAATATATAAACGCGGTTGCATGTTCATAATACTATTTTCAAGCTTTAGTTAATTGCTCAAATTTTAAAATAAAATGATAAAAACTCAACGTGAATGATGTGGTTTCTTTCGTCTACCTTGGTTTTCTAACATTGAACTTTGAGATTGAAGTTAATCCATAAATTTGTATTCAACATCGATCCAAACTTTACCATGCAATTGGTAAGCTATCCAAACTACAGGGGGCTGCTCGTAAACCCAAAACAAAAGGGACTTTAATCAGAGGAAAAACACGAGTGGCAGTTCCAACATAAATGCAGAGAGATGATGGAACCGTGGCTTTCATTAGTACACTGTTCGTCCTCATCTCCCACTTTTCTCTCTCTCTCTCTCACCATACATCCGCAGACGCATACAGAAACAAACAGCCAAACATGTCAATAATCAAACCTCAGTACCAACCCCATATCCAAAGGTTCACATGTAATAAATACGCCCAAATTAATCTTCATCATAAACATCCTCATGATTATCTTCATTCACACTTCCATACAGGTGCTCATTATGCGCTGCATGGCCATCTCCGAAAGCCTTGACATGGTCTTTGAGGGACCTCTTGTGCTTGAAATCTGATCCACAAATGCAGAACCATAGTTTCCCGCAGTTTTTCTCGTGAGTCCTCCAATCTCCCCGAACTGCGAACGCTTTCGCGCATTTTCGGCATTGGAAGGGCTTCATCCCGTGCTTTCTCTTGTAGTGTGTTTGGAGGGTTCTGAAGTCCTTCAATGGCCGCGATTTGGGGTGATCCATGCTGTTCTTGCACCCCTCGGCGCAGCAGTAGCAGGGGAGTTTGAGCATGGATGTAGCGGCCTTCGTCCCTTTCAGAGAATCTGGCCCTTTTCTGTACTGTGATCCATGGCCCCACATATGCATCTGTAGATATCAAAGGAACAGTAAATCGTACATACGGTAAGCATTGTATACAAATTCGATGATGAAAAGGAAAAAAATGTTACACTCAAATGGTCAAAAAAGATCACATGGACTAAGAGAACAACAATTAGGAGGACATATACATCAAGAAAGCATGACCATCGATCATCGAATCAGGTCAAGAAAGGCGAAGCGGGTAGTAATAGGGAAGTGTTACAAACCAGTTATTTTTTCTACACCAATAGGGAAGTGTATTGATTTTTACTGTTCAAACATATAAACTCATTTAGTTACCACATACAAATTGCTCATCGACAACAAATAACAAAGATTGAAACAGAAAAAGGATAAACAGTATTACAAGAGTCCCTTTTATTAATACTGAAAACAATATCAGAGTAACAGGGAAGTGGGGAGTATAATCAATACCTGCATGTTGTTGTATCTGTTGAATGTTTTGCTGCAGACAGGGCAAGAAAACTGGGTGGGGCCGACAAGGATTTGAGCTGCGGTAGGGATCCAGTACTGCCCTTGAGAGAGCCCTCGAGCATTGCAAGAGCCTGTAGAAGATGAAGTTGGGAGGCCAACATGAAGAGCTACTGATACACCAGTTTCATGGCCAATATTAACGTTTGACCTAATGTTCTGAGGTTTTGCTGATAGGTGGTGGTGGCCGGGAGGAGCAAGAGAAAGGAAAGTGGTGGAATCCTCATGACCTAGAGGAATGTTTGGTAAGAAATGAGTTTGCATGGAGTTTGAACAAAAATATGGGGGTTTTTTTTTTGGGAGAATGGATTACACCATAAAATAGATGGGAGTCAAGGGTGCTCTTGGACTGTTTGTTTGTGTCTTCTTCCACCTCCACACGTGGTGATATGAAATTTTGGCTTCTTTAGGGTAGGATGAGGCGAGTGACATAGGTGAGAGTATATTGCGTTTATCATCCTTGAGTTTTTGATAAATTGTAAATAGTTCTGAAATTCATTAAACTCACTTATCTCAACAGAAGCAGTAATTGATATCATCAATGCTAGAAAATTGTTGACCGAAAATTGACACACCCTAGATGTTATGTTATTTAATCTTTCAATCATCAAAGGGTAAGTTTTTGTTATTCTTCTCATGCAGGGGCCGGCAAGTGATATTCTTAAAATTTCTTCGAAAGTTTAAGGCCATTTACTTTCGATATGCATGTGCAAAAGCTTTATTTTATAATACGGGATTAAACTTTACTTCTTAATAACATAATTACATAGTCGGGAAAATTATATACTCTCATGTTTTGTATCCAACACTTAGTTAGAAATCATTTACTCCCTCCGTTTTTTTTTCATTGGCACCTCTCTTTTGGTGTTAGAATTGAGGAGATGCTAAATGAGTGGATGAAATTGAATTGAAAGAAGAGAAAGTAAAATGAGTGGATGTAAAAACCTTAAACTTGCCCAAAATAGCAAGTGCCAATTAAAAAAAAAACACCACTTTTAGCAAGTGTGCCAATGAAAAAAAAACGGAGGGAGTACCTCACAAAAAAAGAGTCATTTATAAATATTATTATTGAGAGATCTGTCATTTCTCTTCATAAAGATATAAGATCAAAAGAATGTTGCTTTCTCATGATGTATTTCAGTACCAGTTTGTAGTTATAACCCAAAAAAAATATAAATCAAAGTTCATTAATTCATTGTTGTTTCAAAATTCAAAGGAAGTAGATATAATTCACCCTTGGAGTGAAAAATGGGAGAATATGGGGTGTGGGAGGTGAAAATTTGTTCATAGAATTGTGTAGCGAAGTAACAGCAGATGAACAATGCTGGTTCCCAAACTGAGAACTTTTAGGCATTGTCATTTCATATCTCTCCCTCCCCCAGATTTCTCTCTCACACCATTTTATGCATTTGTGGTATCATTGAGTATGTAAATAGGGAACAAAAGGATAACTGTAGACCTGAATCCACACCCTTCTCTCTCTTCCACTTTTGTTAATAAAGATGGTACTTTGATGGAGATGTTTCGTGGATTGCTATATCACGTCATGTATTTTACTTGATTATGCCTTGTATTTATACTATTTAATATATAATATATTTTTTAATTTAATTTAAATAAGTAAATTAAATTAAAAATAAAATTAAAATTAAAATTAAAATTAAATTACTTTTTATTTAAATTAAAGAAGGCACCGCTGCCAAGCGCCGCTGCCTGGCCGCCGCTGAGCACCGCCGGGCCTCCTTCTCCTCCTTCTCCTCCGCCTTCTCCTCCTTCTCCCCGATTTTCCGGTCTCCTTCTCCGGCGAACTTCATCTTCTCTGATCTTCTTCTCCGGCGAAAACTTCATCTCCGGTTCTCCTCTCCCGCTCTCCTCTCCCGCTCTCCTCTCCAGTTCTCCTCTCCCGCTCTCGCACAGGCCCTCGCTCTCGAACCGGCTCCCATTCTCCTCGGTGAACCGGCCCCCATTCTCCTCGTCGAACCGGGCTCCGTTCTCCTCGCCGAACCGGGCTCGCTCCCATTCTCCTCGGCCGAACCGGCCCCCGTTCTCCTCGCTGAACCGGGCTCGCTCCCGTTCTCTTTGGCCAAAGGCGAATCGAGCTCTCTCCCCAAACCCCGGTTTGCCCTCCCGATTCTCCGCCGCTTCTCTACCGTCGCTTCAAGAGCCTTTCTCCGCCGCTTCAAGGAGGACGGCGGGGCTAGGGTTTCGCTCGAGGGGACGAGGACGATGGAGGATGGCGGGGCTAGCTTCGCTCGACGGGGACGAAGGAGGAGAGACAGAGGGGGTAGGGTTTTGCTCGACGGGGCGAAGGAGAAGGAGGGACGGCAGCGGGAGGAGCTGGGGAAGATGGGGACGGCGGGTGGAGCTGAGGAAGAAGGAGGCACGGTGGTGGCGGTGGCACACGGCGGAGACCGCCAGAGAAGACGAAGAAGAAGAGAAAAAGGTGGTGGCGCACGGTAGCGGCGGAGATCGTCGGCGGAGGCGGTGGTGGCGCACAGCTTCAGCAGTGGTGGCGGTGGTTTTTTTTATTTTAATTATAATTTTGATTTTTGTTTTTAATTTTTGTTTTATTTTAAAATCTTAATATTACTATTATACATGTATATACGTATTAGGGCGTAAACTAGTAAAATACAGGGCGTGATATAGCAATACCCGATGTTTTTCAACACATTTTGGAAGATCTTATAGTTAACCTAGACTGCTTTGATAAAAGAAAATCACCTAGACTACTGTACAAGGCCATCTTCATCAAATAACACTATCCATTATTTAAGTCCAAAATTTTACTACTCCCTCTATCTCACACTACTACAGATTATAGCTACTGTAACACTCTACTTGCAACACTTATTAAAAATGTTACTCCCTCCTTCCAAGGAGAATCTGCATACTTTCCTTTTTTGGCTGTCCCAAGCGAATATGCACACACTCCCTTTTAAGTAAAATCTCATATATCATAAGACACAATTGCCCTTGCAAAATTAAATTTTATACACAAAACCAACACTCTCCTCACCAAACCTAACTCCTCAAAACACTATTTCTATCACACTCATTCGCCTTCTCACTTTCTCCTCCGCCTCCCAAATTTGCCACTCCATTGTTTTCCCAAATCTGAAACCACCAGTGGAGACTGTTTGATTAAAGAAAGCCCACAAAGGCGGTTCTCGCCATTTTTATGTGGAACCGCCTTCCCTGGAAAGTTCCATTAACGGAACTCATGTGTATCTACTAGAAAAATTGATGGAAGGCGGTTTTCCAAGAACCATCTCCTATAGATCACATTAGAAGGCGGTTCATTATTGAACCGCCTTTGATTGGGACAGATATAAGGTGGTTTTGCCAAACTGCCTTCAATCGTACCCCAATTCTGAATGAGGAACCGGTATGGGTCCTTGTCCGAAATCGGAACACGTATTAATGGCCTGGATACATAGTTCTTGAATCGAGTAGTAAATCAGGGACTAGTTACGAATTCTGAAGATCTTCATATCCGGACCAATGATCATCCCTATGAGTTACTAGTTCGGAACTTTGTTTAATTGACAACCATTACAGAAGCCCTTTTTTGTCTTCATTTTTCATGAAACCCTATTTAGTGGAGCGAATCTGGAGATTGGGCATCCTAAAAATCTAGCAATTTATAACTTTGGCATTGGCAAGGTACGAACTTATGAATTATACTTGTTCTAGAACCTTGAATTTAGGTTGAAATTCTTTGAGACTTAATTTAGAAATGATTGTTGATGTGAATGGTTAAATTTGAATGTTTGTTGTTTAAATGGTATTGTTTGTTGTTGTTCCCTTTTTAATGGGCTTTTAATTCAAATTGAAATATAGGTAATCGAATATTGATCGAATTGAATTGATTAGTAGGGACTTGAGAAAATCACCCGATTATTTCCCATTGATAGAATCGTTTCTTGTGGTTGCCTTTGAACCGCGTCCAAGAATGGCGTCGTGCGAGCCCGCTGCCCGTATAAGGATTGTAGCAATGATATATACTTGGTTAGGAAGATGTTACGTGAACATCTCATCATGCATGAGTTTCAAACTAGTCACATTTCTTGGGTGTGGCACGTGGAGGATGAAACGGGTATGGATGCAGAACCAATTCAGAAGGAATCAGATGATCCCTATATGAATGAGGGATTCGATGAGATGGTGGAGGATGTGGCTAGAGATTTTCATGGAAACCCCGAGGTCCTTGAAGCTTTACATAACGATAAGAATATGCCCTTATACATTGCTATTGATGAATTTGAAAGCGAAACATAGTTGGACTGAAAAGGGATGACAAAGAATCTGGAATTGCTTCGTGATTTGCTACCAGAAAGATATCTATTGCCTGACCGATCGTATACCGCTAAAAGAAATCCATGTCCAATGGGATTGGAATTAGAAAAAATGCATGCATGTCCCAACGATTGTATGTTATACAAGGGGGAAGAGGATGAGATCCGAGACAATTGTCAGGTTTGTGGTGAATCACGTTACAAGTTAAAGTGTGGTGAAATCACAGTTGGTGCTGAAGCAAAGAGGACTAAGAAGAAAAAAACATTGGCAAAAGTTTTATGGTATCTCCCTATCATTCCTCGCTTGAAGAAGTTGTTTGCTTCCGAAGAAGATGCAAAGTTTTTGCGATGGCATGCCAAAAGGGAACGACCGGGGGATGACGTGATTAGTCATACGTTCGATGGTGAACAATGGAAGAAACTTGATACTATGTATCCCGATTTTGTTGTGAAAAGCGACATTTGAGACTAGGGTTTTCCACAGATGGAATGAATCCATTTGGTAATATGAGTATCACACACAACTCTTGGCTTATTATGATTGTAATTTATAATCTACCATCTTGGTTGACAATGAAAAGGTAGTATGCGTTACTATCTATGATGATCTTGGGGCCTAAGCAACCTGGTAACGGTATAGATGTTTACCTCGCTCCATTAGTGGATGATTTGTTGACCTTGTTCACTGCTGGGGTCCGGATGTATGATGGAAATGCAAAAGAGGATTTCACATTGAAGGCTTTGTTGTTTTGTACAATAAACAATTTTCCCGGATATGGGAACTTATCAGGGTACTCGGTCAAAGGACCTTATACTTGTCCGGTATGTGAGAAGGAAACCACCTTCTGTCAGTTGAAACACTGGGGTAAAATGGCTTATCTTGGCCACATGCGGTTTCTTCCAGTTGGTCACCCATGGCGTATTGCAAAGAAGTGGTTCAATGGCGAAGTCAAGCTTAGAGGCCCAACATTGCCATTGACTGGTGGTGAGGTTTTTTTTATAGAGTGAAGGATTTACCAAATGATTTTGGAAAAAAAATACGAAAAGCTTCTTCCGAGGGAAGTTGGAAAAATGTTTGATAATTTTTAGACTCCTTTATTGGAAACACTTGGAAGTCAGACATTGTCTTGATGTGATGCACATTGAGAAGAATGGTTGTGACTCTTTGGTTGGGACATTGTTGAATACATCGGGTAAAACTAAGAACAGGTTAAAGGCTCATCTTGACCTTGTCAAAATGGGTATTAAGAAAGATTTGGATCCTGTTAGAAATGGCGATGATTGTTATCTTTCTCCTGCATGTTATTCTACGTCTGAGTTGGAGAAGAAGCCATTTTGTGAGACCCCTTAGTGGTGTAAAGGTGCCATGCATCTTATTATACGAATATAAATTCATGTGTTTCTCTCACCAATTTGAAGTTGGTTGGTTTAAAATCGCATGAGCGCGCTTTTTAAGTGCATTAATCAGGCTGTGTCACAACTTGATGCAAGAATTAAATGCCATCGCAATTCGTTCGTCTCTACCATCCCATGTAAGACTTTACATCACGAAACTTTGCCTTTTCTTCAAATCGATATGTTCGAAGACCATTATTGTTTCCAAACTTGATTGTTTGCAGGCGATGGTAGTTGAAGTTCTATGTTGGATGGAGATGTACTCCCCCCCCCCATTCTTTGATATTATGGTTCACCTGATAGTGCATTTAGTGAGGGAGATTAAACTCCATGGTTCTGTATTTCTGAGGTGGATGTACCAGTTTGAGAGGTACATGAAATTTTTTAACACTTTGTCAAGAACGGTATAGGCCTGATGCAAGTATTGTGCAGCGTTACGTTGCGGAGGAAGTCATTGAATTTTTCACAAATTACCTGAAGGAAGTTGATTTTGTGGGCATTCCAAAATTAAGGCATGAAGGCGGTAAAATGGACATGGTGTTAGGCAGGGGAAACTGTTAAACCCTAATTCTGATGATTTGTATGCAGCCCACCTTTATGTCCTTTGCAACCACGAAGATGTAGTCCTATACATCAATATCCACATTGAAGCCATTAGGGTGATGCATCCTAAATTCAATGAAGCCCATGTTTTGCAACAACACTCTAGTACTTTTGCGTCATGGCTACGGGATCATGTAGAAAGAGGTAATCACCCCTAGTGTTAAATGGTTAGCATACAGGTCATCCGGCACAGTTTTGTCACATGCAACTTTTGACATAAATGGATTTACATTTGGTACAAAATCTATGGACAAAAAGAGTGTCTCATAGAACAGTGGTGTTATTCTCTTGTCTGAGGCATTCCATGTTGCGAGTAGTAGCGAATACAATCCCATGTGCACTCAAAGTAGCTATTTTGAACCCATTATTGAAATTTGGGAACTTAATTATGTGACAATGCGAGTTTTGATTTTTAAATATCAATGGGTAGATGTAAAAAATGGGCTAAAGATTGAGGATATGGGTTTCACACTTATAGATCGTAGCTGAATCGGTTGGAATGATGATCCCTTCATTTTGGCCTCACAAGCTCACCATGTATTTTATATCAAAGATCCAATAGAGCCTCGTTGAGAGATTGTAGTCTAAGGGAGGAGAGCTTTCGTAGAGGAGTATAAATGCGAAGAATTCATTGTGTTTGGTCGACATACTAAAACTTCATTGGACGAAATCGACATTTTGCTTGAGGAAGATGATTTGAGTGTGCGTGGATGTCTTGGTTGTAGCAACCACAATGAAGGAATCTGGGTCGATGGAAAAGGGAATTTCACAAAGAGAAGGAGAAAGCGCAAAAAACCATTTAAGAAAAAAAGCATTAGGTACTATTTTTTGATGATTTTCTTTAATTGGTTTTTTTCATTTCTTGGGAACTTGATATATCATACTTCCGAATGAGGAAGTAGCTCGGATGGTATGGTATTTTTTGAACTTTTATTAACCATCTGTTTCTTTGTATTGTAATGCATTTCTACTTTGGACTGGGGACAAAAAGATTACAAAATATTTGGAGATAGTGCATAATGTATGACATAATGTAAAGATGTTAGATTATACATAATAGCATTTGAAAACAAAATTTCCAAACTAAAATTCACATTGTCCAAACATGATTAACTTGAAAACATAGTATTTACATAGAATTTGCTCCCCCCAAGCCTTGCTTGTGGCTCATGTGCACGTTGACTGCGCTCTAACTTCCAAATAGGCTTACTTAGGCCTAAAATTACCCCTTTGTAGCAAGCTCTAAAACCTTTCATGAAACAATAATCTGATTCCTCCACATACTCCTCTACATTACAAAAAATTGAAATATACATAATTGGAAACATTCGTTCTTCAATCAATCAAATATAATATTGAAATATCGACAAACCCTCTTCGATTCTAAGCCTCTTATTTTCCTCATGCGCATTCTCCAGCCTATGAGCCCACTTGTGGTCAACTAAAATCCAAGTTTTCTTAGTAAAATAAACCTTGAAAACCACTTGCATTATTTTTCCTCACCATGGAATGTAAAGCTCTGTACCCCCTTCACAATCAGTGAGATTAAGTTCCCATATGGAAGAGTTTTTATCACCCTCTTCGACATTCCGATGTATAGCATATGTCTAAATATCTCAGCTCCTACATTGATCCTGTTACCCTCTATTATGTAGTAAATACCATGAGGGATGTGGTCATGGGTATGGTCATGTGGCTAGTGGTTGGTATAATACACCTACCAATTATTTTGTACACGATGCACTAGTCTATGTCACCATCTTCAGGCTAAAACTCTTGGGGTTCCCTAGGTTAGCC
This sequence comes from Rubia yunnanensis, assembly GCA_037428765.1. Lineage (NCBI taxonomy): Eukaryota > Viridiplantae > Streptophyta > Magnoliopsida > Gentianales > Rubiaceae > Rubia > Rubia yunnanensis. Next base: position 64,526,498 of record CM075071.1, on the reverse strand, counting down.
GGATTTTGTCCAAAGTATCTAATGCTACACGCAATTGGATCAATATGGGGGTACTCACTTTCAATAGGCCAACCATCCCTATGGTATACATCATGTAGGGGGGCATTAATTTTTTGAGAAAAAAACATCTTCCCATCCTTTATACGGACACTCCAAATGTTCGCTAATAATCCTCGGAATTAAATCTATGTCAAATCCACTAACCCTAGTCCTAAGACCACCCACATCCACCACGTGTAAGTTGCAATAAAATTGGCATACTTCATCAAAATGTGAGGGTTCATTCAAGGTTAATAGCCTTAGAACATGTTGATCCTCAAATTTTTTTTAATTGGATCATGTAAATTGATACTGTGATAAACATTTAAATCCAGTAAGTAACAATCCAATAATCTACCACTCCCACGTAGTTCATTGTACCTAGATTAAGCAAGAGCGGAAACAAACTTTGCCCTCTCGTTGTCATTTTCTCTCCCATGGCATATATTTGTTGATTTTGAGCATCATCGACTTCCCCGTACACCCCGCTTTGACTTTGATATGCTAGTTTGGTTGATTTATTAGTGGAACTGAGGGTGATATTTGAAATAATGGCAGATGTTTCTGGCGCCGTAACCACACACCTCAAAAATTAGGGTTGGGAATTTGGGGCTTATGTTTCTTTCTCGCTTTTTTTACAGTAGGAGTAGGTTCCGACTGAGGAACCTGTTCATGGCCAATATTTCAAAGAGCTGACAGGTGTTACAAAATCGAACATATTTTTTAAAATAAAATGAACTTTGCAACGCAAATTCACCCATGCTGCTCCTTAAACATACACTGATTTCGAAACTTAGGCAAATGGACAAAGTAGTTGACCCCCTCTAGTTCTGAAACCAAAACTAATTATTAATGTATTTTTCAAATGAACCACAAATTGACTCGTGCAGTTCCCGAAAGTAGCCCTGATTCAAAGGTCACAGTTCCAATTGAGGAACTGGCAGGGATGTCGATCGAGTTTGAGATGGAAATAAGATAGATAAATTCCAAAAATTTTAACTAACTACATACGACTTCCTCTATCGGAAGTTTGTCAGTGAACGTAATTGTTCGGAACAATAACAAATCGCCACATCTACGTCAACCAACTTGTTCTTCTTTTGGAACTAAAACGCCTGGGTTGGTAATTTCCTAAGCATCTCATCCTTTCATGTTTTTCATTGCTAAGGAAGAAATCACTACTAAAATATTCGGTTATCAAACATATTCAATTGACAACGGAATATGATTGACATAAATCCTACCAATGGAGCAAATGTTGAAGTATAACAAATCTCAAATAGAATAAAACAAAATAGAGTAATGAATCCCTAAAGTTTAACAAGTCTCAAACATAATAAAGCATGACTAGTCATCACTATTTTTCCATAGGGGGCTCTTCGGGGACATCATTTTCCGCATCACTGTAGGAAAATTCAGGATCGAAGTTAGGCATCGTATCCTCATCGCTAAGTTCCAATTGCAGTCCAGTTGATTTTATGAACTTTTCATGGCGTGCCTCCTCTTTCTCTAATTCTTTATTTTCCTTTCTAACATCATCACGGATGCATTGCAGTTAGTGGATAATGAAACCCTTCCAGTCATGTTCACCACCTACAAGAACAAGATGGTTATTATGATAATTTTTTATTATTGTAGCCTTGGGGAAAATGATATAAACATATATTATGTACAACTCACATGGTCTAGAGAACTCAACCCTTTCCATTTCAGCTTCCCTTGCTCTCTTTGATGCAGCGGCCACCACCCAGGACTAGTGAATACCTTTTGACACCACTTCTTTTTGTCCCCCAGCTCTAGTTTCTGGTGGACGAACCAACTCTCATTGTAGTAATCTATATGCAGTGGTCGGTCTAGTGGTGTCACACTAAACTTCCTAAGCAATGCAGTTATCAGTCCCCCGTTGAGGAGATTTTTCTTTTTCCCTACCACAGCCTTCAACATGTAGTTCATAATATTGTAGCCCTGGTTAATGGGGATTTCCTCGATGATGTGATAAAAAAGCATGAGGTTTCCTATTGTTGGCTCATATGCATGTCCACCTGATGGCAACACATTCATACATATCCATTCGAACACTATCATTTGCTCAACTATCACTTTCCCTACATCATAACTATCTGCCATACCCGCCCCTGGCTCATCCCTGTGGAAGTACTTCTGGACCATTTCTACAAGGTTCAACGGTGTAGCCTCTGTAACCACCGGCCACACTGTTAGTGAAAGATCTTAAGCGGACCATCAGGGGTATCGGGACGTAGCTTCGTGAGGTCAGTGTAGGGGCATTCTAAAACATAATTGATGGTATATTCCGTGATTGTCACATTAATTCCGTTAACCCGGGATAAGTCCTTATTGTATTCATTCTTTCCAAGGTTAGCATAAAACTGAACCACTTCATCGGTATGAACCATATCCTCCAATGTCAATAATTTTTCCATGTGTTGGTTATAGAAATAGCATACTAGGTAGCCAAAAGATAAGTCCTCAAATCTATCACAGGGAACTATCTTAGGATTTGTGTGCTTACTAACATAGAGGATATTAGCATACTCCTATTCAGCTGTGGTATTGAAAAATTTTGGAGTTGTCTCTGCCACAGTGGTCGGTTTGTCGATCCTTGTTGATGCATTTCCACGGTTGCTAGTCCTCTTACCACGTCGGTTTCTCGTCATTGTTGAATTGGATGATGGTTGATTTGGGTTGTATGATTTCTGAATTGGAAAGGATGGTTAGGGTTCTGGGTCGATTTGGGGATGAATAAGCCTTTTTTTTATTTATATGCGTTAAAGTTCCGAACTCGGAACTTGTTGGGCACCCAGTAAGTCAAACAGTCAACACCTTTCCAATTGAGGAAGTGACTAACTTTGTTAAACTACCAAGGGCTAATCAAGTTCCGAGTTTGGAACAAAACCTGACGGGCCTTATATCAAAAGCATTAAAAAAACATTTTCAAAAGGGGATAATTAATGCCCAACATAGGAGCTCCCTCCTTTTATTCCCAAAAAATGCCAAATCCCCCACTCTTCAGAATTCCTTCTCAAATCTTCACCCAATCCCATCTTAAATTTCCAACTACACCAAACCGTAGTGTTACAACTGTTGGGGGATCATCAATCCAAGATGAAGTTGGAAAAGAAGTTTTTGGATCTAGGTTTTGAGGTATTCATCACACTTACAAGATGGGATTGAGTATTTGGGTCTAGGTTATGTAAGGCACAAACCCTTGAAACTCTATTTCTCAATGATTTGTATGTCTTATTCTCAATGATTTGTATGTCTTATTTTCAAATGGTTGAATGTGTAAATTTTAGTTTCTTCCTTGTTCATGTCATTTTATGTTTTAATGATTTAGTTAATTTAAGTTATTTTTCTAATACATACTCTATTTCTTTAGATTGAGTTCTTATTTTCTTACCCTCCCATTTGCTAAGATACCATTGTTGTTGCTCGGTTTTACAATGTCAAAAAAAATGAGAGTTTATGGTTGTAGTACAAGGTAACCCTAATTTTCTTTTGACAATAGTGGTTCGTAGAAAATATTTTTATGACAATGAAATGGTCATTATTTGTATTAACTTTTTCATTTGTGTCCTATTAGAGACTTTTTTAAATCAACGCCCGAACATTGGCGATTTGAAGAAGAGGGCAACGAATACGTTATCCAATAGTCTCTCTTTCTACTGTAAGTGTTTGTTTAGTTATATTTTTCACGTCTATATATGTTTTGATCTAAAAATATATTGACACGCAATCTACATATTATTTGATGTAAGGTACATGTAATACTTTGCCAATAATAGGGGAAAAGGAAGGGTAAGCTATTTGTGTCCCTTGATGACTCAAGGAATTGGATGTATGGACCGAGAGTGGATCGAATACATATACAAATGCTTAAGCCAAAAGGATATAAAGTTCTACATTGTACCATACACAGAGTGGTGATGTTTTCAATTTTACAATTACTAAACATGTAGTTACATTCTAAGCCTTCTCAAATGATTTAGTAAAACAATCATTCCAATGTATGGGTCATTAGCCTCCATCAATCATCCGGATCTACGCCGTATATCAACAGATTATGGTTTCAAGGGTCATCCATTACGAAAAGACCTTCCTCTGAGTGGATATGTAGAAGTACGCTATAATGATCCAGAGAAACGTGTGGTTTCTGAACCCATTGAGATGACCCAAGATAAGCGTGTGTATTTGATGGATCCCTTGCAATTTCAACCATTGCAAGCATTTCAACATTTTTTGAAGATTGCATTTGATGAACCAAATGTAAAGAGTGTGGTAGGGATGTACGGTTAGATTACCTAGAAATTGAAAAGGTATAACTTTAACTTCATAGGCATGTCAATTATTTATAATTATCAATAATGTTCTTATATGCGACCAATGTTCTTATATTCTAATGTCAACAGATTTTTCCAAAGGAACAAAAGCCGTATTAAGAAGATGACTTCAATGTGGCAAGAAATTGTGTGACGAGACATCTAATAAATGTTCAATCACAAACTATTGGAAGACATAAGGTGGTGGAACAAAAATTGCTTGTTTTCTATTTCAATCTATAGATAGTTTCTTGATTAGCTATGTATATAGATTTTTGGTGAAACTACAATCATGTAGTATAGTATTACGTTGGCTAATATAGTTAGACGTTGTGAGCGGAATAGAATTTTGTTGAATTCTATCCTATGTATAGATAAGTGCTAGTTTAGTGGTATGTATACAGTGTTGAAACATTTCACAATGTTAGACAAAGTTATTGCAAGAGGTATTTGTGGTTTGCAACAAATTTTGGTCAGCTACGAAAATTTTGCCTTTTTACCATTCCTCCCTACCGTGCTTCCGACTTCGGAAGTGATTCACCATCATTTTCCTAAAAAATGTGTAAGAGACGAGTTTCAATTCCTCATTTGGAATCATTTAAAAGACTATCAATCCCTCGATCGGAAGCAAAAAATAAATTCAATTGTATTCTAGCCTCAAAAAACAGGTTAGCTCCGGATTTGACACACGACTACGTAACGTAAATAATACACCTGACGCAAGTCAAGGTGCTGGAATGGACAACATGTTTCAGTTGAGGAAGAATACCCAGCAGCCGAGGATGGTAGTTATGTTCCAAACTCGAAACTAATTTAAAGACGGTTCCTCTACCTCGCCAAAGACACCACGGAACCGCCTTTTATCAGGAAATTTAAAGGCGATTCTAGGAACCATCTTTGATCGACGACAATCAAAGTTGGCGCCAGAGAAGTGCCTCCAAAGTGACTTCTCTGGTTTGAAATAACTGCCTTTAATCACCCACCCTCCACCAGTGCACCAACGTCGACCGGAATTCTCCTCCGCCTTCCCACTTTCTCCTCTGCCTCCAGAATTCTCCACTCTCCATCATTTTCCTTCGCCTCCCGACGCCTACCTCCTCCGCCACTCACCTCCCCTGCATCTCTGCCACCACTCTCCTCCCCTGTTTTCGCCTGCTTTCGTCTCCGCCACTAGTTCCACCTACTCCCCTCCCCCCCGCCTCGCCTCTTTCCCTACCCGTAGACAGAACCCTATTTCCCCCTTGTTGCGATGAAAACCTAGTTCCCCACATCTGCAATGGAGGTGAGGAGCTTTCCCACAGCTGTGACCGGAGATGGAACTCATCTGCGATGAAACCCTAATTCCCCCAATCTGTTATACAGAGGTGAGGCGGAGGAGTAGAGGTGAGGCAGAAATGGAGACCAGACCCTATTCGAGGAGGCGGAGACAACGCGGAGGAGGGAATTGAGGCAACGCGGCGGGAGTTAAGGCGGGCTGCATAGGTAGTTGAGGAGGAGGCAGCGGCGGCGGGGTTGAGGATGAGGTGGCGGAGGGAGTTGAGGAGGAGAGTTAGATCTGGGCTGTAAAAGGCATGGACATATTGGTCTTTTCACCAGGGTCAAATTTGTAGAGAGACGTTCTCTCTCTAAAGATTGCCCTCGGATGGAAGGAGTACAGTAGCTTAAAAAAGTGTTACTGTAACTTTTGAAAAGTGTTACGTAAATCTTGAAAAGAGTTACCTAAATTTTGAAAAGTGTTACATTATATCCAATGCAAATTTCATCACCAACAAGTGTTACTATAGCTTAAACTTAGTATTATTAGAATCTATAGCAACACTTTTACAAGTACTACCTGAAGCGATGTTGCATTAGATCTAATATGCAACAATTTATAAAATTTAGGTAACACTTTTCAAGATTTATGTAACACTTTTAAAATATTTAATTAAAAATTTATAAGCAATTGTAATATTTTTAATAAGTGTTGCAAGTAAAGTGTTACGGTAGCCTTTGTTTGTAGTAGTGTCAGCCGAATCGGCATATTTTTTTTGTCAATTTTCTCAGGTCATGTTTGACCAACAATAACTTTAGTTACGTATGCGATTGGTGTACTAAAATTTTATATTTGGAAAATACATTAAGCGGGGAATCCAAAGATATATCACATAAGGATACTAGTGTCTATATACTAACTAATTGAAATTTATGGTCAAACATGTTTTGAGAAAGTTACCAAAGAGTGTACAGAGTCAGCTGGAACACATGGAGTACTAGATGTCAAAACTCATGTATATATTTGAAAAAAAAATTATAATTTAAAAATTGTACATTTTAACTTAAGTACATGATAGTAATTAGTCGTATTCCGTACAAAAATTACAACGTTAAAATTGCAGAGTACAATTTTCGAGTTAACATGTATAATGTTTGTTCCGAAACTTGTTAAAATGGTATATTTTTCAATACTAAATTGTATGTAAAAATAAAAGGTTAAAATCTTTTAAAATATATCTAAATATTAATATATTCAGCTACAAAGAATCATAAAAAATAATACTTTATAAAAATATATGTTACGATGAATCATACAAAATTTCATTTTATCGATAGTGGGACAAAAAGAGCAGATGTTTGTTCACATGTTATATTTTTCTTTCCATCTGTTAAGGAATAAGAATATTCCTAGTATAATTGTAGATGTAATTGTATTCTATTACCTTTTTCTAGCTTGTATATGTATCATGTACTACTATGTAATGTATCATGAATTCATGAATACAGACACACATTATTACCCTTATTTTCTACATGGTATCGGAACCTAAAATCCTGAAACCTTAAATATAAAATTTCCACTGCCCTGAATTTCGAGCTCCTGCCGCCGCCGGAACACCACGTGCCGCCGCTGCACCTGCCACACGCCACCGCCGCTGCCGCTGCCACGCGTCGACAACCGCTGCCGCTGCTCTGATTCAGTTCCGCCGCACGGCTGGAATTCACCAACCTTCACGCATCGCCGCTAGTTCAACTTGTCGGTGTGTCCTGTCGATCCAATCTGTCGCCAGTTATTGTACCTGCGGTTGATCTGTACCTGATTTTCCACTATGTCTGGCTCTGAAGTACATACTAGTTTTAATGCACCTGAGGCTTTAAAGCTTCAGGATATGAGTGGTTATGATGTGGTTGCAGCTTTACTTCAGCAGTTGCAGTTGCAATCTGGCCCTCAGACTACTTTACCTATTGGTCGTGTGTCGACTGATCCTTACTTTATTGGTTCTGGCGATGGTCCAGGTTTACAACTCATACCGAACATGCTGAAAGGTCAAGAAAATTACATTAAATGGTCTGACACGATTTTCCGCGCATTTTTGGCTAAAAACAAGATTGGGTTCATTGATGGATCCATTACCAAACCCCATGATGGTTATCCCGATGCTACTGATTAGCCTAGGATTAATTCTACCCTTGTCTGTTGGATCTTGGAAACCCTGGATCCGGTGTTGAGATCTTCTACAAGCCCGTTATCCACAGTTAAGGATCTGCGGGATGACCTGAAGGCATGATTTATTCTTGCCGATGGTATGAAGGTTTTGCATTGCAGGCAAAACGGTCAGTCCATCGACATTTACTTTGCCAAACTGAAGAAGTTGTTTGCAGATTATCACTGCATGCGGCCTCCCTTAGTTTGTACCTGTGAAGAGAGTAAGGCATTATGCCTTGCAATATTTCTGCGAAAGTCTTCCAAGAAAGAGAGAAGGATTTGATTTATCAATTCATCTCTGGCCTCGACGAAGATTTTCACACCTTGCGATCACATATCATGAGCATTGATCCAATGCTATCTGTCATGAAAGTGTATGCTCTTGTTGCTCAGGAGGAGAATCATAAAGCTGTTATTCAAGCTCGTGAGCCTTCTTCAAACTCCATGGCTTATGTTGCACGACGTCCACCACCTGCAAGTTCTTCGCCAGCTGTTCTTTCTGCATCTGACCGCAAGAATCTTGTTTGTACACATTGTCGTTGCAAGGGTCGTGATAAGGATACCTGTTTCCAGATACATAGTGTACCAGAATGGTTCAAGGAGTTGAAGGAGAAAGCCGAAACCACCAAGAAACCGGTGCCAGCCTCCCAGCCGTCCGCCACCACCGCCGGTCCCAGAGGTGCTGTCAAGGCCCTCCCTCTCCCGCCACCGTTTGCCAGCGCAGCAACGTCGCCGCCAAGTCTCGTGGCGGTGGCTTCCTCTAGCCGTGTCCCTGCCCCGATCCGACTTTGGCCCTGCTCTGTCTGATGACCAATGGAGTACGACCATGCAGTTATTTAATCAGTTTAATTTTCTTACTGACAATGAGTCTGGTAAGTCTACTTTACCATGGATACTTGATTCGGGAGCCTCATATCACATGAATGGTGACAAAGGTTCTCTTACTGATCTTACTACTACCATTGATACTGTGAATGTTGTTCTACCTGATGGCTCGGTGTCATCCACCACTCAATATGATTCTATTTTCTTTGGTGGTGTTACTCTACCTCATGTTTTATATATTCCTACATTGCGGTGAAATTTATTATCATGTTCTAGATTGTTATCTACCATGAATTGTCTAGCTTTGTTTACTGAAAATTATTGCATTTTATAGACAATCAGTACGAGGAAAGTGATTGGTGTGGGTGAACAAAAGGGGGGTGTTTTGGCTTCGTCTGCTGGATACTCGTGTTTATCAACCTATCATGCAGTCTCTTCCTACAATTGCTTCAGTATCTTCTTCTGACTTATGGCATCAGCGTTTCGGTCATCCTTCCTCCACGGTGTTGTCTTCTATTTCTTCTATTGATTTTAGCACTAATAAACATTTTGTTCCTTGCTCTATATGTTATAGAGAAAAAAAAGACTAGACATAGTTTTCAATTGAGTTCTACAAATGCTACTGCATTATTTCAATTAACTCATTGTGATGTTTGGGGACCTTATCAAACACCATCTTCTAGTGGTGAATTTTATTTTTTGACTATAGTAGATGAATATTCCCGAGCTATTTGAGTTTATTTGTTAGTAGCAAAATCTGAAGTAGCTTCTAGATTTTTAGAATTCAGTGCCTTAGTGAAGAACCAGTGGGGCCAAACAATTCAACGAGTTTGGGCTGATAACGACACTCAATTTTTTGCCTCTGCGATCTCACTTTACTGCATCTGGGATCATCTTTGAGACATCTATGGTTGATACACCGCAGCACAATGGTCGAGTTGAAAGAAAGCATCGTCATTTACTTAATGTGGCGCGTGCTTTGCGGTTCCAAGCCAGTCTTCCTATTGAATTTTGGGGAGAATGTGTTCTTACTGCTGGTTAACTTATTAACCGAACACTGACACAACATCTCAACGGTCGCACTCCCTATGAGTTGCTCTATGGGCAAGCTCCGAATTACTCATCATTAAGAGTTTTTGGATGCTTGTGTTTTGCTGCTCATGTTCCCAGATATCGTGATAAGTTTGTACCAAGAAGTTGGCGGTGTCTGTTTCTTGGTTATCCTGCCGGAAAGAAAGGCTATCGCTTTTTTGACTTTGAATCCCGTGTGATCTTTACTAGTCGGGATGACGATTTCTATGAAAACCAGTTCCCGTATTCACCAACTCCAACATCTGCTTCTTCCGACAAACCCGGCGGTGCCACCACATCACCGCCAGTTTCCTGCTCCTTGCTGCCGGAGTCACACGGAATTTTTATTCCACCAGTTGCTGCCAATCCTTCACCGCCGTCCACCGCCGGTCAGCTGCTGCCGTCTCTGCCATTTCATCAATACCATCCACCGCTGGCCATAAGTCACCGCCTGCCGCCGACCAGTCACCGCCATCCGCCGCCGTCCACCACCGGCCAGTCGTCATCCGCCGCCGGTCAGCTGCCATCTTCCACCGTCGGTGTGTCACCATCAGTCGCCGCTAGTTATCATCTGTCGGCCACCGCCGATCTTTCACCTTCGGCATCTACTTTACCGGCTTCTCTGGTACCAAATAGTTCTGCTGCCGAGTTTCCACCTACCAGATAGAGTGTTCGATCTTGCCAACCGCCATCTTACTTGGCAGATTACGATTGTGATGATTATGCATGGGCTCTTACTACTGAAGACCCCCCTTCGACTATGTTCCCTCATGCGTCGTCACTTTCCTCAGGTGTTCTCTACCCCCTTACTGATTATGTAAACTGTGATAATTTTCTAGTATGCATTCTAGATTTTTGGGTGCTATAACGTCTAGTGCAGATCCCACTTCTTATTATGAGGCTTCCCAGCACGCTCATTGGTGAGCCGCTATGATGGAAGAACTTCCTGCGCTACAGCGCAATCAGACATGGAATTTGGCTCCTCTGCCTTTGAATAAAAAGGCCATTGGGTGCAAATGGGTCTACTCGATGAAGTTCCGATCCGATGGTACTATTGAACGTCACAAGGCACGCCTAGTGGTTCTTGGGAATCGCCAGGCGGAAGGAATTGATTATACAGATACCTTTGCTCCGGTTGCGAAGATGAGTTTTGTTCGTTTACCCCTGTCTGTTGCCGCTATTCGTGGTTTGGAACTACATCAGATAGATGTCCACAATGCTTTCCTGCATGGTGGTTTGCATGAGGAGGTGTTTATGCGACCCCCGCCTGGCTATGTTGTGCTACATGGACAGGTTTTTCGCGTTCAGAAATCTCTTTATGGTCTTCGTCAGGCTCCTAGAAACTGGTTTGCTAAATTGGCCCAGGCTTTACGAGCATTTGGATTTGTTCAGAGTAAGGCCGATTACTCTCTATTTGTCTTTTCTCGTGGATCAGTTTCTTTACATGTTCTGGTTTACGTGGATGTTTTGGTTATAGCTGGTAGTTCTTCTTCGCTCATCTCTGAGTTCAAAAAATACTTGAGTTCCTGTTTCCATATGAAAGATCTTGGTCTACTTAAGTATTTTTTGGGCATAGAGATTGCTAGAAGACCGGAGTGGATGTTTCTTTCACAAAGGAAATATGCTTTGGACATTTTATCAGATACTGGTTTATCTGCTTCTAAACCGACTGACTTTTCGATGGAGCAACAACATGATTTGGCACGTGTTGAAGGTCCAGTCTACCATGAATCGGAGCAGTATCGACACTTGGTTAGGCGTCTGATGTACCTGACTATTACTCGCCCTGAACTTAGTTATTCAGTCCATACTCTTGCACAATTCATGAAGTCCCCTTGTGTTCCTCACTAGCAAGCTGTTGTTCGTGTGTTGCACTACCTGAAAAGTCATCCTGGTCAAAGTTTATTTCTCTCTTCTCGCAGTACGTTATAATTGACTGCTTATTGTGATTTGGATTGGGCTGCATGCCCGATTACTAGGCGTTCTCTTTCTGATTATTTTGTAATGATTGGTGATTCTCCGGTTTCTTGGAAGACTAAGAAGCAACCTAGTGTTTCTCGGTCTTCTGCTAAGGCGGAGTATCGTGCTATGCCGGTTACCTTCTGTGAGTTGTTATGGTTTAAGTCTTTACTGAAGGACTTAGGGGTTTTGCACTCATCTCCCATGCGGTTGTTTTGTGATAGTCAATCCGCTCTTCATATTGCGGCAAATCAAGTTTTTCATGAACGCACAAAGCATATTGAAGTTGATTGTCATTTTGTCCGGGATCTTGTTCAATCTGGCACAATTGTTACTCAACATATCTGTACGACAGACCAACCTGTGGATTTGTTCACTAAAGCTCTCGGACGTAACCAGTTTCATTCTTTACTTGGCAAGTTGGGCATTTCTGATCCCATGCTCCAACTTGAGGAGGAGTGTTAAGGAATTAGAATATTCCTACCATAATTGTAGATGCAATTGTATTCTATTACCCTTTCCTAGCCTGTATAGGTATCTTGTACTACTATATAATGTATCATGAATTCATGAATACAGACACACATTATTACCCTTACTTTCTACACCATCCCATCATTTGAAATCTCCCTTGTATAAAAGTTGCCCTCTTTTTGGTAGAGCACCAATACTGTTTACAAATAGACATAACATAACACTATAAGTATATCCGTTGCCTTTTATCTACAAAAGGTGGATTGCTTAAGAAGTTAGAAGTAACCACCAATTTTCCAATTCTTGGAATTCGACCTGAAACGTTCGCTATCCATATCCGGCCCTTTTTGGCACAATGAGACTGTTAAACATGCATCTTCAAAGGTAAATTAAAACAGGTAAAAAGGTGTGTGTAGTCTATATAGAAATGATACTCCTATGCGACAATAATAGAACTGAACTATTACTGTAGTATGCTACCGTTTTTATCCATTCATTTAAGACAATAACCTAATTTGCCCTTGCATTCTCCAGCACTCAGACACTGAATTGTTGGGTGTGTAGTACTATGTACCAATAAGAAATAGATAAACCAGTCGGCATACACTGTGGAGTATAGTAGGTGCATGTAAGTGTTTGGATTATGATTTTTTTTTAATGTAGGGTATTCTTAGACCAGGCAAAATATACCTAAATTTGAGTGTATTTTTGTTGATATATTTATTAGCTGTACATTAGTTGTACAGATTAGCAGTATATTTGGTTTCCTAGTTTATGGTTATTGTATATTGATAGGACTCTAATTGTACACTATTTATAGTCAATGAGAAGAGAGGAACAGGCAAGGATTATACAATCCAATATGGTATCAGAGCTAATTGCGTAAACCCTTCAACCTTCAAATTTTTTTTTCTGCTTCCCCCATAGCTACGGCAAGGGAACAGTACCACAACTCCTCTCTTCTTTTTCGTTTGCTACGGCAACCCTCCCCATGGCTATCATCAATACCGACGACACCGCGGACTCCGGCTCCACCTCGTCGCCGCCGAAACCCTCCCTTCATCCCGTTTTCACGGTCACCAACATCCAGAACAAGGTTCGTGTCTTGGATGGCACCAAGGTCACATACGCGACTTGGGTTCGCCTCTTCAAACTCCACGCCAAAGGATACGACGTTCTTGCTCACATTGATGGCACACCACCTCTTTCCCCGGGCGATGCCTCCTATGCCGCTTGGTGTGAAATCGACGCCCACGTTCTTCAATGGATCTACGGAACACTGACGGACGATCTTCTCTCTCGTGTGCTTGAGGACGACTCCACCGCTCATGCCGCTTGGACTCGCGTCCAGAACATCTTCCTCAACAATATGGGCGCCCGTGCAGCGGCCCTAGAACACGAATTTAACAACCTCAAACTGGTTTCTATGCCGTCCCTTAAGGCTTATTGCCAGCGCCTCCGCGAGCTGGCCGGACAATTGAAAGATGTTGATGCCGCGGTGAATGATCAACGACTGGTCCTTCAGTTGGTTCGCGGCCTACCGCCAGAATTCGACACGGTTGCCTCTTACGTTCACCAGACCATGCCCTCGTTCGAAACTGCCCAGAGCATGCTCGAGTTGGAGCAGCACCGCCGAGCCGGACGTGAAGAACCCGCGGCTGCCATGGTTGTGCCAACACAGGGGCACCGGTTCTGCCTGAGACCCAACCGCACGCTGCCGGATCTAGACAGCGTCACGGTCGCTTCCGTGGAGGCGGCTATCGCGGAGGCAACCAGCACCGAGGTCGTCGAAATCAGTCCGTCGCCTCCTGGGGTCCCCCGCCGCCTTGGGTGTCCCAGTGGAGTCCTCCCCCGGCGCCATACCCCACTGCCCCAGGCTGGTCGTCCGCATGGCAGCCCTGGCCTCCGGCGTTTTCATGACAGCAGCCGCTACCGCCCACCGCTCGGCCGATGTCACCTCGTCCCAGGTTCGGCCAGGCCAACCTCGCTCAATTTGAGCCTCCTCAGCCGACTTCCTTCGGCCAAGCTTTCCAGGCGGGTTCTCTTCCGCCGGGTGGTGATCAGCAATGGTACATGGATTCGGGCGCCACGTCTCACATAACCGCCAATTCAGGTACTATTAATTTTCCATCAAATGCAAGCAATATTCGTTCTATACTTGTTGGTAATGGCAATAGTATTCCGGTTCATGGTTCTGGCTCATCCACCCTCCCTACCCCTTCCCGAACACTTCACCTTACCAATATTTTACATACCCCGCAAATTGTCAAAAACCTAATCTCTGTCCGCCAATTTACCAAAGACAATTTTGTTTCTGTAGAATTTGACCCATATGGTTTCTCTGTGAAGGATTTTCAGAATGGGGGGATCCTTTTGCGGAGCAATAGTGCCAGCGACTTATACCCATTATCTCCACTCCCGCCATCGAGTCACGGTTCTCCGAGTTCGGCTCAGTCATTCGCTGCCCTTGCTCCAAGTCTCTGGCACTCCCGCCTTGGCCACCCTGGTGAATCTATCCTTCGTCAATTAAATTCTGTTTCTCGCATTTGTGTTAATAAAGAGCCTAGCTCTAGTGTTTGCAATTCGTGTCAAATCAGTAAACATAAGCGATTACCGTTTTCTGATTCTACTTCTAGCACTGTTGCTCCCTTTGATATTATTCATAGTGACTTATGGACATCGCCACTCTTGAGTAAAAGCAATTATAAATATTATTTGGTTTTCATTGACAACTTTACTCAGTTTGTGTGGGTTTATCCCCTCAAATTTAAGTCCGAGGTGTTCTCCAAGTTTGTACAATTTCATGCCTTTGTTCACACTCAATTTCAGCGGTCCATAAAATCTTTTCAATGTGATCTTGGTCGGGAATTTGACAACTCCTCCTTTCATGACTTTGCCGCGAAACATGGTCTTGTTTTCAGATTTTCTTGCCCACAAACCTCCTCCCAAAATGGTAAAGCGGAACGGATGATCCGGCGCTTAAATGAAATCATGTTATCTCTCCTCTACCATGCTTCCCTTCCTCCCACATTTTGGGTAGAAGCATTACACACAGCCGCTCACCTCCACAACATTCTGCCAACCAAAATCCTCCGATTTAGATCTCCTTCCTCAGTCCTCTACCTCAAAGAACCATCTTATGACCATCTGCGAGTTTTCGGGTGTGCTTGCTACCCCAATCTCTCCGCCAAAATTCCTCATAAACTTGCCCCTCGGTCTACTCGATGTGTTTTCCTTGGTTATCCATCCAATTTTAGGGGGTATCTCTGTCTGGATGTCTCTACAGGCAAGGTCATTCTGTCTCGCCATGTTACATTCGATGAGTCTGTCTTTCCATTCTCTGAATCCATCCCTGTAACCCCATCTGCTTACCAATTCCTTGATCCGGACTTTGATCCCATTTCCCCCGTATTCCTTGACTCCATTTTCTCTCCCGATCGCAACCCTACTCCCACCCGAGCCACCACGGCCCATCCACCACCAGCGCCAGTCCCCACTATGCCCGGTCAGGACCTCGGCCGTGCAACTGACCATGGTCAGCCCCCACCTTCACTACCCGGCACGGCTTCCCCTCCCCACACTCTCATTCGGCCTCCCTCACCACGCCCTCCATGCCCTCCGCCTGCACCACGTCCCTCCCACACCATGACCACCCGTGCCATGAACGGCATCTTCAAACCCCGAGCCCTGATCTCCACAACCACCGCTTCCCTCTCGCCACTTCCCAAATCCCCTCATCTTGCCTTACAGGACCCGAACTGGAATGCTGCCATGCAGGACGAATATCGCGCTTTGATGGATAATGATACGTGGGATTTGGTTCCTCGCCCTATCGATGCCCCTATCATTCGGTGCATGTGGCTCTACCGTCACAAGTTCCACTCTGATGGCTCGCTACTGCGGTACAAGGCCAGGCTCGTGGTCAACGGGAAAACTCAACAGGTTGGTGTTGACTGTGACGAAACATTTAGCCCTGTGGTTAAACCTACCACTATCCGCACGGTTCTAAGCCTGGCTGTTTCTCGGTCTTGGCCTATTCATCAACTCGATGTGAAGAATGCCTTCCTTCATGGTGACCTGCAGGAGACGGTTTATATGCACCAGCCCCCTGGCTTTGTCAACCGGTCGGCGCCTCAGCATGTTTGTCGACTTCGGAAATCACTCTATGGTCTCAAGCAGGCACCCCGGGCATGGTTCCAGCGATTTGCCACATTTGTGTTGTCCAGAGGGTTCAAGAGCAGTGTGTCTGATAATTCTCTATTCATTTTGTCTCGTGGTGGCCACCTGGCGTATCTGCTTTTATATGTTGATGATATTGTCCTCACCGCCTCCAGCACCACCCTTCTGCTTGACATCATTTCTGAGCTGTCTCATGAGTTCGCTATGTCCGACCTTAGTGCTCTACATCATTTTTTAGGCATTTCAGTTGATCGCACCTCCACGGGTTTGGTCTTATCTCAGCGCCAGTATGCTCAGGAGATTCTCGGTCGGGCTTCTATGTCATCTTGCAATTCGTCGGCCACGCCGATTGACACTGGTGCCAAACTTAGCGCCACTGCTGGAGAACTTCTTGCCGATCCTAGTCTGTACCGGTCTCTTGCTGGTGCCCTCTAATATTTGACTATTACGCGCCCTGACATCTCCTATGCTGTTCAGCAGGTTTGTTTGTTTATGCACGCACCTCAGGAGCCTCACATGCAGATGATCAAGCGCATTTTGCGATATATCAAGGGTACTCTTGATCATGGGCTTCACTTGACCAAGTCTCGGTCCGACTCTCTCACTGCTTACACTGATGCGGATTGGGCTGGCTGTCCGGATTCTCGATGCTCCACTTCCGGCTACTGTGTTTTTCTTGGTGACAACCTGGTTTCTTGGTTTTCCAAACGCCAAGCGACTATTTCCCGGTCCAGTGCGGAGGCGGAATACAGAGGTGTGGCCAATGCTGTTGCTGAAACTAGTTGGCTCCGAAATCTCCTCCTTGAGTTACAAGTTCCTCTTCGGCATGCCACACTGGTGTACTGTGATAACATTTCTGCTGTGTATCTTTCCAGCAATCCGGTCCAGCATCAGCGCACCAAGCATGTTGAGCTTGACATCCATTTTGTCCGCGAGAAAGTTCAGATTGGCTCGGTGCGTGTACTTCATGTTCCTGCTGCCTATCAATATGCGGACATCTTTACCAAGGGCCTTCCGCGTCACTTGTTTCTTCGTTTTCGATCCAGCCTGAGCGTCCGTCCTCCTCCCGCTCCGACTGAGGGGGTGTATTAGCTGTACATTAGTTGTACAAATTAGCAGTATATTTGGTTTCCTAGTTTATGGTTATTGTATATTGATAGGACTCTAATTGTACACTATTTATAGTCAATGAGAAGAGAGGAACAGGCAAGGATTATACAATCCAATAATATTTCTCAACTCAAACAAAAGATAAACTAAACCGGATTCACTAAAAATTAAAAATTGCACGCATATTTCCATTAATAGACTCTAACCCCTTGATGTCCTCGTTTGCACGAGGGTCATATGCTTGACCCGGGAGTACTGTGATTTACCTCTCACGTTATGACTGTGGTGTTGGTGCGGCCGGGGCGGCTGAGGGCGAGCCGAGTTGATCGCCTTTTAAAGTATTTGTTTAATATATAAGATCACGAATCACCTCCATATAATATCAATTGGTCTTAGGAAAGAATCCTACTAATCTTGCAAGGATGCTAAAGAATCCTACTAATCTTACAAGGATGCTTCCACAGTGACAGTACTAACATGAAATTTTTGAATCTCATTTCTCGTGCATGCCTTGCGGCCAATACCATACGTATGAAATTGCAAAGGGTGGTATTTTGATTTGGAGAAAAGTGCATATATAACCCTATATAATTGATGAAAGTGCAGATATAATTCTGCAATAATGAAAGTGCTGATATAACCCTGCAATAATGAAAGTGCTGATATAACCCTGCGATAATTGAAAGTGCAAATATAACCCTGGTCAGTCAATGCCGGAAATAATGGCTTTAGGGTTATATTTGCACATATGTATAATAGTTAGGGTTATATTTGCACCATAGTTATGGTTATATTTGCACTAAAAAGCAACTCAGGGTTATATTTACACTAAAAAGTAACTCAGGGTTATATTTGCACTTTCTCCAACATATAGGATTATATTTGCATATTACCCTTTGATTTGTCCAGAATGTCCCTCCAGCCTCCAGGTTTTGTGACACTTGAAAGTGAGACCGATATCCACAAATTTTTCTAAGATCAGCCCGACTTTAGGCCCAAGAACCCCTGAGGCCGAATTAATCGTGTTCCAAGAATTCAACCAAGCTTTTCACTAGTTCAAAATTAGTGGCATGGTGGGCTTCATTTTTCTTAGTTCGAATTAGTTAGTTTTATAATAAATATATATGTTAAATTAGCTATGTATTATAAATATGTGACTAAACACTATATGATTTTCTTTTTATTTTTTTAAAGAACAACACATCATAATCACTGGCTCCTTATTGGTTCAGGGAGTTGATAAGGATCCCCAATCATTTGTTTTAGCGACGTTCAAACGTATGTAGGGAATGAAATTATATGATGCTCCTTGAACACCCTAGCTTAACTAATGTATTTCAACTGAGTTTGCCTATCAATGGACATATGTGACTCGAATTTTACATTCTACAAACAGTATCTATAAGATTATGGAGAAACTTCCACGGTCATATTTCGAGGTAGGACTCTTCAAGTAAGTATTTATTATCAGACTGTATCATTGTCGTGCAAATATTAGACGCTACACTCCACCGCATTGCTAGTTTCATTGTTGTCAGCGCAAAACACAAAACTTGCTTTACTGAGTAATACTTTTAAAAAAAAAAAATCAATCGTGCTATAGAAAATAAGGGTAATGATCTTTATTTCTTCATGACCTCAAGGTACATTATATAGTAGTACAAAATACCCATGCAAGCTAGGAAAAGGAAATATAATCTATTATAATTACAAGTATTATTTATATTCCTTAACACCCTCCCTCAAGTTGGAGCATAAGGATTAGAAATGCCCAACTTGCCAAGTAATGAATGAAACTGGTTACGTTCGAGAGCTCTGGTAAACAAGTCCGCAGGTTGATCTGTAGTACGGATATGATGAGTAACTATAGTACCAGACTGCACAAGATCCCGGACAAAATGACAGTCAAGATCCCAAGATCTTTCATATGGAAACAAGAACTCAAGTATTTCTTTAACTCGGAGATAAGTGCAGAAGAGCTTCCAGCAATGACCGAATCATCCACGTAAACCAGAACATGCAAAGAAACCGATCCACGGGAAAAGACAAAAAAGAGTAAAATGCCTTACTCTGAACAAAACCAAATGCTCGTAAAGCATGAGCCAATTTGACAACCCAATTTCTAGGAGCCTAGCAAAGATCGTGAAGAAATTTCTGAAGGCGACATACCTGACCATGGGGCGCGGCATAGCCTGGTGGGGGTCGCATAAAAACATCTTCATGCAAATCACCATGCAGGAAAGCATTATGAACATCTATCTGATGCAGTTCCCAACCACGAATGACCGAAACAGATAAGAATTGGCGAACAGAACTCATCTTCGCAACAGGAGCAAATGTCTTAGTATAATCAATTCCTTCAACCTGGCGATTCCCAAGAACCAGGAGGCGCGCCTTATGACGTTCAATAGTACCATCTGACCGGAACTTCGCCTGGTAGACCCATTTGCACCCAATCGCTTTCTTATTCGCAGGTAGAGGAGCCAATGTCCATGCCTGATTGAGCTCTAGCGCAGTAAGTTCTTCATTCATAGCACCTCGCCAATGAGAATGCCGGGAAGCCTCGGAATAAGTAGTGGGATATGCACTAGATGTTACTGCACCCAAAAATCTAGAATGCATACTAGAAAAATTTTCACAATTTACATAATCAGTAAGTAGATAGAGAACACCAAAAGAAAGTGACGATACATGAGTGAACGAAGACGTAAGTGGGGGGTCTTCAGTAGTAAGAGCACATCCATGATCATCACAATCGTAATTTGCCAAGTAAGGAGGCGGTCGGCGAGCACGAATACTCAGTCTGACAAGTGGAAACTCGGTAGTGGAACCATCCGGAGCTGGAGATACGGTAAAAGGAGACGCCGATGAAGACTTCTCGGCAGCGGCCGACGGCGATTAATTGACGGCGGATGACGGTGACTGACCGGCGGTGGACATTGATGACTGACCGGCGGTGACCAGCAGTGACTGACCAGCGGCGGCAACTGATCGGTGGGGGATGGCGGTGACTGACCGGTGACAACTAATGGTGACGGGCCGGCGTTGGACGGCGGTGAACAGCGAAATGAAAATTTTGTGCGACTTCAGCAGTGAGCTGGAGGAGACCGACGGTGATGTGGTGGCGCCGTAGGGTTCATCTAAAGGGGCCGAAGACGGAGTAGTAGAATACGGGAACTGGTTTTCAAAAAAATTGGCATCTCGACTGGTAAAGATCACATGGGATTCTAAGTCAAAAAGTCGATAGCCTTTCTTTCCGGCAAGATAACCAAGAAACAGACACCGTCGACTTCTTGGGAAAAACTTGTCACGATATCTGGGAACATAAGCAGCAAAACACAAGCATACAAAAACTCTTAATGAAGAGTAATTTGGAGCTTGCCCATAGAGGAACTTAAAGGGAGTACGACCATTAAGATGATGTGTCGGTGTTCGGTTAATCAAGTAAGCAGCAGTAAAAACACATTCTCCCCAAAACTCAATAGGAAGACTAGGTTGAAATCGTAAAGCACGCGCCACATTGAGTAAATGGCAATGCTTTCTTTCAACCTGACCAAATGGTTGTGGTGTGTCAACCATAGATGTCTCAAAGATGATCCCAGATGCAGCAAAATGAGATCGCAAAGGCAAAAATTTAGTCTCATTATCAGCCCGAACATGTTGCATGGTTCGGCCCCACTGGTTCTTCACTAAGGCACTAAATTCTAAAAATCTAGAGACTACTTCAGACTTAGCCACTAATAAATAAACCCAAACAGCTCAGGAATAATCATCGACTATAGTCAAAAAATAAAATGCACCACTAGAAGATGGAGTTCTATAAGGACCACAAACATCACAATGTACTCATTCAAATAATGCAGTAGCATTTGTAGAACTCAATGGAAAACTATGTCTAGTCTATTTTGCTCTATAACATACAGAGCAAGGTATAGTAGTATTGTTTGTGCTAAAATCAAGAGTAGGAATAAAAGACAACACTGTAGATGATGGATGACCAAAACGTTGATGTCATAAATCAGATGAAGAAACCGAAGCAACTGTTGGAATAGACTGTAGGATATGAGGACAAACACGAGTATCCAACAGACGAAGCAAATAAACCCTCCCTTCTGTTCACCCACGCCAATCACAATCCCCGTACTAATCTTCTGTAAAATGCGTAAACAATGCTAGGTATTTTAAGGCAGATAACAATCTAGAGCATGATAATAAATTGCATCGCAAATTAGGTATGTAGAGCACATGAGTAAGGGTGACATCACCAAAACAAATAGACCCATATTATGTAACAGACGACACAGATCCATCAGGCAGTATAACATTCAGAGTATTGGTAGCAGTAGTAATATCAGTAAGAGAACCCTTGTCACCAGCCATGTGATATGAGGCTCTCGAATCAAAAACCCAAGGTAAAGTAGACTTACTTGACCCATGGTCAAATAACGAATAAAACTGATTAAATAAATGTATGGTCGTACTCCATTGGTCTTCAGACAGAGCAAGACTAAAATTAGATCGTGTAGGTAAACTAGAGGAGGCGGCCACTGCAAACCCTTGCGGCGATGTCACTTCACCGGAAAGAAGAGCCATAACACAAATGGCAACCAACGGTAGATGTACAATCAAAATAAAAAGGATATATAAAACAACTTTGCAAACAAATTGTTTGCAACAGCTTCCGCAAAAGAGGCTCTGGCGCACGTGGAGACACGCGCGTTGAAGGAAGGCGCTCGTCTGACACAACCGAGCGTGGTTACACGCGCTGGAGGGAAGGCGCTCGTGAATCTCACGCGCGCCTCTGTCGGAGTGTCTATGTCAATGTGGTGTCCGGACGGCGTCGTCGATGTGGTGTCTGTCGATCTGGTGTCGAAGCAACTCAGCAGTAGTGGTGGTGGAGTTTGCTGCGGCGGCGAAGCAGCCAAGCAGCAGTGGATTTATGGACGTGGCGGCGGCGAGCAACTGAAGATAATTCGAATCGAATTTCTGGATTTCTGAAGTGGCGGCGAGCAACTGAAGCGGCGGTGGATTTCTGGATTTTTAAAACTAAGATAATTCGAATTGGCAGCGCGTGGAATTTAGCACGGGCGATGGTGAAAAAATTTAGGATGAAATTTTAAGATTTTAGGTTTAGGCTCTGATACCATGTAGAAAATAAGTGTAATGATCTGTGTTTATTCATAACTTCATGGTACATTATATAATAGTACTCCCTCCATTTCTTTAATAGTGGCACACTTTCTAATTTGAGATGTTTCTTTTATAGTGACACTTTCTATTCATGGCAAGTTTAAGGTTATTACATCCACTCATTTTACTTTTTCTTCTTTCAATTGAATTTCATCCACTCATTTAGCATCTCCTAAATTCTAACACCAAAAATGATGTGTTGCTATTAGAGAAACAAAAGGAGTATAAAATACCTATATAAACTAGGAAAACAAAATATAATCTAATTATAACTACCAGCAATAATGATATTGCTTGACACTTTACTGAGTAGTACTTGACATGCGCAAAACTAAAAGAATCATTAAAATTGCAAGTTTTGAAAGAATAACTATTTACAATAAATTGAGTTACAATGCTACTATCAGAGGTTTCACATTTTTAATGGTTTGATCGATAAAGTAGGAAGACTGTCAAACTGATTTACCATTGTATACAATTGTTATTGATACTATACAAATAAATATATTATCAATCAAATATTTTTTCTGTTACTCTGCAAACCATATGTGAATCTTATTACTCCACTGGGGGCAAAAGTGTACAAAATCGTGATTCTCGTGAATGTGTGACCACTATATTCAAACATAGAATATGCTCCCGGTTCTCCCATCTTTTCAGACACCATGGCTTTCATTTTTCACTGGCGACTAACTTAATAAGAGGTGATACTCTCGCACTCATGACTCCAGTCAGACTAACACCACAATTATCATTGAAGTGGTAAATTACAGTAAATATCCGTGCCAGACCATTGATCCACGACTTACACGGTCATAATGTTACAATGAAACCCGGCTAAGGAAAATTTAGTCATATTCATCAATTTCAATGTAATTACAGGTAAAATTTGTTGTCTTCAATCTCTTGGCTCGATAATAGCTCTTGAACTTGCAAAATCTCGGATAAAATAGCAGATTAATATGTAATATATTAAAATTTAATCAAAATTATTTTTAAATATGTTTCATTCCCAATTCTTGATGTTCCAACAAAACATTATTTTTAAAAATATATTTTTTCCATGAAAATCATGTGTTTTAAAATTGAATTATTAATCTTAAAATTTAAATTTTTGGCAAAGTCTTGGTGTAGAAAGAAGGGTAATGATGTGTGTTTATTCATGACCCCAAGGTCCATTATATAGCAGTACAAAATGCCTATACAAACTAAGAAAAGTAAAATAGAACTTAATTACAATTACAAGTAATATTTATATTCCTTAACATCCACCCTCAAGTTGGAGCATGAGGATTAGAAATGCCCAACTTGCCAAGTAATGAATGAAACTGGTTACGTCCGAGAGCTTTGGTAAACAAGTCCGCATGTTGTTCTGTAGTGCGGATATGATGAATAACTATAGTACCAGACTGCACAAGATCTCATACAAAATGACAATCAACTTCAATATGCTTTGTACGTTTATGGAATACTGGATTTGCTGCAATATGAAGAGCAGATTGATTGTCACAAAACAAAAGCATAGGAGCCGTATGTGCAACCCCTAAGTCTTTCAGTAAAGACCTAAGCCATAGCAACTCACAACATGTAACAGCCATAGCACGATACTCCCCTTCAGCAGAAGACCAAGAAACTGTAGGTTGCTTCTTGGTCTTCCAAGAAACTGTAAGTTGCTTCTTAGTCTTCCAAGAAACCGGAGAATCACCAATCATCACAAAGTAACCGGAAAGAGAACGTCGGGTAATAGGGCAAGCAGCCCAATCAGAATCACAGTAAGCAGTCAACTGTGACGCGCTACGGGAAAGAGAAATAAACCCTGGCCAGGATGGCTCTTCAAGTAGTGCAACACACAAACTGCAGCTTGCCAGTGAGGAACACAAGGGGACTTTATGAATTGAGAAGTTGTAACACCCTCAAACCCCAACGCAAGTCGGATTTGGGCGTGCTACCGAAAGTGCCAATATTTAACGAGCATATAAAGTTTATGCGGAAGCGATTTAAATATATCAAAAACCTACTTTACTGTTACAATGAAAGGATTTATTACAATGTCAAATAAAAGTTTCTCTTAACCGTCATAGATTCAAAATTTATATTAAAGTTCATCCAGGATCTCTCTCAAAGTAAGTAAAGACATCAAAAGGCTTTTCTCTTACAGCTTATCTTCACCTGAAAAGGGTTGTTTAACTAGGGTAAACTCCTTGCTTAGTGAGGTTTCATTGCTAGTATTTACCCAGTTGAGTTTTAGTGATCACAGAATATCAAATAACATATAACAACTAGCCATGTATGTCCTAGCACATAGTAAAAAGGACACAGGTGGTTAATGTCGAGTGGCCGTCAAGTGCCTATACGGCAACTGTGACTAACATACACGACATAACTCAGTCAGTGATGCCCGAAGGCTATCAGTTCAGAATTCACTTTCCCATTCAAGCCGGTGTTCAATTACCAGCCCGTATCAGTCAGATGGTTATGCTAGCATACCAAACTCCATGTGTAGCCGGTCTAATCAAATGGTCCGGTCAGTACCATTCCCCGCCGACTTCGACCAAACTACAATCGCGTCGGGGCCCCCGAAATTCACATACAAGTAATCAGGTAGCAGGTAATTCACGTTTGACACGGCAAGATAAAGTACAAGTTGGTCATCCACATTGTAACACATCAGAGCAGTATCTAATTCAAGTTTGACACGGCAAGATAAAGTACAAGCCGGTCATTCATAGAAAAAGATCGGAGCAGTTCATAATTCAGTTTCACGATAATTAAACACAGTAATATTCACACTCAGTGCAACAGTCAATATATATTATCAATTTAAGTTTAACAAGTATGTGCCTTTATAATGAAGTTCGAGTGTGTATTTTAAGTACAGGGGTTCGAGTACTTGGGTTTGAGTACAGGGGGTTCGAGTAAAGAATTCGAGTGGAGAAGGTTCAAGTGGTAAGTGGTTCGAAGGGTAAGGTTCCAATGATACTGGTTCGAGGGTAATGGTTTCAGCAGCACTAGTTCGAGGGGTAAGGTTCGAGAGGTGGAGTTTTCAGAGGTTCGAGAGGTGAAGTTTTCAGGGGTTCGACATGTGAAGGTTTCCATAGGTTCAAGGGGTAGATTTTCAGTAGGGGTTTGAGAGGTAAAGGTTTGTCAGGGGTTCGAGAGGTACTGTTTAGTAGGGTTCGAAGGCATGGGTTCAGTAGGGAGGACAGTGGTTCGAGGGATTACTGTTTAGCAGGGGTTCAATGATAGGGATTCGAGGGCAGGGGTTTAGTAGGGATTCGAGGACAATGGTTCGAGGGCAAAGGTTTAATAGGGATTCGAGGATAGAAGTTCGAGGGGTACTATTTAGCCAGGGTTCGAGGACAGGGATTCGAGGGCATGGGTTTAGTAGGGATTCGAGGACAAGAGTTTGAGGACAAAGGTTTAATAGGGATTTGAGGACAGGAGTTCGAGAGGTACTATTTAGCAGGGGTTTGAGGACAAGGATTCGAGGGCAGGGGTTTAGTAGGAATTTGAGGACAAAGTTCGAGTACAGAGCAGGGGTTCGAGGGCAAAACAAGGGTTCGAGGGTAGAGCAGGGGTTCGAGGGCAGAGGCAGAGGTTCGAGGGCAGAGCAGGGGTTTGAGGGCAGAGCAGGGGTTCGAGGGCAAAGGCAGGGGTTCGAGGGCAGAGCAGGGGTTCGAGGGAAGGGTTTGAGGGGTGAAGGTTTGTCAGGGGTTCGAGGATAGAGATTCGAGGGCTACTGTTCACTGGTGGCAGTCTGTACGCATAAAGACAATATAAACATGGGCTTGGGCAACTCTTTTTTCTTACTGGACTACTATTCACCACTGTTTTTTGCAAGATTTTTCTCTTGTTTACTGCGTAAGGAGGTAAGTGTTTGGGGATCAAGTATTTATACTTGGTAAAAACCTAGGTTCTGACACCTACTCTTCTACAAATTTTATCTTATAACCTACATCCACTTGCCAAAAAATTGCTTTGGACAATTTGTTCACGTCCACCGTTCATTCCCTGCAATCAAAATTTCTTTGGATAATTCCTTCTCACTTCCCACAGTATATTCCCACCACTTGCCCAAATAATTACTTTGAATATCATCATCACGTCCACCGACTTTTTCTCTTCCTTCCGTAATTTTCTCTTTTCATTCCTTTTTCTTAATCTTCTCTACTCATTCTTTCTTCCCTTGTTTTCTCTATTCATTCATTCCTTCTTCCCCATTAATTTCTTTTACTCATTTACTTATTTATTTATTTATTGCTATTAATACTACTATTACTATTAGTATTATTTTAATCACTGCTTTGTTTTCTCTTGTACTCCAAATATTTTCTTATGACACCATATTCCAGCGTACTATTCGTTTCCTTTTTGGCATTTTAATTTGTTTGACTTATTATCTCATTTTACCTATTCCATTCCTTTCTTTTAATTATTTATTTACTGGCTTTTCTTCTTTTTGATTTACAATACTATAATCAAATATATATATATATATATATATATATATATATATATATATAATTCCTTGAAATCAAAACAATATAGGAAATGATAAATTATTTATTTTTATTATTATTTGTAATTACATGTGAAAATTACCATTATATAAATTTATGATAAGTATGAAAGAATATTTATAAAATTAGTGTTTCTCAATAAATTGAAGGAATATTTGTTTTAGAGGAAGATACAAGGTAAACCATTGGAGATGCTTCTAGATAATTTATCATTTATTACTTAACTCTTTTAAAATGTGCAAGTTGTATATCGCGTTTCCATTCTGATTCGATGTACTATTATTTCCTTCCTCTTTCTTAAGTGAAACCTATACTAAACTTTATCATCATTATATATTTTTCAATAATTAAGATTATTAATTCAAATTTACTTCGTCCGAGATTAACATCTAGGTTAATCCATAATAATAACTTTTTTCCCTTTAGAGGGATTAAAAAGGTTCACTTGAGATAATATGATTTGTATCGGAGGTATATTTTATTTATTAATCTAGTTGGGTTCGGGGTTTCATAGCAAGTGTGTGAACCCAATAACTGAGCTCAAGATGTGTGATTGTAAGGTATATCAGGCGCCCAACCAGTCGCCTGTACTGCTCAGGATCATGGTAAAATGGGCCATCAACACACGCCAGATCATATTGCTGCTCCATCGGAAAGTTAGTCGGTTTAGAGGCAGATAAACTTGTATCAGCTAAAATGTCCAAGGCATATTTCCTTTGCAAAAGAAACATCCCTTCCGATCTTCTAGCAATCTCTATGCCCAAGAAATACTTAAGTAAACCAAGATCTATCATGTGGAAACAAGAATTCAAGTATTTCTTGAACTCAGAGATGAGCGCAGAAGAGCTTCCAACAATGACCAAATCATCCACATAAACCAGAACATGAAAAAAAACCGATCCACGGGAAAAGACAAACAAAGAGTAATCTGCCTTACTCTGAACAAAGCCAAATGCTCGTAAAACTTGAGCCAATTTGGCAAACCAATTTCTAGGAGCCGGGCGAAGACCATAACGAGATTTCTGAAGGCGACATACCTGACCATGGGGCGCGGCATAGCCTGGTGGGGTCGCATAAAAACCTCTTCATGCAAATCACCATGCAGGAAAGCATTATTGACATCCATCTGATGCAGTTTCCAACCACGAATGACTGCAACATATAAGAATAGGCGAACATAACTCATCTTCGCAACCGGAACAAATGTCTCAGTATAATCAGTCCCCTCAACCTGGCGATTCCCGAGAACCACTAGGCGCGCCTTATGACGTTCAATAGTACCATTTGACTTGAACTTCGTCCGGTAAACCCATTTGCAACCAATCGCCTTTTTATCCAAAGGCAGAGGGGCCAAACTAGAATAATAAAAGGGTTATATTTAAATTTTATTATATAACGTGCAGTAGTTGTAAAATTTTATGACCCGATTAATATAACACAAAAAATTTATCTCAATTTCTTTTCATTTGCAGTTTAAACTTTGGTATTTCCATGGCTTATGGAAAAATCGTCTTTTAATAGATGGACTCTAAATCTTTTGTTCACATGATAAATTTTGACACTATACACATTTTGACACTAGTTGGTAATATTTTATCAACTTAATTTTAAAAAATATATATTTTTATTAATTTCTTAGGCTTTCACCGTGTCATTTTAAAAATTAAATTGATGTTTTTTTTGGGGTAAAATCCAAAAATAACCTTGAGTGTTTTTTTGATAAGTGTCAAAATAACCCCGTATTTTTTTTGTACCGAAACAACCTTAAGTATTTGTCAACGTTACCATTATGCTCAGCTGACCTAAGACCTGCGTTGAAAAACTCGAGATTGTTTTGACACTTCCCAAGATCCAAGGTCATTTTAACATTTTTCAAAAATTCAAAATCATTTTTTCACTTATCAAAAAAACTCAGGGTCATTTAAAATTATTCTTCGTCTTCTTTCAAAATTTAGATTTTTGCACTTTATTCGTTTTTTCAAGAAACAATTATGATACTACGTCAAACCTTTAATTTAGACATATTTTGCTCTTATATAACCCTTATTTGATATAATATACAAGAAATACTTTACAAATAAACGCACGGGATATTATATTATAAAATATAATATTGATAAATGAGAAACAAATATAAATATAAATCAAATTACTTATAGTAATTATAAAATGAGAAAGTTTCAGGAAAGGTGACCTATATATATGGATATGGATAGGGTTCTTAATTTTTTTACCTTAAATATTGTAAATTTTTTTTATAAAATTTAAATACTCCCTCCATTCCTGAATAAATTGCAACAAAAAAAATCCAGTCAAACGAAGAAAGTTTTGACTACATATTTGAATAGATATATAAACAATAATATTGTTGTATGTGTTCACCATAACAAGTAATTTCTAAAATGTAACTTTTTGTTTACCAATATTATACATAGTTAAATATATTTACGGTCAAATGTGTGTGTTGGAGACCGTAAAAAATATTCTTTGCAATTTAATTTGGGACGGAGGGAGTATGTATTTTAAAATTTAAATAAGTAATAATGTGTATGTGAATGTGAAAATATAAAAAATATATTTATAAATTTAGTATGTAATTTAACAATGCAGTGTATAAGTTTAAAAAATACATGACTTATCCATAAATTTATGAATAAGGCACCTATCATGAGTCTACTTTTATAAAATTATCGTATCTAACAGTTAATGTTCGTAAAAATGAGACTTTGTGTTCATGTATTTTTCAGCTTATACAAACGATAAAATATACCCGATTCACTAAAAATTGCTTCTAAAATTGAAAAGATATCTAAACATATGTATTAATTTAATCGATCCGAACTCCACCCCAGCTCCTTCATGGTTTATTACTCTTTATTTATTCAGGTATTTTCCATTTTTGTTTGGGTAAATTCAACACTTTTCCTTCACACTAATTCATTTGATCACTGGTGTGATCTACAAGTAATGGTGTCAATTCGGGTCATCGTGTCACATTCGTATCGGGTTTGAAATGTGTCGTGTTGAAACGTGTCGGGTTGGACCGTGTTGATATCATTTATCGTATCGGGTTGGAAACGTGACGTGTTGAAACGTGTCAGGTTGAATCGTGTTGATTTCATTTATCGTGTCGTGTCGGGTTGGATTTGGGTTTTATCGTGTCGGGTTGAAAACGTGTCAGTTTTTTTCTCGGATTGGGTCGTGTCGGGTTGAGTTAATATCGGGTCGGGTTAGTGTCGGGTTGAGTAAATATCGGGTCGGGTTAGTATCATGTAATTTTTATACTCGGATTAGATCGGGTCGGGTCAGAATATTGTCGGGTCGGGTTGGATTGGATCGGGTTATTGTCGTGTCCTTTTTTGTACTGGAGTTTTGTTCGGATCTGATTATGTCAATTATTTTTTATAATGTTTCACATTGAATTTAGATATATTTTGGGTTGGTTCATTTTAGATCGGGTTTTATGTCACCTGATTAAATTTGGGTTGATTTAGGTTATATTTCAATAATATTATTGTTACAACTGCACTATTATCAGGTATTGTTTCGTTGTAACTTGCAAAATGTAAAAATTTGACTCGTAACTCCAAATTAAAATCCGCTCGAAAATGATGCTACCCTATACACCCCATTGTATTTTCCAAGTCAATGGCAAAAATAATCCCCAGTCACAACATACTCCTCAAATTAAATAATGTAATAATAAATGACAAAATCTTGGAAAATACCGTCTTTCCATTATTCCATAAGCTTATGGAAAGACAGAGTTTAATTATAATAATACAAAGTAAAAGGTCTTAGTTGCAATATTTAAATTTTATTATGCAACGTGTAGTAGTTATAAATTTTATAACCTGATTCATTCAACCCAAAAATTTTATCTTCATTTCTTATAATTTGCATTTAAAACCATAACATTTCCATGACTTACGGAAATACCGTCTTTCAAGAGACAGACTCATAATAAATTCAACCAAAAAATGTAATAATAATTAAAGGAAAAGTTGGAAAATTGGAAAAGTTAAGTCATGTCAGTTTATTAAATTTCAATATTTCATATTAGATTTGGGTATATTTTGGATCAAGTCATTATACTACTTGACTAAATTTAGGTTGATTCACATTCTTATAGTTACAAAATTATTGGGTTATGTTCATTGTAATATGTAATTTTTATTTACAATTTATTAAAATCAATATTTAGTCGATCTTCTATATTACTTACTCAAAATCATGATTATTATTAAACACCTCTCTCTATCTTAATATTATTCATTGACTTTATAAACTTAATCGTAATTTTGCATTTTAAACTTAACCTTGCGCGTCAAAATTTATGACGAGATGAATTTATGTAATTATATTTGTAGATTTTTAATAAACATAAATCTCACTTTATTCTCATAAATATGTCCAACCAATTTATTAGCCTAACATATAACCAAGTTTATTTAGTTCCATATTAATGTCAGTAGACTTTATATAGTTACATTGTTAATGAGTTTTACACACTAAACTATATCCCTATATAATTATATAAATTGTGTATAACCAATAGAAATCACAAATCAACACTTGGTTATATATATATATATATATATATATACATATATATATATATATGTGTGTATATATAAATTTTCACATAACTATATATTTATCTAACAAAGCATAAGTTTCATTTGTATAGACACTAATTTAAATTTAATTTCTAATTTAAAATAATCATTTAATTATGAATTTTTGCAATAACTCATAAAATGGTTTATATACATCAATTGTCTTTTAAATTTGTACATATGTCTAATGATTATTACATTCACATATAATAATAACTAATGTAATTTTTTATGACTACTGTTGTCTTAATAAGTGAAAAATATATTTAACAGTAATATATACGGTTATTTTCCGGTTATAAGCACATATAAGGTATATATATGATTTTCCTTTGAACTAGATGTTATGATTGTAAATTCGTAATGCAATAATGCAATGATATAATAAGGTATAGATGTTACAATTCTAATTAGCATTCTTAATCATGTAGCTGCATTCTTACAAGAGAAGTTGATTGAATTTGAATAACTGCATTTATATCTACACTGATTATCCTTTATACCTTTTTTTATAAACATTTCTATTTATAACTAGTTTGGCACTAATTAATTAATCATTAGTTGATATTTCACAAATAAAATATTTGTGAAATTTTTACAGTTTTTACAGTACTTTATTTCAATTTTTATAGTTTAGCATATCATTAATTAAATAAATTTATGATTGAGAATTCATAACAAAGCTTAAATAAATTTAGAAAAAAGAAAGGAAAAAAGCTGAATTAATTAGAAAACAAACAAAAAAATAAAAGAAATTAAATTAGGTGAAAAGGTAAGTAACAAATGAGAAAAGAAGAATAAATTAGAGCAAAATAATCTCAGCCGTTGATTTCAACTAGGGTTAATCTGTGGCGTTAATTCTTTAGGCCCATAGTATAAAAGCTTTCAAGAGTCTCCCTGAAACCCTATTTCTTTCTCTCTCGAACTCCCTGAAACCCTACCTCCCTCTGCTCTCCCTCTGATCTCACTCTGCTCTCCTTCGTCTCTCCCTCTGCTCTCCCTCTGCTTTCTATCCCGTCCCTACTCTCCCTCTGTTCTCGTATCTGTATCTGCTCTCCCTCTCTTTTATTTTTTTGCTCTGTGTTATTATGATTTTTCGATGCTTCTGTTCTTGTTTGTTCTAAAATATTATTGTCTATGTTTTGGCTACTTATTAGGTTTGAAATTTTGGTTGATGTAGAAGTAATGTTATTAGGGTTTGGTTGGAACCTGTTGCGATTGGGGTTCTGCTCTCCCTCTGTTCTTGTCTCTGCTCTACCTCTCTTTTCTTTTCGTTTTTGCTTTGTGCTATTGCTCTTGTTGGCTGACTGTTTTAGTTGATCATATTTATCCTGATTGTACAGTTGTCCGAAGCTTCTTTTCCTCTTTGCTCTTTCCTGTCTGGTTTCAGAAAAAAAATGGCTTCTTCATTAGCTTGCTCAGAACTGTGTGCTGCCTGTTTATGTTAGAATCCGTTTATTTATTGCATGCGTATTACTTGGCTCGGATCTGTTTGCTTATTAAAAAAATTTAGAGACACGTTCAGTGGTCTTGCTCATGCTGTTTGCTGTTGCCCTAGTTCAGAGAAGTATGTGATACTGATAAGTCTGTATGAGTTGCAGTTATGGAGTTTGGTGTTGCCCTGTTTACTGAATGTGTTACTCATGTACTGTTGGGATTTTTGAAAATATTATTGTCCATGCTTTGTGCTATTGCTCTTGTTGGCTGATTGTTTTAGTTGATCATATTTATCCTGATTGTACAGTTGTCCGAAGCTTCTTTTCCTCTTTGCTCTTTCCTGTCTGGTTTCAGGAAAAAAAATGACTTCTTCATTAGCTTGCTCAGTGGTCTTGTTCATGCTGTTTGCTTATTAAAAAAATTTAGAGACACGTTCAGTGGTCTTGTTCATGCTGTTTGCTGTTGCCCTAGTTCAGAGAAGTATGTGATACTGATAAGTCTGTATGAGTTGCAGTTATGGAGTTTGGTGTTGCCCTGTTTACTGAATGTGTTACTCATGTACTGTTGGGATTTCTGAAAATATTATTGTCTATGTTTTGGCTACTTATCAGGTCTGAAATTTTGGTGGATGTAGAAGTAATGTTATTAGGGTTTGGTTGGAACCTGTTGCGATTGGGGTTCTGCTCTCCCTCTGTTCTCGTCTCTGCTCTCCCTCTCTTTTCTTTTCTTTTCTTTTTTGCTTTGTGCTATTGCTCTTGTTGGCTGATTGTTTTAGTTGATCATATTTATCCTGATTGTACAGTTGTCCGAAGCTTCTTTTCCTCTTTGCTCTTCCCTGTTTGGTTTCAGAAAAAAATGGCTTCATCATTAGCTTGCTCAGAACTGTGTGCTGCCTGTTTATGTTAGGATCTGTTTATTTATTGCATGCGTATTACTTGGCTCGGATCTGTTTGCTTATTAAAAAAATTTAGAGACACGTTCAGTGGTCTTGTTCATGCTGTTTGCTGTTGCCCTACTTTGGAGAAGTATGTGATAAGTCTGTATGAGTTGCAGTTATGGAGTTTGGTGTTGCCCTGTTTACTGAATGTGTTACTCATGTACTGTTGGGATTTCTGAAAATATTATTGTCTATTTTTCGGCTACTCCCTTGTTTTTCTCAGTGTAGATATCAGGTCTGAAATTTTGGTTGATTTAGAAGTAATGATCCTGAATGTTACTGAATCTTGTTACTGAATCTTTTTATGCAGGTGGTGATGGATGAAACTTCTAGATCTTTTGAAGTTAATGCTGAAAGTTTCGTGGACTTAAATTCCCATGTAGGTAACAATGTTCCGGAGGAAATACCAGTTGATGACAGTGATCGGAAGATTTTACTAAAGCGTTCAGAGGTATAATTTTTATAAAGAAGTTAAAGATGGGGTAACTTTGTTGCGTGCTCGCTGTAAGTTATGCTGTATGACATACCCCGCTGAAGGTAAAGATGGTACTGGAAATCCAAGAAAGCATATACAGGTTTGCAAAGGTAAAGCATCATTAACTGAAAAAGGGTGTTCAAATTCAGCTCCATTTGATCAAAAAATCTATTGTGAATTATTTGCACGTGCCATTATTTGTCATGCATATCCATTGAGAATAGTCGAGCATGAGCACCTTAGGAAAATGCTTACCTATTTGAACCCCAATGTGATACATGTGTCTCGTAATACGATGCCTAAGTATTGTATTTCAGAACATGAAAGGTTCAAATGCGAGTTGCTTAAGACTTTGACTACTGATGTTCCCGGTAGGATTAGTTTTACTACTGATTTATGGACTGCTTGCACTAGTCGTGGTTATCTCACACTTACCGCTCATTATGTCGATAAAGATTGGATTCTTAGGTCTAAAATACTGAATTTTAGATATCTTGAGCCTCCTCATTGTGCTGCCAATATTAAAAATTTTGTGCTTGATTTATTAAAATAATGGAAACTAGAAGAAAAAGTTCTATCTATGACACTAGACAATGCCCGGTGTATGGATAATATGGTCAACTCTTTGAAATCTGAATTGAATAATATGACACCTCTACCTTGTGGTGGAAAATTTTTTCATATTCGTTGTTGTGCTCATGTGCTGAATCTTATTGTTCAATCTGGTTTGAAGTGTGTTGATTCTAGTGTTTGTAAACTACGTAATATTGTGAAATTTATTGATGGGTCTGATTCTAGGATTACATCATTTGAACGAGCTGTGGCTGAAGTTGGGTCTAATTTTTCATGTAAATTAATACTTGATGTGTCGACTCGATGGAATTCTACATTTTCGATGCTTTCGAAAGCTTTACAAGCTAAGGAACCATTAAACTATTTTGTTGTCCGTAATATGAATGTTGTGGATAGATTGGATGAGGAGGAATGGGAAATTATTGGAAGTATTTGTGAGTTTCTTGAACCTTTTTCTTTTATAACTAATTTATTTTCTGGCTCCTTATACCCTACTGCTAATCAGTATTTTTTGAGCATAATCATGATTGAAGAAAATTTAATGCGAGGGCACTTGGATCCAAAACTTAATGAAATGGCTAAATCCATGCTTGATAAATTTCAATCTTATTGGGATAGTTATTCTGTAATTTTTTCTGTTGCTGTTGTTCTTGACCCTCGTTACAAGTTACAATTTGTTGCTTCTATGTATAGTCGTCTCTATGTTGACTCAGAGTGTCAATTAAAGGTAAATCTGGTTAGGCTAGCTTTAAAGGATTTGTATGATTATTATTCATCTCTATCATCCACTTCTAATTCTTCTTGTCAAGTTTCATCTACTTCTGCAACAAATGCAGCGATAAGTTCTTTTCGACCCTTTAAAAGGGCTAACATACTACAGGTATAAGTTTTTCCTTGTGATTTATTTGTCCAGTATTAGGTTTTGTACCATGTACTTAAGTTACTTTTTGCTGTTTGCTACTAGGAATTTCAAAATAGTTCAGCCGCAACAATGACCACTCAATATGAAATTGAGCGTTTTTTGTTAACTCCACTTGAGCCTAAACCTGTTGATGTTGATCATGATGATTATGATGTCCTTAAATATTGGCAAAGTCAACTTGTTAGTTATCTCGTGCTTGCTGTTTTGGCTAGAGATGTTTTGACTATCCCAATTACTTCTGTTGATTCCGAGTCAGCTTTTAGCATGGGAGCACGTACTTTGAACAAATACAGATCTGCTCTCTTACCAAAGAATGTGGAAATTTTGGTCACAACTCAAAATTGGCTTCATGGATATGAGGAAATTGAAGAGAATGTTCTCGAAATCGGGAATGAGCTTCAAAATGAGTCTTGTTGAATCTTGATTTATGTTGTCATTTGCAATTTATTTGAAGTCATTGCCCTTACATATGATGGTGACTTCATTTTGAAGTTTCCCATATTGTATTTGCTGGTGATGACTTTTCTGCATTGTGACAACTAATGGTGGGTGATTTTGGTAGGTCTCTTGTGCAAAAATTACTAATACGTTGTCATTTGCAATTCATTTGAAGTTATTGCCCTTACATGTGACGGTGACTTTTCGCTGTGAAGTGATGCCCATATTGTATTTGCTGGTGATGGCTTCTATGTTTGCAAATTGTCTGTTGGTATGCCTTGAATACTGTAATAGCCGCTTCTGCGACCCTGGCCTGGAATACAACTACATCTACAATTATGATAAGAATATAATTCCAATTCCAATTTGGACTGATGTTGATTTGGGCCGAATTGTGTTTTGTTCCAATCCCAGTTTGTTAGGGTTTAGTGGAGACAATATATAAAGTGTCTCTCTTCTCTCTATAAACATTAATTCTGTTCTGCACTTAGATAGGTAGAAATCTGGCCAATTTCTTGGCGTCTGTAACTTGCTACCTATTATAGTGAATCCGTCTCCCGTGGATGTAGCCAAATTGGTGAACCACGTAAATCTTGTGTCTTGTTATTTTCGTTCATATTTTCTGTTCTTTCTCCATTCCGCACAACAAACTGGTATCAGAGCGGTTTCTTTTTCCGGCAATAACCGTAGTGGGTATATCGGATTCTGGGCTCATCAGATCGGGGCTGATCGGGGAGAAAGATGTCTGGGTTGAACGTGAAGATCGACAAGTTTACTGGGAGAAACAGTTTCAGTTTATGGCAGATCAAGATGCGAGCTTTGCTGAAACAGCAAGGTTTGTGGACTCCGCTGACGAAGGATTTCACGAGCAGTTCTGGCGATGTTGTGAGTCTGGAAGAAAAGACACACTCGACGATTATGCTTTGTCTCGCGGACGAAATCATCACTGAGGTCTCAGACCAGGAGACTGCTGCACAACTGTGGCTGAAGTTGGAGAGTTTGTATATGACGAAATCTCTAACCAACAAGCTGCTTCTGAAACAACGCCTCTTCGGTCTCCGAATGCAGGAAGGTACAGAAAGTCAGGCCACTGGCTTGTTTGCTAGTGACGGAAACACAAAAGGCAAGGAAACTGCCAATAAGAAGAAGGGCAAGAAGTCATCTTCAAAGGGTCCTAAGGCCAATGATGTTTGTAACTACTGTAAGGAGAAGGGGCATTAGAAAAAGGAGTGTCCGAAGAAGGCTAGTAAATATGGGAGTACATCTGGTACTGCTGCTGTGGCTGAAGGGGATTTCAGTTCTGAAGATGATTTTGCTCTAGCTGTTACTGGGCAAAATAATCATTCTAATACGTGGTTTCTTGATTCTGGGGCATCCTACCATATATGCCCAAGGAGAGATTATTTCTCAACTTATGAGCAAGCTGAGGGCATCATTACTACGGCAAATGGTGTTGCGTGCAAGGTAGTTGGGACTGGTTCAATCAAGATCAGGACGCATGATGGTAGTTTCTGTACTTTGAACGATGTCAGGTATGTTCCATCGATGACAAAGAATCTGATTTCTCTTCCTACGTTGGATAGAAAGGGTTTCGTCTACTCAGGGAATGATGGAGTTCTGTGTGTCTGCAAAGGTTCTAGGCTGGTTCTGAAAGGTGTTCTGCATGGTACCTTGTATTTTCTACAAGGTTCCACGGTTATGGATTCTGTTAATGTTGCATCTTCGGAGGTTCACCAGGATGATATGACTAAGTTATGGCATATGAGGCTTGGTCACATGGGTGAAAGAGGGATGCAGATTCTGTCGAAGTATGATCTTCTTGGTGGCCACAAGATCAAGAGCTTGGACTTCTGTGAGCATTGCATTTTTGGGAAGCATCACTGTAGCAAGTTTCCTAAGGCGATTCATAGAACAAAGGGCACATTGGATTACATCCATTCTGATTGTTGGGGACCTTCCCGAGTTGAGTCACTGGGAGGTCACAGGTACTTTGTTTCTCTGATTGATGATTACTCAAGGATGACTTGGGTTATCATGATGAAACATAAGAGTGAAGCTTTCTCGAAGTTCAAGGAGTGGAAAGCTTTGGTGGAGAATCAGACCGGGAAGAAGATCAAGAGGCTTCGAACTGATAATGGGCTGGAATTCTGCTCGTCTGAGTTTGATCAGTTCTGTAGGGATGAAGGGATTGCTCGTCATCATACAGTCAGGAATATGCCACAGCAGAATGGCGTAGCTGAGCGGATGAATCAGACATTGCTGGCAAGAGCGAGGTGCATGCTCTCTAATGCTGGTTTGGAAACGAGATTCTGGGCAGAGGCGGTGAGTACAGCTTGTTACCTGATCAACCGCGGGCCTCACACGGGTATAGAGTGCAAAATACCTATGGAGTTGTGGTCAGGTAAAGTTGTTGATTACTCCAAGTTAAAAGTTTTTGGTTGTACATCTTATTATCATGTTAGTGATGGTAAGTTATAGCCCCGAGCCAAGAAGGGTGTCTTTGTGGGTTATGGAGATGGAGTTAAAGGCTCCAGGATATGGTCTCCATCTGAGAAGAGGGTTATTCTGAGCAGGGACGTTGTCTTTGATGAAAATTCTTTGCTTAGATCTATGGTGAAGCCCACAGTTGTGCCAGAAACTAGTGGAGTTGATAAACAGGTGGAGCTTGAAGTCACTCAAGGTGAAAATAGATTGGAACAATTTGAGGTGAATCAAGAGCCACAGACAGAATCTGAGATACCGGAATATCCACCACCAGATCCCCAACCATCAGGAGCTACAGTCCGTAGTTTAGCTCAGGATCGACCCAGGAGGGTTGGAGTTGGGGCGCCCAAGAGATATGGGTTTGAGGATATGGTGGGTTATGCACTACAGGTTGCTGAGGAGGTGGATACTCATGAGCCATCCACCTACAGAGAAGCTGTTTCAGGTACTGATGCTGATAAATGGCTTACTGCAATGGGAGACGAGATGGAGTCTCTTCAGAAGAATCAGACATGGGATTTGGTTCAACAGCCTCAAGGGAGAAAGGTTATCACTTGCAAATGGATTTTCAAGAAAAAGGAAGGGATATCACCTACAGAGGGAGTCAAGTACAAGGCTAGAGTTGTTGCTAGAGGTTTCAGTCAGAGAGAGGGAGTAGATTACAATGAGATTTTCTCACCAGTGGTCAGACACACTTCCATCAGGGTGTTGCTAGTTATAGTGACACATCAGGATTTGGAGCTTGAACAACTTGATGTGAAGACCGCTTTTCTACATGGAGAGTTGGAGGAAGAGATATACATGACTCAGCCAGATGGTTTCCAAGTTCCAGGCAAGGAAAAGTATGTTTGCAAGTTGAAGAAGTCTTTGTATGGACTTAAGCAGTCTCCGAGGCAGTGGTACAAGAAGTTTGACAGTTACATGCTTCAGCTGGGATATACGAGGTGTGCTTATGACTGTTGTGTCTACTACAGCAGGTTGAGAGATGGGTCGTTCATCTATCTGGTGTTTTATGTAGATGACATGCTGGTAGCCGCAAAGAGTAAGCACGAGATTCAGAAGTTGAAAGGACTTCTTAGTGCTGAGTTTGAGATGAAGGATCTGGGTGCAGCTCGGAAGATACTAGGAATGGAGATTCTTAGGGATCGAAGTCACCGGAAGCTTTTCTTGTCACAGAAAGGCTACATTCAGAAAATGTTGGCTAGGTTTGGCATGTCTACAGCCAAGCCTATAGACACTCCTAGTGCTGCAAATATTCATCTCACCACTATGTTTGCTCCTCAGTCAGACGAGGAGAAGGAGTATATGTCTCGGGTTCCTTATGCCAGCGCGGTGGGGAGCTTGATGTATGCTATGGTTTGCACGAGGCCAGATTTAGCACAGGCAGTCAGTGTTGTGAGCAGGTTCATGGGGCAACCGGGAAAGGAATATTGGTAAGCAGTGAAGAGGATCTTCAGGTATCTTAGAGGTACGTCTGATGTGGGTTTCATTTATGGAGGTGATACTGAGTGCTTAGTTACAGGCTACTCTGATTCTGATTATGCTGGTGATGTTGACACGAGGAGATCGATGACTGGTTATGTATTCACTTTGGGAGGTTCTGTGGTTAGTTGGAAGGCGACTTTGCAACCTACAGTGACGTTGTCTACTACGGAAGCAGAGTACATGGCTCTGACAGAGGCTGCAAAGGAGGGAATATGGATGAAAGGGCTAGTTAGTGATCTTGGTCTACATCATGATCAGGCTACTGTGTATTGTGACAGTTTGAGTGCAATCTGCATAGCCAAGGATCGGGTCCATCATGAGAGGACCAAGCATATTGATGTCAGATATCATTTCCTGAGGAGTGAGAGG
The DNA here is from genome assembly GCA_037428765.1 of Rubia yunnanensis. Taxonomy (NCBI): domain Eukaryota; kingdom Viridiplantae; phylum Streptophyta; class Magnoliopsida; order Gentianales; family Rubiaceae; genus Rubia; species Rubia yunnanensis. The sequence goes on along the minus strand of CM075071.1, from coordinate 64,485,592 downwards.
AGAATCAGGGTGAAGAAAGTGGGAACTGCTGACAACCCCGCTGATATGTTCACCAAACCTGTTCCACATAGCAAGTTTCAACATTGTTTGGACTTGCTGAACATCAGAGCTGATTAGGTGCTCTATGGGCAGTCCCGGGAGTGGAGGACGAAGTCTACTCATCTGGCACTGTAATGGTGCATCTGGAGTTTTCTACTTTTAGGATTCAAGTCAAGGTGGAGATTTGTTGGTATGCCTTGAATACTGTAATAGCCGCTTCTGCGACCCTGGCCTGGAATATAACTACATCTACAATTATGATAAGAATATAATTCCAATTCCAATTTGGACTGATGTTGATTTGGGCCGAATTGTGTTTTGTTCCAATCCCAGTTTGTTAGGGTTTAGTGGAGACAATATATAAAGTGTCTCTCTTCTCTCTATAAACATTAATTCTGTTCTGCACTTAGATAGGTAGAAATCTGGCCAATTTCTTGGCGTCTGTAACCTGCTACCTATTATAGTGAATCCATCTCCCGTGGATGTAGCCAAATTGGTGAACCACGTAAATCTTGTGTCTTGTTATTTTCATTCATATTTTCTGTTCTTTCTCCATTCCGCACAACATTGTCAACCAAGAACTCTATGATGAACATTCTTGTAATAAACCTAGGAAATTTTCCTTATGGTTAATTACTGGATCTGAGAGCTTCATATTAAACTACTAAAATTAGTCATTATTAATTTGTTGTCGACTATAATTTTTCTTTCTTGTTTTTGTAGGTTAAATTGTGGGCTATTGGAGGGCATTAATGAGATTTGCGGTGATGAAGGGTTCTATAATTCTTTGCTATGCGACACAACATTTGAATTCTTTGATAGGCTTATGTTTCCTTGTTTTTTGTTTCCAGGTTTAGTTAATTACTCATTGTTCATTAGACATTTATGAATTCCAAAGTAACTATATTTGGTTAATATGAAGGGAGGATATATCTGATGTATCTTTTACATATATTATTTTTTTATTTTGGTTAACTACATTTGTACAATTGTCGGTTCCTAATGTTGATAAGGGCGTACATATTTGAACTGTTAGTTTTCCAAAAAAGTGATCCAATATACAATTCTAAATTACAAAAAAAGGCTTAATATGTTCAATTCAGAATGCAAAAAAGAAGATCCAGTATACAATTACACACCATAAGTCATAACAAAGCGACCCATTAATTAAATTCAGTATACATAAAAGCACCCTTATAAATAATTTAAAATCACAAAAAGCATCCCAATATGTTAATTTTAGGATGCAAAAAACCGTTCTAATATGTTAATTTTAAGATGCAAAAAGAAACCCAATATGTTAACTTAGGATGCAAAAAAGCATCTCAATATGTTAATTTTAGGATGCAAAAAAACAACCCAATATGATAATTTTAGGATGTAAAAAAGCGATCCAAAAGTACATAACAGAACGCATGAAAACAACCCTAAATCTTATCTATAGTGTCGCTTATAGTTTTATATGGTTATTTTGTTGATTTATCGGGTTGAATATTGTTCAGGATGATTGTGAGCCAAGTTGAATAGTGTTCAGGTTTAGATTGAGTTTCGGGTTGAGACTGATCGTGTCGGGTTTGGGTGCGGTTTAAGTCTGGTCGTGTCGGGTTCGAGTTTGGGTTAAATCTGGTCGTGTCGGGTACGGGTTCGGGTTAAGGCTGGTCGTGTCGGGCTCGGGTTCGGGTTAAGCCTGTTCGTGTCGGGTTCAGGTTCGGGTTGAGCCTGTTCGTGTCGGGTTCGTGTTGATATCTCTCAGGTCGGAATCGGGTTTCGGGTTGAACTTAGTCGTGTCGGGTTCACGTCGGGTCGATCTTTCTCGGGTTATAATCGGGTTTCAGGTTGAGTTCGGTCGTGTCGGCTTATGTTCCGATTGATATCTCACGGGTTAAATTCGTTTTTGGGTTGAATCGATCGTTTCGGTCCATGTTGGATTTTCGATTCGGGTCAGGAATTGACAGCTCTATCTACAAGACACTTATGTACATTCATGAAATATAATTCCACTCATCTTCATGTTGAATCTTCAGCATTCACCTAAAATCTCCCTACACGTAACTGCTTAAGGATCTCTCATCACTCTAGCAATAATTTCATAAGCCAGATTATTGTAATATTGAAAAGGATTAAAATCATAATAACTGCTTCAGACAACCAGGACAGTGTAACAAAGACGGAAAACTAATTCATACACATATACAGGTGGGAAAGTCTCATGTTACATCAGTTAGGCCAATTATAAAAAATTTCTTATTTCAATAACTTTTATGGGTAAATTATAACTATTTTTATATTATAATATATTTTTAAAAAATTCAAAGTTATTAAAACCTCTTTTTACCCAATTAATTATGTATATTAATTCTACAATAAATATATTTAACGATTAATCAGTCTAAAACATGCCACGTATCTACAGCTAAAATCCACAATTATTATAATCTAAATCAAACGAAGCATATCCTAAAATATACTTGCATGCCATCCGATTCCAACTAAACATAAACCTTATCCAAAACAAGGTGGCATAAAATATATAAATAATACAAAGATAGGGGCCATCTTTAGTTCACTTCTAACCTAGGAAATCAACCCAAGTTCTACACGAAAGGCCATTCTTACATTATACAGTGGCTCTGTTCCTTGAACATGTCGCCCTTGAATTTCATTTCTAGATATTTAGACCCCTTCATTTTGTAGGTTACGTCCTGGGGTAGTCTAAGTTGCATGGTTGTCGATAAAGTGGATTTCAATAATAGACTTGGGCATTTAAATAGATTATCCATGAAGATTTGGTTAGGTTTTTTCCGTTTTTGTAATGATAGTCTCAAATAATGTAGGAGCAATGTGACTAGCGAATTTGTGAATGGACCCTATTATCTTTTCTTTATGTATTGTATTTTATTTTATTTTTAAAGAAACTCACCTAAGCGGGTGAGGGGTATATATGTTGGTTTTCAGAAGCAAAGCAGAAAGAACACAAAACTGAAATGAAAGTTTTTGCAGAAAACGAAAAACCAAAATAAGAAGAATCGTTTTGGTGTAGTTAATCATACTGCGTTTTTCTCCTTCCATATATACACAATTTTTACAATGACTTGTCCGATAATATCGAACCCACTAATGCCTACAAACTTGCAACGTCTATCACGTGCTAAGTCACGAAACACCAAGAAAAACGGAACCGAAACTCCCTACGTGCAAGACTAATTCAAATGGAAAAGAAAAACAAATTCCTAATTTAGATGACAGGATTAAAACATAACAAATCACCCCCTTAATCTTGTCGTCGCCTAACTTAATTCAGCAATGCCAATTCTGCTCCTTAGCGCCTGGAAACAAACACGTCCAAGAGCCTTCGTCAGAATGTCAGCGAGCTGCGCTTCCGTGTTGACGTGATCAATCTCGAGCTCACTCTGTTCCACATAGTCGCGGATCAAATGGTAACGGGTGTCGATGTGCTTGCTTCGATCATGAAACACAGGATTTCTGCTGAGGGAGATTGCCGACTTGTTATCCACCAGCAGCTTCGGCGCTCGTGGTGGTTCGTTCTGCAACTCTCCGAGTAACCTGCTCAACCAAATTCCTTGACAAGCAGCGGTAGCAGCTGCAATGTACTCCGATTCGCATGACGAAATTGCCACCACTCGTTGTTTCTGCGATTGCCAACTCACCGGAGATTTTCCGAGGAAGAAGATCAGGCCGGTCGTGCTCTTCCTATCGTCGACGTCTCCGGCTAAATCAGCATCACTATAACCTGTCAAAGCCAAAGGTCCACTGCCTTTTCCATATGAGACTCCAAAGTTTAGAGTTCCCGCCACATAACGTAACACATGCTTCACGGCTGCCAAGTGTTCAGTGTTGGGTTTCACCATAAAACGGCTGACGTAACCAACCGTATAAGTGATGTCCGGCCGTGTGTGAACTAGATACCTGAGACTTCCCACGATGCTGCGGTATAGCGTGGAATCCACCGGTCTCCCGTCTACGGTCTTGCTCAGCTTAAGTCGTGCTTCCATCGGAGCTGCACAAGGATTGCAATGCTCCATTCCAGCCTTTTGCAAGAGCTTCCTTGCGTAAGAAGATTGACAGAGAGTAATTTCTCCATCCTGTTGCTTCACCTGGATTCCCAAGTAATAGCTGAGGCAACTGAGATCACTCATCTTGAAAAGGCTGGTCATCTCCGTTTTGAATCTGGTCACTTCTTCGATTGAGGCTCCGGTGATTATGAGATCATCAACGTAAACTCCGACGAGAAGCAAATCTTCCCCGTTGCCCCGGCGGTAAACAGCATGCTCCGCCTCGCTCCGCTCGAACCCCAGGTTGCGAAGACTTGCGTCGAGCTTCGCATTCCACGCTCTCAGAGCTTGACGAAGTCCGTAAAGCGCTTTTTGAAGTTGGAGAACCTTGCCCTCCTCGCCTTTGATGACAAAACCCGGTGGTTGCTCGACGTACACTTCCTCGATTAGTTCTCCGTTGAGGAAGGCGGTCTTCACATCTATGTGATGGACCGGCCAACCATGGTGAGCCGCGAGCGCGATCAGCACTTGCACGGTTTCCATCCTTACAACCGGAGCAAACACCTCTTCATAGTCCACCCCCTGCCGCTGCACATATCCCTTTGCCACCAAGCGTGCCTTTCGTTTCACCATCTCCCCATTCGCGTCCTTTTTGAGCTTGAACACCCACTTGAGTCCGATGGCGCGGTGTCCCGGTGGTAGAGAGGTGAGGCGCCAAGTCTGGTTTGCTTCGATGCTTGCAAGTTCCTCCATCATCGCAGCACTCCACCCTTCATCCTTCTCGGCTTCAACAAGGGACACCGGTTCGTCGGCGATGAGGAGACACTGTTCGTCATCTTCTACTTAAACAGGGACAGTTGCATCCAACAGACTGTCTAGCGTGCGGTACCGGCGAGGCGCCTCCTCGCCCGGAGATGGTTCTGACGCACCGGTCGGTGGGAACACAAACTCCACCGTCGGCGGTGGAGGTGCAACCGAAGTAGTTGGAGTGACTGGTGAGGGCACGTCTCCGGCTTCGTTTCCTGTGGAGATTTCGGCGTTTGAAGACGATGCTCTCTCTGCGTGCGTCGTGCTCCAGTTCAAGTTTGTACCTGCAACGGGAGAAACAAACCACTCGACGGAGAAAGTTTGTCCACAATGATCACGTCTTTGCTCACTCCCTGGAAGAGTCCAGTCCCATGCTGCATCCTCGTCGAAGACGACGTCGCGAGAGACTCTGACTCGCTCCGTGGCTGGATCATATACCCGGTATGCTGCAGTGCCTGGCTCGTAACTGAACAACACCATCGGTGTGCTTCTGTCATCCAGTTTCTTCAAATTTGGGGCCGCGGCTTTAACGTGAGCAATACACCCGAAGACACGAAGGTGCTTCACGCTTGGTTGACGTCCGTGCCAAGCTTCGTATGGAGTTTTTCCGGTGACGCTTTTCGTCATCCCTCGGTTCAGAAGATACACCGCTGTCGTCATGGCCTCTCCCCAGAATTTTATCGGCACCCCCTTTGTCTTTAACAGACAACGCGCCATACCAACGACGGTTTGGTTGCGGCGTTCAACCACTCTGTTTTGTTGCGGTGTGTATGGTGCCGTCAGCTGCCGTTGAACTCCACGTTCGGCGAAATATTCTCCAAGTCCCTGGGAAGTAAACTCACCGCCACGGTCGGTGCGCAACATCTTCAGCTTGCTCCCGCTTTACAGCTCGGCTGCTGCAATGATCTTCTTGATCGCCTCACCCGCTTGGTCCTTTGTGGCAAGCAAACTAATCCACATATATCTGCTGAAATCATCAACCATGAGTAGAAAATATCATTTACCTCCGGGAGTTTGTGGCTCGATTGGTCCGCACAAGTCAGTGTGCACAAGTCCAAGTCGTTCGCTTGCACGGTTCCAGGCTTGGCGAGGGAATGAACCACGCTTTTGTTTCCCGGCGAGGCAGGCATTACACAGTCGCTCGACATCACCAATCAGAGGCAGTCCATGCACCATTTTGTCACGAGCAAGGCGCCAAAGAGCATCAAAATGTACATGGCCGTACCGTGCATGCCAGCGCCATCCATCCTCGCTTCCGTGCACCGCAAGGCACACGGGCCATGCCAAGTTCAGGTGAAGCAGGTAAAGGCACCCTCGGCTCCTCGGCACCCGCGCGATTAAGCGCCCGTCTTGGTCCCGCAGCTGAAGCCATCCGTGCTGGATCTTCATTTCGTATCCACTCTCGTCCAGCTGACCAAGTGAAATGATGCTACTATGTAGCCGAGATATATAGTACACCTCGGCTAGTTTAAGGTGATCACCGTTCCGGCACGTGAAGAGGATTGTGCCAATGCCTTCAATTTCCACGGATGTGTTATCTCCAAGCTTGACGGAGCCTCGCACTTTTGTGTCCAAGTCGGAGAAGAGATCACGCCATCCGCACATGTGAGCACTTGCTCCTGAATCCAGGAACCACGTTGTGTCACATTGGCCGGCTTGCTTCGTCGACCTAGCTTGTGATCGGGTTTCGTTGAAAAACACCTGACCGTCGGCTGCCTGACTCCCGATTGTGAGAGAGTGTAGTCTCGCCACAAGTAGCGTTGCCTCCTCCTTTTGTTCTTGCACAAGGTTGGCCCATTCCTTGCGCTCTCATCGCGGTTCTGGACAGTCCTTGGAAATATGGCCGGCGAACTTGTTACAATTATAACACTTGATCCCCGTCATATCGCGGTCGCCGCTGGAGGTGCGCTGGCTGCCTTCCCGCGCGGGGCTCGGTTTCTTCCCCTTTCGGAGATACTTGACCTTTGTTCCATTCCCGGGGCCAGATCCAGACCCTTGGTCGCGCTACTTTCCTCGAGCAATCCACTCCTGTTCCGTGAGTAGGATCTGTCCGCTCGTGCCACCCATGACGTTGTTGCCACAGCGCTCGGAGGCTGACCGAAGGCGTCCGATTAGCTCTTCGATGGACATCCCATTCAGATCGAGCAGCGTCTCGATCGAGCAAGCGATCTACGCATACTGGCTCGGAACCTCTCGGAGGAATTTCTGCACAACCTTGATCTCCTCGATACCGTCACCCAAGGACCGGAGATTGTTGACGATCCCTGTGATGTGCAGCCCGAACGCATCAAGGGTTTCTCCATTCTTGAAAGAGATTTGCTCAAACTCCTTTCGCAGCCGTTGCACCGTTGCCTCCCTGACTCGATCGACTCCAACGCGCATGAGCCGAATAGCTTCCCAAGATTCGTGGGCTGTGTTCTTGACAGCGAGAGCCAGCACCATCTCTGGCGGCACGGCTCGGATCAAAGCTGACAGTGCAGCCATATCCTCTCTCTCGCCCAGCTCGTCAGCGCCGGAAACCGCCTCCCAGAGGCCTTGTGCCCGCAGATTGATTTTCATCACAAGAGCCCACTCGATGTAGCTCATCACCGTCAGAGTGGGGTAGACGATGTTGTTGCCGAGGCGCTCCTGCATAATGCATTCGCGAATGACGATCTCGTTGCCGTTTCTCCGATTGACACTTCGTCCCCTGCTCCGTGCCCGTGCCTGCCTTATTGGAGAGTTGTTGATGTCGCCGTTGCCGTCGGACATGGTTGCCAAGATTTTTATATGGCTCTGATACCAAATGTTGGTTTTCAGAAGCAAAGCAGAAAGAACACAAAACTGAAACGAAAGTTTTTGCAGAAAACGAAAAACCGAAATAAGAAGAATCGTTTTGGTGCAGTTAATCATACTGCGTTTTTCTCCTTCCATATATACACAATTTTTACAACGACTTGTCCGATAATATCGAACCCACTAATGCCTACAAACTTGCAACGTCTATCACGTGCTAAGTCACGAAACACCAAGAAAAATGGAACCGAAACTCCCTACGTGCAAGACTAATTCAAACGGAAAAGAAAAACAAATTCCTAATTTAGATGATAGAATTAAAACATAACAATATATAAACCTCCCGACAAAATAATAATGAGAGTGCAAGATGTGTCATAAGTAGACTATATACAGCTAATAACATGCGTGAAATAGCTAAACACGAATAGATATTTCCATAACCTTTATCTCCAAGCCCCATGTCAACAAAGGTTATAGCCCTAATCCCATTTCGACACTTATTATGGCATCCCATTTTTTTGCCTCCACACCCATGTGTTGACAAGAAGACATGATCTTCCATAATAGTCCCTCGCAAATCTCTTCCCCATTAGAGATTTACTAAATAATCAAAATGAGAATAGCAGCGCATCCTTGGATTGCTGCCATAGTAGCTTTCTTGCTCCTAGTTCAAGAGTGTCTTCAGTTGACACCCTTGAAAAACATCCAGATGGTCTGAAATGCCTCCAACTCGATGAAGCATTGGAGTGGCATCCAGCTCCAAGATCGAAGACTTGCCAAACCAGACGAGTTAGAGCAGTAATCTGTCCCAAAATAGCTTACAAAAATCATAGATAAATCAATCATGAAGTCCTAATGTAAGGGGAAAAATAGCATCAAGGTGAATCAAACATCTATTGTTGCAAGGCAAACTAATAAAATTAAAAGAGGAGCTCACTCTATTCAAGCTTGCAGCTTTAGCACGACTGTCAGCCACACTGTTTCCCTCTCTGAAAATGTGGGAAATTGAACCATTGATTTGAGTTATTAGTTTCCATATTTCCCTGATCAGAGATATGTGCTTCCACGGAACCTTAAACTCCTTCCTAACCATCTTTACTAGCAGAAGGGAATCACACTCAATGTCAATATAAGAGCAACCATTTTGGATTCCTAAGTCCATCCCTAACTTTAAACCTTCCATTTCTTCCAGCAGACATGAGCAATGACCAAGAGTTTTGGAAGCTGCAATAAGCATCCTGCCTTGTGAGTCTCTTATAATAGCATCATCCCCAGCCTCGCCATTTCCAAGAACTGATCCATCAGTATTAAGTTTAAATATGGTAGGTAACTTTCACTGAATGATTCTCTCTTTGTTCTTTCTGTTTTTGCCAACAACTTTGGAGCTTAAAAGAACTAGGAATCCAAAATTCATATTCCATTTATATCTCGATTTATGAGCATAGAAGATGTCTTGGAGTTGAGAGAGAATGTTTTTTATTGGAAATAGAGTGTTAGGTTTAATGAACTCAAAAAAGTGTTTATTTCTAACACAGCATATAAACCATACCACAAGAGCAGAGGATTTGTGAGTTACATTCCAATAGAAAAAGATTCTACTCCCTCTGTCCTAACTGAATTTGCACTCTTACTCTTTTGAAACTATTCTCTATCAAAGTTTGACCACATATTTGAATAGCTATATGAACAACAATATTATCGTATATGATATTGTTTAAATTTTCGTAAAGTAGTTTCTTAATATCAACTTTGTATTTGTCGTTATTATATGTAGATAAACATATTAAAGGTCAAACATATTTCTTGAACAATGTGATATTGATGAGGGTGCAAATTCAGCTGAGACAAAGGGAGTATCCCAATGGGTATTAAAACCAGAATCTTGAATGTTGAAAATTTTGTTTAGAGTACTCCAAATATTAATAGTAAAGCTGCAACAGTTTAAAATATGATGTATGTCCTCAAAATCATTTTCACAAAAGCAGCATTTTGATGGAAGATGAAGGTTAAAATCTTCCAGCACATCAAGTAAGGCCACAAGTCTATTAAGAAGTTTCCAATTGAAGACACTGAATTTCATGGGCAAGAATTTAGACCATAAGAACCTGAATGAAGGAATATTATCCCTTTTAGACCTAATGAATTCATATGTTGTTTTAAAAGAAAATATTCCATTTTCAGCAGGTTTCCAGATCATCATATCATTGTACCCTGGAAATGAAATCATATTACTTTTGAGAAAGTTTATGACTTGTGATGGTTAGCCAAAACCAACACAATCCACAAAAGCAGACTGATTTCCAATGAACTCATTAAAAGAAGCACCTGGAAAAGGCAAAGGATGATTCGAATTCCATAAATGAGATAAGAGTCCATAATCAGGCTAATTAGTATCCCAAAACGAAACTTCACATTTTCCTATTTGCAGTTTGGAATTTGTTATAGCCGAATCAGAAACTTCAATGATTCTTTTCCATATTTTTGAAGATTCTAGATGATCTGGAATAGACCACATGAATCCTAGGCCATTTTCATAGTTAGGGTAGCATAATTTAGGATAAGCTTTCCAAACCTTTTTGCTCCCCGTATCATTTGCCCTTTGTTGGTTTGAGTACTGTTAACAAATGAAGAGGAATTGCTCACAATACATGTTTAATTAATATTAACATTCCTGCTTGATTCAAAAAATTATTTTTCCATTTGATTATTTTGGAAGAAACATATTCTACTAAGTTTTGATAATAGATGGTCTCGTTTCTTCCTAAATAAATTGGACGCCCCAAGTATTTAAAGGGAAAAAATCTTCTATCATCCCAGTTTGAGATAAGATCTCATTCTTGACTCTAGGAGTTGCAATTTTAGAGAGATAAAAGTTTGATTTCTCAAAGTTTACCTTCTGGCCATTAGCCATTTCGAAGGATTTAAGAAATGAAAGAAGAGTTTTTAGACCATTCTTTGAGCACTTAATGAAAACAACATTATCATCTGCAAATGCTAAATGAGTTACTGTTTTCATAGAGGGAGGAAGTTTGAAGAAATCAACATTTGCATATTGAAATAGAAAATTTAGATTTCTTGAAAATGCTTCTGACAATAGGATAAACAAATATGAGGGTAAAGGAACCCCTTGTTTAAGACCCCTTGTGGGTTTTAAGAATTCATTTGAGCTGCCATTAACTAGGATGGAAAAGTGTGCAGCTTTAATGTTTCCCAGTATTAGGTTAACCAAAAAGTTGTGAAACCCCATTTTGATAAGAAGGCAATTTTAAAAACTGTCAGGAGACCCTATCAAAGGCCTTAATCATATCCAATTTGAATATGACACTAAAACCCATGTGTTTTTAATTCAGAATTTTTTTGATTATCTGCATTAGCAAAACGTTATCTGCCAGTTATCTACCTTATACAAAAGCAGATTGTTCAGGTGAAATAAGAGAAGGTGTGATAGGTATTAGTCTGAAACTTATTAACTTTGAAAAAATTTTATTCACAAAATTACAAAGGCTTATTATTAGTCAGTAGTCTTTGAAAGAGGATGTGACTTCTTTTTTAGGGATCAGAGTTATGAGAGCTAAAGAGATTGCTTTTGGAATGGATTTACCAGCCATGAAATCATGTACAACTGATAAAAGATCAATTTTAATTACTTCCCAACAGGAAAAGGAGCTGAATCACAATCCACTGAAGCTAGAACCTATGATAATTTTTCTATGGTAACTTGTTTTGTTAGATTATTATTCATTTCATCAATTACCATTTGAAAAATATTTTCCACTAACCAAGTTGTGTTAATACCACAAGGGTTTATACCACTGACCAAGCTTTGTTAATACCATGGAAGTTGTGTTAATATTTTCCTCATTTTCTTGAGTAAGAAGGTGTGAGAATAAGTCCACAGCTTCTTGGCCAATTCCTTTTGACCAGTTAACCAATTTCCTTGAGAATCATTAATAGAAGCAATGTATTGCTTACAATGTTTAGCTGTAATTGAATTATGGAAGAATTTAGAATATGAATCACTCTCTTTTAACCATTTAATCTTGGACTTTTGTTTCCAGAATGTTTCTTGCTGTGATAGAGCAAGGGTTGATCCAGCTTTAGCTTTATTATAAGCAATAAGATTAAAATCATTTTCCAAAGATTGCAAATCTTGTTCAGCTTCTAAAAAATTTTCTTCACGGGTTTTGACTTTGTCAAAAATATTACCAAAAATGTTCTTTTTCCAGTTTTTAAAAGCTTGTTTGGCATTTTTTTAGTTTAAAAATGAACCTTTCCATGCCAGAAAGGTTAGAGTTAATCTGCCAGGATTCCTGAATTAAGGACATGAAAGTTAGATGACTAATCTAACAGCTTTGAAACTTGAAAGGTTTAGGACCTGAAAACAAGTTTTGAGATTTTATGTGTAAGATTAAAGGGGAATGGTCAGATTATTCTCTAGTTGTCACATTTATATGTGAAGTAGGAAAGTCATTTAACTAGAGAGTATTTGCAATACCTATGTCATGTCTTTTCCAGACTCTCCATTTTGGCCTCATTCTAGTCCATGTGAATAAGCTACCCGAGGTTGGTAAATTTATGAATTTGCCAGAAGATTTAAAGTTATTAAAATTAGCCATTGCAATTGGCTAAGGAGTTGATTGACCAAGGTATTCAGACTGATCTTCAATAACATTAAGGTCATCAATGACTAATGTAGGGATATCTTTATGTTACTGCAAAGCATCCCATAGTTTAGCTTTTGCTTTTTGTGAGTGCTTTGCATACACAAAATCAATATGACATTTCTCGTTAGGGGCAGAATGTTCAATTTTGGTTAGGATGTATTGATTATGTGTTTTGACAATATCATTCTTGATACAGTCATACCAAAATAACCAAATTTTGCATCCAGCTTTTGAGAAGAAGTTTTTATATCCCAAATCAAAAGCAGTTTTTAAAATTTGGGAATCTTCCAGAATTGGTTCAATTATAGCAAAGAATGCAATCTTATGCCTATTTTTAATATCATTTACTCTGATTTTAGAAGCTTTATTTCCTATTCCTCTAACATTCCATATACAGAGGTTTAAATAAATTAAAAACTAATGTTTAGAAGACATTGAGGGTCTGGTAAACACAATTTTAGGAGTGGAAGAATAGTCTTTTCGACTATACTTCTTAGTTTGATATTTGGGAGCATTATTTTTGTCCTCAGCGGGTTGTTTTAGCAAAGCATTAAATCTGTTTTGGGAAGCAACCATGTCTGATATAAAAGAACCTTGTGATTGGGTTACAGTCAACTCATTTAAGGTCTCAGGTTCTAAGTTATATCCACTTTTTAGACCAATACCAGTGTTAAAATCTTCATTAAATCTTATATTCTGTTTGGATTTTAATCCAAAAGATAGTAAAGGAGATAAACCAACATTTATTTCAATAAATTTTTCATTTTGATTATCCATAATTATGAGATCATGATTAATAGAAGGCTTTAGTGGTTCAGAGATCTCAGATATCTTTTCATCAGAAGACTTATTATCATTTGATGACTGAATCACAACTTTAGAAGATAACATATTATCTGCTCTTATGTTATTGGACATAAAATCATCATCAACAGTAGATATGACATCATAAAAATTACTAATCTGAACAATATTGTTCACCACAAAATCAGACACACTAGCATTTGAGACAAAATTAACAGTTTCAGAAGCATTTTCCTTAGAGATCATAGTAGGATTAGTAGGATCAATTATAGCAGCATAAGTAGAAGTAATCAAATCTAGAACAGAAACACCCTTAGAGATCATATCAGCATTTTCCTTAGAGCTCATATCAGCATTAGAAAGAGTAATCACATCAAGAACAGAAACATCCTTAACATGTTGAGAATTTTGATCAGCCACATTAGGAGATTCAATTATAGTAATATGTGTTGGCTTAAAGGAAACCTGAACCTCTGTTTCAAAGGTTATAACTTCTGAGCTTTTGAGTTTTGTCTTGCAATTCTCTAGCACCTTTGGGCTTTGGTCTCCAAACTTCCTGCACCATAGGGATAACAGCTTTGTGAGTAGGTATCAAAGTTTTATCTTTAGAGGGGATACCCGAGGAGGAAGGAATGTCTCCATTATTCTTGGTTTTGGATTCTTTCTCAATTGGTTTCCATGCTTTGGGTTTATCCTGCACAATTTCAGATTTGCAATATATATCTAAACGACCTAGTTTAAGATATTTACCACCGTAGTCAGGAACACCCTCATAATCTATATATTTCCAAAAACCAACACCTCTATAATCAAGCTAAATTCTTTTAGTTCTAGGTAAAGTGATATCCAATTCAACACAGACTTTGGCCACATGAGGCTTGTTCTATTCAATATAGCTTTATCAACTTTAATAGTATGTCATATGAGATTTCCTATTGACATCATAACATATGGATAAAAAAATTGTTGGGGCAAACTATATATAGCAAGGCAGACAGGAATAATAGGAGAATCAACACTAGGATTAAAAAAAGTTTGCCATCGAAAAACCATGGTTGATACGTATCAATTTGATTAAAAGTAACATTGTTGTCGATGGTGGATGCAGTTCGGAGAACCGGGTAAGTCAGATTTAGAAAAAAAAAATTGGTGGTTCCCGGAGTGTTACGAGGTTAGGATTATCACCCAACCTCAACTCAACCCCATGCCTGCACACACATCTGTCCCAAACGTGTTACGGCCCTGCACCGCTCAATGCATTCTTGCAAACTGATCCGACTCACACACCTCTGGGTCATCCTGTGTTATCCACCTAACCGCTCTTGGCCCTTGGTGTACCCCTCTGCACCCACGATGAGTTATGCATAATGCTTGAGTCGTTCATACCCTACGCCCGTGCACGCAGCGCTCGGTTGCTCGCCAGGAAAACACACTATGTGTTGAGTCATAGCCCAAGAAGACTTGTCCCTAGCTCCCTGTCCCATAAGTCGTCTCTTTTTCTTTTAATAACTTAGTTAGTAGATTAGCTTAGTTTCTTTCTTGGAGGTTCGGGTATTAAGGAAATAGAAACCCTTTCCTGATAAAATGTATAAGACTTTATTGTGGTACATTGATATCACATCAATGACACATCTCATCAAGGATTACAATATATAGGGCTACAAAAAACAAAGTATAACATGAATATGACTCTGAAGTCTATAAGGAAATTACCATCTATAAGGAAATTACCATCTATAACTAATTCTACAAGGAAATTAATTCTATAAGATAACTACCATTTATAACATTTCCTACAAGGAAAGAGTTTTTATTTCCTTTGCACCCTCCCTCAAGTTGGGGCATGATAAACAAGAATGTCCAACTTGCGAAGAAGATCATGAAATTGCTAATCATTAAAAAAATCACCATAGAATGAGATTCAACTTCAGTAGCGGTAGAAGTAGCAGCAACAAACAATAGTAGTAGTAGCAATAGAGAAATATTCAGCTTTATTAATGGTAGTATTAGCGGTAAAGTATTATTTGTAGAAATCCTTACGGGCGGCGGCGATGCATGAATGGCAACACCGCGTGAGGACAACAATTAAATGTGGCAGTGGCACGTAGGGATAACAAAGTAGAGCGACGGCGTCACTAGGCTCTTCCAGTGGTGGCGGTGTGAATCACGGCAGCGGCGGTGGCGGCGCAGAAACAACTAAAGATAAGGGGTCCTAGATCGAACTCACTCTGATAAAATGATAAAATATTAAAGAATTTTTTATGATGCATTGATATCACATCAATGATACATCTCATCAATTGGCAATATGTAGGGGGTGACCCATGATCTTATATATTGAGTCGTAACTCTGTCAACCACCAATGTAGGACACTAACACCAGGCATGCGTGCCTTTGTTTTCTTTGACCCTCTTTTTTTCTTGTAGTTGTTACATGTAATTGCTTTCATACATAATATATGTGGAGTACTGAGCTACCCACATCTGTTTACCTTTGCAGCATGTTGAAAATAAGCATTTTCTCCCCAAGTTGTCGGGTCTTATATTGCTTTGTCCCTTATTTGTGAACTCTTACTCCCATTCTAAAATTATGTGTGTATTTCCGCTACATACCCTTTCTAAACTTATGTGTGTATTTCTGCTGCATACTCGTCAACATCCCTATAAAGGCTTGGTGTGCTGAGAGAAACCACGCTGAGCGCGACGTGCGTGGGAAACAGGCGTTAGCCGTGGTATTCTAGCATTCCTGGGCAGCATGGTAAACCCAAGAAGGGTGGCCGTGAAAGCTGGTATCAAAGCTCAAGTAATCCTTAAGTGCATAGTGAAAGAGGCGTCATTATATTAGTCAACGAAGACCGATCGATTGCAGGACATAGAGCGGGTTCTCTTTGGTGAAGTATAAGGGTCTGGGAGCCTAGTTGACCATGTGGATCACCGTAATCGGATGTTTCCATTACTAGTGGAGATCGAGGTGTCCAGTACGAAGGTTGCACATCAGGAGAAGGAGATTGTTGCGCTTAAGAAACCTTTGGCATCTCACGAGTCCGATGTTGCTAAGATAAGAGCCATCATCAATCAACTTGGAAGAGAAGTGTATGTACTCATGCAAGTTTTGGCCAACTTGTCCCAAGGTGGGAGTGGTGGCGGTGGTGTCTGTGCTGCACACAGAAGGAAAGCCCCTGAGCCTAAGAAATATGGCAGGGCATGAGACAAGCAAGAGCTTGATAACTTCTTGTACAAGATGGAATAATATTTTAAGGCGATTGAGATGGAATCGAAAGCTGAAAAAATTCATTGTTTCCACAATGTAGTTAGAGGGTTGTGCAATGGTGTGGTGGCGCTCCCTAGATGCAGAGATAAAAAAAGTCACCTGGTCATTGACACATAGGATGGATTGAAGCTCAAGGTGAAGAAACTATTCATGCTCACCAACGCAAAGGAACAGGCGTTGTTGAGACTCAGGACACTGATGCAAACCGGCAGTATAAGGTAATCTGTGTTGGGTTTCCAGGCTTTCATGCTTGACTTGCCTTACAATCCGGAGGAGTAAAAACTCCATGACTTTAACCAAGGATTTAATTTTTGGGCTATACTTAAGCTAAGGAGAGCTCCTTGATGTGACTATAGCTCATGATGGAATTCATCGAAATTCTTAAAGATTATAGGGGCCTAGGATCACAAAGAGTTGATGGGGAGGTGAGCGGCGCTACTATTTCCAAGGTGGGAAATGGTGCGGGTGCAATTTCTCCTAAGGTGGGGGTAGCTTTAGACCTAGTCCAAGATAAGGAGGTAACTTGAGACACAATTCAGGTGCGAGAAGGAATGTGAGAAACTCCAGTGCAAGTGTGACTAGTTCAGTCGGGTCCAAACCAAAGTGGGAAGGGCAGATAAGGAAGGCACAGCCTGTGTGTGGGATGTGCAAAGGGAATCATGCCTTTGTTGACTGTCTAATGGAGCAGATGATCATTGCTATGTTGCTCAAGGACTTGAGTCAAATCAGGTAGGAATTGCGCGAGATAGTTCAGGAGCATTCGGGTGAAGAGTTTGGGCCCAAAGAGGAGGAAATCCTCCATGGGAGTGTTGAAGCTGCAGTTTAGTCCTTGACATGATATTTCTTAGAGATGCAAGGATTGTCGTATACCCCTATGGAAACTATCTTTACTTCTTAGGCACCAATCTGTGCACGGTTAAAGTGATTACGAAGAGATCACTCGAGGATAAAATCTTGGCTTTTCAGCTCGTCATATGCATCAGAAAAAATGAGGATCACAGTTCAGTGGATCCTGGTGAGGAGAACTGAAATGAAGGGTCAGAAGGGTCTACACCAGTAATGGGTTTGCTAGATGGATCCAAGGAGCTTTTTAAAGCAAGCCTGATTGAGCATGTTTTGGGTCTCTCCCGGACTACGAGAGACCAAGATTTGTTTAACAAAGAGGATAGGAAGCATTCGTCGGTTGCAAAGAAGAGTTGGATTCTAAAGAAGTATCTGTCGGCTAGAGCGCCCCATCAAACTTCCTATTTTGAGTTGGTTAAACAAGCTAAACCTTTTAAACCTCAATGGGGAAAGACAATTCCTCATTCACATCAGCAACCCCTCGTTGTTCCACAAGGCAGGAGGCAAAAAATGGATAATGATGTGTACCAGAAAACATCCAGAGTCTGTCATTCCTTCGGTCGTCAATCAAGGAGTGGGTGCTATTAAATCAAGCCAGCTCACAATGGAATGGATGAGAAGCTAAAGACCACGGCTACATATGAGTACACTAGTGCCAACAAATGAATCAACCCCTTTCTTAAGGCAAAAGTGTACAAGAACAGTGTGGGTAGCGAAGCACCTTAGAGGATTGCAGGCAACGGGGATGCTTTCCAAATAATGTGGGGGATTATGTTACAAGGTCAGGCTTATCACTCAACCTCAACATAGCCCCATTCCCGAACGCACGCCCCAAACGTGTTGTGGTCCCACACTACTCAACGAGTGCTTGCAACCCGGTCTCCCTAAACTGTGATGCACACGCCCCTTAGTCACCCAGTGTCGTCTGCCTAACCGCTCTTGACCCTTGGTGTCCCTCTCTACATCGTGGTACGCTGTGCATAACGCCTGAGTCGTTCGTGCCTAACGCCCGTGGACACATCACCAGATTGTCTATCAGCCCAGCACACTAAGTGTTGAGTCACAGCCCAAGAAGACTTTTCCATGGCTCCTTGCCCCATAAGTCTTCTCTTTTTATTGTAATAACTTAGCTAGTAGATTAGCTTAATTCCTTTCTTAGAGGTACATGCATGTGTGCCTTTGTTTTCTTTAACCTTCTTTTTTGTTCTTATAGCTATCACATGTAATTACTTTTGTTCACCATTTATTTGAAGTACTGAGTTACCCATATCCTCTTACCTTTGCAATATATTGAAAATAAGCATTTTCTCCCCAAGTTGTCGGGACTTATATTACTTTGTACCTCGTTTGTGAACACTTTCTCCCATTCTAAACTCGTGTGTGTATTTCCACCGCATACTCGTCCACGTACCTCTAAAAGCTTAGTGTGTTGAGAGCAACCAAGCTGAGTGCGACGTGCGTGAGAAACAGGCCTTTCTCCAAGATGACTTGTCCCTAACTCCCTGTCCCAGAAGTCTTCTCTTTTGCTTGCAATAACTTAGCTAGTAGGTTAGCTTAGTTTCTTTCTTGCAGGTCAAGGCATGTGTGCCTTTGTTTTCTTTGACCATCTTTTGTTTTTGTAGTTATCACATGTAATTACTTCCGTACACTATATATGTGGAGTACCGAGCTACCCATACCTGGTTACCTTTGCAATATATTGAAACGAGCACTTTCTCCCCTAGTTGTCGGTCCTTATATTGCTTTGTCCCCTCGTTTGTGAACTCTTGCTCTTGTTCTAAACGCGTGTGTGTATTTCCGCTGCATTCTTATCCACATCCCTCTAAACACTTGGTGTGGTGGGAGCAATCAATGTAAGTGTGACGTAGGTGGGAAACATGCGGTAATCGTGGTATTATAACAGGGCTAGGCCGTACGGTTAACTAAAGAACGGTGGCCCGTGGCAGGGAGAGGTATAACTCAGATGAAATTCGAGTCATAATTGGATCGGGCATTTGGCTTTGCTGAGTTGGCTCGGTTTGTGTTTTGGGTTGGTGTCTCAAATTTAAATTTAAATAGAAGTGCATCATATTAAAATAACACTTCAAATTTAGTGAAGTCGTTAAAATAAAATAAAAATGTAAACCATCAAACTAAAAATTCTAAGAATGTTTATTATTATTGAAATAGTCAAACATCAAATTTTAAAATTTAAAATTCACATCTAAATTATATAATAAAATTAAAATTAAAACCCTAAAATAAGCATCAATCAGAAATATGGAATACTTAAATTGAAATTAAAAAAATACACATCAAGTCCAAATATTTAAGCATCAAATTAAATTAATGAAACATCTAATGAATAAAATAGTAAAAATACACATAAAAATAACTTAAAAATCAATAAAATATTAAAACGGTTTTTCTAACGAGTGCCCATGGGCACTCGTTAACAACTTCAGATTCCATCGAAAACTGTGTTATTAATGCAAATCCATCGAAAATTTTGTTATTAAATGCAGATAGAGTTAATGATTATAAGTAGGGAGTGTAAGTTTTTGAGGGATGTCATTAATCATTAACTCTATTTGCATTTAATAACACAGTTTTCGATGGAATCTGAAGTTGTTAACGAGTGTCCATGGGCACTCGTTAGAAAAACCGATATTAAAATACATCCAACTAAAATAGTTAAAATAAAATAAGAAACATCAATATCAATATTTATACGTGAAATGAAAACACGCTTTTAAATAAAACATCAAATTCTACACCAAAATGTGACATTGGTATTGTAAAAATAATCAGTATCAAAATTTTAAAAATAAATTCACATAATTTAAACATCAAAACATACAGTAAATAAGAATAAACATTTGAAAAAAATTATCAACATTAACCTTTTAAACATCACGCTAAAAAACTAACATATCAATCAAAATGGAAGTATAAATTTAAAATTTAAAATTCTCATAATAAAATATCACTGACTAGTGTTAAGATGTATACAATGTCAAAAGTTCAACATGTAAACACAAGATTTATATTAAAAGATTGAAATTTAACTTTAAAACACGTGATTTTATTGGAAAGAAGGAATTCTGAAAAAGCATTGATCACCATTGATAGAGGTTAAGTCCAAGAAGGCCATTGGACTGAAGGTGTGGCAGCCCAATTAGGAGAATATTTAATACCCTAATATAATTACTGCATTCGTGGGTAATTAAGGGCGATAATTAAGGAGAACGTTATTTATGACACGAAGTATAAATACAAGTTATGCATTTACTTATCATTCATTCTGTCTTAATCATACTGGACTCTGGGACTAACTTAGGCATCAGAGTGTTGATCCCTGGAACCTCAGAGACATTTTTATTGCAGGTCTATTCGAGAAGAACTCAAGCCCATGAACTGGTCGGTTGTTCGAGATGCATCAAATGCACCGTCTGTGGCGATGACTAAGCCGGATCAAGGATTTTAAGATTTTATGTCCATGGCTATTCGAAGGAGTGAAAGATTAAGGTTGATAGGTACAGGGTCTGGGTCTCTGAAAAGGTTAAGAACAAAGAATTTAGGAGTAGGAAACGATGACCGTGTCGAGGACATCGATGTGGCTAACCTCCAAACGTCATAACGGAGTCGCGTGCGGAGCCTGTTACGGTTGTAAACCACGAAGTGGGGAAAACCTCAGTGGCATTTGTTGCAAATACCCTGGCACTAGTTCAGAATGATGTGGCGGGGCCCTCGAGGATATTGGAAATGACGGGAGAGCAAGATCAGAGAAACCACGATTCCTTTCTCGAAGGGGTAGCCGATCCGAGGGATGGAAGGTTTACGGATGTTTTTGAGAGATTCATATATGGAAGCCTATGGCCAGCACGGGCATGGAAATCAGAATACGGGGAGGGCGACCCCGAATCAAGATGTAAAACGAGCAGCTTAGATCGGCGGCCGACAATCGAGTTACCCCTCCTCCGAGGGATGACAGGACCACGTACGGAGTATTGCCACCATCACTTGTAGGAATAACTATAGGGTGGGCCCCTCAACCTGCAATAGTCTATCCTTATCACGCATATGCTAGAGAGCCATTGCAAGCTAGGCCTCGGCCTTCTATTTCTAGTTACTCACAGGCCCCAGTGTATTCCTTACCTCCGCTAGCCCCATCTGCTCTTACCATCGACCTAGCCGGTCCAGGAGCGGCATATGGGATGATAGTCTCTTCTACCATGCAAGGATATAAAATCATGGGAATTCAAGAAATGATAATTAGTCAGGGGCCTTACAATCCCTATGTCCAACCACCACTTTCACCAGCATACCCGAGTTTCGGACAGCCTTGGATGAACCCCAGATATGGAGCAACTCAACCTCCTTATCTGCCACAACTGGGAGGTCACGGCAGGGGGCTGAACCAGACAGAGGAGGTAGCAGGAACCCCGTTCGGATGCAAGTGAATCATTATGAAGGGAATTGGATAGGTTGATTGGACCTTTGGGCCAGGCTGCAAGGCCTCCTTTTAGCTCGGTGATCACCGGGGTTCGATGACCAATAGAATTGAAGCCTCCACAAGGACTTCCCACATACAGTAGTGAGTCTGACCCTTAAGAATTCATCTTGACGGTCCTGGGATCAATGAGTTCGAGGGATTTCTATGAGAAATTGACATGCAAGCTGGTAGGAAGCTACCTGCGGGAAAAAGCATAGGAGTGGTTCAATAAGTTGCCAAGAGGCTCGCTCCAATTGTACCAAGACTTCAGCGAAGCATTGTTGAGCCAGTATGCATAGAAGAAGAAGTTTACCAAAAATCTGTTAGAACTCTACCAGACGAAGCAAAAGATAAGGGAAAGCACGAAAGTCTTCTATCATCGATATGTGGACGAGAGCTTGGGAGTGATAGAAACAACGGAGAACGAGGTAATCCAGGGGTACCTGCTGGGGATGCAGGACTTGGAATTATACAGGAAGCTGAATACTAACACCCCCAACACCTTACAAAAACTTCAGGAAGTGATAGAGCAGTACTCAAGGGTAGAGGAGGCAACTAGAAGGAAAAGAGATAGCCTTACAGAGAAAATGGGAAGAAATGTAGAGCATATAGGAAAAAGGTCGGTTGAACCCATAAGAACACCATTCCAGATATACACTCCATTGCTACAAACGCTCGAAGGGAGAACTCCTGCATGGATCTTAAGTATACATAGAGGGTTGTTCTGAGAACTCCCACCCTTGTAGAGTTTTCAAAACTCGGTAGTGGCCCGAAGGGAAACAAATCAGTATTGCGATCATCACAGGGATTACAACCATGACACAAATGATTCCATATAGTTGAGGATGGAGATCGATAGGTTTAAGTGGGAATGACGATTTTGAGGGCAAGAACACAGGAACCAGGCTGCCCCCTCAAGGCCAAGAATGAACCAACGACAGACTTAGAGAAGGAACAATCAAAACAACGGGGGTAAAGGAGATAGAAGACTATGAGAACAGGCGGTTTGAGACAGGGGGCAGGAAGGAAGGCAAAACAGGCCCCAGGAACAACAGGAGGGAAATCAAGATAACCAAAATAGTGAACACCCACCCGTGCAAAGGGTAATTAATGTCATCAATGGCATGGTGGGAGAGAGATCTTCGAATGTTGTGATAAGAGCAGAGGCCCGAAGGGTCCCTGTGGAAGAGCCCAGACACAAGAGGTTTCGACCGGACGAGACGGTCACTTTCTCAAAAGTGGATGTTGTACCAGACCAAACACCGCATGCAGATCCTATGGTAATTTATGCCATTATTGGAACGTCTTTGATAAGAAGGGTATTCGTTGATGATGGAAGCGGGGTAGAAGTCATGTTTCCTGAGTGTTTTAACCAGTTGGAAGTAGATCACGATAACTTGAAAAAGTCAGCTTCCCATTTATATGGATTCACGAGAAACCCGATATTTCCCATAGGAGAGATAGCCCTGCCCGTTTGCGTAGTGGATGGCGACAAAGGGGTGACTATCAGGTGTAGTTTCGCTATCGTGGATGCCCCTTCCCCTTATAATGTGATTTTAGGAAGGCCATGGATGTGTCAGGCTCAGGCGTTCTGGTCACCCTATCACCTGATGATGAAGTTCCCGATGAAAATGGAGTGGAATCCATTTGCGGAGATCAAACTGTGGCTTGAAAATGTAACCTTACGATGGTACAAGAAACGATAAAGCAAAGAGATGTAGCGACAGTACACGCAAATGTGGGATTGGCCAATACAATACATATGCTTATTCGGGACATGGGATCAGTAGTTGTGGAGAAGCTAATTCGTGAAGATGTCAAGGAGAGACTGAGAGACTTATTGGGAGAGTGTGGGGACGTGTTCTCATGGGATATTTCTGACCTAAAGGGAGTACCTTTGAGTCTCACACTACATAGGTTGAACATTGACCCCTCGATTAAGCCAGTGAAGCGACTTTACCGATTTAAATAAATGTAGCCACAAAGATAGTTACCCATTGTTACCAATCGATAAATTAGTGGAAGGCGTCACTGGATATCATATTCTGGCTTTCTTTAATGCGCATAAGGGGTATCCCCAAATACTCATGGCGGAGGAAGACAAGGAAAAACATTGTTTATTACAGATGTGGGCACATACTGTTATAAGAATATGCCCTTTGGCTTAAAAAACGCTAGGGCTATTTACCAGATGCTAGTTGATAAACTGTTTAGGGGGCAGATAGGGAAGAAGATGGATATATATATATGGATGACATAGTTGTCAAAAGCAAAAGTCATAGAGAATTATTAAAGGACCTGGAAGAAACATTCAGTTGGCTTCGAGGGGCTAATTTGAAGTTGAACCCATCTAAGTGTGTTATCGGTGTGGGGGCGGGGAAGTTCCTCGGATTCATGTCTCGGAGAGGGGTATTGATGTAAACACAGAAAAGGTTAAAGCTTTGAAGACAATGAAAACCCCACAATCAATAAAAGATGTATAAAAGCTTACAGCGTCTCTAGCAGCATTGAGCAGGTTCATATTGAAGGGGGCGGAGAAACACCTACCCTTCTTCGATGTCCTTCGTAAGGTAAATGATAGCGGGCAGTCGTCGCACCCCTATTCAAAGATAATTTATAAGCCATTTTTGCTTACTTTCTACAACTAGGTAGATAGCGGCAAGTCGGGGCCGTCCACGAAGAAGAGGGATCTTCCTAAGCGTTTAGGCACAAAAGGTTGATATTAGGCTAGGAGTAGACATATATACATACATTTAAAAACATGTAAATGGGGGGGTTTGGTTGGTTGGTTTTCCTAAGTTACGAAAGTAAAAAGACAAGATAACTAGCAAAGTCAAGTGACTATGCTAATCATCAAACAAAACTAAGAAAAAGGGGTTTTAAAACTACAAAGATAAAAAAGCCTTGGGGGCAAGGGATATCCACTTCCAAATCTAATGTAGGTCATTGAACCATTCACTCATTCTATCATATAGCATTACATGACTCAACATCAACATACCCATCTAGCAAGAATCACAACACATTATGCACAAGAAGTTCTAAGTTCATGCTCGTAGATTTTCATGCAAAGGAGCTACGAAATTTGTCACGTTCCTAACACCTAACCAATTCAATCATACAAGCACTCCCTATGCTCAAACAACTCATGGCACAAATGAAGTGAAACACACCATCAAGAATACATAAATGCTAAATAACAAATGCTTCAAGGATGAATTAAAATCATCTATTCAATACTTCAACTACTTGTTGTGAAGATAAACCTTCCATCCTTCTTAGTTCGTAGTTTGCAAGAGTGAATTCGACATCTCTTGTCAAACCTCACCAATGACTCCCCTATTGCTAGGAGTATCCCATTGATGGCATTTAATCACGAAGAACCAACAAGCTTGGCAATACTTATGACCACTACACCGTGACTAAGCATTTAACCAATTCATGCAATTACACGAGATTGGATGAACGTGCAACGCACATTCATCCGAGAGCATATAACTCTCTCGTTTGCTACATAAATGAACATGACAAAGAGTTCAACATCAATCACATTCATCTAGCACATTATCAATCCATCAACACAATCAAAAGCTCTAAATCATACTCATACATTCCTAACAAGAAAAGGGGGGAAATCAACCCAAATCCCCCAAACCCTAGCTAGCAATTCATACAAGTATTTCATATGCTCAAGCTTTCAACAACATCAATGAAATCAACAATTAACATTCAAAGCATAATAAATGCACAATAGCAAAAACACCAAATAGATAGATAAAATGATTCTTACTACATAGAAGTGGAAGCTTCAATCCTTTGCTCCCAAGATAAAAACTACCCTAGATAAACAAAACCCATAACATAGAACAACAATCTACAAAGAAAGAAGAAGAAATGGAAGAAAATGGTGAAAAGTAGGGTTTTGGAGCCCCAAATGCGGGCTTGGAAGCTATGGAAAAGAAGGGGTGAAGAGGTATTTATAGGGGAAGAAAAAGGGGAGAAAAATGCTGATGCAGGGCTGAATTCACGCTGTCGTCGCGACCAGTTCCATCGCGAGTTGCGACCAGATCAGTAAACTCCATCCCTGTTTTGTTTTGCTTCCTCCGGGTGAACCGTTGATCCATTTTGGGAGTTCTTGTAGTCGATTTTATAGTGCTTGAGAAGAGGAATCCAATGGTACCACTATTGAAGGCTGATTATTCTCGGAAAATTATGAAAATGCTGGACCATCCTTCACCCGTTGCTTTGCTCTCCTTTCTTCACCTCTTCACTTCTTCAAATCTTCAAAAAGCCCAAGTGTAAGTCTTCAAATCTTCAAAGATATCTTTCAAAGTCTTCAAACAAATCACCTTGTCACACAAAATCATCTAAAAAGTGATAAAAATGTCAAAGTCGCTTTTATCCCTCCTTAAATGATTTCAAGGCAGAATGCCATATGTAGAGCACAAAATTATACAAAATCCAATCCTAAAAACCCTAATATAACCGTATAAAATGGCCTCATCAGTAAAGAAATTTGAGTGGAATGGCAAATGCGATTAGGCATTCAAACAGTTGAAGGAACACTTGAGGACACTACCTACCTTGATGAAACCAGATAAGGATTAGACGTTATACTTGTACATTTCCGCATCACAGTTTGCAATCAGTACGGCCCTAGTAAAAGAGAAAGAAAGGGTTCAGCATCTGATATACATTTCAGTCGTGCCTTTCAAGGGCCGAAAACGATGTGTACTATCCTTAAGAGGTTGATTCTAGCCCTCGTACATGCATCCAGAAGATTGAGACCCTACTTCTAGGGACACAAAATAGTCGTGCTCACGAACCACCCCATTCGACAGATTGAAGCTAGACATTTCAGGAAGAATGATGAAGTGGGCAGTGGAATTGGGAGAGCACGATATCCAATATCAATCTCAAGTTGCAATTAAGGGTTAGGCACCGACAGACTTCATAGTGGAAACTACAGAGCTCCTCGAGGTGTGTCTGGATCCCATTCAAAAGGTGGTAGCGAGCCAAAATGAGGTATAGAATTTTATGTGAATTATTCATCACATTCAAGAGGAAGTGGAGCCGGGGTTTTGTTAACCAGCCCCAATGGCAAAGATAACCCTTACGCGTTGAACTTCACATTCAAGGAAACTAACAATGAGGCTGAGTATGAAGCGCTGATCAGTGGACTGAACCTGGGAAGGGATTTACAGGTGGAGGAATTGGAGGTTTTCAGTGACTATCAAATCGTGGTTCAGTAGGTGAATGGGGAATACGAGGCTAAAGAGCTTAACATGTAAAGATACCTCGAGGTTGTGAAGAACCTGTTAAAAAAAATTTAAATCCTACACTTTAACATAGGTTCCAAGGGAAAGCAATCATAAAGGAGACGCTCTAAGCAAGCTCGTTTCTTCAGATTTGGGAACCCAATCCCATCAGCAACTACTCATGGAAACTTTGAGCAAACGAAGTTTCGAAGAACCTGTAGTTATGGCAGTTAAAACGGAAGACTCTTGGATGACACTATCCGTGGCATATCTTCGAGAGGGTATCCTGCCGAAAAATGAAGTGGATGCCAGAAAGATAAGGTTGAAAGCTCCAATGTATGTGTTGCAGGAAGAACTATTAAACAGAAGGGGTCATATTTAGCCATTGCTTCGATGCGTTAACACTTATAAGGCTAATTATCTCATAAGGGAAGTCCACGAGGGGGTATGCGGCATCCACCGGGGAACCAGATCTGTGGCGAGTAAGCTTATTCGAGCGGTATTTTACTGGCCGACAATGTTCGAGGATGCGAATCGATACATTCAGGCTTGCTACCAATGTCAGAAACATGCTCTAATAACACATGTTCCCCGGGAAGAGATGAGAAGCATCTATAGTTCGTGGCCATTCGATAAATGGGGGATCGATCTGGTGGGCCCTATTGATTATTTCACGAAGTGGGTAGAGGATGAGCCCCTGGCGAACATAAGAGGAAAAACAATAATTTCCTTTTGCTAGAAGAACAATGTGTGCCGTTTTGGAATCCCAAGGACGATCATTAAGGATAACGGAACACGGTTTTCTCATGATCTCTTCAAGAAGTGGTGTGAGGAATATCAAATTAAGAAAAAGGTGACATCAGTTTACCACCCCCAAGACAATGAACAAGTGAAGGTGACCAACAGAACAAAAGAAAAAGGAATACGAGCACCCCTAAAGGGGGCGGAAGGTAATTGAATATTGGAATTACCTAATGTGTTGTGGGTGTATCGGACAACTGAGTCTTCCACCACTGGTGAAATGCCTTATAGCCTAATATATGGCTCGGAGGCAGTGATCCCTGTAGAAATAGGTGTTTCTAGCCCTAGGATGATGGCTGATGCAGATGAGATAAGCAATCTGCAGAACCGATATCTGGATTTGGATATGGTGGAGGAAAAGAGAGAGTTAGGTTTTTTACATAAGGCTAAAGTCAAAGAACGGGTCAGAAGATACCATGGCAGAAGGGTAAAGAAGGTGTTGTTTAATCTAGGGGACTTGGTATTGAGAAAAAAAATAAGAAAAGCAGAAAGGAACCTGAAGGGAAGTTAGCTGCAAATTGAGAAGGACCCTATATGGTGATCGAATTGCACCTGGGAGGAAGCTATATTCTCGAAGAGATAAATGGGGTTCGAGTACCAAGGAGGTGGAACATCACCAACCTGAGAAAGTACTTCCAGCTATGATGAGTGAGTTGCTTTTAAGCGGCACTCTAGCTGATGTTCGAGTGGGTTGCTCTTAAGAGGTGCTCCAGATGATATTTCCAGCTACGGCTGATGTTCGAGCAGATTTCTCTTAAGCGGCGCTCTAGATGATATTTCTAGCTACGAATGATGTTTGAGCGGGTTGCTCTTAAGTGGCACTCTAGATGATATTTCCAGCTATGGCTAATGTTCGAGCGGGTTGCTCTTAAGCGGCGCTCTAACTGATATTTCTAGCTACGGTTGATGTTTGAGCAGGTTGCTCTGAAGCGGCGCTCTAGATGATATTTCCAGCTACGGGTAATGTTCGAGTTGTTTTTCTTTTAAGCGGTACTCTAGATGATGTTTAAGTAGTTTGCTTTTGAGCGACACTCTTGTTGATGTTCGAGTGGTTTACTCTTAAGCAGCACTCTAGTTGATGTTCGAGTGATTTTCTATTAAGTGGTACTCTAGATGACGTTCGAGTGGCTTGCTCTTAAGCAGCCTTCGTGGGCTACTTTTTTAATCTTGAAATGATGAACTAGTGGACAAAATTGGAAGGATGTATGTGGAAACACCAAACCCGGGTAAAACGCTCGTGTCTCTGAACTTTTCAATTCCTACTTATCGAAGATATTCATACTATATTTGCCTAAAGAAGTTGCGTGTGGCACTCATATCCGGGGTGTAAAATGTTTGAGGAAGTATAGGCACGAGCAACTTGAATCCTGTTACAATCTTTTAACATCACTGACGCTAACAACATGGGTTTGAGAAACCCGATTTACGTTTTCGAAGAGCGAGAGTTAAAAAAGCCTTAACTTCATCAATAAATAGAAGTAAAATTTTGGTACCAAAAAGTAAATGAACTTATTCATCTAAATGTATTAATCTAAATGGAGGAAACCCCTCCTAAAACAAATCTTCAGTGGAAGGAGCTAGCCCCTTCACCTTTACTTCTATTTCTTCGAGCTCTTTAAGCTTGATACTGGTGGCTCTTTCAATATCCATCATTTGTTCTTCCACAAGATATTCAGAAGGATCCAGGGGAGCAATGGTCTTACCTCGCTTCTTCAAGGAAGGTTTGAATGGGTCCTTCGAGGAGGACCTAACACTTTTACAGCATTTTGTGGAGGATCCCTTGGTAGCTTTGCTCAAGGGGGCAAGATGCTTTTCATCTGCTTTAACGGCAGATCTTTGTAACCGAGGAGCAGAATGATAACTTGAGGGGGTGAATCCCTTTACCTTCAGTTCTGCAAACCAATCAAGAATAAGGTCAAAGGTCTTTTTCTGCTGAGGAGTTCCATTCCCATGGACGTTAACTTCCTCCATCCAGTATTGAGTGGCTTTGATTGGAAATTTTGAAAGCTGATCATTTCCAATTAAATATGAGGAAGGAATGCAGTGAGAAAGCATGTGGACACGAAGGCTTACTTCGTGTGCAGCAACGTTTTCTTCAAAATCAGTGATACGCTCTTTGACTTCTTTGGCTTGTACCTTACAGGCCTCGATCTCCCCCATGATTCATGTGTTCTCAGACAGGAGGGATTCTACCAAAGAACTATCCTCAATCGGGGGGCTCCTTCGAGGGGTTGCATGGGGTTCGCTTAAAGAAAGGGGGTCTTCGCTACCTATCTTCCAAGCGACCAATTCCTCTTCAAGGCTAATTATTTTGTACTGAGCCACTAGATGTTGCTCGGAAATTAACTCCCTTTAGGCCACTAACCTACGATTTTTTCCCATGCAACCAATTGGGAGCCCTTCCACTACTGGAAGCCTATTCGCAGTAGTAACGCATGACTTCATAGAACCAAATTTTAGATATATTTGATGCATCAGCTCTCCAAAGTCTTTATCTGCGGGATCACAACCTTCGAACACCTCTAAAGGATATGCACCATTAAATTATTTGCTCAGGAAATTTGTAACAAACCCCTTAAAGGTTGGATGGTCTTTGGACTACCACAATTTCATCTCAACTTCGAGTTGGTTGAGCTTGTCCTTCAAAGATTCCTTCTCTCGGTTACAATCAGATAAACCATGTGTGGCTTTCAATAGATGTTTGTGTGTCTTACTCAACTCTTTTCGAGCACTTGAAAAGCTCCTCACAAACGCTTTCTGACACTCTCTTCAACAAGTTAAACAACAAAAAGAGGACAAAGGTGAAATCAATAAATAAGTCATAAAAATCGAAAAAGATATTCTTATATTGAAGTTTTGGGAAAAAAAGTTACAACTGGGGGCCCTAATTGGCAAAGTTACAATCAAGGACAAAATCAAGGAAAAACCCAAGAATCATCCTCTTTTGAGGTGGATGCAGCCATTTCTTCCACTTGGGCGGCTACTGAATTCTGCTCGGGAGAGGTGCATGTGGCCCCTAGAAGGGGGATCGCTCGAATCCCCTCGGCAGTGAAGAACTGCCCTTTGGACTTAATGAAATCCATCAGGGCAACGCAAAGGTTATTTTTCTTGATTGCCTCATCCCATTTCGCATCATGGGTAGCTTTGAGCTCTGACTAGACTAGATCATCAACTTGCTTAGCGAGTTCTTCAGACAAGGAGGCGGACACTTGAGGCTTCAGGAATTCCTCTGCTAGGTTGCTATAGCCGAGATGCTTGGCCACCCCCCAAAAGATCCACAAATAGTTGAAGCAACTTGGAGTTGTTCAAAAGTTTGCATTTAAATACCTCGAGCAGCTGGACCTGTGAGGCTGGATCCTCAGCAGCCTGAACCCTTTTCTCGAGGGTATCCTTCTCCAGCGTCCATTGATGCCTCTCGGCATCAACATTTCACCTCTCTTCTTCCAGATTATATTGGTTATTCTCGAGCACCCTATTCTTCTCCTTGAGCACTCTCTTCAACTCCAAAATTTCAGCATCCTTTTTGCTGAGAATTTCTTCGAAAGAACAATGGCTAGAAGTAAAAGTGCATGCGAAAGCTTCCATCTTCTGAGTAGCTTCATGAAAAAGTTGGGAGACCTAGCAAAATAGTTAAACTTAGATCAATGCTACAAAAAATGACACTGAAATAAATTTGTCAAAGGAACAGATGAAAACAACAGGGTTAGAGACCATGCTCGAGAGATGACGCTCAATGCTGGACATGAATAATGCATCACTCAAAGGGGGTGCCGATTGTTGATGGGCTTTGTCATCGCCACGTGCTACTATTAACGGTGGTGGGGAGGCATTACCAACATTGCTCCCATATGCCCCTGTCTTCTGGCAAACATTCCTATTATGGAGGGGGCTGGCCATCAGCAACGGTCAAAGTAGGCCTTCCACCACCTGCTGGGGGAGTTGAGGCTTGATTCGAGGGAGTAAGGGTCCCTTTAGACCCTGCTTTGTGGGCTTCTCTTTCCTTAAGCCGCTAGCAAGACCCACTGGAAAAAAGAAAAGAAAGAGAACATCAGTAAAATTAAACTCAACGATACAAAAGACAGGAGAAGTATAATTCTATTAGGCACATTTGGAGGCTTTCCGAGTGCCTAAAATTACTAACGAGGGTCTCGATGGGAGGGCCTTCTTTGGGGCCCTCAAGTTCTCTTCCCCTCTTCCTGGTATTCTTCCTGGTATTCTTCCTGGTATTCTATACATATACTTCTCGCAGATTAAGGGGGTGTGTGGGGGGAGGGGAATGCAAAGCCGCTAATCCGGGGATTAGGATTATTGAAGGGGCAATAGTCAAGGGAGCTGGACAGCAGCTTTTGCCTATCCCTCTCGAGGGTATCCAGACAAATATACTCCCTAGGTTTGGGAGACTCGACTCGCACGTCCCAATTCCACGGGGGAACTCGATACCTTCTGCTGTCAAACGAAATCCCCTTCTTCTAGTTTATCCATTCACCTGAATTACAAGGAACAACTAAAACCTTTTGATGTGCCTCCCGGATGGTAAAAGTGGCAATCATATCGGTGGACCGCCCACTATAAGACACGAAGTACATCGAGCGAAGAAACTTATACCTTTGCTTGATATCGAACTCGTCACATCATGTCAAGAACATCATAATGATCACCAAGACGTTGGGATGAACTTGTGCAAGGCTCACCTGGAATTGTTTAAGAATTTTTGAAAAAAGGGGCGGAAAGGGGAAGGTGAGCCCGCAGCAAAGATGTCTGAGGGAAATCGCTGATCTTTCCTCGGGGAGGTTATGGGGGGTATCTTCCTCTCGAAAGGTTTGAAAATTGCCATCTGGAGCTATTCGTTGGCCAAGAGGGATCAAGTCCAAAACCTTTGAGATAACTTTCCCCACTACTGCGACCAGGGGATCCTTCCTCGAATCCCTCAGCCTTATCCTTCGAGAATTCCCCTTTTTCTTCTTTTGAGAGGATTTAGCCGAAGAAGATACATGATGCGCTCTTAAGGGTTATTCCTCCTCCTCGAGGGATATCATCTCTCTCAAAAGAGACGCATTCTCCTCCTCCTCTATGGCCTCGAGGGATGCGTCTTTGCAGTCCAGAGATATATTTGACTCCCTTAGAACTTTGAGCTCTGGATTCTGAGGAGGGTAGAAGTCAATCTTGCCACTGGTAGGGGATCTCCTTATATAGGGCTTGCCCATGCCTGGTGGTCAATTCTCGATGAGCTCTCGAGGAGACATATCAGTTTATGTGAAAACCCTTTCTTCCCCAGGATTATTAGTAATGTGATCAGACATACCTCCCCCGTCATCGAAATTATATTGGAATTATTTAGATTGAGTGCATTCCGAGTCACTAATAGCCCTTCCTGGCGTACTAATCCATTTCCCTCCTACCCTAATCTCACCGGGAATTCTCTCGGAGGCGGAACACTCATCATAACGGGGCATGATTGTAAGGTGAGGAAACAAAAAGATCAGGATAAGAAGAGAGAGGTACTTACTGATTTTCTGGGAAAGGCGATGAAAATTAGATGGCTTGAGAGAGAAAAAAGTGCTTGTAAGAAGTTCCTGTAAAAGAGAAAAGTGAAAGAATGAAGAGAATTTATGGGGTAATAATGGGGGCTGAAACAGCGGATAATTAATTATTGTCTTGGAAGTGTAACAAGTTATAGAAACAAGAAATTAATTTTCTGTCTTCTGACAACACACTGTTTGGGGAGCAGTGACACACGCGGTTGTACGACACGTGTGTGTCTTTTGGAATCCTAGTGTTGAGAGTTGATTAGAAAACCATATTCCCTCTCTTGAAGGCAAGAGCAACGAACTACAAGGTTTGTTTCGAGTTTTCAGAGTCCTGAATACAGCCCCATGCATTCGAGACCTCGAAGAACCTTTGTACCGTTCCAAACTTCTGAGGTTGAGAACCTGCATATTTGGGGACTTTTGATAGAGCTTAAGCTCAAGAAGGCTATTGGGATGAAGATGTGGCAGCCCAATTAGGAGAATATTTAATACCCTAATGTAATTTCCACATTCATGGGTAATTAAGAGCGATAATTAAGGAGAGTATTATTTTGGACACGGAGTATAAATAAAAGTTACGTATTTACTTATCATTCATTATGTATTAATCATATTGGACTTTTGGACTAACTTAGGCATCAGAGTGCTGACCTCTGGAACCCCAGGGACAGTTTTTTTGCAGGTCTACTCGAGAAGAACTCAAGCCCACGAACTGGTCAGTTGTTCGAGACGCATCAACCATGTTTGGTTGGAACATCAAGTGTTGGAAATGAAACAACGAATGCGGTAGTAAAAACGCATGCATTGCTTGAAAATGGGGAAAATTTGACCCGTGAATTCCTTCGACCTGGATTCTTGGCACGTGAGATTCTTATAACCCGGAATGATTAATTCCCCAATTATTTGTGTCCAACATTCCCCAAAAAATGACATTTACACCTAAATCCCTCCTTATTCTCTAAACTTTCTATAAATTACATTTGAAACCCCATTCTTACTTAAATTTCATTATGTTACATATTAGTTCTTAATTTCTAGTTTCGCTATATAAGACGGTTTTAGGTAAGACTTTGTCCAACATCTGTCTTAGAGCCACTCTTGAATCATTTATAGAGCATCTATTTTTAACTTTTTAATAATTTCTTAAATATTTAACCAAAAAGAATAATCTAAGTTTAAATAACTTCAAATAAAAAATGTCCGAACAAAATTTAAATTATCTTTTAGTACCACCACAGCTTAATAGTTGGTGGTAGCAACTATGTATTTTTTTGAATGTACATTCAAATCCATGTTGCAAAACTAATTACAAACGTAACAAGCAAACATTTATTTGTTGATTGTATATCCATAAACCGATTTACTTTCATTATGAATGGTTTTGTGTCCACCCTCATCTCAGTTAGAGTCAAGTGGTAAAATAATCCTAACTTTAGATAGAAAATGTCAATATAATTCTGTAAAAGAAAAAGGTATCAAAATGACCCTGACTTTTTAAATATGTGTCAATCTAACATTGGACTAGACGCCGTTCACTTCGATTGTCAGCGGAAAGTTTGACTAAAAATTGAGAAAATGGCCATTTTCGCCATGGATTATAGAGAACCTGAAAAGACCAAAAAGCTCTTTATTCTTCTTCTTCTTGAGCCTTTCCCATTGGCTTCCTGCTACATGCCTCACTCCTGCAGCTCAAGGGCGACCAGAGCTAATGGTGAAGGAGATTTAGAGTAGATAGAAACATTAAGCTTCCAGCAGGCTGGCCGAAATTATTCGCCGACGATGATGTTGATGGTTTTGAGCTGGGAAAACTCGGAGCGCATTGGTTTACATTTGGCTCAACACTACTTGATTGGGAGCTGGAGAGAACTAGGAAAGAAGCCTGGTGATCTATTACTTTCATGTTGATCGGAGAAACAAGTTTCACCGATAAAGTTTGGTTCGTTGCGACATTGTCGGAACCCATGATGGAGGTTAGGGCAACTGCTAATGCGGATTGGAAACTCGGGTCGGAAGTAATCGCTTTCATGGCAACTGTAATAGGATCCGAGGAAAGGTTGAAACCCAGCTACAATATGATCCGTAGATTGGCGCGCTGAAGCAGCTCACAATGCTAGATTTGGTGTGAAAAAGGTGGCGGATATGACGGGATGGGGAAGATGGGAAGAGGATGTTGGAGTTAGGTCTAATGAGCGGCGAGGGAGGTGAGGGGGGAGCAAAGGTGAGAGGGAGGTGGTGGTGGCTGGTGGTAGGGTTGTGGTGCAGGGTGGTGCCGGGTGGTGCCGGGGTTGTGGCTCTGATAAGGGTGGGGTGATGGTGAGGGTTTGAAGAAGAAGGAAAAGGGGTAGATTGGAAAAAAATCAGCTCAAATGGGTGAAGGTATTTTGTCATTTTGAGTCCAGTCAACACACAAATTGATGAATCAATGCCAAAAGGTTATATATGCACAATTCGTTATAAAGTTGGGGTTATTTTGACACTTTCTCATTTTTCAAGTTTATTGTGGCACTTTCAGCTTAAAGTTAGGGGTTTAAGTGTAAAAACCCCTTAGTTTAAACATTTGAACAAAGGGGCGAGTCAGGTAGATTGAAGTGTGAGCGTATTTGCAATTACTCTGTTCTTTTATATATGAGACACTTTTGTTTTTGAGTTGTTTTTGTTATATTGATATATTTTTCATTTCATCCCTCATTCTACATTTTTACTTTCTAAATTCAATTTCATCTGTACATTCGAGCTAGATAAATTGGCCCATTTTTTTCACAGTCTTCAGTGATCATGACGGTTAATATCTCTACCTATGCATAACAATTAAAAATATAAAATTAATATTTCAAAAATAAATGTTAACATGAATCTAACAATATCTCGCATGATACATACGTGCATATATATATATATACATATATACATACATACATATACACATATATATATGTATATACAATACATATATACATACATACATATACATATATATATATGTATATACAATACATATATACATACATACATGTATAATACATATGTACATACATACATGTATGGATACATACATACATATATATATATATATAAGTGGGTCTCCTGACATGTGGCATGTCAATAAGCTAATAGACCGTCTACGTATTTTTTACCTTATACACTGCATTTGTTAAATTACATATACTTAATTAAAATAATTTTAAATATTTTTTATATTATATATTTTTTATATATTTGCATTCAAATACTCCCTCTAGTCTTCTTTTATTAGCCTCGAAGGAGATGACACAAGTCTTTATAAAAAGTAAAACTAGTGGTGAAAATTGTATTGGAATGATAAAAAGTAAAATAAGTAGATAAAAACATTCTAGTATTTGTTATAAAGGGAAAATGTCAATTAAGACCATCCATGGTAAATTTGCCCACATTAGAGAACCAGAGGGAATACACATTATTACATGTTTTAACTTTTATAATACAATATTTAATTTTTATAAAAAATTAAACATTTAATGTAAAAAGTATAATGGATTGTTCATAAGCTTGTGAACGTACCGCATTTCCTGAGACTTTTTCTATATACATATATATATATTCTACTCCTTCGTCCCACCAGGTATACTCTCTTTGTTTTGTTATTTATGGCATACTTACTCTATAAATGGATGTTTTCTTTTATTTGACACTCTTTCCATTTTTGGCAAGATTCCTTTAATTTCATCCATTCATTCTATTTTTTACTTTCTACCTTCAATTCCATCCACTCATTTTCTTCACCTAAATCCAAGCATCTAAACCTATGTTGTCATAAATAGAAAAACAGAGGGAGTATTTACTTTTTCAAAATCAAACTTGGCAAACTTTGACCATAAATATAAATTAATATATACATACTAATATATCATGTGATATATTGTTGGATTCATCTTAACATCTTTTTCTAAATATCAATTTTATGCGGAATTGTTATATATAGCTATAGATATCGTCGGTGAAACATGATCATTGAAAATCGTGAAAAAGTAAATATCTCATTACTAATGGAATAGAGGGAGCATAAATTTAGTGGATCGCTATATCTCGCCCTGTATTTTACTGTTCTCGCCCTAATACGTATACAGTATTTTTTATTTTTTTATTTTCAATAGGTAAATTAAAATCAATTTAGATAATTGTAGTTAGTTAATATTAGCGGAACGAATTTAGTTAATTAATCTAAATTGCGCCGCCGCCGACTGCCGCCCGCCGCCGGTCGCCGCCGCCCGCCGCCGGTCGCCGCCCGCCGCCGCCGGACCCGGCTCGCCCCGGCCTGGGCGCGAGGCGCCGCCGGTCGGCTCGCCCCGGCCTGGGCGCGAGGCGCCGCCGGTCGGCTCGCCATGGCCTGGGCGCGAGCCGGCGCCGGTCCGGTCGCCGCGGCCTGGCCGCGAGCCGCTGCCGGTTCCGTCGCCACCGGCGGACCGCGAGCCACCGCTGGGCCGGTCGCCACCAAGAGGCCGCGCGCCGCCGCCGGTCCGCTCGCCACCGGTGGACCGCGGGCCGGTCGCCACCGACAGGGCGCGAGCCATCGCCGGGCCGCTCGCCGTCGTGTGGGCGCGAGCCATGGCTCGCCGTGCGGTGGGCGCGAGCCGCGCGCGGTCCGTTCGCCAGGGCTGGGGCGCGAGCCGGACGCGCCTCGGCTCGCCGTGGGCTGGGCGCGAGCCGTGCCAGCCTGCTTCCAAAAATCGAACTATAAATGAGCTCGAATTCTTACTCATTCAAAGGGCACTCGAATTCTTACTCATTCAAAGGGCACTCGAATTCTTACTCATTCAAAGGGCACTCGAAAAATATTGCTATCCAAGACGAGCAAAAATTACCCCGAAAAGGGTGTTAGAAATTCCATGTCTTCGGAGGTAATTTTACTAATTAGCTTTCTGTCCGTAAGTAGTTGTTAAATTTAATAATTTTTGCCATACAAATTTATGCTCGTCTTTGTGTTTTAATTTATTAACTGTTACGATGAAATTATTGCACATTTATCTCCTATGAATTTATCTCCTGTTAATAGCAGTAACGTTAATGTATGTCCTATTAATTATTGAAGCAGTTATTTTTGTTGTTTTGTTAATTTTGTGATTTTGTTAATTATTGTACCGTTAAGTTAAGTATTTTTACGTTATTTTGATATTTTAATTTGTTGAACTGTAAGAATGTTATATTAATTCTAGCCACGATGTTATTGCATTTTTTTCCCACTACATGTATGTTTTAGCTGTTAATGAAAAAGAAATTTATGCTCATCTTAGTTTTTTAATTTATGCTCATCTTAGTATTTTAATTTATTAATCGTAACGTAAAAATTATTGTAACGTTAATTTTATTTATTGTAACGTTAATTGTAATTATTGTAACGTTAATGTTGTTGTTTTGTTAATTTTGTTATTTTGTTAATTATTGTGACGTTAATGTTGTTGTTTTGTTAATTTTGTTATTTTGTTAATTATTGTAACGTTAATTTACATTTTTTACGTTAATTTTGATATTGTAATTGGTATAGCAGTTGAGTGTAACTAATTACTTGATGTTTATTGCTGTTTAAGGATGACAATCAGTCATGTGAAGCTGCTGCAGGGCGGAACGGATACTCTCCATTTGCCACCTCAGCTGTGTTCCCAGACGTTGCCGAGGCTTACTCCTACCTGCAACGGATTGCTCTGCAGGTGGGATTTGAACTTGTGACGGGGTCCTACAAACAGAATAGGAATGGTCCCCTGAGGTTATATTGCATTTGCAATCGGGGCCGAAAGGATAAGGATGTAGATACGAGCGAATCTGATGTAGTCCGACGGAGTAGCAGCTCGACCAGCAGTTGTGGCTGCCCGTTCGCGATTGTCTTGAAGCAGAGCATCACGGGGAATGGTTGGAATGTAGTGCCGTGCAAGGATCCTAGACGAGGGATGCACAACCACCCTTTCTCAGTGTACCCCGAGGGTCATAGACAGAGCAGCAAGCTCCATGCGGACGCGAAGCAAATGATCAGAGACTTGACAGATTCAGAAACTGCCCCAAGGCATATCAATGCCAGCCTCAGTAATTCGTTTCCGGACCTGCATCAGAACATTAGGCAGGTGTACAATGAGAGGTCGGCATATGCAACAGAAAGGCGAGGCTGGCGCAACACAGCAGAGAATTGTTTGCATCTGGCCACCGCGAAAGGGTATGTCACTAGTCACCGCTCAGCAGGTGATGGTACTTTGACTAATTTATTCATGGCCAATCCCGATGCTGTTGTGGCATTTCGCACGTTTCCGTGGGTGGTGGCCATCGACTCAACGTACAAGACCAATCGCTACGGCATGCCATTCATTGAGATGGTTGGGATGTCCCCTTGCAACACAAACTTCCTGATTGCCTACGCAATTGTCGTTGACGAAACGGCAGATACCTATGAGTGGGTGTTGAACGCGCTGAAGAACTTGCTTGTGGATGGACCGTTCCCTGAGGTTGTGGTCACCGATCGGGAGATAGGACTGATTAGGCCACTTCGGACTGTGTTTCCGGAATCGAACCATTTGCTCTGCACCTGGCATATTAACAAGGATGTGGAGGCACGTGTTACTGTGCTGACAGGGAATAAGAGGAACGGGGCAGCGTTCAAGAATGGTGCATGGTTCCGAGTTTGCAATGCGTCCACCGTTGCAGAGTACGAAACCGCCTTGGTGGATATGAGGACTGGATGGTCTTGGAGCGAGGCTGTTGTTAGTTACGCTGAGACGACGTGGCTCACCCCCCATAAGGAGAAATTTGTGAGGGCATGGACGAACAGATTTCTGCATTTCGGGAACACAACTACATGCAGGGTCGAAAGTGCACACTCGTCATTAAAAGGGTGGTTACATACGTCGACTGGTTCGCTGGACACGGTATGGAGGCGTGTCGACCTGCAGATAGCCCAGCAGATTACTATGATCAAGACCGGCCTGGAGAAATCAAGAACTGTCGTTGGAAGATTGCACCGTAGGGCCCTTTTCAGCAACTTGATCAACAATGTGTCCAAATACTGTCTGGATAAATTGACGGTCGAGTCCGGGAGGATTGATACACTCGGAGCACAGGTATATGCTTACTGTGGATGTGTGCTGCGCTCGACACACGGAATACCGTGTGCATGCATCATGGCAGGGGCAGTTGCTGAAGGAATCCCCTTGTACTTGGACGACATTCATCCGCTGTTCAAGAGCCTGGCATTGGGTGATCACGTGCCGAGCACGGACAACATTGCGAGGGCCGAACAAGATCAGTCGCGGTTCAACACTCTGTTGGAGGAGCTGGCACGCAGCGACCCTTCGGTCCACCGACGAGTTTCATCCTACATAGATGCGCAGTTGCGTCCGGAGGAGAGCGGCATTGGCGAGCCGGACAATTGCACCAGTGCACGTGGGAGACCAAGCGAGCAGGTCCCCCGATCAAGATCAACCCGACGTTCACCGAGCTACCACGAGCACGTGAACAGGCGATACGGGAGTAGTTCACGGTCCCCGGGGCGTGCTTCAGGGAGCGGTCGCCGGCACGGTGAGTACAAGCACCATTCTTCCTAATGAACGCCTCCTGCGCAAGATATTTATCTTAATGTGTTCTCCTGCAGCGACATTCCCGTTCCTCGAAAGTGTCCCCCACATTGTCCGGCGCTACATCGAAGGCTGGAACGATGTCGCGAGTGATGGAAACTGTGGCTTCAGATGCGTTGCTGATGCGTTCCACGTAGACGGTGAAGGTGAATGGTCTACAGCGCGTCGGGCGGTATTTAACGAGATATCAACTCATTGGCCTGACTATGTTCCCATATACGGTTCGCGGAATGACGTTGAACTCGCCAGAGCCCGTATACACCACACCAGCGGTCCATGTGGTCCCTCGCATTGGTTTACGGTCATTGCAGACATGTTTCCTGTGGCCACCTACTACAACGCGGTTGTAGTTCTATATTACATTTTAGAGAATGGGTCGGCGGACCATTGCTGTACAGTCCTTCCACTGAGGGTAGGCGGGGGCGAGGATGGAACAAGTAGGGAGCTACACATTGTATACGTTCGCAGTGCAAGCCATTTCGTCCGGGTACACGTGAAGGAAAACTGTCCCATGCCCCCCGTGGTTAATATGTGGACCACGTTGAGGAAGGCTGATGTCGTAGGTTGGGAGTTACCCTTTCGTAGGAGGCTAAGGGCTTGGAGAAGAGCATACTCTGAAAGTAATTAACTGTTGTAAATCGCCAGAAACATTTTGGCATGCACGCAACCGTTACAGTTACTATCGAAGCATGGAGTAATTATTTTGATAGCATTACTGTTGCAAAAATCGATGACTTATGTATTTGATATGCACAAACAGTTACCGATTACATAAATGAGCAAACTATGGCAAAACTGTGGGTTCATACATAAGCAAACGTCCGACTAAGGAATGGGGCCATAACCGAGCCTGCGGTACTCATCGCGATGACTGACAAAAGTCGTCATCAACTGCCTCACGCGGGGGTCGGCGGCGAGTCCATCAACGGTCGCCGAGTCAAACGGATCCAGGTCGCCCATCATGTCACTCAGCATCTGTTGCACAGGAAACAGAGTTTACAATAACGAAACAGTAAAATGTAATATAATTACTCGAAGCAAACAGTACGGGAAAACTTACCGATAACTGATGATGTATCATGTCCGGTCCACTCGCGGCAGCATGTTCAGGATTTGCGATCAATGGGTGCGAATGGGTCGCGTACCAGCCCTCGTAATCCATGGTACACTCTGATTGGCTCGTGGCTATCGGGAACGCCGCAAGCTGACCGTCGTGCCAAGTGTGTGCCATCTCCCACAGGGTCAACTGCAGCCTCCCTGGGTAGGTCACTGAATAGCCGGCTGGATCAGCCGGGCGGGAACAAGGCTCGGGCGCAATTGCAAGACCCCGCGGTATACCCTGTACGAGACCGAACTGGCGCACAACGCGATCTGGCATGTACGCCTCCATTGCGTCGAGGTATCGAATCACGCCGTGGTAGTGAGTCCTCCCCCTCGCAGCCCTAACCACGTCCACTCCATACGGCAACCAATCCACCTGCAAAAAAGTTCCACAGACATGTTACGTTTCTACGGAATCCGATCTATCTACTACTGTCAGAATAAGAGTAAAAGCATGGAATTCATACCTGGTCGGGCTGTAAGGCATCCAACTGTCGCCTGATGGCACCGAGCCTCCCCGTACCCCTCCCCGATCTATCCCCTGTGTGCCACCGACTGGCGCGACCCGGAAGAGCTGGCAACGTACTCGGTCCCGGCCGAAACATCGGAAAGTACTCGTATATCCATGCTTGAAGCAGCGTGCAACATCCGCATAGGCCGCGCGCCTTGGACCGGGACGCAATTCCCAACTGCAGATACAAACTGGCCAACGTCGCCGAGCCCCACGACAACTGCGAATCAAGCAGGGGTAGAAGGTTGGCTCTAACCTTATTCCCAGTTTTATCCACAAAAAGCGTGGATGAAAACAGGGTCAGCATGTAGCACATAAATTGGAAGTTCTGGCTCTGGCCCGCCGCTACACACCTCGCCATCAACGGTTGGGCATCTATGTTACCCCCGTTCCAGTCTTCTGCGACAAAGGACTCCACGTCTTTCCCAAACAGTTCAGCGCACGCTTCCTCAATAGTCTCCACCGAAATGGTACTCGCAACAGCGCCACCATCGATGGGAATGCCAAGAATCATCTCAACGTCATGCATCAAGATGGTCATCTCCCCAAACGGCATGTGAAACGTGTTCGTGTCCGGCTGCCACCTCTCGACAAAAGCGGATATCAGTGCCATGTCAAGGAACTGGAACATAATCGCAGGCAGGTGGGCCAACCCGGTCGCATGTATCCGGGCCTGTGCAACATCGCTCAGTTCGGGGAGCGTGGCGACTAGCTGCTTGCATAGCGGCGACCGAGCATGGCATCTCAACACACCTCGCCCTGTACCATTCCAAACGTCAAGCGCGACGTGTCCTCCGAAGCTTGGTATGACGAGGTCATCCTGGGGGCCACCAGCCATCGGTCCCCGCACTAG
The DNA here is from genome assembly GCA_037428765.1 of Rubia yunnanensis. NCBI lineage: Eukaryota > Viridiplantae > Streptophyta > Magnoliopsida > Gentianales > Rubiaceae > Rubia > Rubia yunnanensis. The sequence goes on along the minus strand of CM075071.1, from coordinate 64,442,258 downwards.
CCACGTCTCATCGGCGGGTCGCTTCCTCCTATTCCTCGGTGCCATTCCGGTGCTAGGCTCACCGGCATTGCACGATCCACCAGAAGACTGTGCGAATTGACCAGCTCTGTTCCTCACGGTGTGCCTGGCTCCAGCTGCAGCATAACGTTCGATCCCGGCATCCAATGGAACACTCGAACCAGGTTGGCCCACCGGGGGGACATCTGCCGGCAGGTCATAATTCATCTGCCAATCACTATCATGACGGATACCACCAGATGCGAGGATGTTAATCTCCGGACCGTCCCATGTCGGCATGGGATCGAATGCACGAACGCTCGGTGGAGAAGGCTGCTCCGGTCCTACATCACACTCCCGCGGGCGAGGCGACGATTCATCCTCGACCACGCGGCCTCTAGCCTGTCTCGCCGAGGCACTAACACCTCTTCGTCGTATGGAACGACCATGACCGTCAGGTTGACCAGCAGTGCTCATCAACGACACAAGATATGTAATTAGTATAACAACAAGTGAATCAAACTGATATGATAAGATAAATTAACATACATTTCAACAACGTGTGAACTAATATTTTCGAACGGTGCATCATTTCAGTTTCCTTATGGAGACTACATATTATATAATGCATAGGAAAAAGTGGATGTAACATAAAAAAACCCCTCCAAAAACAGCAAATTTATAATCGTACAATCATACAACGAACTGGAACATTTTTTTTGTTACAAATTGGCGATTACATTACTAAATAATCTTATTTTTTAGCCACATCACACTATTATTAACATTCAAGGAAACAATAGTTAAAACATATCGTAACAGTTTACCACACAAGTGTTTACATCGGATTACTAAAGTTTGTTTAAATAGAACTATATTCTATTATGTCACATAACTAAATAATTTCCAAAAAACACAATTCCTAAAGAATAACTTCTGAGAAATTTCTATTACGTCACATAACTAAATAATTTCTAAATAGACCAATTTCTAAAAAATACAATTTCTAAAACATTATGTCCAAATTTAAACTAAGTAATTTCTACAAAACACAATTTCTTCGTTTTAATTTCAATTATGTCACATATCTAAATAATTTCTACATAACCCAATATCTAAAAAATACAATTTCTAAAATATTATGTCCAAATTTAAACTAAGTAATTTCTACAAAACACAATTTCTTCGTTTTAATTCCCATTATGTCACATAACTTAATAATTTCCAAAACAACACAAATTCTAAAAAATAGTTTCTAAATAATTTCTATTATGTCACATAACTAAATAATTTCTAAATAACCCAATTTCTAAAAAAAACAATTTCTAAAATATTATGTCCAAATTTAAACTAAGTAATTTACACAGAACACAATTTCTTCGTTTTAATTCCAACTACGTCACATACCTAAATAATTTCCAGAACAACACAAATTCTAAACAAATAATTCCTAAGTAATTTCTATTATGTCACATAACTAAATAACTTCTAAAAAACCCAACTTCTAAAAATTACAATTTCTAAAATATTATGGCCAAATTTAAACTAAATAATTACTAAAAAACACAATAAGCTTCCAATTATGTCATCACGTCCAATTATGTCATTATGTCATTAATTCCACATATGTCACATAGCTAAACAATTTCCAAAGAAGCACAATTTCTAAAAAATCGTTTCTCAATAACTTCTATTATGTCACATAACTAAAATCCTAACAATTCCGACAAGCTCAACAAAATTCTAACAATTCCGACAAGTTCAACAAAATTCGAATAGATCGGGCAACGATTCCCACGAAAAGAAAAAAAAATTTCTCAAAAACTTACATTTTTCGGCGGGATTCCGGCGGCGGCGGGCGGCGGGCGGCGGGCGGCGGTCGGCGGTCGGAAATGGAGAGAGGCAAGGGGGAGAGGGAAGGGGGAGAGGGAAGGGGAGAGGGAAGGAGAGAGGGAAATGGAGAGAGGGAAATGGAGAGAGGGGAGGGGGTATTTATAGGGTTTTTTATATTTTTTTTCTTTTTTTTTATTCTTTTTTCTTTTTTTTTTAAATTCAAAATTCTTTTTTTTAATTCAAAATACGTGTATTTATACGTATTAGGGCGAGGATAGTAAAATACAGGGCGGGATATAGCAACACCCTAAATTTAGGGTCAAAGTATATAAAAACTCAACTTCGAAAAAGTAGATGAGAAAATTTATCTGGGATTTGAGAAAATTTATCTGGGATGAAGGGAGTATTAAATGTCTTGAACATGGAGATAGAGATGAACGGTGATATTTAATTCCTTCGTCCCACTCTAAATTGCTTATTTACTTTTTCACAGTGTTAAATGAGTACGAGGATGTTTGACAGTAAATATTTCTAGTTACGTATAATAATTTTGCCTGAGAAAATAATATTTACAAAATAAATATTAAGCAAAATCTAACAATACCTCACATGATATATTTATTATTTATATATTAATTTATATTTGTAGTTAAAATTTACAAATTTTAACTCTCAAAAAGTAAATAAATAATTTAAAGCAGAATGGAGGGAGTGTATTTTAAAAATAAATAATTTAGAGCAAAATGGAGGGAGTCTATTTTAAAAATAAATAATTTAGAACAGAATGGAGGGGTATATTTTAACTTATCAGATGATCAACCTCAATAGCAGAGATGATCAACCTCAATAGCAGAGAATATTCTCGTGTTCTATATTACAGATAGGTGGACCTAGTATATAATAAAATTGGTCAGAATCTTTTAGTATATGCTCGAAACCGAGTGAAATTACGAGCAACATAAAGCCGTTGGGTTGGCTCTTTATGATGGAAAGCCAAACGTAAATGGGATCGCTTCTTACCGAACTCCACGCGCTAGCCTAGCCTGATAGTTTCTAGTACTTCTGTTCAACGTTTGAGAAGATTTTCTTACGTTCGAACGGATAGCTGCTTACCGAACTCCACGCGCTAGTTTCATAGTTCGAATTCGAAAAGATTCCGTTCGCGCCCATTCCTTTCGCAACCTCCAGTCTGATAGTGTATTCCAATCAAACCTATAGAAGGATTGTATGGGTGAAGTGGAGTATCGCTCCTGTCATATTCAATCAATTTAATTTTACTCCTAAATATTACCCTACAAGTAAGAGGATATATAATTTTCCCTACCAGTAGTGTATATAATTTTACTGTTTAATTTCTTTTCAAATAATGTGTTGTCATATTTTAAAACATGAATTAATAATAGTGAATATCATTTACTCAATCGTACCAAGTGTATGAGTATGATTCAAATTTATCAATAATTTTTAATACATACAAAATATATACTGGAGTATTATATTTATACACGTTATAGTAATACTGACAATTAATTCATAATTATATGTTAACAACCTTTTATCCTTTTCACTCTAAAATAAATAACGTTGGTATCAATATAAAGTACTCCCACTGTCTCAGCCTGCATATTTTTGATCAACTTTCGGACCATGTTTCATCACCGATCACTTTAATTACGTATACTAATGGCGTATAAAAATTAGATATTTAGAAAATATATAGGCATAGAATCCAATAATATCTAACGTAATGATATTGAAACCTATATACTAATTAAAATTTATGGTCAAACATTGTACAAGAAAATTGACCGAAAAACGTGTAGAATTAACGGGAGGAGGGAGTATAGAATCCAACCTATGTATACTCGAACATTATTAAAGTTATTTTAATTGAATCAAGAATGTTATAAAATAATTAAATTGTGATGTAGTGGGTAAAATATGGAAGAAGTTCAGGTCAGGTTAGGTCATACCTTCTGAACTTTATTATACTCCATGTGAATATAATTATATTCCCATAAGAAAATTTAAAGACTGACAAATTATATTTTTCTATTGCCATCAAAATTTTCACTTTAATTTTTGTTTAAAGTTAGAAGTGTTAAATTTTGATATTAGAATTTAGGCTAAGTCTTGGGAAAGACGGTCTTTCCATAGGCTTATGGAAAGATGGGGTTTGATTAGAATAATAAAAGGTAAAAGGTCTTAGTTGCAATATTAAAGTTTTAGTATGAAATATGTAGTAGTTATAAAATTTATAACCCGGTTCATGCAACCCAAAAATTTTATCTTAATTTCTTCTAATTTACACTTTAAACCTTGGTCTTTTCATAACTTATGGAAAGACCGTCTTTCAAGATACGGACTCTAGAATTTAATTCATATATAAAATATAAAATATTATTAGTTTCATTCTTACGTACTCCATCAATTATTGTTAGTATATAAAATATAATGTCGTTAGTATATAACTTACGGAACGTATTGGGAAAGACCGTCTTTCCATAAACTTATAGAAAGATGGGTCTAACTAGAATAATAAGAAGGTAAAATATTTTAGTTGCAATATTAAAAAATTATTATATAACGTGCAGTAGTTATAAAATTTATGATCCAATTAATGCAATCCAAAATTTTTATCTTAATTTCTTCTAATTTGCAGTTAAAACCTTTGGTCTTTCCATGATTTATGGAAAGATAGTCTTTCAAGAGACGAACTCATAACTTAAACCTTAATTTTACCATTTTTTATTATATGAATAGGAGTCGAGAGATAAGGTGTGGATAAATCAAGGTTTAAAGTGCAAATTTGAAGAAATGAAGATAAGTTTTTTGGATTGCATAAATCGGGTTATAAACTCTATAACTACTCCACGTTACATAATAAATATTTAATATTGCAACTAAATCTTTTAATTTCTATTATTTTAATTAAACCCCATATTTTTATAAGCATATAAAAAGACGATTTTTCCTTCGAATTTTCTAAAAAATATAAGCTAAACATCGTGTTGGTTGTTGAGATGGATTATAGATTACCGTGTAGTACTTGGTTTTCGTATTTTACAGTACTCCCTCCGTTTTTTTTTCATTGGCACACTTACTAAAAGTGGTGTTTTTTTTAATTGGCACTTGCTATTTTGGGCAATTTTAAGGTTTTTACATTCACTCATTTTACTTTCTCTTCTTTCAATTCAATTTCATCCACTCATTTAGCATCTCCTCAATTCTAACACCAAAAGAGAGGTGCCAATGAAAAAAAACTGAGGGAGTATATGTTTTTAATCTTTCACTCAGTAAATTATTCATTTGCGATTGCCCAACGCTAAATATAAGTAATAGTAGCATTATAAATCATAATAAAGACAAATCATTTGCTTGTATTCTTTTCTAATTCTAATAATTTTTCATTTTTACTCTTTCTTTTAATCATTATGTTAATTTCAAACCCTTCAAGCCACAGCCCTCTCTAAGCTGTAACCCTTCTTTTTCAAGTTTTTTTCCCATTTTTTCCTTATGGGAGATGGGGAATCACAGTTTACTTTAATTCATATTTTTGTTATTGAATAAGTGTGAAATTTGTCTCCACTGATTAGTTTTTTACTTCGACATGATCGATTAGATCGTTATATCCATGATGATAACTCGATTTAATTGTTCATGTTGATGTTATTCTCGATCTGCTTGTACGGATCTTGTGTTCGCAATTTCGTTTGTGATTTTATTTTTGAGTTTTCATAAATTTGAGTTCGTCAGATCCGTGTTTTTCAAGGTGTTTACAATTTGGACAACATAGATCGTGATTGGATCAAGTGGTGTTACAGTTGTAGAAGATCCCTGTTTGGCGCAGTTATATTGATGTGTGATACGCTCCTCTTTGCCAAGTGATCATATTTTTCGCGGGAAGCAAGTTAATATCCCTGAGGGTGATGTTACCGTTTTTTATTAGATCTCTTATCCGTAATAGTATAGACGATCAGTCTGATTGACATATAATTTAGATATCCTTGCATTATGTTAGTTATTGCTAGAGATGTTGATTGGATGTCAATTCTACTTATTGTAATTGTCGTTGACAATTTTTTCCAACATTTTGGAATGATTGATTTTTTTTTAAAAAAAAATTGTTATGTTAATTTCTTTACTACTGCTTCGTTAATATAATCACAGAATTCATAGATTATTATTTCAAAATAAAAAAATATTGAACTTAAACTTCCTCTATTGGTATGACACACTCTTTTTATCGGTGTGAATTCTGAAATAGGTGACAGTAGATTGTACTAGTACTCCGTACCAGTCGAATGCACTTTTTAATCAACTTTCTCAGGTCATGTTTGATCAACGATAACTTTAGTTACGTATATTAACGGTGTGTTAAAATTTGGTATTTAGAAAATACAGCATGCAGAGAATCCAATAATATCTCACATAATGATATTGGTATTTATATACTAGTTGAAATTTATGGTCAAATGTGTCTTGAGAAAGTTGACCAAAAAGTGTGCAGATTCGATTGGGACGGAGGGAGTAAAAGAATTGTGCATTTGAAGCTTTGCCTTAACTGGCCACACCACTCTATTTGATTGGGGTAGTACTCATTCTAGTTTCACCAGTAACTAACTGATTTGTTCCTCCAACAATTTTTTTTATGGCGTCTGGTCTAAAGGTATTGCCCGGATGATGGTGAGTATTAGAATTAAATTTAAGAAAAATATCAAAATTGAAGATTTTTTTTAAAACACTATGCATTCTTTAGTTTTGATTCCAATGGACCTTAATACTTGCCCCAATTATAATTTCGAAGCCTTAACTAAACATTCAATGAGTTTCTATTACACCGTTTTAAAAAAAAATCCGCGATTGTATCAACTGTGAGTTTCTGTTTGCATGTAGCTCAAAATTTCGATTAGAAAAGAATAAATAAAGAGCCGTAGCAAAATAAAATTTTGTAATAACATAGATGTAAAAATAATTTTAAAATAGAAACGGATAAGTGGTGGCATAATTAAAGTTTAGGAATGAAATGCAACTTTTAAAAGTTGACCGTTAGATGACACTAAAAATGAAGTCCAGTGGTAACGCATATTTTGTGACAGATAAGAAAATGTCACTATTTTCATTCCACCTTTAAGTGTTAATAAATTTTTCTGACATATACGCATGTTACTAAACTGCTAAATTACTACATCAATTCATGTCACAAAATTTGATGACATTTCTAAATTCAACTACATCATCTTAAAGCATCACAACAATATAGCGATAATTCAATGTGTCACAATATTTTAATGACACACTAAATAGAGGCACTTTATATGGCGTTACTAATAATTTTAGCGATTCATTTGAGTGTTACGAATGTTCCAAAAAAATGTCATAACTGGAATCTTTTTTTTGCAGTGTGATAATGTTCAATTTTGGCAGAAGTGTAACAAGAAATTGAAAGACGAGTATTTGAAATGGATTAAAATTTAAAAAATCATTCTACACGAGAATTTCTCATTAGATAAATCATTTTACTGTTTTATTTCAAACATCGCACTTTAACTTTTAAAAGTTAATTTGAAAAAAAAAATTATCCTTAAAATCTTCCATTAAGAATAATTAAAACTTGTGAAAATTTGATATTTTACAAATATATGTTATAATGAATTTAGCAAGGTATCGCACAATAGTATTTATACTCATACTCCATCCGTCCCGGCCAAACTTGCACATAATTTCTTTTTACGGTCTTCGATAAATATTTTTTATAATTTTTTTTATAAATATGTTTGACTGCAAATATATGCAATTACGTATAATGACGTCACATAAAAAAGTTAATATTTATAAATCACATGTTATTCATCAACTTTAATTGAGAAAAAATTCCATGCAAATTCAACTGATACGGAACGGAGGGAGAATAAAAATAGATGTGGCAATATTTTAAAAAGAAAATAGAATGCACGCGACGTTGTGAAGTTCATAGCCACAATCAAACCCCAGACAAAGTATTGGGGGTCAAAACCAAAAACCCAAAACCCAAAACCCAAAAAAGCAAAACCAAATTGTCCTGAGCAAAATTCTGGAATTGATGATGAGAAAAAGAAGAAGGAAATAGGCGGGTCTTTGATCTTATCTACTACCAACATCGAGTAACATCAATGCCAGCCCATACTCAAGAATCACACATTCACACCCCCGAATATTCAATTCCTCCCCTTCTCTCTCACACACTCACACACTCACACACTCACACACTCACACACTCCCTCTCTTAAATTCGCCATCAAAGATTCGCTTCCTACGCGACGGCCCGACCTCGACACCACGCACCTTCTCTCTCTCACACACACATACACACATTTCCATATTTTTCCCTTAATCAAACAACGCCCCTTGCAATTCACAAAACCCAACAATTAATCCCCAAAACTCACCTGATCTCCCACCTCCCTTAAGTTTTAAACCTAATAATTGTACATACTACTGTGTTGTAAAGTTGAATGGATGAAAATAAATGGATAAAGGTGGATAAAAGTGATAAGTTTTCTCCATTTTATTATATTTTTCCTACTTCTTTTCATATTAATGCACATTTTTTATAAGGTTAATTTACATTCATCCATCAATAGTATCTTCGTCTTTCTAAATTTGAGTCCGTCACTCGATATGTTTACCATAAATTCAAATATCTACATTTATGGTGCTAAATAAAGAGAAATCAAGGGAGCAAATGAATGTTGGTGAAGGAGGCCTTGTTTTTTTGGACGGGCCTGAATTAAACTAAATCGGATAAAATTGAATTAATTTAACTAGGATTGAACTGATGTGCAATATAGTTAAATTGAGATAACAAGTAAAAGTTCTATTAAGAGAAGAAAATTATATAGTAACTTTAAATAAAAAAACATGCAGTGTGAATTGTGACGGTGTAATTTCATACCATTGGTTATTCCGCGTGTTTTCTTAAACTTTACCCATTTATCATTTTATATATAATTTTTAATTATCATCTCTCCTTTTATGATAAAACGTGAATAATTCATAACCATATTTTTAATTACTCATGGAATTCCTTGCTCTTTTCACTTAATTTTCTGCTACTCGTACAAAAAATACATTTGCGAAAAGACACCTAAAACGGGGTGCTAAACACGGTGAAAGAGAGTGAGTAATGCCATTTCCTCCACTCCTGTCTTGTGAACCAAGTTTATTCCTTTTTATGATTCTACACAGATCCCTTTATCCCATCCGGATCTCTCTATGCTGCTTGCTGCCTTTGACAAACCAAACCCCCCCTCCCATATAAATCCTCCCCTCCTCCTCCATTATCTCCACCCCCTCTCTCTCTCCTCCTCCTCCTCCTCTTCCTCTTTCTCTCTCTAAACTTACATATGGTCCTTCCATCTCTGTCAAAAAGGTTTGCAAATTTCTCCCCAGGTCAATCTCTCACACCAGAAAAGCATAAACAAACACAGGATCCCTGTCTACGATGATGATGAATACCATCAACAACCACCATCACCACCACCACAACAGCCCTCACAATGGTAGCTGTAATTTCTCCGACAAAATGCTGAGAACTCAGGATTATGTCGAAGCTCTAGAGGAGGAACGGAAGAAGATTCTTGTTTTCCAGCGCGAGCTTCCTCTCTGTCTTGAACTTGTCACTCAAGGTAATAGAAATGATTTGATTTTGATACCTCGAGATTTTGTTGGTTTTGGATGAAAAGCAAAGATTGAGCCTTTTTTTAATCTGGGATTTTGCTTTTTGCAGCGATTGATACATGCAAGCATCAGCTTTGTGGGACAATCAGTGAGTGTAACTTCCATGGCGGCCAGTCGGAATGCTCGGAGCAGACCTCAACTGAAGGGCCGGTGTTGGAAGAGTTCATCCCGTTGAAACGGACTTCATTTTCCGACGATGAGGAAGAACAAGAGCATTCCCGGAAAAGCAAGAGGAGCAACAGTAATGCATCGAAGAAATCAGACTGGCTTCGATCTGTTCAGCTGTGGAACCAGACGCCAGATCCACCTAAGACATCCGAGGTAAGAAAAATGGAATTTTTTTTCAAAAATCCGATCAAAAACTCAATTTTGATGTGTTTTGGCATCTGGGATTTTCTTAATTTTCAGAAAGATTAAATCTTTATTGATCTTTATCTATCCTAGATTTCACCAAAACGAGTGGCGGTCACGGAGGTGAAGAGAAATGGCGGCGGCGGAGCTTTCCATCCGTTTATGAGAGAGAAGAGCGCCCCGGGAGACACCACCATCGTCGCTGCAAAGCCGGAAACGCCGCCGAAGAACAGCTGCGGCGATCGGAATACATTGGCCCAGGTGGCGGAAGCCAGCTCCACGGCGGACACCGGCGGCGGAAACGGCGGAAGCGGAAAGAAGGAAGACAAAGATGGGCAATCTTCTTCGTCTCAAAGGAAATCAAGAAGATGTTGGTCACCTGAATTGCACAAGAGATTTCTGTCATCTCTTCAACAACTAGGTGGTGCACATGGTAAGAATGAGGATATTTTTTAATCTGATTTGGTGTGAATTGATTGTGTTAAAGTCTTTTTAGCATTTTGGATCGATTCGTAACTGATTTTGGACAACCTTTTTATCCAGTTGCAACTCCAAAACAAATCAGGGAGTTAATGAAAGTAGATGGCCTCACCAATGACGAAGTCAAAAGCCATTTACAGGTTTGTTCCTTCATCCTTATCCTCTCGGTCATAAATTTCCTTATAATCTTATTGTGTGCGAACATTTCGCCTTCTAGATTGTGTAAAACCATCCTTAATTTACAACCATGTTTTTTCAAGCTCTAGAATAAAAGAAGTAATGTGGATATACATTGGGAGCAGAATCTTATGTTGAGTCTTGATCTAGTTAGTGGAGCATCTCCTGATTATGAGAATAGATTTCAGTTTGGTGACAGAGAACATTCTTTCAGCCAAATGGAGAATAACTTGCTTTAATTTGGTCTAAACGTGCATATGACAACTTTGTGATATTACCAGCTTCTATAGGCCATGTCTCTGAAAATATTCGGATAATCCGATTTTCTTACTCTCTCTGTCTCACTAGTAGAGATCGTTGAATTAAAATGGTGTGATGTAAAAATTTTGCCATTGGATACAGAAATACCGCTTGCACACTAGGAGACCTAGTCCAACGGTGCACAACAACATTAGCAATCCACAAGCACCTCAGTTTGTGGTGGTGGGAGGGATATGGGTGCCGCCACCAGAATATGCTGCAATGGCGGCAGCCACTGGCTCCGGGGAGGCTTGTGGAGGAGGAGGAAGCTCTAACGGAATCTATGCTCCGATTGCTACATTGCCTCCTCCCTTTCAAGATCCCCCGGCACGCGGAAATGAAAGGCAACATGGAGATGATGAGTGTGGTAGCCATAGTGGTGGAGCGCGGTCTCATTCTCCGGCCTCCTCTGCCGCGACAGATACCACCACCACCTCGCCCCACTACTGATCTCACCCCCTCACCAGTCACCACCCCCTGCTGATGTTCATCTTTTGAGCTTTGTGAAAAAGTACTGTAGAAAGTTGAGGAAATTTTGTTACTGTTTGTAATCTTTGAATCACCATACAACAAAGGGAGGATAGATAGAGTTGTTTTGTGTCATCTTGGTGCTATGTTTCGACATTCTATCACATTTTTTTCATTTGAATGGTTTAAATTAATTAGAACCGTGTGATTCAATCAGGCCATGACCACCTTGCTCCCATGGTAGGTTAAGAACAGAAAAACCAAAGGGGTGATCAATTTACCTTTTTTAATTTTTTTTTTTCTGTTGATACGTTACATTTTATGCCTATGGATGTTTTAATTTTTAGAATCGGTTCAAAAAAGAGAGTGGCATTGTGGTTTGTAATTGTGCATACCAGTTCACCCCGAGGTTAAATTCGCCGTGTCCTTGAAAGATCTCATTATGATTATCAAAATTGATGTTTTTCAGAATTAAACTTTGTAAAAATTTACACAGTTTTATTAAAATACCTCCTTCATTCAAATATTTTCTTCCCACTTCTATTATCTGAACGTTTAACTTCTTTATTTTATTTTTATTTTGGAAAAAAAACAATATGTGTACTAGGGTGATTTGAATTACTTTATTTCCACTATTTTATTCACTCACTTACTTTTCTTTCTTCACAAATTTCACCATTAGTTTTATACCACGTAACCGTTAAGTCCGTCTCTTAAAAGACGGTATTTTCACAACCTATGGAAATGTCAATGACTCAAGTGCAATTTTATTATAAAAAAAATAAAAAATTGTGGGTTAAAGCAATTAAAATCTTAGTCAAATTTGAGGTTTTAAACTATTTGGACAAACTCAAATACAAGTTTTGATTAGAAGTAAAACATATAATTTATATGTTTTTCTATTTATAGTAAAACATTACTCCCTCCATCCCACTAATAATGACATGTTTACCATTTCAACGTTTTCATTGATCATGTTTGACCGTCGATATCTCTACCTACATATAATAATTCCGCATAAAAATTGATATTTAAAAAATAGATGCTAAGATGAACCTAACAATATATCACATAATATTTTTATTATGTATATATTTATTTATATTTATGACTAAAATTTTCTAAATTTAATTTTGAAATAGTAAATATGTCATTAGTGGGACAGATGAGTATATATTTGGAGTTTATGTAATGTTTCCATATGCATATGCCACCACGACAATCATTAAATGAACCAAGAATATTTCATTTGATTGCACATAATTAATATCTAATTAAGTAGTATACATTGTTACTTATAAAAAGTGCTACCTCCGTCCCAGCCGAATCTGCACACTTTTTGGTCAACTTTCTCAAGGCATGTTTAACCGTAATTTTCAACTAGTATATAGACACCAATATCATCATGTGAGATATTGCTGGATACCATGCATAATGTATTTTCTAAATATCAAATTTTAACATACCGTTAATATACGTAACTAAAGTTATCGTTGGTCAAACATGACCTGACAAACTTGACCAAAAAGTGTGCACGTTCGATTGGGACAGAGTAATAGTATACATTGCTACTTATAAAAAGTAGTATACAGTGCATTTGTAGATCTCTCCTATTAATAATCATCTTGCAAATTATTCAGAAAAAGGAACTTGATTAAAATGAGGAGGTTGCAGACGACATTTTAATCCAAGTAGTTGTGTTGGTAATTTGTTTTATGACGATGAATGAATGGAAAGATGCCAAATTTTATTATTTATTTATAATATGCAAGGAAATTATTTGATGATTATAATACTCCCTTCCTCTCAGTTGAATATGTACATTTTTTAATTAATTTTCTCATGTCACATTTGACCAACGATAACTTTAGTTACCCGTAGGAATGGTATGTTAAATTTTGATATTTAAAAAATACATTATGCATGAAATTCAACAATATCTCACATGATGATATTGTTGTTTATATGGTTGAAATTTATGATCAAACGTATTTTGAGAAAATTAACAAAAAAATGTACAGATTTAACCGGACGAAAGGAGTAAGAGATAAAGAGTTAAAAATAATAAAAGTAATAAAGTTTAGTAAGTATTGAAAACTGACAAGTTTAAAATTTACAATTTTGATTGAGACGAGGCAAAGTTTAAAAATGGGTAAAATATAAATATAACCCTATTATTTTTTAAAAGTGCTAATATAGCCCTGTATAATATGAAAGTGTGATTATAACCCTAACTTTTGCATCAAATGTGCCAATATAACCTTTTGGCACTATTTTGGCGCTGACTGGGTATTTTCCGATATTGACCAAATTATAAAACTAAATTACCCCTAGTATTAAAACTATTAATTTAATGACATAACTTCTCTAGGGTCATTCTTCTTCATATTTAAACCCCATCCAGCACCAGCTCTGCCGCCGGATCTCCATCGCTCTGTTGCCGCCGGATCTCCATCGCTCTGTTGCCGCCGCATCTCTGTCGGCGGCCGAAATATGGTTTAACCACCATCGATTCCCAGCTAGAATCTAGTTTCACTGCCTATCACCACCTCAGCTCCGCCACATCTCCGCTGCTTTGCCACCACTGGCGGCGTCTAGAATCGCCTCCAACTCACCTCCACTTCCACCGTCATTGCTCCCCCTCACATCCACTGCATCGCTGCTGAAACCCTAGCCACCGGCCTAAACCTAGCCCACTTCACCAAATCCACCGCCACCCCGCCTTTACCTAGCCGCCACCGCTCAAACACCCCCCCACGCCGCCACTGAAATCCTAGCCACCGCTATTGAAACCTAGCCCACCCCACCAAACCCACATCCACCCACCGACCCCACCCACTCAATGACTCCGAAAGAATAAGCAAACAAAGAGAAGAAGAAGCATTGGTGGCGAGGTGGAGGCAATCCACTAGTGGCGGAGAAGATAGACCGCATCCCCATTAATGTAATCATAAATTTCCTTAACCATCTTGTCCACTCATTTGGCTCTTGAGTAATGAATCAAATGCAGATGATAAACATCGATGATGATAGAGGGGTTGGATACTAAAGTAGGCTGGTGGTAGAGAGAGAAAAGACCCGAGAAGAAGAAAGATGGATCTGAGAAAAAGAAGAAAAAATGGGTACATCTGTCCTTTCACTTTTTGTGAATTTTATTTTTTTTAACAGGAGTATAATATTTAGTTCGTGGAATTCCAGCCAAATTAAGGTTATCCGAGTTAGATTGACTCTTTGAGCAAATAATAGACTTAGAAATGCACTTTTAGATTTTACAGGGTTAGATTGACACTTTCGACCAAAACATAGGATCATTTTAGCACTCGACTCTTTAAAAATTGTATAAACCTCTCTAATGTTGTTAAAATTTAACCTTTAACATTGGAGTCTCATTAACACTCCGAATTCAAAATAATAAGATATCATATCTATGTGTATCTAGTACTCCCCATGTCCCAACTGAATTTGCACTCTTACTTTTTTAACATCATTATCCATCAAAGTTTGACCACACAATTGAATAGTTATATGAACAACAATATTATCGTATATGATATTGTAACATTTGTCACAACAAGTAATTTCTTAATATCAACTTTTTATTTCCGTTATTATACGTAGATAAAGATATAAATGGTCAAACATGTTTCTTGAACAACGTGATAATGATAAGCGTGCAAATTTAGTTGGAACATAGGGAGTATTAAAAGTGGGGTCTGTGTGGGCACGTACCCGAGTGCCCCACTTTTAATCCGCCAATACATTAAACGGGTCATTTTATATACAATTTATGACAAAATTATTTTTTGGTCCCCTACAATATATCTTTTACTATCTTTTGGTCCCCATTTGCAAAACAACCCTTAGACGGTACCCAACAAATTCAAAATGATATGTTTTGGTCCCCAGAGGTGGTTTTCAAGGAAAGTCAACGGTAAAATTGGTCAAAATATGTAAAATGACCATTATACCCATGAGTTTAAAAAATATATAAAAATCGTCAGGAGGCAGGATGTTCGAGGGCTCGGGGCAGGAGGTTCGAGGGCTTGGGGCAGGAGGTTCGAGGGATCGAGGCATAAGGTTTGAGGGTTTGAGGCATGAGACTCAAGGGCTCAAGGCATAAGACTCGAGTGCTCAAGGCATGAGGCTCGAGGGGAGAGGGGAGAGGGGAGAGGGCTCGAGGCATTAGGCTCGAGGGCTCAAGGCATGAGGCTCGAGGGGAGAGGGGAGAGGGCTCGAGGGCTCAGGATGAAGTCGAAAATCTGAAAATTTTAAAATTAATATTTTTTAATTGAAAATATTTTAAATTAGTAAAATTACCATTATACCCCTGACTATACCGGAAAACCATTTAGTCTTATAGGAAAACCACCTTTGGGGACCAAAACATATCATTTTGAATTTGTTGGGTAGCGTCTAAGGATTGTTTTGCAAATGAGGATAAAAGATAGTAAAAGATACTTTGTAGGGGACAAAAAAAATAATTTAGTCTACAGTTTAATTAAATGAGATCTATTAATGTTTGTTTTTATTTGTTGTATCAATGTTTTCATAATTTTGAATTTTTAAATACATTTTAAAATATAAATAATTATAATCTGATCTTAAGGTTAAAGAAATAAAATTTATCGTGATTAATTTAACCATTAAGCAATATGACATGTGACTCTTTTATTTATATACTCTATATAAAATATAAATTATAATAAGTAAGTATTGATGCAGTTAATTTCAAGAGTCGTCTCTTAATATACAATTTTTCCATAAATTATGAAAAAACTAAGGTTAAAACTGCAAATTAGAAGAAATTAAGATATAATTTTTGGGTTGCATTAATCTGGTCATAAACTTATAACTAATGCAAGTTGCATAATAAATTTTTAATATTGCAATCAAAACTTTTTACCTTTTTATAATTATAATTCAACTTCGTTTTTTTATATGCATATGAAAAAGTGATCTTTCCCAAAATTTTGCATAATTTCAAAACTTAAACAAGATAAGTTTGATTGGGAGTGTTAATAAGAAGGGATAGTGAAACGGGAAGTAGGCTCGTCAAATGGGTCGGGTGGCCCGTTGGATAACCGTTACTCATATACTATTTTCACTTATTGGATAAGACTTATTGGATAATAACCCATTGGGTTAATGGATATAATTTGGTTGTAGTTATTGGGTTTAGTTGGGTTGGATAATGGATTATCCGTTGGATAATTTTGGGTGAGTCGAGTTGGGTTGGGTAACGGGTGACCCATGGATAATTTCATATCATAAGATAACAAAATTTTCACAAGTTTGATTACGAATGATTTAATTTTTTCCTAACACATATAATCATTTTATAAACGATCAAATTCTCGATTCATCATATTTATCTATTTCGGTTCATGTCTTAATCAATTTTAATTTGAACCAATTAAAATTTGATAAAAGATCTTGACGAAAGAAGTAGTATTTAAATTTTTTTTACTAAATTTGAAAAATCTCCTCCATGAAATATGAAGATTTTTAAAAATATTTTCTTTTATTGAACATAAGAAAATAATAAATGAAATCCCCACATTTAGCCACTCGAATAAATATTTCATCTTTTGTAGTTATGTACACGATTCAGCCTATATCAAAAAATGATTAGAGTTAATCGTAAATTTTCACTCCAAGTAAAATGTTACGTGACTTATCCATTTAAAGTTTAAATGGTTGAAAACACCAATTATCCATTAACTATATACTGGATTATCCATTGGGTATATACTAATTATCCATTGGGTCTATACTAATTATCCATTGGGTCGAACTAAATGACTCATTGGGTATAGGTCATTTATTTGGGTGAAACATGAATTACCCATCAAGTCTGTGTTCTTTCTCAGTTCTCATTTCACACTTCCCAGTCTGCGTTTTATTTCATCGGTCTGCATTTTGTTCATCAATCGGTCTGCGTTTTGTTCATCAATCGGTCTGCGTTTTGTTCATCAATCGATCTGCGTTTTGTTCATCAATCGGTCTGCGTTTTGTTCATCAATCGGTCTGCGTTTTGTTCATCAATTGGTCTGCGTTTTGTTCATATTCGAGTTCATAATATTAAATTATGTAGTATAATATTATGTACATTATATTATATTATATTTAATAAAAATAAAAAATATATAATATGTTGGCTTTGTAAACTCGGCGAAACTAACGAACAATATTACTTGGGATCGAGCTCGGGCTCAAATTCTGTACGAACTCTTGTACGAGATTGAGCTCGAATACTGTACAAACTCGAATACTGTACGAAATTGAACTCGAATACTGTACGAGACTAAACTCGAATACTGTACGAACTTGAATACTGTACGAGATTGAGCTCGAATATTGTACGAACTCGAATGCTGTACTAAATTGAACTCGAATATTGTACGAATTCGAATACTGTACGAGATTGAACTCGAATATTGTACGAATTAGAATACTGTACAAGATTGAGCTCGAATATTGTACGAACTCGAATACTGTACGAGATTGAGCTCGAATACTGTACGAGATTGAGCTCGAATACTGTACGAGATTGAGCTCGAATACTGTACGAGATTGAGCTCGAATACTGTACGAGATTGAGCTCGAATATTGTACGAACTCGAATGTTGTACGAGATTGAGCTCGAATATTGTACGAACTTAAATACTGTATGAGATTGAGCTCGAATATTGTACGAACTCGAATACTGTACGAGATTAAACTCGAATATTGTATGAACTCGAATACTGTACGAGATTGAGCTCGAATACTGTACGAGATTGAACTCGAATATTGTACGAGATTGAGTGCGAATTTTGTACGAACTCGAATACTGACGAGATTGAATTCGAATACTGTAGGAGCTCGAATACTGTACGAACTCGAATATTGCACGAGATTGAACTCGAATAATTTGTGAATTATAATTTGTATAATTTGTGAATTATAGTGAATATTTATGTCAAATATTACACATGCATTTAATTAGGTAATTTTGGATATTTATTGGGTATTTGCTATGTTCCCATTGAGTTAACATAATATGGGACACATTGAGATCAAAATTTCCCATTAACATAATTATTCTCATCCCAAATCCTAAAAAATAATGAACATTTAATACCTGATCTCATTGGATAATGACAACTTGTAACCCAAATCGATAGAAAATGTTTAATGATAACTTATTGGATTAATTATATAATAATTTATTGGATAATGACTTATTGAATAATATATTTTAACCCAATGGATCATATGAATATTGGATTATCCAATAGGTTATCCATTTAATGACCCAACTCATTTATGATCCAACTCATTATAATCCATTTAATAAATGGATTAATTGGATAATAACCTATGGAGTTTGGATAATGTGTTTATTTAATTAACCCATTTGACGGACCTACCAAGAAGTAAACACCAAAATCAGACTTTTGACGTACAAGTAAAGTATTGGACAGTATTTTCTTCTGAAAACCGAAAAGAAAACTGGGGGCAACAGAGAAGCCACTACAAAAAAATGATATGATTGCAAAGATGGGATAATGTTAGGTATGTATCTTGATCAATCCTCATAATCTGATTTGGTTAAAATCTGCTTCACTATTTACCATTCTCCTACGTTTTTGACAAATGTCTATGTACAGCAACAGCTAGTTGGATGCCACATTTTGAACGGAACCAAAACTCACTTTCAAAAGCAATTCTAGAATCAAGACAATTGTGCGCTCAAAAGTTTTGTAAGATTGTCGGTGTTGGGCGAATTGTATTATATAATTCTTCCGATCCAAATTAAATTATACAAAATTAAAGATGTAGTTAAATATTAAAAATTATAACTGCAGATTTAAATAGGTATATAAATAATAATATTATTGTATAAGATATTGTTCGATTCATAGTACATGTCGTTATTACACGTAGTTACATATATTTACAGTCAAACGTGTGTATTGGAAACACTGAAAAAATTGTGCAATTTAACCCAAGACAGAGGGAGTAACAAAAAAAAGAACAAAGTGCTTATATAACCCACAGTTCTTTGATAAGTACAAATATAACCCCCAGTTTTTCAAAGTGCAAATGTAACATTTGACCAGTATTGCCTCAAAAACTCATAACTCTGATATCGAAAACCAGTATTCACCTACCAACTCATGCATTGACTAGACATAAAATAACCAAATTACCCTTATTTAATTTCTCCTTTTACCAAATTATCCCTAGCTATTCGTCTTAACCTTCTTCTTGATTTTCACCTTCTCCCCCCGCGCTCACATCGCCGCCCCACCGCCACCTAAAACTCAGCCCAAACCTCAATCTGCCACCCTACCACTACCCTAAACCTCAATCCGTCGCCACTTCACCACCCCAAAAACCTAACCCCCCGCCACCGCTGTTGTCTAGAGACTCCGAGTCCCATTTTTCCAGAGAGGGATTCTAGAGGCGACAAAGGTAGCGAGCGGGATTTTTTGGAGCCAACTGAACGGAGGCGGCAATTTTTGTAGCCGATTGAACAGAGGCGGCTTCGAGAAGGGCTGTGGGTTAAGGATATTTGGAGCCGCCTCCCGAAGCTGTGGCTTTGTCTTCACTGGATGTGGTTTTGGGAAGGTGGGCTGGATTTTGGGTGGTGGTAGGGTGGAAGAGTGGGGGGGGGGGGCGAGCGAGCTGGGTTTTGGTGGTGGTAGGGCACAGACGCAAGGGGGAGGAGGAGCAGATGACGAAGGTGGGCTAGGTTTTGAGTGGTGATAGGGCGGCAGCGCATAGAGGCCGACGGAGGAGTAGGTGGGCTGAGTTTTGGATGGTGGTAGGGCGGCGGGGACAAGCGGGGGACGAAGGTGGATCGGAGAAGAAGGTGAAAACAAAGGGCGGGGAGCGAGTTTTTTTATTTTTAAAGAGTATAATGAAAGTTAATTTAGTCTTTTCAATTTCATTCGATGTTGACTAAAAATTCATTCCAAGTGAGGGTTATATTTGCACTTTAAAAAAATAAGATGTTATATTTACACTAATAAAAAAATTGAGGGTTACATAAGCACTTTACTCTAAAGAAAAATGGACTCATTTTGCAAGTAGAAAGACTGATTTTTGTTTTTCTTCCAAAATTTGTCTACTAAATATTTTTTTATTTAAATTGTTTAACTTGTAAATTAAGTAATTTATAAACCCCCTCCAGCACATTAGTTGCTATGATAGGAAATAAACCTATTGATCTACTATATGCCTATCAAAAGATAGGAATTCCACTTAGCTGTTGGATTACATCCACTAGTGGTCGAATCAGGACAGTATTTTGGGTGTGTGTGGGGGGTGGGCATTGGCAAAAAGAAATTGGTCACTAAATTATATTGGTAATTTTTTTCTGGAGCTGAATTACACTGACAATATTTTTTTGAAAACTTAATATAACATATTCAAATAAAATTTGCTTAAATAATAAAGTGAGTATAAAACAATTCAATTTTTACAAATACGACGAATCACACTTACAATTAACCCTTAAAAATAACATAAATAAGATTCTAAGAATAAATTAGTGAGCAAATCACACATATAAATCAATTTGACCCAATTGAAATAAATTTATGTTTAAATTAATTAAATAATTTAATAACTTGGTAAAATAACACAGCTAATTGAAAATATATACCTTTATTAAAGATGGAGATCCGCTATTTCGAATTAAAAATTTATCCATAACCTATTAAATATCAAATAGGAAAAATATGTAAATTGATTTATTTTTTAAAAAATCTAAAAGAGTTACGAAACAATAACAAATTGAGATAACAAATAATTTATAAAATCATATTCATCTAAATTCAATTTAACAACTATCCCTAATTGATAATTCCATAAATCGATTATGACAATTTCATTTTCACATACAAAATAAATCAAACAATTATAATTTATTATTCATACATATGCAATTCAACTGAATTTCAACAATCATACAACCATATAATTTCAATTCGACACCCAATCTAAAAATCATGTTCACATAAATTTAAGTTTTGAAGGAAAAAATAAAAAAAGAGAATAAACCCTAAAATTAAACTACCTTAGCATAAAGAGAAGTAGAAAACCAGTGGTTTAGTGGAGAGGCGACGTCCAGTGGTTTAGTGGTTTAGGAGGCGGCGGAGACCTGGTGGTGGCGGTGGCAGGCTGCTCTGCTCGGCTGCTTCCTCTCTTCAACTTCCCCTTTTCGAATTTTGGGAAGAAATGGATTGCCTATTGGATTGGGATTTCCGTTTTGGCCCAATCCAATACTTATTTGAACCCATATTTTGTTTTTATTTTTTTGCTTAACAAATGAAACGATGTTGTTTTACTACTTCAATAGCAAAAAAAACTTCTTCTCCGAGCTTCTCGCTGGAATACGCGCGGCGCTACAGCGGAAGAAATGCTGGACGCCAGACCGATTCTTTCTACCTGCAACCGGCGATCTAGATAGGATTGGAGTCCTATCTCGCGTACCATTGGTTCCGTTACTGACATCCACCACCTTCGCAATCCATAAAAGTGACTCAAATTCCTTGTCACGTAATTAGAGTTCATGTTCAAAATTATTTCTGATTCCAAAATAAATGTTAAATTTCAATTATTATTAGTTCTCCGCCCAGCTATTTTATTATATATATTTTTAGATGTTATAACATGAAAAAAAAGATATATAATCACAAAAACTCACCATCGTAATTACGTCAATTTATCTTAACTCCATGTTTTGCTGCATTTGATTGGTTCATCCTGGCTCAACGAATGCATGCATGGAATTTCGCTATAGTCCACTCTCTAGTTGGCAAACGGCTGAAGATTATAAATAAACCATTTACTTTTAAGATTTGTTGACTTGAGTTTATACTTTGTTTTAATTAATAATTAGAACAAGTCTTCCTTTTTTTAACTTCCCGAAATAGACACGGCCACATGAATAACAGTATAGACCTTTTTTAGGTCGTGTTTATAATAATTTTATATCCTCTAACATTCGTTGAATAGTGTGCTTCAATTTGCAACTAAGGCCAAAAATAAGGAGAAAAAAAGAGAGAGGCAGTATTGACTTCTAATTTTAGGTTGATGGACAACTTTTCTTACATGCAAACGACTAATTCCTCGGTCCTAACTCAAACTGTACACTTCACTTTAAATTGACATTCACTGTTAAATTTTGATAAAATATTTAAATAGATATATAAACAATAATATTATTATATATTGAGAGGCGGAGGGACAGGGGCTGGAGGGGCTCCAATGCACCAGCTACATTTTTTTAAAAAAATTTATGGTTCATCCCCTCAAAATCTATTAATTGCCCTTCCGCCCCCTCAAGAAATTTTGAAAAATAATAATTTAAGTGGATAATTATATGTCACATGTAATTAATTTATTGGTTCTCTATATTTTTTATCCTCTAATTTTCTAACTTACGTATTTTCTCTCCTCACAATCACAGTCACACCCAAGGTTGATCTCTCTTCTCACTTCCAAAAAATATTTCTTGAGTATTGTATTTTTTAGACTAAATTATTTTTTTAGTCCCCTACAAAGTATCTTATACCATGTTTTGGTCCCAGTTTGCAAATCAACCCTCAGACACTACCCCACAAATTCAAATGATATGTTTTGGTCCCCAGAGGTGGTTTTTATGCAAGACAAAGTAGTTTTCCGGTATGGCTAGGGGTATATTGGTAATTTTACTAATTAAAAATATTTTCAATTAAAATTATCTAATTTTAATATTTTATTTTTCATTTATTTTTTTACCGCCGCTGCCGCGGAATTCCGTCGCCTTCATCCTCGTCTTCATCCTCAACCTACATCCTCGTCTTCATCCCCGTCTTCATCCTTGCCTTCCGCCGCCTTCGTCCTCATCTTCATCCTCGTCTTCCGCCTTCCATCACGATGACGGTGGCGGAGCTGATTTGGGATTTCCTAGACTAGACGAAGAAGGGCAGAGAGAGGGCCTTCTCAAGGAATTACGATTTTAGGGATTTTAGAGATTTTGAATTGAAAAATACATCGACGCACAGAGTGTCTTCTTCCACCTTCTCGTTTAACGAAGCAGCGGCGGCGGAGACGAAGCAGCGGCGGCGGAGACGAAGCAGCGGCGGCGGAGACGAAGCAGCGGCGGCGGAGACGAAGCAGCGGCGGCGGAGACGAAGCAGCGGCGGCGGAGACATCTAACCACCGTTACCAAATTAAACTTCTCCGGCGGTTTAAATCATTTTAAACATTGTCTATATCATGCAACTATTCACTTCTCCGGTTGGTTGGTAACAAAAAAATTAAACTTCTCCGACGGTGTTTGGTGGTATCACTCTGGGCTTGAAGGCGGGTGGAGGACGACACTAATTATTTTGGGCTTTGAAGGCCTGTGGTGGAGGACGGCACAAAATTAGTGTCGGTGGTGGAGGACGGCACTAATTATTTTGGGCTTGAAGGCCGGCGGAAGGCGGAAGGTGGAAGCGGCGGAGAAGCGAAGAAGACGAAGAAGAAATAAGACTTTATTTTTTATTTTTTAAAACTCAGGGGTATAATGGTCATTTTACATATTTTGACCAAGTTTACCGTTGATTTCCCCTGAAAACCACCTCTAGGGACCAGAACATATCATATTGAATTTGTGGGGTACTGTCTGAGGGTTGATTTGCAAATGGGGACCAAAACATGGTATAATATACTTTGTAGGGGACTAAAAAAATAATTTAGTCTATTTTTTATTTAAAAATGTCTAACTGGCCCCGCCATGAAAGTTTTCTGGCTTCGCCCCTCCATATATTATATGGTTGAATTCGTCGTAATAAGTAGTTTCTAAATATCAATTTTTTATTTGTCATTATTATACTTAGTTAAACATATTAACGATCAAACATGTTTCTTGATAAATGCAAAAAAAATTCCTTGCAATTTGAAGTGGGACCGAGGGAGTATAATTTTTACATCCAAATCTTTTGACACCAATTCGAAACTTAAAATTCATTTTAGAATGCTGAAAAACGTCTAATAATATTTGAATTTATTTCAGCTTGAAAATACAAATATGAATTATATTAGTAATACCCCTCCATGCCAATCAAATGTTACGACTTTCCATTTTCGTCTGTCTCAACCAAATATTCACATTTTAATTGTTTCCTTATTTGAGATAAAAATTTTGGCTGAAATTTGGCTAGCTCATGATTTCAATCCTTCACTTTTGATTGAAATTTGACTGCATCAGCATGAATAAATATTCGTACAAAAATGTGATACTCCCTCCATCTTCAAATATTGGCACTCTTTCCATTTCAGGATGATTTTTTTTATAGTGGCACTTTCCTCTTTTAGTAAATTCTAAATTATTTACATTCACTCAATTTACTTTTTTATCTTCCAAAATTAATATTCACCAATTATTTTTCTTTTTGAAAAACTTTGTGCCCACTTGTTAGGTGCCAACATTTGAAGACCAGAGAAAGTATGAATCTTTCGTTGAGACAGAGGGGATAAAGTAACGTCTTCAAAAAGATGCACAAAATATAGTTGGCTCTTCCGAATACAATAAGAGTGTATTGTGATAAGTATTTTCTTACGTGGTAGGATATGCAACAAATATAAATAGTTAAAATCTTGTAGGACAAAAAAGATTGTTTTTTTTTTGAAATTTTACCAGCTATCACATGGAGCCCTCAAAGGTTTACTATGAAAACTCTGGGAGAGAATGGAACGAAGTCTACCCTAATTTATTCTTAGATTGTTGTTTATAGCCTAGTGGTTATACTATGATGTCAGAGTGCGATTTCCATTAAAAAATTAGTGCATATCAAAGTATTTTCCAAATGAACCTAGACAGAATAGATGCCCATATTCACGTCGAAGCAGATCCTGTTACCATTTCCTGTCTAAATGGGTTATATCTGCTAAACTACTCACAGAAATCAGCTTGAGTCACTCAAATATTAGTTTTCTGGGTGTACTGTACACAAATAGTTGAAAAATTAATGATTTTGAGTTATAAGAATGATAGAGGTTGAACCTAAGAAGGACATTGGGCCGTAGATGTGGTGGCCCAATTAGGGTACTATTTAATAATCTAAAATAATTACCGTATTTGTGGGGAATTAAGGACGATAATTAAGAAACCCGCTATTTAGAACACAAAGTATAAATACAAGGTATGCATTTATTCATAATTCATTATGTCTTAATCGTATTGGACTCTTGGACTGACTTAAGCATCGGAGAGCTGACCCCTGAAACCCACATAGACAGTCTTATTGCAGGTTGGTTCGAGAGGAGCTCAAGCCCAAGAACTGGTGGGTCGTTCAAGACACATCAAGTGGCGCCGACGTGGGGACGACTAAGTCAGATCAAGGATTTTGGGGGTTTATGTCAACGGTTATTCGAATGAGTGAAAGGTTAAGGTTGATATGTACAGAGGCTTGGTCTCCGCAAAGGTTGGAGAATACGGGAACTAGGCCTTCTCGAAAGTCAAGAACAAAGGATTCAGGAAACAGGTAAAGAAGCTCGTGTCGAGGATACCGACATGGTTAATATTCAAATACCAGGAACTGAGTCGCGTACAGAGTATGTTCCAATGATGGACCACGAAGGGGGGCAAGCTACAGTAGTGTTCATCACGAGTACCATGGCACTAGCTCAGGAGGATGTGCCAGGGTCCTCAAGGCAATTGCAACTAATCCAGGATGATGTGTCGGGGTCCTCGAGGCGATTGGAACTAATCAAGGAGGATGTGCTGGGGTCCTCGAGGCGATTGGAAGTGATCAAAGAGCAGGAACAGAGAAACCTTAATCTCTTACTCGAGGGGGCAGCTGGCCCGAGGGACGGAAGGATTGCGGATGTTTCGGGAGATTCTTATATGGAAGCCTATGGCCAGCATATGCAAGGAAATCAGAACGTAGGGAGGACAACCCCAAACCAAGATGTAGAGCGGGCAGCTCAGGTCTTGGCCGCGATAGGCTATCGGGTAACCCCTTCTCTGAGGGATGACAGAGTCATGCATAGGGTACTTCCACATCACACATATGCTGGAGAGTCATTGCAATCTAGGCCTCAGCCTTCCATTTTAGGTTACTCACAAGGGCCAGTATATTTGTTACCTCCACTAGCCCTATCAGTTCCTGCCCTCGACCCACCTGGGGCAGGGACGACATATGGGATGATGGCTTCTTCTTCCATTCAAGGACATGGAAGTATAGGAATTCAAGGAATGATGATTAGTCAAGGGCGTTACAATCCCTATAACCAGCTACCACAGCTACCGGCATACCCGGGTTTAGGATAACCTTGGCCAAACCCTGGGTACGGGGCATCTCAAACTCCTTATCTATCACAGTTGGGAGGTCATAACAGGGGATGAACCTGAAAGGGAGGCAACCGGAGCCCCCCTCGAATGCAAGCGAATCCTTAAAAAAGGAGTTGGATAGGTTGATTGGGCCTTTGGGACAAGCTGCAGGGTCCCCTTTTAGTTCGGTGATTATGGGGGTTCGATTACCAATAGAAGTAAAACCTCAGGAAGGACTTCCCACGTATAGTGGTGAGACCGATCCTCTAGAATTCATCCAGGCCTTCCTGGGCTTGATGAGTTCGAGGGATTTTGATGAGAATTTGACATGTAAGCTGGTAGGAAGTTACCTACGAAGAAAGACACAAGAGTGGTTCAATAAGTTGCTAAGAGGCTCGCTCCGATTGTACCGAGACTTCAGTGGAGCATTGTTGAGCCAGTATGTGCAGAAGAAGAAGTTCACAAAAACTCTATTAGAACTCTATCATATGAAGCAAAGGACGTGTGAGAGCACAGAGACTTTCTATCAGTGATATGTGGATGAGAGGTTGGGAGTGTTAGAGACAACGGAGAATGAAGTGATCCAGGGGTACCTGTTCGGGATGCATGGCCTAGAATTATACAAGAAGCTGAGTACTAATACCCCTAAAACTTTGCAAAAACTCTAGGAGGTTGTAGAACAATACTCGAGGGTAGAGGAAGCAACCAAAAAGAAAAAAGATAGCCTTAAGGAGAAAATGAGAAGAAAAGTAGAACTTAGAGGGAAAAGGCTAGTGGAACCCATAAGAACACCATTCGAGAGATATGCTCCATTGCCACCAACACTCGGAGGAAGAACCCCTGCATAGATCTTAAGTATACATAGAGGGTTGTTCCGATCACCCCCCACCTTTGTAGAATTTACATAACTCAGTGGTGGCCCAGAGAGTAACAAACTGGCATTGCGATCATCACAGGGATTATAGCCATGACATAAAGGACTGCATGCAGTTGAGGATGGAGATTGAGAGGTGTGAGCGGGAAGGACGATTTCGAGGGAAATGACTCAGGAACCAGGCTGCACCTTCAAGACCTCGTATGAACCAATGGCAACCTTATAGAAATAACAATAAAAACAATGGGGGTAGAGGAGATAGAAGACCTTGATAATAGGCGGTCCGAGATAGGGGGCAAGAAGGAAGATAGGATAGACCCCAGGAGAAACAGGGAGGCAATCGGGATAACCAAAATAGGGTAAACCCACCCGTTAGAAGAGTGATTAATGTCATCTATGGCATGGTGGGAGAGAGATCTTCAAATGTTGTGATAAAAGCAAAGGCTCGAAAGGTCTCTGCGGAAGAACCCAGCCACAAAAGGTTTTGACCGGACAAGATGGTCACTTTCTCGAAAGCGGATGCAGTCCAGATCAAACACCTCATGCGGATCCAACGGTAATTTTGGCCATTATTGGAACATCTTTGATAAGAAGAGTATTCATTGATGACAGAAGTGGGGTAGAAGTGATGTTCGCTGATTGCTTTGATCAGATAGATATAGGTCGCAACAACTTTAAAAAGTCAGCCTCACCTCAATCCGGATTCACAGGAAACCCAATATTTCCCCTAGGAGAGATAACCCTCTCTGTTTGCGTAGTGGATGGTGACAAAGGGGTGACTATTAGGTTAACTTTGCTGTCGTGGATGCCCCTTCCCCCTAAAATGTGGTTTTAGGAAGGCCATTGATGTGCTAGGATCGAGCGGTCTGGTCACCCCATCACCTTATGATGAAGTTTCCGACCGAGAAGAGGGTGGCATCCATTTGAGGAAACCAGACTGTGGCTAAAAAATGTAACCTTATTGTAGTACGAGAAGCGAGAAAGCAAAGAGATGTAGCAAGTGTGCATATAGATGTGGGATTCGTCGATACAATACAGATGCATGTACGAGACATGGGATCGGTAACTGTGGGGAATCTAATTCCTGAAGACGTTAAGGAAAGAATAAAAGACCTATTGGGAGAATATGAGGACGTGTTATTGTGGGATACCTCTGACTTAAATGGAGTACCTTCGAGTCTTGCACTGTACAGGTTGAATATTGACCCCTCGATAAAGCCAGTGAAGCAGAAGAGAAGGGTGTTTTCTCCCGAAAGGGCTGGAGCAATTAAACAAGAGGTGGAGAAGTTATTGAAAGCAGATGGCATCGATGAGGTGTTCTACCCAAATGGATAGCTAACCCAGTTATGGTTTCAAAGCATGATGGGGTCTGGCTAATATGTATAGATTTCAACGATTTGAATAAATGCTACCCCAAAGACAGTTACCCGTTGCCACCAATCGACAAGTTGGTGGAAGCCATCACCGGATATCAGATTCTGGCCTTCTTTGACATGCATAAAGGGTATCATTAAATACTTATGGAAAAGGATGACAAGGAGAGAGCATTGTTTATTACAGATGTGGGCACTTACTGCTATAAGAAGATGTCATTTGAGTTAAAAAAAATACCGGGGCTACTTACCAGAGGTTGGTTGATAAGCTGTTCAGAGGGAAAATTGGGAGGAATATGGAGATTTATGTGGATGATATGGTTGTCAAAAGCAGAATCAAGAATTCTTAAAAGACCTGGAAGAAACATTTGGTAGGCTTTGAGGGACTAACTTGAAGTTGAACCCATCCAAATGTGTTACCGGTGTATGAGCAAGGACGTTCCTCGGATTCATGGTCTCAGAGAGAGGTATTGATGTAAACCTTGAGAAGGTGAAATCTATGAAAAGAATGAGAGCCCCACAATCGATAAAATATGTGCAAGGGTCCCTAGCAGCGTTAAGTAGGTTTCTATCAGATGGGGCGGAGAAACACCTACCTTTCTTTGATGTCTATCGAAGGGCTAATAAACTCAAGTGGAATAACAAATGCGACAAGGCATTCAAGCAGTTAAAGGAGCACTTGGAAAAACTGCCTACCCTGATGAAGCCGAATAAGGATGAGACACTATATTTGTACATTTCTGCACTGCCTTTGGCAATTAGTGCATCCCTAGTAAAAGATAAAGAAAAGATGCAACACCCAATTTACTTTGTCACTATTGCCTTACAGGGGCCGGAGACAAGGTATACCATCATCGAGAGGTTGATTCTATCCCTTGTACATGTAGCTTGAAGACTAAGACCCTACTTTCAGAGGAATAAGATAGTGGTGCTCACGAACCACCCGATTCGGCAGATCCCTTTGAAACTATAGTTCTCAAGAAGAATGATGAAGTGGGTAGTAGAAGTGAGAGAACACGGCATCCAGTATCAACCTCGAGTTGCAATTAAGGGTCAGGGTCTGACGGACTTCATAAATGAAACTATTGAGCCCCTCGAGTATTAGAAATCAGTTCGAAAAGTGAAAGCAGGGAAAAGGGAGGTATGGAAGCTATATGTGGACAGTTTGTCACATTCAGGAGGAAGTGTAGTTTGGGTTCTATTAACCAGCCCCAACGGAAAGGATGACCCTTACGCGTTGAACTTCACATTCAAAGAAACTAACAATGAGGTTGAGTGTGAAGTACTGATTACTAGAATGCGCCTAGCAAGGGAGCTGCAGGTGGAGGAATTTGAGATTTTTAGTGACTCTCAAATCGTGGTTCAACAGATGAACGTGGAATATGAGGTCAGGGAGCGTAACCTGAAAAGATACCTCAAGGTAGTGCAAAAATCTGTTGAAAACTTTTAAATTTTACACTTTAACGCAGGTCCCGAGGGAAAGCAATCATAAAGTAGATGCTCTTAGCAAGCTCGCTTCTTCGGCTATGGGAATCGAATCCCAAAAGCAATTAATCACATTTCTATTTCGGAATCTATAATTAAAAAATTAAATCAATTAAATCAATGAACCCTAGTACAGGGTTCTGAACTGGAAATTAAATATGATTAGGTTCCGAATTCAGAACCAGCTTGAGGAGGTGACATGATGGAATGAGGTTTCGAATTTCAAACCTAAAAATAATGGTTCTACCATCCAAACAAAGGCGACAAAAAATCACCTTTGATTAAGCCCGATTGAAGGTGGTTCCCGAAACCGCCTTTGATGATAGATAATCCGGTAGAACCACCTTTAATAGGCCCTCTCTACACTAGTGAGTAGATTGAGTAGATTAGAAGTTTAACCAAATATATTTATCGCAACTCTGGTTGTAAACCTTCTTTCTCTCTGAAAAATCCTACTTGTTTTACTTCAATTCTTTTTTCTCCATCATCCCATCATGGTAGATGGGGAAACAACAGTTTATTTTGATTGATATTATTTAAATCTCTATGATATTAAATAAGTGTAGAATTTATCTCCATACATTAATTTTATCCTTCGATCTGATCAATTAGATTGTTGTGTTCATGATGATAACTCAATTTAGTTATTTACGTCGATATGTTATTCTCGATCTGGTTGTACAAATCATGTGTTCCTAATAATATACTCCCTCCGTCCCAGAGAAAATGACACATTTACTTTTTCACGGTCTTCAATGATCATGTTTGACCAAGTACATCTCAAGCTACACACAATAATTTTGCACAAAAATTTGATATTTAGAAAATAGATGTTAAGACGAATCTAACAATATCTCACATGATATTTTCATTTTATATACATTAACATATAATTAGGGTCAAAGTTTGCAAAAATTGACTTGGAAAAAGTATATGTGTCATTTTCTCTGGGACGGGGGAGTATATCTTAGGGTTTTCATTAATTTGGATATCTGAGATTTGTGTTTTTCAAAGTATTTACAGGTTGGGCAACATAAATCGTGTTTGGATCAAGTAGTGTTATATGCGTGATATGCTCTTCTTTACCAAATGGTTGTAATATTCTCAGGAAGCAAACTAATATTTGGATGACAATATTACAGTTTTTATTAAATTCTAATATGTACTAGATAGTCTTTCTGGTTGACATATAATTTAGATATCATTTCAATAGGTTAATTATTGTTGCTAGAAGATAATTATGTTAGATATCAATTTCACATATTGTAATATTTGTTAGGCATTTTTCCAAAGTGTGTTACTCCGTCCATCCCACCCAAATCTGCACATTTTTTTGTTAACTTTCTCAAGGCATGTTTGACCATAAATTTCAACTAGTATATAGACACAAATATCATCATGTGAGATAATGTTGGATTCTCTTCATGATTTATTTTCTAAATATCAAATTTTAACACATCGTTAATATATATAACTAAAGTTATTGTTGGTCAAATATAACCTGAAAAATTAATTAAAAAGTGTGCACATTCGAATGGGACGGTGGAGTGCTATTTTATATAAAAAAACAAAAAACACAGAGAATAACCTCGTTTTCTACAATGAGAGTTGAAAATTTTACTAGGGATAGGAAAACAAAAAGTGAAACAAAATGCATGAGCCTAGAGGGCCCAAAAATTTGTTATAACCGACATGATTATTGGGGAGCAGATTAGGTTAAATTTAAAGAATTTAAAATAAAGTTAGCCCCGTTTACATGAAGAATATTCTTTAGAATTCCTCCCTTTCTTCTCTCTCCTTCTCATTTTTCTCATTTTCTTTTATTAATTCATTTGCAATTCTTCCAAGGTACTCAATCCCCTCCTCTTGTCTGACACAAACCACCACTTTCCTTTTCCTACATGATAACATTAACATAGGGTTCATCTTTGTTTGACAAACTTATGCGAAAATTATATAATCATCAACCACACATTTTGATAATAAAATACACCCATTGTAGTACAAGTTCCAGATAAGATTAGCTCTACAATCAAATGAGATCCCAGAAGAAAGTTGTCATTTCACCTTTGAAAGGCATCAGGCATAGAATATTTCGACGAGATAATATAAACAATCGATTACCCGCTGCCAAGAATGTGTTGACAATCTATTACAGGTCAGACTCATGTTAGGTATTAATATAGCCTTATTAAAGGGTGAAACTTTGGCAAAATGTCGCATTTTGAGAGGTCGAAGTACGAACAAGAAAATGAGATCCCAAAGTTGATGAAGCATAGGACGAATATGCTATGAATCTTCAATTATGAACATGGGTTTGGAAGTACAATAATCAGAAATGCTGTGGGTGAATGTGGGAATAAGTGGGAAATGAGGT
Source organism: Rubia yunnanensis (assembly GCA_037428765.1). NCBI lineage: Eukaryota > Viridiplantae > Streptophyta > Magnoliopsida > Gentianales > Rubiaceae > Rubia > Rubia yunnanensis. Next base: position 64,409,529 of record CM075071.1, on the reverse strand, counting down.
GGGAAACACAAAGGGTTGTTTGAAAAGAACCAAAGATGAGGGGATTAAAATATATTTGACCCAAAGTATAGGGTACCAATCCATCTGTAAGTTTTGGATCTGATTAAACAAAAATAGACTCGAAGGGTCATTTGACCTCACATAGACTCGAAGGGCCGTATTAATATAAATGCCTCTCAACTCACGCGGGGAAAACTATGCCCACGTTTCGTGTCTATCATTTTCCAAACAAGAATTTTTTTTAATTAGTTTAACCCGGATTCCTATTTTGCATCAATGATATCCGACGATCAAGACAATTCCCGTAAAACTCTTTCATTTCATAGAAGTAAATTCTTATTCTTAAAAAGCAAGTAGCATTTCCTATTGATTTGTCCCCCGAACTGGACCTATTCCGATTCTAAATTATCCGTCGCTACGCTGTTCCCAAGGACTAGCAAAATCGAAATGGGAATTGCTTAGTACTTGTAGACCATTTTTTGTTAAAATTTTGTTTTTACCTTGAAATATAAAAAGATGCGCTCTCTCTTTTTTTTTAGATAGCAAGAAAGACAATAGAAACTTTCCAAGTATAAATGTAACATCAAGAATAGGCGAATACTCAGGAAGAAAAAGAAAAACAATAATCTCCATGTCTAATTCATCAGTACGTCAATAGTTTAGTCCGATCAGATTAGATCAGATATGCAATATATTTTCATGGACTACAAGCAAATAGCATTTCAACTATAAAAGAACACATGTACTACACTGGTACACCCCGCCACTAATCAGGATTAGTACATGATATTAGCCTACTAGGCACACATGAGACAAAATTAAAAAATAGTCAATCCCCATTTAATGGCTTTAAACCCTCAATTAATTAATAATCATCCCTAATACTGGCACTTGATTGCATGAACCACTCCCTAATCAATCATTAATCAAACAATAAAAAAAATCAGAAATACAAGAGAATCTTTAGAAGGCAAGATTCTGTAGAATATATTAATCGCCACTGATACTTTCGTGGAAGATAAATTAAAGTAATTAAATAAAGAAGGGGAGAATATACCTGGCCAATGAATAGAAAGGTTGGTGCATTATTTTGGTACAAAAATCTTTGGTGACCAATTATTATGCTATAATAATAGTAAGAAAGATGCATATGCTTCGCAAGGGTAAGAATATTCCTTATGGAAGACTTGAAATGGTCAGTATTTTCATGCATTGTGACAAACACTATGTTGTCATTTTAAGTTCATCATTAATCCAATTTTTGTTTGATCAAAAAAAAAATCCAATTGTTTGAGGCTGCTAATTTGCCAAGAATCGGTTGTCCTTTTGGTATTTTATAAAACATGTGCATTGTACTTGCTATGTATCACTAATGGATCATAATATTATTGAGTACGAAGATTAATAAGATATTAATGTTTTTTTTTTAAATTCATTCGGGGCATTCAAAAGAATATTAATGTTTTTTTGCAGGTTACCTTCTATTTTATTTTGTTTATGTTTGATTGGGTGAAATTTAGTTTAGTTTGATTATGTATTTATTTTTTATTTTGTTTAATTTCACTTCATTTATATTTTGTTCATTTCAAGCGAACTCAATTCAAATCAGATGAAAAAATAGGGTATGTAGAATAAAATTTTAAAAAATAAAAAATATTATAAAATTTTAAATAGAATAGGTTAAAAATTTAATGTTTTCTAATATTAGAAATAAAGGAAAGTACAAGCAAAGAGTTTCTCATGCGATATCACTTTATAGGACTAAAACATAAAATAAGAATACTAGAAATTTAAAATAGATAGTTTTCAAATTCTGAGTCAAAACATAATTAAATTCTTATCAAAGTTAAATTTAATTTAAGCGATGAATTTCAAGGATTGAAATGCAATAAATAAAAAGGGTTCTGTCTCTCTTCCCCTGCGATGCTTTCCAGCCTATGGTGCTTATCGGCTAAGCTCAGCTTATCTACGGTGCTTCCCGGCCTATCTCAGCACTCTTGTGATGTTTTTTTGGCCTTTCTCAACCTTCATTCATTGGTTTCGTTGTGATTAGTTGATTCGACGTCGTTAAATTTGATCGATTCGCTATTATTGGATGTTCAGAGATCGGAACGTGAAGTCAATTCCTAGAAGAATCGTCGCATCACAGGGTTTTGCCTCAAGTTCTTGCCCGGTCGGAATTACTAAAATCAAGCATCGAATGAAACTTTGAGTAATATGCACATATAACCCTATATGTTGGAGAAAGTGCAGATATAACCCTGAGTTATTTTTTAGTGCAAATATAACCATAACTATTATACATAAGTGCAAATATAACCATAACTATTATACATAAGTGCAAATATAACCCTAAAGCCATTATTCTGGCATTGATTGGCCATTTCCGACCATTGATTGACTGTAAATGACCAAAATGGCCTTCTAACCCAATACAAAATTTTAAAAGATAAAAATGCCCCCACCACCCTCCATCACCACCACCACTGCTCCGACTCCACCATCAACCAGTCATAGCCCCGTCTCCTTCTCAGCTCCGCCAACCACCACTACCAACCATTCTCCTTGTTCGCCACCCTCACACCACCTCCGCCACCATTGGTCACCATTTCTGACACCGCTCACCCAAGCACCAGAAAATCAAGACCCATCAACCAGATAATCGAGACTCATCAGCTAAGGAGATTGCTGGAGCTAACTATTCTAGTCCCACCTTACCACCATCGGTCGCCACCCGATGCCGCCTCTAGCAATGTCAGGTCGGTATCTTATAACCCCTGTCTGGATCAAATTTTTTTTGCACCATGAATAAGCCCAAGATTTACTTCCTGCAAAAATATATATTTAGATAATTTGATACCACCAGATGTTGGAAAACCCAAAAATAGTTGTTGTTGCATGCTTTGCATATTTAACTTGCTCGGTTAGTTAACTTGCCTTTCAATTCATAATTTAGAACCAAAACCAACCCCCCCTAACATGCTTTATACATATCTATATATACTTATATATATATATTATGTTATCCCCTATATATGTTTAAGCACTTGGAAAGATCATTTTTCTTGTGGACGACCCTGACAGGAAGCATCAGGGCTTAAAAATATTAATTTTGAGTGGTGCGGCAGTGACCTCCCAATTTTTGGCACCACTACCAAGGATGAGGCACGTTTATTTTAAAGTGCGTGGGCATATTATGTGTGATTATGTGCTATTTGTAAATATTCTTTAGTTTTCTTTTGTTTTGATTTCTTAGTTAACTTGCCATTTTTTCTTGGTTTGGAGACATATTGTTCGAGTTCTTGGTGTATGGTTCATACGCCATCCTCTTCACAAGAACCCCTACATTACGACCTCGAGTTAAATTTGAATTTGAGATGAGCTTGGAGGCTTTCTTTGGAAAGTGTGAAGAACACCCCTCATATTGACCATTTTGTGGATAGATTTACTTCTATGAAGCATCAACACGAGCATGAAGATGAGCATCCGGGAGGAGGGCCTCAACATCCTCCTCTACATGGAAGAGCCCATCTCATCCAAGGAAGGGAGATTCCTCTGGGGCAAGCCTAGTTGAGGGACATTATGCCTCCCAACCTTGATTAGCAACCGATGTGCATTGAGTATCCTTTGGTTGGACCGAATAGGCGCTTCGAGCATAAGACCAGGTTTATAAACATGATACCTATCTTCCTTGGTAGTAAAGGGGAAAATGCCAACAAGCATCTCGCCGAGTTCCATTTTTTGTGTGGTGGTACGGTCCCACACGGAGTAGATTAAGACTTTTACAAGTTGAAGGCATTCCCATTCACATTGAGGGATGGTGCATACCTACCATACAAGAGCATCAAAAGTTGGCTTGACATAAAGATGAAATTTCCAGCCAAGTACTTCCCGGCCTCAAAGTCCGCCGCTTTGAAGGACATAAGTAACACCCTCCAATGGCATGGAGAGTCTCTTTTCGACTATTGGGAGAGGTTTAAGAAGCTTCTCGTGAGTTGTCCTTACTATGGCTATTCAGAGGGAGATTTGGTCTACTATTTCTACAATGGTCTTCTTGATGAGGACCAAAGACTAATGAGGAGTTCTTTTGGTCGTACCCTTGGGAACAAAACTTCAACGGAGGTTGAAGGAGTCAAGGAACTTTAGCTCGAGGGCCAATTTGAGAAGAAGAAATCCAATGCCCACAAGTGACCCTTCCATAGTGGAAAGCTTGAGTACAAAGTCTCGACCCTTGCTTCTATGGTGAAATCCTTGATGACCAAGCCCAAAAATGTGCCACATGTTAAATCTTGTGAAATTTGTTTATCGGTGCACCCTACAAACGCTTGCCCTACTTTGCAAGAAGATTATGTTGAGGAGGTGAGTGCCATGGGGTATCAAGGTGTGCAAGACTATCAAGGCAACCAAGGCAACCAAGGTTATCAAGGGTACCTAAACCGGCCGTACAATTTGGATAATCATGATTACCAGACACTCTGGTATAGAAACCCTCAACCGTATCACCCCCCTCAACAACAATATCGGCCACCTCAACAAAAATATAAAAGGCTTTAAGATAAGCCCTGAGACCAAGGGGAGAGTTCGGGTTTGAAAAAAGATGAGGTGATGCAAGCCATTTGCCGGTTGAGCATATGTGCGGCGAAAGGTGAAAAATTCCAAGATGAAACCAAGGCGAACATCAAGAACTTGAAAAATTAAGTGAGCCAAATAGCTCAAGTGGTGGATCGGATGGAGGCCCCGAAAAAGGGCAAAATTCCCTACCAAACGGAGATCAACCCTCGACAAAATGTGAGTGCAGTCTCATTGAGAAGTGGAAGGGAAGTGAAGGAGCCCCAAGCAAGGGTTGTTGTTGAAAGGATGGTTAAAAAGGAAAAATACCTTGAAAAGAAGGTCGAGGAGTTGGCCAAAGAGAGCAAAGAAGATGAGATTGAGGTGGAGGCATTTGTGCCAAGACTGGGATTAAATCCCAAAACCTCATCCCCACCGCACAAGAAGTTAAGAGAGGTGGAGATCCCTGTCTATGTATCAGAACCACCATTTCCAGAGACATTAAAGGATAGGCCAAGAAAGAGCTCTTAGAGAGTAGAAAGGAGTAAGTTTTTTCTCTCTCTAGAAAAAACGCTCTATGGAGAAAAAAAAGGACGCTGCCCTTCTCCTGAACTCCGAAGCCTTTTTTCTTCCAGTTTCTCTCCTACTATTCTGAGTTTCCAGCGATGTTGGATTCCTCGTCGGGTATCTTTTGAAGTATGGTTTGTTCTTGAATTTGAAGATTTTAACTTTGAATCTTGGATTTTTTGGATGAAGATCTGCCTTTTAGATCTTGTATTTTCAACGGAGATTTGAACCAAGGAGGAGAGTTTGGATTCGTATTTTTGTACTTGAATATTTGAAGATTTGAACCTCGAATCTTGGAATTTTGGAGGAAGATCTGCCTTTTATATCTTGAATTTTTCAACGGGTTCCTCATTGGGCATCGTCGTTGATTTGTGCGCACCATGGAGGAGGACAGATTCAGATCTATCATTGTTTCAAGTAATTTTTAATCATTCGTTGATGGATCTAATCTAGATAATGGTTGAGGAGTTTATTTATGAAGAATCTGTGCGGATTTGTATGGAAGATTATTTTTCTATGGTGGATAGTTTATGTGAAGTTAATGTTGGATTGGAAGTAGAGACAAATTTGAGGCATAAAAATGTTAGTATTTGGAAGAGTTCATGATGGATTTGATGAGAGGGCAACTATGTGATCACATCCCGGTAACCCCCCGGCCATGGTTGTTTGTTTTATTTGGAATTTTTGACCAAATTGCTATGTTTTATGCCAAAAACTCAGATTTATTTCTTGTTTGATGATGACTCATATGGAATTCAAGATTTTGGGTGTTTGAATGCTATTGTTAGATGGGGTTGATGTTTTGGGATTAATCATATTTAAGACCAATGTTCGGAGATGATTTGCTACATGTTTAGACCCTGGTATCCGCCCGGCCATGGTAAATTGGTATAATCGGAATCATCAACAATGATTTGCCCAAGGTGTTTTCCTCATTTTTTTTTCAATTTCATGATAATGCTCAGATCAAGATGAATGGAGGAGCAGATTTTTCATAATGGATGGATTATTTAGAGGAATTTTCCCAGATTCCGACAACTAACCAACGACGGTAAGCCGAAAATCCGGAGAATGAACAAATCTGGACGCTCGACCCATTTTGGAGTGTCGCCGGGTCACTAAACCCGAGAAAGAAGTAATGGGGTAGAGGCTCCCTAGGGTTTCGACCAGGTTCAAGGCGGATGGGTTATACGACTCGCTAATGGAGAAGGTTGGGTCAAGGGTTTTAAACCCTAGCTGCTTGGGTCAATGCCACTGGGCTGTTTTGTACTCTCGAGTGGTGGGTGGAATGCATGTTCGAGTGGATTATGCACTCTCTCTAGTGGATGATGTACCAACTCCAGTGATAGATGGTGTATTCGTGTACCCTGGATGGTGTACCCTCTCGAATGGTGGATACTGTGCTCTCGAGTGGTGGATGATGTACTCCCTTGTGTACTCTTGAGTGGTGGTTCGCGATTTAGGGGTTCGAGAGGTGGATGATGGGTAATAAGGATTTGAGGGTTGGATGATGTCCTCTCCACTGGATGGTGTACTACCTCGTGCACTCTCGATGGGTGAGTCACGATGGGTGGATGTTGTCCTCTCCACAGGTGGATCGTGCACAATGGGTTCCAGTGGCGAGATGTACTCTCGAGTGGTGGATAGTGTACTACAGGTTTGAGAGGTGGATAATGTGAGAGGTTGATGGTTCGAGGTTAGGCGTCTGTGGTTCGAGAGGTGGATGACTCGACTGGTGGTTCGCGTACTATGGGTTTGAGGGGTGGATGTTGTCCTCCTGACAGGTGGATCGTGCACAATGGATTCGAGTGGCGAGAGGTACACTCGAGTGGTGGATGGTAAACTTCGGGTTCGAGAGGTGGATGGTTCGAGAGGTGGATAGCTCGATATGAGGATGGCTTATCTGCTGGGCCGAAAAGAATTAGAAGTGTGCCGAAAAGATAAAAGAGGAACCAGGTTCTCTTATAACCCAGTTTCTACCCAATTTTGACACACGAAAAGGCATATGGTGGATAGTTTATGTGAAGTTATTGTCGGACTGGGGGTACAGATGAATTTGAGACATAAAAATGTTGGAATCTGAAAGAGTTCATGATGGATTCGTTGAGATGGAAATTATGTGATCAAATCCCGGTAACCCCCCCCCCGACCATGGTTGTTTGTTTTAATTGGAATTTTATAACAGATTGCTATGTTTTATACCATGAATTCAGATTTATTTACTTGTTCGATAAACACTCATATCAAATTCAAGATTTTGGGTGTTTGAATGTTAGTGATTGATGGGGTTGATGTTTTGGGGCTAGTCGGATTCAAGGCAGGTGGTTGGAGATGATTCGATATGTATTGGTTGAATGAATGTTATTAATCGAGACTTGGTCGGAATTATAAGTTGCTATTTGAGGTACGGCGGCCGACCATGGTGAATTGATTTAATCGGAATCATCAACGATGGTATGCCTAAGGTATCTTCCATTTTTTTAATTTCATGATAATGCCCATATAGAGATGAATGGAGGAGCATATTTTTCATAATGGATGGATTATTTAGAGGATGAAGGTTTAAGTCCTCCCATCGGGTTTGCCAGAAATTTGATATTCCGTCTCGGGTTATGCAGGCATTAGCCTCGATTCTGTCCCCTGACCATGATTGATGGATCTACATGCCCGAGGTACATCCCCCGACTGGAATTGGGTGGCTGTACAGGCTTTTCTCCATGGTTTTCTTGCATAATTTGAGGATGGTGATGCTCGTGCACTATGGACGGTGAGGGTGGGAGAACAGCTTTTCTTATCTGGTTGCACGGCTATAGGTGATGAAGTTTGCACCCGGCCTAGGAGTCATTAGACTATGGGGAAGTCTAATGGCCAGTTTCAACTTATGATTTGATGAAAAACTACTCTTTATGGGGTAGTAGGTCAGTTGACTAGCGAAAGCTAAATTTACTAATCTACTGCTAGTTGTTACTTATGATTTGATGGTTGAGCAATTTGCCTGCGCTGCACTGTAAAGTGTAATATGGCATTTGGCTATCTATTTTCCTAAAATGGAAATGATGGTTACAAAACCATTACGGGGGGCGTGCACGGTAGAATTCACGCCCGGTCTCATCATCATTAGGAGGTCTATCTGCGTGGAACCTGGGAGCACTACTGACTACGGTCAATCTGCTCTTAGGCCCATAGAGAAAACCTCGGCTTTCACCCAGAGATCGTTATTGAAGGCTATTAACACTTCTTTATCTTCATCTTAGAGGTGTACATGGTAGAAGCAATTTTCCAGCTCTTCCCGAAGTCGACACACTACTTCATCTGGTTCGCAGAAGGCCGAGTCCACTTTCTCGATTTGGAAGACCGGCATTTTATAAATCTTAACTAACCAATCCAACGGTTAACTAAGGTTTATCAACTGGTTGTAGAAGACCATCGGTTCACTGTGGCTGGCGATTAACTGAAGGTCGTCGGCTCACCACAGCTGGCAGTTAACTGAAGGTCGTTGGTTCACTATAGCCAATGGTTAATAGAAGATTATCGGTTCAGCATTGCATCCTGAAGCCGACGATTACAGAAGGCCGACACTGCACTTTAGCGATATTTAGGGTGACAGTCGTAGGGAACAAACCACGGCCCAAGAGCCGGTTAACTCTCTCGGTTGCATGGATCCAGTCTGGTTCACTGCTCACCAGTTTTGTATCGCTAGCCAAGCCCCCACTTGCTCGGTTGCATTGAAGTCATGTTTGTTAAGGTAGAACCTGTATGTATTTGATGAGAGACTAATGAGTTTGTTCTCATGTCCTCTTTATTTTCTTGGTTGGTTTTCTACAGGTCACTGTTATCATGAAGGGGTTAGCATTTAGACCCCCTGGCCATAGCATCTAAGCTAGGGGATAAGTATTGCGAATTTTGTATTAATAGGATTGGGCCAATGTGCTCACTCCCGTCGACACTCATGGTTCTTTTTATTTACCAACACCTTCATTACAGGATAGGCCGACCAAGGAAGACACCAATGACATCTTCGAAGTCTTTTGTAGATGCGAGGTAAATATTCCACTCTTAAATGCTCTAAATCAAGTTCCTAGGTATGCTAAATTTCTTCAGGAATTGTTTACATTCAATAGGAAACAACAATTGAAAAGTAAGAAAAAGTGTGTGAAGAGTGAATATATCTCCGCCGTGTTTGATGATGAAATGCTCCCTAAATGTGATGATCCGGGAATGTTTACAATCTCTTGTGAGATAGGAGGAAAATGTGTTAACAAGTAATTGTTATACTTAGGAGCGTCAATCAATGTGATAACATATTCCTTGTATTAACATTTAAATCTAGGCACTTTGCACGAAACAGGGGTTGTTATCCAACTAGCTGATCACTGTAGCACATACCAAAAAGGTATTGTGAAATATGTGTGGGTGAAAATGGATTCTTTGACATTCCCCGCAGACTTTAATGTTCTTGAAATGGGAGGTGACAATAGTGCTAAACATATTCTTTTAGGAAGACCATTTCTAAAGACTTCAAGGACCATAATTGACGTGCATAAAGGAACATTGACCATGGAATTTAATGGGCGGAAGGTAGAATTTGACACTAGTAATTCTATTGATCATCCTAGTAGATACCATTCATGGTATTGATGATAAAGGGCAAGATGAAGTTGAGCCCAAAGATGGTAGTTCCTTAAATGTTGCCATAGACGATGTTTTGAGTGATGCTTTGATTTCAAATGTTGTTAGTACTAACTTGAAGAAAAACAACAATGGTGAATACACTCTTGGGAAAGAAACATCCAACACTTTTTGTGTGTTTCCCTCATTCTCTTGAGAAGGCTTCGGTGGAAGAGTGCAAACCACCACCGAAAGCTCTTAAATATTCATCCCTTGGAGAAGGAGAGAAACCCCTAAATGCTCATGTGCTTGAGATCACCATGGGAAAAAAAGGTGAGTTGTTGGAAATGTTGATGGAAGATGAAGAAACCTTAAGTTATTTGAAGAAGTTTTTGTTAGGGGATGATGTGAATCCCGATTGTTTTGACCTGGATCGGGGAAAGGGGGCCGATCGTCTCAGTTCATTTTGTGAGTAAGCTCCAAGAAAGGGAGTAAGTCGTGCCGATGACGTTAAATATACTTGGTTTTGATCATCTGGATCATCATTCGTGACTTTCCATTGATGTTTTTTGGTTTTGAGTTTTTGCCATTTGTTTCATTACTTTGCTTTGTGCTTTTCAAGGTTTGTTTTTCCATGATTTTGTAGCAATTTGAACCCAAGGCATTGGATAGATGGAGGGAGAAACACTTGGAGTCATGAAGGAAAAGCTTAGGCAATGGATGAGGTTGAGATTTTTTTTCTAAGTACCATGTAGGCTGCCCATCGCGAGTCGCGACCACCTCATCGTGAATCGTGATGAGATCAGAAAAATAATGCAATTTCGGAGCCCTCTGGCTCAACTTTTTGCAAGCTGCAATGCCCGCGTCATGAGTCATAATGGACCATCGTGAATCGCGACGATTTGGTCACGATCGGGACCAAATTAGAAACATTTCGCAAAATTTCTCTCTCACAGCTCCATTTTTTGCGACTTACGACATTCACATCACGAGTCGCAATGATCCATCGTGATCCGCAGCAGAGTGGTAGCGAGTTGTGACCCTTGCTTTGACCAAATGTGATGGTTGACTTGCCCATCACGAGTCGCAAAAAACACATCGCTAGTTGCGACAAACAGGCATGGCTTTTTTAAATGGTAGGCAGAATGTAAATTTCTGCACAGCTCTTCTTCTTCCCATAATCTCTTCCATCATCTCCATTAATTTCCATCAATCCCAACCACCAAGCCACCGCAAATCCTTCACACAGACATAACTCATCATCCCTAGCCTCTTAATCGTCCACAAAACACCCACAAATCAACCAAAATTGTGAAAATCCCAAAACCCTAGTTTTTGGGGATTTCTCAAATTTGGGCGAATTAGGCTAGGATTGCTTGTGGGCTTCATTTTTTTCATCTTCCTATGCACACTATTAGCTAAAATAGTTCTTGGGAGCAATTGACTAAGGCTTCCAAGCCCATGTCTTAAGAACAATTTGTAGCCTATGTAATACTCTTACTATTATGCATTAATGGAGCATTAAATGTGTTTGTTAATATCATTAATGTTCTTGAAAGCTTGAGTATATGAAGTACTTGTATGATATGCTTGTTAGGGTTTGGGGAAATGGGTTCATTCCCCCGTTTATTGATAAAAAATCCAAGAGTATGATTTAGAGCTTTTGATTGTGTTGATATATTGATAATTGTTAGATGAATATGATAATGTTGAACTCTTTGTTATGTTTGTTGCTTGTAGCAAATGAGAGAAGTGTATGAGCGTTGAACGTTCTTGACTAATCTTGTGTAAATGCATAGATTGGTTAAACGCTTAGACACTGTGTTGTGTTTATAAGTGTTGCCAAACTTGTTGATTCTTTGTGTTCAACACCATTAGAGCGAGGAGGCAGCGGAACATTGATTGGCTGGCTCGTCATCAGCAACATTATTTTGGCGATGATCCTTCATACTCACGGCAGTGATTGTGAGCACTACATTCTTACCCTTTCCATACTCTGCTTTATACGCTTTTGCCCTATTTTTTCTACATTGAGGGCAATGTAGCATTTTAAGTGTTGAGAGGGGTATTTATTGATTTCATTACTTGTTTTGGGGATGTTTTTTCTAGACTTGATGCTTTTTGGATATTTTTTCTCTCTTTTTTTTGGTTATTCCCCCCCCCCCCCCTTGTTTTGGGGATGCTTTCCGTTTGATGTATTTGGATGATGTTAGCTTTGATATGTTCTTAGCCTTAACATTTGGAAAGCACTTTGCTACTTTTTTTATTGGAAAAACATGAAAAAAGAAGGAAAAAATTGAAAATTTTGAAAAAAAAATGAAAAAGAACAAAAAATAAAAAGAATTCCGCTGAGTTGAAAACCGGAGAGGGCATCTTAGGCAACATTGGGGGCCCGGATAGGTCGAAGACCCGAAAGGGTGACCTAGGTAAAAATGAGAGGCCAAAAGTGAAGAAAAATGTGAGATGTGAGCCAAAGAAATATGATGTGTGGCGGGGATGAAAACTCGAAAGGGCTCCTCGGTAAAATGAGAGAAAGAGAGAAAAAGGAAAAAAAATGTTATGTGTTCACCCATTTGCCAGCGTTGGTGCCATAAGGTTGCGGTAGCTATATGGATGGACCAGGTTGCTTGACATCTTGAGACCTCTTAGGATTGGGAAATTTAGCAAGGAGAATGAAGTAACTTATGAAATTCTTGATTGTTGATATACTTTGTTTTTAGGATGATATATTGGTATAAAGTGGAATATGTGTTTGAACTTTATGCTTGCTTTTAGCTTCACCTTGTACCATTGGATTTGATATTGTCAATTAGGGATTTGGAGATGTTTTAGGGATATCAATGAATTGATAGGATGATATGGTTTGGGTAGATCTAGGAATGGGGGTTGTGGGCAATTTCTCATTTGATCTTAACGTTGGGATGTGTAATATTGAGAGTTTTGTGAGGTACTAATTTGGGAGAATAGTAGTTAGGATGTGGATACGTCAATTCCTTCGTGTGCTTGTATCTTTTCTTACTCGAGGGCGAGTAAGGTTTAAGTGTGGGGAGGTTTGATGTGTACATTTTATGTGCATATTTTAGTACTTTTTGGGATCACTTTTGTGCTCTTTCGTTATCAAGAGCTTGTGTTTTACCTTGAAATTCTCTTAGGAGAGGTAAGAGCGACTTTACGCTCGTTTACCTTTTCTAATTGGATTTTGCGTGACAAAGGAAGAACATGGAGATTTGAAGACCTAAGGCCGTTGAAGATCACCTTTTGAAGACTTGAAGAACGGAGGCCGTTGAAGATCACATTTTGAAAACTTGAAGATCGGAGGCCGTTGAAGATCACCTTTTGAAGACTTGCTTCAAGGATTTGAATACTTGAAGAATGAGAGAAATTATTGTGAAGAAGAGTGCTTGCTACAAGAAGAAGAAAACAATACAATGTTACGTTCTGGCACTTGTCGCAAGTCGCGATGAATGGGTGGCCAAAACACAACCTTATCCTTTTTGTACTATAAATAGCATTATCTTTCCTCTCTTTCATAACTTCTTCTCCACTTGAATTTGGCACTATTATAACCCTAGTTTCCACCATTTTCATCTTTGATTTCTCTTGTTTTATGTTTGGTTTGTTAGCATTAATTAGTATGAACTCTAGTAGCTTAATCTAGTTCTTGGGAGCAATTGATTGAAGCTTCCAAACTTATGTGGTGAGATTCTCTATTTTCTCATTTATTAACATTTATTGAAGAGCATTTATTGTGCCATTAATGTTGTGTTTTGCCTCATTTATACCATGGGTTGTTTGATTATATGAAATGTTTGTATGATTTAAGTGTTAGGAATGGGGGTTGTGGGCAACTTCTCATTTGATCTTAATGTTGAGATGTGTGATATTGACTTGGGGGAATAGTAGTTAGGATGTGATATATCAATTCCTTCATGTGCTTGAATATTTTCTTACCCGAGGGTGAGTAAGGTTTAAGTGCGGGGAGGTTTGATGTGGCCATTTTATGTGCATATTTTAGTACTTTTTGGGATCACCTTTGTGCTCTTTTGTTATCAAGAGCTTGCGATTTATCTTGAAATTCTCTTAGGAGAGGTAAGAGCGACTTTACGCTCTTTTACCTTTTCTAAGTGGATTTTACGTGACAAAGGAAGAACATAGAGACTTGAAGACTAGAGGCCATTGAAGATCACTTTTTGAAGACTTTGAAAACTTGCTTCAAATATTTGAAGACTTGAAGAATGAAAGGAATTAGTGTGAAGAAGAGTGCTTGCTACAAGAAGAAGAAAAGAGGACAAGGTTATATTTTGGCGCCCGTCGCGAGCCACGACGAACCCGCTGCGAGTCATGACACACGGGTGACTAGAACACAACCTTATCCCTTTTTACTATAAATAACATTTTCTTATCCTCTCTTTCATTCATCTTCACAAACCCAACTTTGGTACTATTCCAACCCTAGTTTTCCACCATTTTCATCTTTGATTGCTCTGGTTTATGTTTGGTTTGTTGCTATTAATTAGAATGAACTATATTAGCTAAAATAGTTCTTGGGAGCAATTGACTAAGGCTTCCAAGCCCATGTCTTAAGAACAATTTGTAGCCTATTTAGTACTCTTACTATTATGCATTAATGGAGCATTAAATGTGTTTGTTAATGTCATTAATGTTCTTGAAAACTTGAGTATATGAAGTACTTGTATGATATGCTTGTTAGGGTTTGGGGAAATGGTTTTGATTGTGTTGATGGATTGATAATTATTAGATGAATATGATAATGTTGAACTCTTTGTTATGTTTGTTGCTTGTAGCAAATGAGAGAAGTGTATGAACGTTGAACGTTCTTGACTAATCTTGTGTAAATGCATAGATTGGTTAAATGTTTTGACACAGTGTAGTGTTTATAAGTATTTCCAAGCTTGTTCAATGCTATTAATGGGATACTTTTAGTCATGTTTCGACTAAGGGAGTCATTGGTGAGGTTTGACGAGAGATGTTGAATTCACTATTGCAAACTACTATCTAAGAAGGATAGAAGATTAGTCTTCACAACAAGTAGTGAAAGTAGTAAATAGGTTGCATGTTCAATGATGGATATGAGGTTTGGAAGTGGAGGTCAATTGCTCCTAAGGTTCCGCTAATTATTGGTTTAATTCCCTTTTATTTTTTGTTGCATGCTTTGCATATTTAACTTGCTTAATTAGTTAACTTGTCTTTCAATTCATAATTTATGACCAAAACCAACCAATCCCTCTCCCCCTACATGCTTTGTTACACATCTATATATTCTTATATCTAGTATGTTATCCCCTATATATGTTTAAAACACTTGGAAAGATCTGTCTTCTCGTGGATGACCCCAACTTGCCATTATCTACTTAATTGTAGCTAGGAAGCATTGGGGCTTATAAATATTAACTTTGAGAGGTACGGTGATGACCTCCCAGTATTTGAGTTACTCGTGCGTATACTTCTTTGTAAATTTTAAGTCCCAAATATTAGTTCCACACGCAACTTTCTTATGTAGAAACATTATGGCTCTCTTTGATAAGTAGGAATTGAAAAGTTTAAAGACACAAGCGTTTTACCCAGGTTTGGTGTTTCCACCTACATCCTGCTAATTTTGTCCACTAGTACATGATTTCAAGATTACAAAAGTAGTCCACGAATGCCACTTAAAAGAATACCAATCAAACTCAGCCTTGGCTGGAAACATTTCCTAGAGTACCGCTTAAGAGCAACCCACTCGAACATCGTCTAGAGTGTCGCTTAAGAGCAAACCACTCGAATCATTATCTAGAGTGCTGCTTAAAAGCAAACCACTTGAACATCAGCCGTGGTTGGAAATGCTATCTAGAGTGCCGCTTAAAAGCAATCCACTTGAACATCGTCTAGAGTGCCGCTTAAGAGCAAACCACTTGGACATCATCTAGAGTGTCACTTAAGAGCAAACCACTCGAAAATCATCTAGAGTGCTGCTTAAGAGCAATACACTCGAACATCGTCTAGAGTGCCGCTTAAGAGAAAACCACTCGATCATCATCTAGAGTGCCACTTAATAGAAAACCACTCGAACATCATCTAGAGTTCTGCTTAAGAGAAAACCACTCGCATAGCTGGTAGAACTTTCTCAGGTTGGTGATGTTCCACCTTCTTGGTACTCAAATCCCATTCATCTCTTCGAGGACATAGCTTCTTCCCGGATGCAATTCGATCACCCTGTAGGGTCCTTACCAATTTGCAGCTAACTTCCCTTCAGGTTCCTTTCTGCTTTTCTCATTTTTCCTCATTACCAAGTCTCCTGGGTTGAACAACACCTTCTTTACCCTCATATCTTGGTACCTTCTTACATGTTGTTTCACTTTAGCCTTGTGTAAAGAAGCTAGCTCTCTGTTTTCTTCCACCATGTCCAAATTCAAACATCGATTTTGCTGATTACTAGTCTCATCTGCAGCAGCCATAATCCTTGGGCTAGAAACACCTATCTCCGCAGGGATTGCCACCTCCGAGCCATATACTAGGCCATAAGGCATTTCACCAGTAGTGGAAAAATTGGTTGTCCGATATGTCCACAACACTTTGGCCTATATCCAATTACCTTCTGCTCCCTTGAGCCGTGCTCGTATGCCATTTACTATCGTCCTTTTGGTCACTCCACCTGCCCATTAGCTTGGGGTGGTAAACGGATGCCACATTTTGCTTAGTCTACTACTCCTCGCACCACTTCTTGAAGAGATCTTGGGAAAAATGTGCTCCGTTACCCGTGATGATCATCGTTGGAATTATGAAACGACATGCAATATTCTTCCAGAAAAAGGAATAACTGTTTTTCCCCTTATGTTTGTCAGAGGGTCGGCCTCTACCCACTTCGTGAAATAGTCAATGGCCACAATTGGGTACCTGAATTTTCCTGGAGCTTCTGGAAAAGAACCCATCAGGTCAATCCCCTCTTTATCAAAGGGCCACGAACTATAGATGTTTCTCATCCCCTCCCTGGGGACATGCGTTATGGGGGCATGCTTTGACATTGGTGGTAAGCCTGAATGTATCGATACACATTATCAAACATTGTCGACCAGTAAAATCATGCTCGAATGAGCCTCCTTGCCACTGATCTGGCTCCTTGGTGGCAGCCGCATACTCCTTCGTGGACTTCCCTTATTAGATAATTTGCTTCTTGGGAGTTAACGCACCGAAGCAATGGCTGAAAATGACCCATTCTGTATAACACTCCTTCCTACAACACATACATTGGGGCTTTCAACCTTGCTTTTCTTGAATTGGTTTCATTTTCTGGAAGGACACCCTTTCGAACATATGCCATGAACGGTGTCATCCATATGTCTTCCACTTCCACCATCATAACTATGAGTTATTCGAAACTTCGTTTGTCCAAAGTTTCCATAAATTGGATCATTTTATTCCAGCCTAGGCAAATTTTGGTTCTTCTTCAGTTTATGATGAAATTACTTTGATTTATGCATTTTATAGGCCTGAAGTCAGAAGCTCGATAGGCCCTTAGGTTCCTAAGTCGGAACATCATTGACAGAATGAGATCAAAATAATCTAAAAGCCTGGGATTGGAACTTATTCAGATGATATAGTCAAGTGCTTACTTCATTCAATAAGTCGTCTAAGAGTAATACCACGAATCATATAGTAGGTATCTTACATTGCATGACATGTTTTGTGTATGATGATAGGTAAATCTGCAACTGGGCCAAGAGGATCTGGGCCGAGAGTACTTTGGGTTGAAAGCACTTCAGACCAGCGTCAGCACAATAAATCTCCTTAATAAAGAGGCGTACTTCAAGGCATACATCAAGGTGTATAATCTAGATATACGTTATTCCCTGATACAGTATAAATAGGCAGGTACGTACTTACTATTGAGAACTTTTGGAACACTTACTAAAGATACTTACTGACTTAAGCATCATATAATTTACCCCTGAGACCTTCTGGAGCTTTTTGCTTGCAGATTATCACCGATGGACTCGACGTAGCAACTCGACCGATTTCTAGACACATCAATTAGCACACCCGATGGGACCGATTTAGTCATGGTTGAGTTCCTTAATTTATGTCCACCTCCATGAATACTCGGAGGAGTGCAAGGGTAAAGTTGAAAGGAACCTGTGCTACTGAAGAAGTACAATCTCCTTATCGAGGAAAAAGAGGGAGAATGGTTAACCCTCCAGTATCCCAGGAAGTGGAGCGAGAAGCGGTACAAGTCTCAACTTGAGAGCTGGGAGGAGGGCAAGGCTCCATTAGACAGATTCTAGTGATACCCGAGGACTCTTAAGATGTAGCCAGACCCTCGGGACTCACTATGAGTAATGCAGGCTAAGGAAAAAGGGCTTGAAAATCCTACGCTAGATGTATGCATCGGGGAATACGATGAAAGAGTTGGGCATTTCACAGAGGTTTCCAGTGATTCACCGATGGAAGCTTACGAACAAGCTTTACAAGCGAATCGAGAAATAGGTGTGAATAACTCGAAGGCTGACTTAGCCAAGGTAGTTCAAATGTTGGCAGAGGCGGGATATAAGGTCACGCCTCCCTCGGCCTCGATTGCCCCATCTTGAGGCATGGAAGCCCCGATCATCCCTTCAATCGTTATGGAAACCCCGACAAGCAATGCTGCTCAACCCATGATAGCATTCCCCTACTTTGGATATCCTCGAAAGAGGTATCATGCACGACCTCAACCTTCATTCTCTCTGGGGTTGACACATCTCGGGTCCCCTTTAGTTCTGGCAACCTTGATGGGAGGATACCCCAGAGCAGATCAGTTTCCACTCCCTGAACTCCGGGGGTTAGCACATTCTAGACCCTCTACAGTTTGACGACCTTAATGGGAAGATATCCTAGAGTCGAGATGGGGTATAGGTCTCAAGGATATGGAAGCATAGAGATGTCGAACCAGTCAGTAGGTTATGGCTTATATGAACCTTATGAGTTATACAATGGAAGTTCAGGGACCATGATGGCCTGGGAAAATCCTGGGTAGGTAATTCAACCCCTTGGCATCAGATGGCTTAAAGGATTACTAAACCCTGGAGAGAAAAAAGGAGATCCTAGAGATGCCTTTAAGAGAGAATTAGACAGGTTGATTGGGGCACTTGGTCAGGTGGCATGATCCCCGTTTTCATCGCTGATAGCTTGAGAGCGAAGGTCCACAGATACCAAACCCCCGGAGGGGGCTCCCGACATATAGTGGTGAGTTTAATCCCAGGGAGTTCATCTAGACATTCCTTAGTGTTATGAACTCGAGGGATTTCGACAAAAAGCTAACTTGCAAACTAGTGGGGAGTTATCTCCAAGGAAAGGCCCAAGAGTGGTACAACAAGTTACCAAAGGGGTCTTTGCATTCCTACGGAGATTTTAGCACGACATTGTTAAGTCAAAATGCCCAAAAGAAATTTTTTTACCAAAACCATGTTGGAGTTATACCAGACGATGCAAAACCCTAGAGAGTGAACAGAAGCCTTCTATCATCGCTATGTGGATGAAAGCTTAGGGGTAGTGGAGATCACAGAAAATGAAGTGATCCAAGGATACTTGCCCGGGATGAGAGACATAGAGCTATACAAGAAATTAAGTAACAATGTTCCTCGAACCCAACAGAAGCTTCAAGAGATAGTCGAACAGCACTCGAAAGTTAAAGAAGCCATCGGGAGAAAGAAAGAGAGTATGATCGATAGACCAGGAAGTAGTAATGATCATCGAGGGGAGAAGACAGCGGAGGTGCCCAGGCCTAACTTTGAGAGCTATACTCCCGCAAGTAGGCCTCTAGCACAGATTCTAATTATTTATAAAGGGGTATTCAAACAACCCTTGTCAAACACGCCTGCCGCAGTAGCAGGACGAAGGGCTAAACTCAATAGTGAGAGAAAATTCTCTCGGGAGAGAAAAAAGGACGTAGTCCTTCTCCTGAACACCGGAGCCGATTTTCTTCTAGTTTCTCTCTTACGATTCTGAGTTTCCAGCGATGAATCCGACATTAATGTTGGATTCCTCACCGGGCATCTTTCGGTGTATGATCTGTGCTTGAATTTGAAGATTTGATCTTTGGATCTGGGGTTTTTGGGTGAAGATCAGACTTTTCGATCTTGAATTCGTTGATGGAGCGGATTAGATGAAGATCTACCATTGTTCCAAGAAATTTTTAATCTTTCGTTGATAGATCTAATCTGGATGATTGATGAGGGGTTTATTTATGATGAATCTGTGTGGATTGTATGGAAGATTATTTGTTTATGGTGGATAATTAATGTGAAGTTCATGTTGGATTAGAAGTAGAGATGAATTTGAGGCATAAATTTTTAGTATTTGGAAGTGTTCATGATGGATTTGATGAGAGGGCATTCATGTGATTAGATGCGCCACTGTCCATGATTGTTTGCTTTAATTGGAATTTCGACCAGATTGCTATGTTTTATGCCAAGAATTTAAATTTATTTTCTTGACTAATGAACACTCATGTGGGATTCAAGATTTTGGGTGTTTGAATGTTATTGTTCGATGGGGTTGATGGTTTGAGATTAGTCGAATTCAAGACAGATGTTTGGAGATAATTGGTTGAACTGGAATCATCAACGACGATAGGCCCAAGGTATTTTCCTCGTTGTTTCGATCTCATGATAATGTTCAGATCTAGATGAATGGAGGAGCAGAATTTTCCTAAAGGATGGATTATTTGGATGATGATTGTTAGAATTTTCCGATCGGGTTCACCGGAAAAACATTTTTTCCGGCGAGTTATAATGCTTGTTATGCCTTGAAAATTTTGGATTTCGTTTTGTTATGCATTATCCGATCGGAAAAGCAACTGGTAATTTTTGGATTTTGGAGGTTGGAGCTTCGAATTTTCCGATTGGAAGTCGAAAAAATGCCATTCTGTCGGGGGTAAAGCATGAAATAGCCTCGATTCTCTGTCCCTAGACTCGGATTCATATTTCTTCATGCTTGAGATGCATCTCACAGCTGGAAAAGAGAATAAAGGAGTGTTGATTTGGTTGTTTTTGCCCGCCAAAAAAGCGTGATTCCGGCAAGGAGAAAGGTATTTGTTTAGCCGAATTGCACATGCTCAGATTTGGAGGAGGAAGTTCCTTGTTTTGGGTGCTAAATCCGGTCAAAATTGCATAAAGGAAGATGCCCATATTTTGGTTGAATTTTTTTGCCAAATTGTTGCGGATTTCGGCGTGTTTTCCAGATTCCGGCAGTTCTCCGGCGTCGGAAAACTGCGAGTCCGGCAAGGATCTAGTTCAGGCACCGCCGGGTCGTTGGACTCGAACAGGAAAAATGGGTCAAAGCCTAACTAGGGTTTCGACTCGGTCAGTGGCGGCGCGGGTCATATGACTTGCTAAGGAGGCGGTCGGGTTATCAAAGCAAAACACTGGAGGTTAGGATGTTGGGCCGAGCTGCTGGGCTAAAAGAATTAAAACCCCTGGGCCAAAGCTGGGCTGAAAAGGAGAATTGATTAAATAAAGGATGGATAAGAAACGGGTCACGGTTATAACCTGGTTTTAACCCGGTCAATGGCAACACTAAAGGAGGCGGCTGTGGTCAAGTTGAAACCCTAGCATTTAGGGTACTGGGCCGAGCTGCTGGGCCGAAAAGTGGAGCTGCTAGGCCAATTTTAAAAACCAAGCAGGTGGGCCGAATTCAAGGATTTCTGGGCCTAATTAAATTGGGAATTTTCATCCTATTCTTGGGCCGAATTTGCTTCAATTTTGGGCTCTAATTTGAGGTTTTTGTTGAGTTTTGGCCTTCTCTTTGGGCTAAAATTGTATTGGGGGGATAATTGCACATTTTCCCCTTCGAGGGTGAGAGAGCAGCCTTTCTACATTTGGTTGCACGACCATAGGAGTTGGGTAGTGGGTTAATTAATTAGTGTACGCGAAGTTAATTAACTCATTGCTAGTTGTTACTTGGACTTGACGGTCATTACGCGCTCTATGCTCGCGCTACACTTTGTGTTAAATTAGCATACAACTGTCCATTTGCTCAAAATGGAGTGGGCGATTACATAATCACCGGGCTTGACGCACGCCGTACAAGTTGTGTCCGTTCTCTCCATCATTAGGGGGGTTATTTTTTAGAGGGGTCCACAAGAGCTATTGGCACTGCCTATGACACTCTTGCCCTCTAACATAGCCTCGGTTCATACCACGAGAACGTTTGAAGGCCAATAACACCCCTCTTTCTTCACCTTAGGGGTGTATATAGTAGAAGCTGCTCCTCTATTGGCGGTCCTAGCTTCATTCGGATCTAGCAACACCAGCACACCATGGCGACCATTCAAGACCTGAGTACACCACACTCGGCTGCGCTTTTTTGTCTACCACTGGCGTCTTCTTCATTATTTTCTTCAAGACCCGAGACCCAAGTCTTGGCTGCGATGAGCTTATCAAATGAAGAGCCAGTACACATTTCTGGTTGCTATGTATAGGTCTAGATTCACACATCTGGACTTGCATTTATTTTCCCTAGGCTTAGCACTTTCTAGCTTAGGGTTAGCATTTCTTTAAAAAAAATTGGGGGGGGGTACCCATTTGGGTATCCCCCCCGGCATCTTTTTCCCTAGGTTTCATTTAGCCTAGGGTTGGATTATTTTGTATTTGGTAGGGCTCTTTTAGGGCTCTACCGTGGGTTCCACCGTTTATACTATTTACCATATTTACCACGAAGGGCTACAAACTTATTATGAAATTTTCACAAGGATTATGGCTATGATATGAATGATTGCATCCATTTGAAAAGAGATATAGAGAGTAATGAAAGAGAGGGGCAGCTTTAGGTCCCCGGACCAAGACGAGGAAATCAAGGGGAACCTCCTCGGCCCGGGGGGGACCATCCACCATACATGAGATATCCTTATAATAGCGAGGGTAGAGGACATAGAAGACATCAAGGACAAGAACGTCGAGGCAGAGATCAGGCGAGAAGGAATGAGAGTCCGCAAGAACAACCCGCTGGAAACCAGAACAATAGGAACGGGGAATATTCACCTATTCGGAGAGTCATCAACATGATAAGTGGAATAATATGAGAGAGGTCTTCAAACTTAGTCATGAAGGCTGATTCTCGAAGGGCTCCTGTAGAAGATCCGAACCACAAGAGATTCCGGCCGG
The DNA here is from genome assembly GCA_037428765.1 of Rubia yunnanensis. Taxonomy (NCBI): domain Eukaryota; kingdom Viridiplantae; phylum Streptophyta; class Magnoliopsida; order Gentianales; family Rubiaceae; genus Rubia; species Rubia yunnanensis. The sequence goes on along the minus strand of CM075071.1, from coordinate 64,386,673 downwards.
ACGAGACAGTCACATTTTCTAAAGCGGGTGCTGTCCCAAACCAAACCCTGCATGCAGATCCAATGGTGGTAACGACGATAATTGGAACGACCTTAGAGAAAAGGGTCTTTATTGATGATGGAAGTGGGGTCGAGATAATGTTCACTGAATGTTTTGACCAGTTAGATATTGGAAGGAATATTTGAAGAAATCAGCTACCCCCCCCCTCTCAAGATTTACAGGAAACCTGATATATCCCATAGGGGAAGTCACCTTGCCAGTATGGATATCTAAAACAGATAAGGGGGTAACGATCGAGTGCACCTTTGCAGTGGTTCATGCTTATTCTCCGTACAATGTAATTTTAGGAAGGCAGTTGATGTTCCAAGCTTTAGCAGTGTGGTTCTCGTATAATCTAATGATGAAATTTCCAACGAGTAGATGGATAGCTTCCATCCAAGGGGATCAGGTCGTGGCTAAAAGCTGTAACCTTATAGCGGTAAGATAAGCAAGGAGAGTGAGAGATGTAGCTTCGGTACATGTGGGAGTTAGCCTTTCTGAAACTGAACAAATACTAATCTTAGATATGGGGATAGTGGCTATGGGGAAACTTACCCCTGGGAGGTGAAGGAAAAATTGAGCAAGTTAATGGAGGAATACGAAGATGTGTTTTCATGGGATACCTCAGACCTTACAGGGGTTCCCCGGGAATTAGCAGTCCATAGGTTAAAAATTGATTCAGGGGTCAGGCCCATCAAGCAAAAAATGAGAGTATTCACGCCAGAAATGGAAGAAGCTATCAAGGTCGAGGTAGACAAAATTTTGAAGGCTGATGTAATCGAGGAAGTATTCTACCTGGAATGGCTAGCCAATCTAGTTATGGTCCCAAAGCATGATGGTACTTGGCGGGTGTGTATAGATTTTACGGATTTGAACAAATGCTACCCAAAGGATAGTTACCCCTTACCCCCTATCGATAAGTTGGTGGAGGTGATTACATGGTATCAAGTATTTTCTTTCTTCGATGTCCACAAGGGTTATCACTAGATATTGATAGCTAATTAGGACAAGGACAAGACTTTGTTTATCACAAATGTGGGCACATACTGTTACAAGAAGATGTTTTTTGGCTTGAAAAATGCAGGGGAAATATACCAGAGGCTAGTGGACAAGTTTTTCAAAAAGTAGATCGGGAGAAACGTAGAGATATATGTGGGTGATATGGTGGTTAAGAGCAAGAGTTATGAGGAATTTTTTATGGATCTGAATGAACTTTTTGAGATACTCAGGAGTGCAAATCTAAAGCTGAACCCTGCTAAATGTGTCATAGGAGTGGGGGCGGGAAAATTCCCGGGGTTCATGGTATCAAAGAGGGGAATCGCCGTTCACCCGGAGAAGGTCGAGGCCCTGATAAGAATTAAGAGCCCCCAGAACATGAAGGACGTACAGATAACCACTGAATGCCTAGCGGCTTTGAAAAGATTCTTGTTGAATGGGGCTGGGAAACAGTTTCCTTTCTTCGACGTGCTCCGAAAAGCAAAGAAGTTTTAATGGACCGATAGGTGTGAACAAGCTTTTCAACAACTCAAGGATTATCTTTGAAGGTTACCGACGCTCTTGAAACCTGAGAAATGGGAGGTCCTATTTCTGTACATCTCCGCTTCACCCCTGGTCATTAGCGATTACTTGTGAAAGAAAAAGGTAAAGTGCAGCACCCTATATACTTTGTGAGCCGAGCCCTACAGAGACTAGAGACAAGATATACCGCCCTCGAGAAACTCATACTAGCACTGGTACATGTCGCTCAAAGATTTATTTTCAAGGGCACACGATCGTCTTACTTACTAATTATCCCCTCAGGAAAGTCCTCTTGAAACCCAAAGCTTCGGGGAGAAATATGAAGTGGGCAATAGAGTTGGGAGAACACAACATACAATTTTAGCCTAGGGCAAAGATTAAAGGTCAAGCCTTGGTGGACTTTATAGTCAAAACCACTGAGATTATCGAGCCTATTGAGTCGAGGAAGGAGAAGGGATCTCGAAGGAAAGAAGTATGGAGATTATACATTGATGGTTCCTCACATTCAAGAGTAAGCGGAGCTGGAGTCTTGCTCACTATCCCTGAAGGAAAAGACTACTCGTACACGCTACACTTTGCCTTCAAGGAAACAAATATTGAGGCTGAATATGAAGCTCTGATCACTGATCACTGATTTGCAATTAGCTGCGAAACTAAATGTGGAGGATTTGGAGATCTATAGTGACTCCCAGATAGTGGTGCAACAGTTAAAGGGGGAATACGAGGCCAAGGAGCACAACTTGCAAAAGTATCTGGAGTTTTTGAAGCCTCTACTCAGGAAGTTCAAAAGCTATACCTTGGAGCAAGTACCAGGAGAACACAACCATAAGGCTGATGCCTTGAACAAGTTAGTTTCGTCTAGATTAGGAGCGGAGTCTCAAGGGCAGTTTCTCATGGAGACCCTTAATAATCAAAGTTTCAAGAGCACAGGGTAATGGCCATGGAGGAAGAAAATTGCTGGATAACGTCTATTGTTAAGTATCTTCGAGGTGGGTCACTCCTGGAGAATCCTGTTGAAGCCAAAAAAGTCAGGCTGAAATCACCAAAATATGCGATGCAAGGGGGAATTCTGTATGAAAGGGGGCATTTACAACCGCTGCTCAGATGTGTGAACCCCCTCGAGGCTGATTATTTGATAAGAGAGGCCCACGAGGGTATATGTGGGAGTCATCAAGGAGCTAGGTCAGTATCAAGGAAGCTTATCTGAGCCAGGTATTATTGGCCCATGATATTTGAAGATGCAAACCAATATATACAGACTTGTCACCGATACCAAAAACACGCGTCATTGAAACACATTCCCTAGGAGGAGATGATGAGTATTCACGATTCATGGCCATTTGATAAATAGGGTATCGACCTAGTTGGGCCATTCCCTGAAGCCCCGTGAAAGTTTAAATATTTGATTGTGGCGGTGGATTATTTCACAAAATGGATAGATACTGAACCATTGACCAATATCGCAGGTCAAACAGTTATTACCTTCTGCAGGAAAAACATTATATGCGGGTTTGGGAACCCAAGGACGATCATAACGGACAACGGGAAGCAGTTCGCCAATGATCCCTTTAGGAGGTGGTGCGAAGAAAAGAAGATCCAGAAAAAGTTCACGGCTGTTTATCATCCACAGGCAAATGGCCAAGTAGAAGTTACCAATCGCACCCTCGTTAACGGAAACAGAGCTAGGCTCGAGGGGGCAGTCAGAAATTGAATATGGGAATTGCTCAGCATCTTATGGGCATACAGAACTACGGAATCTTCGACCAGGGGAAACACCTTATAGCCTAGTATATGGTTCCGAGGATGATGGCTATAGCCGGGGAAGATGTTAAAAGTGAAAATTGGCGTCTGAACCTTGATATGGTCAATGGGTCACGAGAGTTAGCCTCGATACATAAGGCTAAAGTGAAAGAAAAGGTGAAACGTTATTACGATCGAAGGGTTAAGAAAGTTCAATTTGCACCCAGCGATCTAGTTGTGAAAAAGAATGAGAAAAAATAGGCAAGAGACGGAGGGGAAGCTCGTGGAGAACTGGGAAAGACCATATTGAGTGATAGCAGCATACCCCGGAGGAAGCTACACCCTCGAGACCATGGGGGGAACTCAGATCCCAAGGAGATGGAACATCACCAATCTCCGAAGATATCACCATGTATGATGGGGGGCAAATAGCACCGATAAATCCTGTGCTAAGCGCTAAGATCGAGCTCAAACACTCTTGTAAAGAATTCCAGCTAAGACTGAAGGCTCGAGCTAAAACTCTCCTGTAAAAATTCCAGCTAAGACTGAAGGCTTGAGCTTAAATGCTCCTGCAAAGCATTCCAGCTAAGGCTGTAGAATAGAGCCACAAGCTCCTAAATTGTATTCTAGCTAAGGCTGTAGAATAGAGTCATGAGCTCATAAATTGTATCGCAGCCAAGGCTGTATATAAAGCCACGAGCTTATAAATTGTATTCTAGCAAAGACTAAAAACCAGAGCCATGGGCCATGAGCTCTTAAGGTCAAAGAAGGGGGGGTGTGAAAGTAATATCCTCGATTCCCCTGTTGATTGTAGATGTCAATCGATGATATAGTGAAAATTTATTGCAGGATGTAGGTGGGAAACACCGAACTTGGGCAAAATCGTTGTTTTTTATTTTCTTTCCCAGTTGATTGTTAATGCATGAAGTTAGCTTGTCAAAATTTTAACATATCCTGATCTAAGGTATTAAGGCTGAGAAGGCTACAATCACAAAGGCAAATATAGAAAAAAAAAGTATACACAAAGGAAAAGAGTAATAAAAAGTACTAGCGGCGTACAGAACGCAGTTACAATAGTTTCTTTAATTCCTTTTCTACTCTTGCTACTTCCTCCTGTATCCTCAATAGTTCTTCCTCCTTGATACTAGTGGCACGTTGAAAGTCATTTTGTTGTTCCTCCTCGGGATAGTCATCAGCATTTATTGCCGAAGTGGATCGAGGACCACGGGGGTGGGTCCGCTTCCTCGCAGACCTCCCAAAGGGGTGCTTTGAATAACTACCACCCCTAGCTACTTCCTCTACTTCTAAATTTGCGGAGAACCTTCGATTCTTAGGAGGAGGAATATGTAACTTCTTTATCCATTCGAGGATAGCAGTATAAGTTTCCTTCTGCTTAAAAGTCCTGCGCATTTCCACTTCATTTTTTATAAGCCAGTGGTAGGAAGCATGCAGAAGAAATTTGGGTATAAGCCTGTCGGATATAATTTTGGGATTAGCCACACCATGGAATAAACTATGGGCATGAATGCTCTGATAGCAGAGCCGGGCTTTCTTCTCCAACTTGACGTTCTCCATCTGCAGTGTCTGGTTCTCTGAGAGCAACCTTGAATTTTCACCTAAAACATAATCCACAACTGAGGGTTCATCGCTGATAGAAGCATCAGACCTGGAGAGCACCTAGATTAGCCTTGAGATCTCATTCTGTGCGATCTCATAGCGCTGGGCAATGTCACCCAACTGAGCCATAAGCTTATAAGCCTGACCCTAAGTGGCTATAAGATGACTCTCGACTATATGCATCCTTACTGCATCTGAAGAATACCTTTTGAGGGAACCAAATTTGTGGATAATACTGTGAATGTCTCTTGAGCTGCTGCGGCCTCCGCCTCTGCTTCCTTGTCTTCTTCATCCAGATTAGGCAAGGCGCAGATATCGTCTAGGTTGATGTGCTTCCTCGAACCTCTGAAAAGGCCCATCATGGATAAACTCATTCGACCCTCGTTCACAGCACTTTCCCACTTTTGATTTATCATATCAAGCCCCTCGGACTTAGCCTCTTCCTTCAATGCTTTGACGTCGTCCTCGGATAGGGACGATCCCATCATAGGAAGGATCACTTCATCCACTAAGCTGGATCTCCCAATGCCCTGGGCGACACTCAAAAGGTATGCAAAGAGGTCGAATAGCTCCGGGCTTTGAAGATCTTTATCCTTGAATGCTTCCCACATTGCCATTTGAGCCTCCGAGTCTCTGGCTTGTTTGGCATCCTCGACAACTGAATTCCTTTCAAATATTAGGCGCTCCTGAGCACTCTGGAATTTAGCAACTTTTTTTGGGAAGCCTCGAGCTCCAACTGTAACGTGGCTATCTCCCTATTCTTGTCTTCCGAATGAAGGAAGATGGGGAAGATGTCAAGGAAGCAGTGATGGTGTACCTCACACCATCCAACTCCTTCACAACATGAAAATAGGTGGTAGGAATGATTAGAAAAATAGCACGCATAATCATTCTTAAATTAATTTTGAGAAAATAACTGCCTCGGAGTTTTTCAAGAAAGGACTAAGTGCCGTGGTCCCTAAGGTCTAGAGGCTCGAGGAAGATGCCAAATTGGCGGCAGCACCAAGCTCCTCATTAGAGGCCTCGGGAGTAGATCTTTGATGAGAATTTTTTTTACAACCCTCCCTAACGGAAAGTTCATCCTCGGGCTTCCGCTTCAACGATATGTCTGCAGGAGCAACTGTCTGAAGGGGGGTAGTGGGGGTAACTTTCTCCTTTGAGGAGATGGTGTTTGCTCCTTTCTTGGTAATAGCACCCGCTAGATTCCAGCCCACTGAAGAGAGAAAGAAGAGATTAGACAAGATACAACAAAAAGTACATGTATATATATGGTAGTAAACAACAAAAACAAAGCACAAAATACATGAATGACACCTTCAGAATCAGGACTAAAAAGGGAATCTTCGAGAGATGGCTCTCGGATTACTAAGTCTTGGGAAGGCCGTGGCTTATACCCCTTAACTAGTTTCCTTCTCCTTGGACCTACTGGAGGCTCATTGAAAGGAGCCAAGCGGGGTTGTCTCAGCAATTTTCTTTTCTAAACAGGTTCGTAGACAATCTTTTTGTAAACCTCGGGGGGTCAGGCTTGACCCCCAACTAAGTTATTGGAATTGATATAAGAAGCATAGGAAAGGAGAGAGGATAGCAAACAATCTCGAGCACTCTCGAGGCGAGGTGGGCAAACAAACTTTTCAGGGAGTTGGGATTCAACTTTAATGCCAAGATTCCATCGAGGAACCTTATACCTAAGGTAGTTAAACGTAAGAGCCCTCTTAGCATCCTTCCACTTTTCCACATTCCCGGGGAGGGTAAAAACCTTGCATCTCCTTTGGTGGGGAGAAAAAGTAATGATCTTCTCGGAAGAGTTACCGCTGAAGGCCACGGTGAAAAAGGGTGGAACAACTTATACTCGGGCTCAATGTCTAGGTTGTAACACTAATAGAGAAATAGCTAGGGGTGGGCATCGGTTCGATTTTCGGTTTATTCGGTTTGGGTTATTCGGTTTTGCCCCTAAAAAACCAAAAATGGAATCCGACCCGAATAACCCGAATCATCCGAACTGAATTCGGAATTCGGTCTCGGTTTGAAACCGAATTCAACCCGAATAAACCGAATTGATTTTATATTTTAAAAAATAATTACTAAAATCATATAAATTAACTTTAAATTAAATAAAAATATGTAATATAAATTCTATATCATCAAAATCAAGTTTTCGAAATAAAAATCCAACAAATACAATACAAATTCAACCATAACAATTTTAGTATTACATTTAAGATTAAATAAATTTATTTTAATAGTCATCTTCAAAGTTTTCACAATCTTCAATCCTTCAAGTAATCCACATTCACCTTCACCTTCACCTTCACCTTCACCTTCACCTTCACCTTCAAGCACTCCACAAACTTACTTAGGTTTTAGTTTGGGGATACTTTTTAAATTTAAAGATTGGTCCTCCAACTTAAATTTACTTATAAATTAAATTTTATTGTTTTAAAATTTAATTATTATATATATATATATTTCTATTTAATTTATTTAATTAATTACAATTTGGTATTCGGTTCGAATTTCGGTTTGAGTTTTAATATCCAAAATCGAACCAAAAACCATATTCGGAATTCAGTTTATTCAATTCGGATTTACAAAAATCGTATATTAAATTCGGTTCAGATTATTCTATTTTTGGTTCGGATTTCAATTTTTGGTTTTTTTGCCCACCCCTAGAAATAGCATGAGGGTGGTTATGGCGTTAGGATGGACTTGAGTAGGGCTTACTTCAAAATCTTTGAGCACCCTCGAGAATATGGGAAGAAAAGGAAAGCACAACCCTGACTGGATCTGCTTTAAAAAAATGACCGACCTCCCATCAGGGGGATCTTTGTAAGACTCTGCTGCCCCTAACCACTCCAACTCCACGTCAGCGGGAATCCTCTGACCTGGGGGTAGCGATCGTAAGACCCCCAATATAGTCCAAGACTTATTTGGGGCTAGGGGCCCGTACGTTTCTTCTTCTAGGGGGGACTAGGGGTCGGGGGCTCAACGCTGGAGAAGGCTTTAGAGTGAAATAGCCTACTATCTTCCTCTAACATCCTCGAGGGGCCTTCCTTCTTAGGAGATGAGGAGCCAAACTCAATGTCTCCAATACACGAAGACCTCTGAATATGCCCTTTCCCTCGGCCGGGAGGCCAAACTCGGGGATAACCCTCCAAGGGGAAATCCAAAAGTGGTATGTAGCTTGAATTACCAATCTCATCGCCGCTAGGGTTGGAACCCTGGGGAGAATGCCCCGGATTGCTAAGTGTAGCTTCAGAATCTCCCCTTCTGGGCGATTCCCCCTCAAATCTCTCAAACTCAATTCCGTCATAATACCCCCTCTCAATGGATTTATAGCCAGAATCAGCCATAAGTACAAAGGATAAAGGAAAAGAAGTGAAGAAAGATGAAGGTTAGGATATCTTACTGATGAAAGTAGAATGAGGGAAAATGTAAGCGAGGAACGGAGGAAGAGGAGAGTACAGAGAAAACCTTTGAAGTCGCCTGCAGTTAAAGTGAAGAGAACTTGGAGAAAATGGGGAATTAAGAAGCCCAAAAAAGGCGGCTAGAGTAATGATTAACTTGGGAGAGGTTAAAATTTGAAAAGGTGTGAAATGTTGGCGTACCTTTTCATAAATTGTTCCCTGACGTGTGCTCCCCTGTACAACCAACACACCTGGAATTCCGCTAAAAAGAAAATAATAATAAATAATGGTCATAAAGAAAATTGGACGGTGCATCGAGGTTAGGGATCCTTTCTTTCAGAAAAGCACAAGTGGGGATCCTCGACACCTTCTACGAGAACACGTTAACTCATGGACTCAGTAAGGAAAAATAAACTTGAGACTCCTCAAAGATCCTAATCCAGAGGCTACCATCAAATTTTCAGGGGGCTCTTGATTATAGGTAAATCTACAACTGAGCCAAGAGGATCTGGGCCGAGAGTACTTTGGGCTGAAAGCACTTCAGGCCCGCGTCAGCACAGTAAAACTCCTTAATTAAGAGGCATACATCAAGGCGTATAATCTGAATATACGTTATTCCCTTATACAATATAAATAGGCAGATACGTACTTACTATTGAGGACTTTTGGAACACTTACAAAAGATACTTACTGACTTAAGCATCAGAGAAGTTACCCCTGAGACCTCCCGGGGCTTTTTGCTTGTAGATTATCACCGAGGGACTCGACGTTGAGACTCGACCAGTTTCCAGACGCATCAGTGTACACAACAAAAACCTATAGAAGAAGTTATACTAGCAAATATCTATATAACGGAATAGAGATCGCATGGATATTAGTTCACATTCGCCTCATCCCCATTAATATATAATAAATTATTATTTATCCATAATATACATATCTTACCTATAATATTTTCATGTAAATACTTTTAAAATTTTAAAAATAATAATTATTATAATAAACCAAATTTAAGTGTTTTTGGAGATATGGTGGGGTGAGTACGATGGGTTTGAAATAGTTAGGGAGACCCAAGTGAGTGATGGGTATTAGAATCACGAGCTCCTATTATAAAATCAATTGGTACTACGTAGGGGTGATCCATGATCTATTGAGTCGTAACTCTATCAACCACCGATGTGGGACACTAACACGCCCCCCTCACGTGCAGCGGTATTAATCATCCCGCAAACATGGATATAAAGGGGTCACAGGCATGTGGGTTCTGATACCATATTAGAATCGTGGACTCTGATCATAAAATCACTTGGTACTATGTAGAGGTGACACATGATCTTATTTATTGAGTCGTAACTCGGTGAACCACCGATGTGGGACACTAACAATGGTGCAAAGATGAATTTTATATAATACCCAATAGGATGAGGGTGAATTTTTATGTTATACCGGCCACGAGTGATGAGGCGAGTATGAGTATGAAAATTTTAGGTGAGCATGAGTGTAGAGGCACCATAATCCACACATACTCTGCCTCATTGTCATCCCTAAGATCGTCTCTAACTTTCAATTTCATAACTTGAATTGGACTTTTAAAAATGGGGCTGAGAGGCGTTCCAACTTCGGAACAACTATCATCTTTAGGTTCTGACTTCGGAAAAATTATTGGATGTTCATTCCAAAATCGAAACTAAGGTCATTCAAAGTTATTTTGACAAAACTGCCTTTAATTGTCCTTAATCAAAGACAGTTTTACAAAAACAAAGGCAGAATCTCCTTCCGTTGGCTTCAATAAAAGGACTTTTCCTCAAGCACCACCATCGTTAAAAAAAACAAGGGAAAGCTGATAGGAAACAGTTCCAAACTCAAAACCTTGTCGCAAATGCAATTCTTCCAAAATACAGCAGGATCACTTTCCATCGACTAGCAACTCTTTGCAGAACACCCAATACACCCACGGGTGTACCCCAGCGGTTGGGACATGGGTGGGATTGCCAGTGTTCCCAGGTTCGATCATCGGCAGCGGCAGTGTGGGGAGTGCTTGCTTTGCAAGGGCTCCCTTGTGCGCACCGAGGCAATGCCGAGCCCATGGGTCCTGGCGCTAGACTACCGTGATTTACATCTCATACGATGGTTTGGGTGTGGACTGATATGGGCCGCTGAGTACGAGCGGTGATCGCCTTTTGCAGAACACCCAATCTTACTTGTATCTTGCTTCCATCGAGACAACTCATGATTAAATGCGAACTTTCCTCGCTACAACGTTATCAATTTGAAACCCAAAACTATATCTATTTTAACAAAATTTATGAAATACGAGATTTAATCATAATAAATAAAAGATAAAAGGTTTTAGTTGAAATATTAATAATTTATTATACAACATGTAGTAGATATAAAGTTTATAACCCGATTCATGCAACCCAAAATTTTATCTCTATTTCTTCTAATTTACAATTTAAACATTGGTGTTTCCATAACTTTTAAAAAGACAGTCTTTCCGGACTCGTCTATTTTTCCCCCAGAAAATTTACGAATTAAATTCATTGTGGAATATTCTTAAAGAAATATGGGATATTCCTCATTTATGGTCAATCGTTTCCTTTCTGTGCGGGTATCTTTTTCTTACAAGAAGATTTATATCCCTTCAACCAACATTGTTAAGCTTAACAATATATTTGATTTGTTTCTACGTCCTCTTTAAATAGCTAGTCTTAAATTTCAACATTAACTGTCACCAGAAGTACACGTCTTGCCTGAAGCCTGGAGGGGATATAATACCAACTCAAATGTAAAATATAGTATACGCACTGGCATCCGGCATAATAGTTAACCTACCTAATAACACCTTAATTAGTGAAATTGTTTTGTCTGGGTCTCATTTTCTTGCTTCGATTGAAAATTAACTACATATCTATTCCTCAAATTTGTTTTCTTCATAAAAATGAACAAATTGTTAAATAGAATAATTCTCATAGAAATCGCGCTTATATACTTCCTAAACAACAGCATTCTTCTTGGAACTGTGCTGCTCGATATTTTAGCAAAAGCATATTCTTCATTTGACGGCAACAGTTTGCTTCCCATGGCTTCGGAGTGCAATTTTTCTTGCAAGAATATTCATATTTGATATTCCCTCGACTAAGATTATTCATGAATCATGACTTTGTTTTGTAATATTTACGGTGTTAGAAAAGACAAATTTCAGTTTCGAATATTAGGAAAATATCACTCTCATCTCATATTCTCTCTCTGTCATCACTCTAGTTTGCATTTGTTTCATAGTAGTGTGATTTCGCTTTGAAAAATAAATAAATTTTGTCTTATACCAAAGTCTTGGAAAGCAATTTGCTCTTTAAACCTTGATTTTTTCCATTATTTATGAAAAGACCGTCTTTCAAGAAGCGGACTCTATATCAAACCTGGACCCACAGAATTTTAAATTTATATTTCTTACCTACACGTCTCTCGTTTCATATTTATCGTCTATTATTATAGTTTTCCAGCATAATGTGAATTTGAGAGTATTGTAAAAAAAAACATTTTGCTCACAATAATTTAACCATGGAATCATTAAGATAATTTTAGACGATGAACCAAATTATGGACGGGGGAAGCACTTACTGCAAATGCAAACAATGTTTCGATAGCATATAATAATTAGGAGACACTTACATTAGTAATTCCGCTTTCACGCCATTTTTTAATGATAAAAGACTAAATTATTTTTTTAGTCTCCTACAAAGTATCTCATACCATGTTTTGGTCTCCGTTTGCAAATCAACCCTCATAGAGTATCCCACAAATTCAAAACGATATGCTTTGGTTACCCGAGGTGGTTTTCAGGCATGAATAAGCGGGTTTCCGGCATAGCCAGGGGTATAATGGTAATTTCACTAATTAACAAATATTTTCCATTTTCAATTTAAGATTTAAAATGCCGCTGCCGCCAGATTGCACAACATCCCCAGAAGACAATCCAGATTTCTTTTTCCTTCTGTTATTCTAATTTGCAGCACAAGCCCTCCTGATATCCTGAGTTCGTTTGACATCGAGAAGCAGCCAGCCCACACACCGCCTCCCGGAGCAATTCCGTTCCAGCAGAGAGACAAGTACTGCTTCGTCATTAACATCTATCTACTACTTTATATTTCATACTCAAAATGATCAGAAAACGGGTCGTAAAGGTACAATTTTCCAATCGACCTGTACGTAGGTGATATGCCGCCCAATCACACCTTTCTCGTTCCCTGTAAGTAAAATTCACAAGTAAAGGAAGGAATTGCCAAACTTACATTTTCTCTTCTTCTCCGCCTTCTAAAACATTCCCTTCTATAAATTGGAAGGCTCCCTCCACATTTATACCATCCTTGGCGAAAGTCTAAAAAATATGGAATATATCCGTTTGAGGCGCACCATGCTCGGGCCTTTTTTTCAAACACCTGGCACACCACATATCAAGATTCAAAAAGCTAGAGCTTAACTGCATACCTAAACTAACAAGTTTCATAGGCTTTAAAGAATATGCAATTAAATAAAACAAAAAGGCAATAAGCTTACAACTCTGTTGTTGCCGCCATCCACATCAACTCTGCAGTATCCCATATCTGCACAATATATAAACACAATCTGAGCCATCGGGAACATCTTAACAGCAAATGCGGCTCGACCTACTACTACCTCAGTAGTACATTCAATCGGATTCCATACTCCTCCTTTAGCGGCCTGGATTCAAGAGTGGAGAGCATCGGAGGCCCGCGGAGGCGGTCGGAGGTGCTTTAAGAGCGCCAAACGAAGTGGCGTCAGACAAATTTAAGGCAGAACATGAGCGGCGGAAGGCGGAAGATGAGATAAGAAGACGCCCGCTTTTTCTTTTTCTTTTTTTAAATTCAGGGGTATAATTATCATTTTGCACATTTTGACCAATTTTACCGTTGAATTTCTCTAAAAGCCACCTTTGGGGACCAAACAAATTGTTTTAAATTTGTTGGGTACCGTCTAAGGGTTGATTTGCAAACGGAGACCAAAACATGTTGTAACTTTGTGGGGACTAAAAAAACAATTTAGTCACAATAAAAATTAATACTCCAAAATGTTTTCATTCATTTTTTCCCCTTTATTTGTTGAAATCATTTGAAAAACTAGTACTTCAGAAAACCTTTATCACGGCGTTCCTGTCTCTTAACCTTGAAATCTTTGAGGCAAATGCACTCCACAAGCCTTGCACTTCAGGAAACAGTTTATGATTAGGGTGTTACACTCACTACTTCATCTCCGTTCACATAATTTTGGCTCGGGTGCTGATTCTAGCTAACATGCGCAAAATCATAGTGTTGTGCTGCGCGTGAATTGTACTATAAACTGCTAGTTCTCTATGGATTGAACTATATACAATCATAAGAGGTTTACATGGGAGGTGGCACATCCAACGGTACCCCGGGAGTAGGTTCGAATACTTCTGCATTTGGAAGCTCCTTTGACAACATTTCCTGCATCACCAAAAGATATCAGAGAGAAAAAGAGCATATACCATCTCACTTGCTATGTCGACAGATCTTACTTTCTCTAACCTATATGTTCTCAAATTTCTATGATCAACTAGATAAGTCCTATAAAAGAGTGAACACATGAGGCAAAGCAAATGAAGAGCGGAGAAAAGAACTAAGAAATGTGCGTCCAAGACCTCATGGTTCGGTTGAATAAAATGAACACACACAAGCAATTAGGAAAGCCGAACCTTGAATGATTCTATTGTTCCCTCCGACTGAACAATACTGGCAAGAAGCCCTTTGCTGTCAAGTTCACCATTCTTCATTGGCACAACAAACCTATGAAGCAAAATTAATATGGACATGTAATCCGAAAATCAACTGTAAGGACTATCCCCATTTAAGTCCACATCTTCCACAGGTTACTACTAGCTTGAGAGAAGAAAGTATCTCGGAAAAGACTTTTGAGCTAGGAAGATAACATTGAAGGCTTTATACCTTGCGTTCAATAGTTTAGCAAGCTGAACAGCATCCTCTTGCCCGGAAACCAAAGTGAAATATGGTAAAAGTTGCTTTGTAACAGGTGTTATTACAATGTCAGCCCGTGCTTTCTCCAAAGACTTGGTCTCGTACACACAGTGTGGTTCGTAATAAAGAGACATGTCGCTCTGTGCTGAGGTGACTAGGTAGCTGGAAAGCGTAATATGTTTGTTGTTAGATAGTGCTAGATTTTCAAGACCACGGAAAGAAAATTCACAGAATGCAGACTGTAAAATAAGTTCGTAATACCCATTCTCAGGACGCTGCCAAGGAGGACCAAGAACTGGTCCTGCAGTAGCCTTAATCTTGACAGGGGAACCATTTCCCAATTGAATCGCTGTTTCTTCACCAGGTTCTAAGTATGTGATCTGTTAATTAAAGCAACGAGCCAAAACATACACGTCATTTGCATATATTGCTTTATGATACTCTACCACTACCTTAACCCTACTACAAATGGTACTCTAATTATGAGACAGATGGAGTAGTCTCACAGTTACATTTCAAATGTAGAATGCATTAGATAATAGTAGAACGTGTCGTTAATTTTTTTAAAGAAGCTACTTAAAATAAAAAATACCATTGCTTCGATACTAGAACTGAGCTCATAAAGGTTGGAACTTTTTCACAAGTTATTTCTACAAACATTTTCATAATTTCAAGCAAGCTACAGAAGGAAATGAAGCTGAGTTGCATGACATTTAGAATCACCACCTCATATATGTTGCAAATCTATGTTTCAACTAATGCATAGGATTCCGCATATAACATGGATACACCGAAAACAACTTAATTACTCACATTAGTGAAAACGGGATCCAACAATGGTTTGGCATTAGGAGTCGCGATAACTCTCAAAGTCGGCAACCTCTGAGAGAGGGGCTTCAAGGTCTTCAAATGGCAGTGATCATCAAGGCTTTGAGTTATCAACAAGCAGTCAATTGCAGGAAGATTTTCAAGCTGCAACAATCTCCGATATCAACACAAAAATCTCCACCAGAGGAAACTAATCACCGATAAATAACTAACTAATACCTGAAAGTTCTTGAGAAACCTTTTAGCAGCATCATAAAGCCAGGGAATTCCAAAATCCAAGTTCCCAACCAATATAGGATCAACCAGAATTTTCACCCCTCCAACATCCCACAGCCAACTATTTCCCTAATTCCAACATTTTCAAATTAAACACAACTCATTCAAACCCCAAGGAAATATGTACTAATGCAAAAGTTTCACTTTTTTCACTGCGTTCAAGAAACAATTTTGACAAATTGACACATCCAATTATGCAAAATTAAAAGAGGATAAAAAAATATGCATTATGCAGAATCTAGTAAGACATACAATCATATTCATACTTATAAGATACATCGTGATAACATTCATACTTATAAATTGATGCTATTCAACAGTCAAAATTAATCAATTTTGATCAGAGGAGTACAATAGTACCAGATGAACCCTAAATCAAAATCTCACCTCCAAATAAGTGAGTTTGAACAAACCAATCCCATTGTTACTGGATTCTACAGCACTTTCCTCAGAAACAACAGCAGAAATAGCAGCTCCTCTGTCAAAATGATTAACCCATCAAACAAGAGATAAAGGTTTATGAAACACACCAAGACGTAATTTTTAACAGGGCTTAGTTTTACCTTGTTCTCGATAGTTTCAGAAAGTGAGGATTGGTGCCAATCGGCCCTTTTTGAGGCGAATTGAAACGGCTGAATGAAATTGGAGACATAGGTTTTGTGGTACATGGTCCGCAACTGAAGTTGGGGATGAACTTGCATTGAGTTGTTGCCATGGCGTTTGTTGAGGTGAAGTGTTTTATGTTTATGCTGGTTTTGTGGATTACTGAGATTCATTCATTGGTGTTTTGTTTCTTGAGTCCTTCATGTCACGACGCTTCCCGCGAATTCACCATGACCAATTGACCACCCACATCTCCAACCAACTACATTTTGAAAATGCAACACATTCCGTCCGACTAGCTAGGTAATAACGTGGTTAGGTTGTAACAAATTATAGAAATATTATAGGAATATTACTGTAATATAGGAATGTTAGAAGAGTGGTGATTGAAGCTACAAATGTACCAAGTTTACATGTAATTGAATCTCATAATTAACTCGATCTATCAACTAAAGCAATGTATCATTCTCAGGTAAAAATAGGTAAAAATTTCACAGTAGAAGTTACTAAGGATATTTTAATAAGCATTGTTTACATATCTTTTTACATAATTAGAATATTTCAAACTATAAACGCATGCATGTTACCGACATGTTTTTAGCGATCCAAGTTTGCAAAAGAGATGTTACAAGGAAATGGATTTTTGCTAAATTTATCCTAACACACTACTACAACCTTAATTTCTTAGGCTTAATGGTCATTTGTAGCAAAAGACATCTTAAAGATGCGACAAAAGCTATTTACATATATGTAGGCTTGTGTTGGAGTCAGCCTAATTTTGGTTTCTCCCCGTCTGCCTGTGATAGTTCAAGTTCCCCACTTTCAAGTTGGGAAAGAAGGTTCTTTTTCGCCTTTGATCGAGGTGGTTGAGAAGCTCCAGAGCCTGTCATTGAAGGAGCATGCATTATATTTTCATTAGGAACTAAGCAAAAGTATTCATGAGGTAGGAGTGTTAAATGAGATTAAATGCAGTTGTACCTTGAATAGTTAGTTATTGTGTTGCAGCAGGTGGAGTTTTAATCTCCAAATGTGATTGATCATCACCTTTTTTTGGCGAATGTGGGGTTGAACCCTGGGCTTGCAAGGATTGCTTTTCAGCAAAATTAAAGACGGTGTACCTCGGGCTAAGCTGGCCATCCTTTAATTTAAAGATTTTAATTTGGACAACATAGTCAACATTGTCAATGATGGAATGTCGATGTTCAATGTATTCCTAAAAGTTTATGAATAGAAAAAGTATGTTATGTCTAAACCCAAATCATTGGTTTTAATTTTCTGGAATGTTTTTTTAAAACAAATGGATTGAGGCAGAATAACTATAGGAATGTTAAAAGAGTTGATTCATATGTCAAAATAGAAGGCACTAACCTGCGTGACTCTATCAATAGCCTCCATTGCTGTCAAGCCCAATAATCTCTCAGCAGGTTCACCGAAGAAGGTAGCAGTGATAATACCACTGTCATCGAAAAGATATGTTTTGAAGTGACACCTACGCAAATAACACGTTCTAGATAATAAGAATAGCAGAAATGTAGTAACTATAAGGTATTTAAACAAATATGTATTCTTAAAACAATAACAATAAATAATGAAAGGAGTTAGTTGACTTATAACCTTGGTTGAGCAAGTTGTTTCTCTTGGCATAAATTGCAGGTGAATTCATAATCTAAGGAGGCAGTTGTTGAATGAAAACATTTTACGCAAGCCATATAGTAATAATTATGAGAGATGTCTCTGGAAGATATCTTCACCTCTGAGGTCACCTTCTATTTTTCAAGAAAATTGCTCAGTCACAAATAACGGCCAAAATTAACAGTAAAACATGCTACTGGGAAAAATGTAACATCATTTTTACTTTTTAAGTTGGTAGAATATAACCAACTGAAGTGTAGACATCATCCAAAGTTGTTGCTGGAATTTTCGGAGAGAATTGGTTCAAGCTAGCGATGGTATTCATGATCTCCTTGTGGTAATTTTTTTGCCCTGCAAAATTATTATAGCAATAAATGTAAGAATTGCCTTGAATATACTTGTCATGAGATAAATGTAAAAAAAAATAGTACCATTTTTTCAGTTTCAAAGATTGATTGTCAGTGGCATCAATTAAAATGGATGATATGTAATGTGTTGATACTTCTATCTCTGAATAAAGCAAAATTGAGAATGTTAATAGAACTTGTTTGATAATGAAATGGAGGTGAGACAGTGATGGCACATTGGTTTTACGAATATGATACATTGAAAGGAATCAATCTTGACTCGACGACAAATGAGCCATGGCAGGTCATCCACAGTGTCTTGCAATTGTTTGCCTTCATTTGGAATGAATTCTTGCCACACAGTGAAAGTTAAAGGTTGTAATTTAAACATGGAT
Source organism: Rubia yunnanensis (assembly GCA_037428765.1). Classification (NCBI taxonomy): domain Eukaryota; kingdom Viridiplantae; phylum Streptophyta; class Magnoliopsida; order Gentianales; family Rubiaceae; genus Rubia; species Rubia yunnanensis. The sequence goes on along the minus strand of CM075071.1, from coordinate 64,368,260 downwards.
GACAAACATTAAGGGAAATTGAATTGTAGAAGATAATTGGATAATAATTTTCCAACTAAACTTATCCTTACTTTTCATCAATAAGAACAAACTTCTGAACTTTTTTAGAGCCAGTGGTTGTTTTGACAGTGCGAATTGGGAGGCATTGAGCAACAACCCCTATAACATTTGTAATTTTATACCATTAGTAAAGAAAAAATGAATTTTCAGCTTTAAGTTAACGAGATGCATTCGAAAATAATTACCTAATCAGTTCTTCAGGTTAGTTGAGATGTTCATGGATTCTTTCAAACAGCACATAGGGATGCTGAACCGAAATGAGATTGCCGGAATAAGGTATTTCTTCAATAATTGTACTGGTGTCGATGATCCACTGAATTGCTATATCCCTTTTTTTATACCTGTGGGTCAATTTCTTTTATGTTTGCATTCGATATCTTGTACCTCTTATAAACCTGAATTTTATGGCTCATGGTTTCATATGCTTTGTTGAACATTATACCTTCCACTTTGACTCCCTATATCATTAGTAAATTTATCAGCATGAGAAATTACGGTATGATAGGCTATTATATAATAAAAATATTGGTTGATTACCTTTTCATCATAAAAAATGAACCTTTGCAATTTTGTAGGACTCTTTGGACTTTGAAATGATGAGAATTTTTCATCAACTGTAACAACTTTTATCCAAGGGCAATCAGTATTGCGTAGTTTATCAATGGGTTTTTTCGATGCTATAGTTCCTGCATCACATACAGTGACAGCTCTAACTGGTTTAGTATTTCAGTAAAGCTTTGAGTATGCAAATCCAGATTATAACACATGTATAGTTCTATTATTTATCAGATTCTATATTTGTAGAGCATTTACGTTGCTGGTGTAATAATTATATTTTACAGAGATCAACCGAGGAGAACAAAATTAGCATAATGTTTTGAAATTGTCTAATAACATTAAAAAAAAGAGAACAAATAAGGAAATGGATTTAAAGGAAGTTACCAGGACTGAAAGATCTTCCTTTAATTTTTTGAAGGATGTTATTTTCATAGGAGTTGCAGTTATGATTGAGCTAGGGAAGAAAGGTAAGTATATCTACGCAAATGTATTATATAATATTATATATGTGTGTGTGTGTATAATAAGATAAGAAGAAAGAGTAGAAGAAACTGTGCAAAAAGAGATGAAAGAAAAAAAGGAACCCAATAAAGTATGGCTAACTGTATAGTGAATAGTACCTTTTACGGATTTTTTGGAAAGGGTTTGGATGAAAAAAAAGAACAATGTTAGAGGGAAGTGAGATGTGCTTTGTTCATAGTTTATTTATTTGAGTAGGGAAAATGATGAAACATTCTGGTTAACAAACAGTTTGAGGAGAAGGTGGAACAGTACTACACTGTACCTGGTTTCATTGATGTGTTCACTGATGTGTTCCTGACATGTTTGACCCACTCACCCTCTCCACTCGAACCATCCACTCGAACCCTCTTCACTTGAACCCCCTCCACTCAAACCTCTCCGCTTGAACCCCTCCCCTCGAACCATGAACTCTTGAACCTCTCTACTCGAACCTCTCCATTGGAACACTCTCCACTCGAACCCTCTCCACTCGAACCCTCTCCACTCGAACCCTGTACCCAAAACCCTAAACCCTAAATCCACGGGAACCATCCACTTGAACCCTCTCCACTTGAATCATGTACTTGAACCCTCTCCCCTCGAACCATGTACTCGAATCCTCTCCACTCGAACCATCTCCACTCGAACCTCTCCACTCAAACCATGCCCACTGGAACACTCTCCACGCGAGCCTCTCCACTCAAACTCTCTTCACTCGAACCCTCTCTACTCGAACCCTGTACTCAAGCCCTCCCACTCGAATCATCTCCACTCGAATCTCTCCACTTGAACCATCTCCACTCGAACCTCTCCACTTGAACATATCCACTCGAACCCTCTCCACTCGAATCATCTCCACTCGAACATCTCACTCGAACCATGTACCCAAAACCTTAAACCCTAAATCCACTGGAACCATTCCCACTCGAACCATCTCCACTCGAACCCTATAGTTGAACCTCTCCACTGGAACCCTTTACTCGAACCTCTCCACTTGAATTTCTAGCATAAAGGTGCAATCTTGGAACACAATTTGATAACAAGGAAAGCCAAAACGATTCGGATTGCATACCTTTGCTTTGGGAGCCAATCGTTCCATGAGGGCAGCAGCGGCATTGCCAATATTGTTCTCCTTGAAAAAACTGATGGTAGAGTTGATCAGATGTAAAGTAATGATACAACAAAATCTTGCCAATCAGGAGGCTTATTCTGCAACAAGTACATAACAAACAGCTAAATATCAACACATTCCCCAAAAAAACACAAACAGAACCAAAAAGACAACTTCTCATCAAATGTTTTTCAGATCAGGAGTTAATGCTGAGAAAAAAATTGAATATTGTAGCACTACATTTGACTCTATGAAGAATTATTAAATGCATACCTTTAATATAGCTCCGATGAGATATACATAACCACATCCTCATTGCATTATATTGGACAATAATTTAAAAAGCTGAAACCTGCACATGAACATTAACTGCACAGAAACAAAAATCTATTAAAAAAACATGCCTTGCATATAGCCAGAAAAGAACAAAGGCAAGAGATATAAAAAATTTAGACTTGAAGAATGTTCTTAAAGGCATCTATAGAAAATGGAATAAGGAAATGCCTGCAAATCCAAAAATGGGGAGCTTCAAAAAATCCAGCAAATCCAAAAATCAGGGGCCTCCAAAAAAATACAGCAAATCCAAAAGGAGAAGACAAAATCAACCCGTATATCGCAAAATATGCAACAAAAAAAGGCAAAATGTTGCAGATCCAAAACGGGGAGCACAAAATTAAATAAAATATAACAGCTACTGTTGTTCAAAAATCTCCTTGTAAACTATATTTTTAGTTTTATTATTTAGTCTCGTGCCCTCAAATGTTGGAGGTATCAAAAGAACCTTGATAGATTCAGAGGTTTTTTCTCGAGATAAAGCGACATACAACTGACCATGGGAAAACACAGGTTGTTCTAAATATAGTCCAACAAAATCTAATGTTTGGCCTTGGGACTTATTGATTGTCATAGGAAAGCAGACTCTGACTGGGAACTGAAATCTTTCGAATGGGATGGAGGTCTTACTACCTTGGTCACAAATTATTGGTATTGTAGGAATAAAGACTTGCATGCCCTTGAAAAGGCCAAAAGCTATCTCTGTCCTAATGGTTGATTGGCACAACTCACAAAAAATTAATCGAGTTCCGTTACACAGTCACTCAGTTGGATTTAAATTATGTATGAGCATGATAGGACAATTTGGTTTCAACACTAATTTATGGGGTGGGAGACCTTTGGATTAAGTGTATTAAGAAAATCCTCATGATCACTCTGATGGTTTTCACTCAAAGTTCTATCTGTACTAATATATAATGTCTGGGTGCCAGGAAAAATCACAATTAAAAAGCTATTTATGTTGTCAACAGCAGCATTTGTTGCAGCCAAAACACACCTTCCTATCATGTCAATTGGATTTACTGCGTATGCAGCTAAATCTGTGAACACGCATTGAATCAACCTACAAACAATTTAAATATTGTCAATGCCCCCATTAATAATCCATTCATTATCTCGAAGACTTGTGCGAAAAGGATAAAAATATCTTACTATTGGATGGATGGTTCTTTCCCAATATATGGGATAACAATATGAGTTGTCAATTAAATCTCCCCATTGCAGTCAATATGTTCTTTCCCTTCACCTATACGTAGTAAAAAAGAGAAAATCAAGATCATTTAAGGCCCTCATGTTTTGCTGAAGATAGAACTTTTCCAATTCTGGCCACAAATGAGAATATACAATGTATGCTTGAATTGTTCTATCTCTTGATGCACCTGGTATAACAAATAAAGTTTTCCTAAAATCTCCTCCTAAAAGAGAAACCTTACCACTAAATGGAGCATCGGAATCCATGAGATCTTTTAGTAACATATCCAAAGCATCTAATGATTGACGTTTTGCCATTGTGGCCTCATCCCAAAGAATCAACTTAGCTTCTATTATTAACTTTGTCAAACCACACTGCTTGCTCAATTGACAAACTTCGTTGTCGGAAGAATCAAGTGGAAACTTGAAACGGGAATGTACAGTTCTTCCTCCAGGCAACACAGAGGCGACTACTCCAGAAGATGCAACAGCCAGTGCAATATGGCCCTCAGACCGCAATGTCACAAGCAAAGCTCTGTACAAAAACATTTTTCATGTACCACCAGGTCCATCAATAAAGAAAGATTTTCCACTTGTGGCCATAACACTTTGAATGATGCGATCATATGCCAGCATTTGCTCAACATTTAATAGACCAGGCAGTAGCAATTCTTGATCAGAAATTTCAATACTCCCCTCACTGAGTATTTCACGTGTTAATACCACATCAGCTGATACACTAGCAATACCATCCATCAAACCATAATGTTCAATATCCTTACCCATCTCAGCAAAAATCCACTTATAATATTCAAAACCTTTGTATTTATAAAGGCTTCGGTGAGATGGGGCTGTGTTGCTGATTTTTTCAGAAAATGTGAACATAGTTCATGTCTAATCCTCAGCCATAATTCCTTCGGATCATCTGGTGAGCAAAATACAAACAAAACAGCAAATAAAGATCTCAAAGTTGATGGCATCCGGAATGAACAAGCTTCATGTAGGGCATCTTCAATATAACTAGCTGAACTCAACAAACCATATGCAATCGCAGCTTCCCTATAAGTATTGTATTCACTTCTTTGCACAGTCCTCAAGTCTTCAAAGGACGTTGGCAATCTAACGTGAGATAGAAGAAGCCTTAAATAATAGCGTTCACCCTCTTTGGAACTCACTGCGACCAGTCTACCGATAACGTTTCTGCATTTTCTCTTCGTCCAAGTCCTGTTCAATGTCGATCACACAAAGTGTTCCAGAAACACTTTATATAAGAGCTTCAATTATTTTGCACCGGGGTCATATGCATTCATTTTAAAGAAACACGTGAGCGTAGTTCTACTAAGAAACTCATTTGCAGTAATCGACTCAAGAGTGGCATTCTTGTGAAATGTAATATATTGCTGACCTGGTAAGTGGACTTGAAGAGAATAAACAGCAGGCTGCATATGGTTTAACTTAAAACTATATATTCTCTAGGTTGCTTCAGACGGACCAATCCAACGGCCATCTTGATACAATTTTATTTCATCAATAATTGTATCATGTCGACCACCCTATAATGCAAAGCCAACTCGGTCACTGCCCTTAAAAATGTACTTGTGAACATACTTGATGAGCCGAATAGTCGAGCAAATCTCCAAATTTATAAGACACTCATATGTCACAGATAAGTATTTATTATAGCCAACAACCCAGTTATTTCCCAGAGCATGTTTTTTTATGGTAACTGTTCTACCATTCTCTCTTCTTCTATATAATGGATAATCATCCTCTGCATGACATGTTGACTGCCTAAATGGTTTAGGAAATCCAAATTTACACTTGTTGTTCTTCATGCAGGGGCTTTTAGGATTCAATCTACCACACGGTTCATGCATCATATTTTTGCTGACAATACCAAAAAGATGTGGTTCCTTCTCTGGATCCGGTAGCTCGGCACAAACAATTCTATCATAAGCATCCGGTCCCAAAGGCTTAGAACCAGGTTTTAGAATGATTAACATGTGGCAGTGAGGCAGGCCTCTTTTCTGATACTCAATAATGTAGACCAAAGATTGCACAATACCAAAAATCTCCTTATCAATAATGTGATCCTTCAGCTGATACATTTTTGCACAAAAAACCCTTGCAAGTAAATATGGCCTATCATTTGCAGCCTGACCAAAATGAAGGTTTTCTTGAATCTCTGGCCAATAGGGATTGCAAGTCATGGTCAAAAATATATCAGGCTTACCAAATTTCAAGACAATGGCTATGGTATCAAGATACCTACGCCGCATATCTCTAGGACCGCCCATGAATGAAGCTGGAAGTACAACCCGACGACCAAGTGCGGATCCCTCCACTTAACCAGCATCCATACCATCCATACCATCCACAACACCCTGCACCATTTCAGTTCGGAATTGCCCATGTTTGTCCCTAAAAAATTCCAACCGGTTGGTTTCTATTTTAATGTAAACATCAACAATAAACTGCTGCAACAGATGTCCAACATGTAGAAACATCGATCATCATCTGACCTCATTTTTAATTTATAGCAGTAGTACTCCCTTGCAGTAACTGCATCCTTATTTTTTTCCCATCCCTGAAAACTGTAAGAAAAGTAAAAGATAAATATGTAGCAGTGAAAATTGTCAAAATGTATAAAAGAACACAACTATTGAATGTAAAAGTTCATTACAGACCTTTACTCTCATATTCTATTAATGATTGAGGACAATGAAAAACCATCATTTCACCTCCAGACTCTTGACGGAGTGTATGCCTCTTCCTAATCCTTTTAATATTCAAATGCCATCAAAATTGGACCCTCCGAAAAATTAAAGGATATTGCATCGAATTGTAGCATCTGTAATAGTGTTTGATGCCATAAGTTTTACCATCAGCGTTGTAGACTTGAGCAGGTACATTCCTCACCGCATCTTCCTCGAAGGGCTCAACAAATATATTTCCAACTTGCGATACCATTGGGATGTTGTATCGCCTCTGATCAAGTGGGTCTGCACTTAGAACAATTTTCTTCCTCTCGATACTGTCAACATTTTTCAAGTGCTTAAAGAACTAACAATAGGGATTATCTCTCAGTATATCCATCAACAGTTCATCGTTGGCTCATTGAATTTGTCTGCACAATCAAACCTCATTCTCTTTTCCAACTCAAAGTCTGTGTAAAAAAAAGAAAGCTGAACATCAGCAGGCTCGGCTCCCTCGGGACCTTTCAAATGTTCAGGTAGTGATACATTTTACCATGAACTTTGAAGGTATAAATTCCACCTGCATTAGTAGTTAAGTTGCGATCAAAACCTGCCCTCAAAGTTTTAAATGCTAGGTTATTGTTGTAGGTCCGAACATTCTTCCTAAAATGGACAGACTGCGGCGTCATACAACCAAAAAGAGCTCTTAATTGGCCAGGAATCGGCACATATGGCAAGTAAATTTCCCCTCCAGAACAACAGAATAGATTTGACTCTCCCTTAAATCTCTTTTCCTTGCAATGAACACAATCGGTCACTACAGGTAATGTCTGAGCAGAGGTCGGAATATTATCTCCCAGAGCAATATTTTTCTATACTTTCTCTTTTTCAGTGGACCTAGCTGGAAAAAAAATTAAATATACTACAAATAAATAAGCCAGTTAAACCCAACTTAATCATTGTTTCGTTGTAATTGTTGATTCAATAAAGTTCTAATTTAATTTATTGACTACACATATAAATACCAGCAATTTTACCAAAGAGCATCATATTTCGATACCAACAATTTAAACTTGTAGCATTATACCTAGATATCATTGTTGATTTAGTATATCATCAAATTTTTAAACACATAAAATAAAAAATCTCAATAACGAAGAACTAAACTCTTCCACGTACAAAATATACATCTGTTAAAGAATAAAGTAGCACTGATGATAAACCCAAAAAAATGGACCAGCAGAGGTAGAAGGTAGATTTCCATCCCCTCTACTAACAAGAATAGTAGAGCCGATGATTGGCAATGAGTAGGAGAAGAGGAACACCCTGCTTGCTGAGCATGACCAGAACTATCAACTGAAGAATTTCCTTGCCAGAAAGGATCGGCAAGAGAGGATATTGTGTGCTGACCATGAGTATAAATATCAGCTGAAATATTTTGTTGCGAACATGCAATGAAAGTGGAAAATGAACCATATGCTGCAGGCAAGAATGCACAGTAAGTATTTGGCGAAAAAACACACAGAAATGGATATAGTAATTGCTATGAATCAATTTGACTATATATAACAGTGAACCAAGTTTGACACTGACCAAATAATGCCACAAATGCAAATCAAAACTTCTGGCAAAAGATAATGGTGCAAGGGTAGGTACCAAGGAATACAATAAATATGTAAACAAGAATTGACCCCTAGAGCGAGCTTGTAGATTCCGAATTTGCTAGACATTCAAATCATTTGAGTCAATGATTAATAAATCATCATGAGAAGACAACAATCCTGCTGGCTTTGCATCGCCACCACTGTTATCGATGAAATTTCTTGATGGGAATGCACCATCAGCGGATAATTGGGCAGTGAGAGATGTTTGTGGTTTCCTCTTTGAACCTGCATTCCATGAACTAAAACAAATAAATTGAAGTGGCCTATTATAAAAAGAGAATAAGATAAATGAATACAGTTTAAAATTGCACACACAAACCTACCACCGGCTGTTGATGGGATGTTTGAGATGAGCGTCTTAGTGTTGGTTCTCTTTTTCGTTGGAGCATTAGTATTTTTTTCGCTAGGGATCTGAGCATAAGCATATCTTCTCTTAGAAATTTGATGGTTGATAGCTAATGTATTTCCTACAACCTGTTCAATTTCAGCCCCTGTGGAAAAAAAATAGTAAATTTGATTCTAATAAATTGTCATGATCAATAATTTTCCTTATTTTTAAGGCATTTAACAGAGGTAAAATTTAACACAACAGTGGTTAGTTAAACATAGTACAAATATATAAAAATAAATTTAAGCAAGCACGGTTACATGGTAGCACCTTAATGGAGGTGCCAGAGGAAATTGTTAACTCAATCCATTTCCATATCATGTAAGTATGCCAATATTACCACCCTAGTTATTTCTCTCTTTTTTCCAAGCTCTTTGATTTCCTATAGTGGACCAAGCCATATATATCAACTTATGTGACCTAATACATAAAACAAAAGAATTTTCAATTCATTACAATGATCCGTACCAGAAAAATTGTAAGATCTAATCATATTTCATTTTTTTCAAAAAGTGTGATTGCATAAACAAATATTTTAAACCACCTTAGTCAATATATAGGTAGCAGAAGTGCAGAGTGAAATAATGCACTATGGTCCAGTTCCTACTGATGCATCATGAGCATCATAAATTATTCATAATTATGCAAATTTTATGAGCCATAAACCAAATTTAAAAAAGTGAAGAACCTTGTTTGCTGAGCATCAGAATTATGAGCATCATTTTATGAGCATCAATAGCATTTGCATAATTATAAGCAAATGTAGATGACGAAGAAAGTAGAAAAAGAAATGATGTTGCCAAAGCAATCAGCTCATAATCAAAATAAGAAGACTGGGTAAACATAAGACGAAATTGTGATTACAGAAACAATTTTTTTAAACCACCTTAGTCGGTATAACAGGAAAAATGAAACCAAATGTAGCATCCATCAACTCACTTTCGATCACTGTATTAACAGGTCTTATAATCTACGTTACTTTCGTCAATCTGTATAATTTTAGAACTTCTAAGTGTTGGGTGTCATTACTTCATGGTAGCATCTTATACCACATTCACTTGTAACCCGCGGAGAGGACAACCCAACTCACACAATCTGTGCTATTAAGTATGAACTCTCCCATATAATACCACTGCTGCATATATGTGACAGTGGTAAGCCAAAATACCCCATGTACGATGACCATTTGTTAAATAACAGAAAATGGAGCTTACAAGGGAAGCAGGTGGTGGCAGCATCATCAGTGATGATGACACTGGTGTTGAAACTGGGAAAAAAACAATTAGGAGGAAAAACACATACCAATATCATTTGCCATTGGGCCCTCGACTGACATAAAAGAATGCTTTAAAGCACCCTGCTCTCTCCTCCGCTGCAACAATTCTCTATTTGCCTCAGGTGATAACTAAGCATAAGCCTTCCTCCTCTTAGCATTTCTCTCTGATCGATCACCGGCCTCCATTGGTATTTTTCTAAGCGTTTGTAAATCAACACAAAAAATGACCTCCAACCATACACGACCACATAGTTCACAATGATGAAAATCAATTACCAACTTTCAATCACATAGAGAGCTTTACAGAAAGAAGCTGCTTTTCTTTTGCGATCTCCTTGAGTTATTTGAATCTGAAATGAAATGCTACATTTATATTTACACATTTGAAAAAAAAAATACGCACATAAGGACAACAACATCACTAGACAACAACATCACTGGGCAAAGACCTGAAATTCAGAAAACCATAAGCATTTACCAGGAAAAGAACAACGACCACGATTTCAGAACTCGCACATGAGGAAGAGGGGTGGTGGAAGAAACTAAATAAACTAAGAGGTATGAGAACGTCATTGTTTTGCGCTGCCACCAAACCTGCGAAGATAAAAACACATGTCGGTGGGAAGCGTGGAGATGGTGACACGGTGCGGCATTCAATCTGAGAAGAAGAAGAAAATGAGAAGCAAGGAAACACAAAAGAAAAAAATATTCAGTGAATTGTCCAATATACCCTGAACGACCATTGTGTCAACCAAGGGGTTTGAATGATTTCTTTTTCTTTTTTTTATTATATTATATTATAGTTTTCCGGGAGATAATATATATAATAATATAATATAAGATAAGATAAGATAAGATAAGAAGAAAGAGTAGAAGCAACTGTGCAAAAAGATATGAAAGGAAAAGAGGAACCCAATAGAGTAGGGCTAACTTTAGAGTGAACAGTACCATTTCCAGATTTTTTGGAAAGGGTTTGGATGGGAAAAAAACCATGTCAGAGGAAAGTGATATGTGCTTTGTGCACAGTTTATTTATTTGAGTAGGTAAAATGATGAAAAATTATGGTCAACAAACAGTTTGAGGAGAAGATGGAACAGTACTACAATGTACCTGATTTCACTGATGTGTTCCTGACATGTTTGACCCACTCCACTTGAACCCTCCACTCGAACCTCTCCACTTGAACCCTCTCCACTCGAACCTCTTCACTCGAACATCTCCACTCGAACCTCTCCAAATGAACACTATCCACTCGAACCCTCTCCACTTGAACCCTCTCCACTCGAACCATCTCTACTCGAACCCTCCACTTGAACCCTCTCCACTCGAACCTCTCCACTTGTACCTCTCCACCTGAACCCTCTCCACTCAAACCCTCTCCACTCGAACCACTCCACCCAAACCCTCTCCACTCAAACCCTCTCTACTCGAACCTCTCCACCCGAACCCCCTCCACTCGAACCCTCTCCATTGAGGTGAGTGTTTGCATCACCTTAACACGAATTGAATTAAAATGATTATATATATGATGCCACCAGAGAGTACCTCTCGAACTCTTCTCTCGAACCTCACATCTCCAACCAGTACCTCTCGAACCAATACCGCCCAAACCCTCCACTCGAACTCTCACCTTTCGAACCTTCCACTAGAACTTTCACCTCTCGAACTCCCCACTTTAATCTTCACCTCTCAAACCAGAGAGTACCTCTCGAACCCTCTCCTCTCGAACCAGTGCCACTCGAACCCTCCACCCTCCGCTGGAACCTTCACCTCTCGAACCTGTACCTCTTGAACCTTCACCTCTCGAAACTCCATTGGAACTTTCACCTCTCAAACCAGTACCTCTCGAATGTTATTTGATACCTCTCAAAGAACAATGTCAGGGGGAAATGGCATGTGCTTTGTGCACAGTATATTAATTTGAGTAGGGAAAATAATGAAACATTCTGGTCAACAAACAGTTTGAGGAAAAGGTGGAACAGTACTACACTGAACTTGATTTCACTAATGTATTCCTAACATGTTTGACCCACTCCACTCAAACCCTCTCCACTCGAACCTCTCCACTTGAACCCTCTCCACTTAAACCCTCTCCACTCGAACCCTCTTCACACAAATCCTCTTCACTCGAACCATGTACTGGAACCCTCTCCACTCGAACCTCTCCAATTGAACCCTGTCCACTCGAACCTTCTCCAGTCAAACCTTTCCAGTCGAACCTCTCCACCCGAACCCTCTCCACCCGAACCCTCTCCAGTCGAACCCTCTCCACTGAGGTGAGTGTTTGCATCGCCTTAACATGAATCAAATTAAAATGATTAAATATATGTTATATATATATATGATGCCACCAAATAGTACCTCTCGAACCCTCCACTGGAACCTTATCATCTCGAGCCAGAACCTCTCGAACCTCCACTGGAACCTTCACCTCTAGAACCCTCCATTGGAACCTTATCCTCTCGAACCAGTACCTCTCGAACCTCCACTGGAACATTCACCTCTTAAAATCTTTACTGGAACCTTCACCTCTCGAACCTGATAAGATGTATTTGCTGTAATGAATTATTGTATTGCTGACAAGAATATATAGAGTACAGTAAGGAAACATAATATGAGTAGAACTCTGGTTAGTCAACATTACTTTCCAGAATCAATCAATATCTAATCAGCCGGAGGATAAGAAGCCAGAGAGGATGTCGAGGACTGAATGACCGAGGTGGCCGGAGATGATACCGTAGGGGGAGTAGGACTGGCCACTGGTGAATGTGGTGGGGTTGACATGTCAATAGACGGCATAACAGAGTCCGACGAGCATATAGTGTGGGGCATAGGTAACGGCTGATCAACGGTCGAGAGTGGCAGGCCAGAACTGCCATCAGTGTCTAGAAAAGCAGAAATATCTAAGGTCGAGAGAGTGGAACCAGTGGTCGAGGCTGAAGACAAGGAAAAAGGAAAGCAGCCTTCATCGAAACGAACATGACAGGTGACATAAATCTTGCCAGTGAAAGAATCAAGGTAGGGAAACCCTTATAATGGCAGTTGTAACCAATGAAAACACAAGGAATGCTCCGAGGAGATAACTTATGAGGGGCCATAGGACAAACATAAGGAAATACTCAACAACCAAAAGGATGAAAGTTTGAGTAGATCGGATCACGGTGATAAAAAAGGCCATAAGGAGAAGTCCCTTGTAACACCGGAGTGGGAAGCCGATTAATAGTGTAAACTACAGTAGCAAAAGCATCATCCCATCTTGACAAGGGTAGATGCAAATGAAAAGGCATAGTGAGGCCCATTTCTGCAACATGTATGTGTTTGCGCTCGGCCCGGCCAATTTGCTCCGGGGTGTATGGGCATGAAACTTGATGATGAATGCCTTTGGAGGCAAAATGAGATCGTAGACGCATATTTAAGAACTCAGTGCCACTGTCACTTTGAAAAACTTTTGTTTTGGACGTAAATTTATTCTTAACTAAGGCCTCAAACTGCAAGTAAGTGTCAACAAACTCGTATTTTTGACGCAATGGAAAAAACCAGGTAAAATGAGAGTAATCATCCACAAACAAGGCATAACAAGAAAATCCATTTGCAGACAAAACTGGGGAAGACATCTACAAATCACAATGTATCAAGTCCATGACGTGCGCAACACGCTTATGATTCTCAAAAAAAGCTAACCGCTGCCCCTTTGCTATAACACAAGGAGCGCAAGTATGCGTTTTAGGTAGTAAAGAGGAAACTGACAAAAGACCAGACCTTTGTAAACCAGAGACGACAGTCGCTGGCACATGCCCTAGTCGAGCATGCCAAAGCTAAAGCAATGCCCATCCTTTATTCTGCTGTAAAAAGGAAACTAGTGGTGCGTTACCCTTGTCTAACACGTACAGTCCTCCATCACTGTGGCCCCTGCCCACGACTACCTTGCAAACTTTGTTCTGAATCACAAAGTTTCGGTCATCAAAAGTAACAAATACATTTAAATCCCTGGTCAGTTTACTAATAGACAGTAAATTTTTAATGATGGCAGGAATGACCAAAACATCAGACAGTGTCAAGGTATAAAAAATCTGAGAATCACCAATATGAGAAATTGGAATAGAAGCACCATTACCAACAGAAACACATGAATTACCAAAATAAGGTGCGGTGCTGTTAAGGACAGAGGCTGATGACGCCATATGACTGGTAGCACCAGAATCAACATACCAGTCTTATGCGCGAGAAGTTGGCTCTATCTGCAAGGAAGTCTGAAAATTTTTGGCCAACTGTGTGGAGTTTGAACGACGGGTCTGCACTAACATTTTGTAACAGGTAGCAGCATAATGGCCCGGATGACCACACCATGTACAATGAGGATGGCCACATCTAGAACTAGCCCCAGCCGTGAACTGACCATGACCAGAACCAAACCGACCGCCTCAGCGGCCACTAGTTCGGCCGCCTCTGCTGGCACGTGAACCTCATGCACTGCCGCTCCTGGCCGCTGCGCGATCCCATGCGCACCTGGCTGGGGGCTGCTCACTAGCAGAAAATGCTACTGGGCCAGACGCAGGTACGGAATTTCCTTGGAGATTTTTCAAAAATGCCTCATGATTCTTAGCACGTGACAAAACGGCAGCATAAAACGGTGTAGGGGAAGAATTAATCAGGGGCAGAAAAATCTTTGAACTCGAACCCGAGAGCAATTAAAAACCAAATAATTTGATCATCATTAGAAACTGGAGAACCCATAAGGGATAACTGCTCAAAAATATCTTTGAATTGTAAATGGAGCTCATAAACGGTACACTCTTATGTATACCGTGGGCATCTGCACAAAGGCAGAGAATGGTGGATGTGCTACTCTTCTGAAAAGTGGCGCAAAAACGATCCCAAATGTCCTTGGCAGTCACACACAAGGTCGGGAGTTCAAAAAGGGCCTCAGGAGAGAGAGAGAGAGAGAGGAGAACAACAGACTACAGACCTTCTAGTCTTCATCAATCCAGAGGTCATAGATGTCCTTGGCCAATTTGTAAGCTGCCTGAACTGCCGCACGACCAGTGGGAGGAGCGCGGAGGGCGGCGGCAAAAGTGGAAGATAATGAGCCAACTGACGGCAGAGTGGGGAGAGGTGGGCATGGAGTTGACCCATCGAGATGACCAAAAAGCTTCTGAGGTCTAAGGACGTATTCAATCTGACGTTTCCAGAGAAGAAAGTTGGATTTATTGATCTTAATTTGCATCATTTGGAGAAGGGTATTGAATGATAATTTTTCACTGGCCATGATGAGAGTGGCGTTGGAAAAAAAATTCAGAAGGAAGAGGATGAGAAGAGGTTCGACCACTAGAGGAAGAAAAAGGATGGTAGCCGAAAAAAAAAATCTATGTTTTGGAAGGTGAATCAGAACACTGCTCTGATACCATAATAAGATGTATTTTCCGTAATGAATTATTGTATTGCTAACAAGAATATATAGAGTACAATAAGGAAACATAATATGAATAGAACTCTGGTCAGTCAACATGACTTATCCAGAATCAATCAATATCTAATCAGAAATATAATTTACTCTAATAGAACCCTCCACTGGAACTGTCACCTCTCGAACCAGAGAGTACCTCTCAAATCCTCCTCTTGAACCTCACATCTCCAACCAGTACCTCTCGAACCAGTACCACTCGAACCCTCCACTCGAACTCTCACCTTTCGAACCCTCCACTCGAACCTTCACCTCTCGAACCCTCCATTGGAGCCTTCACCTCTTGAACCTCACCACTCGAACCAGAGAGTACCTCTCGAACCCTCCTCTCCAACCTCACCTCTCGAACCAAAGAGTACCTCTCGAACCCTCCTCTTTAACCTCACCTCTCGAACCCTCCAATGGAACCTTCATCTCTCGAACCAGTACCTCTCGAACCAGTACCTCTCGAACCAGTACCTCTCGAACCAGTACCTCTCGAACAAGTACCACTCGAACCCTTCACTGGAACCTTCACCTCTTGAACCTCCACTAGAACCTTCACCTCTCCAACCCTCCTCTTGAACCTCACCACTCGAACCAGATAGTACCTCTCGAACCCTTCTCTCCAACCTCACCTCTTGAGCCAATACCACTTGAACCCTCCACTCAAATTCTCACCTCTCGAACCCTCCACTAGAACCTTAACCTCTCGTACCTTCCAATGGAACCTTAACCTCTCGAATCAGTACCACTCAAACCTCCACTCAAACTCTCGTGCTAAGATTTGGAGGGATTCCTCACGTGCTAAGATCAAGAACGAAATATCAAAATTGAAAAGCATGGGAAAATGAGGAAAGAGACAGAGTGGAACAGAATGGTGAAACGCTCAAAACGACGTCATTTTTGGCAGCCACCTGTCTGCACCTGTAGAATCACCTTTCGAAACCTCCACTGAAACCTTCACCTCTCGAACCCTCCACTGGAACCTTCACCTCTCGAACTCTCCACTAGAACCTTCACCTCTCGAACCCTCCACTGGAACCTTCACCTCTCGAACCCTCCACTGGAACCTTCACCTCTCGAACACTCCACTGGAACCTTCACCTCTTGAACTCTCCACTGGAACCTTCACCTCTTGAACCTCCACTGGAACCTTCACCTCTCGAACCTCCACTCCAACCTCACCGCTCGAACCAGAGAGTACCTCTCGAACCCCCCTCTTCAACCTTACCTCTCGAACCAGTACCACTCTAATCATCCACTCAAACTCTCACCTCTCGAACCCTCCACTGGAACCTTAACCTCTCAAACCAGTACCTCTCGAATTAGTATAACTCGAACCTCCACTCGAACTCTCATGCTAAGATTTGGAGGGATTCCTCACGTGCTAAGATCAAGAACAAAAAATCAAAACTTAAAAGTAGGGGAAAAGGAGGGAAGATATAGATTGGAACATGATGGTGAAACGCTCAAAACGACGTCATTTTGGGCGGCCACCTCTGCACCTGTAGAAGCACATAGCAGTTGGGACTTTGGAGCATACGTAAAAGTAGAAAACCTAAAATCCCTAACATTTTTTACAAATCATAAATTTGATTGCCGGATTTGAGGGATTCCTCACGTGCTAAAGATCAAGAATGAAAAATTGAAACTGAAAAGCAGGGGAAAGGGAGGAAAGAGACAGAGTGGAACAGGATGGTGAAATACTCAAAACGACGTTGTTTTGGGCAGCCACCTGTCTACACCTGTAGAAGTACATAGCAGTTGGGACTTTGGAGCATACGTAAAAGTACAAAAATGCCCCTGACGACCATTTATGTCAACAATGGGGTTGGGAGAATTTCTTTTATATAGTACCAGGAGATAAGTTTGTAGGGTAGATTATATTGAATGTTGAGCACGAAAATTACTCAACCAGCGTAATCTAAACTTTATCATACTCCCTCCGGCCAACCTATTCTGCATAGAATTTTTTCCCCGTAAAAGATGCTAAACTTTGACCACACATTTAAATAGGTATATGAACATTAATTTTATCGTATGAGATATGGTTAGATTCTTCGTAACATGTGGTTTCTAAATATTAAATTTTTGTGTGTCATTATTGTCTGTAGCTACACATATTTACAGTCAAACGTGTTTATTGAAGACCATGAAAAAATTCTGTGCAGACTTGACTAGAACGGAGGAAGTATTTGATTTAGTTTATGTTATTCTCAAAAAGAATGTATTCCCTTTGGTCCTTTAATATTGACTCTCTTTCCTTTTAGGAAATATTTTTTTTATATTGGCTCATTTCCATAGTTGGAAATCTTAAATTGTTTCATCCACTCAATTTAGTTTTTGTACATTCAATGCAATGCTCACCACATATTTCACTCTTTGTTAAAAAAAGTTCACAAAATTAGGAGACAATATATAAAAATTGAGGAAGTATTCTTTTGGTATATGCCTTATTAGTAAGTTCAATGATCTTTTTCTTTATTCGCTTTTATGAGGTGGGTTTGAGGGTGATTCTTGGTGTACCTTATCCCAAGCAGTATATAGTAAAAATTGTTTGATTTTGAATGACGCTATCAACCAAGGATATTAAAGTTATTTTGACTAATCTATACCCAAATTGTCTTAAAATAATATATTAATATTATATATGTTACAAATTTTAATTATATACTATATATAATCATTCATAACTTTTTAACGTACTAATATTATAATTTGTTATTGGTTTTAATTCTTTACTTTATATAATCAATCATAACTTGTTAAAATATGTAACTTCTAAAGTTATATTTTAAACCATAAATATATTATTGTACTATATATATCACCATAGAAAATTCAAAGAAACACATAATCTGAAAAAATAAAATGTTCAGATTTTTTATACTGTGATCTAGTGCTTTTGATAGAAATGTGTATACATGCTATTTATTCATTGATGTATGACAAAGTCTTATTTTACACCGACTAATTGTTAAATAAAGACATTTTATAAGTAGTGAGACTAATAAGGTCATTTGACATTTACTTTTATTTATTGTAATGAGACACATATGATTATGATAACCTTTTAAAATGTATCTCAACATATAAATAATTACTTTTTAAATAATTTGAATGAAATATTATAAAAATAATTAATTTTTATTGTATTCAATATTTAACGATTTCTTACTAAATTAATTATTTCACTTCATAATTTATATAAATTTTCTTAGATGTCTAAACTTTAAAATTTTAAATAAATCTTAATCTCAATATTTTAATTAATGATATTGCGTAATGCGCGATAGTACTCCACTAGTATATATAGTAAAAATGGATTCGATCCCTAACTACTCGAATTCTATATAATATAATTTTAATAATAAAATAGCTAAACATTATTTTAATAATGTATATTGTCCAATATTATAAAAGACTAAATTATTTTTTTAGTCCCCTACAAAGTATGTTATACCATGTTTTGGTCCTAATTTGCAAATCAACCCTTAGACGGTACCCAACAAATTCAAAACAATTTGTTTGGTCATCAAAGGTGGTTTTCTGGTAAAATTTTACTAATTAAAAAATATTTTCAATTAAAATTTTCTAATTTGGGCTAATTAGAGATAATTACTAGGCAAAGTCTTGGGAAAGACGGTCTTTCCATAGGCTTATGAAAAGACGGGATTTAATTCGAATAATAAAAGGTAAAAGGTCTTAGTTGCAACATTAAAAAGTTAGTATGCAATATGTAGTAGTTATAAAATTTATAAACCACATGAACCCCGAAAATTTTATCTTCATTTCTTCTAATTTACACTTTAAACTTTGGTCTTTCCAAAGAGACGCACTCTTATTACTAATTAATAGGCTTTATGTTAGATTAAATATTAATTAGCTTTATGTTAGATTAATTATTAATTTAGTCTCCTTCTTTCAAGAGACGCACTCTTATTACTAATTAATAGATTTTATGTTAGATTAAATATTAATTAGCTTTATGTTAGATTAATTATTAATTTAGTCTCCTTCCGTCGCCGCCCCCGTCCAAAAACTCCAATTTAATCACAACTTTGACAGTAGACCCGAGTCCCGACCGTCGTAAACTCCAATTTTTGCCAGTAGCCGTCCAACGCTGTCGCCGTCCAAAAACTCCAATTAAATCCCATCTTTGCCAGTAGCTCCGCCGTCAAAGCAACGCTTTCGCCATGAGTTCCAATTCGAACGGTGGCGGCGGCAAAGTTCCAGATCCGGTTCCAACTATGGCGTCGAGAAGACGCGAAGAAGGTTATTTCTTGGCCTGAGCGACCACAATGAGAGAGGTTATTTCTATCGGACACAACACCGGTCATCGAGAACAACGCCGGAGAAGACTGAGAAGACTAAGAAGAACGTCGGTGTCGAGCGGAGAAGACTGAGAAGACTAAGAAGAACGCCGGTGTCGAGCAACAAAGGCCACAGGATCAGGTGGTTCATCTCGAGCAGCCACCAATTGCTTGAGGCTTTCCTCTTGAACAGCCAAAGACTTGGTTGAGGGATGACAACGATTCAAACGGCGGTGGCAGAGTTCCGGTTCCAATGATGGCAGGTTTCGGTTCCAACGGCGGCGGCGGAGAAGACGCGAAGAAGATGAAGACGAAGACTTTTTATTCTTCTTTATTTTTATTTTTTATTTTTTAAAACTTAGGGGTATAATGGTCATTTTACATATTTTAATCAATTTTACCGTTGACTTTCCCTGAAAATTACCTTTGGGGACCAAACAAATTGTTTTAAATTTGTTGGGTACCGTCTAAGGGTTGATTTGCAAATGAGGACCAAAATATGGTATAAGATACTTTGTAGGGGACTAAAAAAATAATTTAGTCATTATAAAACTAATAATTGTCACGTCGGGTAGAAGTTTGATTTAACTAGTTAACATTTATGATCAAAATTCTACTGAGTGTAACCTTCAAACCAATTGTACTTACATTATTAAAATTTCATTTAAAATTTTACACATATAAATTATAGAGTCCGTCTCTTGAAAGACGGTCTTTCCATAAGTTATGAAAAGACCAAGGTTTAAAGTGTAAATGAGAAGAAATAAAGATAAAATTTCTGGGTTGCATGAACTAGGTTATAAATTTTATAACTACTACATGTTACATACTAAAGTTTTAATATTGCAACCAAGACCTTTTACCTTTTATTATTTTAATTATACTCCGTCATTCCATAAGCCTTTACCTAATATAATTTAGGCAAAGTCTTAGGAAAGACGGTCTTTTTATAAGCTATGGAAAGACCGTCTTTCCTAACACTTTGCCTAAATTATATTAGGTAAAATAAGCTAAATGTGTTATCTTAATTCATTTTTTGTTTTCTTTTATTCTAATATATAGGGCATTCAAAGTAAAAAGAAAAAGAACTTAGAGGTTCCAAATTATATTTTCACCCATTTACATCCGGATCAAAATTAATAATCAAAAAAAGAAAGCACTCAACAAAGCGCGAATCTTGATCCAGAAGTCACAGCAACCCTATCAAATGCACATTGAACTCCAAGTAAACTCTCCATGGCCCAACGTCCCCAACTTCATAATTTTATCATGTTACTATAATAAGAAATGCAGAATGGGCATGAAAGAGACATACTCCATCCGTTCTTTAAATATTGGCACTCTTTTGTTTGTGTGATAATTTTTTTATGTTTGTATTTTTCTCATTTGGCAAATGCTAGTGTCACACAATCTACTTTTTCTTCTTTCAATTCAACCTATACCACTTAATTCACTTTTTTTTAAAAAATTGTGTCATTTAGTAGGACCACGAGGGAGTACAACTTCAGTAATTTGGCATCATGCAACTATCCACCCCTTTTCCTCATTTGGCATCCATGCAACTATCCACACCGTTTCCTTCCGTCAATACATGACCTCGCTGTAATCACATAGCGATATTGTGAGTTGAAAAAAGAACTCTATAACCCGATAACTCACAACTTCCAGTATGTTGGAGAAAGGAGATATTTTATTCTAATCCAATATTTCAGAGCATCAGCATCCCATCTATAGTATACAATAAAATAAAACACAATATTAAACTAATGAATTGTCCTATCCTCACTTTAACAACTGTGTCTTAACATCGATGTTAGGATGGTAGGAGTTCACTCAATGTTGTCCTATCCTCACTTTAACAACTGTGTCTTAACATCGATGGTAGGATGGTAGGAGTTCACTCAATGTTGAGGCAAGTGCTCCCATCCTGTAATTATGAAACAACATTAACACAATTTCAGCTATGACAAAAGAAAATAAAAATATTTTATTAACGTACAAAAATATAATAATATTTTATTTTAAAAATTATTTATTCAATCTCAATGATTTATTACTCGAACTCTATATCTAATTTCATTGACAATATCAATAATACAATAAAAGTGTTGGCAAAGTCTTGGGAAAGACGGTCTTTCCATAGGCTTATGGAAAGACGGGGTTTGATTAGAATAATAAAAGGTAAAAGGTCTTAGTTGCAATATTAAAGTTTTAGTATGAAACATGTAGTAGTTATAACTCGGTTCATGCAACCCGAAAATTTTATCTTAATTTCTTCTAATTTACACTTTAAAGCTTAGTCTTTCCATAACTTATGGAAAGACCGTCTTTCAAGAGACGGACTCAAAAGTGTTTTAGAACATTATTAATTTTGAAATAATTTTAAAAGAAAGATGTGGTATATAAAATTAGTGTAATCCCTTTTGATGTTAATGGATGTTTTCTTTTATTTGACACCCTTTCTATTTTTGACAAAGATTCCTTCAATTTCATCCACTCATTCTACTTTTTACATACAATTTCATCCACTCATTTTCTTTATATAAATCCAAGCACCAAAATATATGGTGTCATAAATAGAAAAAATGGAGGGAGTATAAATTTTCTATTTAATAAATATTATAAAATATAGAATTTGTGTAATAATATAAATAAATAAGCCCATAAGCTATGAATATTATTATAAAAATCTATATTTCTTTTTTTTTAATATTTAGTTGTTTAAATCAATCGTAACTTGTGAATAAATATATAATTGAGATTATTAATAAAATATTAGAAAAAATGATATGAGAGAATATTCCTTTTATAGAAAAAATATAGAGAAAATTATTTGAATTAAATACACTATAATAACGGTAAAAGTTTAGTATAGCAACTGAAAGATAGGGAAAATCATTGAAGTTGTTCTAAGACTCCAGTACTTATTAAAAAAAAGAAAAACTCCAGTACAACTAGATGGCATATAGGATGGTCCACTCCCTCCCTGTGGATTACAGTGAGTTGTACTCCCTTCATTTTTTTTATTGGCACACTTATTAAAAGTGGTATTTTTTTTAATTGGCACTTGCTATTTTGGGCAAGTTTAAGGTTTTTACATCCACTCATTTTACTTTCTCTTCTTTCAATTCAATTTCATCCACTCATTTAGCATCTCCTCAATTCTAACACCAAAAGAGAGGTGCCAATGAAAAAAAACGGAGGGAGTATGTTTTTTAAATGGCCAGAAGTATCGATTGTAACCTTACCTGTTGCGGGGTGGATTTCATTTGGCTTCCAAATCTTAACCATTTGAGTTCTGTAGAGCAGTGTTTCAAATTGCAGTTTAGGAGTCCAATGGTTGAGGATATCAAGGCTAATCCACCTTGAATCATCAGTGCAATTTAGTGCAATTCATTTTGTTTTAGTCCCACCTGATTCATTCTGTTTTAGTCCCACCTGATTCATTTCGTTCTATCTACTCCAACTCAACGTAGTAAGTTTTAATATAATTTAGTCCCCTCCACCTAAGAGCATCTTCAATGGTTTACTCTATTTTTTAATTGTAATAGTAGTTTTTTTTTACCGTTGCTACAGTGTATTTTTTCAATGATTTACTCTATATCTTCCTATAAAACGAATATTTCTTTAAATGATTTATGAACATAAATTTATAATTTTTCTAATCTTTTATAAAATTGCATACTTATCACAATTATATATAATAATAATATTTCATATGTAATTTAATTACAAATAAGAATAAAATAAATAAATAATGTTTATAAAAATTTGTATGTCACTCTATATTCTATATCAATATTTAAAATTTATAAAGTATTTCATATCCATTAATTTATACATGTAGTTCTTATGTTAATATAATCAATGAAATTATATATATATATATAGATGACGAGCATTAAAATAAAACAATATATATAGATGTCGAGCATTACAATATTAAACTCAAATACTAATAATTAAATTTAGTTAATATAAATAAATTGTCATTTCTAGTATTATTTTTATTTCAAAGAATATAATTGTATTTATTATTTATATATAATTAATTATAAATATTGAAAATTAAAAGGATAAAACAAATGATATAAAGCATAAATTATAAATAATTGAAGAAAACCATGGAAATGAAAGGCAAGTAAAACAAAACAAAAAAACAAAGAAATGTGACCAAAAGAAAACAAAAAAGGCAAAATACTGATATGACCCTATGTTTTGAAGGTTTGTGCTAACATTACCATGTGAAGTTGAAAAGTGTCATTGTAGCCCCTGTGTTTTGCATCTGAAATGCTATTGTAGCCCTGTGTTTTGCATTAGAGTACCGATATAACCTTTTGGCACTATTCTAGGGTTGACTTAGTAATTTCCAGTGTTGGCCTAAATTAAAAAGACTAAACTACCCCTAGTATTAAAATTACAAAGAGATAGACTAAAATACCCTAGGGTTCTTCTTCCTCTTCACCACCACCACCATCACCGCTCCACTACCACCACCACCGCTCCACTATTACCACCACGCCTACGCCGCTCCACCACCATGCCGCCACCGCTTCACCACCACCACCGCCGCTCCCTCACCGCCGCTCCCCCACCGCCGCCACCACCACCACGACCGACACTGCCACCACCACCACGACCGACACTGCCACCTCCACTCCACCACCACCATCACCGCCGCGAGAAACACAAAAAATCAGAAATCATCGATCATCAACATCGCCCACCGATCAACAAAGAATCACAAATCAAAACTCAAATAAACACAGAAAATCGGACAAAGAAACACAAATTGAAAAACTCATAAACCCAAATTGAAAAACTAAGGGCACATTGGACGAAGACTCCATCATCGCTCCACCACCACCACCACCGCTGCTCCACCACCACCACTACCAATCGACGGAAACCCTAACCCACGGCTCTTCCCCAACCACCGATTAAACCCTAGCCCCACTGGGCAACGATCCCATCCTGCCGCCGCACATCACTCGTCCTCACCGGGCAACGAGCACCGGTGCCCAGCCCAACCCAAACCCCACAAAAATATTCGAGCCAGACCCAAGCCCCGCCAAAGGAATCGAGGACAGAGAAGAAAAGAGAAGAAGAAAATGGAATCGGGAAAGGAAAAGAAAATGGAATCGGGGAAGGAGAAGAAAATCAAGGAAGGAGAAGAAAATGGAGGAAGGGGAATGAGAGGAGAAGAAAATGGAATCGGGGAAGGAGAAGGAGAAAGAAGAAAATTGAGGAAGAAGAAGAAAATCGTGGAAAGAGAAGAAAATTGAGGGCATAATTGTCCTTTTATATTTTTATATTTTATTTTTTTAAAATAAGGGTATAATAGTTATTTCATGTATTTTCGACCAAATTCATGCCTCTAGGTTATATTAGCACATTATAGCAAAACATAGGGTTACAATAGCACTTTCCAACTTCACATGGTCATATTAGCACAAACCCTCAAAACATAGAATTATATAAACACTTTACTCAACAAAAAAACTAGAAAACAAGCCAAATCATAAATGGCCATATGTACAGTACATTGTACATACAAAATGGGAAAAAAGGGTCACAAATAGTATGTAGCGTTACATAGGAGATCCAGCTATAAATATTTTTTTTTCTGTTTCTGCCTCCTAAGCTATAATAGCGGACCATTGGAAATGGCCTAATTAAACTCAATGTCCAGTCCAATTCAACTTGATATAATTCAATTTGACCTGATTCATTTTATTCGACTCAATTCTACAGAATTCGATTCAGTCTAATCCGACTTGATTTAGTTCAATTCGACCTTATTCACCTTGATTCAACTCAATTCTATTACTACCTCCGTCCCAGTCGAATCTGCACATTTTTTTATCAACTTTCTCAAGGCATGTTTGACCATAATTTTCAACTAATATATAGACACCAATATCATCATGTGAAATATTGCTCGATACCCTGCATGATGTATTTTCTAAATATCAAATTTTAACATACCGTTAATATACGTAACTAAAGTTATCGTTGGTCAAACATGACCTGACAAACTTGACCAAAAAGTGTGCACATTCGGTTGGGACAGAGTAATATATATGATCTCAAACTTATTTTGCTACACTTTCAATCCGAATAATATACTCAACCTAACAAATTGGGAGTAGTACATGATTTGAATACTACCTTCATTTTGATGGGTGTGACACCATAGTTTAAAGTGCTTGGATTTAGGTGAGTGAAATGAATGGATGAAATTAAATTTAGAAAAAAAAATGGATGGATAAAATTGAAATAATCTTTTTTACAAAAGGACACCCATAATAAAAAAAAAGTGTCACATCAAACAAAATAGATTGAGTATTTGATGGTGAAATACAGAATGGGAAAAAAGCTGGAGGAATTGAACATTAGTGATATTGAGCGACGAGATGTCATTGCTTTGGTTAGCTACTGATATTGGGCAACGCAAGCACGCAAGCACAAATGCTCTGGTTTTCAAGATATCATCATTGCTAGTGTGCATAAATGAGATTTTGAGTTTCTAGGAGATACACAGCAACAAAACAAGAGAGATGAGTGGAAACAGATTTCTTGCTGAAAAGTGTTTCCGTTTTGTAAGAGAAATATTGATTCGAATGTGAGAAAGTATGACAAACATTGTCCAATTTTTTAAGTTTTTGGTCAGCACGTTAGGGAGTCAGGGAATCCCAGGGCTCCAATTTCGTTAGTTTGTATTCTGTTTTAAGAGATATTGCAGTACGAGTGACAATCTTATTTGTGGTGATATCCAACATCTTCAATTCTCTTATTGTTTGATTCTAATGTATGATGCATGTGGTGGCTTATAGACATTTGTAGACTCGTGTTGGGTTTGTTCCCCCATTCCAAGCACTATATAATAGAGATTATTTATTTTCCGTCTGTCACCAAAGGGTATTTGAGTCATTTTGACTACCCTAAACCCAAAAAATTATCTAAAAAATACATACTCTCTCTGTTTTTCTATTTATGGCACCATAGGTTTAGATGTTTGGATTTAGATGAAAAAAATGAGTGGATGAAATTTAATGTAGAAAGTAAAAGTAGAATGTGTGGATGAAATTGAATGAATCGTGCAAAAAATGGGAAGGGTACCAAATAAAAGAAAACATTCATTTTATAGGACGTGTGCTATAAATAACAAAATTGAGGAAGTATATATCAATATTATAATATGCTACTGGTTTTAATTATTTATTGTGTATAATCAATCATAACTTATTAACATGCAAATATGATAATATGTTGCTGATTTTAATTCATTACTATATATAATCAATCATAACTTGTAAAAATATGTAACTTATATATTTAAGAGTCCGTCTCTGGAAATACGCTCTTTCCATAAGTTATGGAAAGACCAAGGTTTAAAGTGTAAATTAGAAGAAATTAAGATAAAATTTTTAGGTTGAATGAATCGGGTTATAAACATTATAACTAATACACATTGCATACTAAAATTTTAATATTGCATCTAAGACCTTTTACCTTTTATTATTCTAATTAAATATCGTCTTTCCATAAGTCTATGGAAAGACGGTCTTTCCCAAGACTTTGCCTATATTTAAAACCACAAATATCTCATTATAATATATGTATGTGTGTGTATATATATATATATTTGAAGAAAATCCAAAGAAACACATAATCTAAAATAGTAGAATGTTCAGATTTTTTATACAGTGATAGAGTACTTTTGATAGAAATATGTATACATATTTATTTATTTATATACGACAAAGTCTTGTTTTAGACCGACTAACTGTTAAATGATGACATTTTATAATTAGTGAGACTAATAAGATTATTTGATATTTATTTTATTCATTGCAATGAGATATATGCATATGATTATGATAACCTTTTAAAATGAATGTCAACATATAAGTAATTACTTTTTAAAGTAATTTGAATTAAATATTATAAATTAATCCATTTTTATTGTATTCAATATTTAACGTTTTCCAACTAAATTAATTATTTCACTTCATAAATCATATTATTTTCCTTAAATGACTAAACTTTAAAATTTTCAATAAAACTTAATTTCAATATTTTAATTAAGAGTTAAGTGCACATATAACCCTATGTTTTTTGTCATATGTGCCATTATGACCTTGCAAGATCAGAAAGTGCTATTATAACTCTATGATTTGCTCTAAATGTGCTAATATAACCCTGGAGACCTGAATTTGGCCAGAATTATATGAATTGACTATTATACCACTAATTTTTAAAAATAAAAATTCAGAAAAATAGAAAATACCACAGTACCCTTGTCTATATTTGTGAAGAAGCGAACTCTTGATTTCCCCACCTAACCCTACTCTGCTGACTTTGTCATCCTCCATTCACATTTCACTTTACCATAACCAGATTCCAGATCCACCGCAGCGAACAATTTTCCATTTTTTTTCTCTTCCTTCTCCACTTTCTTCATCTTCTCTGTGTTTCTTTTTCACCCCTCTCGACCGAAAATGGAAACCGGCCAATTTCCTCTATAGATTAAATCTGTTTTCTATGGATTAAACCCATCTGAACCCGTCTTCTTCTACAACTCTCCTTATCGGCGCCTCTAGTAGCATATCTCCTCTCCGGCGTAGCAGCGACGGGGCTTGGGTTTCCTAGTGAAACAATACCCGGCTCAGGGTGAGGCTACAGTGACGTCTCTTCGTGAATTAGTATCTTTGGCGGGGCTTGGGCCGACTCGAAACTTTTCGCGATGGAGTTTGGGTTGGGCTGGCCGCCGGTGCTCATTGCCCGGTGAGAACGAGTGTTGTGCGGCAGCTGGATGAGCTCATTTGTCGTTGACCCATTTGCAGTAGGGTTTCCAGGTAAATTTTGAATCTGCGGATTTGTGATCAATAATTATCAATGGTTCAAAAATCTGATTAACTATTGTTCTTTCTTTTTCTAGATAGAAGAAGAGGAAGTGTAGGATATTGGGATTGAAACTTGAAGCGATGTTTTTATTTTGCAGAATCTGCAATGCCAAATTTGAGTAACTAATAGTTGGTTGTATTCTGAGCAATTTGGGTTGGGACTCCAGTGGGATAGGGCTGGTTTGGGTCTCCGGTGGAGGTAGGGTTTTGAGCGGTGTAGGTGGCGGCGTAGAGGTGTGGGAGTGGGCTGCTGTTGATGGGGTGGATGATGGTGTTTTTTGGCTGAGGTCGCTGGAGGTAGCGTTGTTGGTGCCGCCGTGGTGGCGCTGCCATTCCCAAACCCGCTATGCAAGGTTTGCAATGCGTTTCTTGCTTTAATTTTTTAAGATTTGATTTGTACAATGAATCCAGAATGATGGTTTTAGATTGTACAACGAATTCGAGATTTTTGGTTGTTATTGCTGGGAATTATTTAAAGAATTTGGTAAAAAGTGGCAGAGGTAGGGGTGGCACTGCCGTGTTGGCATCGCTGTAGTAGGGTTAGGGATCAGGAGGGGCGAAATTCCAGATGCTGGCAAAAGTCCAGATTCCGGCGATGGCGGTGGCAGCGCGGTGGTTGTGATGGCAGTGATGGTGATGGTGGTGGTGCTTCTGGAGATGAAGAGGAAGAAGAACCCTAGGGTATTTTAGTATATAGATTTGTAATTTGAATGATAGGGGTAGTTTAGTCTTTTTAATTTTGGTCAATGCTGGAAATTACTAAGTCAACGCCGGAATAGTGCCAAAAAGGTTATATCGGCACTTATGATGCAAAACATATGGCTACTATAGCACTTTCCAACTTCACAGGGTCATATTAGCACAAACCTCCAAAACATAGGATCATTTCAGTATTTTGCCCTTTAATTAATGATATCCGCAACGCGTGATGGTACTCCACTAGTTTTTTCATAATAAGAATGAATATGAGACGTGTCTGACATGACTTATAAGTACTTTACTTGTAAGCTAAGAAACTAAATGTTTGGTAAACAATTAAAAATATGCTTATTTTAAAAACAGAAGGCATATTTGCAGTAAAAGTAGTGGCTGGTTTCTCCCAACTTTTCAAATGAATAAGTTTTTCTTATAAGCGCAACTCCACTAAACACACTCATGGTGGACTCCTGCAAGTCTCGTGGTTTTACCACACCGAAAATGTTTTTCACGTAAAAATTGTTGTGTGTTGATTTTTCTCTTTACTTTCGTGTTAGCTGGTTTTAATCACCGTCGTTGGTTTATTTTGTTATTATGTTTGAATAGTAAGTTGGTTGGTTTGCTATGGTCTGGTGTGGGTGTTTTCTCCAACAATTTCTTGTTGGGTCGAATTAAAACGAAATATGATTAAAAATGAGGAGTTAGTCTCTTGAAAGACGGTCTTTCCATAAGTTATGGAAAGACCAAGGTTTAAAGTGTAAATTAGAAGAAATTAAGATAAAATTTTTGGGTTGCATGAACCGGGTTATAAATTTTATAACTACTACATGTTGCATACTAAAGTTTTAATATTGCAACTAAGACCTTTCACCTTTTTAATATTCTAATCAAACCACGTCTTTCCATAAGCGTATGGAAAGACCGTCTTTCCCAAGACTTTGCCATTAAAAATAGTGGAAAATAACCAAAATTGATGTAAATAGGATCAATTTAAAATTTTATTTAACTGAATTGAACGACAAAGTTGGAGAGAACAATGCCTTAATGAATTGCTCAGCCTTTTTTCATCAAGCAAAAAATTCAAAATGTACCTGCCAAGAACTCCCACCAAATCATCAATAATCCAATCCATACACTGTGAATGACTTTCATCAGAGCAAAAACACACTTTGAATCTCATTAAAACAATCAGTGGGAAGACAAGCCAGCAGCTTCTCTCTCTGGGGAAACCTGATTCCAAACCGACTCTGATTACTCACTGCTACGTACAACATCACCAATAGCGCCTTCATCCAATCCTATTACTTCTTGAAAAGAAGCGCTCGATCTAACCTTTGGGACTGGTAAGGAAGAACAGTTGCGAGTTTTACTGGTTCGGGTGATGGCAGGCTGAACTGAGAAGGGATTTTCTCGTGCCAGACAAAATCGTTCTCGTGATCATACTTTCTCTTTAACTCAGTCACCTCCTCGATTAGCTGCTTCAAAACTACGCGACATGACTCCTCTTTAGGACTAATCTTCTCAGCATCCTTTTTAGATTGATGAAGAACTCCAATGGCCGCGCCAATTCTGCCCTCATTCTTTAGACTTTCTGCCAGGTATTTGTGACTTCTCAAACTGTGCAATGCTTGCGTGTTTGCAATGAAATCCTACACGTATGAGAAGATCATAAACACGGGAAGAATTCTAACCAAATATTCACGTCATAACTAAAACATACTGCTAGTCGTGATGAAATATTGTTGCACTCTTTTCTAGCAGAATACAAGAATCGCGAAGCTTCATCAAGGAAGTCTGAGACACCAAAATGCAATTTAGCCAAGAGACTCGGGGAGTTTCCATTCTCTTCTGCTTTCCTAGCAGTTGTAGCCTAAGAAATTTGAACGATCATCAAACAGCAAACAGAAAAGCAATAATGTTATTGCCATACACAATCGCGGAAACTAACCTGCGTTTCAGCCAAGCAAATGAGGGACATAACGGATGCCACGTTAGAGACAGACTCGGGAGGCCTTTCCGCCGCCATTGACAGGTCTAAAACAGGAAGAACTTCATGAGCTAAGTGTTGATACACTCCAGAAGCTTTTCTGAAAAGATTAGCAGATTGTGCCAAATCTGAAGAGGGAATTTAGAGCCTAGAATCAGTATAGCGTCTAAAACAATCTCATCTGGATCAATAAAGGATGAGATACTATACACCAACCCTTTGGAAGGTTTTCGCAAGCTGTATCACGAAGCATTGCACCATAGAGGAAAAGGACCATTGTGTACTCAAATCGCAGATCATCTATCTGGTAATACTTAGAGCGGCTGTTTTGAAGGAGGGACGATGATGCAAGAACACTAGTCCATCTTAGTTTCAGTTCTGAGATCCAATGAAGCATGCAGGGATTAGCAATGTTGGAAGAGACATCGAAAACTAGGTTCTCTAACAATGGCAAGTACATTTCCAGCTTCTGAATGTCCTGTTCAGAAAAAATATCACAGAATCAGAACCATTTCAGTGAGTGTACCATAATCCATGAACTGCTATAATCCGGGGGTAACACAACAATGCAAGAGTTCCAAACTAAAGTATCATCCTTTTCAGGTTACATGCAGTTCAATTCAGGAGACAATCAACTCGGGATAACATGGCCTAAAAGTACACATCCTCAACAAAATTTCCAACCTTAATCCGAGGTTAGACCACCTCATGATCTATAAAACTTCATTTAGCACTCATATATCTCTATAGGGTTGACTTATTTCGACAAATTTCAACTTATTCTCCTCCACTTATTTATACTATTCACTCGGTCCCACCTCAAATTTCATGAAATTTTTTTCACAGTTATCTAGAAACATGTTTGACGTTAATATGTTTAACTACGTATAATAACGGCAAACAAAAAATTACTTCTGGGAAAATACTTGTTACGACGAATACAATTATATAACATATGATAATATTACTATTTATATATCTATTTAAATATGTGGTCAAAGTTGGACACTGAATAGTGACATTGGGTAGGAAGTTTGAGCTGGGACGGAGGGAGTACTTTCTTTTCTTTTTATCCTGGGATGGAGGGAGTATTGTATATACCTGTTCGCAACGGGAAGTCAATCCCCCGGACATTTCCCTCGCAACAGCTTCCGTAACAGAGCTGCTATCATCAATGGATTCCTGAATTGCTCTTCGTTTAGAGCTCAAATCTTTCAGCAGCTCAAGTGAGTTAGAATCACAAACACCAAACACCTCATCAAACACAACCTGAAAAAAACAAAATTGTTTACACTAATCAAGATATGAGAAACAAAACCAGAAAAACAAAAGATAACAACAAAAAAGAAACTCTACCTGCTTTGTTCTTAACTTTGTCAAACCTGAATAACTGATCATCATCTTTCTCCTCTTACACTAATGCTTCCAACAATATATCAGAAGGGTTTTGCCTGATTTTCGTTTTGAGAACTCTAACTGCGAAACATTGCGGAAATTCTGGAGAAACAACAGTGAAAATGAAAG
Source organism: Rubia yunnanensis (assembly GCA_037428765.1). Taxonomy (NCBI): domain Eukaryota; kingdom Viridiplantae; phylum Streptophyta; class Magnoliopsida; order Gentianales; family Rubiaceae; genus Rubia; species Rubia yunnanensis. Next base: position 64,335,610 of record CM075071.1, on the reverse strand, counting down.
GCGGCTAATTATCTTATCAATCAAGTTTAACTGTTTTTGACGACTTTAAAACTTGCTTCTTTTACTGAGATCTTATCGGAATCTTTTTTATTCTAACATAATGGTCGGGTCATTTTGTAGTTAGTTTCCCATATGGATTCGATTTCTTATGGCGCCAATAGAATCATAGACAGAGTGAAACTTCAGTTTGGTCGGTTTTGACTTCTGACTTCCTGCAGGCTCCCGCGGTCAACTGTTTAGCTAGTTTTACTTTTTAAAATTAGAGAAAAGTGCATATATACAAGTATGTATAATTGACAAAAGTGTATATATAACTATGCGATAATTGAAAGTGCAAATATAATCCTATATATTGAGGTTGTGTGCAAATATAACCTTCTCCGGTAGATTTAGATCGGAATTGGGTGAAAAGACTATTTCGCCCCTCTGTAAAAAATAAAAAATTGAAAAAGTATTTAAAATGTTTTGCCCGTGCCTGTTTTCTGTACCTCCCCTTATCTTCTTCATTTATCTTCATCTTTTGCACTTTCGTCAATTTTCCGACGCTTAGCTGAGCGGCGCCGGAAATGGTGGCGTGGGTCAAGAGTTTCGGTGGAGGGCTAGTGGCGAACATGAATCGGCGGTGATGAATCCCACGTCCTCGTCGGAGCGAGCCACTGCGCGCAATGGTCGGAGAAGAACACTAATCGGCGGTGGAAAAGAATGGCAGCGGTGGGGGGGGTTGGGGAAGGCCGATTCATTTGGCTAGGGTTTCAGGCGGCGGCGGTGGAGAAGAATGGCACGGTGAGGAGAAGAACCGATTCGTGTGTCTAGGATTTCATACGGCGGTGGTGGAGAAGAATGGCAGCGGTGGTCGGAGAAGAACACGAATCGTCAAGGATAAGAACCGATTCGTGTGGCTAGGGTTTCAGGCAGCGGCGAAGGAGATTTGGCTAGCGTTGCAAGCGGAAGGATAAAAGAAGATGGAGTAGTGGTTTAGGAGATTAGGAACAGAGGATGAGGCGGCGATGGCATTCCGACTACGGTGGTGGCGCTTTCTGGCGGAAGCAGTAGTGTTTTCCGGCGGCATTGGTTTCAAAGGGCAGAGGCGGCCATAGTTTCATAGGGCTATGGGGGCATTTTTATCTTTTAAAATTTTGTATTAGGTTAGAAGGACATTTTGCTCATTTTCGGTTGGTCAATGGCCGGAAATGGCCAGTTAATGCCGGAATAATGACTTTAGTGTTATATATGCACTTATGTATAATATGTAGGGTTATATTTACACAAAAAATAACATAGAGTTATATTTACACTTTCTTCAACATATAAGGTTATATTTGCATATTAAAATTAAGAGTAAATTGTTTTTTTGGTCCCCTGCAAAGTATCTTTTACTATCTTTTGGTCCCCATTTGCAAAACAACCCTTAAACGGTACCCAACAAATTCAAAATGATATGTTTTGGTCCCCAGAGTTGGTTTTCAGGTGAGGTCAACGGTAAAATTGGTCAAAATTTGTAAAATGACCATTTTACCCGTAGATTAGAAAAAAATAAAAAGGGAAAATTTTCATCTTCTTCTTCGTTCTTCTCCCAGTCATCTCCGCCCTGTGCCGTCGCCGCCGTACAGGGCCCCTTCACAGGCGCCGAGAACTGCCCCAAATTCACGACCTTAACGTTCTTCACGCCCGAGCTCGCCCGAATCCAAGCCTTATTTGCAGGTCAATCGAAGCTGAAAGAAGGAATTTCCTCTCCTCCTTCGCCGACTGCGCCACACGAGCGGAATCCATTCTGGAAGTGATGAAAGCAGTTAATATCTCTAACAATAATTTCACGTCCAGTGATCTTGGAAATGAACTTTGCAGCACTATGGCAATCTCTACAGACACATAAATTCTTCGTAATCCTAATTCGTGTCCCCGATTTCGTGCTTAGCATCGCGAATACTATCGCCAGCTTCTCGCTATGAACTACCAAGTGCTGCTCCTTATCTTCATCCTTGACATCGTAAAGGGCGTCATTAGTTTCCGGGACATAACCCGCTTCCTTAATCTTTCCGAGTAGAATATCCAGCTCCTCGTAGATCTTCTCTGATTGGGGATGTGACCTATCCCTAGCAAGAAAAGTGTGAACCTGATCGTTCAACTCCACGTTACTGATACCAGGGAGTTTCTTGATTCCTATGCCCCTCATGATGCCTCTAATGATGTCACTTTCTCCCATTTCCCAGCTTTTGCATAGATGTTTGATAACAGTACATAATAACAAGACTGCTCAGGAGCCATTTGGAACAGATGATCAGCAGCTTCGAGGGCACAGTCCATGTCCTTATGAACACGACATGCACTCAGAAAACAGCCCCATATCTTCTCATTCGGTTCCATTGGCATCTTCTTGATGAAGTCATAAGCCTCACGAACTCCTCCACAATTATACCATCACCGTCTATCCCCAAATCTTCCATTTGCGAATACAACTCAAAAGCCATGTTAGGCATAGAATTACTGACATACATAGCAATCATCACATTCCACGGAACCAACGCTCCATCTTTTACCTTCGTGAACATATCCTCAACAAACGTGACATTCTCAGCTGATGTATTAGCAATCGCAGGCAGGAGGCTAGCCATGGTACCAGCATCTGGCTTCAGTTCCATCTCCCTGCATACTTCCAGGGCATCATCAAACCCTCAATTTTGAGCAAATGCTGCAATTATCGAGTTCCATGACACGACATCTCTGGTGGGCATATAATCAAGCACGCGATGCGCAGCGACCAAACTCCCACACTTCCCATACATCGTGATCAGATCATTCCCAACGTACAAATTTAAGTCAAGATTCATCCTCAAAACTTGGGAATGGATTTGCAGCCCGACCCAAAAATCATTAGATGCAGATGAAGCTTTAAGAACACATGGAAATGTATAGTAATCAGGCCTCGTCCCACTAGAATTCATGCTCTTGAAAAAAAATAGAGCGTTGTGATGATGTCGGTTGTTGACGTACCCCCTGAGCATAACGTTGAATATCACGACATTTCTCTGGGAATTTCATCGAACACCTTCCGGGTGACCCTGATATCGCCGCACCGATTGGCTGCCCCACTGCTTCGTCTACGCCGACTTCTCCCCGTTGGGAACCAGATCTAGAGCAGAGCTTCAGTTGAATCGGGGTCATTTGAAACTGAAGGCGGCGAAGAAGGCGGTTGAAATTGGCAGCGGCGGCGAAGGTGGTGGAAATTGGCAGCAGCGAAGAAGGCGGTGGAAATTGGCAGCGGCGAAGAAGGCGGTGGAAATTGGCAGCGGCGAAGAAGGCGGTGGAAATTAGCAGCGGCGGCGGTGGAAGGCGGCGGCGGAAGGTGACGGTGGAAGGCGGCGAAAGGCAGCGGTGGTGGCGGAAGGCAGCGGCGGAAGAGAAAGAAAATTAGAAAAATAGGATTGTTTTATTGAAAATGTTTTTAAATTAGTAAAGTTACCATAATACTCTGGTTATACCGGAAAACCATTTAGGCTTACCGGAAAACCACCTCTGGGGACCAAAACATATAATTTTGAATTTGTTGGGTACCATCTAAGGGTTGTTTTGCAAATGGGAACCAAAAGATAGTAAAAAATACTTTGTAGGGGATCAAAAAAATAATTTAGTTTAAAATTAATGAAGAAATGTATAAACAAAATGGTTCCTGCGGGAAAAAAAGGTTTAATTTTGCCATTCCATTATTTTGTTATGCCATTTTTATTTCATTTTCATTCCGATTGATTTGAATTTTAAATTAAGCTACTCCCTCTGTCCCAATAAAAATGACGCATTTGTTTTTTAACGATCTAAATTATGTTTGGCTGTCAATATTTATATAATTTCGGTCATTCGGTTAATCTGTTATTCTAGTTGGGTTCGGATTTGGGTTGAAACGAGTTAAAATATGTTTGTCGGGTCGGGTCGAAATGGGTTCGGGTTGAAACAAGTTGAAATTTGTTTGTCAAGTTGGTTCGGGGCGGGTTGAGTCAAAACTGGTCGAGTTGAAATAGGTCGAAGCCTGTTAGTCGGGTCAGGTCGAGTCGGGTTGGGTCGAAACGTGTTCGGGTTGAAAAATGTTGAAGTCTGTTTGTCGGGTCGGATCGAGTAAATGCCAAGTCAGGTACTGACGGGTTTGTAATGTTTCTCGGGTCAGGTCGGGTTGGGTTACACTAGTAGAAAACAAGTATATAGGCACTGGTATGTCAGTGCTAAAAGAGTAATACTAGTGCTAGGAATTTCATAGGCACCGACAATCTGGCAAATGAACAAAAAAAATGGTTCCTATGAATAAATTCAACACTGGTTCACTGAATATCGGTGCTAGATACCGTTTCCTCTCAAGGAAAAAATTGTTTGATTTTAATAATTTTCAGCACCGGTTTTGGTTGAATGACATATACCGGTGCTAATACCAGTGCCTATGCCAAGAATAGTAATTTTGTCGGATAAAATTGTGGTGGGAAAATAGCTAGCCACGATATAAGTTATAATATACCGGTGTTAGGACATCATTTAATTCTTAAAAAATAATAATTAAGAAATGTTTTATTAGGTTAGAATTGGATTCGAGTTGAGATCGGGTCGAGTCGGGTTCAGATTTGGACCCAGATTATCATGCAGAATTGGATTTTGAGCTGAGTTTAATTTGGGTTGGATTCGAGTTTGGGTCAATACTTTGCTAATTAGGATCGGATTTGAGTTGAGATCGATTTAGTCGATGCGAGTCGGCTTAGAAATTCGGGTCAGAAATTCGGGTAAGAGATTGACCGCTCTAGTTCCAACTATTTATGTGCTAATTAATTCCATTCCCCCCTAAATACTCCGCAATCGCGCGCAGTGTCGTATATAAACCTAAACAGAGGGAGAATTTCCTAATCACCTCAATTTCCACACAGTCACACGAGTCGCGGAGGCGGCGTGATTTTTCATGTTATTTCTCTTACACTAGCAAGCTAATCTAATGGCGACGCCGGCACCGGAGCGGCAGCTGATCGTCGCTGTGGAAGGCACCGCTGCGACCGGTCCTTTTTGGAAAACTATCCTCTCCGATTACCTCGACAAAATCATTAGGTATTCTCTACTACTCGACGTGTACTTCGTGTTTCACTTTATCAGCTATCGTACTGGTACAATGTTCCTTTGCTATTTGTTCGTTTTTAGCTTGCTTCCAGACGCTTGCTTCATTTCTAGTATGATAGTCAAAGGATATAAAAGTTTTAACTGGAATTTTGTTAGGCTGTTTTTGAGCTATGATCTAGGAAAATGAAGTGATTTGTAGTATATTTTCCCCTTGATATAATGTTAATTTCGGCTTACATTTTCGATTGAGTTCCTCTAGTTTTACTCTATAGGTTTCTGGTTTCTTTTGTTCTTGCAATTTTTTTTGTGATGAAATTTCTGTATGGTGTTGATAAAGGAGGTGTAGGTTTTCAAAACTTGTTTTTTATTTTGCTGCATGCTTGTTGAGTTTGATGTTATTAGGTAAATGATCCTACAGAAAAATTGAAGATCAGTGTTTGTTCCATCATTGTGTATGTTATAATTTTCTGGATTCTTTGAATGCATTAAGTAGACCTTCTACAAGCAAGCTTTGGTGTTTGTATTTTACATAACTATACTTGGATTAGTAGTTGATTTTGTAGTTAGATAAAATGCACCCTGATACCGTGTATGTACATACATTTTCTCTTTCACTGTAAATTTGTCATATCATGATTTCCTTTGTTAAAAATCTGAAATACCTAATGACATTCATTCTTTTGAAATTTTATGTTGTATGATTGATATTTGGAATCAATGATAAATTGTAGAACAAATAGGAACTTTCATGGGCTGAAATGCATATTGATATTTTTTATAAAGAGAATCTCACATAGTGATATAAAGGGTTGGTTGGTTTTGTACTCTTTCTATTTGTTATATTCTTTTGTAATGGCCTTTTCTCTCTGCGAAATTCGGAAACTTAGGATCGGCCATTAGTTTGGGTTCTCTTCTTTCTCAAATTTCTTGACCCAAAATTTTGAGAGTTATATAAAACTGACACTTTGTTTTACCGATGATAATTTCGAAAAAAAGAAATGGATAGTTGTTCTGGGCAATTATTTATTGCTATCGTTCTATTATTACATTACAGAAAAGAGACTTAAGCCCCTCTTTTTTACTGTCAAGTGTAACTTCGAAACTTCCTCGACTTATTAGCAGTATCTTTTAGATTGTTCGTTAATTTCCCTTAATTTTATGGGTCATATATAATACCCTGATTCATCTCTTCCAAAATTTGTGTAGGGGTTTTTATGCTAATGACTCAGCAAGCCAGGTATATGTTGTATGGTTTTTTATTGAAAATCTCCTGTGCCTATTTAAGTTATTAGTTTCAGAAATGCATTTCCCGTTCAGCTATGTTGGTGATATAGCTGTTTTGACATTTCTGAGTGAGTTCCTGATCAAGCCTATATATTCTGGCTCCCCTTCACCCCCCCACCCCCACCCCCCTCCCTCCCTCCAAATAGAATGATTAAATGGTGAGTGACTTGTGCAAACAATCATTGGTCTCAAATTGTTCTGCATCCATCAGTACTTACTTTGTTTTCGCTACTTATTGTACATATGTCTATGTCAATCTCCTTTAGGCTCATTTTAAGTTATTATAATCCTCTCACCTCCCATTTGCTGTAAGTATTCTTCAGTGTATCTCCATAGGCCTACTAAGGTTCTCTCTCTCTCTCTCTCCCTCTCTTTTTTTTTTGTTTTTTGTTTTGGTCCATCCATTGCTGACTTAAACCATTGCATCTGTATTTTTTCTTTTTTTTTGGTATTGGATGCTTTAGTATTAATGAGATTATGCTTTGGTATTTTATTGATCTTTGTAGAAGCAATCTGCTCCTGGTGCTAAGTTTTCTCTGGTTGTGTTCAATGCTCACGGCTCTTACTGCGGTAAGCACTTTTATTTTCTCTATGAATGAAACTTGTTCCTGTTTGGATACTTTCTGAGCTGTGGAGAAAAATGTTCAAGCTCAGCATCCTGAGCTATAAACGGACACATACTTTTGGCATATATCTTTCCTTGATTATTGGTGTTCGTTCTTGTTCATTCTTTCTTTATTGTTTCCTCATGTAGGCTGTGTAGTGCAACGGAGTGGTTGGACAAGAGATCTTGATGTGTTTTTTGAGTGGCTTTCAGCAATACCCTTTGGTGGTGGTGGTTTTAATGATGCTGCAATTGCAGAAGGGCTTGCTGAAGCTTTAATGGTCTGTATTTATGTTTGCACTCCTTAACTTTGGTTAAAGTTTAGCTGTTGGTATATATGCTCCATCTATTGTTCACTCTAAGAAATGCCAAAAATTGGCCAAATTGAGGTATTGTGGTTATATTTGGCCGTTAGGATTCTCACCTTGTCCTTCATGGAATTTTCTGATTGAGGAAACCTGTAAATTGAGCGATTCAAGTTCTAATTTGAAAAATGAACCATAAATGTGGAACTCAATCAAATATTGTGTGAGTGGTATGTAGATGTTCATTTTGAATTAATGGGGATATGGAGTTTGCTTGAACTGAAAGTCCTCTAATTTTGACGTCTTTCTCAAAACTTGAATTCAGATTAATATCCATCCATCAGAAAAGTGGCATCAAGGATGCGGCTGTTATGTGTTTAACAAAATAGGCTATTTAGCAAATTCTTATACACAAGCCACAAGGGCAATATTATGAAGTGAGTTATATGTGGTTTTTCTCATGCATAACCAGATGTTTTCTTCTGTGGGGAAACAAATGCAACAAAATGTGGAGGGACAAAGGCATTGCATTCTTGTTGCAGCTAGTAACCCCTACCCATTGCCTACACCAGTTTATCGGCCCAAACTGCTGAAGGCTGAGCAGGGTGATAGTCTGGACTCTCCAACTGATAGTCGTCTATCTGATGCTGAGGCAGTTGCTAGATCATTTTCTCAGGTAATTAGAAAGAATTGTTCCCTCTTTTTGGTTATTTTCCCTACCTTAATGCATTGCATTTTCCTCTTGCAGTGTTCCATTTCCTTGTCAGTTATATGTCCAAAGCAGCTTCCCAAACTAAAGACAATCTATAATGCGGTAAGAGTTGGAAATGTAATGATTTTTTTTCTTTTGCTTGATTCCTTATCCATATTTGATATACTGCTCCACAGTCTTTTTTAAAATGTTCATTACTGTATCTGGATGTAATTATTTTTTCTATGTTAATCCTGCTCTCTTTGTGCGGAATTATAGTAATTTCTTTGTACTTACTGTCAATTGTCCGGCCTGAACTATGGAATATACAACGACTTTGTAGTGTGATTCTTAATGTTCTTGAATGGTCCTGAACATACGTAGTTGGAGTTTTCCAATGAATGTGAAATGGAAGAGTTTTCTATACTTATATACCAAAGACTGTATAAATGATGCTTTATGCTGTCTTTGTTTTCTTTGTTCTTAGTCACTTTATCTCTTTGAATTTAGGGAAAGCACAGTTCAAGGGCTACAGATCTCCCCATTGAAAATCTCAAGAATCCCCATTTTCTTGTTCTAATATCTGAGAATTTTATGGAGGCTCGTACTGCATTGACTCGATCTGGAATGGCAAATATATCTACTCAAAGCCCTGTGAAGGTTGATGCAGCTTCTGCTCCTTCTCTGTCGGGGCCACCTTCGACTTCTGTTCAATCAGGTACTGATTCCAAACGATGAGATAAAAAGCCTAGTTAATGCTGTAGTCTTTGAAGAAGTTCCCTTGTATGAATTGGTTGACATTTGGTTCATATCCTAGAATGAATAGCATTGTAATTGATAGTCTTTTGTTCAACTCAACTCCGCGTATTAGTTAAAGTTTTTTTAAGAAGAGCACATATACACTCGTTAATATGAAAGGATTCCATAGTAACATGCTCAACATGTGTAGTAGTGGGGTGTTTTATAGTAATAATATCACGTTGGTCATCATTACACCACAAATTTATAATATACAGTTTTTATAATTTTTTTGTTAAGCAAATTATATCATCACTCATACTTTTCATAGAATACATATATTGCTATGTTCTAAATATTCTCCTCCTTCTAAGCTAAAGGTTTCTATTTTTTTGTCAACTTTCTCGGGCCATGTTTTGACCACCGATAACTTTAATTGCATATACTTATGGTCTATAAAAAATTGATCATTAGAAAATAGATGTTGCATGGAATCTAACAATATCTCACATAATGATATGTACCAATTAAAATTTATTGTCAAGCATAGCTTGAGAAAGTTGACAAAAAATAGAAATCTTTGGCTGGGACAGAGGAGTATGACATTAAGATTGAGCACTACGTGTATTTTATATTTATATTTGTTCAGTTTATTATAATACAGTAATTTTTATTAGACTTGATGTTAAGTCTTAGGAAAGACAGACTTTCCTAAGCTTAAGGAACAACCGCTGTACTCATTAGCTTGAACACTGTATTTTACAGTTTTAATATTGTACGTAGTTAAACATATGTGTTTCAATGTGAATATACAAGAAAAATTGTGTACAAAAATATAATATTTAAGTTGAAAATGCTGTAATTAAATTATACAGTACTGTGTAATTTAAAAGGTATATCAATTAGTGACGTATGTTAAAATGCTTTACCCATAAGTTAAGCAGCTTTTGGTGTTTGGTGAACTGCTGAAAAAAAGCTTATTTTAGAAGCAGAAGGCATATTTGGAGCAAAAGCAGAAGCCGATCCTCTAGCTTTCAAAATAAGCTAGCTTTACTTATAAGCATAGCTCCACCAAACACACCCTTAGTGGTTGCTCCGTAGCTTTAAAAATTCGTTGTTCAGGACCTTCTCTAAAATTTTTAAAATATTTTTTCAAAAACAAATAAGTAATTGAAATTGACAAAGTACAGACATAAAATACACACAGTGCCCTAATTTCCCATGTTTAGAATTGAGAAGTACATGTGTTTTGTGTTTACAAAATCAAAAATAAATGTAAGCGAAGATATAATTGGATTAACAAAAATGAAATCTTACAAATTATTAAATGGAATATGTGTAATGTCTAATATTTAATAATCCCTCCATCCCTTCTCTTAAATTGCACACCTGCTTTTTTGACATTATTTTTTATCAAAGTTTGACCTCATATATGAATAGTTGTATGGGCAATAATATAATCGTATGTTATATTACTGAATTCGTTGTAACAAGTAAATATCAACTTTTTATTTGCCGTTATTATACGTAGGTAAGTATATTAATGGTCAAACATGTTTCTTGAACAACGTGATAATGATTGATGTGCAATTTAAGTTGGGACGGGTGGAGTATACGCATTCTAAATATGTATTGGTATTGGGATAAGTGACGTGGATGATTTAGGTTAAATGGTGTAATGTGTATATATAACATTGTAATTGTACTCTAAAATAAGAACACCCTACTCCTGCATATATTACTATGGAATCTATCCATATTAATGAGTGTTAGGAAACCCTTTGTTAAAATATCGATTTCGCCTTTAGTAATGAATATATTTGAAATCTAAAAACAAACCAGGTGTACTAATTGCTCAATGTTTACCTTTCAGGGAATGGAGTTGTCAGTAATCGCCAGTCGGTTTCTGTTGGAAGCATCCCTCCTGCCACTGTGAAAATTGTAAGACTAAGAATGCTCATTTTTCATTATGCGATGATTTGGAAATTGTGATGATTTGGATGATAACCGGTCCACCTCCTGCATGTACAGGAGCCATCCACTGTGGCACCTGTGGTTGGACCTACATTTCCACACGTTCCTTCAGTTCCCCGTGCTGCATCACAAGCCATTCCAGCTATGCAAGCCTCATCACCCATATCTTCATCTCAGGACATAACATCAACACATGAAAATGGGCTGGAGATGAAACCGGTTGTAAGTAGTATGGCACAGCCACTACGTCCAGTGGGCGGTGCAGCAGCAAATGTAAGTATCCTGAACAATGTCGCTCAAGCAAGGCAAGCTCTTGCAGGAGGAACTTCTATTGGACTTCCATCTATGGGGGGTACACCGATACTCTCCAACATGATATCCAGTGGAATGACATCTTCAGTCCCTGCTGCTCAAACTATACTATCTTCCGGGCAGTCTGGAGTTACATCAGTTTCTGGCTCAGTGCCAATGGCAGGAAATGCACAAGTTGCTTCAGCCCCTACATCATTCCCCTCGTCTGCTTCAAACTTGTCTGGGAGTTCAAACCTTGGCATGTCACAACCCTTGAGTAACCTTCAAGGGGGTGTTAGCATGGGCCAAACGGTTCCTAATATGAGTCAAGGGAATATGACAGGTCCACAAATGGCACAGAGTGGAATTGGCATGAATCAAAACATGATGAGTAACCTTGGGGGATCTGGTATACCATCTGGAAATGGAACTATGATGCCTACGCCTGGTATGTCCCAAGTTCAACCAGGAATGCAGCCTCTTGGGGTCAACAACAATGGTGCAGCTAATATGTCCCTGTCCCAGCAAACATCAAGTAATTTGCAATCAGCGCAATCAAAATATGTTAAAGTCTGGGAGGTAAGTTGACCTGAATTTTCTGTGGATAAAAATCCCTTGACTGTGTTGGTTGTGGACACCACATGAATTTGAACTGTGTGTTGAGTATTACACTTTTAATTCCTTGAGTTTTTCTTTATAATTTTAGTTTGGTAATGTTATGCACATTACATAACTGCATTATATTTAAATTAAAATAATTATCTTAATAGTCTAGGAGTTCCACCATATAAGGAACCTTTTGCATTAATAAGATTGAAAGGGAAATCAACAAATGAAGGAAAAGATTTTAAAAAATGACTAAATTATAATGTTTTAGGCTTATGATATTTATATGCAACTGAGGAGATAGAGGAGATGCTTTTATTAAGGCAAGGTGATAGTAAATTATGAATAATGGTCGTGCATCTTATGTCATTACTACCAATAAATTTAGTTTGCGACAAAAAAGTGAGAGATACATTGGAATCTTCATAAGAAATATTATTAAAAAATGACACAATAACCATGTTTCAAAGCCTATTAGGAATTACAAAAATGGTAAAGAAATTAGTATTGTAACACTAATAAATTTGGTAAGTATAAGAAAGCTTCAGGCGTTGCTCGCTTCTCCTGGCCGCAATCATACCAAAAAGGATTATAAATATTAAATAAGAAGATAAACCATCTATTTTGGAGAATTTTGAAAATTGTATATAGGAAAGAAATGAGGTCATCTAGTGATTCGATTGAGGTTAGCACAGCCATGGGCCTAAATATGACCTATATTAATGTACCATTTATGTAAGTATTGCCATGGGGCAGGTGGTCTAAGACTCTAAGTAGCTTAGGCAGAAAATAATCAGGTTAAGAACCCACGTTTCAAGTGACTTCTGTGTTAGTAGTATTTATGTTACCAGTTGATCCCTGGCCATTCATCCGATTTTGTTAATTTTAGGTAATGATATTTTTATCCCCTTTTCCATTTTGTAGTTAATAAATGGTAATTTATAAGCATGTTGAATTGGTAGAAAATATTTCAGAAACACTTATTTGTTTAAATTTAGACTGGATAATGGGGGAGGGTTTATGTGGAAATCTAATTAGAACTGTTTTTTCAAAAAAATGTTGAACAAAATATTTCACATATATGCAGATTTAGGCAGGATAATGGCATAGATTTTAGGTGAAAAGGCTGGTTTAACATTATAATAGGTGCGGGATGCTTAGGAGAGAAACCTGCTACAATTGCTTCAGCTCTAGTATATTATATAGATTGCTGGACATATTCCAAGTGATTGTTGAAACTATATACAGCTATTCATGTCTCAAGTCTAACCTAAGCATGCTATGCTAAATATGCAGGGAAATTTATCCGGGCAGAGACAAGGCCAGCCTGTTTTTATTACCAGACTAGAGGTATATAAAATGAAATTCGAAGGGTTCTTTACATCAGGCATGATTATCATTTGTATGTTCATCCATTACCTTACTCAAGATGGTCACTTTATTAAGATCTTGTTTGGTCTTACTCAAGATGGTCACTTTATTAAGATCTTGTTTGGTATAGTAAAAGGGCACCTGATGATGAATATAAGCTCCTGCATGTATGGTTTCACAAAAGAGCTAGGCCATTGCATGAAATACGCTGCTTTACTTCATATATTATTTCGAGCATGTGACCTACAGGTCAGGTAGCTTCAACTTTTTTCCGTCCCAAGAGTGACTCGAATTGGTTACTGAAATAAATGAAAAAATAACTCTTTATTCTGTTTTCTAATATGATGATATTCTGTTATTGTACCTTTGCATCTTTTGATGAAAGTTAATGAATCACTTGATTCCCTTGACAACCTATCTAAATGTGACAGGGATATAGGAGTGCCTCAGCTTCTGAGACGTAAGTTTTGTTCATCATATACTTACTTTTCCTAGTTATTTAAAGTAATCTCTACCCTCCTTGTTTCTTTTATCATAATCTAAAAATTTCAGAAATTTTTTTTTGTGACTGCGCCTATACAGGTTAGCTGCTAATTGGCCACCAACCATGCAGATAGTGCGCCTAATTTCCCAGGACCACATGAATAACAAGTAATCTTTACTTGGGAGACACAGATTTCTGTGTTTATAGATTTTGAAAGAGTTGGTTTGATTTGATGATTCACTATGTAGTACTAAGTGAATTGTTATTTCCTGTGGACAGGCAATATGTTGGCAAGGCAGACTTTCTAGTTTTTCGGGCAATGAATCAGCATGGATTTCTTGGGCAGCTACAAGAAAAGAAGCTCGTAAGTTTAAGTGTGTTTTATAATTATTACTTGCCTGGAGTTGCAATCTTGGAAAAAGAGAGCCTAGTTCCGGTAGTATGATTTTTTTTAATGCGTGATATAGCATGGGCATGAAGACCATAATTTAACTGGACTAGGGGATAAATTATGGCATCTAGAAAAATGAATGAATGCATATTTGTGTGATTTACCATACATGGATAATAAGCTCTCTAGTTTGGGCCACATCATAGTGCAGAAGGGCTAATGATTGATACGACTGACTTTTAACATGCAAAATGAGTTATGTGTAAGTGAATAACTGCTTAGGTTTTGGTGCCATGATGTTCTGATTCATTTCCTTATACTTTATTTTATATGTTTATCACTCTTTACTCCTAATAGATTTGTCTGTTAAAAATAAATGTCATAAACTATTGTCTCAAGTCATTTCTATGATTTTCGCTGTCCTCCCGGTCAAGTGGCAGATTCAGCTCCAACTTTTCCAATGTTAGATACACTCGTATCTCCTAATCACTGATGTCTTCTCTGAATATTTTAGTGTGCTGTTATACAACTACCATCACAAACGTTACTGCTATCTGTTTCTGATAAAGCCTGTCGGTTGATCGGAATGCTTTTCCCTGGGGTGAGGCACGCATACCCTTTGACGTGGTTTTGTTTTCTGCATATCATTATGTTAACCTGACACACTCCAATTCAGGACATGGTCGTGTTTAAGCCGCAGATACCCGGCCAGCAGCAACAGCAGCAGCAACAAATGCAACAACAGCAGCAACAAATGCAACAACATTCACAATTGCAGCAGCAACAAGTACAACAGCTTCAGCAGCAGCAGCAGCAACAACACATGTCGCAGATGCAGCAACAGCAGCAGCTCCAGCAGCAGCAACCCATGTCGCAGATGCAGCAACAGCAAAACATGATGCCGGTGCAACAACAGCAACAACAGCCGTCTCTCATGCAGCAGCAGCAGCAGATGCCACAACTACAGCAGAAGCCGATGCAGCAGATGCAACAAGCGCAGCAGCAACAGATCCCGCAGATGCAGCAAACGCAGCAGCAACAGCAGATGGTCGGGTCAGGGCTGAGCCAAGCTTACATGCAAGGAGCCGGACGATCCCAACTGATGTCGCAGGGGCAAGTATCTTCACAAGGAGCACCAACCATGCCTGGAGGAGGCTTCATGAATTAACCCTACTTACATCTTCATGGTATGTCAATTCGAAAACTGAACTCCCTGTAAGTTATGTCATTGTACATTCTTAGGATCCCTCTAATATTATAATCAATTAGAGCTGCCCTTGTTGTATTTGTATTGTCTGAACACGATATTAAGATATGATGCATAGATCCGACCTTCATCCGCTACTAAACCATAAAATATAAAATTCTCGGAATGAGATAGTAGTAGTGGGGGCACATCAGATGATTGCAACTGGAAGTAGGCCTTCACCACCTTCAGGCTTGAGAATGCACGAGACCCCGTTTCTTCGGCTGCATTCATTGTCTTCTGTTGATAAAGCAACATATTCGCAATAATTTTGGAATAGCGGTAGTCACACCAACCCAAGCATGTGGTAATGCCTCTCACTTCCGTAGTGCTCATTGCACGAAATATTTGGCCCCACACTTGTTTCCTTTTACCTCATCATTACTGTCTTAAGGATAGCTAATACGGAAATAAACAAAAGTAATGGGGTCGTAAAGCAAGTGAACTGGGGCGGAAAGTTATGAGATTCAGCTTAATGATTCGAGTTGTTCCCCTCCGCACTTTGACTTCACTAGGTGCTGATAACCAACCGGTCAACTTAACTGAACAGGAACAAATTGTAAAGATCCAAACTAATTTTTTAGGATTTTGGGTTTCGGATCTGAGTATGGTTCATTCCGATTCAAATTGGCTGGATCGATTTTAGATACAAATGTTATATGTTAAACATGTTAAAATTTCATTAGCGAGGGGAGATTAGTTGTAAATATATTTACGAGCTAAGATTATTTACATGTGTTCAGACCAGCTCTATATTGAGAACTCTTGTATAGCAAGGTTTACCAAGGACATCATTTTACTTTAAGCTTTCTTTGGAGTTTTGGGACTTTCTCGTTGTTGCAACATTATACGCCACGAGTCTCTTTCAACAGAAACAACTGTCTGAAATATAGTAGGCCATCCGCACCTAAGCAAGATACAATGGTAGTGCGAACGCAACATTGAAATGGGTTTAGTGTAGTTGCCCATTTGAGATTTACACCAAAAATATGAAGCATGGCATATTTGCTAGAAAAATAAAATCAAAATATAGTCACGAGACATTTTCAAATAAAACCGTCTCACGACAATTCATGATGAGACAAGAAACTGAATAAGTTTTAAAAATTATAAAAAATATCCCATGTCATCTCCAAATTTCAAACAATTATGCTTAAACCTCATGTTTTTATTCAGTAAAAAAAAAATGAATTCGATTATTTATCTTTAATTATATATTTTCCTCTATAAATGCATGGAGAAAGATATTTTCTCTCCCTCTACAATTTCAGCTATGCATTGATATATATATATATATATATATATATATATATATATATATATATATATATATATATATGGAGGGGTTCTATGCACTCCCTTATATTAACTCAAATCTACACTCAAAATCCTGACCGTAGGATCACATCAGAAAAACCAATGGAATAAATAAAAGAGGTTTGATCTGATGTGATCCTACGGTCAGGATTTTTGAGTGTAGATTTGAGTTAATATAAGGGAGTGCATAGAACCCCTCCCATATATATATATATATATATATATATAATTTATTAAAATGGTGGATATTGAACTTGTTCTTGTAAATAAAATATGCTCTTAAAGTTAAATTGTAATTGATTGGGTATAAAATATATATTTAAAAAAATAAATAAATTAATTGATTGAGTGTAATATATATATATATATATATATATATATAGATGAATTATATCTAACAATAAAAATTCCATATTTTAAGTTTAAATTATTTATTTAACAGTGGATTGAGTACTAAATATTTTAATGAATTTTATTAGGTTTTAATATAGTTAAAATAATAAGGTTAATAATAAAAAAATATTTTTTGAATAAATATACGTATTCCCTCCGTTCCAAGTTAAATTGTATAGAATATTTTTTTTCCAGTTATTAAGAAGGCAAAGTCTTGGGAAAGACGGTCTTTCCATAGGCTTATGGAAAGACGGGGTTTAATTCAAATAATAAAAGATAAAAGGTCTTAGTTGCAACATTAAAAACTTAGTATGCAACATGTAGCAGTTATAAAATTTATAACCCGGTTCTTGCAACCCGAAAATTTTATCGGAAAGACCGTCTTTCAAGAGACGCACGCTAAGAAGAAACAAGTTTGATCATTAATATGTTTAATTATTTATGGGGGTATGAAAACTGAATGTCCGGTGTTAATTAGAATTGCATCAATGTCAAAACTGAAGGCTTCCAGTAAATCTTAAGCAGGAGACATTATTTTGATTTAAAAATCTCTCTAGTACATGTAAATTGAGGTTCATCCTAATGATTCCTGTACTGAAAATACGGCATTACTGAAAATAAGGGATTACTGAACTCGCTCTTACAGTCTTACGGAATCAAGTCTCCTATGAATAATATTACTCTATTTAAACATTAATATTTTTCCTTTTTCTACCCCTTGCATTTTACTATAGGCAAAATCTTAGGAAAAATTGTCTTTTCATAGGCATATGAAAAGACAGGGTTGAATTATAATTATCAAAAGGTAAAAGGTTTTAGTTGTAATATTAAAAATTTATTATGCAACTTACAATAGTTATAAAATTTTTTTATGCAAACTCACCTAAGTGAGGGGTATGTATTAGACTCCCCAGACCTTTCGAAAAAAGGTAGTCGTAAAGTACATCGATAGTTCATCACGTGTAATCTATAGTGGAAGCTAATTACAAGCTGATGTAACCCCAAAACCTTCATCTAAAACCCTATCTCGATGAAGGAGATGGCCCTATATCCCGGCCGAGGACAAACTATGACCTTACACTTTCTTGCCTCCACATCCCAGTGTTGACAAGAAGAGGTGACCTTCCATAGAGCTTGCAATTATCCTCCCCCGAAGATAATTACTAAAGTTTGTCTTCTGAGAAGAAACTTTGCAAAGTCCATGTAGCTGTTGTATTGTTGGTACTCCACACCATATAGTTGATAATTGAAAGTCCCTCGCTTCTGCACCTGTCATAGTAAAAAGACAGCCAACAGTAAACAGTTCGAGCAAAAGATATCCAACTATTTTCGTGCAAAGATATTGATAAGTGATGCATAACCAAACCCTATCAGAACCATATTATAAAGAGCCAAACTGCGGTAAACAATAAATTGCAGGCAAAATCCAGCTATAGCCTTCTAATAGAAGGTAAAGAGTGTTTATCTGCAATTATTTTAGCTTTCAAATCTCTTGGTAACTGCGTATAGCATGTGAAAGTGTTTGCCTGATCTGAGCTACCCATTTTAGCTAGTAAATCTGCTGCTCCATTGGCTTCTCTATAGATATGATTTAAAGTGACTTCAACCATTTTCATTAGTTCCCAGATTGTCCTAACTTCCTCTATGGTTTTCCAAGGAGGCTAAAATTGTTTCCTTAACACCATTATGAGCATTTTTTTGTCACTTTCAATTTGTAGATGATCAATACCTAAAGAGATTGCCAACTGTAATCCTGATCTAATTGCCCTTGCTTCAGCATGAAAGGGAGAGGGGCTACATATCTTCTGAGCATCAGCTATTAACATGTTCCCTACAACATCTCTGATAATTGTTCCAGTACCTGCCTTATTTGAATCCTTCCAAGAACCATCTTCATTTAGTTTATAGAAGGCTGGTATAGGTGCTTTCCAGGTTACACTAACAAATCTACCATGTTTTTGTTGATTGTCTATTAGTAACCTTGGCAAAGCATTGGTTAAATTCCATTTGAACTTTAGTTTGTAGGCTAACAAAATATCATTGAAGAGGTGTAAAGTTTTCCTAAACATCTGTATGATGCTAGGCTTCACATTTTCATGATAGTGTTTGTTCCTAAAACAGCATATAGTCCATACTACTAAACAGGGGATAGTTCAAAACAGTTTCTTGTGATCTGGAAACTGAGTATTCAAATTCCAGTATAAGAAATATCTATCCCACTGGTATGGAGTATGTTTTGTTGGAGCATTGAAGACAGTATCTATCCATGTCTATAGTTTCTTAATTTCTTTGCAAGAATTGAAACAATGATGTATACTTTCTTCATCACCAAAACAAAAACAACAAATGGATGGTAGATTAAAGGATAGATCCTCTAATACATCAGGAAGGAGTATGAATCGGTTTAGCATTTTCCAGTTCATAAAGCATACTTTCCTAGGCATAATTGAGGACCAGACATGATTTAAGGAGTATACCACTGTTCTCCTATTTCTGATGAGTTCATAAGCACTTTTCAAAGTGAATTTGCCATTTTCAGTTGGTTTCCATATTAGAATATCCTCATAGTCAGGAAAGGTTGCTTGATCTTTGTCCAGTTCAGTAATTATGTGTTCGGGCAAGTGAAGTTTCAGATGGTTGAGATATAGTTGTTTATTAGTTAAAAATTCAGCAACTGTCAACTCTGGGAAACGATTAATTAGATTGTTATCACATACCCTATATAGTGGACCACAAGATGACCAACCAGAGGCCCAAAAAGAAACATCCCCTTTCCCTATTTGTATTTTGGAATTTAGAATGACTATGTCTTGGATTTCTTTAATTCTCTTCCAGGTTTTGGAAGTTTTATGGTGATCTGGTATTGACCACATAAATTGTGACCAAAGTGACCTTCCCACTTGCAGCTTCCACCATAGTTTTATGGAGAAACTTTGAACCAGTGTGTCAATATTTTTAAAACCTAAGCTATTTTCTTCAATTGGATAACACAAACTTGGAAATGACCTCCAAACTCTTCCTTTGTGAGGAATCTGAATTGAAGGTCCACATAAATTTGCCAAGTAGTTTGTGAATTACATCAATAATATGTTTAGTTGGCATCAAAACTGTGATCTGATGTATTGGAATAGAAGATAATACATACTTAATCAGAATCAATTTTCCATCTTGAGATAGTAGTTTGTTTTGCCATTTATTTATTTTTGCTTGTATTGATGATATAATGCTTGAGAAGTATACATTTTTATTCCTACCAATGTATACTGGGCAACCTAGATTTTTGAATGGAAAATTGCCCTGTAATATTCATGTTGCACTTTTAATATCACCAATAATTCTGAAGGGGCAGTGTTTGGCAATATAAAAGGAAGACTTTTCAAAGTTTATCTTTTGCCCTGTAGCCATTTCATATGATTCCAGAAAATAATTCAGTATTTTAAGACCTGATTTTGTATAATTCATTAAGATTATAGTGTCATCAGCAAAAGATAGACGAGAGATCTTCTTAATGGGATTAGGTAACTTATAGTATTTCAGGTTTGAATACTGAAATAGGAAATTTATGTTCCTTGAAAAAGCTTCTGCCATTAAGATGAATAAAAGTGGAGATAAAGGGTCTCCTTGTTTTAACCCTCTGGTTGCTTGGAAGAAACCATAAGATGACCCATTAATCAATATGGAGAAGAAGGCAGATTTCAAGTTTTTCATTATTAGGTCTATTATTTTGATTGAAAATCCAAACTGACCTAATAATTTAGACAAAAAACACCAAGAGACTCTATCAAATGCCTTCATCATATCAAGCTTTATTATCATGTTAAAACCTTTGGTTTTGGAATTAATGAATGAGGCTAGTTCTTGCATCAAAAGAATATTTTCTGAAATTTCCCTTCCTGAGATAAATGCTGTTTGTTCAGGACTTATTATGGAATCCATAATTGGTTTTAGCCGTTCAGAGAGGATTTTGGTAAATAATTTATTGATAAAGTTACAGAGACTAATTGGTCTGTAATCTTTAAAGGATGAACACACCTCTTTTTTAGGGATAAGGATAATTAATGTGGCTGAAATTGCTTTTGGTATGTTGGCTGAATGGAAGAAGTCATGTCTAGCATGTAAAACATTAGTGCTTATGATGTGCCAACATTTTTGATAGAAAAAACCAGAGAATCCATCCGGCCCTGAAGCTGAATGTCCATCCATTGTTTTAACTATGTTTGTCAATTCTTCAATGGTTACATGTTTGGTTAGATTTGAGTTCATTTCTTCAGTAATTAGCCTTGGTATATTTTCTAATAACCAAGAAGTGTTAATGCCAGAGGGATCTTTGAACTCTTCCTGTAATAGATTGGAGAAGAACTTAACACTTTCTTCTGCAATTTCCTCTTGAGTATTTAAAGTTATACCAGCTTCAGTTTTGATTGAGACTATGGATTGTCTTTTTTGTTTAGAATTCACTGTTTGATGGTAAAATTTTGTGTTTTGATCACCTTCTTTTAGCCATTTAACTTTAGATTTCTGCCTCCAGTAAATTTCTTGATTCGTTAGAGCCAAAGCTAACTTTGCATTTGTTTTTTTTAAGTTTTCCAGGTTAGCTTGTGATTCATTATGTTGAAGGACAGTTTCTGCTTGAAGAAGATCTTCTTCACAAGCTTTGACTGCATTAAAAATATTCCCAAAGGTGTGTTTATTCCAGAATTCTAGAGCATTTTAAAAGTTTTTTAGCTCGAATAGGAAATTTTCTATTCCCAGTTAATTTAAGGGATGTTCCATGAATCTTCTACAAGCTTCATATAAGTTGGGTGATTTATCCAACATTCTTGGAATCTGAAGGGGGTTGGTTTACTGAATAATTTAGGTTCAGCTATGGTAAATAGTAAGGGGGAATGGTCTGATTGCCCTCTTGCTAGTGTTTTGATGCCCGATGCTCTAAGAATGTCCCACCACATATTGTTAGATAAACCTCTATCTAACCTTTTCCAAACCATTCCTTTGGATCTCATTCTAGTCCAAGTAAAATGTGATCCTGATGTGGGAATTGTAGACATATTGGCTTTTCTCTGGAAATTATTAAAATTCTGAATATTCCTTGGTTCAGGAATAGATTGACCAAGATATTCTTCTATGGAGCTTATGACATTAAAGTCTCCTATTAAACTTAATGGTGAATTTCTATGGTTCAACACTTGTTTCCACAGTTTATTCCTTTCAGTTACAGTATGCTTGGCATAAATGAAGCCTGTGAAACAATCTTGTGTTAAAAATTGGTTTTTGAATTTTTTTAATATCATTTTCTCATCCACTGAGATGATCTTCATTTGAACTGAATCATCCCATAGAATCCAAATTTTGCAGGTTGGATATGAGAAATGATGTTCAAAGTTAGTTTGGAAGGCTACTTTCTTGATGGAGTAGGCTTCTAACATTGGCTCAATTATGGTTAGGATATTGATTTTATGTCTTTTTTTAATATCTTTTAACCTATTTATAGTGGTAGAATTACCTACCCCCTTGCATTCCATACACATGTTTTCAAACCTGTCATTGAGAAGATTTGTTATGTGTCGATGCTGAACGGGTAAGAACCGTTTTTGGGGTTTGAGTATATGATTTTTTGTTGTATTTTCTATTCTTATTTGATTCCAGGTTGTCTAAAACATCTTCTGATTTATTAAGTGGTTGAAGCTATTCTGGGATTCCTTGAAAGTGGATTTAGAGTGTTCAATATCATCTACAGACAAAGTGTCTTGAGTTGGCTTATTTGAAATTGATCTTCTGTTAAATTTAGAGTTGGAAGACAGTAGGGGAAAATTTCGTCCATTTATTTCTATAAAAGATTCTTCTGTGCTTTCGGTTTCAACTGTAGCACTGTTTGACTCAGGAATAAGGTTTGCTGCTGGCTGATCCTTGAGAATCTTATCAAGATTGGCTTCTGAAAATGGAGGAGTAATTAATGTCTTGGTTGTTATTAGATTTCCAACATTATGATTATTACTACTTATATGATCATTAGCAGTTAATGGAATTGCTTGTTTCATATGTAGTACATCAAGGTTTATAGGTATGACAAAATCTGAGTTTTGTTTCTCAGTAATAGCTTTAATACATACAGGAAGATTAGTGACTGAAATATTAGCATCATGCTCCCTAGGAATTGATCCTGTGTCTTTAATGATTATATTATTAACAACATGATCAATACTCAGATTAGATTGAGATGAGTTCCCTGTGTTCACATTTTCAGTAAAGTGAGAGTTTATGAATGGAACTTGGGAACCTTGACCAAGGTTCAAGACTTTAGAACTTGAAACATTTCCTTGATTTGTCTCATTTGCTTCTTTCTGAACATCCTTAGGAGCAGGAGTACTGTTGCTCTGGTTTGAAACCTTGTTTGCTTTATTAACCTGCATAGGGATGTTAGCTTTGTTCCTACTGACGGGTATATAGATTTTATCCCGAGAAGTTAATCCTGCAGAGGAAGACTTAGTACCATTACCATTAGGCCTTCTCTGTTCACCTTTAGTGTAGGCTATATTACCTGTATTGTTGGATGATGTGCCAGCTGGTCTCCAGGCATGACGCGTGGTTAGGCTTTGGTCATTCCTACAAGAGGTGTTAGAGTGGCCTAATTTGAGGCATTTAGCACAGTATTCAGGCATACCCTCATATTCTAGATACTGCCAGAAACCTACTCCCCTAAAGTTTATACAAATTCTTTCCAACTGTGTTTTTGTGATATCTATTTCCACACAAACCCTAGCTACATGTGGTCTGGATCTACTCAACGTACCCTTATCTACCTTTACTAGTTTCCCTATAATATTTCCCAGAGATAACAATACCCATTCATCAAAAAATTGTTTGGGGAGGCCATACATAGCAATCCATATGGGGCATATGGGGGAATCCACATTAGGGTTAAAGTTAGGTTCCCATTTGGTGATTCGAAGCGAGTATGAACCAAAGTTCCATACCTTGTGTAGCCAACATCGATAGTAATCCTCCTGCAAGGAGAATCGTATCACTACCTGGCGGTTTTCAAGGAGTGAGATGTCCGTTTGGCCTTTGAAATCAGCAGTTTGGAAATCTTTTTGGAGACGATCCAGTTGGGGTCTACTCCGAGCAAATTTTCCAATCAATGTCAGCCGTAGTGGAGCCTCTAGCCTCTCGTATTCGTCTTTCGTGAAACTCATGCCTGGCTCTCCTAAATGTTCTATCGGTTGTTTTGGATTGAACCCAGAGCTTGTTTGTAGGAGAAGGCCGGTTGAAGTTCCCGCGGCGGTGGTGGCTCCGCCATGAAGGCGTTGCCATTAACTAGGGAAAGGTTTTGCGGTCAGGAGGTAAGGGTTTGACCGCCACAGAGTGTTCAGAGCGTTACAATAGTTATGAATTTATGACTCGATTAATGTAACCCAAAATTTTTATTTTAATTTCTTCTAATTTACAGTTTAAACCTTAGTCTTTCCATATCATATGGAAAGACCGTCTTTCAAGAGACGAAGTCACTACTATATTTGATATATATTTTTTATTTGTTCATTTTATATTGACACACCTTTTTTTTCAAGAATTTCATTTCATTCAATCATTCTATTTTTTTCTTTTTAAAATTCAATTTCATTCACTTAGTTCATTCACATAAATTCAAACACGTAATCTTATAATGTCAAATAAAAAAAACAAAGTACTATTATTATTATTTTTCAATCTTCTCTTCCCCATCTTTCCATTATACTAGGGAGATGGAGAAGCAACAATTTATTTAATTGATGTTTCTTTTTTATGTTATTGAATACAACAATGAACGTTTCTTGTATTACGTGTGGTACATGAGTTACATATTGATAATGTATGGGTTGATAGCCCACGTCCAATGCATCTTGGCCCATCTGAAGGAAATCGGCCCAAGGGAAAGAGCAACCGACAAAATATGCGCTGGTGGGAAGGTTGGTACGGCCGTATCCCATCAGCCACCAAACACGTATATCAAATGAATAATCAAAGAACCAAGGTAAGATTACACAATCTGAGTACTATTCACTCTAGACTTCTCCTATAAGGCAAACATGGCTGACCAGAGCATTGGAGCAGGCACGACCAAGCACCTGCATGCCTGACCTTAGCCTGTTTGTTTTGTACGAGCTGGACCAGAGGAGATCAGGGAGAGACGATCAACAAAAATTGGCATTAACATTGGCGTTGTCTGTGAAGGTCACGTAATATTTTTTTAGCATCCACGTAGTTTGAACGACACGGAGGCACAACCGGTGGAAAATTTGTTCAACTAGGTGGTTATGGAGGATGTGACACACTTGGAAGATGACCCTGCCACCCTGACGCTAACGCCGATGGGAGAGAGACACCAGCTTCGTACCTCAATGGAGCTTGCGAACAACTCGGAGGTACTTATGCTCTCATGGTATCTCAGAATGAGGTGATGAGGAGGCTGATAAAGATGGATGACCGCTAGAATGGAGAACCAAGGTGGAGAGGTGCGAGCCTGCAGCTAACCGAACTGTTCCCAGAACAAGAAGGAGATAGTGAAGTAGCCCAGAGTAGGGACAACTCCGGGAAGAAGGTACAAGCTAAAGAAGGGGAGATTGCAGCTGATCGCTAGTGGCAGGGTGGCTATGTGCCACCACCAAGGGTGGAAGAGCGTACCAGGAGCAAGGACCTCGTCAGGGGACAAGAACACAGAGCGAGGGTAGAGAGTAGGGGCTCGCCCTTCACCAAGAGGATTCAAACATTCACGGTGTACCCAAAGCTGAAGATACCGATAAACTTGGGGCAATATAACAGCGAGGTAGACCCGGAGGACCACCTGCACACATTTTGCACCAACATGGCTACCTTTGCAATACCGCATTCCATCTGGTGCAAGGTGTTTTCAATCACCCTGACAGCACCAGCTAGGGTGTGGTTCAAGAACCTGGAGAATGAGATGATTAGCAATTTTAGTCAATTTTAGCAAAATTTCTTGGCGCACTTCATGCAGAGAAAGAAATTCTAAAAAACACACTCCAAGCTGCTGGCCATCAGACAGAAACCAGCGGAGACACTGCCGGCTTACTGGGAGCATTTCAACAATGAGTCAAACCAAGTAGAGGAGAGAAGCAGCCAGTTCCTCATTGACATGTTCATAACTGGCCAGGGGTATGGGCTGTTGTTGAGGGACTGCACCCTAAACCCACCAGGGATGATTGACGAGCTGATGAAAAGAGTTGGGAACTTTAATAGGGAAAACCTGGCCGACAAGAGGATAAAGGAGATGCATAGCGGTCATGTGCATCAGAGGACTAAGGCTGACGGAGACGGAAAGGAAAAAAAGGCTGAACGCGCCAAGGGGAACGCCCAACAGATGACCAACAGGTTTAACAGATCGAAGAGGGTTTTTACGCCGCTTATCAAGATGCTCAAGGAGATCTTTGACCTGTACGCAGGGAAGGGTATACTGGACGTGCTGTCAAAGATGAGGGAAGACCCTAATAAGATGAACATGTCCCAGTTCTGTGACTATCACGATGAACATGGCTATGACGTGAATGACTGTATCCACCTGAAGCATAAAATAGAAGATTGCGTGCAAAGTGGCGAGCTAGCACAATTGTAAAGAGTGCTAGGGATCATATCAAAGCCACCTACTAGAGTAAGAACAAGCATGGAAACTCCCGCAGGCAAAAAGGGGGCAGGCCAGAGCAAGGAGCCCCAACAGGGAGAGAAGGCGAGATAAAGGAAAGGGGGTAGCCCGAACTGACACTGGGGAAGAAAGAAGCAAAGGACGGAGGGAAATTTCACCCACAGAGGATAGTAGGACACAAACACTAAGAGACATATACGCTATCATAGGCGAAAGTGCTGGAGGAAGAATATAATCCTAGGGAAAGGCATGGTGCAGACAAACACTGCAGCCGACGCCGACAGAAAGAAAGTTAGGCACTAACAAAGAAATAACGTTCGACGCCAATGATCCAGTGTCAGATAGGAAGGCAGGCGGCGACCCAGGGGTAATAACGGTGAGAGTGATGGACAAGAGAATTCACCGGGCATATGTAGACAACGGAAGGTCAGAATAAATCACATACTGGAACTACTTTGAGAAGCTGGACAAAAAAACAAAGAGGAAACTGGAGTCAACGGAGACCCCACTGGTGGATTTTACGAATAGGACAGTATGGCCTGAAGGAACCATACTACTTTTGGTGACGGTAGGGGAATGAGACAAGAGCAAGATCGTAGATATGAAGTTCATAATTGTGAAGGCGAATAGCTCATACAATTTGATATTGGGTAGGTCAGCGTTGACACTACTGAAAGGTATAATGTCGACCCTGCACATACTCCTAAAATTTCCAATAAGAGGATGGATAGCCGCGGTCAGTGGAGATCAGCAGAAGGCCAGGGAGTGCCACAAAGTGGCTCTCAGCAAGCGCAAGAGAGAAGATGAGAGCGGCAGCCATAAAGGACATGCCAGCGAGGCCAGGCCTGTCACAATGATCATGAATACAAACAAGAGTGATCCTATAGAGCTAGGAGCTGAGGTGGAAGCTGTACAGTTGAGCCGAGACTAGTCAGTGTAGGTGGGAACATTGCTCCCCCCCGAGGTGAAAGACACGCTGGTAAAGGTGTTGAGGGATAACAGACAGGCTTTTGCCTGGAAACTAGAGGATATGGACGGGGTACGCAGGAAAATTGGCTGCCATGAATTGAAGGTAGACCCGGCTCACAAGCCCGTCAAGTAGAAGAGAAGGATGATGTGTAAGGAAAGGAATGAAGCTATAAACAAAGAGGTTGGCCAGCTGTTTGCGGTAGGGATCCTACAAGAAATCCTCTACCCAACTTGGTTGGCTAACCCGGTACTAGTGAAGAAGGCCAGCGGTAGCTAGAGGATGTGCATGGACTACACAGACCTGAACAAAGCTTGCCCGAAGGATTGCTACCTGCTGCCGGTCATCGACCAAAAAGTAGACGCTCTTAGCAACTATCCAATTAAATGCTTTCTTGATGTATATAAGGGATATCACCAGATCCCCATGCTAGAGAGTGATGTAGAAAAAATTGCTTTTATAACTGAAAAGGGAGCCTTTGGCTACCAAATGATGTCTTTCGGTCTGAGAAATGCCAGAGCCACGTACCAAAGAGTGTTAGAAAAGATTTTCCAGAAGCAGATTGGGAGAAATTTGGAAGTGTATGTGGACGATATGGTCATAAAGAACAACTAGTATGAAACCTTTGTGGAAGATATTAGAGATACCCTTGTGCAGTTTAGAGAGACAGGGATGAAGCTGAACCCGGCCAAATGTCAGTTTGGAGTGGGAGAAAGGAATATCCTGGGGCATATGGTGTCAAATGAAGGGTTGAAAGAAAAACCCAAGAAAGTAAAGGAGATCCTAGAGATGAAAGCGCTAGGAACGGCGAAGGAAGTCCAAAGCCTGAATGGGAAGCTGCCAGCCATGAACCATTTCATGTCCCGGGCAGCAGAAAGTGCACTCCCTTTCTTCAAATGGAGTAATACAATGGGGGGGGGGGGGAACTGGAAGAGAAAGCCTTCGATGAGCTGAAGGCCCACTTGAAGGACCTCCCCACCCTGACTAGTCTAAAGAAAGGGGAGACCATGTACCTGTACATGGCGGAAAACGAGGAGGCAATCAGCAGTGCGCTAGTTAGGGAGGAAAATAAAGTACAGCTGCCGGTGTATTTTTTGAGTCGGGCCCTGCAGGTCCCAGAGCGTGGGTACTCAGGCCAAGAGAAGCTTTCTCTGACTCTGATGATGCAGTAAGGAGGCTAAGACAATACTTTCAGGTGCACCCTGTGATAGTGTTAACCAACTGGCCGTTGAAGGCAATATTGACCATGCCAGAGGCCTCGGGAAGATTGGTAAAGTGGGTAGTGGAGCTGGGAGAGCACGCCATTGAATATGCCCCAAGAAAGGTCATAAAAGGGCAAGTTATGGCGGACTTCTTTGCGGAAGTGCCCAAAGAAGAGGAGGCGAAAGCAATGGAGGAAAAATGGGGTCCAATTCAGACCGCATAGGCAAACAGGTTGACAGGGCCCAATTTTTGGAAGCTGTACGTAGGTGGGGTCTCGGGAGTTGAAGGAGTTGGTGTGGGTTTGGTAATATCAGACCCGAAAGGAGTGAATGCAACTTATGCCTTATGTTTCAAGTTTCCCGCATCCAATAATGAGGCAAAATATGAAGCGCTAATAGCAGGTATGGAGATAGCCAATAAGCTGGGTGAAAAGAAATTACAGGTCTACGGAGACTCAATGTTGGTGGCTAATCAATACAGTGGGCAGTACACTGCCAAAGAACCGACAATGATGAAATACAGGGACAAGGTTAGGAGCCTAGCTGCTGAATTTGAGGAGTTTGACATAACCAGAGTTTCGAGGTCGCAGAATATAAGGGAGGATGTACTCAGCAAGTTGACATCCTCAGCACACGCGCACTTGACTAAGCCGGTGCTGGTGGAGGAGCTGGCAAGTAGGTCGACTGACATGGACCAGGTAGCAGTGATACATGGGGCATCGGTCAACTGGAAAATGGTCAATTGGATGGCACTCCAATACACTCTAAGAAGTGGGCTGATGTAAAATAAGGGCTACACAGAGTCGTGGCTCGGATGTGCAGAGCCAAAATTGGCAAGCATTGTCCTAAGAGAAAAACATGAAGGGTGCTGCTGCAGTCATCTGGGACCTAGGACAGTCGCGATGATGGCTTTGAGGATAGGTTACTACTGGACCATAATGAAAGAAGATGCAGAAAAAATAGAAAGAGAATTTCACAGATGCCATGAACATGCCAGGGTGTAGGGGCTCCATGCAGAGCAGATGACCAACATAAGATTGCCATGATCCTTCACCAAATGGGGAATTGACATTGCGGGGCCATTCCTCGAGGTAGGAAGAAGAAAGAAATGATTGGTGGTAGCGATAGACTATTTTACTAAGTGGGTGGAGGCCGAAGCCTTAGCAAGCATAACAGGGAAGAAAATTACAAACTTTGCTTGGAGGAGCATAATGTGTAGATTTGGTATCCCACAAGTGATAGTAAGCGACAACATGAAGCAGTTCACTAATTATCCCTTTAGATCTTGGTGCGTTGGTCTCAGCATTAGGCAGCATTTCACCTCTGTGGCCCACCCGCAAGCAAACATGCAGGCATGGGTGACAAACATGACAATTTTCCAAGGCCTAAAAAGTAGACTGGGACAGGGGAAAGGAGAATGTGATGAGGAGCTGGTAAGTGTGCTATGGGTATACAAGACCACACCCGTGACGGCCACAGGGGAATCTCCCTACATGCTATGTTTCAGGATGGAGGCAATCATTCCCCCTGAAATCGTTGTGCCAAGTAGGTGAGTAGTTGAGCCCCTGGGCCAGCAGGGGAACAATGAGGCAATCAGAGAAAACCTGGAAGAACTGGATGAACTCAGGGAGAAGGCGGCCCTGAAATAGGCCGTGTACAAGTCATAGATGGAACAACATTATAACAGCAAGGTCCGCCCACATCCTTGGAAGTGGGAGACCTCGTGCTGAGGAGAAACGAAGAATGGGAAGGACAGTACAAGGTGGCGGAAGTGCCGGGAAAAAGAGCCTACAAGCTGGAGACATTGGATGGAATGCCAATACCTCGCACGTGGAACGTGATCCACCTGAGAAGGTACTGTGCTTAAGTAGTTGTAAATATGAAAAATGTATCCGACACCTGTAGACAGGAGAGACGGGATTCTTGAAAGGATCAGGTCTTTTGTAAGCCCATAAGGGGCATGATCCTAGTATGCGTACTGTTCTTTTTACAGTTTTGGTGGATTTGGAATGCAGGAAGTAAAATGGCCTAAAGAATTAGTTAAATAACCCCTGACCCCAACCATAATCTGGGAATAACGAGCCTGTTCTAGGCTAAAGCTGCACCCGCTGGCCCCTACCGCCAACAGAATAGTCAAAGAAAATGACCCCTGGCCACAACCACTGCCGGGGAATGACGAGCCAGTTCTAGGCCAAAGTTTCATCCGCTGGCCCCTACTGCCAACGGAGTAGCTAAAGAAAATGACCCCTGGCCACAACCACAACCAGGGAATGATGAGCCTGCTACAGGTCAAAGGTTCACCCGCTAGCTCCTACTACTAGTGGAGCAGTCAAAGAAATGACCACAGCCACAACTTGGAAACGAATGGCCTTATGTTGGCCGAAGTTGCAACCATTGGCTCCCGCAGCCAGTGGAACAGGCAAAGAAAATGAACCCCGGTAACAGTCGCAGCTGGGGAATGACAAACTCGACCTAGGCCAAAGCGTAACCTTGACTCCGAGACTGTTGGCCGGGAGTAAACGGGGAAAGAAAATAAACTCTGGCCTTAGCCGCAGCCGGGGGATGTCACGATGAACTCAAACAAAAAACTGCAGCTCTGGCCCAAATGGTCAGCAGATTGCATGTTGGGATCACGCCGAAAAAAGAGAAAGAGACAATGTTTCGACAAGTAAGAAAACTGTCAAGTAATGAGTCCCAATAATGATTTAACAGAAGGGTTGTGAATAACCCAAAAAAGCGAGCAAAAAGAGCATTGAAAGAGCAAGCCGAAAAGAAACACCTTACAAGTAAGATGCAACTTCACGATGAACAAGCATGCAAAAAGAAAAAAAATGACGAAAACAAAGAAAAACTTAGGAGAAAGTAAGCAAAAAGATACGCCACTTCATGGAAAATGATGTAATTTCATCAGGGGGGCATCCCATAGCGTCAGTTTAAAAAAGGGGGAAAAGAGCACCATGTGTCATCAGTTTAAAGGGGGAAAAGGGCACCCCAAAACAACCTAAAATAGCATGAAAAATATTCGTTCAAACCCCTTAGGGGCGATACAGACTAAAATAAATTTGAAGCTTAAAAAGTAACAAGATATTAAGGCTTGGTGGCATCAATGGCATTATCCTTATCAACAGTCTGGGCCTCTGATGTGTCCATTTTAGATGCATTATTTAGTAGTATTTAGGATCACTTTTGTGCTCTTTTATTATCGAGAGCTTGTGTTTTACCTTGAAATTCACTTAGGAGAGGCAAAAGCAACTTTGTACTCTTTTACCTCTTCTAAGTGGATTTTGTGTGACAAGGGAAGAACACAGAAGCAACGAAGACCGGAAGACATTGAAGACTATACTTTCGAAGACTTTTGGATACTCACTTCGAAGACATGAAGACCGGAGGCCGTTGAAGACATTTTTGGAGCCGTTGAAGACTTGAAGATTGAGAGGTATGGCTATGAAGAAGACAAAGAAACAATGCAAAACTCTGGCTCCCGTCGCGACACAATCGCGAGTCGCGACCTACACCGTCGCGAGTCGCGACGAACTCGTCGCGAGTCACGACCAACGGGCGGCCAGAAACCAACTTTATCTTCTTTGCACTATAAATACTACTCTCTTTCCTCCTCTTCTCCAGTTTTGCTCAGCCCATTTTCTCTGGGTTTTAGGGCTCCAAAACCCTTTGTTTTCTTCTCTTTCTTTTCTTAGTTTTCTTAGTTTAATTATGTCTTTTGTTGTTCTAGAGTAGTTCTTGTACTTGGGAGCTATGGATTGAAGCTTCCACTTCTATGTATTGAGAACCATTTTTATCTATCTATTTGGTGTTTTTGCTATTGTGCATTTATTGTGCTTTAAATGTTAATTGTTGATTTCATTGATGTTGTTGAGAGCTTGATGATATGAAATGCTTGTATGAATTGCTAGCTAGGGTTTGGGGGATTTGGGTTAATTTCCCCCCTGTTCTTGTTAGGAATGTATGAGTGTGAATTAGAGCTTTTGATTGTGTTAGTGTGTTGACAATGTGCTAGACGAATGTGATTGATGTTGAACTCTTCGTCATGTTCGTTTGTGTAGCAAACGAGAGAGTCATATGCTCGTGGATGAATGTGCATTGCACGTTCATCCAATCTCGTGTAATTGCATGAATTGGTTTAATGCTTAGTCACGGTGTAGTGGTCATAGGCATTGCCAAGCTTGTTGGTCCTTCGTGCTAAATGCCACCAATGACACCTTGAGTCGTGGTCGCGACTCGGGAGTCATTGGTGAGGTTTGACGAGAGATGTCGAACTCACTCTCGCAAACTACGAACTAAGAAGGATAGGAGTTTAGTCTCCATGACAAGTAGTTGACGTATTGAATAGATGATTTAAATTCATTCTTGAAGCATTTGTTATTTGGCGTTTATGTATTCTTGACGGTGTGTTTCACTGCATGTGTGCCATGAGTTGTTTGAGCATAGGGAGTGCTTGTGTGGTTGAATTGTTTAGGTGTAGGAACGTGACGAATTCCGTAGCGCCTTTGCATGAAGATCTATGAGCATGAACTTAGAACTCCTTGTGATGTGTGTGTTGTGGTACTTGCTAGATGGGTGCGTGAGTGTTGGGTCCTGAATGCTATATGATGGAATGTGTGAATGATTCGATGAACTACAATAGATGTGGAAGTGGATATCCGTTGCCCCCAAGGCATTTTATCTTTGTAGTTTAAAACCCCTTTTCTTTAGTTTCGTTTGATGATTAGCATAGTCACTTGACCTTGCTAGTTATCTTGTCTTTTTATCTTTGTTAACTTAGGAAACCAACCAACCAACCCCCCCTTTTACTTGCTTTTATGTGTGTGTAAATATATTTACTCCTACCCTAATATCAACCATTGTGTGCTTAGACGCTTAGGAAGATCCCTCTTCTCTTTGGACGACCCCGATTTGCCGCATGGAAGCTCGTGATTCCGAAAACACACCATCCCAACTTGAACTCGATGATTCGGTGAGTGAGGTCACCAATAAAAATGATTTTGAGTTTGAAAGGGATGAGGAGTTGGTTGTAGAGGATAGAAAAATGGAGGAAGAGGTGATAGTGCTACATCATCCATTAGCATTGTCACCCCTTCTCCCACCTAGTGAACCAACTCTAATATTTTCGGAAGTTTTGAGGGAAACGAGAGAGGAGCCAAAAAACTATCCCAAGCTCCCTAACCACTTAATTCCCTTTGAACCATCTCCACCTCCACAAGACTTTCCTCTTGAAAGTTTTGTGCCCCCACCTCTCTTATTTTGGATGCTCATGGTGAAGAGCTTCAAGCCTTCACCATACGGATAACATTAGGGTCGTGCCGACGACCTTAAAAATACGGAGCTTCGCCGTGCCGACGACGTTAAATAAATTCGGCATTTCTTTTAGTTTTTGTTTCTTAGTTTATGTTTCTTAGTTTGTTTTTGTTGTTGTTTTGTTTTGTTCTTTTTATGGCTTGTTTTTCTGTGATTTTGTAGCAAAGTGAAGTGCATTGCAATGAAGGAGATGAAGGAACGAGATCAATGAACGAAGGAAGAAAGCTTGGACAGTTGGTAAGCAAAAGAAAAATTTTAAGCCTGGGATACCCTGCCGTCGCGAGTCGCGATGGGCTTCGTCGCGAGTCGCGACGAACAGGGGAGAAAAATCATTCCCAGCGCCAACTTTCCGCGAGTCGCGATGACTTCGCGAGGCTCGTCGCGAGTCGCGACACACTTCGTCGCGAGTCGCGACGAGCTCAGAAAATTTTGAGCTCTCGGACTCACCTTTCCGCGAGTCGCGATAACTTCGCGAGGCTCGTCGCGAGTCGCGATACACTTCGTCGCGAGTCGCGACGAGCTCAAAAAATTTTGAGCTTCCGGACTCAACTTTCCGCGAGTCACGATGACTTCGCGAGGCTCGTCGCGAGTCGCGACGAACCTCGTCGCGAGTCGCGACGTGCTCAGTAACTGTTGAAAATTTTTTGAGCCCGGATTTCAAATTTCCAAGCTTCCAAGTTTCCAAATGATTTTAAACATTGCATGATCTTACCTTCTTCTCCACCCAACACTCCCAAGAACCACCACATACCCACTCATTCCTTCACCATCCTACATATGTTGACATATGAACATTCTTGCATCTTTATAGTACATTTGTTGATTGTAGTATGCCGACTACATCATTGTGCTCGTAAGTGCATATCCTATAATGATGCTTGTATACATGTCAATATATGTTGGATATTTTTCATGATTATTCTTATAGTGTTGGTTGGATGTGATTTGGTTGTTCTTTGAAAATACTATGGTTATTAACTCTTAATGCTAAACCTAGTATTACATATCCTTATGTACTTGTGAGTTTAATGTGTTCTTCGTGGTGTAGTCTTGATCAAACGGCGCCATGGAGACAATGCTTTTCTCGAAGGGTGAGTTCTTCTACGGCATCTTTTCTCACCCTTCCGGTTCCGAAACCTATCTCGGGACCATCCTAGTACTTGGATATCGCCATATCACCGGCGAATTTGCGGAGAAATGGGTGTCACTCTAACTCCCTTACCTTGATTTTTATTGTTCTTGCCTTACGTGTTTACATTGAGGGCAATGTAATGTTTTAAGTGTGGGGAGGGGTTAGAGGATTCAATGCATGCTAGATTGTTTTGGAATGCTTTTTGCTACTTTTCATTGGAAAAACATGAAAAAAAAATAGAAAAACAAAAAGAAAATAGAAAAAGAAAAAAAAAAGAAAAAGAAAACCCGCTAAGTTGAAAACCCGAGAGGGCAACTTAGGCAACATTGGGGGCCCGGATAGGTCGAAAACCCTTAAAGGGCGGCCTAGGCAAAAATGAGAGGCTAAAATGTGCGGAAAAAGGTGAGATGTGAGCTAAAGAAACATGATGTGTGGCTAGGATGAAAACTCGAAAGAGCTCCTAGGCAAAATGAGAGAAATTGAGAGAAATTGAAAAATGCTATGATTTCACTCACTTGCCGGCGTTGGAGTCATAAGGTTGCGGTTGTCACACGGATGGATCGGGTAGCTCAACATCTATAGACCTCTTGGGATTGGGTAGCTTAGTGGGTTAGGAAACGAAGTGTGGTTATGAAATTCCTTATCTCTTTCTACTTCGTTTTTGGTTGATATATTGGCATTAGGTGTAGTATGTGCTTAAACCTCTTTAATGGTTTTAACTTCATCTTGTGTCATTGGACTGTGGGAATATCAATTCGGGGCTTTGAAATATTTTTATGGGTAGTGAATTGATAAGTGGTAGGTTTGGTTAGATCTAGGATTGGGGATGTGTGTGTGAACATAATTCTCATGTGAGCTTTTATTTTGGGATTTTTGATATTGAGAGTTTTTGTGAGGCTTTGAGTGGGGGATTAGTTTAGGTTTTGGATATATCATTTACTCCGTGTGCTTGGTTCTTTTCTTACTCGAGGGCGAGTAAGGTCTAAGTGTGGGGATATTTGATGTGTCCATTTTGTGTGGTTATTTTAGGGGTTTTAGGATGTGGATATGCCATTTCCTCCGTATGCTTGAATCTTTTCTTACTCGAGGGCGAGTAAGGTTTAAGTGTGGGGATGTTTGATGTGTCCATTTTAGATGCATTATTTAGTAGTATTTAGGATCACTTTTGTGCTCTTTTATTATCGAGAGCTTGTGTTTTACCTTGAAATTCACTTAGGAGAGGCAAAAGCAACTTTGTACTGTTTTACCTCTTCTAAGTGGATTTTGTGTGACAAGGGAAGAACACGGAAGCAACGAAGACCGGAAGACATTGAAGACTATACTTTCGAAGACTTTTGGATACTCACTTCGAAGACATGAAGACCGGAGGCCGTTGAAGACATTTTTGGAGCCGTTGAAGACTTGAAGATTGAGAGGGATGGCTATGAAGAAGACAGAGAAACAATGCAAAACTCTGGCTCCCGTCGTGACACCATCGCGAGTCGCGACCTACACCGTCGCGAGTCGCGACGAACTCATCGCGAGTCGCGACCAACGGGCGGCCAGAAACCAACTTTATCTTCTTTGCACTATAAATACTACTCTCTTTCCTCCTCTTCTCCAGCTTGCTCAGCCCATTTTTCTCTGGGTTTTAGGGCTCCAACTCTAGGTTTTTCTCTTCTTTCTTTTCTTTGTTTTTCTTAGTTTAATTATGTCTTTTGTTGTTCTAGAGTAGTTCTTGTACTTGAGAGCTATGGATTGAAGCTTCCACTTCTATGTATTGAGAATCATTTTATCTATCTATTTGGTGTTTTTGCTATTGTGCATTTATTGTGCTTTGAATGTTAATTGTTGATTTCATTGATGTTGTTGAGAGCTTGATGATATGAAATGCTTGTATGAATTGCTAGCTAGGGTTTGGGGGATTTGGGTTAATTTCCCCCCTGTTCTTGTTAGGAATGTATGAGTGTGAATTAGAGCTTTTGATTGTGTTAGTGTGTTGACAATGTGCTAGACGAATGTGATTGATGTTGAACTCTTCGTCATGTTCGTTTGTGTAGCAAACGAGAGAGTCATATGCTCGTGGATGAATGTGCGTTGCACGTTCATCCAATCTCGTGTAATTGCATGAATTGGTTTAATGCTTAGTCACGATGTAGTGGTCATAGGCATTTCCAAGCTTGTTGGTCCTTCGTGCTAAATGCCACCAATGACACCTTGAGTCGTGGTCGCGACTCGGGAGTCATTGGTGAGGTTTGACGAGAGATGTCGAACTCACTCTCGCAAACTACGAACTAAGAAGGATAGGAGTTTAGTCTCCACGACAAGTAGTTGACATATTGAATAGATGATTTAAATTCATTCTTGAAGCATTTGTTATTTGGCGTTTATGTATTCTTGACGGTGTGTTTCACTGCATGTGTGCCATGAGTTGTTTGAGCATAGGGAGTGCTTGTGTGGTTGAATTGTTTAGGTGTAGGAACGTGACAAATTCCGTAGCACCTTTGCATGAAGATCTATGAGTATGAACTTAGAACTCCTTGTGATGTGTGTGTTGTGGTACTTGCTAGATGGGTGCGTGAGTGTTGGGTCCTGAATGCTATATGATGGAATGTGTGAATGATTCGATGAACTACAATAGATGTGGAAGTGGATATCCGTTGCCCCCAAGGCATTTTATCTTTGTAGTTTAAAACCCCTTTTCTTTAGTTTCGTTTGATGATTAGTATAGTCACTTGACCTTGCTAGTTATCTTGTCTTTTTATCTTTGTTAACTTAGGAAACCAACCAACCAACCCCCCCCCTTTTACTTGCTTTTATGTGTGTGTAAATATATTTACTCCTACCCTAATATCAACCATTGTGTGCTTAGACGCTTAGGAAGATCCCTCTTCTCTTTGGACGACCCCGATTTGCCGCTATCTACCTAGTTGTAGAAAGTAAGCATTTAGGGCTTATAAATTATCTTTTGCACGGCGGGCGCGACGATCGCCCGCCCGTCAGCCTTCTTCTCCTCACCAGAATCTTAAGCCAGCACCTTCTCGGGACCACCGGGACCGATATCTTTGGGCTCACTGGTGGAGAGAGCATCAGGCTCGAGCTGCTCAGCATCTGGATCCCAGCAATCAAGCTCGTCGAGGGTCATGTCAGGACGTAGGCTGGAGAAGTAGCCAGTAAAACTGTGCTCCTGGAAGGGAACAAACACCCCACCAAGGTGGGCACGCAGCTGCTCCTCATCCTCGATCTCAGTATAGAGCTTGATCCCCTCCATCATGGCCTGGCCCAACATCTCAAAGGCTCTCTGACTCCTCACTACACGGGAGTACAGTCTCAAGAAGCCCCGAGTGAAGGCTCAATCGCAAAAAGCTTTCAACCCAGAAATCTTAGACTCAGCCTTGCCTAGAGAGGTCTGCAGCGAGCCAGAGACCCCTCTCTCTAGCTCCAGATCTTGCTCTAACTCACCCATCTTCTGCACCTTATGTGCCAGATCAGTGTTGGCCTGCATCAGAGATGCTATCCCATGTTGAAGTTCCTCAACCTCATGATGCAGGCTGTCGAGCTCCATCTGCACAGCTTTAGCAGAGCAAAGAACCTAAAAATGCCAGAGAAAGAAAACTAAGCACGCAATTTAGAAAGAAAAAGAGAAGAAAAGAAATAGAAAGAGGAAGCAAGTTATTTCTAGTGCGGCCGAGACAGATCAATCCGAGGCTGAGGAAGCAGACGACCCAGCTACATTCAAGGCACGCTTTCCAAGCCCAGCGTTGAAATGGTGAATTAGGACAACCTCAGAGATGAACTCGGCATGAGCGGCATCGCTACACATAGAAACAGGGTCCGGGCGGCCCTGAGACGAGGAAGCACGATGAAGAGGTAGAGTGGATACCATTAAGCGAAGTAGCTGAACCGTAAGAATCTAAGAGTCTGGCAGCGAAACAGGATGAGAAGCTGGTATCTTCGGGACCTCCTCCTCCGCCACAGCGGAACACCCGCTGGTGTTGGCAGTAGTGGAGCCAAGCCCCATACCACGATGAGGCTTCTTCACCAAAGATATGTCGTCGCTAACCTCAGTGTCAGAAAGCAGCTCTATTGTCCAGGTTGGATGGTCAATAACGCCATCCTGTCCCCTA
The DNA here is from genome assembly GCA_037428765.1 of Rubia yunnanensis. Taxonomy (NCBI): domain Eukaryota; kingdom Viridiplantae; phylum Streptophyta; class Magnoliopsida; order Gentianales; family Rubiaceae; genus Rubia; species Rubia yunnanensis. The sequence goes on along the minus strand of CM075071.1, from coordinate 64,296,476 downwards.
TGGGCTGGACCAAGCGGTTGCTGGTAGCATGCCTTGGGAACTTGGACAGGTTCCCGATGAAGCTGGCGATTGACATGTCTGAAAAAAGGAAGGGTGAGAAACCCAAAATATTAAGTAAGAAGAAACAAAACACAACCAATATACGAGAAGAAAAGCAATATAGTAAGACTTGAAAATAGAAAAGCACATGGACAGCGGCGAGCCTGTACCCCTCAAATAGTCAGGGCCGCCAAAAGGGTATGAGCCCAGCGGGCAAGAAGGGCATACCAATCGCCGCAGGGCGGCATTCTGCAGAACCAAGTTAGCCTTGACGTTGATTTTCTTGAGAGGAGAAATCAGTCGCCGTAATGCAGCTATCTCTTTCGCACTGGGACGAGCGCTCAACACCTGTTTCGGACCAGCCGGAGAGCTTTCCTTTTCACCAAAGCCAAACACTAGTTCATTATCTACGAAAAACAACCTACGCTTCCACTCGATCCTAGTAGGAAGCCTGACTAGGAGCTTGATCCCATTCTGTCGGAACTTCAAGAAGGTCCAATCAGAGGGCTTCCTGGTCGAGATGAAGAAAACACGGAACAGGGTCACAGAAGGCTCTATGTCAAGAAGACGACATAATACCTCAAAGCCTAAAAGAATCCGAATGGAATTTGGGGGAAGGTCGGTAAGTTTTAGTCAGAAAAAAGCTATTACAGATTAAAATGAGGCAGACACGGGAAAGCGAAGGCAGCAACTCTCTAAGGTTTACCAATACACGGTGGTCATCCCCCCAGGCATGTCTAGGATGGTCTGGGTAAATTTCGGCTGAGAGACGCAATCCTTAATGTCGACAAAATCGACCTCGCCAACATAAAATGTGGATTCTATGATCCTGCAAGCGACATGAAAGTCGCCGGCAGTGGTGTTATGAATCCTTCTTAGGAGGGCCAACAGTAGACACTATGGTATCAAGAGGAAAAGAGTGAGAAAGAAAAAAAGGAAGAAAAAGAGTAGAAGACGAGAGATACTTGAGAGAAGGGGCGATCGTCGGGAAGTAAGAAATGAAAGTGAGAAAATGCAATGAGGAAAAAAGAAAGGATAAGAATGGATTGAAATTTGAAAAGGCAACAACGGAAAAAAAAGGCTATCCTTGGGAGGTGAGAAGACAACGTTATAATGAAACCACCTCGGAAGAATGCGAAATTGAAGGCCACGTGCGTGGAACCGTCAGAATGAGGGACGCGTGGTGGACATCAGGGCGGGTAGCGTAGCATGCCCGACTTTAGCCTGTCTATTTTGTAGGTACTGACACAAGCTAGACCAGAGGAGATCATAGAGACGATCAACAAAAAATGGCTTTAACACACAGACACACACTAACACACACAGACACACACATAGATTACTTTCATAAGTACTAATAAAGGTATTTTTGTTTATAATTCAGCACACCCCCGACAAAATTGCTGAGTACCTACCACCGTAAACGTTGGATGCTGTGATTAGGTGCAAAGGAAGGGAGTACAAAATGCACTACTCGGGGAACAGGATGCTCAAGACCCTGACCTCGAAGAGGTTTGGACAGTTTCTTGACGCAGAGGAACTTGAGATTGGGGATACATTGTACTTCGAGCTCATAAATTGTGTTGGACCCGTATTTTTCCGTGTTGTTATTCTTCCCCACGAACATTAGAGGGTTGTCTAAGGCTTCATATATATGACTATGTATTTAAAACTAATTTTCTCGTGTTTGGATGAATTTGAATTTGGACGTATTATTTATTAGATATATTAAAATTTTAAATTTTGTTTTTTATTGTGATTTTAATGTTATTCAATATTTTATATTTAACCTAACGCTTTATTCAATGTTATTCATAATTTTATTTATAAATTGAAATAGTTGACCGACTGGGCATAATTTTATTTATAAATTGAAATAGTTGACCGACTGGGTGGTAGGATGAAATAATTGTTAGGCCCATATACATGTGACGTCGGTCTCAGGCCGTTATATTTTTGTATGTTCTGATATACGCGCAACATCGCACCTTAAGAACCAGACTTCAGAATTTGGTTAAAACGGCGTCGTTCCAAAACAGGTATAAATATGGTAACCCTAATAGAGAGTTCAACCTTTTCTTCCCAAGTTTCCCGCAAATTCCAACGGTCTCCACCTTCCACCCTTCTCTTGTGTATTGGAAAAAGGTATGGTTTTTCTAATCTCCTAACACGTAAGATTAGAAATTCTTACTTTACAATGTCAGATTTGTGGTCTGTGAATTTGTTTTGTTTACCCTGCTTTTTAGCTTTTGTTTCGAATTTAAGAGAGTGTGAACTTTTCTTGAATTTGAGCATTGGTACTATGTTTTGGTGTGTCTCCAATGGGTTTTTGTTTTATTTCATGTTGATGAAGCTTCATTTTTTCCTGTCTGATGTGTTACTTCCCGTAGCAACCTGTGATATCTGCAACATCGGTAGTCTATCTGAAACAGTTTGGTTCGTCCGATACATGTGCGACCTTGCGTATTTTTTTTCTAGTTGATGGTTCTTCAGTTCTTGGTGTCGGATGTATCTTGGTATGACATTCTGTTTGTCCGAAATGTTACCAACTTCGCATTATAGCCTCTAAGTTTACTTTGGATTTCCCAGCGACACCGGTGTTGTGTCGGTTTACTGTTCGATGTATCTGACAAAAAACCAAGGTCGCATTTACATGTCGACCAAATCACTGCTTTGTGCCGAGATGCACCTGCGATGCCGCACATGGCATTCCACAGTGTGGTTCATCACTTCACATTTTCACTCCTGATGCGGGGCTAATGGCTGGCGATGGATCGTCTGATCGGTCCTTTTTTTAGGTATTTCACTTATTTACACACACACGCATATATATATATATATATATATATATATATATATATATATATATATATATATTTCCTAACAGAACTCCACACTTCGTAACAACTAATACATTCTGGTTTTCGTACAGTTCACCGCACAATGGAGGCATCCAAAGCCATTTTTATGACATTGAACATCATTCGATGGCTATTGATAGCCCACGTTTCGACTGCACTTTGAAGCAGCTGAACTTTGGGAAAATACTAACTTTGGTAAAGCTTTTTAAATAAAATTTATTTGTTGACAATTGCATATGTATACACACACACGTACACACACACACACACACACACACACACACATATATATATATATATATACATATTGATTACTAAGTCACCATGGATGATTGTACTAGTACTGCCGACTGAGAAGACCCCCGTAGTGCTAAAGTGCTACGAGACAGAGTGATATATGAACTACTCGGGGGGTGGGAGGGTCAAGGCCCTTTCCCCAAAGGGTTTGTGCGAGTTCTTTAGGGGAAAGAACCTACGCATCGAGTGCACCTTGTTTTTCGAGGTGATACAAGCTAGGGGGGCAATCATCTTCAAGGTCATCATTTTCCGAGCTGATTGAGTGTATTGTAATTTCTATTATGTTGGAACTAAGACAGTTCTTATTTGAATTAAATTATGTACTATATAATTGTAAGGATATTTTCATGACTACTATTTTTCTAATTATTTATCTATCTTATTTGAACATTGAACAAAGGGGGCACTGGTGTTTAAATTAGGGTAGGATTTGTAGGGGGGTTGTATCACAATGATTTCTAGCAACTGTTGTGCCTAACTAACCTTAATTTTACATTCCCCTAAATTAATCGTGATGATGGGATATTAGGAGGAGAGAGATGCCAAAGACAACGGGGATAAGTGCACGACCTCAATTTTATTGTATTTTATTTTCTTCTGTTACTGTCAAATTCTTTAACTTGTCTGTTACATATATGCGACTTCGCTAATTGTTTGCAATACCTATCGGCATCAGCGATGTGTCTAGCGAAGTTGGGAAAGCTTTTCAAAGAACATATGCGACGTCGCACGTTATTCTATAACATTATTTGCTTCATTTTAAAACCTTTTACTTCAGCTCAAATAAAAACCGATGTTAAAAACCAATTATTTACTTCAGTTTTTTTATAACCGAGGTTAATAATATCTTTTACTTCGGAAAAAAATTGAGGTAAAAGAATTTTTTACCTCGGTTATTTGGTGTTAGCAAAAAATCGAGGTAAAAGAAGCGAAGTAATATGTCATTTTTCTTCTAGTGATGCAACATATAAGTAAATGGGTGCAATTCTTTTTTTTTAAATCAATTATTCCAAGATGTTGGGAAAAATGTCCAGCGGCGATTACAATGAGTGAAATTGATATCCAACCTAACTAACCTCTAGCAATATCTAACATATTGCAAGGATATCTAAATTACATGTCAACCAAACTGATTGTCTGTACTGTTACAGATCAGAGATCCAATAAAAAAACTGTAACATCGCCCTCTGGCAGAGAGGAGCGTATCACGCATCAATATCACTGTGCCAAACAAGGATCTTCTACAACTATAACACCACTTAATCCAACCACGCTCTATGTTGCCAAAACTGTAAACACCTTGAAAAATACAGATCTGACAAAACCAAACTAATGGAAACCTAAAAATAAAACTACAAAAAAAATTACGAACACACAATCTAAACAAGAAGATCGAGAACAATACATCAACGTGAGCAACTAAATCGAGTTATCATCATGAACACAACGATCTAATAGATCCGGTAAAAGAACAAAACTAATCTGTGGAGACAACTCTCAGACCTATTGAATAACAATGCATAAACTAAAATAAACAGTTGTTCCCTGTCTCCCCTAATGGGAAGATGGGGAATAAGATTGAAGAACAAGTGGTGCGACAAGAGGGGCTGCGAATAGGTTTTTGCGGGAGGGATTTAGTCAAGTTTAAATTATAAACAGGTAAAGTTTCTAAATTCAAAACAGACAATCAACAACAAATGAAAATAAAAAAGGCTTACCCAGTACAACTAACAAGTGCACACTGAATGCTAACAAATGCAACATATAAGTAAACTGTTGCAACTAACATGTACACGCTGGATAATAACAGATGCAACATATAAGTAAACGAATGTAGCTCGTAATTCAAGACGAACAATCAAGAATTTTGTTGTAATAACAAGGGGACATTTCAAAACCAGATATCAGAAAACTCACATTGCAACTCAAAACACTAGAATATGATGCCTATCTAATGCTCAACAAATATGAAGAACCTACAAACCAGATCTGACAAACCCAAAAATAATACCTATATCTACAAAGATTCACAGAATCACAAAACATATTGAACTAGAAGATAAAAAAAGCTACAAACCTGATGATCTGAACGGATGTGATGAGCTTCAAGGAATTTTCTTGAAGAATTGAGTCGGATAAATCTTCGGAAAATGGAAATGCGACGCCGAAATATGACCGAAAAACGAGCGCAGAGTAGAGGTGGAATAGAAGCAGAAAAATGCGGCATCAAAGAAGTGGAGGAGAGGCGGCGAAATAAAGCGGATAATAGGTGGAGAACAGAAGAAAAACAAGAGGAAAAAATAGAGGCAGAGAAGAACGATGAGAGAGAAAGTGCAGATAAAAAACGAGGAAGAAAAAATGGTTCAGGAGAGATTTTCTCTAATTAGTACCCATTTTCTTATTAATTACATACTGAACCCCATTTTTCAAAAATGGTTCCTGGCATGTCCATAAGCTTGTGGACATGCTTCATTTCCTGAGACTTTCTCTTAATAAAATTGTAAGCATTCATTTTTTTCCAAATTAACTTCCTATTAATTTAATTTAATTTTTTTAACAAATTAGTACAATTCAATTTGCTCAATTAAATAATAATATTATTATTATTTAGTTTAATTCAATTTATTTTGATTCAATTTCATTTATTTTTATTTAAAATAATAAGATTTAAATATGTATTACACCGTTCACGCTTCTATATATTCCCTCTGTCTCACAATAAACTTTATATTTTTATTTTTAGTCCGTCCCACAAATAGCTTCATATTTATAAATTTTTTAATATATAGTCATATTCAATCAACGGAATTTACGCTCATTAAACCTCCAAATTTACTACTTCCCCTTTAGCTAATATTAGCATACTTTTCCATCAGCTTTTTTAAGTCATGTTAAACCATAAATTTCATATAATATGTAAGTAGTAATAGTATCATTTTAGATATTTTGTAAAATACTACACGACGTTAGTATATATAATAAAAATTATTAGTGATTAAATATGCCTCGAGAAAAATGAGCGAAAAGTATACCATAATTAGTTGAACAAAAAATTACTTAACAATTAACATGCGTTGAAAAAATGGGATAAAATTATTTGAAATGACCGATTTTTCTTCCTTATTAATTAATGACCGCTTTATCCTACTCGCAGAATCCATAAATTCTTTAATTAAATGTTGACCTTCTTTAATGTATGAGTGTATCTCTTGAAAGACGGTCTTTCCATAAGTCATGGAAAGATCAAGGTTTAAAGTGTAAATTGGAAGAAATGAACATAAAATTTTTGGGTTGCACGAATCGGGTTATAAACTTTATAACTACTACACGTTGCATAATAAATTTTTAATATTGCAACTAAGACCTTCTACCTCTTACTATTTTAATTAAACTCCAATTTTCTATAAATCTATGAAAAGACGGTCTTTCCCAAAACTTTGCCATAATGTATTCCTAATTCTCTGATATTGATGAGCTTTAAATTTAAGTAATGGCTTGATGAGCTTTAAATTTAATTAATGGCCCGATTTTTCTACTTAATTAATTATTGACCGCTTCATACTACTAGCAGAATCCATAAATTCGTACGTCATCTATATACTACTAGCATAAATTCGTACGTCATCCATAAATCCGCTTTATACTACTAGCAGAATCCATGCTATATCATCTTTCATGACCACAGATAATGCCTGCTTTTCCTCTTATCTTGTAGTGATCAGAGCTGAGATGTTATCTATATAGACGGGACTTCAAGAGGCGGAGGGAAGGACGGAGCATCTCCACATTCAATCGGACTCTCTTGCAGCAATAAACATCATCCAGGGTCAGCCGTGTCCCTGGCCACTTCGGTCGATATTGAAGAAGATAAATGAGGCTACTACAAGATTCAGAAGGATTTCTTTCAGCCATATCCATCGAGATGGTAACCAAGCTCCAGATTATCTAGCTCAATTGGCAATCAGGAAAGGACACTCCTCGCACCTACAAGATTTGCTAACATCACAGAGGTTCCTCTTCCTCAACCGTCGAGAGACTCTCTTCCCTCAATTTCGATGGAAACATAAGCTTAGGATGTAGTCTCTCACATGTATAGGCTTGATATGTATAGGTTTGGCAGTTTTTGCCTCCTCTTGACGGTCTGGCCTTTGCAAGCCTCACACAGGGGGTGGAGGGTTTGTCGAAGGAATCACTGCCAAGAGGATGGTATTAACTATGTTTTATAGTCTAGCTTAAAGGAATACTCGATAACTTTTGTAATCTATTATGTTCTTTCCGGGTGTGGGAGCCCTAATCAATATCCCCGCTCACTTGTGAGTGTTTTGCGGAAAAAAAAAAAAATTCGTACGTCATCAGAAAATTACCCGATCATCCGTAGAGTTATATTTTAAAGATCCAGTTTTTTTTTAAATTTTATCATCATAATATTAATTCGCTTCCTATAAAAATTATAACAATTTAACATAAAGGATAGGAGCATATCATGCATCAGTCACCTTGTCAAACATGCACAAAATTGCAATATCATATAATCCAAAACACGACCTATGTTGTTCAAGGTGTAAACAAAAACACATATCTAAAGCATTCAAATTAATGAAAACACAAACAGATTTACAAAAGCATGGTCTGTATAAATAGATCGAGAACAGTACATGAACACAAACAACTAAACCAATTGATCATCATAAACATATTTATGATATACTATAATGTAACACTAACGTTAACTAACTGAATAGTTTTTAATAGAGATATAAATTAATTAGAAATAAAATAAAAAATTAAGGATTCCTTTCTAATTCTGATTCTAGTTAATTTATATCTCTATTAGTTTTGAGAGAGTTTGTTGTATAATTAATATTAGAATAATAATAATTTAGTGAGGCTTGACTTTTTTGAGATGAAAATAAAATAAAATTCAACGGTATATTATTTTTTCTTCTTTCTAACTTATTCGAACACGATTAAACCAAGAGTAGGTCTCCTGACAGGCCACTTATTTCTTACCTTATGCACTGCATTTCTTAAATTACATACAAAATTTAAAATTTTTGGAAATATTTTTTTATATCATATATTTTTATATTTTCACCTTCAAATACATATTATTACTTGATTTAACTTATAAAATGCAATATTTAACTTTTATAAAAAATTATAACATTTAAGGCAAATGCCCCTGAGACTGTCCATAAGCCTATGGAAACACCGTCTTTCCTGAGACTTTCCCTTAAACCAATACAACGATTGGACTATATTATAGAATTTTATTTTATAATTTTTAAAATTAGAATATAATATCTTAATTTTTTTAACAGGTAAAGTCTTGGGAAAAATGATCTTTCCCTATGCTTATGGAAAGACGAGATTTAATTAGAATAATAAAAGGTAAAAGTTCTTAGTTGCAATATTAAAATTTTAGTTTGCAACATGTAGTAGTTATAAAACTTATAGCCCGGTTCATGCAACCCAAAAATTTTATCTTCATTTCTTCTAATTTACACTTTAAACTTGGTCTTTCCATGAATTATGGAAATACCATTTTTCAAGAGACATACTATTTTTAAAATTATAAATTACATTTTTTTAAACGAATAAAAATGCAAAGTTTTGGAAAAGACCGTCTTTCCATGAACATATGAAAAAATGTGTTTGAATTAGAATTATATAAAGATAAAGAGTTTTAGTTGTAATATTAAAAATTTATTATGTAACGTATAGTAGTTATAAGTTTATTACTCGATTAATGCAACCCAAAAATTTTATCTTCATTTCTTCTAATTTACAATTTAAACCTTGGTCTTTCCATTCTTTTAAGAGACGGACTCGAATGAAAATTACATTGCAATAAATGAAAATAAATAGAGTTTATCTCTTGGAAGACGGTATTTCCATAAGCCATGGAAATATCAACGTTTAAAGTGCAAATTAGAAGAAATGAAGATAAAATTTTCGGGTTGAATGATACGTATAAACATTATAACTACTACACGTTGTATAATAAATTTTTAATATTGCAACTAAGGTCTTTTACCTTTTATTATTTTAATTAAACTCCATCTTTCTATAAGCATATGTAAATATGATCTTTCCCAAGATTTTATCATATAAGTATTAAATCAGCTTATTAATTAAATTTATTATGAAATAATTTCATCTAATGTTCAGGTGATCTAAAAGAAAACATTGTGTAACATAAAAAAAAGTACTGATTTATCATAGTTGAGCATAAATTTATAAGACCTTACCTCACATGTTTCTATTTATTTCCACCTTCTACTATCGTTGATTAGCAAAGCAGTTGATTAGCAAAGCAGATAAGATTTTTCAACGAAATCTCTCCTTCTATCTTCCCCTTTCTTATCACTCGACATAAATGTAATGGTAATAGTAATAAATTAATAATCAGTAATCTTCTCCTTATACTCCCTCCGTCCCAGGACATATTTACTTTTTCAAAGTGAAACTTGTTAAACTTTAACCTTAAATATAAATTAATAAATGTATAACAAAAATATCATGTGAGATATTATTAGATTCATATTAACATTTATTTTCTAAATATCAATGTTATATGCACAAATATTACACGTAACTAGAGATATTAACGGTCAAACATGCTCATTGAAGACCGTGAAAAAGTAAATAGACCAATAATTATGGGACGGAAGGAGTATAGAAATAGAAGAATAAGCTTATTTTTTTCAAGATCCAATGATATTTCCCTCTTCCTATCACTAATGTAATGGTAATAATAATCCGTAATCCGATTTAGTAAATAGAATAAAAAAAAATTCAAAAACCAATGATAACTAACCTTGTTTTTCCACTTTCATTTTTGTCATCACAAAAGTTTTCCCACCTCTACAAATAAATGCATAACCTCTTCACTTGCTCTCTTCACCTCTGTTCTTCCTCTGCACTTCATTGTAACATCAGAAGATATGGTTTCAGGTTCTCTCCCAATTCCCCCTCCATTCCCAAAGGTAAGCCTAATGATCTCCATGCATCCAAAAAACCATTCTTCTTCTTCACCAAATTTCCACCATTTCTGGTTTTCAGGAAGCTCCATCAGACAGCAAATGGGATGAACAAAACGGCCCCAAAAGAAAAGCCAAATGGTGGTACTCCACCTTTCACACCGTCACCGCCATGGTCGGCG